>JAOEGL010000006.1:5534963-6849463 GCA_034509955.1 Urosaurus nigricauda
AAATCCTGAGATAGGGTTGGCATAACTTGGGGTCAACTTGAAGGCACATTGCAACAAGACTGACCATTGATGTGTCCAAAGATATCTGGAAGGTGCTGGTTTAGGAAAAGCCATTCCATGTATCTTTTAAACTCAGGGCCTGTAGGAAATCTCTGCTCTAAGCTGCCAAGTGTATTCAATAACATGCTTCAAGATTTTTATTTTTTCTGCACTGCAGATGCAACCTAAATCTATTTCATCAGATGCTACCAATTTCTTCCTCTCATTTATAGTCTCTTAAAGATGCTACAAGGTCCCTTTGCATACTGATCCAGGCTAACAAGGCTGTGAATCCTCCTTGCCAATGCTGCAGATAGAAAGTGGAAACCCAAGCTAAAACCCCTGACTTCCAATTGGTTGCATACCTTTTCTTTCATGGAAATATTTGGAGGAAGAGAGGACCTTTTGTAATAAGCTTAACTTCCACTCTTCCTTTTCAAGGCTTGGGGCAGCTAATGGCATCGCTGTCAAAGGGAAGCCAGTCTGAATGTATCCAAAGTGCCAAAATACAATCCATGAAAAGAGGCTAAGTATTTTCTTTAAAGCTATAACTTAATGTGGGAGCATCTGTTATCTTCCAGATACTGCTGGACCCCAACTCCCATCATCCATGACCACTGGACTTGATGATTGGGGCTGATGGGAGGTGGAGTCCAATAACATCTGAGGAGGAGGCACAGGATTTCCCATTCATGTTCTAACCCATTGCAACTCTACCTCAGAATTTAGGAAGGACAGAACCAGCATTTGGAAATGTTGTTTTTTTGGACTATAGTTTCCAGAATCTCACAGCCAGTATGGCCAGTGGTCATGCTGGATGGAGAATTCTGGGACCTGTAGTCCAAAAAACCAACAGCCAAGCTCTGGGTAGAACCTAAGAATCCCAATTTTGAGCATACATGTTCTGAGCCTATCTACCCACCCACCTATCTACTTGTCTATCAACCAACCATCTGGAACTCATGTTTGCTCTAGGGTTCTGTACTTGCTTTCCTTCTGGTCCAGAGCCAGGGCTGCTAGATCCTAAAATCCCTTTGCTCTGATTTCCCGGAGGCATGGAACACAATAATAATAATAATAATAATAATAATAATAATTTATTTATAACCCGCTCTTCTAATGAAATACTTGGAGAGGGGTACAACAAGGTTTAAAAAGTACAAAGTAAAACAACAGTCATATCCCCAACCACCACCCCTTAAAACTAGATTAAACCAAAGCTTGTTAAAATTGACAACAGTTAAAATTCGTCAACAGCAGTAAAAACAAGGTGCAGTCTCATGGACAGTGCGAGAAAAAACAATAATGCAAGGAAAGGTAGAAGGTAGTAGAAAGAGAAAAAGACCGCAAACCAGATGGATAGACTCAATCAGGGGTGTTATGGGCAGGGGCTTGCAGGATCTGGGCAAGACAGTGGAGGAGAGGGATTCCTGGAGATGTCTCATCCACTGTGTTGCCATGAGTTGGAACTGACTCAAGGACAGCTAACAACAACAACAACAACAACAACAACAACAATCACCCTTCTAACACCACAGATAGATATAAGCATTTTCTCACTCTGTAAGCCAGAAACCCGCAATTAGCTAGGGAGAACGTTTGAAAGTTGTGGTTCTCTGTACAAACCTTCCTTTTGCAGAATTTAATATTGTACACAATCCAAGTGTACTGACTTTGGCCCCCTTTGTCCAAAAGTGTTAGGGCTGCATCTTCACTGTAGAAATAATGCAATTTGACACTGGTTCAACAACTGTGGCTGAGTGCTATGGAATCCTGGGATTTGTAGCCTGTTGTAGCAGCATAGCTCTCTGATAGGGAATGCTAAAAAAACTACAGATTCCAAATTCCATTGCATTGCACCATAGCAGTTAAAGTTGTGTCAAACTGCATTATTTCTGCAGTGCAGTTACAGCTGAGATCTCACAGAGAACTGTAGAATTTTAGAGCTAGAAGTAAGTCAAGGACTAGCTGGACCAAACCAAATTCTTTTTCTCAAGTTGGGAACCTGCTTGTGATGTATGGTGTTGTATCCCACTCCATCTCCAGACAGAACACAAGAAATTTTAAATGACCCCCCATATTCCTTGAAGAGGACTTTATCACACCACCTCTGGTGCCCGACTTACCTCTTCCGAATTTGAACCAAATTGGGAAGTTATAGACCTTTCCCTGAAAACAGCTTCTCGTTGCCTCCAGTGTTGAATTTGGGTCCTGTAAGTTGCTTTGGCAGCCATTTTTTCCAAATCAGAAGCTTCGAAATTTGTAAAAATGGCTGCTGAAGTGACTTACAGGACCCGAATTTAACATGGAAGGCAACAAGAAGCCATTTTGAGGGAAAAGTCAGTGTGATAAAACCAGCGTAACCGGGCACTGGAGGCTGTGCGATAAAGTCAAGAATTGTATACAGAAATCATTCTGTGCTCCTATCATTGCTGCTTTAAATCACTAGACTACACCATAGCTAGTAGAAGAGGCACAAATGAGGTCTGGGCTTTAATCTCTGCTATCTCTAGGTAGGGAATCCTTGGCTAGATAGGCCAAGAATCTGAATACATGTAAAACAGTCTCCTATATTATACTAGTTAACCTCCCTTAACATGAAATGATTATGTTTCAATTATCTTCCCTTGCCAGTTTTCTTAGAAATATCCGTATAGTTTCCACTAGGCATTCTGAGTATCAGGCCCATGTCCTCACATGTCCAACCTCACTGAACCCCAGCTTCCTCGATCCTGGCTGCCATTAAAGGCAGTGGCAAATTGTGTCTTCCAATGTCAGTGGGGTACCAAATCAGCTCTGGGTTCTTGTCTGAACTTTAAAAGGTAGCATTGAAGAGTAATGAACCCTATTGCTTAAATTCATTCAGCCTCACCAAGCTCCCCCTTACACTTCAGATTAGAACCTTATCCATCCATGGAATCCAAGAGCTGCCACTAGCAAATGGACCTGCTCCAGGTGGCTGTTGCTCGCTTTTCAAGCAGGGAGAAGGACCCAAGAGGCTGGGCATTTCAAAGCCACTTGTATCTAATCCTCTCAGACCTCAAAGCCCCTACCCATTGCTTCCAAAACCTTTGGAAATTTGGCTCCCTGGTTCATTGTGGTCAGAAGAAATAGAGTTTCCATCTCTGTATCAGGTGAATTGGACAGACTAGGTAGCCTCATTGGAGTTTATCAGACAACGGAAATTGGAAGTATAATCTAATGGCAATCCGAACACAATCATGGGGATTTCACGTTATTGCGTATTCCGAACGCAATTATGGGTTTTACGTTACTTCGTATTAAAGAATCTCACGCAATTTTGGGCAATGGGCAGTCATTTTCGGGTAATGGGAAGTCATTCTGAATGCATTCCGAACGCAAAGGGAATTCACGTAAATTTACTAAACTAGCAAATTCACGTGAATTTGAATTGGCTCCAATTGGCTTCATTCGAAATAAAGAGAAATTCCTCCTGTCTAATAAACTCCATTGCCTCTAGCTAGTAAGTTAGTAATTGGTTTTTTTTTAGCCTTCTGTCTATTTGAGAAACCAGAAGCCCACCATAAAGAAGGTGAAACCATTCAAACACCTTTTCCTCTTCCAGAACTGTCCTGATCCATCACCTTAATGCTCAGCTGACCAGTTCAAAACCAGTGGGCTCTACTGTTATCTTTTCTCAAAGCTGGGAATGGAACTGAAGAGCACTGGCAGTCTGGCAGCCAGAAATCCCTGTTCCAACATTGCCATAACCTGGGAAAGGAGACTCTGTCATTCTCCAGATATTGCCGGAACCTCAACTCGAATCCTCCCTGACTATAGAGCATGCTGGCTCAACTTGCATCCTCCCTGACCACATGGGAGCTGGAGTCCAGCAATATCTGTAGGGGTTCTAACTCACTGCAGCCTTGGGACTCCACTTAAAGCTGGACTGGTAGAGGAAAGATAGAGCTATCACTCCAAGAAAGAGGTGTCAGCAGGGGGTGCAGGGAGTCCAGGGTGTACTAAGTGGCATTACAGTGGAGGTGAGCATCTGGTGGGGTGGTCTCTCCCATATACCATAAGACCCCCTAGCCACCCCACTCCACCATTCAAGGTGCATTCGACATCCATCTGCTGTGACTACTGGTGAGGGTGGGCTACTTTTGCTATGCAGTAGTGATTTACAGGTCTGGCAGGGCTTCTAGATGAGTGGGGAAGAAAGTAATCTCCCTTTCCTGTTTGCCCAGCAGCTCCACCAGACCTAAAAGGCATTGCTGGTTGTCCCCTGCAGCCCACCCCCACCAAGGGCCACTGGTAGGAATGGGTTGCTTTTTGGGTCTCATGGGTCTGCTGCCTAGGTGGGAAAGTGAGTTGCCTCCCTTTCCCGCTTGCCCAGCAGCTCCGCCAGACCTGGAAAAGGTTGCTGGACAGCAGTAGCACCTGACCATGGCAGAGGTGGCATGCCCAATGGAAGGGACAGCTGGGTATGAATGTTCCAGACAGCCTGAGGGTGACAGCATGAGTTCCTGCACTAGAGTGACACCAATCCTAGTAACACCACTGCTCCCAGTACCCTCCAGTCATCATGGCCAGTGACAGGAGGGTTCTGACCCAAAGAGTAACCTTTCCAAGATTAGAGCAGAACAACCTTGAAGGGAACACAGAATTCCTGTCCTAGTTCTTAAGTCATCATCACTCCACCTCAGTGCTTTACGTGGGATAGCTAGCTTCCTAGAATGTCTGCTGTGGACATGAGAAAATAGACATATTTCAGGTTTGGGCATTTTTTGGGGTATTCCTCAGGCTTGACAACTCTTACCTCGGAGCATGCTGTTGAGAGGGTAGTAAGAGGCTTCCAGAGTAACACCAAGCTGGGAGAAAACTTTGTGATCACCTCCTCAGTCCCACCCAGCGTCCTAGCTGAAGCCTTATGTTCTCTCTGGTAGAAGGGAATCCCAGCTTGGAGTTGATTTGTAGGTAAACCCCTGGTTTTCTGCCAGCTTCCTCAAGCCTGCTCACTTGGGATGACAGGGTTTTTCTAGCAGAATTTCAGCTGCTCCCCTTGCTCTAGTTCAACCTACCTGAAGCCTGATGCTATAATGAGATGTTGAAGCATTTCCCAGCTAAGATGCATAGCATAGGGAAAATATATTTAAGATCACTCCTTCCAGAATCCTGCAGCTGTGACAGCTGGGGGATTAGAGAAAAAAAAAATCCCAAAAATATTTCCCCCAGATTCTGGGCCAGGGATGTATTTCCAGGTAGCTTTTCTTTCTAGCAGGTTTCTTGAATGCTGGGGCTCAGAAAGTGTGATGGGAACAATCTGGCTGAAGCAACCCAAGTGCTTATTCTCTGGCAGATTCGTTCAAGCTCCTTGCTCAGTTGAGAGCAGAAAAAAAATTATGGAATTAACATCAGCGTGTGAGGTTGCCAACTTTTCCCACAACTTTTATGTGGGACCCTCATACACTATGGCTCCTAAGATATTAAAGTAGTCTACCAGCTCTGCTCTAGGCACAAGTGTACCTAGCAGAGCTGTGAGATGTTCCCTTTTTTGGACTGTAGCTCCCAGAAACTCCATGCTGGTAGTTTTCTGGAAGCTGTAGACCAAAACAAACAAACAAACAAACAAACACCTTTTCAAAGTCCACGAAATTTTGTTGTTGTCCAGGGCTATCTATAACTACACCAACACTGCAAAATTAATGCAGGTTGACACCACTTTAATTGCCATGACTCAATGCTATGGAATCCTGGGATTTATAGTTTTGTGAGATATTTAGCCTTCTCTGCCAGAGAGCTTTGGTGCCACAATAAACTGCACACCCCAGGATTCCACAGGATGGAGACATGACAGTTAAAATGATGTCAAATGGCTTTAATTCTGCAATGTGGCTGCAGCCTGAGAGAGCAGAAATCTCCCAGCTAAGGAATCATCCTTGCATGGGCTTTTAGGAAGACGTCTTAGCTACCAGTAGATTTTGTAAATGGCAATGCATTTTGAAGGAGAGAGGAATACCTGGCTTGGGGTTATGCCTTATCTGGAAACTGAGCATTCCCTGAGCTGAGAGAATAAGTTGAAATGCTCTTCTTATCATCTTGCTTTAGATCTCTTTCTCAGTTGCACTAGTACGATGCCTTGCAGTTCTGTGGCACTCTTTGGCAGGGAAGGCTAAAGATCCTGTAAAGCTACAGCTCTCAGGATTGCATAGGATGGTGCTATAGCACTTAAAGTGGTGTCAAACTGCATTATCTACACAGTGTGGATCCACCCTTAGAGTTCAACAACAGCTGGGAGACTTGAATATCCATATGAAAAATCTACCCGTGTTTCTCTGAAAATAAGACAGTGTCTTATATTAATTTTCACTAGGTCTTATTTTAGGGGATGTATTATTTTTGCATGAAGAAGAATTCACATTTATTGTTGAACCAAAAAAAATTTAACATTTATTATATACTGTATATATATTTATATACAAAAACCTTGCTATGTCTTACTTTCCAGGGAGGCCTTATATTTAGCAATTCATCAAAGCCTCTGCTAGGTCTTATTTTATGGGGATGTCTTATTTTCTGGGAAACAGGGTATATACAAATAACAAAAACTCTTGTGTCCACTTTTAAAGACTGACTTTCCTTTGAAGCCTAAACACAATTGTTCATGTTAATTACATTCCATCCAATAATGGACATTTAATGTTAAAAAAAATACTAGTCCTCATGTCTAGACCTATTGCCATCTCCTTTTGCAAAAAAGGGGATTGGTTCCAAATGTTTCTTTCCCTTCAGATTATCTATCTATCTTTCTATTTCCCAAGGATCTATAAAATGACATACATACTCACAGACCCATGGGGACATACCTCTTTCTTACTCACCAAACCAAAGGCCAGAGTTGACTGAAGCAAACAGGCGGCTGCTGGATCTGTTTCTCTCTGGAAGCCATCTCTCTTCTAACAGGGCCTTCAGAGAAGTTACCCCCTAATGTCCTTAACAACTAGTCCCCCCCCATAATAAAATGACAGTTATGATGTCATTGGAACTGGCTTGAAGGTTTAAGGGAAAAACGTTTGCATGGTTGAATGAAGATGGGGGGGGGGGCTATAATTGGGAGCCAGCATGGTCAACATGAAACAAGTGCCCACCCACAACTTCTCCTTTTTGATCCCATTGTTTGTTTGTGATGCCTTTGTTTACTGGTTTCCATACTGAAAAAAACTGAGTTTACTGGCATTCACATGGCATTGAAAGTACAGAGTCCCTTGGGGGTTTATTGGGCCTACAAAACTGGCAACCATTTCCCTCCCACTGACTCATAGAATCTTAAAGGTTGGAAAATACCTCAAGGGCCATTTAACTGAACCCCATGACATACTGGAATACGCAACTGAAGCATTCCCAAAGATGCTCAACCAACCCCTGTTTTAAAGACCTCCAAAGATGGAGTTTGCTGTCCTCAAGGCAGTTTATTCCACTGTTGTACCGCTCTTACAGTTTTTTTTAAAAAAAGAGTCCTTCCTAAAGTTTAGGTAGAATCCTTTTTCTTCTAATTTGAACTCTTGGGGGATTATCACATGGAGGCTTACTGTCAGTAAAACATTCCTGAAGTGTTCCTGAAGGAACATTTTACTGACATTTTAGCAATTGTAAGCACCTCCGTATGTGATAATCTCCACTGGTTTGTGTGCTTTTTTATGGTACAACAGGAAACTAGCTTGGGCCATCTTCAATGGGACGTCCCTTATATTGCTATCATGTCACATCTCAGTCATCTCTTCTCTAGGCTAAACACACCCAACTCTCCAAGCTGTTCCTTCCCTTACTAACCATATACACTCGTGTATAAGTCAACCTCATGTATAAGTCAAGGGCAAGACTTGGGGCCAAAATTTTGGATTTTGATATGACCCATGGATAAATTAAGGGTATAACTTAGTGGCATGTAATCAAGGAAAATGATACCAAAGAACTTACAAAATTCTGTTAGGTATAACTGCATGTTCATTCTAAAGGCTGGATGGATGAGGATGGAACAAGGGGAAATGGTGCTTGTGGGATGTGGGTAGGAGATGTCCAGGCACATATGGGGCTAAGAAAATGCACACATGTTGAATAGTATGTAAAAGTAAGAGTTAACTCTTATAAAAAAAGGGAACTATTCCCCTCTCTGAACAGAGGGGTAAAAGGCAAGAGCTTAGTTCATCCCAGGTGAATGTAAAAGCAGCACAGACCTATTCAACTCTTTGTGTTACTTTGAGGGAAAGTGCCAAAGAGCTCTCAATGCTGCCATTTTCCCATCCAGGCAATCAAAAAGGCCAGACAGAAGGAGCACTGTGCCAGAAAGGGTAGAGATATATAAGTTGACCTCCAGCATTCAAGACATTGTCCACCCCTGGTTTATATAGACCAAAACTTTTAGAAATCTCACACCATGTAAGAGTGGCTGTACCATGTTTCAACTGAATTACTAGATAACTGAATCCACTCTGGTTTATAGTTTGAGCTTGAAAGAGGTTATACAGTGGTCCCCCGGTTTACGAAAGTAATTCGTTCCAGCACCACTTTCGTAAGCCGAAAAAGTGCGTAACCCGGGGGACCACTGTAAGTATAGGGGAAAACTTTTTAACTTTTGAATTTCGCGTGGTTTTTCCCCCAGAACCTGGGGTTTTTTTCGTAACCCGGGGCCGTTTTTTTGGCCCCGGCACTTTCGTACCCCGGGGTTTTCGTACCCCAGGGGATTCATAACCTGGGGGACCACTGTATATGGCAGGGGGTTGGATAAGATGGCCCTTGTGATCTCTTCTAGCTCTAGGATTATCTGATTCTTCCATGAGCCCTCCAGCAGAAAATCCTAAGTACCCCACAAAACTATAACTGTTAAAATGGAAGGACTGGTCCCTTCATGCAGCAGGATACCATAGTAAATGCACATTCTGAAAAACAACCTATGCTAGCTGAATCAATGTTTATTCCCCCGCCATATATATATATATATATATATATATATATATAGCTGGTGAAGAAGTGAGGTAAAAAAAATGAACCACAAAACAAACCACTGTATCTTTCCACTGGATTATGTCACAACCAAGTGTTGGTGACTTCTTTTAAACTGTGGCTAATTGTGGTGGCCTTATAAAATTTTAAGGCTTGCATCTTTCATAAGAAATGGAAAGTCCTTCAGAGCAGGGGTGGTCAATGTTTAGCCCTGTGGCTACATGTGGTCCTAAGGCTGATTTTGTAACCCTTGACTCCTCAGACTTTGGCTTTGACTTAAAATAAATACCGACTCAAATATTCAGGTTATAGGTCTACAATATATATTTACTTGTTTAGAGTATTTATATACCTTCCCTTTTCCCAAAAAGGCTCCCAGAGTAGTTTACAAAATGTTAATTTGACAATTTCTTGCACTCAGGTTTACAATCTAATAACACATGACACACAAGGAAAAAAGAATGGCAATGTAGGAAGGGATTAAATCCAGCAGATGTCGGCTGCTCTTCTCTCCCTCAGTGGGTTTTGGAACGGAGGGAGGGCCTCTCACCAGTTGGTGGGACCAAGGCAATATAATTAATTTATTATATTTTGTTTATTCATTGGGTCCAAGGCAGTTGACAATACAGGTAGGAGTCTTGTAAAGCTGTTTCATTAAAGCTGTAAAGCAAATTTCCTTGAAAAGGTTTGGATGTTGACTAAGAGATGATGCAGCTGTATCTGGCTGTGTTCTTTCCTTCAGAGGCCATAGCAGTGAGATTTGGAATGGAAGGAGGCCCCCTCACCAGTTGGTGGAACCAAAACAAGATGGAGCTGTGCTTGGATGCTCTTTTCCCCTCAGAGGCCATAGCAGTGGGATGTAGAAACTAAAGGAGGAAAAAGTATCTCTGAGGGGCCACATTGTCATAGACAACCCCACCACATCTGGCACACACCCAGTCTAATGTCAAGTGGAAGAAATAAATGTTCTCTGAGTGGGCACATGGGTGAGCGGGGTTCTTGAGAATACCCAGCAGAGAACTGAAACCCAAGGCAGAGAGCATTTTGAGTTCAGAAAAGGTTATGCACTGCTCACTTAAAATGGTTCAACAACAATTTTGCCTCTGTGTTGGCAGTCATGAACACTACTTCCTCCTCCTGAAGTGCAAGCTCTGCATTTTGGGGTGGCGAAGAGCAAGCAATTGTGGCTGCTGCACAAAGTGACTTGATAAAAAAAAAAGATCAGTTTGGCAGGAGTTCTTTTTTGGCTCCTTTTGACCACTGCATTTGTCATCAAGATAATTGCAGATAGACTCCTGCATATTTAACATTTTTCCTGGTCTGTAACTTCTTGGGTCTTCTTCTTCTTCTTCTTCTTCTTCTTTTTTTTTTTTTTTTTTTTTTTTGAGGAGAGGGATAATTGCCTCTCTATAGTCCTTTGGTACTTCATCTGTTATCCAGGAAATCTAAAAAAATGATGGCAGGGGTTCAGCTCAGCTCATCAGCAAATTCTTTCAGTACTTGGGGATGTAGTTCATCTGACCCAGCAGATCTCATGTATGTTAGTTAGGTAATTCCTGACTAACTCAACATCAATTTTGTTTTGCAATCCAGATCCCTTGCTAAGGTCTCCACTGCTGCATGAAAATACACAGCTTTTGGGGGAAAAACCATTGAAGCTATTGAAGCTTGTAAATAGGTAGTGAGTAGTTCTGCCTTTTTATTGTGATCTGTTGGCATTTTGCCATCCTTACTGAACAGTGACCCCACTGTCTCTTTGGCTTTGAATATGTCTACAAAATCCCTTTTTGTTGCTTTTTGCTTGCCTAGCCCGTCTCAGCTCATTTTGAGCTTTAGCTTTCCTTGCACTGTTCCCACAAGTTTAGGCTACACATCTGTACTCTTCCTTGGTGATTTGTCCTTCCTTCCATTCTGTATACATACTCTTTTTTCTTTTCACTTCCTCCTTGAGTTTGTTGTGCAGCCACTTCAGCTTTTTCAGATGTTTCCCGTTTTTCTTCTTTCATGGGATAATTTGTTATTATGCTTTTTGAAACTCATTCTTCAAGAATTCCCACCCTTGCTGGGTATCTTTTTCCTTTAGCACGTCTAGGCATGTGCTTTCACCCACTAATTGTCCGAACTTGTTAGAGCCAGCTTTAAATACAAAACAGCAGTCAAACCAATCCGATATGAACAAATAAAACCACTATCAGCACACACTAAAACCAAAAGTCAAAGAATCACAGGAATAATGCAGTATGAAAATTGAAAAAGACCTTAATTAATTGCTGAAGAGAGGCACCAGGTGAATCACAGGTTGGGTGGCAGAACTAGCTGCACTTAAAAGTGACTTAGGAAACTCTAAGATAGAGGGCCAGACAGTTTTTCCTCTTGAGAGTTGTTTCAACTGAGATAATAAAATTATGAGATTAAATGAGAAGCCCTGTTCCAAGTTATAGCAAAATTGCCATCCCTCCAGGAGTCCTTGAGTTGACAGGATTTAATTTCTACCTATCAAGGAAGAGAAGAGGTTGATAGAGAGGATCCTGGAAAGTCACATTGGAGAGGAAATCCTGGCCAGTGACTTCAGCTTTCCACCTCAGAAGAAATAGGGTAGGCCTCCCAGCAGATGATTTTATATCATGCGCTGGAGTACGTTCTTATAATCAGGACCTGCTGGCTGCTGCTTCATCTTCACCACAGTGGAGAAAAGCCATTTCACCTGTGAAAAGGAGTGAGGATGAGGATAATGGGAGGTGTTTTTAAAAGATGGGGGAAAGAAAAGAAGAAGCAAAGGTTTCATTCCAGTTACTAAACCCCAGATCCCTTCCCACTTGCAGTCTGCAATCCAGTATCCCCCCAGCATAACAGGAATATCCACATGTGAAGATATGCTGCAGCAACCCTATGTAGCCTCTAAAGAGAATGGCAACATTGCAACATGGGCAATTTGGTGCTGTTGTGTAATAAGCAATGCATAACTGCAAACTGCAATGCATAACTTCACACCCAATCAGGTGTGGCCAACCCAATGTGTCATCAAGAGGGCAAAAGTTATTAATGAAGAAGAACATGCAAGCTAAGAGAGGATGTGGAGGTTTGCTTTTGCTTGAGCCTACTGGAGAGAGCAAGATTTTGCTCACTTTTATTTCCATTCCCCACTGCAGACTTGAGTGCAAATCATTTTTGCACTTTGAACTCAGTTGGCAGAAACTGAAGTAAGCTGAAGACAATGGGTAAAGTAGAAGTTGGAGAGAGAAACCGGGACATTTAAAAACTCTCTGAAAAAGTGGGATAATAGAGGATTAATCAGGACTGGCCCTGCCAAATTGGGACAGTTGGGGAATATGGTAACTCTTCCCTTCTCCTTACTTTGAACAATGTCACTGTTGCACTATAGCACACACTGAGAAGGAAGAGGAAGAAGAAAACAAAGATGGTTGTCCACAAATGCTCCAGCTCTTCCTCATTCTCATCACTATAACCAGTCTCAGTTGACACAGTTATCTCTTTCATCTCTGAAAAAGAAAGAAAGAGGTCTCATCCCCATTGTTCACCTCATAAAACATCTAAATATTCCCCCATTCACCCACCCTCTACATCTTTTCATTTCCTCATCTGCTCATTCTACACATATTTGAAATTTATTTCTGTCTAGAAATATGACTGAGATATATTCAGAGATGTGCATTTTGCACATCAGAGCAATTGTTCCACAATAGACTCTTCCCACAAAAACTGCTTCCTTTCTTTACAGCTATGGATCTCCATTAACATATATGTTTCAAGATTTCACTTAAGTGTCAGGTATTAGCATGCATGCTTCCTTCCTTTAGAGTCATGCTGTTATTGGGATTATTATTATTATTATTATTATTATTATTAAACTCTAATATAGAATAGAAACCCATAATATAAATAACTATAAATTAACCGTACACCTAAGCATCATCTAAGGGCTGAATAGGAATGGACTGGATACAGACTTTGTCATGCTTAGAAATCAAAGGGTGCCTAATTTAAATTGCAAAGATTTCAATGAGTTTACTCTGAGTCAATCTAACCCTACAAATATCACTTTACTTTGGTAATTTGTTTTTTTATTGGGGGGGGGGTCTTTCAGAAGTTCTGTTCACTCCATATGATCTTTGTGCCAAGTCCTACAGCAAAACATTATAACATTGAGAAAACTCTGTTTCTACTGTCTCTCTGCTAAGCTCTTGTTCACCCATCATTTGTTTGATTCCAAGGGGTAAAAATATGGTGCAGTTGGTATTCATCAGTTCATCTCCAGATAACTACTTGTCATAATTTTGGAAGAAGATCTGATGAACTTCAAATTGCAGAAGTGTTGAAAGCAGTTGCTTGACACAGAAATGTCCGCCTGAAGCAACATAGAACATCCACCTCAGTGTTAACAAGACACTAAAAAATGCCAAGATTGGAGGGTGGCAAAGGATAGGATGTGTGTGGCCTCTTTCTTGGACTTTCATGTCCAATTGAACATCTCCATTCTCCAGTGACTTTTTTGGCCCTAATTGATCCCCCCCCAAAAGGCTTTCTACTAGAGGGGACATCAATCATGAAAGATCACAATATTTCTACATGAGTCCTGGTGGCACAGTGGTTAAATGCCTGTACTGCAGCCAATCACTCAAAACCATATAAACTTATGGTTTATAAACTTATGTAATCTAAACTTTCTTTTAAGATGAGCCAGAAGTTGATAGTTTATAAATATTTGTGCAAAACATGTAAAGCCCTGAACTGCAAATGACAGCAATGTCCATTCTACAGTCACTAACTAATCTAACCAGACTAACAGGTATGAAGTGTGGCATGAATAGAAACCAATCACAAAGAAAGAAGTTGAGCATGCGTAGAACTTAATATAGTATTGGGTTCTTTGTGTGTGTGTGTGCCTTCAAGTCATTTTCAGCTGAAGGCAACCCTAAGGTGAACCCTAAGGCGACCAAAATGGTGAAGGGTCTGGAAATCATGCCTTATGAGGAGAGACATAGGGAGCTGGGTATGTTTAGTCTGGAGACGAGAAGGTTAAAAGGTGATATGATAGCCCTGTTTAAGAACAATGAGCCCTGGTGGTGCAGTGGTTAAATGCCTGTATTGCAGCCACTCACTCAAAACCATAAGGTTGTGAGTTCAATACCGACAAAAGGGCTCAAGCTTGACTCAGGCTTGCATCCTTCCGAGGTCACTAAAATGAGTACCCAGATTGTTGGGGGCAAGTAGCTTACAGTTGTAAACCGCTTAGACACTGCTTAGGTGATATGAAGCGGTATATAAATGAAGCTGTTTGTTTTTGTTTGTTTGAGTATTCCAGGGAGGTGACGTTATAAGCCTCTAGCTGCAGTCATTTTTGGAATGGAAGTGTTTGCAGAATCTCTCTCAAGTTCAACCCTCTCTTCAGATCATAGTCATATGTGGATGTGTAGACTCTGCCAGGTGCTGGGAGTAAAAATGTGGCCCTTGAACCCACCAGAGTTGACCAACTCTGTCCTAGATGGAATAATCCTGCTGAAATGCTGTGATACTTGGGAAGAGTGAATGCATTAATTCAAGCTTCACTAGCCTATTTTATTAAGCAATTGCCTAGAAAGATCACTCATGCAGCTTCATATTTGAGGGATTTGAACCTATGTGTCCAACTGGCCATTTATCAGTTCACTAACAAGCAACCTGATAATTTCAAAGTACAGAACATTATGGATTAAGCATTGGTGAGGAGTTGATAATCAGATCATTTGTATGTAACAAAGAATCATAACTATGGATTGTGTGTGTATGTGTGTTTAAAAAGTGTGGCTACTGTTCAGAGGCTTTCATTACAAAGTGATCATAATATGCATATATGCATATTTATGTGTATTGCCACATGTTCTGTTTGAGATCCTGCATATTCTAGAACACTTTCATTTGTTTTTTTTCCCTTCCCTTTTCCATTGGAACATGTTTCTGTAACATGTTCCCCCTTGTTTGCGTTTCTTGGTCTCCAAATAGACAGAGGCTATCACTTCCAGCAAGGATGGCCAATATTATCAGATGATGTAGTGGAACACATCTGGATAATACCAGATAGTCTATTACTGTTCTATTGAAAATTTTCCCTCTTTTTAGGGAATGGAGTACTTTTAGGCACAGCTAATGCAACCATGTTTCATTGTTATGAATTCTAATGGGGATTCTCGTGTAGGGATTAGAAAAGACCAATAGAGCATTGAGACTAGTTTCCAAAATGAGAGCCACTTGTGAACTTGGAAATCTCATTTACTCCCTCCCTGATTTTGAAGTCATTATTCAAAATGCCAGAAATTGCAACAATTTCCCAGTTGTGCGTGAATGTGCGTCTTGAATTTGTGAATGTGAGTAAATTCGTGAATATCTCTCAAGTGAACATAACCCCCCCCCCCCCAACTCTAGTGTTGCACTCTATACACATGTCTTCTTGACAGGGCCAAAATATCATCCATAATATATTGTCTTCATTCCATGATCCCATGTTTGTGTAATTGATGCTTTTGAATAGGACGTTTCCAAACAGTTTTCATAGCTAATATCTGCATATTGTAGTGGTTTGAGTGTTAGACTATGACTCTGGAGACTAGGGTTTGATTCCAAGCTCAGCCATGAAACCCACTGGGTGACCTTGAGCAAGTCACATGCTCTGAGCCTCAGGGAAAGACAATGGCAAACCTCCTCTGAAGCAGTGGTAGAATATATAGACAGCTGGTGTGGCTGAGTAAAACATCTTTTATTCCATGTCAGTATTTATGACAAGAGTCTAGGGAGTAAGATATGATAACACTAAACAGTGTTTTCACTGATCAGGCAGGTGTGTGTGTGTGTGTGTGTACTAGAGATGTTAATATTTGTTAATGTCATCCCTACAGGCAAGCATGAATAATTGAATAAGTTTTCTCTCCACTGTGAGAGGGTCCCTCAAGAACTATTTGGAGTCTGACATGTATTTTATAGATTTTTTTAAAAAAAGAGCATGTGGGTTTTTTTGTGCACATGATTTTCCTTGCAGGAAGCAGAATATAAGAACCCCTTCACTGTTTCAGCATGTCTGAACTTCATGCAGAAAAACTTCTGAACAGTGAAGCCTCCTGCAGCATCTAGATTTCCTTGGCGGGGAATCCTAATGGTCAGGAAAACTCTTTTCCATTGAAGATTGGGAAATTGCTAAATATTCTTTCCAACCTTAGGTTGGAATTTATGCCAAGAAAGGAAAATTACTTAACACTGGATTTTGATTTTATGTGGCAGTAAATTTTAAAATTTTCTTTGCTTATGTTGTTTTATTGTTACATTGGACTGTTTATAGTTTATGTGCCTGCATTCCTGTGCATGATGTTATATGTATATGTATCCAAATTTGTTGGATAGATCTGAGACATTTTAGCAACCTCTCCATCCCATTCTGTCCTTTTATGGGCTTGAATTATCATTGGGATTAACCCTGTTGTTCTACTATGTATGATATAGTAACGTGATATAAAAATACAGAATAAGAATTCCATTGTGGACTTGTGGTGAGCACTGCAGCTCTTCCCTGACTGGCTTACTTGAACAGCAAAATTCCACAGGAAACAGAGGCTTGGTGGCAGAAAGATCAGAAGAAGGATGTTTGAAGCATGGGATTTATGTGCAGATTTACTGTAGGATGAATGGGAGAGGCAACCAAACCATTCTGGGGAGAGTTGGAAGGAACTACAATTTAATATTTCTCATCAGTGGCACAATTTTTTTTTATTGTTCTTAAATTCAGTGTCTAACATCTAAAGTGTCACATGGAAAATGAAAGTTATATAGAGCAGATACTTTGACTCAGATGGTGGAGGCTAACATGGGTTTAAACCACTACTTAATTTGAAGCTCATTGGGTAGATTTGAATAAATTACCTTCACTTCTGATTCAGCTTACTGGGCACAGGATAAAATGGGACAAGCAGCCATATGTACTTGAGGCTTTTGATCAGATAAAGTGCTAAGACAACATAGTGTTAAATACATCTTGCTCCCACTATTAATGATGAGTCTTGAGAGCCCTAATAACAAATTCCCCCTACATTCTTGGGGCCCACCTACAACCTACAAGTTACCAAATCTCTTTTCATAAACCACAGGAAGGAAGATCTGAGAGCTGGTTCTCTTTTATTCAGCCATAGGCCAAGCATGCATACATGGAAATTATTTACAAATGCTTGAGCAAAATCTGAGATAGGGTGAAGAGAGCTGTGATGCTGGATAAGGATGGCCTTCACTTATTACCCTGGGATTTCTCGACGCTCCTCTGGGTGAACTTCATGCTCAAGCCTTCATGGACAACCATGCAGGTGTAGGTACTGCCCATGTTCCAGTCAGCTCTGGGGATTGTCAGCATGCTGTAGAAAAAATAACCATCATCTGTGCTATCCTTCAAGATTGGAGTATTAATGTGGTTGTCTTCAGTCAGAGCATTGTGGTTCTTCAGCCACTGGACAGAAATATCTGCCGGGTTGAAATTTTTGACTAGGCAAGTGATGGTCAGATGTTCTTGTGAGCGAAGGTTTACCTCCTCATGGTGAGGGCGGAAGAGATACACACTGGGTGCAGTGGTCTTGCCTTTTAAAATTAAAACAGGAAAAATATGAGAGAAGGGAAGTAAGAAAAGGTTATTCATTTTAGGTAATGGTTATTCAGTTTAGGTCAAATTAGTGAAGCAATATGAGCATGTATGGCTTTAAAGGCATGTTCTTATGAATAAAGGACAACTGCCATAGGTGCTCCTGACAAGGTCATTCAGGAGGGTGTCCCTCACTTATTGATTGTTCGTGGACCCTACATAATTCTACATCCTTTCTCCATGTGACAGGCCATATTGTCTGAAACTACAGGAGGATTCTCCAGAGTCCTCCTTTACTTGGCTTTCAGGACACCAAATAACAGACCTCCCTGAGAAGCAGTAGAGAAGGCCTTACTTTGGGTACATCTGCATCCATAAACAGTGGCTTTAAAGGGAATCTCTAATGCTAACCATCATTTTAATTCCTGTGCCTAAGTCAGTAACAACACGACAAGAGTTCAAGTGTGTGCAGCTGAACCCATTGTTGGTGTAGATAATGAGCAAGATGCTTTGTGTCTTGATCTGCAATGTACGGTGGTTTTTTGAATGGATGTGTAAGAGGTTGGGATAACAGAGATTTAGAGTACAGTCACATAAATCGCCTAGTTGCTATTGAATCAATTGCTGCTGCTTAAATGTGTGAAACTTCAGTAACTGTCTTTAGCAGAATTGGACTAAGAACCTAGACCACCATATCCAGGATGAAGCCTTTCGAAAGACACACAGAAGGTTAGAACACGGAAGCATCTTTGGCTTCCAGACACTGAAAGATGGAGTGATAGAGGCACTGTCTCCTGAGATGTACACACTCCTTTCTTTGATTCTGTTGGGCCTTTCTCATAAAAACACCTGAGAATGCAGGGAATAGGTGTGCAAATCCCAGGGCCTCCATCAGACTTCTCCTTAGTTGCAACATGATGGGGGGGGGCACTGTATTTCTAGGTGTCTATAGTGTATTGCAGAAGTTCTGTTTCTTCTCTTCCTTACCAGGATATTGCTATCAACAATTTAACATAGAGGTTAACTTTGTTTCCCCCTTACCTTCTGTCTTGAAAATTTTCTTAATGATCGGAGCAGCCAAGCCTGGATATTCCACTGTACAGGTAAAAGTCTCTCCTGATGCCCAATCTTTGACAGAGATGGGCAGATCACTAACAATGGTGTAGGTGCCATTAAGCTCTTCTGACACATTTGAAGGTTCAGGGTTCGGGGATGCCTCTTTTTCTCGTGACCACCTCAATTTCAAACCCTCTTCACTTTCCAGATTACCCACCACACAGGAAACTTTGGCATCTCTGTTTATGTACAGATCATTTGGTGTTGGGGGTTGTAGATATACATTAATGCCAACAGACTGGCAGGTACTCTCACCTGGGGACAAAAAACTCACGTCAAGCCCCTCAGCAACCCACTGCTTTTTTCATCTTTTAAACAGACATGTGGTCTACTTAGTCTACCCTTTTTTTCAGATGAGTTTTATAGAGTAGCCAACTCAAATTCACCAGTCTTGCTTTTTATATCCCTTTCATTTCCAGCTCCATTCACTTGCAAAATTTGGAACAGTCTACATTATTATTTTAAGGGAGTACAAAAATGTTCTTAGTTGGGCTTAAAACTATGTATCTGATGACATATATTGAAAGAAGGAGGCATTAATCAGGTACTGAGTACAAATAGAGGCTCCACTGAAAATAACAACACATAAACATAGGAAACATCAAAATCATCCAACATACAAAAATACCAATTTAATATTCATAGTTTAGAGTCAACATGGCAGGCTTGCTGGAAGAGATTGGTATTTAATACTGTTTTAAATTCAAACATCATGTTTATTTGTTAAATCTCTCCCAGCAGGTCATTCCACAGTCTAGGGGCAGCCAATGAAAATGTCCTCTGGGTGACAATTGCTAGTTTAATTCTAGCTGGTTAAAGTAAATGTCCCCCAGAGGACCTGTGTTTACAGGGTGGATAATATGACCTAATAAGACCTTTTTATTTCCTTATTACCTAACGGAACAATAAAAAACAGTCTGTCAACAGCTGAACAACTTATTCTATCAAAAGGTGGTGTTCAATTTGGCACAGGCCTAAGGCAGGTGATTGAAATAACTGTCAAATGGCATGTAACAGGAAGGAAAATATGTTTTACTCTGTCCCCTCAACAGTATTTGATATACACTGGGGAAACCTAATGATGATAATCCTTTAGTTTTTGAGTATAAAGAAAAATAATATTTTCCAACGCTTTCCTAAGGAGATGTGAACATTTTGAATTTTATTGTATCTTCTATGTATTTTTATTGCTGTAACCCACCCAGATTCCTTGTAATTGGGCTGGCTATAAATAATAATAATAATAATAATAATAATAATAATAATAATCATTATTAAAATATTCTATGTCAGTTTTTTACTTCCATTTCTGCCAGTCTCTGAAAAAGCATCAAGATCATGTGAGTGTGAAATAGGGTTGCCAGGTGTTCTTTATTATAAGGGCTTATTTGCCCTTATTCTAAGCCCTTATCTGAGCTTATTCTTTACAGGACATGTCTCATATTTGATTGAAGTCTTGAAAGCTTTTCCTTTTATATAGTCTGAATGAAAAGATGCCAATCCCTCCCCCACAAAAAACAAACAAACCTGTACCTTTAAGCATAGCCCTAAAATGTGTGTACATCATGTAATTTATGAACATGGACAATATGTTAATTTTAACAGAGAAATACATGGCTAAGTTAACTGAAATCAATAAACTCATTTGGTATTTTGATAGAACACCAGCTCTTTAATATCTATGATTTGATTTTCAACCTTTCATGTCATGAACTTTGACCCTTATTGTTATTTTGAAAACATGGCAACACTAGGCTGAAAGCAGGTGAGAATAGCCTTTCTTCCATAGGAAATAACTCAGGAGTAGTTACACATTCCTTAATAAGGAGTGAAGAACATACTCTGAAATGATTGACTTTGAGCAACCTGGTAGACATTCCCCTCTCTTCCCATCCCTGACTTTCATTTTCAGCTTACATCTGTTTACACACAGAGCCAAATAGGCTCCAATTAGTCAGTAGTTCTTACCTTCACATCTCTTGGCTCGGCTTTTCACGGTAGTTTGGCTGGCAGCATGGGTCACTTGGCAGAAGTAGACATTCCCTTCCAGCCAGTCTGCCTGGCTAATATTGGCAGTGCTGGTGGTACTGAAGGTGTGCCCAGTGATATCTTGCCTGGGAGGTTCAGTGTATGAGGAGAGCAACCCAGATTTCCCACCTACCAGCCATTCCACTGTCACTTCGTTTGGGTAGAAACCTGAGATAATGCAGAGCAGCTCAATGGTTTCATAGCTGGATCTGGGGTTGCAGGAGGAATGAAGCAGGCGGACCTCTGGAGGCACAGGATCCTGTGATTCACAGCCTGGAGGGGTAGGAATTACATGGTGGTGGAGGACGGGACATGTGTACCACTTGCAGTGTAACCTACCAATTGTCCATCACTGAACTCTTCCTACTTTCTTAGAGACAGCGACAGATAGCTAGTGAAGAAGGCAAAGAATCAGGCACCATAAAGATGAAGTTATCCACTCAATTAACATCCTCAAAGGCAAGTGGCCCTAATTCATCTACCAATACCTTTCCTTGTTTCTTCTACAACTG
Organism: Urosaurus nigricauda; assembly: GCA_034509955.1. Classification (NCBI taxonomy): domain Eukaryota; kingdom Metazoa; phylum Chordata; class Lepidosauria; order Squamata; family Phrynosomatidae; genus Urosaurus; species Urosaurus nigricauda. The sequence goes on from JAOEGL010000006.1 coordinate 5,556,228, forward strand.
TTTCTCCTCCCTTTGACCATGCTGATGCCAAGGCTTTGAAGCGCAGCCTCACCATTTCATTAAGGTTTCTCGTCCTTACTCTCCAACCCTCCTTTAAACTTGCTCTTTCCTTGCAACTGTCAGATTGCACCTTGCCTCTTCCTTCACAGAAACAGGTAGGGTGACCTTCCTTGTCTAATCATCTCATACAATGATGTACCAGGATCCTTCCCTTCTCCTATCTTTGTTCACATTGGTACGTGCTGAATAACTTGGTTCACTTTGCCACACATGGGCATATGATGAAAACCATTGAAACAGGCTCATGCATGCCAAACTCACCAACCATTGGTGTCTTACTCTTGCTGGTAACAATGACCCAAAACACACTGCAGAAATAATCCAGCTTGAGATTTCTTTAACTGTCCTAGGTCAGTGCTAGGGAATCCTAGGAACTGTAGTTTATTGTTGCACCAAGCTGTCTGACAGAGAAGGCTAAATGCCTCACAAAATTACAGTTCCCAGAATTCCCTAGCATTAAACCAGGGTAGTTAAAGCAGTCTCAAACTTGATTATTTCTGCAATGTCTTTTGGAACAATATTACAAGAGTAATGAAAGCAACCAAAAGCACTTAAAATATGTGTCTGTATGTGTATGTGCCTACAAGTCACCTGTCAACTTGTGGCGACCCCATGGATTTTATAGGGCTTTCTCAGGTAAGGAATACTCAGAGGTGGTTTTGCCAGTTCCTTCCTCTGGTATTTATCGGTGGTCTCTCATCCAAGTACTAATCTGGGCTGACCTTGCTTGGTGTCCAAGATCAGACAGGATCTGGTACTTTTAGGGCATTTAGAATATATAGAATATATCACAACAAATGCTCCCTAAAAATTAACTTTAAAAACAAACAAAAAAACAATAAAAAGTGATGCATTGAATATTAAAAAAGATGAAGCTGGATGTTGTTGAATCAGGCCCCCAATGCCTTTCACATTTGAAGGAGGACTTCCTGACTGTCCCATAACCCTTTCTGCTACTGTCCCCATTCTCCCATCTCATTCTCCCATTTCATGTGCCACTGTGGATTTGTGTTATCTACCAAGCTTTACTACACAGTAGTACTATACAGAGGACAGATAATACTACCCAACGTACTCTCACTAGTCTCCATTACTCCACCCTAATATGACATTTCTTTTCTTTCCCCAGAACAATTTGAAGGGATGGCCCAGTCAGACTCACGTTCAATTTCTTGGTTGAGCGAGGAGCTGGTAGCTGTATGGACAACGTTGCATTGGAAATTCCCAGACTCCCAGCTGGAGACTGGGACAGTGAGCTGGCTGCTGAGGGTGTAATGGCCGCTGGAGTGAGCTATTGCTGGGAAGGTCCGGATGCCTGTGGAGATGGCTCCTGAGTTCCATTGCACTGTGACTGGCTCAGGAAAGTAGCCCGTGATCAAACACCCAAGCGTGACTTGGGAGGCGGTGGAGAGATCTTGACAACAGGGAGACAACGGAAATACAGCTGGGGCCGTGGGGGTTGCTGTGATGGAAGACATAAAACAGACAGGATGATAGCAGGTTCTGTAACAGATATGCATGTATCTGTTTTACAATAACTAACAGTGGCTTATGAGGTATCATTCTCTCATTATATTCAGCCGGTATATTCCACCTCACTGCCAGTCTCTGACGTAGCCAGTTATGATTTTTGTATTCGCATTCACCCATGGTTGAAAGCTGTCATACTCACCTGGAATAAAGGGTTTTTCCAGAGAAAGCTTTAATAGTACAATTGCCCTGACACATTCACAGGTTATGGAATTCTGGGTAGGATTGTCTCCTGGGTGTAACTGCATCTCCCCCAGGAATTTTGTACTGCTTCTGCTGCTTTTTTCTGCACACACACACACACACACACACACGCATGCACACAGACCAGATAAGGGAAAAAAGATGGGAAGAACTGTACAGGGCCTTTGGAGCAGCAAGGCTAAGTTTCTTACTGGAAATTCAGGTAACACCTAATGAAGAAATCTTTTTTCCCCCATTGCAGCTCTGCCTTCAAGCTTATTTTCACAGCTATAATGGAGAAAAGGAAGCCACCATGGTGTAGTGGTTTGACTAGGGCTGCATGAACACAGGCCTGAATACTCCAGGAGTAGCCCACCAAGGACCTTCACAAGTTCAACCTAGACAATGAAGAACTAGAAATAGTAAAAGAATTTGCATACCTGGGATCAAACATTGATAGAAATGGAGACTGAAGTTAGGAAATCAGAAGAAGATTAAGAAGGGAGAGGGTGGCTATGAATGAACTAGAAGAGATTCTAAAATGCAAGGATATACAACTGAGCACAAAAGTGAGAATCATACAAGCCATTGTATTCCCTATTACCATGTATGGTTGTGAGAGCTGGACAGTTAAGAAAGAAGATAGGAAGAAGATTCATTCATTTGAGATGTGGTGCTGAAGAAGAGTGCTGAGGATCCCATGTACAGACAAATGGGTCATAGACCAGATCAAGCCGGAAACCTCCCTTGAAGCTAAGATGACCAAACTGAGGCTGTCATATTTCAGAGACATCATGAGAAGGAAGGACTCATTGGAAAAGACAATAATGCTGGGAAAAGTGGAGGGAAGTAGGAAGAGAGGAAGGCCATATGCTAGATGGATGGACTCTATTAAGGAGGTCACAGGTAGGGGGTTTCAGGAATTAAGCAGTGGAGGACAGAGGGTCTTGGAGATGTCCCATCCATAGGGTCACCATGAGTCGAGATAGACATGAGGGCTGTTATCAACAACAAGCCCAGAGTACTCTTGCCAAAAGCTGACCTGAATTTTCATCATTACCTGGGCACTTTAGATGCTGGGTGGCTTTCACACGTGCATCCCACTGTGACCCTTGTCATTCGTATCAATCACGCTTTCTGATGTTGAAAACCAGGCGCCCAGTGTCAATCACATAGCTGGGCAACTCATGTTGATCTCAGAGGGAGCAGCATTGTGGCAGGCAGCACAGTGGGATGCACATGTGAACAGCCACTCAGAATTGCTCCAGGGGATTGCAGAATTTATGGGAAGATTTGGAACCAAAGGCAAGATTTAAAAATCCATTTTAAGAGTGTTATAATGTGGGTTTGGTGATGAACTGTCCATATGTCATCAGGACAGTTCACATCAGAACCAGGGTTTGAGCTCTGCATTGTCTGGACTGATACAAAGAGGAGAAGAGGACACACTCTGGGATACCAGGATCACAATCCCTGCTCATGGAAACCCACTGGGTGACCTTGGGCAAGTTACATTTTCTCAGCCTTAACTGAAGGCAGAGAAAACCATCAATTCTCTTATTACATCAGTCCAAACAAGGATTTCCTTTCAGCCAGGGTACTAATGATTGGACTCTACAATCTGCAGAGTATTTCTGTATCTTCATTGCCTTAGATGGTGGTGCCCTATATTGGCAAGCTTATTCTTAATCTCCTATGGGGCCACCACATTTTTGGCTGGCTCTGCCTCTCCTTCATTCATTGCTGTCTAACAAGCATAACCATTTAAGCAGGGATATTTCCATTTATTTCTGTGTCATAAATACCTAGTCCTGCCAAATCTAAGCTTGTGTTAATGGTGCACAATCAAGAGGGGAAAAAAAGTTTCAACCCTCTGATTTATGCACCCCATTTCTCTAACAGTAAAAAATTTAGTCTGCTGGGGTTGGCATCTTTCTCTTTCATGTTTGTTACCCACCCCCCTCCCCCCCGAACAGACCAAAATGCAGGAAGTTTAGCTTTCTACATTAGTGGCTGACAAACTTTAGCCCTCTGGTTGTTTTGAACTTCAGTGCCCAGAAGCCCCACAAAACTTTGACTATGCACTGGGATTCTGGCAAATGAGGTCCAGACATTTAGAGGACAAATGACTGAAAACCACTAGTCTATAGCATTTTTCAGCCTACTAGACTTCTATTAATGGCAAAAAACTCTCTCTGCAAAGGGTGACCAGTCTAATCCACATCCCTCCAATTGCTGGATTTAATCTCCAGATGTTCATTTTATAAAACCAACCTGCCTAGCATCCCTGGTAGCATCTATCCACAAAGGTCATTTTGCCACTTGTAATTTGTTATACTGATACTGCAGGTACTTTCAAAACTAGCATTTCTTTTTAAGGAGCCCTTATTCTGTAATGTAACAGTGGCTTGATCTATTAGTAATTGATAATGTTTATTTCAGCTACAGCATCTGTATTTCTGTAACAACTGATGATGAAAGGTCATTTGATAATCATAGCAGCACCAGATTATTCTGCAGATCAATGTTTTATAAAAGGCACAAGAACAAGACAAACCACTGGTTTCTATCCTTGGTCAGTTGGCTAGACAAAATATATGACCACCAACCCAGTCCAGTCCCAGTCATCCTTCTGCTCTAAACCCCCTCGAAAACTAAAGACAAGTCCCCCTACATCCTAATTGCATGTGCTTTCTCGCCTGTAATCCAAGATCCCCCATTGGAATAGGATGGGAACTTGAAAATTCTGGTGCTCAGCACAGGGCTCTAACCTCCTTTTTCCAGCCAAAGCTGAGAAACAGCTCAGGAGTCTTAGCTCTCAAGCTTCTCCAGTTTAAAATCATAAGACTTCACCTCTTTTTCTAATGCTAAGGATTTCTAAGGGGAATCCATGCACAGTCACATATCCCAAGAGCCTGAAGCAGGAATCCTGTTGACCTACTAAGCTAGTATTGCATATATTCCAGGATCATATTGCAATGGCAGCAGACTTAATTCTGCTGGTTCCAAGCAGCCTGTTTCTCCAATACCATACTCCTTCCATGGGTGCAATGTTTAGGGCTGCCAAAGTGCAAAATGGCAAGGGGCCCTCTGCTTTTAATGGTTGTGTAGAAGAGAGAATTTTTACCTAGTTGTGTAACATGCAACAGCTGATGAAATTCCCTCTTGTTTAAAGCTACAACTACAACTGTCCTTTCTAGTTTTCAGTTTGGCTACCCTAGCAGTGCCTGCGGCCTTTTCCTTCTCACTGAAACTGCCTAGGCAGGCATAGTTACAATAAGATTCTGCCCTATGTTTCCCCTGTTCCTCTTCTCAAGCCCACCATATTCCACTTTTCTACTTCTCAAAATCATTAAGTGACACAATCTTCTCTAGGCTCAAAAGAACCCAGGAAATTGGATTCTATGACCTTGCTTGTTTTGCTGTGAATAACAAAAATTGAAGTAACAAGAACAATAAGTAAATCCCTTGCTAAGAGGCCTGGCTAACATATCCAGCCCCATTTGACTCTAGAGAGAATCTGAAGGTCCTGGCTGTCCTTCTTCCAAGAAGTCTTTGCTCTCTGACAGTGTTTGGAAAGCTTCCTGCTCTCCAGCAAGGGTGGGCAGCTGCAGCTCTTGAAATGTTACTTTGCTATAACTCTGATCAACTATGGACAACATGACGGGTGGTGAGGCTTTATGGATGTTCTAGTCCCACATGAAGGAACTAGAAGGCTACTGCTGCCCAATCGTGCTCTACAGAATAGATTTTCAGAGCAGGATTCAGAAGCCCAGCTTTTCTAAAGCCAATTGTTCTAGTCCTCTTACTCCTCATGTCTTCTTCTGGATTCAAATTGAACACCGCAACCCTGTTCTCAAAGCCTTTGGAAATACTGTCAGCAAGCCCCCAGCTGTGCATTAGGCTGACATATGTTAGGTATCCTGTCCTGGAGAAATCCCCACCAGCTCAGCTTTCTTGAATCTGGGTGCTCCATTAGATAGGGAAGAGTGTCCCAGCAGAGCTACAAGCTTGGAGCCAACTTTGATCTACTACTCCTGCCTGTTCTTCCTCAGCTCCCATTATGCCCACTCCTCATTCAGGAGGTTGGAAATCTTTCAGTTGAGCAGAAGCTTGGGGAGGTAATCCTCAGATAGATCCTTTGCTACCTATCTGTCTTTTTAAAGCTTATTCCTCAACTAGATGGTGAGGTATCTTCCAGTGAAGCATCAAGCATTCATGTAACCCATCCTTCTCCACCCTACTGTCCTTCAGCTGTGTTGAACCACAGCCCTTACAATCTCTAACCAGCCATGACCAGACAGGTATTTCCATTGTCATTCTATCTAATGAGGGTTACAGTCCAACACAGAGGGAAGCACCAAGTTGAGAAAGGTTGATGTTTCTTTTTACTCACCTCTAGATTTTCTAAAACAGCTATGGGGCAGACTTTCAGAAAATAGTTCTAGCTTCATGCTACCTCTGTTCAAGTTTGTTCTAGGTAGCCAGGAAGCTTACATTTGACCTTCCCTACCTCGGCTCTCTGCTTGCTTCCTCAAATTCTTTGCCAGCTTTCTTGCAAGATACTGCACCTTTGGAAAGTTAGGGAAATTCTCACATTACCATCTGGCTAGGTGCAGCATTGAAGTTATTCCCCTGGATACCAGCCAGCATTTCTGAAATCTACAGCTGATCTGGGACATCAGGAATCTCAGAGCTGAGCATTAGAAGTAGGAAAGGCTTGCAGATGCCCTTAGCTCCATCATCTTCCTGAAACCCACTGATCCTCTGGGAGGTCAGGAAATTACCAGATAAATATCATGCTTAATGCAGAATTTGAGAAGTTTTCCATCAGCTTATTTGGAAGCTTTAGAAAGTGTGACATCTTTTGCACAACCCCCTTCAAGCTTGGTACACACTTTCAGATAGCCCTTACACATCTACCACCTATGTTCAAGGTTGCTGCTCAGACAAGATGTCAGAAATTTCCTGGCTAAGCCACGGTGTCCCTGGGGTTGGTGTTACCTGGTGCAGGGAAGGCAGTGCTGCAGCCTATTGACTGCTGCAGCTTATGGAGGGTCAATTGGGCTCTGGCATGGCTGCAGCCATGCCAAAGCCCAAACAGAAGGCACTGCCCACCCAGAAACCTTCGCTGCTGGAGGAGTCAGTGCTATAACCTCTGGAGGGCTGTTTGGGTTGTGGCATGGCTACAGCCATGCCAGAGCCCAAGTGAAAGGAACTTCTCCTCCCCAGAAACAGCTGCTGCTGGAGGGGATGTGCTATGGGTGCTGGAGGTCTGTTTGGCATCTGGCATGGCTGCTGAGCAGGCAATCAAGGGGCAAAATACCCTTTTTCAGTCACCCAGCAGACACACCAGTCTCACTAGATGTACTACCCCATCAAATGTACACCCCTCTTTAGGGTGTCACCAGGTGAAGGCTGCATGCTTTGCAGCCCCTTGTAACACCACTGCAGCCAATTCATCCCCCTGGGGTAGAATTTCTACTTCTGCTCCTTCTTGAAGTCTAACATTCATCTGGGAAGTCAGGAATCTCCCAAGTGAGCTGTATGCTTAAAGAAGGCTTCCAGGCAGCCACCCTGTTCCCTGGAACCTTCCTTTTCACAATAGTGCTTAGGAGGTGAAGAGAAAGTTGGCAGGGTGCACAGATGGTAAATAAGGATTCTCCCACATAAATGTCAAGGTACAGGCAAGGTTTTGATCTGTAAACAACTTGTTTTAGGCTTAACATTCAGCTGGGAGAGTTAGGAATTTGAGCATTAGGTTTGGTGTAAGCTTTCTGATAGCTCTCTTATGACCCACTATCTCTCTTGAAATCTCCTGCTCACCTGGAAGGTCAATGACTTCCAGCTAAACACTAAATTTGGAGCAGGAATCCAGACAGATCCTGTGGTCCTACTCTAGCTTATTTTATGCCTAACCTTTAGCTGGATTGCTGAGAATCCACCCATAGAGCACTGGGGTAGGAGCAAGTTTCCTTAGATCTCTACCAACTCCTCTGAAAGCTGGAGGAGGTTCCCAATATCCCAGCTAAGTCTCTGTATGGGCAGCTGTCCTCACTGTTGTCTTGTCAGCTTGTCTCCTGCTGATCTTAGAGATCTGTCCTATGTGCTAGGCAGTGGGCAGAGCTTTTAGTGGATCCCTTGCTCCCTGCCAGCTTGCTTGATTTTTTTCCTCACCATGCCTTACCCCCTTGCCAGCAATTCTGCAGAACAGCATTCATCTGAGAAATCAATAATATCCCAGGTAAGAATTAGGTTCTTGAGTGATTTCTGGGTTTTCTTTAAGATCTCTCTTGTGCTCTCTCTAGACCAGGAGTCTCCAGCTGAGGATCAGTCTTCAGGCAGAATCTCATGTATCCCCTGGTTCCCTGCTCTCTTCCTGATAGTGGCCAGTTAACTGGGTGATCAGGAATCTCCTGGCTGAGCATTAGGCTTGGAGCAGGATTTCAAATTGATTGCCCACCAGCTTTCTTGGACCTAGAGGGAGCAGCAGTCTCCCAAATAAGCCCTTGGCTTGAAGAGAGTATCATGTCGCTCTGCTACTTTCTTCTAGCTTCCTTGAACTCAAATGCTCTCCTGAGAGAGTAGGCAGCTCCTTAGTGAACATCAGTTTACGGTAGAAAGACACATACTCCCTCTGTTCCCCTCTAGCTTAGCATAACACTGAACTAGAAGGATAAGAAGAGACTAGCTGTTGGACCATTTGGAAGAAAAAACAATGTTTCAGGTGATTGTTGGGTTTTGGGAGAAGTGAAAGGGAATGCTGCAATCTTCTCAACATATTTCTTTAGGCTTCCCTCTCAGCTCAGTAGTAGGGAGCTTCCCATCTAAGTGTTGCACCTAGAGTAGTGACCATATACCAATTAGTTTCTACTAGTTTCCACCTTAATCTGAGATTTAGATGGGCTAGGAAGATCCTAAGCAGAGCTGCTGGTAATCTGGCTAGATGCTTGGCCCTCTTGCTGAAGTTCTCAGCAAGAAGGCTCAGCTGAATGTTAGATTTAAGAGAATCAGTGGTATAGAGCTATACTACCTCATGGCAAAATCTCCCAAATCCAAGCTTGATATTTAGCAGTCTCACACCATTGGGGTAACTATTGAGTCCCCACTTATACCAAGATATCAGCTAGGGGCTGGTGGCAAACATGACATGAAGATCACCATCACCTAAGAAGTCTGACTATTGATATATCTGAATACAAACAGAAATATAAAGTTCTCCTATCCAGATACATTTCCATCTGCTCCCTTGTCAGACAGGATCAGTGTAGATTCCCCCAAAGTTACCTTTCCTCCAGTTTGTCTATATCACAATCTTCCTAAGATCCATAAAATAAATAGCAACGTTTCACTCACCCAAACCAAAGGCCAAAGTTGAATGAAGCAACCAAACATCTACCGCTAACCAGCTGTCCACACTTCTTTGAGAGTCATCTGTACAGTAATGAGGTCTTCTGAGTTTTTCCTTCACCTTGGTCTTAAAAATGGCCTTAAAAAAAAGAACATTTACAATTAGTGATGCGGTCAGAGCTGGCGTGAAAGTGTGAAAGAAGGTGTGAAAAAAACAATCACTACGGAGGAACACAAGATATATTTGAGGCCTAAAAGGTGCTACATGAAGCACATTCATCATAATCAACTTCCCCTTTTCTCCCACCTTATTTATCACTCTTCAAAATCCAAAATCTGTGGTTGAGAAAAACAAGACTATTAAACACCAGATGTGGGGTTAAAATGGCCAACAAAAATTATGAACCACTTATTACCATTTACTTACACATTAATTTACCAATTTTTTTTGGCCAAAGGATATCCAAGGGTGATGTGTGATATAAAGACATCAAGCATTCCACGGCATTGAACAAACTAAGTCTCTACTCTTGTATTCATTTAGAATTGGAATAAATTCCACTGAATTTAGTAGGAGTTGTTTTTGAGTAAAAATGGATTGTACAATCGACCCACCATATTCAACCATCAATGGCTTGAAATATATATATATATATATATATATATATATTCTCTTTTATATCTCTTTGGTAGCCCCGATACCAGACCCCAGTAGATACCAAGGGACCATTGTATAGCACTGTCAAACAGCTATTCGGGCTTCAGAGGAGGTCCAGAAGACTGAACGCATGGGTCAAAAGGCCATGTTCCTTCCAGCCTAATGTTGTTCTGTACAAACAAAACAAGCCATTAGTCCCTGGCCTGAATTGGCTAGTTTGGACACTAATTCAGCAGCCCTGGACTGACCCAGGCCCAACCCCCCCCATAACGTAGTCCAAAAAAATAAAAATAAAAATCAGCTGTTTCCTGGAAACTCTGCCGTGATGGCCAGCAGACCACATGGGCCCATGCACCCCTTACCTGCCATTATTATCGCATCCATTTTGAAGGTCCCCACCGCAAAGGGTGACATTGGAGGGGAGTGCCTGGCTATGTGGGTATAGCAAAGTTCCTGTTTCTGCCCTTACAAGCCATGATGAGGGTAGGGCTCAGAGCAGACATGAAGGTGGTGGCAAGTAAGGGGAATACAGCTGCGGTGTCAGATCCATGGTGTGGTGGTGGGTAGATGAACACTGGCCTGGGAACCAAACTGGGTCAAACTCAGACGCTGCATACTACAGGGTTTGCCTGTGGTATCCTACCCATCTGTTTAGGCCCTAGGTCTTGTTTTCTATTGCCTCTCGGTAATTAGCCACTTCTGTATCACTATCATTCCTCAAAATGCCTTGAAATTCTTATTTCATTGAGCTCTCCCACAGATATCAGAGATGGGCAAAATTAAGCACTGGGGTCAAAGGTCAAATGTACCTCCCCAAATTAATTTGTGGTGCTTTCCAATATCCTTTTTCTGACACCACAGAGGCTTTTTTTTCTGATTATAAAAAGGGTGAACTGTGTGGAGAGGATTCCTGTAACTTTAATGGTTGGCCAGAAGAGGAGTTTCAGCTGGTGTTGCTTCTTGCACAACTAGGCAACAAGTAACACCTGCTGAAGTTTCCTCTCCTAACAATCATTAACGGTGCAGGAGGCCTCTCCACTTTTAACTCTGTAACTCCAGCAGGAGTTCAGAGTGTCAATTCCATTTAAAGGGTTCAGGAGTGTCAATTCACCATTTACAGGACTCCTCTAAAAGTTCTGGACATTTCCATTTTGTATTTTTGGGGTCTTTTTGTAAATCTGTGTGGCTCACTAATGGTCCTGGAGCAAAAATTGGCCCAGTGACTAGGTGATGTAACCAACACCTGGGTTAAACCATGAGGGCAATTTATTTAGAATGTTATACGTGCACATGATGCATGACATCCCATACAGTTTACAGGAAAAAAAATCAGAGGAGGCAGCCAATATTTTAAAATATCAATAACTGACATTTTAAAGTATAATAGCATCGTGAAACATTTCAATCAGCAGCAGGTCACTTAAAGCCATCAATACAGTATTGTAAAAGCCATTAAATGCTTGAGGAAAAACTTAGCCTTCACCTGGCACTTAAAGTCCAACAGATTTGGTTTCACTGAAAAGGAAAGTGAATGAAATTTTCATCAGTGAGGTTCCACCACCAAGAAGTTCCTCCTGGTACATGAAAAGGTAGGATATTATTTCAGAATTCACATAGGTTCATACTTCTCTCTCTCTGTATGTGTATGTACAGATAGTCCTTCAGTTGCCACCTGGATTAGTTACATCTGAGGAGGTGGACCAAGTCTATGAAAGCTTATGTAACAACTTTTTTTGCACAATATGGCCCAATACAGACTGGTGGAAAGCACTGGCCTGGGGCCGATTTTAGGGCTTGGAAGAGCAGAGCATCCGCATGCTCCTGAGCCCTACCATGCTGTCTGGGTGCCATTTTGGTGCACGCGTGTTCACAAAGTGCACGTGCTGATGACATGCTTCATGCACCACTCCAGGGATGTCACCATGCCTCTCCAGGGCACTAATGGCAGTGGCAGAAAAAGGAGCCGCATTTTGCAGCTCCTTTTTTATGGTGCATCGTTGCCACATCATTTGGTGGCCTCTGGCCACCCCTTTCTGCCCATTTGTACAGCCCCTTAGTTTTAAATGTACTACAGGATCCCTTTACATACTGATATTCCAGAGTAACATGGACTGTAAAAGCCATTAAATGCTTGAGGAAAAGGCTTGAATTCAGTTGAACAGATGCTTGAACTCAGCAATAACAATAGCAAGTACATTTTTATACCACTTCTCAGTGCACTTAAGCACTCCCTAAGCAGTTTACAAAGTGTAAGCTAATTGCCCCCAACAATCTGGCTACTTATTTTAGCAGCCTAGGAGGGATGCAAGCCTGAATCAAGCTTGAGCCCTTTTGCTGGTATTGAACTCACAACCTTATGGTTTGTGAGTGAATGGCTGCAGTACAGGCATTTAACCACTGCGCCACCGGGACAAATCAGTTGAACAGTGAATCTGATGTACTGTTTTCATTGATAGCCACCATATTTATTGTACCAAGCTACAGTGTTTGTTGGCAATTAGATGTCTAATATAACTCCAGATGGACTCTAAATGAATACCAGTCAATGTCAAGAATTGCTGGGAGTGGCAGTCCAAAACATTTGGAAGGTCAAATAATTCCCACCTCTGTTCTACAATATTTCACAGATGTGCCTTCTATTTGTCCACTAAAAATAACCAGTTGCGATGCCTTTGCTGTTGTTGTTAATCGCCCTCAAGTTGACCCCAACTCATGCCCTGTGAATGAGACATCTCCAAGATCCCCTATCCTCCACTCCTCTGCTTGGTTCTGCAAATTCATGCCTGTGGCTTCCTTGATTGAGTCTGTCCATCTGGCATATGGTCTTCCTCTCTTTCTCCTACCCTCTACCTTTCCTAGCATTATTGTCTTTTCTAGTGATATGTGCCTTCTCATTATGTGACTTCAAATGAGCTTCTTGGCTTCCAGGGTGATTTCAGGATTGATCTGTTCAGGGACCCATTTTATTTTATTTTATTTTGGCTATCCATAGTATGCTAATCACTTTTCTTCAGCACCACATTTCTAATGACTTGATTTTCTTTCTGTTTTCTTTACTGTCCCGCTCCTGTATATTTACATGATGATGGAGAATACAATGGCATGGACAATTCGAACTTGAGTGCTTAGATGTATATCTTTACTCTTAATGATCTTTTCTACTTCTTTCATAGCTACCTTTCTCATTCCTAGTCTTCCTCTGAGATGCCCTACAATCAAATATTGCCAAAGATTCTGCCTGCCTGATTATTCTAAATTATCCTAAGCTTTTCTTCTGAAACAAGGTGAGTTATGGAAGAGAAATGGGAAACCATGTGCTAGCATTGTTTATGTCTGTGGTGGCAAATCTCTGGCACATGTGCCAGAGATGGCATGCAAAGCCATTTTTCATGGCACGTGGATGGCGGGGAAGAGAAGAAAAAGGTGCATGCCCTTTTCTTCTTCTTCCTAACCATCCTGGGGCTTTAGCTGCCTCCAGAGAGGCAGCTGAATGCCTTGGAGAGCAGGGGAAGAAGTCTCATCCCAAAAGTCCCACCTTGGAGGGCAGAAGTACCACCTTGGAAGGCCCGTTTTCCCTAGACATCCCACCCCTAATACTCAGTTCCTAAAAGGTTCGCCATCACTAGTCTATGTCTATACATTTACATACATGTATCATCGTCCTACTTATTATTCTTGGGGTTCATTCACAGTGCAGCAATATAGCACTATTATCCACTTTAATTGCCATGGTTCTATCCTATAGCATCCTGGGATTGGAATTTAGGCATATGGAATTATCAATCAAAGTGCTGTAGTGCTGCATCAAACTACAAACCGCGAATATTCCATAGGATGTAACCATGGCAGTTAAAGTGGAATAATAGCACTATAATTGTGGAGTGTGAATAGTCCCCAGATCCCACTTCACCTTTGGGCTTGGGGAGAAATTGTTACATGAATGTCACTAGCTAAATGCTCTGGAATCAGGCTCCTATTAAAGTTATGGGAGCAAAGTATATGTGTGTGTGTGTGTATAAACATAGTAGATGGATATAAAGTTTGGGGGCTTGAGATGATTCTTGGATAATGCAGACATTTTGCTGATAAATGGTGGTCATTCTGATTTTTGCAAATCAATAAAAATAATAATTCTTCAGCTCTTGTACTTTATATTTATTCCACATTATTTTTCAGTGCAGGAATCACTGAATTAATTGTAACATGCCTGAAAACCATGGCACTCACTTCAACTGATTTTTTTTTTAGTGAAAAAGTGACAAGAAGTCAAGGGCTACATCAACAGTTTGGTAAGTCATTCTGAGACCAGATGTACCCTGTTTACAGCAAGAACTGTGGCCAGATGTTTCCACTTTGAGCCAAAGGTTAGTGCTGATAGTCAGGAGGAGATAGGCAGTTGTGGTACGTAGAGCTTTGAATAGAAACTCATTTCCGTATTGTGTTCTGAGTATGACTAAGCTTTATGCAACAAATAGTGGGGTTTTCTGAATAAAACTAAAGTGAGCAACATGTTGGTAAAAATATTTCCCACCTTTTCATACTAAACAGAGAGAACAGTGTTGTGGGCAAAAACAATGTCTTAATATTTGCATAGGCATCACAAAATGGCCTAAACTCCATGGTTAGTCCCAAGTAGAGTAGTACCATTGAATCAAGAGGAGTTTGGTAAATCAGCACTGATGTAAATGTCATTGATTCAGTTGGCCTATTCTGCTTGAGAGTAGCAATTGGATTTAGGCCAATTGTAACAGATATCCCCATCATCACATCTCCTCTTTGTCTAACTGCTATAGCAGTCTCTTAAATTCTGGCTTCCACTCTGAGAAGCATCAGACTTTGCAGTTCCCATGTGCCCTGATCTATGAGTATGAGACATTTAGAAGGTTAAGGGGTTTGCTTTGGCTTTTGGGTCAGGTGCTATATTTGTTATGTTGTTTGTTATCTGCCTTCAAGTCAAATTCGACTTATCATAGTCCAATGAATGAGAGACTTCCAAGTTGTCCTATCTTCAGGCATCCTGCTCAGGACTTGCAGACTCATGCTACCAAACAAAACCCAAGCATGCAATGATGTAGTTTATAAAAGGTATAATATTACACAAGCAGTAAACAAGGCTCTGTATTAGAGAACAAATAAACTGATATGTTTTTTGAAACCAAAATGTTCAGAATTAGTTATGTAAACATGAATGTTGGTGGATACATACAATACATACCACTTTTCCTCATGACCTGAATGACAAACAAGATTTTAGTCGTTTTCTTTAACAACTTATATGAAGGTAAAACAAGATCCTAAAAGTTTGTTAAGAATACCAATTGTCCTATGTTTTATCATTAGTATATATGTAAATGTTTATATTTTGTATCATAACAAAGATGTATCTGAAGAAATCTCCCATAGATGAAATGTAGACTAGAATTTCCTGGGGTCCCTCGTCCACTGCTCCCTGTCCGTGAATTACACATACATGTAGCGCTGCTTATCTTCCAGCAATGTTATGTTTTTGTTGAAATCTAACAAGCAAGAATTTGGAAGCTATACAAGAGGAAACCAATAACTTCTTAAGAATTCATGGACTCCCCGGGACAATATCATAATTGGACTTTTATGCTGGACACTTCCTACAGACTTTTTGCAAGTTTGATTCTAAATACGTTCTATGTTGGTTTTAAAAAAACATATCAGTTTATTTGTTCTATAATATAGAACCTTGTTAATTGCTTATGTAGTATTATCCTTTTTATAACCTACATCATTGCATACCTGTGTTTTGTTTGTTAGTGTCTAGGTTAATAGGGATATAGTGGTTTCTTCTTCTTCTGAATTCTTGCACACTCATGGCCATGGCCTATTTCTATCTGGTATGAGGTCTTCCATTTTCTAATTGCCCTCTATTTTACCAAGCATCATCACCTTTTCTAGTGAGTCCTTTCTTCTTGTGGTATGGCCAAAGTACAACAACCACAATTTATTCATCTTTGCTTACAGGGAGACTTTAGGCTTCATCTGCTCTAAATAGAGCTGGATTACAATCTGTAAGGAGTGCTTTTATTGTGTTTTCCTGCATGGCAGAATGGAGTTGTACTGGATGGTCCTTGTGGTCTCTTCCAACTCTATGATTCTATGATCTTTTTTTAAAGCCATGCTCCCCTTCCAATTTTTGTTGCATTCTCTTGCTTTCAGCATTTAGACTGTAAATTATATTTTTGATTAATGATCTTTGCAAAGTGCATGAAATGTTCATGGGGTTGCATTCACAACATTTCTCCTTATAATCAATTTGACTCTTTAAGATTTTAAAAAGATCCCTGTGGATGCAGCACCAACATATATCATAATCTTCCAGTGCTTTGCAGAAAAAAAATGAGACCAGCAACAGTACATATGTGGGGAAAATCTTTATAGAGCAGTAGGGTGAGATACAGCACACCTAGTCAGGGTGAACAGTTATATAATGGAGACCAATAAACTGCAAAGGAAAAGTATTGCAATAATCATGAATGTGAGTACAAAACAAAATAACAACAAACTAAGAATGAATCTAAGGATGATATATACATGTGTGCAACTTAATATAATGCTATGTAATGCAATAAAATCTACTCCTTTGTTGTACAGTTTATATACCAACAAAAACATAAGAAAAAACATGAGTTTCATTTCAGTATAAAAAACTGGACTTGACAGTATGAAATATCTAGGCAGTGCTATCCAGTTTAGCAGAATACAATTGGATACAAAGATCTTAATGCTGATATGTTCCAAGGTATGTGAAGATATACATAAGAACTTTAGCTAACGAACACACAATACATATTTGTGGTTTACCATAGTTTCAGGTGAACAGTTGTTTAATGCTATGAGTTTTACAGTTGATTGGCTCTGAGAACGTTAGGAAGATGACTGTTTAATGTATTTTACTTCTCTATCCATCTGGTACTAAGCCATTCATGATAAATGATTAGCTACTATTTACCAGGTTAACTACCAGGTTAACCATGTAGTTAGCACTGAAAGCACCAATTTACCACCAAAGTGGCTGATTCATGGTGAATACTCTTGTTTTGCTGTCCTTCAGAGTGTTGGAAAATTCAGATTTTAATTTAACCTGGACTAAAAGCAGCAACAGAATAGGCATGACAAAACAAGTGCTATTGATAAAGGGATAATATAAAGGTTAACCCTCATCTTGAAAATGAAAATCAAGCAATCTTGAACAGTAATTCAGAATAACACATGAATATGGATGTAATGCCTCATGTGAGCAAACTGGATATGATTAAGAGGACAGCTTTGTACTTAACCCTTTCCAGTTGAAATCAATTGGCCTTTTGAAAAAGCCAATGAGCCCTTGGAGCCATGCATGAAAGAGTTTTGCTTAGCAAGATCAGTCCTTCAAGGAACTTGATCAATCATAGGACTCAGTGGTTGTGGCTATTTTTGCCCTTCTGATTATGGGCCTTTTGTCCACATTGCTCAACTTACTGTAGGAGGATAACATAGCTGGGAAGAAATGTATCCAAGAAAACTAAGGTGGAAGACCAAAAGTAGGTACATCTTATTTCCTAATTTATCAACACACTTAAGTAAATACTGATTGAGTCTCCCTTCTCTGAAATGATGGGGTGAGAAGTGTTTTGGATTTTTTCAGATTTTTGGAATATTTGCACATAACATAATAAATTACTTTGGAGATGGGACTTAAGGCTAAACATGAAATTCATTTATGTTTTGTATAC
The DNA here is from genome assembly GCA_034509955.1 of Urosaurus nigricauda. Classification (NCBI taxonomy): domain Eukaryota; kingdom Metazoa; phylum Chordata; class Lepidosauria; order Squamata; family Phrynosomatidae; genus Urosaurus; species Urosaurus nigricauda. The sequence goes on from JAOEGL010000006.1 coordinate 5,573,751, forward strand.
ACCTTATACACATATAGCCTGAAGATAATTTTATACATTGTGTACACTGAGCCAACAAAAAGCAAAGGTGTTACTATCTCAGCCACACATGTGGACAGTTTTGGATTTTGTAGTAACTTGGGTCTTGGAATTCCAGATAAAAGAGACTCAACCTGTACTTCTTTTTAGGATTATAAAATGGAAATAGTTTTAATCTTATAACATAGCAACTGCTGGAACTGGCATTTATATTCCTTCTGAGAATATTATGGTTTGGGGACTTTGGATATTATAATAATGAATTTACACTGGATCACTGAGTTTGGCAGTTCTGATGTGCACAAATACCGTTTCCCCTCAACCCTTAATGTCTCAGATTTGAGAAGCACAGAGTACACTTTGCTTCTTCCGATGTGTGATCTGTTTTGTTCTTGAGCCATAACAATTTTATTCTTTGTTACATAGTTCCTGTGGATTTCCAGTCTGGTATATGTAGGTCCACAACAAATTATTTACTAATTATGACTTTCGGGATAATGTTAATATAGCTTGAGGTCACTTTCTTCAGAGGTTAGTTGACTTTTTTGTGTATCTTGAAGGAAAATTGCTTATATCAGTTGTAAAAGCTACCATGGCAAAGTAAGTCACATTGACGTTAATGCTCATTGTCACTAATGCTTTTTTGGTGACTTCCCTTCTGTGTTGTGACACATGTAACACCCAAAATGGAGGAAGTCTGAGGAAATGTGAAGTGGATATAAAATGGGGGAGTCTATTCTGCATATATTTCAGTGTGAGGAATGAATGATGATTATTTTACCTGTGGAAACATAATGGGGGGGGGGGGGAGGGGAAGAAAAAAAAAGAAACAAGTTAGCCACCCACATATTTGTTTCAATGAACATGAGTGAGATTAGAAACCTGTCTAGGGAAAGAGCTTGATGGAAATAGGAAAAGGGAGATGGCTCCTGTACCTTTAATGGCCGAGTAGGAATTTCAGAAGGACTTAGTTGCCACCTGGTTGCATGACAAGCAAAACCTGCTGAAATTCCCCTTTCTACATGATCATAAAAGCATAGGGGCCCTCTGCAGTTTTCAATATGGCAGCCAGCCCTCATTACTGGAGAGCATGCCATCCATGAGAATTTTTATGCTGTTGTGATTGTCATTTAGTAGGCAAGCATTCAATAATAAGCAGGCAGGCAGATACATACACATATGTGCATTAGAAAAAAATTCATAATGATGAGGGACCACATTGTGCATTGGCAAATCTAATACACCACTGAAGGTACAAACAACAGAGAACCCCTAGCAATATTGGGCATGGGAACTGGGTGCCCTGGTTTACCAGCCATTAGGAGCAAGTTGACCAGAGCCTTTCTATTCTGTAGTGGCCTGATCTACCCCGAGGGACCATTGTCTTGGTGGCTCCAAGCCTAAGGGTGACAGTATGAGTTACTCCACTAGGGTGACACCAACCCTAATGATGTAACTGGATCCTAAATGCTGTATCCATGGATACAATGTCAGCTGTGGAGACTTCCCCTTGTTCTTGCAAAGCCTCCCTAGTCCCCTCTAATCATCACCTCCTTGATCAAATGAGAGACCTGTTGGTCTCAGCCCAGAAAAATACATAGAATGGACAGAAAGAGTGGGAAAAGTATTGCTTTGTTTCTCACTTTAGAAGGATCTAAAGGGTTTACATTACATTCTAAAATACTGCATCAAGGAACTTGTGGCTGTATATATAGTCTTCCTCTCCCATGTTATCCTTACAGCAACCCTGGCTGCATCCTGCAGTTGGTCCTCCTTGGGTGAAAATTGGTTCCCAGGCCTACCAAAATGGTCTACCCTGACTTAGATGATCCATCTGCCTTGGTGTTTCCCTTGAATGATAGTATGATTTTATAATGTGATGGTTATGTGTTCATTCACTGAGAGGGCAAGGATGAGAAGGCAAAGAAAGATGATGGTCAGAAAGAATTTATGGGCGAGTTATTAGCAGACCAATGTTTTCTACATTACCTTGATGAAAGTGACAAGCCCCCCATAGAAGACTGCAACAACAAAGAGAACCATGAAAGTGGAAACTTTGTTCCAGACACTGTTGGCCTCCTCCAGTTCACTGTACTCAACTTCATTTTCATTGTGGACATCACACAGTGCAGCACCCATAACAGCACAATCCCAAGAATCTGCAGAAGGATAGTAAAAGAGAAGGTTACTCCATGGAGCAGAGAAGCAAAGAACAACAGCTCAAGGTAACAGCAACAACAACCCACAGGAAAAAGAAAATGCGATGCCATAAAATAAGAACTAAAGAAATCTTCTCATAGAGTTGGAAGGGGCCTTATGGACCATTAGGTCCAATTCCCTGCTCAATGCAGGTTCGTCTGCTAGTTTCCAAACTTTGGTCCTCCAGATGTTTTGGATTTAAGCTCCCAGCATTCCTGACTGTTGGCCAAGGTGGCTAGGGCTTCTGGGAGCTGAAGTCCAAAACACATGGAGAACCAAAGTTTGGGAATCACTGTGATAGAACATCCCCAGTAGGTAGCCGACTGAGGCATTTATTTGTATCTATTGCTCTGAAGGTATTTACCTGTTTCTACCATTTGGTTATTAAGATGTGCAAAAGAGGATTCCTATTTGCACTCTTCTCAGATTCTCAGCCTCTGTCTTTCACTCTCTCTCTCTCTCTCTCTCTCTCACACACACACACACTTTACAAAGCAGTGCTCTCACCCTGATTCTTCTTCCTCACCTAGAGGCTAGGCTAGTCAAGCTGAATGTCTTTTTCCCCCCTGTGAAGTTTTTTTTTTTTTAAAAGTAATGGTGGTGTTCAAACATTTGAATGATGGTTTATTGCTGGTTTCAATTTTTAAAAAGAGGGTCCAGTTTTTATTCCTTTTCATCTGTTCTACATCTTACAAGTGGCTTTTACAGAAAGAGAGTATAAAATGCCAAGAAAAAAAATTAAATGTCTGGTGAACATGTGTCTATTTTTTATGGAGATTTTGTGCTGCCTTACAACAAAGGCTCTTGGGCCTATTAATAAAATAAAAAAATCAAATCACATAGCTCAGCCTAAAGTCAGGTAAATTCATCAATAGCAATAGCAGCTTCATTTATATACCATTTCATACCACCTAAGAAGTCCCTAAGCAGTTTACAACTGTCAGCTCATTGCCCCCAACAAGCTCGGTATTCAACAATTGTCCCAGAGAATTTTTGGTGCACTTCATCAAGATAAAGTGCAGATTTTCATTGTGAAAATATTCTGTCCATGTTTTGTATCGTAGGTATAAGAGTCAACCACAAAAGAATGAAAGAAACATCTAATTGATTATTAATTTAATTTAAATTTGTAGGATACATGAGAAATGAAAGAGAGTAAATTAAAATACTAGAACAGCAGATTGGATAAATCAAGACACCAAGAAAACTGGATTTTTTTGGTAGTGCTATGCATTTAGCTGATGGAAAGAAGAAACAATGCAACTAAGGTGTGTTTTACCAGAAAGGGAATTGGCTGTTCTGGTTGTGAAGTTTTCAGAAGAAATGTGGGCTACCAGGCATGTGTAGGAGACACCCATCATCCACTTGGTTGCAGGAATTTCAAGGATGCTCATTAGTGAGCATCTTTGTTTGTTATGATCACATTTCAAACCATTGACATCATAACCCTTCAGTGACATCTCTTTGTTCCCTTCCTTCCACTCCAGAAAGATTTCGCCTGGGTAGAAATCTTTGGCCATGCACAGCAGGGTTATATTTAGGTCTTCACTGGAGGACTGGTGCTGAAGGTAAACCTTTGGAGGCTTCATAGTGCCTGCATTAGAAAAGTCAGAAAAATGTTCATGAACAAGGACAAAATATATATCGGAAAATATAGTGTGGTAGCAATTTGACCGTAGGAGTCTGGAGATTGGGGTTCAATCCCCCTCTCAGCCATGGACTTGGATTAGTCATACCCTCTAAGTCCCAGAAAACCTTATGATATGTTCACCTTAGGGGTGCCATAAGTCAGAGATGACTTGGAGGCACACAAAAACAACACAAAATATAGGAGCATAACAATGTACAATATTCATGTAACTTATCAAGCATCACTCCCAGGGAAACCTTGGAACTATAGGTTTTTTTGGGGTGGGGTTGGTGTTACACTGTGTGAGGACTGGAATTCCTTAACACTATTCATAGCACATCGATCAAGCTGTATCTCCTACAAAACAAAACAGCTTCATTTATATACCGCTTAATACCACCTGAGGAGTGTCTAAGTGGTTTACAACTGTAAGCTACTTGCCCCCAACAATCTGGGTACTCATTTTAGCGACCTCGGAAGGATGCAAGCCTGAGTTGAGCTTGAGCTCTTTTGCTGGTCTTGAACTTGCAACCTTATGGTTTTGAGTGAGTGGCTGCAGTACAGGCATTTAACCACTGCGCCACCAGGGCTCCTTGGCAAATCTCTGTGGAAATGATGAGAATTAAACTGGCATTAAAAGAGGCATACATTTACTACGGGAACAGTTCCTTGAGTACAATCCTGTACTCAAGCAACTTTCAATTTGTTTGGGGAAAATCATGAGTTTGCTCAGTTTTATCTTGTATTACCCAAAGTCTGAGCATTCTGAATAAAAAGGGTCATCACTTTACTTTCCATTTCTAGTTACTTTGTGTTTAGCTGAATCATTCTGTTATGACTACAGTGCTTCCTCATCTCAATCTCTTGCCCACCCTATAAAGTCTCACCATTCCATCTGGACTTGGTTTCTGTTAGACCACCAGGGATGCTACAGGTGAACTCTGTAGTGTTTCGCCATTCAGTTAGATTCACCCACAGTTGGCCATAGATCCAAGAAGTGCTGTTGGTTTCTTCCAAGTCTTTAATAGTTGCAGTGTTCGTCTTGACAGGGTCTCCATCCATTGCCCAGCTAAATGTTGCATTGCTGGTTGTGTTTTTGCGAGGTGCCATGCAGGTCAGAGCTGCACTTTTGTTTTTGAAGAGCTCTTCAAAGCTTGGCAATTGCATCTTGATAGTGGTCTCATTACTGAGAGTTGAAACCATTCCTTCAAAAACAAATCAAATTCAGACCACTGAACTGTTCTGAGAAGTGCTTCCAGTAAGCACCACATCTGCTGAATAATATATTAATTCCTAATTCTAACCCAACATATCTTGTGTTGGACTAGTTCATAAGGCTTATGCAAAGAAAGTTTAAGATTTCAAATCATTTAGGTAATGGCCATTTATTAGTGGTGAGGAAAACACAAGGTTTTTATAGATCCTCAGAAACCCTATTTCTATTAATATTGGCTTATTTCTGTTTACTATTTAAACATATTGTTTACCCGGATAATATGACTTACCAGAAGAATGCAAGTCCTTCTTAATCAAAGTGGTAGTTGAGCTGTGATTGACAGTGCATGTATATATTTCTGGCTTGGTCCATTCTTTTTCACTGAGTACCAAATGGCAACTCTTCTGGAACTTCCCGTTAGCAAGCAAAACCAGAGCGGAAGTGTCTGAACTGCAATTGAGGTGATGTCCTTTCACATGCCATTGGATGTCAATATTTTTTGGATAGAAGTTGGTAGCAAAACAGACAAGTTTCTGGCCCTCCCTGTCCTCGGAGGTGTGAAATGCCATCACTTGTGGGGAAGCTGGTTCCAGAAAATCTGAAATGAAATGGTTGATCTTTGGTTGCAAACAGAACTCCTGAGGTTGAGAGCAATGTTTCTTGTTAATTTAATGCATATCACAAAACAATGGTGATGATAACCAATTAAACTTACATCTACAACTACTTTCAAGTATATGCACTTTGTTTGAAGCAGAGTCAGGGAAAGTATTGTTTATGATGATGATGATGATGATGATGATTTTATTTATATACCGCCTTTCCAAAAAAGATCAAAGTGGTTTACAAAATTACATAAAAAACACATAATGCATAAATGATTTACATAAGGAAATAAATAGCAAAACAGCACATAACATATACAAACTAAAATTCCATCCCCCATTCCTTAACTAAAATACAACCATCATTAAACAAAATTACATAAACAATTACATAAAATACTTAAACAATTTGCATAAGCAAATAAATATCTAAAATACCTAAATAAAACATAATATGTACAACTAAAATTCAATCCCTCATCCCTTAACTAGAATACAATCATTAAACACTAATAATAATAAAAAACAGATGTGCTTTCCTCTCTCTTGCCTCCTTCGGTCTCTTCTGCCTGCAAGGTTTTTAAAGCAGGGGCTGGTGGAAGATGGGCGCTGGTCTCTTGGAGCCTTCAGGCCTCAGCTTCCCTTGCCTCCCAAAATTATTTCTGAATCCTCCAGATCCCTCTCCAGCATCCATATATTCTCCAAAAAAGATTCCAACTCCCTGTTGCAAAAAAAAGGCCTTTCCTGGGTCTAAATGGCTCCAGTGGGGTAAAGGTGTGATAAAATTGCTCCCCAACACTTCCTAATGTGTGTGGGGTGGTTTTCGGCACAAAGATGGGGTTGGCCTCTAGAATCTCATGGAGGGCCAATGTAACTTCTCATATCTTGGCAGTTGGCCAATCCTACTTTAAAGTGATGGCTATAACTCTCACTGATTTCAATGCAAGTTACTTTTAGGCGTTTACTTCTCAATGCCAAATAAACTAGTGCATGTTCATCACCTGAAACTGCTATATGTAAACAGCTATCCTTGCTTAAAGACCACAGACACAGCCATCATACCACCATAGGTAATAATGAAAACAGTAATTTTCAAGAAAAAAAAATAAACATTCATCTGAGGATATGTGTATTGTGATCTCTGAGTTCATGTGTGCACGTACCCATAATCATATTAGAATCTCAGCCAAATGACCTGATCCAAGAAGTCATGGTTAGGTGTGGTCCACCAAGCAAAATCTTGCACAGTGCAAGTCTAAACCTCATCCTGTTGATAATAAGCAGAACACTCAGACTTACCATACAAATTCTTACTGGTATTCTTCCAGCCACTTAAGGACTCATGCCCCACCACACAAGTGTATAGAGCCCTGCTTTCCCATTCAGATGCTGGGACTTTCAGGATGCTTTGGATGGTAAAGGTTGGACTTCCAGCTTCAGCCACTGGAGGCCCAGTGATATATTCTGAGGTATCAATATCGCCGTTGTTCTTCTTCCACCTGACAAGTATTTCAGCTGGAGAAAACCCAGAGATCATGCAAGCCAGCCAAGCTACAGCTTGGTTGGTAGGTTGCATCAGTTGTGTTGCCGACGGGATGACCAAGGAGAGAGATGGCTCTTTAATGAGATTGGAATCTATATGTAAGGAGATGAAAATAGAAATATTGGGAAAGAGGATCTTCAAAAAGAGGTTAGAAGAAATATGGCGAAGTTGGAATGAGAAATTAATTATGCTATTTACATATAATGGGCAATCTTTAATTTTTTGTAATGAAAGTTTGAGAGGTTCTATCTCTGTCTGAGGTCCAACTCTTTCATATATGTGTAAAGGCTGAAGGGTGAGAGAAAGGTGTTCCATACATTTTTCTTTATTGGCATTGAGAAAAACCAATCCTTCCTTTATCTGAGTTTTCATGCTTTGGCCATAACCATTAGTTTTTCATCCATATCTTCTGAAATCTTCTCTCACCTTTACATTTTTGGATGCTGCTGTTCATGTCAGGGAAGAGCACACAAGGATGAGAAATGATGCACTGGATTTTGCTTCCAGAATCCCAGACTTGACTGGTGATGTTCAAATGGCTTTCTAAACTCTGGGTCTGGTTTGTGTGGTTCTTGATGTTTCCTGTTCTAGCATCCTTGGTATGGTTGAGATCATTGACCATCCAGGTGAGCACAGCATGGTCCAGTTCATAACCGATCACCAGACAAGTCAGGAGAGCTTTCCTTTGTGTGACTAACATCTCAAGAGGTGGTTTCAAGAGGTAGACGCTGGGAGGCAGGATGCTGTCTTTACATACTAGAAAGAAACAAAAGTCACAGTGTGATCTTTATGATGAGCATAATAAAGAATTTTGAAGGAAAAGATTGAAAAATAGAGAGACTGTACAAAAGAAACTAAGGTACTAAGGGCTTGTAATTTCCTGTTTTCTGAAAAATTAGATGTAGGGAACTCCACTCCACATGTAGGGCAAACTACTCCATAGTGGTGTGGAAAGTGACAATGCTACTTTCCAATGGAATTTGGACTCCCTTGCCTACATTTTCAGAAACTTGGAAATTGATAATACAGTCCAATCTGAGATTCCCTACTCATGTAGTTCATTTCCTGGCAAACTGGATAGTTTAGGTCCAACAGGAACCAAGGATAGTAGGACTGGGCAAGATTATGAACTTATGTTCTGGGCAAAAATGAGCTAAGAAAAGAAATTCAAGAAGAGAGAGAATGAATGCAGTGGAAGATCACCTGTGCACTTGCTGATCTTGGCTGTCTGGATGTTATTTGCTTCAGGCTGGGTCACCTTGCAGGTGTATTCTTGTAGCTTGTTCCATTCCTTGAGGGGTACAGTCAGGTTGCTGCCAGTGTAGAAGCGATTTCCATTCTGCTGATCTATTTCTGGCTTTGGGACTTGTTGAGCCTTCCCACCAACCTCCCAGGTGACTTGTATTTTCTCAAGGGAGAAGCCATAGATGGAACAGAGTAAAGTGACACTACTTCTGTTTCCTATGCCTGTGCTAGGGCAGAGGGTGGTGATGCTGAGAGACAGTGTGAGGGCTGTGGGCATAATCCAGTCTAAAGAAAGAAGTATAGAAAGAGATGGGATGTTAGATGGGGTTAGATTCCTCCTGAAAACTCAGGCTCATAGTTTGGGGGTATTCCTGGATCCAGCACTGAGCTTGGAGGCCCAGGTTTTTGCAGTGACCAGGAGTGCTTTTGCACAGTTAAAGTTAGTGCACCAACTGTGCCCATTCCTGTAGAAGGCAGATCTGACCCCAGTAGTACATGCTTTAATAACTTCCCATTTGGATTACTGTAATGCACTCTATATGCTGCTGCCTTGGAAAAGTGCTCAGAAACTTCAGATTGTTAACTGGAGTTGGCTACAGGGAGCACACAGCTCCCTTGTTGTAACAGCTCCATTAGCTGCTGGTCTGTTTCCAGGCATAATTCAAAGATTTGCTACATAAAGCCCTATATGGCTTGGGTCCAGGTTATTTGAAGGACCGTATCTCCCTTTAGGAGCCCACTAGAACATTGAGATTGTCTCTCCCCCCTCTCTTTTTCCCACCGCCCTCTCAGGCTCCTTTTGTGGGAACAAGGGAGATGCACTTCTCTGTGGCTGCTCCTAGACTTTGGTACTTTCTCCCGAGAGAGGCCAAGATGCCCCCATCTCAGCAGCAGGTCAAAATATTTTTGGGCTGTCAGGCTTTTTCAAACTGATGAGGGTTGGGCTTTTAAATGCTGTGCAAATCAGATTATGATTTGTATTTAGTTTTTTAAAAATATATCTCAATATTTTATGCATACTCATTTTAACTTTAAAATTGTCTTATTGTTTTTTTACATTTTCTGAAAGCTTTTGTACTGCTTTAAGTTTGTAGTTTGCTGCCTTGAGTCCTTATATTTGGAGAAAGGTAGGATATAAAATAAATAAATATTTGTGAGACTGATAGAAGTAAGAGCCTTAAGAATAGTAATTTTATAATGAAATCACTAACCCTTTCCCTGGTATATCATGGCTTCCCTCCTTCCCATCTATCTCATTTTTTTTTCGCTATTGCTTCTGAAAAACCCATACCTTTTCCTCTTAAACTCCTTACCCATCATTCAAATCTAAAATTCCTGTTTATTGCTAAGTCAGTTCTAACGCTGGATGTCCAATTATCCCTGATCTTACTGCTTTCCTTAATTTTAAAATAATGATCTGAATCAATAGCAGAGACACAGCCTACACATTCTGGTGAGCTGATGTCTTATTGAGTCTTATTGACTTGCTTTACCTTTTCTGGAAGTCTTCTTGAGCACAGTAAAATTTGTTTCCTTATGCTCCACCTCACAAGTGTTGCTTTCCACATCTTGCCACTGAGAAAGGGGGATTTTGAACTGACTGATGGCTTGATATGTTCCATCTGCCATATTTTGTTCTACAAAAGTTTCACTCTTATTCTGTGGGCCTCCTTTCCATTGGATGCTCACTTTTTGAGGCCTGTAGTTAGAGGCAATGCATTTCAGCACCATTGTTTTCTTCTTTTGATCTACTGACTGCAGGAGTTCAACAGTAGGTGCTTTAGGCTCAAATAAGTCTGCAAAGAGATCCAAATTTTCAGTAGCCATTGTGAAATCAAAAACAAAGTAACATCATGTATTGTACCAGGAAGACATCAAATTACCTGGATTAAGTAAAAGGAGTCCCTCAGGTGCATAAGCAAAAGAAATGAAGACATTCTTCATGAGTCAAGTAAGGTGAACAGCAAACCAGGATCTTGTATATCTTCCTGGAGTATGCAGTAGAAGTTATAACTGCTGTGTGTTAGGTGTAAGAAATGAATAGAATACAATTCTCTGCATCTGCACAGAGTATAGCTGGGCCCTTGAGATGGACAATTAATGGTCTAGAACTGGAGTTCCTTGGCCAATGAACGTAGATATGTGCTAGAGTTATAATATTTCTGGAAATTTTTTCTAGCCATTGGGAAAACAAATTATTATTATTTCCCTCTGGGGCAAAGAATTCCCAGAAATTTCAGGCCAAATAGCAATGTACCCAATATTTATGCTTGTAGCCAACTGTTTGACTGCTTGAACGGTATGAAATAAAACATTTACATCTTATCAAATTGTATTATTATGCATAAATATAAATATAAACATATATTTCCAGGGCAATAATCCTGGGCATCTTCATTGAGGTACAAGACCCACTCTGTTTAATGGAGTTTGCTCATAGGCAGCATTCAGAAGACTGTAGGTTCAAAAGTATGAGTTTTGTAGTAGGGTGTTCATTGCACAGTTGTTTGAGGAAAGTGGTAAAAACAATCACAAGGTATGGGATACAAGTTAATAGATACAGGATACTAGTGTCAGCTGTCCTATGCATCTCCACACAAGCTCAAAGGTTGTTAGAAGAGGGCAATTGGCAATTCACAAGCAAGGAAAGCCTTGTATGACCTTCTCACGAAGGTCATAGTACCTTCCAGCTGCCACAGCACATTTTGTGTTTCAGTCCTTAATATCCAATAATTGTAATTTTCTAACACTGTGGATTGTTATAGACAAAAATCTCCATGCCACACACTGTGACTGAGCAAAATATTATTTTACAAAGCATTTGACTCATTCCATGTGAGAAAATAATTCACAGCAGTTCTTTATTGTTCCCTGAATAATCACTCCTCTCATTGGAGAAGCAAAACAAAGTAAAAAAAGAGGAAAAACTCAATCCCTCATCTCTATATTTTCTTTGCCCACCTCACAAGACATCTTGGTTATGTCGACATTTTCTTTAACATACAGAAGACATTCTGATTATTCTGTCTACATGCTGAATTTAGGAAACAAGTGCATTCACTGCGGTTGTGCACTTTGTTCTCCTGGAGACTCATTAAAGCCCATGATTCATTCACACATGTATTTATCACTGAATGTCTTGCTAGCTGATGATCATTTGGCAAATGTATGAACTTTTTCCTATTGAAAAGGACAGAAATGAGGCAAGGTGGTATGAACACTCTGTCTGTGGTGTTTAATTCTGATGGCTCTTTTGCCCATTAGGTTTACACCAGAATTGTCTGAAGGTTGAATATTCACCTGTGAACTTCTCCAGAGGCTCTCCTGAAAGTGGCAGAAGTTATTTTTTTATTTGTAGTGGCTTTTAGAAACTAAGGTTCAATACTAGACTGATGGCTAGAGTTAAACAGGCATTTCACTGAACCTACAAATATAGTCTAATTTTAGTATGGTTGTATTTTAGAGTCATTGGAGTCAATACAGAAGAGTTGGTGTGCTATTCTTTGCTCAGACCCAAGTAGAATCCAGAGACATAGCTGTGTTAGTCTGGATTATCAGTATGCAAAGGGAATTTGTAGCATTGTTGAAACTGACCATGTGAAAAAAGTTGTAGTATAAGATTTGGAAACTTGGTCTACTTCCTCAGATGTATGCTTCCTGTATGCTTCCTCCCTGCAGCTGAGGAAGTAGACCAAGTCTACAAAAGCTTATGCTACACCTGCTTTCACATAATTAGCATCAGATCCAAGTAGGTCACCATGCTTAGCTGCATTGGGGGTTTAGTACTCACCTTCTCCCTCTCCTAGGTTAATACTCATGTAATTTATTATTTATTGCAATGTCACATCAGTGCATGGTAAGGATGTAAATATTCATTTGTTTCATTCTTGCATGGAAGTACAAAATAATTTCAAAAGTTCTCTTCCCAACAGCCAAGATTACGAGCATTGTTCAACAGTTTTTCACATGTTAGGACTTATTTTGTGAAAAATCAATTTTCATGAAAATCTGTATAAAATACATTGTTTCTGAACAAATGGATTCTCCCCATAGTAAACAAGTCCTGCAGTTCCCCTTTTGTCCCAAATCATATATTTTTGGTATATGTGTGTAAAGTGTCTTAATGTTTTGTGACAAGAGAATTTGCGAGTATTCTTAACATACCTAGTGTAAGGCAGGGACATCCAGGGGTTAGCATGACACAGTAATGATGTTCCTCTGTGTTCTTTTTCCATCTTCTTTGCCTATACTCCCATGAAAGATTCCAAAATGTGCATGGTACGATTCAGGTTGCCTATACTGCTGTATTAGTATTATGCCCTGAGTGTAACATTGGTGTGACATTATAGTATGGAACATTGTACTAGTGTAAGATATTTTGAGCTGAATCCGATGCACTTTTTGCTTTCTACCACAGATTTAATCTTGCAACTGATTTCTTCTTTACATTCTCAGAACCCACCTCAGAAGGTCCACTTACCAATGGGTACATTTTCACTGGCTGTGATTGGCTCATCGGAGGAGGAATGGTAGACCACACAGCTGTAGCTGCCACCTTTGCCCCCTGCTTCATCTCTCCCAATTTTCAGGATGCTGTACGTGGTGTAGACATCCCCAATTGCAGTTGCTATTGCATTGTCGTACAGTTTCTCATTCAGGGGTATGTCATTTTTCTTCCACAAGATACTAATTTCCTTTGGGAAAAACCCACTTACATCACAGATAAGAATCAGGGCCATGGCACTCTTGAGAGAGATGTCAAGCAAGGCTCGAGAAATGGCCACAGAGGGCTTCATAGTATCTAAATGAAACCAAGAAAAAGACATATTTTTAGTGCATAAGTATTATTTTAAAAAAGCTATGCACATGTCCCTCCCAATGGTTTATAATCTGAACAGTCAAGACTGGGATGGGAGCATGGAGAAGAAGCAGATATCTTTCAAATTCTATAATTTTAGTAGTGTTTGGGGACCCATGAAATATTCAGAAATCTACTTTTTTGTTGGCTGATCAATGCCATTGTTCCTTCTCTCCATTGCTAATTTAATTGCCACTTTCCCCTCCCCATCTTTCACCTTTCTCATACATATCCAGCCAAGCAGCTGTTCCAAATGTGATGAAGCTGTGAATGTGAATGTGATGAAGCTGTGATATTTATGTAGTCAATCAACTCTGGCTTTGTGGTAATGCCACAGATACCAAAAGAAGCCAGGTGAAATGCTTCATGACATTGCTTAGTCTGAACAAATGCAATCTTTTGCCTCCCCTTAGACTTATTAAAAAAAAAATCTTTATAAAGAGAGACTGGTTATTTCTGCTCTGGAAAATGATGTCTCTCAAAAACATCGACACCCATACTCACGTGCATCTTTTTTAACTGTTACTTGTTTGATGCTCTCTTCATAGCAATATCCAGTTACTTTGCAAGTGAACGTGGTGCCCTTTCTCCATTGCTCCAGAGATACAGAGTGGGTACCCATCACACTCTGACTTCCACTAGGTTCTGTTTTCACCATGTTGCTCTGACCTAGAGGGCTGGACTTGCCATCACCATCTACATGCCAGAGTATCTGGGTGTTTTCAAGGTTGGATCCAACCACAGAACATGTGACACTTGCAGTCCCCTCAAGCAGATTTCTATAGGATGGCTTTGTGATGGAGATGATAGGCTGTCTCATTGAGCAGGCTGGGGACCATGCCAAGAGAGAGAGAGAGGGTGGGGAAGAGTTCATTGTTATTGGAAATCTACAGAATATCCTGGATATGTGTGAGAAAATATTTTTGGTCAAAACTCTGTGCATAATTAGTTGGGCATGAAGTAATGTTACCCTCTACCCCAAACCCTAAGTGGAGTTTTGGACTATTTATAATTCAGATCCCATCCAAGATTTTAAGAGTCAATGAACATGTTCCAAGTAGTGTTTTTTTTTTTTTTTGTGATTGTCACTTTAATTTTTATAATGTTCCTAGGCCACCTTTGTTAGAATTAAGATCATAGCTATTTCTGTTTTACTAATTCTAGAGTAAATGCAGGGTTAGAAAAAACATTTCTTGTTGTTGTGTGCCTTCAAGTCATTTCTGACTAATTTAGACACTAAGGGCCAATCTAGATTGGCTCAAAGAGCTGCGATAAGGGCTCTTTGCGCCACCTTTAGGGTTAAGGAGGGTGGAGCTTCTACACCCTCCCTAGGCCTAAAGAGTATGGTTGCCGCCATTTTAAAATGGTGGCGTCCATACGGATGCGCTTTGAAAGCGTCCTCACATGCACAGCTTTTAAATACGCTGCGCACATTGTGACGCTTTTGCACCGTGGAAGGGCTCCAATTGCGCCCTTTCCGCGGCGCAAAAAAGGAGCTTTGAGCCGAGCTCCTTTATGGGAGCAGGTCTTTGCCGTGGCTTTTAGATGACCACGGCAAAGACCCAGGGAGAAAGGGGCCGCGGTGGCGGCCCCTTTCTCCCCTCAGCCCTGCTGAGGGAAGCGGGGTGCAGTGGGCGCCCAGGGCGCCCGCTGCACCCCGCTTGGAGGCCACAGGGAAGCAGCAGTTTGCCGCTTCCCCACAGCCTCCAGAAGCAGCGGGATGGGGCCACGGAGGCTGCCGGTGCGGCAGCTTTGGCCCCATCTTGCCTTTTAAAGGGGCAGTCATGGACCGCCCCTTTTGGGCAGTCTAGATCGCCCCTATGGCATCATATCACAGGGGGTTTTTCCCAAGATAACCCATCCTGGTTATGTTGGTTGCCATTTTGTTTATCTCCAGACACCTATCACCCCATATCCTTATTGCTGGGAACTCTCACCTTGGCATTTGCTGGTATTGTACATTGTCACATTCTGGCTGTTCGGTGGGCGAGTCACTTTACATGTGTACAAGTCTCCTTTATCCCAACTCTGTTTGCTGATGTTCCAAGGGACAAAGCTGGAGTAACTGCCCTGGTCTTCATCGGCAATCAGTTCCACCTCTACTCTCTTTGGCTCCACTTCTCCATTCCTCAGCCATTCCACACTGGCTTTTCCAGGGCCAAGGCTCCGAAGGAGGCATACTAGTTCCAAGCTGATCTCCTGTACACCGCAGTTAGGAGTTAAGATGTGAACTTGGACTGGTTTTGGATTTTCCCAAATGCAATCTGAGAACAAAGGGTAGAAAAAATGCTTACAGTTGCAGAACTGGTCATCACTACATTTAATACTGTCTCTTAATAAAGAAATATCTAATAATACCAAGAGCTGAAGTATGCTATCCTGAAACAGGTTTTAGATGACCAGAAATTTTATCCAGATACTGAAACAGTACTTCTTTGTTGTTTTGGATCCCACCCAACAGTATTTAAATAGCTGTTGGAATTCGAGACAGAGATGGTAAAAAGCATTCTTAGCCATTGCTTTTACCTGGTTATCCTGTACAAGTCTGTGCCTAAGAGTATATCCATGAACCCAGTCCTCTAGTACAGTGGTTCTCAATCTTAGCCCTTTCAAATATGTTTGGACTTCATCTTCCAGAATTCCTAGCCACTGGACTAAGTTGACTGAGGTTTCTGGGAGTCAAAGGCTCAAACACCTGGAGGACCAACATTTGTGAAACACTGTTGTAGTACAACCCCATTGGATCAAGCTGACTAGGTGGTACAGGTTAAAAGGCCAGAATCCATTGTTCAATATTCCTGACAGCTGTAGCTGATCAATTCACACATAACAAGAATACCTTAGGATGCATTGAAAATGGGATTTAGATTTCTCTTCTAAAAATGCCCATTGCCTAATTAGGAATTGCATGATTTGCACATAATGAGATTATGGAGCAAATTCTGGAATTTTGTGTGTGTCCAGGCATAGTTTGGCATTACGAGTATATTTGATAAACTGCACATCGCAACTTTCAGGGGGAAACAATATCAAGTCCAGGGTGAATAAAGGTGACCTTGATCACTTCACACATACTCCGCCCCCCCTGAATAATGACAAAAATCAATCCTACTCTTCTGAAGCCGCTACTTGGCATGTGATGCAGATGTCACTGGGGTATTGTCAACTTTCCCCTCATGCCAAATAATAGGTTCAAGATGGTGCAATTTTGTTCAGGACCACAATGTTGGAGGAGAAGGAGCTTAACTCTTTCTATCATGCTATGGCTCATGTTGTTCTCTCTCTCTCTCTCCATCCATCTATCCATTCTTCCCTCTATATAGTATCTAAAGATGAGTACTAAAAGATGCACAGTACTAAATTACACATACAACATCTCATTTAATTTGTCCCCCAATAACTTCAGGTTTAAATGCTGAACACCTTCCACCTTTGTCTTGCCTTAGATTTTACACTCATATGACTTCATTGTATTTGGGATTTCTGCAACCATTTTGTTATATGAATGCTTAAGATGCAGGGAAATTGCCTTACCTTTGTATCTGATGACTGCTGAGGCTCTGTTCTCTTGTGAATCAGTATCACGCCCTACACGGCATCTATAAGATTTTGTTGAAAATTCAGACAAAGGGACTGTGATCTTGCTGGTACTGTATGATGGTTTCCCATTCTGCATGGATGGGAAGAACATTTTGTTAGCACTGTCAGGTTCCCACGTGATTTGGGGAGGGCTTGGCAGAAATCCAGAAAGCAGGCAGCCAAAAGTTACACTTTCTTGGGCTTCCCTGTTGTCGGAGTTGCAGCAGGACAGCAGAGGGAACAGAATAGGTGTGTCTTTGGGATCTGTTGGAAAGGAGAAAACAGATGAGAGGTAATGAAGAAAACACAAGCCAAAAGATAAAGCTTGAATAATCTTAAATTTATCCTACATTAATCATTCCAACTTGGTACGCATTTCCCATATTGTTTCTTTTCCCTACAAGATAAAATGATGATGGTAACAGCATTCATTCAGTTTTGTATACACAGATTTCATTGTGGTTGAATGTTAGTCTTATTGTATGCTATTCTACTTTTGTCTAAAACAGTGCAACTCAAAATGGTGGTTTGTGGAACAGTGCTGGTCTGTGAGTCTGTGGAGAGTTTCCAGGAAAGAAAGAAAGAAAAAGAAAGAGTTGCAGCCAATAACAAATGTGATGCCAGTCCCTGACACATTAGGGGGAAAGGAAAGATAGTCCCACATGTGAGATAGCTTAAGAATCACTAGTCCATAGCAGTGCTACTCAAAGTAGTGGTTTCTGGATTGATACTGGTCTCTAAGTCATTGGCTGTCAGTCTCTGGCAAGTTTCTGGGAAAGAAAAAAAAACCTGTATTCAATGTGAAGTCGAAAGCTTTTGTGGTCTGCATCCATAGCTTTTTGTGGGTTTTTTTCAGGTTATGTGGCCATGTTCTAGAAGAGTTTATTCCTGACATTTCACTAGCATCTGTGGCTGGCATCTTCAGCGAATGCTGGCATGGAAGAGAGCTGGGTATATTTATATATGTATACACTGTGTGACCCTGGATAGGGAGGAGTGATTTCCATGTTAATCTGTGTAGTGTTCTGTTGTTGATGTCAAGGCCTAAGGGTGGGAGGATATGCAAAGAGGATTAGTGTCTGTTTAATTAGTGATATTGTCTGCTAAGAAAACCACTGATCCTGGGTGGTTTTTCATTTGCATTTGCTGAGTCCTGAATTTGCTGTTTTTCAGGACTGGTAGTCAAATTTTGTTTACATTCAGGGTTTCTTCTTTCCTGTTGAAGTTATCCAGGTGTTTGTGAATTTCAATGGCTCCCTTGTGCATTCTGACCTGAAAGTTGTTGGCATGGTTCAGAATTTCAGTGTTTTCAAGCAGCATTTTATGTCCAGGATGGTTTATAATGTATCCTCTGCTACTGCTGATTTTTCTGGCTGCCTCAGTCTGCAGTGTCTCTCATGTTCCTTGATTTGTGTTTGAACACTGCATTTGGTGGTCCCTATGTAGACTTGACCCCTGGACAACTTCAACAGGAAAGAAGAAACCCTTAAAGTGAACAAAATTTGACTACCTGTCCTGAAAAACAGCAAAATCAGGATTCAGGGGTTTTCCAACTTCCTAGGAATCTCAGACGAAAAAACCATTAGATAAATAATGTTCGGTAGAAATTTGGATGCACCCTTTTGGCCACATGCATTATCTCACAGAAATGCCTTTATGAGAAGAAACCCCTCCAGATAATGTCAACAAATGACCATAAGGCCCTCAAAAGCCTTGGCAAATGCATCCAGCTGGAGTTTGTGGATTTGGGATTCATACCTCATTTGCTTCATGTATGGAAATACTCCAGAGGAACCAGGAAGAAAGTAGTTGGACATCAAGATGCCAAGTAGATGAGGTTATAAAAGATTTCCACTTAAGATCAGGGTGTCAGTTTCTACTTTAGACAGGGAACTTTATCGCACTCTTCCCTTCTCCCCCATTATGGGAACCGGAAGAGGACGCTTGTGGGCGTGTGTGACTGAGAAAAACCGGATTTTATCACACACCAAAGTGTCCTCAAAAGGCCCCATTCCAGCGTCCAGTGCCAGGTCATCCCCATTCAATGTTGGGGAGTGCTATTTTGTCGCTCCTTTCCTGATATTGAAATTATAGCTGCTTATCTTTACACTTATATTGAAAGAAAACTTTACTTGAAGGTTGGACTATGACTCTGGAGACCAGGGTTTGATTCCTGTGCAGCCGATAAAACCCACTTGGTGATCTTGGGCAGGTCACATGCTGTCAACCTCAGAGGACCTTTCTCTGAACAAACCTTACCAAGAAAAGCTCATGACAGGTTTGCCTTTGGATTGTCATAAGTCGGAAATGACTTGAAGGCACACAACACATATGCATGAGACAGACATCTTAGTTACTGTAACCTTTACTTATTTTTCACAGTTAATAATACTTATGGTGAATAAGTATTACATAGTTCAAGCACATATGCTGCTATGTTGTGGTTGTTGAAGTGACAATAAAAGGAGAGGTTAGCCATAACCCTGTTGGAAACTTACATCTCCAAAAGTGGACTTAGATATGCAGAAATTAGTATCAGACAGTTCCATAACATCTGTATTCAGCAACGGGCTGCTGTTATGTTAATATGCAGGGGAACCAGTGAAGTGACTGATATAAGAAAGCAATTAAAGTAGCCTTTCATCTACAAGCTGAGTCTCCCTTATCTTTGTTTCATCCATAAAACTATTAAAACATATTGGGCTGATCTAGACTGGCAAAAAGGGGTGTGTTCAAACCTGCATGAAAGTGTAGCTTTTAGATGACCCACACTGAAAGTTTGGCATAAACGCACTTCTTTTGCATTTTAGTGGGGAAAAAGCAGCTTTAAAAAGGAGCTGCTTTTCCCAGCTTCTTTTTAAAAAGGGTGTAACAGTGCAGCTGTGTCTAAATGCCGCAGTGCAACTGTGCAGTTTTTTAAAGCTCCCAAACCCTAGCTCCAGCCCTAATCCAAACCCTAGACATGCACAGTAGGGACTCTGGGATGCTGTAACTGTTATGCAACTGCGCATAAAATGTCAATTCATTCATAAAATGAAGAAGTTTATTCATAAACTTAAATTGTAACGGATTTAATATCTTTTTAAGGGGGGGAGGGATGCAGTTTGATGTAATAGTATTTTAATGTGTCAGCCGCCTCGATTGATCTCAAAGGGGTGGGGTATTATTATTATTATTATTATTATTAATAATAATAATAAAATAAAGGGGTTCATTCATGGTGCTCCGATGCTACTGCACACTTTAAAAAGGGAAGTGAAACCACAATGGTAATTTGACAGATCTTCATAACTGCACAGTTCATGTGTGATGTACCTGTATGATGTACCTGTATGATGTACCGGTGCAATTGCCTGTATGATGTACCGGTGCAACTGCGCATTTTTCAGCTGGCAACAACAACAACAACAAAAATTAAAGGTTCAGTGAGGCCAAAAGCCCCATTCATTGCTCCGCCTGTGTTTCTAGCATCCTGACAGCTTCCAATGTAGTTGCTGAGCAACAGAAAAGACTTCAGATAAGTCGTCCCCACACCCCTCAGTGTAGCTACCCTATGCCTTTTTATTACACACCTGGGACTTGCAGTGCAGCTGCTAAGTATTAAGGAAAAGGCAACTTCATGTCTCCCTTTCCTGCCAATCTATAAAGTCCCATTATGTATAAAATTTCCCTTGGACTAAGCATATAAGGTTATATGAAACATACATGAATTCCATGTTTAAATTTGGGTCTCATCTCCAAAATATCTCATTATGCATATGCAAAGATTCTGAAACCTGAAAAAATAATAATCCAAAATCCAAAATACTTCTGGTTCCAAGGATTTTGGATAAGAGGGAATCAACCTGAATAATGAAATATTTGGGGGGCTTGGAGCTATAACTGTAACTGACTACTATTTAAAAGAAACACCTCAAATTTTCCTGGCAAGACCAATCTACCAGTATGGGGTGACTATAAAATACTAATAATTTTGCAACATCTGTAAAAAGAACTACCCTTGTTGTCTTAAAAATTAGTAACTTTATGGTGTAACTATGCTTAAATACCTGTGTCTTGATTGTTGTACTCCATCAGTGCATCTGAAGAAGTGAATTGAAATCCATGAAAGCTCATGCTAAAATAAATTAATTAGATTTAAAGGTGTTACCCAATTATTTCCCACTGTGTTTCATTTTTCTTTACCCAAATAAGTAGCAATGTTTCTTTCGCTCTTTTGAAACAGCACCTGGGAATTAATCATAATATAGGTAACAACCATAGAAACAATAACAACTGACAAGGAAGGCAACGTGTTAATGAAGAATATACATTTATTTATTTATTGGAGTATTGTATAGCAACCAGAATAGAAATTACAAACATTATACTTGATACATATTGTGCAATAATTCTTTGTCTATTGCACTTGAAGTTAAAAGTGCAAGCTCTTTATAGTTTTAGATGAAGCAAGAAACTTTAGCTAGAACAAAATAAGACTACAACTGAGGCAACAACAACAACAAAATAATCTTGCACATAAACAAATACAGAAAAATGAAGCAAAATTGCACCATGGATTTAAAATGTAAACAGATAGCCCAAATCGCGTTCAAATGCAATGGAATTTAAAGGCCAGGAAATGAAGGAAAATAACAATGGAATAAATCTTTCTACAAAGTAGGATGGAGAGATAAAGTCCTTGATTATGATGGTGTTGAAAGAAAGTGAAAGAATATAGATATTTTAAGGCAATTTGTTATTCATTGTTAGATGACTCCTTTCATTGCTATTTCACCTGGAATTGGAGAAGAAGAGAATTAATGTTGCTATACAGATAGGACATTACCCAGCTATTTACTCCTTTTCAGCTTTATTGTCTTTATGCACTAATACCTACTTCTGTGAGATCATAGAATGTGAGCTAAAGAACGGAAGAGCACAGAATGTGAGAAAAATGCAAAGGGGAAACACTGGTTAAAAGAATAGATGAAAGAGAAGCCAAAATAGAAGAGAAGTCTATGGAGCAAAGAGAGGGAGAAATAACAGAGGCAAGAAGAGATGAGAAGGAAGCAGGCAGATATGTTTAGAGGAAGGAGAGGAAGAGGGAAGAGCAGTAACTGGGGGACTAGTAAAGACAAGATAGAAAACATAATGATTTCCAAAATGTTGTCCTACTCTGTGGAGACCATTGCTTCTACAGTTCTTAGTTCTTCTACTTGCTATAGGTGATATAGAACTGTTCCTCAGTTCAGAAAGCATGATCAAGAACATTGCATGTCAGTGCCCTCCTTTCCTGTCCCATTTATCTTACCTTGATGACAGTCACGGTGGCACTGTAGAAGAGGCTCACAAGGAAGAGGATAATGAAAGTGGAAAGGATAGATGAGATGTTTTCCAGTTCCTCATCATCTTCAGTGTCCACAATCCCATCTAGGTAAGCTTTGGACAATACATGGGGGTCAGATTCTTCTGGAGTTCAGAAAGAAGGTGAAGTTCCAATCAAGGCACATAACAAAAGAAGGTAGTTTAGAGTGAGGACTGTGAAAGCAAGAAAGGAATGGGAAAAAGCCAGTTCAGGAGGCAACAGACTTCTGTTTTTCAGACAAGCAACAATTAAGGATGGTAGCTTCCAAGTGATATGAGAAGCTGGAAAGACAAAGAGGAGATGAACTGATTTAGTGAAGCCTTGGAATAGTGGTAGATGATGGCATTTCTGAACTCTGTTTCAAGGAAAGAACCTTCCATTAACTCAAGCCAGGTAGATGGTAACTAATTATGTCAAGAAAGTGATGAAGTTGTTGCTGATTCAGAATCATTTGACAACTGTGGTGTGAATAAGGAATTAATTCATTGGAATAAAGGCTGAAGAGAACTTCGTGCTGTAGTGAGAGGCAAAACTGAGGAGTGGTGATTGGTTTAATGTTACTGCATGTGTTGTGTTGGCAATGTGATGAAGCATTACCTATATCTGATGGGCAAGTGTCCCAACAGGTTTAGTTCATGTTGAGCAAGCCGTGTTAGAAATCCTGCAGGGCAGAGATTTAGGGGATCTAGAAGTTCTCATTCAACCATGCACAGTGCTCAAGAACATTGCAATAAGCTCCTTTTGCTTCAGTGACTTTGCCAATTCCTTTATGAAATTGCACAGATACCATTAAACCTGCAGAAATTTTCTGATACAATGTAGAATCATCATTTTTGGCCTGATTGAATCTTTGGAAGCAAATAGTAGTGTGACATTCTGTGCCATAAGAGAAAGAAGAGATGTCTCATCATTGTGCTCTCAAGTGTGGATTTCTTTTATGTGTCACTCATGGGTTTCATGTGAAATTATCCAGGAAATTAGCTTCCATAGAATTTAGATGTTTATATCCTGGAAAGAGCCTCACAAGGGTAGGGTACAATGAGAAGGTAGTTTGTCCACTACCACCCCTGAAAACTGTGGATTAATAGAACTGAATGTATGGCCTAGTGAACTTATGGCCTACTGAGTATTATGTCCTTTGCACCATACTGACACATTCTTTTGGGACCATATGAATGTGCGAATATCTGTGGTGTAGTTGTACCATTCCATCTTCCTCCCTTCCTCCTTCTCTTGGATTATATTTCTCTTTATAAACTTATGTAATCTAAACATTCTTTTAAGATGAGCCAGAAGTTGATAGTTTATAAATATTTGTGCAAAACATGTAAAGCCCTGAACTGCAAATGACAGCAATGTCCATTCTACAGTCACTAACTAATCTAACCAGACTAACAGGTATGAAGTGTGGCATGAATAGAAACCAATCACAAAGAAAGAAGTTGAGCATGCGTAGAACTTAATATAGTATTGGGTTCTTTGTGTGTGTGTGTGTGTGTGCCTTCAAGTCATTTTCAGCTGAAGGCAACCCTAAGGTGAACCCTAAGGCGACCAAAATGGTGAAGGGTCTGGAAATCATGCCTTATGAGGAGAGACATAGGGAGCTGGGTATCTTTAGTCTGGAGACGAGAAGGTTAAAAGGTGATATGATAGCCCTGTTTAAGAACAATAAGAGCCCTGGTGGTGCAGTGGTTAAATGCCTGTATTGCAGCCACTCACTCAAAACCATAAGGTTGTGAGCTCAATACCCACAAAAAGGCTCAAGTTTGACTCCTGCTTGCATCCTTCTGTGGTCACTAAAATGAATACCCAGATTGTTGAGGACAAGTAGCTTACAGTTGTAAACCGTTTAGACACTGCTTATGTGATATGAAGCAGTAGATGAATGAAGCTGTTTGTATAAGTATTTGAAGGGATGTCATATTGAGGATGAAACAAGCTTTTTTTTTTTGGCTGCTCCAGAGAATAGGACCTGGAAAATAGATGCAAGCTGCAGGAAAAGTGATTTCATCTCAACATTAGGAGGAATTTCCTGGCAATAAGGGCTGTTCGACAGTGGAACACACTCCCTCAGAGACTGGCGGAGTCTCCTTCTTGGGAGCTCTTCAAAAAGAGGCTGGATGGCCATCTGTCAGGGGTGCTTTGATTGTGAATTCCTGCATGGCAGGGTGTTGGACTGGATGGCCCTTGTGCTCTCTTCCAACTCTATGAGTGTATGATTCTATGATATCACAGAGTTTTCTGAAGCTGAAAGTGTGTGACTTGCCCAAGGTCACCCACTGGGTTTCCAAGACTGAGGAAGGATTTGAACCTTGGTCTCCAGGGTCATAATCCAACACTCAAAGCACTATGCCACATTAGCTCTTGAATCCGAGCTCAGCAATAATCCAGTTGTGAAGTAATCTATCTAGAATCTCTGAAGTTTACTATCAGAAAAAGACCAGCGTGTGATTAGGGGTTAGGGTTTATTAAAATATTTATAAAGTTATCACAGTAGAATATAATAAAAGCCGTTTGGGATTATGAATCATCTCAGTTGCTTTGCACTATGTTTCACATTTGGTGGATGTATCAGAGGGCCATATTAGTTTGTCACTGTCTGGGAGGAAATTGGAAATAGCATGGATGGAAAAGGACAACACTTGTAAATTGAAGACTGTTTCCTTAGGTTAGCTAATTAAACATGAATTAAGATTTTCTTAGTGTCATCACTGTCAAGCTTTCTTCTCTATGGGTTGGAGAGAAATAACACTACAAGGGATGTGCAATGCCTCTAAATGTGTGTCCATCCCCAGTCTCAATCTGTCCACTTTGGCTCCTACTAGAGTAGAGACAGGTGAAATATATATTTCCTAGCTTTCCTTTATATTGTCACTTATACTCATGAATATGGGAAATAAATTCTTGGATAAACATTACTTCAGGGATGTTTTTGGACTCAGATATTTAGTGCATAGGGTCACAGGAGTAGTAATTCTTTCAATTTTTCCTGTATTTCTGTGAATGACAAATAGCTTTTGTAAAGTTTGTGGAAGAGTTGATCTAATCAGGGAGATCAAATGACATTGATGTAGTGAGTTTGTGTGAGTGTGTGAATGGTTTCTACCGATGAATAATTTTTTTAAAAAGAAAACGAAAAAGGTTATATGGAACCCCTCCTTTAAAGATAACAACCATTGCATTTTACCATGTACTAATGGATGAGTTTACCCTTTCTGTTAATTGACATCTGAGGTGTATTTTTTTTAATTAATATGAGCTTTGATGATGGGCAAAAATGATTTGTTTTTTCAAAGCTAGATTTCTTGAATTATATAGTGAGAAAACTGCTCTGGAGAGTTCTGCAAATACCCTCAGATATTTATTGGTTTGTGTGGCTATTCATTAATATAAAAAGAATTTGTCTCCCAAAACTTTCATGCACCATTCTGAATGTGTTCCACATTCTCCCCAAAATATCTCTTAGCACCATCCTGAACATTTGAAAAGATTGTTCCTTGTGACATTCAATAAATGAGACATCTCATCGATCATAAGGTAGTTTAAACTGTTGTCACAGAATGTTTCATAGGACCAGGCCCTATATGTATAGAATGTCTTTCATAGGGTTACGTGGATCTCATGGTTTCAGAATATGTTTGGAGAAAATTAGATGTTAAGCAGAAGATCCAGAAGATTGTGTAAAAAGAAAAGTGTCAATTAGCATTCCAGAAGTAGGGAAAAGCAATTTAGAATAAGGACCACTATACTGTGTTTGTGTAGAATGATGAGAAATGGAAAGAAAGTCCCGAAAGAAACGGTAAATGAAGGGAGAGGAAGAATAACAAAGTCAGCACTTGATGTGCAAACTCTCCCACATTATTTCTGGGCATTTCATGTTTTAAGCATCGTTTAAAAATCCCAGGTAATAATAGACAAAATGTGCTTATTGGGATTTTCAGAGTTTTTATTTCCCTTTGTATTGGAATGAGAGGTGGGTGTCTCATTTGATGTAGGTGCAATAGAAAATTAATGCCAACTCTCATATCGACATTGTTCTCACAACAAGCCAGAATTTCTTTTTTGTTTTGTTTTGAAAAACAGACTTTATTGCAAACTATTTGAATTCTTCAAAAAGATGTGGTCAGTTGAAGGCTTTAACATTTGACACATCTTTATTTGATATGTGCCATCACCCCCCTACTTTCCATTGAGGGGAAAACCAACAATAAAGCAGGAAGAGACAAAACAAGGGCAACAGATGCTGGTGGAAGTAGGGGTTGGGTGGAGAAAATATGGCGATGGTTAGTAGCAGGTGTTGGCAGTATCGGAGAGCACTAAGGAGATGTTGACAGTGCCCGGTTTACCCGTGTTCTTGTCTACGGTCTTCTGCGTTGTGTTGTAGGGCAGTGTCTCATGTCCCACCACGCAAGTGTAAGTGTCTCCAGCACTCCAGTCTTGCTCATTGATGTTCAGCATACTATAAGCAAAGTACTTCTCAGGTTGCTTGGATTCTTGAGAGGGTTGGCTGGTGAAGTATTGTAGAGCGCTCACTGGTTGACTGTTATGGAGCCATTGCACAAATATGTCTTTGGGGTAGAAACCTTTCACCAGGCAAGTCAGGGTGGCTAATTCCCGCAAAGCTAGTTGGTCTGATGGAGGTGGAAGGACATAGACAGATGGGGGGTACAAGGTGCCACCTGGATGGTAAAAGAAAGAGGATAAGAGGAATATCAAATATACATTCCGTATAATTCTGAAACATAATTTGTGACCTGCTGGATATATAGACTACCATAATTTTAAAGGCAGGCAGACAGATTTCATACCACAGTAGAAATATTCTAATAACTGTATTGGGCAATTACAAATTGGTGAGTTAGCAACATCGAACAAATCCTGACAGCTTCAATGCTGTCATGACATAATATTCTCTAAGGGACAGCTGCTATGTCTAGAAGAAAAATATTGCTGGTGATATGGTTTCACCTGTAATTTCAGTCTCAAAGAAGAGGAGAATAAGTTGGAAAAAAATGCCTCTGCACTGGTGTGAATTCACAAAAAGTGTCCAGAAACCAGTGATTCACTGATGAATATTAAGGTCCTTGGTTTGGAGATAGTAAAACTACACTCATATTTATTGAAGCTCAGTGGTTGCCCTTCATGCTATCATAATTTCTCAGTTTGGTCTACTCAAAGAGCTTTAATATTGAATGTTCCAAAGCAGTTATCAAATGTTAAGTAAGAATGAAAGAAGTGTTGTACTCATGTCCTTCTGGTGACATAGGCATATGTTGGGCCATTGTGGGAAGAACATGCTGGGTTAGATATACCTTCAGTCTAATTGAACATGGATCTTATTGTGTTATCAGATATTCATTAAGATATCATGACTGAGGCTCATTTGTCTTATCAGTGGTACGTGGAAAGAATTTTTAAATGAAAGCACTTTGAATTCAGGTGAGATTCTTTGTGCTGAGGCTGTGGAGCCTGTCAAACCTAGAGACCCCAATGAAGAATTATTTTAGAGCATGGTGTAAGCAGGCACTTACCATTCTCCTTTCTCAGTCGTTTTTCTACAGGTTTGGGCAATAAGCCCGGAAAAGAAACTTTGCAATGGAAAGTCTGACCACTGTTCCAGTCTGCTGCACATACAGTGGCTGTAGCATCAATGGACTGCATTCCATTTTCCTGATCAATAGGTTGATCAAATACAGTTTCCAGTGTTTTGTGACTGGATCCCTGTGTCCAGGTGACATTCAGTTCTGCAAGATCCTGATCATAGGGTATGTTGGAGATTCTGCAGATCAGTTTAGCTGAATTGGTCAGGTAAATATCAGCATAGGTTGGAGCAATAGTATCCACATGGGGTTCTGTATTCACACAGTCGGCATTATCTGAATAATGAAAGAGGTTAGTATAAATATTCAGATCATTAATAAATTAGAATCAACATTCTACTGATGCTTAATATCCAAATTATTTTATATTGGTTTCCAGCATCTAACATACTTAAGAACTTCCTGGCTTATAGCCAACCAAAACCTGTTAGTAGTTGCTACATGTTTGCTAAGTACTTACTCAATGGGCAGTACGGATCAGCACTTTATGCCGGCCTGGGCCTGAACTAGGGTTCAAATAAGGCTGAACGTGCACACGTTCAAAGCCATTCTGCTAGTGTCTGAATGCCATCTTGGTTACAAATAGAAGGGAACCATTGAATCAAATTCTAAATAACAAATCATCACTTATATAAATCCTATTGATTCAATGGATCTACAGTTGCCTCTCTGTTTTTGCAGGGGATCCATTCAGAACCCCCATGGAAAAATGGAAAATTGCCAATATTCAAGCCCCACTGGCTTGAATGGCGGTGTACACCCCATTTTGTCTCCCCCCATTTGCTGCTCTCAAACAGGTGAGGGACGCAGAAGAAGAAGAGCCCTCCCTCCATCCACCATCTTGAGGGAGAGAAAAGCAAGCCAGCTTCAATGGGCCTTGCCTGAAAGGAAGAAGAGCCCTCCCTCTAGTCCATCTGTCTTGGTCCAGGCCTTCGAGGGAGAGAAGATCTGCTGGACTTTGCCCCTTCCCCACCACCTCTCCCTTCTCCTTTTGTGTCGTGTCTTTTTAGATTGTAAGCCTGAGGGCAAGGAAATGTCTAATTCATTTGTAAGCCGCTCTGATAGCCTTGGCTGAAGAGCGGGATAATAATAATAATAATAATAATAATAATAATAATAATGTTTGTGAAAATGGAGGGGTGACCGTATTCTAGTTCAGAAAAGCAATTGGATTTAGAGCAGTAAATCTCTTTTAAACACTATAAGATTTTAGTGTGTAGTGGATCAGAACTGAAATAATAAGACTACTTGGTTACTCAGCAGGAAGTAGGAAATTTTATCTTCCAGTGTGGTACTCTTGAAGACCTGCATGCACACACAAAAATGATCTCTTGAAGTATCATAGGGTGCATCTACACTAGGAAAAATGCAGTTAAGCCATCATTTTATTTGCCATGGCTCCATCTTATAGAATCCTGGGACTGGTAGTTTTGTGAGGCACCAGCTGTCTTTTGACAAGTAAGGCTGAAGACTGTAAAACTACATATTCCACGATTTCATAAGATGGAGCTACAGCACTTATAGTGTCAAACTGCCTTTTTTCTACAGCGTAGATGCATCCATAATTTCTCTTACAGTCTGAAATAATATTTCAGCTTACCTAGACAGAAAGCACTCTTGCTGATATTCAAAATGTTGTTGTAGTCTGTATTTTGTACATGGCAGGAAAATTTCACGTCAGCCAGCCAATCCCTCCTAGTGACTACCAGTTCGCTTCTCATGCTGTAGCAGCTGTCCTGGCTGTTGGGGACTGGATTGGTGGTGGTGACACCAGAGTCCCATGGCTTTCCATCCCTCAGCCACTGAAGTGTGGTTTGCTGTTTGCTAAGCCTAAAAGCATTGCAGGTGATGGTGGCATTTAAGTAGCTGCTTGAGAATGCTTTAACGGGTGGTGCACGGACGGCCATGTCAGCTAAACAGGGCCTACAGGATCCTAGAGTTGGAATGAAAAATACAAAAAGAAAAATAATAATATGGCAAGCAGGTTCAATACTTTGAAGGCAAAATGTAAATGTAGGAATTGAACTTATATTTATGTAGAGAGTTTGGCAGGTTCAGATCTGTCTAGAAATCTACACTAATCAGTCTCACAAGATTACCCTCTAGCAGTTTGTGTGTCTGGTTCCAACTGGAGAAATAATTTTGCATCCATGAAGCAAGGCATCTTTTGAGCTAAGGCTAAGCAGGATACAGATGCCAGAGCTGAGGCTCAGGCTCAGAATAAATGAGCCTTACTGAGCATGAGCAAAGTACATTTTCCCACATCACAGGAAAAGCAAATCCAATTCATCCATACTTTTGATTGGAGTGGGATTTCAGGGTAGAGGATGTGGCTTTCTAACAGGGTTGAGCTCCTATTTCTTTTTCTTTCAGAAATTCCTTGCCATCCTGTGCAGCAAAATGTTTAAGTCTGAACCAGTCTTCAGTAATATTTCATTGTGTTAAGAAGATACAATTAAGCCTAGAACTTTAGTAACTAATTAGCTATTGTGTGAAGTATAGGTAGTCCATTTCAAAGGATGTTTTGTATAGAAGGCCACACCATAATAAATCAGCTAGTTTTTTTAATGCTCTCACAACAGTCAATATGCAAAGGGATCTTGTAGCACCTTTGAGGGTAACTGTAAGAAGCTGGTAGTATGAGCTTTTGTAGACATGAGTCTATTTCCTCAAGTCTAGAGACTCTCATACTACCCACTTCTTTCTTTCAGTTAGTCTCAAAGTGCTTCAAGAACCCTTTGCGTATTGACTTTCCAGACTATCATGGCTATGTTTTTGGGTTCTACCACAACAGTGTTTGCCTACTTGCTGCTGACCTTCTGAAATGGATCTTTGTTGGTATGGTTTGTTGGGAGTGTTTCTAATTTAGTGAGACAAATCAATTCACTTACCCTTAATGACTCGGGTGACTTTGTTTCCAGAAGCATGGTCAGCCTTGCAGTAGAATGGGGATTGGCTTTGCCAGTCATTAACTGGGACGTTGGCCTGGGAGCTTGCCGTGAAGGTCCCAGAAGTGCCAGAAATGGAAGGGAATTGCTTGTACTTGGAGGCTTCAAGGCTGACATTGTTCTGATTGTCCCACGATAATATGATAGAGTCAGGCAGGAAATCCTTGGCCAAGCATCCGATTGTGATGTCTCCACTTTCTGGGACGCTCCCAGGGGAAGGAATGAGGGGGAAAAGAGTGGGGGCAGTTGGGGATGCTGAGAGAAAAGAAAAACAAGAGGATGGAGGGTGTCTGGATGGGCTGTCTTTTTAAGATGATGTTAAAATAATCATCTGTGATGGAACAACTGAAAGGAACTGAACGATTGCTTTGATGAGTAAGACAGACAAGACTGTCAAAATGCAAATATGTATTTTTTTTCTTGTAATGAGTTAGCTTAATGCCACAGTTTTCAAAGCATCATAGAACAATTTCAAAGTACATTTTTTAAAAACAAATAATTGAATCACACAGTCACAGGATTCGACGAGACACCAAGGACCATATAGTTCTCAGCTAAAGCATCACTGTGCAGTAGCCACCTAATCTGGTGCTTAAACATTTCCAGTAGAATGATATTTTAGTTGTTGACATATGTCCTCCATTTTAAATCCTCATTTACAATAAAGGTACCCAGACTCTCATATACAGAAATCCTCACTGTGTATATATGACCATGTTTCAGTCTTATGTTCTACATTTATGTGTAAGCCTTCTGTTCTGTTTTTCATTTATGTGTCAAAACTGATCTTCTGGGAACATGTCAAATGAGTTAGTCTAGTATAGGAGTCTGAACAATAACCTCTGGGCTTTTCAGCCTGGAACTTAATCTATGTATGAACATGGTCTTGGGATTTTCTTTCTCTGTCTTGTGCCTCTAATATAGGGATTTAAAAATAGTGGTTTCCATTACAGGATAGCTGTAAGGATTTTTCAGGAAAATCACTGAAATTATTTAAGGAAAGTGCCATCTAAATAATTAAAATATGGGAATTTCAACCAGAAGAATTCAGTGACAAAGCTTTGGAATACTGAGATTTTTAGTTTTGTGAGATATTTTGCGTTCTCTGTCAGAGAGCTCTAGTGCCACAACAAATTAAAAATCCCAGGATTCCATAGGATGGAGCCATGGCAGTTAAAGTGATGACAACAGTATTATTTTGCAGAGCAGATTAGACCTTTTTCACAGTGTTTTTGTACCATTGCTGCTGAATATGATCTGTTAAATTTCTGAAATAACTTTAGCTCAAATTTCCTAGAATATCTGTTGAGGAAAGGATTGATTTACCCTCAATGAAGAAGAAGCAAAGACCACCTGAGAAGCAATTTTGTTGTATAATTTACCCAAAGGTTTTTTGAGTCAGAATCCATCAAGGGGATGGGAGCCATTTTTAGAATACCTATTGAAGAAACTTGACACTTTTTAAAAAAGGGAATTAATTGGCAATGAAGAGAATAGAAACATTGTGGAATGATGGTTTCTGTACATTTCAAAGCTGTTCTGTGTGCTATTCCATATACTTTATAGTTATACTTCTGAAAAGACAGCTGCTTTCTGAACTAGTAACACTTTTTTAGTGTGTGCAGCAAAGATATACATAAGGCGGTGATGTACACATGCATCCACATTTTTGTCATGCAACGGTTTCTCATTCAAATATTCCTCTTACTAGACTTAAATATTATACAGTCTCCCCTCATCCTAAAGCAGAATCTGCTGCTGGTTAGAGAACCCAAATTACCTTTTTTTGAAAATTCAAAACCTTTTAAAAACAAATAAGAAAAACAAACTTCAGAGATGTTTGAATGGCCAACATCTTTCATCAGGCTACTTTTCTCAGAGCATAACAACCCCTTAGCTACTTTCTCCCCTGAAGTTTTTTTTTAAAGAAAAAAAAACCTTAAAAGCTTTAAAAACTACCAAAGTTCTCCTGTACTAAGATGCCAGTTTAATAGTTCTGATATCAAAACTGCCAACTGATACAATAGCATGGTTCAGAGGGGAACAGGACAACTCCCCCTCACCAGCTGAGAATTCTGTTTTTAGAGAATCCCTAGCTTCTCTCTCACCATGCTGTAGAAGCTCATATGCAACCCAGAATGGCCTGGTGCTTCTGAGAAATCTGGGGGAGGCCAGAAGCTTCCTCCATGATTTAGAAAACCAGTTCTGAGAGGAAGGCTGACTAGCTTTTCCCTGGATAGCTGACGTTCTAGCTCTAAAAAAGCCACATCTTTTTTCCCCGAGCAGTAGGCTTCAGACAACCACATCTCCCTATTATTATCAGAACCACAACTGAACAAGGAGTCCTCCAACTTTTCCCTAACTGAGCACTAGCTTTCAGCAAGACCTAACTCAGCTCTGGTTGCCATAGATCTGAATATCCTGTGTGCACCTCAGCTCACTCTTGGCTACTCAACCAGCTATGAAGTTTCATTCCTGTTCATCTCCAAAGACAGCCCATTACGGGACCATTAGCCTTATCTCTAGCTGAGTGTTTGACTTCAGAGAAGCTCTTGATCACTCTGCCTTTGCTTTTTCAGTTCTAGGAGGGTTTACAGTTTCCTCAGCTAAGTACTTGGCATGGCTAGAAAAGCAAGTGGCTCAACAGGAAGATTCTACATCGATGCTCTATTAGGCTCTTAGCTTCAGTGAAGCTCTTTTGCAGCTTCATCCCAGCTATAGTGGCAACCAGTGTGGAAAGGCTTAGAGGCCTTCTAGCTAAGCTGTGGACTTCAGGGAGGCTGGTGGGGTTGCCACAATCATTCTCAAAGCCAGAGCTGAGCAAGGAGTGAGCCAGCAAACTCCCCTGAAGCCCTCAGCCTCAACTGACCTCTGGGTCTCAGTCATCCATTAGTTGATTTTCTTGACTCAGTTATTGATATGAAAAATCTTTAAGAAGCTTGTGTGCATCCAGAGGTAGTGGTAGTGCTGAGGTTGGTGATAACCTGAGTTTTTCTGCTTGGTATGGGTGACTTGGGTGGTGTGCTGACCTTGCACTAACTTCCATAGATGTGAATGGTTTGTAGGTACCACAGCTGAGTTCTGGGCATCTGACAAACTAGGGAGGTGTCAGAATCATTCAACTTTTACCGAAGCCCACCCGGGCATCTCTACTCTTGAGTTACCCTAACTCAAAGTTCAGATTTAAATAGATTGGGGCTGCTTCCTACTCATAGCTCCTACAGACTTGAAAAACAGTTTACAGCACTGGGATTCAAAAGTTTCCTCTTAATTCTCAAAGCCACTGCTGAAGAAGACATCAATTCCTTCCTCAACTGAGTACTTGGATCCAGACAAGCTGAAAACTTCTCTCATGTCCACACAAACTAAAACACCAAATGAAACAATATAATTTTTCCCAAGCCAAGCATCAGGCTTCAGCAAGATCCCAAGAGCTTGTCCACCACAGCTGTATGTGCTATAGATCTAAAACTTTTGCATGCACAAACTTGGTCTTCCAAGTAATTTGGGAGTTGACAATGGTTCCCCTCACAGTCCCCAAAGTAACCACTGAGGGTGAAGCCATCTAGTTCTTCTCCAGCCAAGCACCAAGCTTTGGAGACACTCTGGTTGCTTTTCCACCTTACTGACAGTGATTTTAGTTCTTAAAAGTTTACTTCTGTCCTACATGCATAGAGTGATTTCACACAATCTAGTGATCTTGTTTCCCCCATCATTTCCAGGGGAAAGTCCTCCAGCTCATCTCTGCTCAGCAATAGGATATACTTGCCCTTGCTAAAGCTGCTATAGAACTAAAGTGGGAACAGGTTGGCAAGGCTACTGCACATCTCTGGTTAATCTAAAGCTTCAGATATGTTTCCTTCTTGCTTTCCAACCCCAGCTATTGTTGCAATAAATCTGAATGGTTTGCAAGCCCCACAACTGAGTGGTTGGCTCCTGACAAGCAAGAGAGATGCCAGGAACATTTCCCTGTTGTTTCCTAAGCCTACAGGTCATCAGGGAGCCCTCCAGTTTCCATCTAGCTTTAAGAGTTTCCACTATTGGCTGATGCTGCTATAGAATAAAACAGGGACAGATGGAGAAACGCTCACATGCACTGGACTTTAGATAGGCTAGGGGGATGCCTCTCCCCATTGTTTCTGAAGCCACAATTCAGCCAACAGGCCTGCAACCTTTTCTCTAGCTGAGTGCTGGCTATGGAGAAGCTCTGAATCTTTGCTAGCCCCAGCTGCCCTAGATCTGAATGAGGTGAGCCTCTGAAAAACTAGGAAGGTGCTAGAAACTCTTCCTTGTGATTTCTGAACCCAACAGCTCAGACAAGAACTCCCTCCGACTTCCCCCTAGATGAACAGCAGGCTTTATAGAGGCCCAAGATATTCTCTCTTTCCTAGCTGTTGTTGTTAAAGAACCAAAAAAAACAAAACAAAAAACAAAAACAAAAAAAAACACAAAAAACAAAAAAACAAACAAACAAAAAACCCAAACAAAAACAACCAACCAAACAAACAAAGAAACAAAACGAGGACAGGTTGGTACAGCATTGCTTTGGTAAGGCAAGGAAATGCCAGCAGCTCCTCTCCTCCTTCTGTTCTCAAAGCCAGAGTTAATCAGGGAGCCCTCTGGGTTTTCCCTAGCTGAATACTGCTTAAGAGGTTGATTTTTTTTTGTGTGCCAACCTTAGCTAATACTGCCATATACCTAAATGATTTACAACCCTCACACATGAACAGTGAGCTTATGAAAGACCAGAAACCCAACAGCTCAGCAGGGAGAACTCCAGCCACCCCCCTCCCCTGGCCCAGTAGGGTTTAGAGGAGCTTAAATACTCTCCCTGCCCTGGCTATTGCTCCTATAGAACTATAACAGGAATGGCTTCAGATAAGACACACATGCTAACCTGTTTAACTTCAGGTGCCTGATAAGTAAAGGGAGCTTCCCCTCTTGTTCAAAAAGCTAGATTTCAGGCAAGGAAGCCTCCAGATTTCTGCCAGCTGAGCACTGGTTAAGGAGAGTTTTGGGTTGCTTGCTGACCCCTGAATATCTGCTGTCAAGATCTAATAGTTTAGAGTCATGGGCTTGTGGAAAGCTAGGAAGAAGCCAGAAAACCTTCCCTGTTGTTTCCAAAGCTGGAGCATCCTCCTCGCTGAGTTGTAGGCTGAGCAAGGCTCCAGATAATCTCCCTGCCCTAGCTGTTGCTGCTACAGAGCTACAACAGGGACAGGTTGGTGAGGCTCTGACTGCCACTTACTCTCATGCTCTGGATGAGCTAGGGG
The DNA here is from genome assembly GCA_034509955.1 of Urosaurus nigricauda. Classification (NCBI taxonomy): domain Eukaryota; kingdom Metazoa; phylum Chordata; class Lepidosauria; order Squamata; family Phrynosomatidae; genus Urosaurus; species Urosaurus nigricauda. The sequence goes on from JAOEGL010000006.1 coordinate 5,609,812, forward strand.
ATGGTTCAGGATTTATTTCTGTTCTTTCCATAATCACAGTGCATCAGAGAATCATCTGGATTTTCCACAGATGAGCCCTGGCTACTGAGATGCTCAGGTTGCTTGTTGGACCCAGCTGTAGCTACTCTAAACTTGAAAGATTAGCATTTCTAACAACTGAGCTGCTAGCTCCTGAGAAGCTAGAAATATGCCAGAAAACTTTCCCTGTTATTTCTGAAGCCAGCAACTCATCAGGGAGCCCTTTGAGCTGAGAAGCAGGCTGTAGGTCTACATGCTCTCTCTTTGCCTTACCTATCACTACTAGGAATGGGTATAAACTCAGGTTGGCAAGGCTCACATCCATCCTTGCTTACTATGGGTCTCTGGGTAAGCCAGAAAGATGTAAAAAGCTTGTCCCCTTTCCCCCTCAAGCCACAGGTCATCAGGGAACACTCCAGCTTTTCCTTAGCTCAGTACCAGCTATGAGAAGCTCAAGCTTCCTGCAGACCCTCAGTTACAGCTGCTATGTCTTCAGTGCAAACTGAAGGGATTGCATGTCTTACAGCTGGGTGGTGGGTATCTGGGAAACTAGAGATAGGCTGAAAACTCTCCTCTACATGACTCCCAAACTCCTAGTTTGGCAGGGAATTCTCCAGCTTTTTCTCAGCTCAGTATCAGCTACGAGAAGCTCAGGTTGCCTGCAGACCCTCAGCTACAGCTGCTATACCTTCAATGCTAACTGAAGGGTTTGAACATCCTACAACTGAGTGATGGGCCTTTGAATAGCTAGGAAGAAGCTAGGAACTCCTCTACTGCATGGTTCTCAAAGCCCCAGCTCCACAGGGAACGAGCAATGATAACTGAAGGTTTTTGAGATCCCATGGCTGAATAGCCTGAGAGGCTGGGAACATATCTCCCCATGCCTCCCAAAGCTCAGCACAGGATCCTCTATTCTTTCCTTAACTCAGTACCAGCTATGAGAAGATCAGGTTGTCTGCTGGCCCCATGCTATAGTTGCTATAGAACTGAAGGGTTTGCAGGTCCACAGCTGAGCAGTGAGCTGAGAAGCTAGGGAGAGACTGAAAACTCACCTTCCCACAGCTTGGCAGAGAACTCTTTAGCTGATCCATAGCTTAGTACCAGCTATGAGACTCTCGGTTGCCTGATCCCCTCAGCTATAGCTGCTATATCTTCAGTGCTAACGGAAAGGTTTGCAGGTCCCAAAGCTGGGTGGTGGACTTCTGAAAGCTTGGGAGAGGCTGAGAATTCCCTCCCCATGGCTCTGACAGCCTTAGCTTGGTAGAGAACCCTCTCGCTGTTCCTTAGCTCAGTACCAGTTATGAGAAGCTCAGGTTGCCTGCAGACTCTCAGCTATATCTTCCATACCTTCAGTGTTAATGGAGGGGTTTGCAGATCCCATAGCTTAGCGGTAGGCATCTGAGAAGCTAGGGGGAGGCTGAGATCTCCCCTCTTCATGGCTCCCAGAACCCCAGCTCAGCAGGGAACCCTCTAGCCTTTCCTTAACTTGATACCAGCTATGAGAAGCTCAGGTTGCTTGCTGACCCTCAGCTATATCTGCTATACCTTCAGTGCTAATGGAAGGGTTTGCAGTTCCCACAGCTGAGCGGTAGGCTTCTGAGAGGCTAGGGGGAAGCTGAAAACTCCCCTCTACATGACTCCCAAACCCCCTGTTTGGCAGGGAATCTTCCAGCGTTTTCTTGGCTCAGTATCAGCTATGAGAAGCTCAGGTTGCCTGCAGATCCTCAACTACAGTTGCTATACCTTCAGTGTTAATAGAAGGGTTTACAAATCCCATAGCTGAGTGATGGGCCTTTGAATAGCTAGGAAGAGGCTAGGAACTCATCTACCTCATGGCTCTCAAAGCCCCAGCTCCATAGGGAACCCTCTAGCAGTGATAACTAAAGATTTTAGAGGTGCCACAGCTGAGTAGCTTGAGAGGCTGGGAACATATCTCCCCATGCCTCCCAAAGCCCCAGCTCAGCAGGGAACTCTCTAGCCTTTTCTTAGCTCAGTACCAGCTATGAGAAGCTCAGGTTACCTGCTGGCCCCCAGCCATAGCTGCTATAGAACTGAAGGGTTTGGAAGTCCCACAGCTAAGCGGTGGGCTACTGAGAAGCTAGGGAGAGACTTAGAACTCACCTCCCCACAGCTTAGTAGGGAACCCTCTAGCTGTTCCTTAGCTTAGTACCAGCTATGGGACTCTCAGTTGCCTGATCACCCCCAGCTATAGCTGCTATATCTTCAGTCCTAATGGAAGGGTTTGCAGGTCCCACAGCTGAGCAGTGGGCTTCTGAGATGCTAGGAAGAGGCTGAGAATCTCTCTTCCCCGCCCCCCCCCCCATGGCTCTGACAGCCCTAGCTTGGCAGGGAACCCTCTAGCTGTTCCTTAGCTAAGGCCCATCTAGGAGAAGCTCAGGTTGCCTGCTGACCCTCAGCCATAGCTGCTATACCTTCGGTGCTAACAGAAGGATTTGCAGTTCCCACAGCTGAGTGATGTGCTTCTGAGATGCTAGGAAGAGGCTGAGAATTTCCTCACCATGCCGTCCAAAGCCCAGCTTAGCAAGAATCCCTACAGCCTTTCCTTAGCTCAGCACCAGCTATGAGAAGCTCAGGTTGATTGCTTACTCCCAGCTATCGCTGCTATAGAACTGAAGACTTTGCAGGTCTCACAGCTAAGCAATGAGTTTTAGAGGAGCTAAGAAAAGGCTAACACCTCCCTTCTCCATGGCTCCCAAAGCCACAGATTAGCAGGGAACTCTCCAGTTTTTCCTTAGCTCAGCACCTGCTAGGAGAAGCTCAGGTTGCTTGCTGACACCCAGCTATAGCTACTACTGTATATCTTCAGTACTATCTTTAGGGTTTGCAGGTCCTGCAGCTGAGCAATGGGCTTCTGTATAGCTTGGGAGAGGCTGGGAACTCTCTTTTCATTGGGTCCCAGAACCCCAGCTTAGCAGGGAGTCCTCCAGCTTTTCCCTAGCTTTAATGTCTTATTGATCTCTGCTGTAGTTACTACAGATGCTGGTGGGCTTCTGAGATGTTGGGAAGATGCCAGGTCAACCCCGTCCATCCCTTTATTGTGGTTAAAGGCAGGAATGGGTAAGGCTGATGACAGCCTGAAGCTCTCCAAAGCTGGATCTTCATCTAGGGGAAACTGGAGGTACCCCTAGTTGGCTATGGCCCACCGGGGATCTCTCCAGCCTCCCCTAGATGAAACCTCAGCTTTTGAGTGCTTTGGGCTTCCCCCAGCCTTAACTGTCATTGCTATGGCTCTGAAAGGCATGGATGAATTCCAGCTCTGTGAAATTCTTAAGAAAAGCTAGGGAAGGATCAAGCGCTTCCTACATCAAACTCAAAGCAGAAACTGAGCAAGAAGGATCCAAACTGACTCTCCACTCCCAAGGATGCTCATGCTCCTAAATGATGTGTTTAATGGTGAAGCTTGCTTTTTCCCAAGCCACTGGTGCTAAGTGGGTCTAACTAATTACTCAGACACTTTAGAGTGATCAGGATTACAGCTATCTATCTATCTATCTATCTATCATCTATCTATCTATCTAGCCATCCCTGCTAAATAACTGATCGCTAGTCTTAAACACCACATTCAGAACTAGTCATAATATCAAATCCATAAAAAATTCCTTATATATTTAATTGGCCAACTAATTAATCAACAGGGAGAAATCCAACACAACTGTTGCTTTCCTGGGCTTACTTAACATAAATTCAGAAAATTCCTTTATTTCCCTTTCAAAATTCTGTGAAATCTATTGAATATGAAACAATCCGATTAAACTACAGAGAAAGAGGAACAATTCAGTGAAAAGAATGAAAAGCTCATTGAAGAGAATTAAAAAAAAATCCAGCCACATAAAATGAAAATATTAAAAGGCAAAGTTAAAATGGAAAAAGAAAGCACATCATTTTGCCCACTCAACTGAGGACACTTAAAAATGGTTACCTAAGGCAAACTCCTTTACAATAAATCAAAACCTGCCACCACAAATTCATATGCTCTAAAGATTTATGCCCCTTTAATTCACAAATCACTAGAAAGTAGCAATAGTGGAAAACATTATTACAATAAGGCCATCTAATTTAATGTAATATATTCAAGATAGATAATAATCAACACTTGTCATTTTCTAAATTGCAGTAAAAAATGAAGAGACATATGGCTAAAGAAATCAATGGTTTTTTTTCTTACCAGTTAAATCTATGATTTCTAGATGGAAATGTGCACAAACCTCTAGAGCGTCAGATCCAATTGCTTAAGGAACAGAAACTATTTTTTTCTTCTTAAAGCAAAAACATGATTAATCTGGGTTAATTTGGGAGTGAGGAAAACAGAAATCTTACAAAGGCAGGTGTTACTCTGTTGTTTTCGAAACATTCAGGGGCTATTTTCAGCCATACAGAATGACTCTAGATACTAGAAAAGCTGTCAAGCAGAACAAGAGGTCTCAAAATAAACCTGAAACCGAGAAACGAATCTACAGACACCTGTTTTCTTAATTGATCGAGAGCATTCCCCTTTTCTGATCTCCAATTTTAGTTTTAACAAAAGAGGGAAAAACTACACTCATTAAAAAACTTTTCTTGTAAATTGATGTATTTCTGATATCTTTTTCTGATATCTTTTCCCAGAACCTTAATTTAATGGCAGAGTTCACCCCAATAATAATAATAATAATAATAATAATAATAATAATGATATCATGTCTCTAAATGTGAAAAAATATTATACTTTCATGACCAAAACAAAATGGTAAGAGTCTAAGACAGAAAGAATAAAGGAAGGTATATTTTTCAAAGAATTCATTAAAGACTGATCTCCTAAATTTACTGTTACAGGAGTTTTAGCAAATAAAGTACTTCACCCAATTAAGTAGGTACAAGATTCTGGGTTGTATTAATTTATAGCTGTACTGTATTTCAAACAGACTTATTTAAATCAATTGGGAAAACTAAAATCTTATTGATTTCATTGATTTTACATTTAAATATGACTAAATCTGGATCCAGCTGTGGATCTGCTTTTTTAGTTACCACAAACTAACACAGTTTTCTGATAGACTATTTAAATATCTACAGCAGTAAGATGGAAAGTTAGAATAAATGTTCAGATTGGTTAAAATGGGTTAAAAAAATTGAAAAATTTACTGTGGATAGCAAAACAGACAACCAAAATGGACAAATCTGCATTAAAAACATTTCTTGAACAATTGATTACTGTAAAGATGCTGTTTGATTTCTGCCCATATATTTTATATTAACGAATAACAGCTGCAACAAAGAATAAGAAATCAAGAATGGACAAAAAGCCCCCATTCTGCTCAATAAATATATAAAATACTTTGTCCTGCAGTATATAGAGGCTCTCAAAATGCTTTAGAGATGGGGAAAACTGAAATAGTGGGAGAATGGGTTTTATTGTAGAAGTCCGTGTCCCACCAAAACAAAACAAAAAAACTCAATTCCCACAGTTTCAGTTGAAATTAATTCTGAATAGAAAGATAAATTATTTACCTGAAGTAACGGTGACCAGTGTTCCTTTTCCCCAGTAGTCAAAGCCATAGTAACACACTAATGCAATTGTCTGGTGATACTATACAGATACTGAGACTACAAAGGGTCCTCTAGAGTTACTAGGGACAGGAGTAATATTAAGAAAAGATCCAGAACTTAGATTATCCATTTTCTTTGTCCCCCTCCTATAAAATCACTTTACGTCCATTTAGATTATCATAGAATCAATCTAATGAAATTGCACTTTCCTGCACTTTCCAAATCTATGTATATTTTCCTCTGTGGCACTCAAATCTTTCAGCAGAACACAATATAAAGACAGTTTTGTCAATGACAATCTTTCCAGATTCTTAAAAACGGAAAACATAACAGACAAAAATAATGACAGTAATAAGGATTACAACAAGTGAATGGCAGGGTCATTTTGAATTCTACCTTATGAGCTATATAGGAGATTAAATGTTCCACTGTCATGAAACAAAACCCAGTGAATTGAAAGAAATTTGCCTTAAGATATCAATAATTACAAGGAAAATCATTCTAAATGGCTACATTAGAGAGGAAAGATTTTTTTACCTGTTGTAACGGTGACCATGGTGCCTTTTCCCCAGACGTCAAACCAGTTATCACATTGGACCGGTTTAATGGGGGCATGCTACAAGAACCTTATAAAATCTTATTAATTCATTGGCTAAACTGAATGGCTTTTTTGGGCTTCACATCTAAGCACATTTACTTAGGAGTAAACCACATGGAATTCAATGGCATTGACTTCCAAGTAAACAGGGATAACTCTATATGAAAGTTTACTTTGCAGTTTAAGATTATTTTAACTTCTTCGGTAGGGGAAAAAAAGTGTACAACAGCTTGAAATCACAATCTCAAACACACATAATGGACATCAGTTCCACTCAGTGAGAAAAAAGAGATTTTTAAGCAAGTGAGTTTGAGACTGTGATTTGATGATTCTTAAAGAATATAACAATAGCCTTTCTGGCTCAGACCAAACCTTCCAAGTCATAACTCTGTTTCTTAAAAGTGGTCGGTTTGTGAAACTGAAATTGGACACCAATTAGATGAAATTGAACTCTCCTGAAGTAATATTGCAACCTTCCCTTAGTTCTTAGACCATGGTCCCCCCAGTCCTAGAGTCCAGAACATTCCCAATGGACAAGGCTAATTTTTTCAAAGATTTCACTTAAAAAAATAAAATAAAAAGAAGCATGCAGTTAATAAACAGGTTTAAAGGGAATTAAAACCTACCTGAAGAAACGGTGACCATCGTCCCTTTCCCCCAGTAGTCAAAGTAGTCACATTGCCTCAGTTCTTTCAAGACCATGTACAAAAACCTTGTGTGGAATACTTTCACCTACAGACATTGTGACTGTCCCTTACAGGATAGTTTTCAGAGCAACTAAATGGTTTAATAAAAACAACATAGCTGTTTCTGACCCTTTAAAGATTGGGAAAAATATTTTTGTGGCAAAAGCTTTTATAGACTTTGTGGTTTAGGCCACAATAAATGTTAACCTCTAAGTCTCCAGAAGACTCTGTTGTTTTTTGTTGCAACCAATAAATGCAGTTGTTCCTTTAGAATTTGATGCTTATTGTTAAAATCTTTGGGAATTAAGGGAAAGAAATATCTTACTTTGGAAATACATTTCTCTCAGTCGCATACCCTTTCTGGACTCATGCACACTTAACATACATATTTTAACTTCATATTGTCTTTTTTGGGGATGAATCATTTTTTTGGTGGAGAAAGGCAATCTAAGGGGCCAATTTGAGCTACCAAGTATTTGTTTCTCCAAGAATCGCTTTGTTTCATTTTTTTAAAAAGTGACAAAGTTTTTTTTTTTTTTAAAAAAGTCTACTAGACAAAATGAAAAAATAGATCCAACTTACCACTGGTCACTGTAACCATGGTTCCTTGGCCCCAGTTGTAGAAGTGACACAGTAGCATGGATTCTTGCCTCAAGCGACTAAAACATAGTGGCTTCGAACCTCAAGATGCAAGAGGTCAAATTTCCTCTGCTGTCCTTTCTTTCTATATTACTCTATAGTCTCTTCTGTATTTAGGAAACCATTCTAAATTTTATTTGTGCATATCTCTACACTCTTAAAAATAATATAATTCTGATGTCAGATGGGAAAAAACACACGACCTGAGCTCTAAACACTAGAGATTAGGTCCCCTGTGGTTTTTTCATCATAACTATAAACTTTGTTTATGAAAACTATATTTCTTCTTGCTGACTCCGTCAAAGAGATCCAAACACTATCTCCACTTTGGGTTTGGGACTTCTTAACCACCGCCACCACCACCACTACCTCATGGAAATATTGGAAAAAATTCGGATTAAATCCCTGAATCAATGGAAAATAAAGAATGGGAAATCTTTACCTGAAGTTACAGTCACAAACGTTCCTTGGCCCCAGTGAGTGAAGGCTTCATAGTAATCACACTGCCATTGTCATGAGAACAAAAATATAACAATATTGTTCCATTGCTGAGACTTCGGTGTGATGCCATTGGCCATTCTTTCCAAGGGATTTGTAGCTTTACAAGGTCTTTAGCCTTCTCTGACAAAGGATGTGGGTGCCTCACAAAACTACAGATCTCAGGAGAATGTAGGATGGAGCCAAGGCAGTTAAAGTGGTGTCAAATTGCATTGTTTCTACAGTCTAGATGCAGACCAGGTTGGTTTAAATCCAACTACCTGGATGGATTGCTTTTGCTTTTTCGTTTCTCCATTTTGCACTGAATCATAGCTTTTAAAAATCTGAGATGGCACATTCATTAACACTGGACCCCTTTTTATTCCACAGATTTCATTTTTCTTAGAATCTATAAATGTTTTCAGTTAAATTCTACCTAAACATTTTTTTTAAAATCCTCTAGAATAGTTTAATATGACCCAAAGCCATGGCGCTGTAAAAGTTTTTTGATAGCGATGGATTTTAAGACTAAAAACTAAATTTTAAAAGAATAAGCATTTCAAAAAAACATTTCTACAGATTGAAGAAATAATAATCTATTATTATTTTTTACCTGAACTGACGATCACTTGGGTCCCTTTCCCCCATTCATCGAAGTAACCATAGTAGCACACCACTCAATTCACTATTGAGTGATGTGCAAAATCTTAATTAGAAATGGATAAAGGATCTTTCTCTTTACACTACAAGGTAAGAGAGATATTTTTTTCTTCCTTTACCTGTTGTGACTGTGAAAACAATCCCTGGGCCCAGAAATTAAAATAAGTAAAGCAACAGATTGATTATTAGCCTTCCACTAAGTGACTTATCCGCCGTTATCTTGAACTGGGAAGTATTGATCAAGGATTGTGCAAAGGAAAATAGAGTTTGCCACTAAACTAAGAAGGTTCATGGTAACATTTAACTTCTTATTTAGAGTACATGATAAAATCTTGAGTCCTGAGAGTACATGACAGAGACAGAGATCAGTGCTCTGTGTGCTCTCTTGACAGAAAAGAAAACATCAACAGAAAATCGGCTCATCAGCTCATGTTTCTACATTCAAAAAATAGTTTTAAACTAGATTTCCCATAATTATTTGATCCAGTGGCACTCCAGTTCTCATATTGGTCTGCAGTCTACCATCCAGTTACTCTGGTACAGACCTATTAACATGAATTAGATTCATGTTAAATTAGATTACATAGAATAAATAAATTGTGAATTGTGGCTGCTGAACAAAGTTTCTATTTCTGTATATAGTATTGTCCTTGTAGATCTTGAAAATTGGTTTCAGATCCTAAGTCAACCATCTTTCCAAGCATCAGGTAGGAACAAGTGAATAACAACACACCTGCTTATTTAGAATTTAGAAGAAGATACTGAACAAATCACATTTGCTAGTTTGATTAAGGACAAATATTTGCAACATCTGCAGAATAAAAATTATTACCTGAAGTGACGGTCACCATGGTTCCTTTTCCCCAGTAGTCAAAGTACCAGTTGCACAGAGATACTTTGAACTAAGAATGTGGCACAAAAACCTAATTATGTTAGCTTTTTTTAAAAAAAACAAATCAGTCACACACATGAAGGCCCTGTCCATGTAACATGTGCAAATGTCACTTATGAATGGTGTGTGTATGTATGTGTCTTCAAGTCAGCTGACAACTTATGGCAACCCCATTAATTTCAAAGGGTTTTCTTAGACAAAGAGTCCTCAGAGGTGGTTTTGCGACTTACAAAACCTCTGAAATACAACCTCCTCTGAAATATCAGCTACAGCACAAGGGATTCATTGGTGGTTTCCCATCCAAGTACTTACCAGAGCTGACCCTAGTTCAACATTTTTTGTTAACTGATGAATTGTGTTTTGCTCTCAGTCTATCTATGAGCTACCTTAAAGATGAGCTCCTAAGTGTCAAGTCATGGATAGGTTCAGAAAAACTCTCTCTCTCGCACACAAACAGGCTTCACATACTATGGACCAAAGACGGAGGTACATATGTTTCTGCTAAGCTCTTTTTAAAATGAAATTAACATGAAAACCCACGCTAAAATGCCTCAGATCCAGATCTTAACAGCTATAACAATGAAAACTAGCCATGGAAGAATTTCTACTCTCTATGTGGCTCTGTCCTGGTCAACTCAGGCTTTATATTCCTCTTTGAGCACTTCTATTTATTCTAGTGGGAATAAAGATTAGAGATTGATCTGATACTCAACAAGAAGATGTCTCGCAAGAAAAATAACCTAATACCTGATTTTTTTTAAAACACAAGAACATAACATTTTGGTCATTATTTAGTAGCTTGAGAAGCACACTTTTAAAGGAATCACCGCCACCAATTACAATGACTGTCTCCCTAACTGAAAATCCATATAAAAGCTTCTCAAAAATTCCGTGGTTATATAAGAGAAATCTGCATTAACTACAGTCCCAAATTTTGTAAATCTGCATTAACTGCAGCCACAAATTGAAGTGTAGAGTTTTACCTGTTGAGACAGTAACCAGCGTGCCTGGTCCCCAGTAATCGAAAGCATCCCAGTTGTATCACAGTCATCTATCTCCCAAACTACTCTGTTCAAATACCTTTGAAAGGACATAACAACATTTCTAGAATTCTTGCTAGAAATGGATTGAAAGGCTGGATATTTACCTGATGAGACAGTCACTTGGGTGCCTCGCCCCCAGTAAGCCAAAACTGAGCTGTAACACATTAATCTATTGCCAAGACCATTCTGTTCAAAGACTCATGGAAGAGTGCTCCTCAAAATTTAACATCTCAAAATACATAACATACTAGAAATAAGGAATTCGTGAAAAATTAAGATATTTACCTGTTGTGACAGTAACCAGGGTGCCTTGTCCCCAGTAATCAAAAACACCCCAGCTACACAGTAAATCTCTTCCCTTAACGGTTTGCACAAATATAGCTATAGATACCAGAGCCAAAGCTTTGGTTGCTTTATGCTCAATCCTCTGTCTGGATCCAGACATGCTATGAGACTTGAGCACAAGGCTGCAATTTTTCCTACAGTATCTGATCCTTCTCTGAAAAGCTGAAATATCTGTTCCAGGGTGTAATGGCATCTAAATCATATTATGTGTGGATAACTGCAGTAATATTAATAGTGCTAAACACAAGATAGGCACAAACATAGATGGGATGAAGAATCCCTAGAAGATCTCCATCTGTCTAGGAATATGCACAGAATCATATATTTTTGGCAAACAATTAATCTGCAGGAACCAATAAACCTAAGAAAAGGAAATAAAGAAAAGTTTACCTGAGGTAACGGTGACTAGTGTCCCTTTGCCCCAATAATCAAAAGCATAGCCATAGTAGCACAGCTGTATCTCTCCTACTTTGTTCTCTACAAATACTTTGCTTCCCATGTTAGAATTCCTGGATGGTCTTACCTCAAATGTGCCGAGTTATCATCATTGATGGTAATGGTGTACAACCTTTAAAATAGCAGCCCAGTGAAGACTTCTGGATGTGCATCTTTAACCAACAGAATTTGCTCCATAAAATTATATATTTACTAGGATAATGCTATTACATGTTTACTCAAAAGTCCTCTTGGGTTAAATAGAGCTTACTTGAAGGAAATGGGATATAGGGTTACTGTTTGAAGTCTATTTTGTCATCTATTTTCCATCTGTGGTTAAAGCATCTGCTGGGAAGAATCTAAATGCTTATTTCTAGAATGGAAATAGAAGATCCTTAAGAGAGACAACCCTGAGAGGGTCATCCAGTTATGATAGGCTGGCCTTAAGTCAGTCTCACTAACTCCAGTTCACAATAAAGTTAAATTGCGAGAAGGTAGTTATTCAATTAAACCAGAAAATAAAAACAAGTTATATTTAAATTACCTGATGTAACGGTGACCAGGGTCCCTTTCCCCCAGTAGCCAAAGTAGGAGTAGCACATTGTTAACCTCTCTTCTAACAGATATGCAAAATCCCATATTGTGCTATTCTGGCCTTAAAGTTTAACTTTAATTGAAAAACAACATTCTTGTTGTTTAAATGATTTTTGTCCCATTTGGTCATCATGCCATATCTATTCAACCTTTCAACTTAGATCAGAAATATTATTTTCTTGAGTTTGAGTGATTTTGTATGGAAGTTATAAAATGGATTATTATATGAGATTTACTCAATCAAGGATGATTAATTTGTTTGCACATTGATCTGATGTTCATTTTCAGTTTCTTTGTGCCCTTTCTGGACTATTGGATGTTAAAGGCAATCAGCAAAGAGGACTAATGTATAGGGAAGAGGAGATTTACACAGATATTTCTTCCTTCATCACTGCACTTCTGCAACAGTTGCATCTGCCAAAATTCCTTCTTCTCTCTGAGGTTCAGGAGCTTAGATTGTACAGCCCCTTGATAGATAATGGTGGCTGTGAAAGCAAACTTAGATATTCAGATGGATAAATAAAAGATGGAAACAACTTTTAGCATTTGAGAAGCTTCCAAAAGAAGGCAAACAACACTTCCACATAAACAAACAGCAAGTCTCTTACCTGAAGTTACAGTAACCACAGCTCCATTTCCCCAGTAGTCAAGCTCCCAGTTCCCACAGTTATTTAATTCTTTCTTCTTACTTTACATTTACTGCATCCTATACCTCAGGCTTAACTAGATGTTTTAGCAAAAGATCTTCTCATAGTTTTTTTTTTAACTGAAGTGTGTGTGTGTGTATGTGTGTGCATTTAGACTGTTTAAATTCCAGACATTTCCAGTTTTTGCAGATCAAGGGTTATTCTCTCCATGCCTCCAGATTCAACACTTTCTTCCACTTAGCTAACACCCTTGGTTTATACAAAATATTCTGTGAGTCTTTGCTGTCTAAGCACAAACATCTCTCTCATAGTTATCTGGCTTGAGCTATGATTTTTTTTTTTTAAAGAATGGTAAATAATAGTCAGGGAATGATGGCTGAGAATGAATTTCCTGTACTTACCATTAATAATAATAATAATAATAATAATAATATGATTTATTTCTATACCGCCCTTCCATAGATCAGGGCAGTGTACAGCATGTAAAAACAATAAGACATAAAAACCATTAAAAACAAGCCAGATACAATAAAACAGTAAAACAGTAAAATCACTAATCTCAATACAAGTGCTAGTGCATATACGGCAGCAGAACAGTGGGCGGCATTACAACAGGCTAATAAATAAAAAATCCATTCAGCGATATGCCTGGTTAAATAAGTAGGTCTTTAGATCCTTTTTATATTGTGCAAGGGAGGGGGACAAGCGGAGATCGATAGGTAGAGAGTTCCAGAGACAGGGGGCAGAGATGGAATATGCCCTCTTCATCGTACTCGCTAATCTGGTCTCCGGAACTCTCAGTAATCGCTGTCCAGAGGATCTAAGTGTGCGGGGCGGATTATATGAGGAGAGACGGTCCTTCAGGTACCCTGGACCCAAGCCATATAGGGCTTTATAGGTAATAACCAGCACTTTGTACTGAGCCCGGAAGCGAATCGGCAGCCAATGTAGATCTTTTAATATTGGTGTTATATGGGCGGCCCTGGGAGCGCCAGTGACCACCCGCGCTGCCATATTTTGTACCAGTTGTAGCTTCCGAGTATGATACAAAGGCTGCCCCATGTAGAGTGCATTGCAGAAGTCCAACCGAGAGGTTACTAGAGCATGTACTACGGTTTCAAGGTCCCCCCGGTCCAGGTAGGGACGCAGCTGGCGAATCAGCTGAAGCTGATAACAGGTGCTCCTGACCGTCGCATCCACCTGAGAGGTCAGATGAAGCGACGAATCAAGGAGCACCCCCAGACTGCGTACTGTGTCCTTCACGGGGAGCGTGACCCCGTTCAGGACGGGTGGAACCACCTCCATCCCTGGACCGGGAGAACCTATCACCAGTACTTCCGTTTTCTCTGGATTCAGGCTGAGTCTATTTTCCCTCATCCAGTCCATTACCGATTCCAGACAGGCCACGAGAGGAGCGACGCCATCCCTGGTCACTGCATCAGTCGGAGACATAGAGAAGACTATTTGGGTGTCATCAGCGTACTGATAACACCGCGCCCCATGCCTCCGGATGATCTCTCCCAGCGGTTTCATGTAAATGTTAAAAAGCATGGGGGACAGAATAGCTCCTTGAGGAACCCCAGATGTAAGGGCCCTCTTATCGGAACAAACGTCCCCCAGCTGCACCATCTGGAACCTCCCATTAACTGCTTTTCCTTCATTCCAGTAGTTGAAAAAGTCCAGCAGAATACACATTTCCTTAATACAGCAGCTTCTCAAAATTGGGTTGGAATTCTGCATTGGACTTACATGGAATGGAAATAGCTGTTAAAATTCTTCTTATTCCTGGAGAAGGGTGTTAAATATATTTACTGTTCTCCCCATAGGTGAAGTATGAGAAAATTAAAATGTTTAATTTCTCCCATGAGGTAGGTGTGTGGAAATTTCCATTTGGAGCTCAATGTTCTGAATAGCTTTATTGCCCCAGTACTAAGCTAAGCAATTAAACAGCAGGGATGCAACTGATTATTGTTGTTGCATGTCTTCAAGTCATTTCTGACTTTTGGAGACTGTATTGCAAACCTATTAGAGGGTTTTCTTGGTGGCATTTGTTCAGAGAGGCTTTGCCATGGCCTTCCTCTGATATCCTGACTTGGGACCCTATTGCATGGGGTTAAAACCCTGGCTTACCTTTCCTGAATTCAGTACTAATTCGAGAGGCAAGCTGGGTGTTATTGCAAAGAAACTGCCACCAAATCACCACCTAGGTCTGTCCCAGATGCAGCCCAGGTCCAGAAGCTGCTTCGGTGGCCATTTTTAGAAGTTGGACACTCATGCGCTAGGGTCTTTATTGAAGGTCTAGCTTGCCTGGTGCTTTCTGGGTGAAAGTGAAATTTAGAAACATTTTGTGGCATCTTATGCATGTGGGTTGGTTACTCAAACTCACATTGAGTATATGCATGTGAGCCCACAGCATGCATCTTTGGATCCTAGCCATTGTGTACAACACCTGTGATCTCAAACTAGTAGGTAATGGATGGAGAAAATGTTCCGTGGACACTTGCTGAAATATGGTGGCAGGACAACAAAACTGGCAACAGCAGGAATGCCAAGAGGCCTCTTTCTCTCTATGTGCATGTGTGTGTGTGTTGCCCACTCTGCCTCTGAGCATGGATGTTCAGGAACATGCCTGTTCTTGAACATGGTGACTGTTTCTTGTGAATCTTGTTTACTTGCTTTTTAAAAGGCTGTACTTGCAGCTACACATTTAGTGGAAGTGTTAAAATCAAGAAGTGGCAGTGGTATTCATATAAAAACAAGGCTTATGGAATGTGAGCAACTTGTTTGCCAATTGGGTTCCTTTCCTAGCAGCTTCTAGGAAATGTCTTGTTTACATGAGGTGAACTGCTGACTTTGGTTGCATCTGCATTGCATAAATAATGCCGTTTGACACCGCTTTAACTTCCATGACTCCATTGACTTTATTACACAGTGGAAATCACAATGCTGTGATTAGAGAGGACTTATCGCAAGAATAACCAGGAATGCTCCAGCAAAAAATCATTTATGGGGAAATCCTGTGAGTCCTCTCTAAGCACAATGTCTGGGAAAATTTTCCCGTGATTGCACGAATGTCCTGGAAAAATGGCTTTTTGAATCCACACTTTCTCCCTGATTTCCCCCATTTGATAAAGTCCCATGCTAAGGAATCTTGGGAATTTTAGCTTGTTATGGCACCAGAGCTCTCTGACAGAAAAGGCTAAATATCTCACTAAACGACAAATCCCAGGATCCTATAGCATTGAGCCATGGCAGTGGTGTCAAACTGCATTATCTCTCTAGTGTAGATGCAGCCTTTACTGCTAGTGCAGTTCTTTCAGTGGTAACACTGGGATTAGGGTGGCCCTTAGTGTGTTACAGGACATTCAGTGTATTCCTCCAACCCCAGATATTCCCCTTCTGTCCTTAGAGTATCAAATAGTGTAGGCAAACAAGCTTATTATTCCTCCTTGTGAAGCTTCAGAAGGTACTTGTGACTGTGCTTGGCAAGAGGATGTGGGAATGTTTGGCTCTGCGAGAAGATGGGAATGCATTCAGTGATGAAGCATTAAAATTTGGGTGCATGTTCAGTTAAAAGAGTGAATCTGGAGATTTCCTGTTGTCTGTGAATGGGTTTTTGTGTGGGAATGTATCACTGTGCTGCTACCCCCCCATCCACACTGAGTAAAGCCTTAACAAAAACTGTTTCCTTTCTCCTTGTGGTAATTCTTTACTATAAATACAATAGGAGCCCCCTGCTCCTCCTGATAGGAACTAGCTCTGATAGTAGATGGAGTAGATTGTACCAACCTGGCACACTCCATTTCATAATGATCTTTCTTGTACAGTTTGAACATAGTCCCTCAACTGTGACTTGCAATAATTTTTCAGTCTCTGAAGATTTTCCAGATGTTTTTGTACTACAGGTTAGCACTATATTCTAGCAAGCTTTGACTGTGATGGCCGATGACAGCAAAAACCCACTTGGAACATTGTAAAAGTGTCTTAACAGCAGTTTTAGAATTCAAGATGAATAGGAGATAAATGGGGAATAGATTCTCTTATTATTTCCCCTCTGTTTTTCTCCCACCTTGCAATAGATATGGCCCTGTGGGATTACTATATTATATCTAGAAACATGCTGATATATGGTCCACATAGTATCTCTGGATTGAAATGAGTTTTTGGTAAGGTTCCTATCAATGTTTATGGTGGTTCTGTTGTAAATTATCTAAATTCTGAGATGCAATAAGCAATATCACTAACTAGCATCTTAGAAAGAATCCAGAACTGGCCCTCTTGAGCTTTTTTCAAGGAGACAATGCAAGGGCTTCTCACAAACTCTTAATTGGTTATTTATTTGTAATCGCCAGATAAGTCGTTTCTCAATTTAGGAAAGATTTAAAAGGGATATCTGTGACAATCGGGTATAATAAGGCATGTTAACACCAAGTACTGATGGAAACATTAACTAACAAATGCCCAAGAACTAAGGAAAGAAAGAGAAATCACAATTTTACAGTAATTTGGACTTGTTTTGTTGAATATATGAGAAAAATAATGTTGGTTTTCCAAAGGCATTCAGGTCTTCAAGAAACACCTTTGACAGCCCCATGTCACAGAGAGAGACACTTTATTTGGAAGTTTTTAAACAGAGGAGTTTATCACATGAGAGGCTAAGTGCCTAAATCCCATGTAGAAATGGAATTTACATCCTGGAAAAATCCCACTAAAGCAGGATCGTTTTCAGACTCATTGGGGCATCGAGCATTAACATGAAAATATCCTGCATAGAAAGTGGACAAAATGGTCTGCTTTTTATTTTTGCGAGAATTCTGAAAGTAAAAAGAAGCTGATTTTGTACACTTTCTGTGCAGGTTAATGCCGGATTAATGCTCAGTGCTCCTGAGGTCATGTGAAAACAACCCCACTTTTGCAGGATTTGTCCACTTTCTGTGTGCATTAATGTGTGATGTTATGTGAAAATGATCCCACTTTTGTGGGATTTTCCCATTTTAAATCCTATTTCTGCATGGGATAAACCCCATGTAATAAACTCCTGTGGTTAAACTCCAGATGGCTGGATGGCCATCTGTCAGGAGTGCTTTGATTGTGTATTCCTGAATAGCAGAATAGGGTTAGACTGGATGGCCCTTGTGGTCTCTTCCATCTTTATGATTTTATGATCTCTATTGACCGATCTAGACAGGCACTAAGAGGTGCCATTGCGGCACCATTAGGGTTCGAGAGCACGCATCGTATACATGCTCCCGAACCCTAGTACATAATGGTGCCGGTGCCATTACGTAACGGCATTTAGATGGAGTACGTAATGGCTCCGCTGCAACTGTGCAGTTTCTGCACAGAGCTGTGCAGTTGCGGTGGCACAAAAGTGCCAAATGGTGCCTTTTTTTGAAATTGTGCTGCAACTGCGCACCTAAAAAGGAGCGCAGTTACCCAGCTCCTTTTTAAGTACACAACTGCTCCACTGCATCTAGCTGCTGTGGAGCAGTTACAACTTTAAAAGAGGTGGCACCAGACCATCCTTTTTGGGCAGTCTGTACTACCCCTAAGACATGATCTCAACCCACCAACACCTGCCTGCCGCCTGCGGAGGACTGAGAGAGGGCGGAGCGCTGGTGAGAGCAGCGCCCTGAAGAAGCCAGTCAGCTGGACTTCCCCCGACCCACCAACACCTGCCTGCCGCCTGCGGAGGACTGGGAGGGGGCGGAGCGCTGGACTTTTCCTCGACCCACCAAGCACCTGCCTGCTGCGGAGGAGGACTGGGAGGGGGCGGAGCGCTAGTGAGAGTGACCTCCCCCCCTTAGTACTAAGTGCCATATTACCCCTCCCGATTATAGAGGACTAAGGTCTATCATACTAGCTGTTACTGCCTTATCTAACAATCACTATCTGCTATATACACAGATAAGAACTAGATGTGCATAACTAAGGGAACTATTGAGCTTAACTATAATTTGTCAGGAATGTCTATAGGAGTGGTGTGAGGCAATGGAAGATATGGCGTTAACAGAGGAGCTATACAACAAAAAGGAAGACAAGATCGATGGATGATATCCATCCCGTTTTCCAAGCCCTCTGTTAGCCAGAAAGAACTGAGAGTCAACCCATACACACCACAATCCCTCACGATGCTCCTGTGTAATGCCAGGTCAGTGAAAAACAAAGCTCATATTATTCATGATCTGATAGAAGATGAGAACCCTGACCTGGCCAGTACAGTGGTCCCCCGGGTTACGAAGGTAATCTGTTCCGGATTACCTTTCGTAACCCGGAAATCTTTGTTTCCCGGGGGACTGCTTTAGGAGACGGACCGCGCGGCCGATTTAAAGGGGCCATGCGGTTTTTCTTTTTCTTAACCCGGGGTTTCCTTCAGATCCCGGGGGCTGTTTTTTGGTCTTGGCGGTTTCGGCACCCGGGGATTTCGTTCCCTGGGGGCTTCGTATCCCGGGGGACCACTGTATTACGGAAACCTGGCTGGGAGAGGATAGTAATGTGACATGGGCCAAGGCCCTCCCAGCCAGATATACCGTCCTGGAGCAGGTGAGGGAAAGTGGGTTGGGGGGGAATGGCCTTGATCCACAAAACTACCATCAAATTGACTAGGAGACCCATCCGTAAAACTGCCCACATTGAGTGTATTTACCTGACCCTGAAGACCAGGGACTGTTTAGGGATTCTGTTGGTTTACCGTCCACCCCGTAATCTAACAGACTCTCTAGCTGAACTGACTCAGCTGGTCTCGGAGCTGGTGCTGGAGTCCCCCAGGCTTCTTGTCCTGGGAGACCTCAACATTCCCTCCAAGACCAGTGCATCAGATCTGTTCGGAGCAGCTCAGGAGTTCATGTGTTCCATGACAACCATGGCCTGTTCCAGATGATCTCGGGGCCTACACATTGTGCTGGTAATACACTCGACCTGGCCTTTTGCACGGATGGGGATAATCTGTGGGCAGAATTCATTGGTACTACTGCCCTGTCATGGAAGGGGCATTTCCTGGTCAAGATAGGATTGAAGGTCACTGCCAAAAAACCCCCCGGGGGTGGAGGACCTCTTAAGATGGTCTGCCCTCGTAGGCTGAGAAGCCCTAGAGGGAATTATGGTTGGGAATGATGGCGATTCTGTTGATGCCCTGTTTAATACCTGGAACACAGATCTCACTGGGGTTATAAACAGCATTGCTCCCGAGCGTCCTCTCCAACTCGCTTCAAATAAACAGCCATGGTATACTCAGGACCTTAGAAAAATGAAGCGAGAGACGAGACGACTAGAACGCTGCTGGCGTCAACACTGACACTTATCTGACAAGGCACTCCTAGAGAACTTATTAAAGTCCTATGGAGTTGCAATCAATGCAGCAAAGAACTCCTTCTATGCTGCACGTAATGCATCGGCAGAGTCTCGTCCAGCAGAGCTATTCAGTGTGGTTAAAGAACTGATTCGGCCTCCTCCCACCCTGAATCTATTATTAGAACCAACTGTTGCCTGCTGTGATGCTTTCAATTACTTCTTTGCCGATAAGATCTCTCAGATAAGAACCGATCTGGACACCAACATTAATGCAGAACAAATAACAGAGGCGTCCAGTGCCTCCGTGGACTTGGTTAAACTGGATCATTTTGAGTTTGTCAGTACCGAGGATGTGGACAAGCTCCTTGGAAGTGTTAGGAAGATGACTTGTCCTCTCGATCCCTGCCCATCTTGGCTTGCCAGTCAAGGAGGGGATAGAGTGATGTCATTACTCCAGTTGATTGTCAACACCTCCCTCAAGGAGGGCAAATTTCCAGCAGCGTTGAAACTCGCGGTGGTTAAACCACTTTTAAAAAAGCCCTCTCTTGACCCCCTGATTAGGTAGAACTATAGGCCTATTTCACTGTTACTGTTTTGGGGCAAGGTGACCGAGAGGGCAGTCGCCTTCCAACTCCAAGCCATCTTGGATGAAGCTGATTATCTGGACCCATTTCAAATACACTCAAATACACCTTCAGGAGGGGATGTGGAGCCGAGACAGCCATGGTCGCCTTGGTTGATGATCTCCATCTGGGCCTCAACAGGGGAAGTGTGACCCTGTTGGTGCTCTTGACATCTCAGTGGCATCTGAATGCCATGCACCACGGTATCCTTCTGGAATGCCTGAGGGAAGCTGGCATCAGAGGCACTATTCTTCAGTGGTTCCGGTCCTGTCTCTCGGGCAGGTTCCAGATGGTGAAGCTGGGAGACAGTTGCTCTCGTAAAAGAGAGCTGACACCCGGTGTCCCTCAAGGCGCCATTCTGTCTCCCATGCTATTTAACATTTACATGAAGCCGCTGGGAGAGATCAAATTATATTGTATTCAAATTACTTTGGACAGTGGTGCACTCGCGAGTGTGTGGTCCGGAGACATGAGGCGCAGTGTTATCAATAGGCTGATGACACACAAATACACTTCTCTATGTCTCCGGCTGTTGGAGCAACCGAGGATGGCATCTCCCCTCTGAATTCCTGCCTGAAGTCGATAATGGGCTGGATGAGGGATAACAAACTCAAGCTGAATCCAGAGAAAACGGAGGTAGGCTCTCCCAGCCCAGGGATGGAGATTTGCCAACCTGTCCTGGACGGGGTCACACTTCCCCTAAAGGACAAAGTTAGCAGCTTGGGCGTACTCTTGGACTCATCGCTCCAGATTACAACCCAGGTGGAAGCGACTGCCAGGAGTGCATGTTACCAGCTTCGGCTGATACGCCAACTGCGTCCCTACCTGGGCAGAGAGGACCTTGAAACTTTGGTACACGCACTGGTAACCTCTCGATTAGATTTCTGCAATGCGCTCTACATGAGGCTACCTTGGTACCAAGTCCAGAAGCTTCAGCTGATCCAAAATGCGGCAGCCAGATTGCTCACAGGGGCTTCCAGATTCGATCACATTACCTCTGTTTTAAAATTGCTATACTGCCTGCCAATTAGCTTCCGGGCGCAATACAAAGTGTTGGTCGTTACCTTTAAAGCCCTATATGGCTCAGGCTTGAGTATACATCGCCTCTCCCTACATAATCTGCCCCGCACCCTCAGAACATCAGGCAAAAACCTGCTAGAAGGCCCTAACGTAAGACTGACGTCTACATCTAAGAGAGGTTTTTCCTCTGTGGCTCCACAACTCCGGAATAACCTACCGGAAGAGATCCATCTCACTACCACCTTAGAGGCCTTTAAGAAAGCACTGAAGACGGATCTCTTCTGGCAGGCTTATCCATCAGACATGTTATGATACCTGTGAATCACTCTGAGTGTAATGAGTAACAGGCAGATAATTGTGGCAGTTAAATCTAGGATTGGATTGTTTTAATAATATTGTTGTTGCCATATTGCATATTGCAATTGATGCACTTTAATTATAAGGAATGTTTTATTGATGCATTTTAACTGTAAGGAATGTTTTATTGTTATTGTTTTAACTGCTGTAATCCCGCCTCGATCCAAGGGAGAGGCGGGAAATATAAATAAACTATTTATTATTATTATTATTATTATTATTATTATTTTATTTTCTCTATGAGGGATGATGTTATAATATAAAATCAATTTTTTTTTAAGAGAGAGATGGAATTTGGCCTCATGTAAGTTACAAACTTGACCTATCAGAAAACAAAGGGCAAAACACACATGCACACACACACACACGCACACACACAAATACAGCACACAGGACCTGTTTCTTCACAACCTCCTGGGCTGAAACTAATCCTGAGGAGAAGCTGCACATGCATGGAAGCTCCTTGACTTATAAAATGTGCCAAAGGAAAATATGGTTGCTGCATCTATTGGCTGTAATAAGGCAGTTTTCCCATGTCTTCTTCCCATTCTCTGCATATCTCTTGCAATCCTTGTGTTGAGTCTGTGACAATTCTGAGTTTGTCAAAGGAGTGAATGTTCAAGCACTTGAAAAACAGCATTTCAGCATTAACAAATGTCTTGCTAACTTTTCATAACAAATGCCTGCTCTTAAGATTGGGTTCCAGAAGGCAGTATTGTGAGAAAGAGGTTCTCCTTTACTCCATGACATTTGCCCTGTGTGTATGATTCCATCATATGTTCCAAAAAGTTGCATATCTAATATGAATCTATTCAGGGAGGTCTCCTGGGGAGTTAGAGTGAGGTGTCATTATGTGATATGACAAACAAAACAAACAAACAAACAGCTTCATTTATATACCGCTTCATACCCTTAAGGAGTGTCTAAGCGGTTTACAATTGTAAGCTATTTGCCCCCCAACAATCTGGGTACTCATTTTAGCGACCTCGGAAGGATGCAAGCCTGAGTCGAGCTTCAGCCCTTTGCTGGTCGTGAACTCGCCACCTTATGGTTTTGAGTGAGCGGCTGCAGTACAGGCATTTAACCACTGCGACACTTCTATCCTCTTTGCCATCTGAGGCAGGCAAGTCTCTGAAGATGCTACACCGATGTCTCAATGGGCTGGATGAGAACCAACGTTGAAAATGAATAAAGACAGGTTGGAGGTACGGTAGGTGGATGGTTCCAGAGTTCAAGAACTTTGTATTCAAATTACTTTGGACAGTGGTGCACTCGCGAGTGTGTGGTCCAAGAACATTTTTAGGTCCAGCTTCATTTTTAAGGACTCACATGGGTTCACTGTGCGTATCCTAACAATTATAGACTTTCTTGGTCAGGAATAGTTTGGCCTTGAAGATCCATGCTGTGGTTGGTGTATTGCTGGGGTTGGTCTATTGTTGTGGTTGGTTCATATTGTGGTTAGTCTACTGTAATGCTTTATATATAGGACTGCTATTGAACTGCCTAGCTAGATGCTTTGAATCCCATTTGGAATAAAGGTGGGATATAAATAAATAAATAAATAAATAAAAATGTTCACCAAATGGATGTTTGAACTGACTCACTGGTAAATGTATTCATTTTCTCACTGTAGGTTGCACAAGATGTAGTTACACACACTATTCCCCCTGCCAGCCTCAGCATACTCTTAGGATACTGTATGATAAATTTCAGTGAGCTTGGGGAGGATGGCAACCAAAAGCAAACTATTTTGAAAAGGAAGACTTGTCTGTTTCAAAAAGAGGGCTTCCTTTGCCAGTGGATATCCCAGTAAGTAGTTTTTGTACTGTGCTATAACACTGTGGCCGCTATATCTTCCCACAATGAAATCTACTAATGCTAAAACCTTTAGCATGGTACTTATCTGTAATGCTTCTGTCCAAAAATGACAATTTCAATCATGGAATGATATGCATTGAAAGTATAGCCAAAATTTTTATCTTTCACACAGAACTTTTCTCTTGGCTTGTAAAATGCTATTTTGCCACCCATGATCTTATGCAAAATGGCATATTAGCAGTGGATTCAGCATTCAGCTCATCCCAGTTCTCAGCTTCTTTAGAAAAGACAGATTTCCAGCCCTTATGATAATGACAGTAATATTGAAAGTGTGTCAAAGGCAGCATACAGAGAAAGCTGAAATTTATCTGGAGTGGGATATGGAAAGGTGGGTTGTTAAATTGGATCCCTACTGTTGAGCATTTGGGGTTGAATTTTCTGAATAACTCTTGTGCTGGTTGATGAGCAGCTAATAAATGATGTATAATTGGTAAATTTGCATGGTTGCATTTGGGGATGACCAGGGGCTAAGACTCTTTCACATTACACGATTATACTACTTTGATGGTACTTTAACTGTTATGGTTGCATCCTATGGAATTCTAGAGTTTATTGAGACTCTAGAACTCTCCATCACAGAATTCTAAATACCAGATAAAACTACATACAAGCCACAATTTTCCATTGGATGATGCCAAGGTAATTAAAGGGATATCAAAGTAATATAATTGTGTAGTGTGAATGAGAACTATGAAGAAAAACTGAAATAAATTTCTGACTCCCAATATCTACTCAGCCTCTGTCTCACTTTGATTGGAACCTATTTCTCACATTATGATGCATTCATCATATGAAAAAAGAGGAAAAAGAAAAAAAGAGTTGACTTTGCCATCTGAAATGTGATTGGATTAATTTATTTTATTTTTAATAATAATAATAATAATAATAATAATAATATCAGGATGTATAATTTCTGCTTCCATTCTTCAAGGCAGGAACAATTCATCCTGATTTTTTATTATTATTAAAATAAAATAAATTAATCCAATCAGTGTTTGGATTATCAATGAATTAATCCAAATTAATCAATAAATTAATCAATAAATTAATCAAATTAATCCAACCCCAGTGTTCAACATCATTTAGTTAATTTTGAAGATACCACAGACTTGGTTTTCTGGTTGATTTTATTTCTGTCACCCCTCCTCCAACATTATTTTCATTCTTTGTTTTCTTCATTTCATCTCAGTTAACTTTAGCTCAGGAACTTTTTCTAGCTTCCTGCTTAAACTATATGCTTAAACAGAATTAGAACTGGCTTCCTGTGCAAGATGAGTTTTGGATGTCCCAAGAGAAGAGGGGAAGAAGGAAAGTTGGCGGTTTTATTCCCTAGTGTTTTCTTCTAGGGAAGCCAGGCTTCACTTAAACAAAATAACTAAGAGCCAAATGAAATCTTTTGAGATGAGACATTAGAATTCAGAGACAGAGAAAAAATTGATTGTTTTGGAGTCACAGAGGAAGTTATTTATTGAAGGGTATGCAAATTGACTCACTGGGAATGCAATAATGCTTGGTAAAGTGAAAGGTGGTTAAAAAAGAAGGTCACATTACAGGCGGATCGATTCAACCAAGGAAGCTGCAGTCCCAAGTTTGCAAGAGCTGAGCAGGGAGTTGATGATTGGTGCTCTTGGAGGTCTCTCATTCATACGATCTCCATAAGTTGAAGTTGACTTGATGGCAAATAACAGCAAATGCAGAGATGCAAAGATAACTGACTAGACAGACGTAAAAATGTGTGGACTTCTTGTTGAAAGGGAAAGGAAAGCATAATTATTTGGACATGCTGAGAAGCAGATCATTTTTCCAGTCTACTATTTTTCAAAATGGTAATCCAGAGTGGGCCTAAAAAAAAGAAAAGAAAAGAAAGATTATATCTGTATCTAAAAGCCCTTTTACTTTGTGGAAAGAAAGGACATCCAGGCCTGCTTACATTTGGAGGACAGCAGACCTATCATCAGGTGAATGTGCTTTTACTATCCTTCTATTGCCTGTTTGAGCCCTGCTGATTTTTCATTGGACCTTATCGCATTGTTCCGTCACAATGGTATGAGCTTTCTCATGGGTATTTGTTTGGCTAGAAATCACTGTGGCCTGGATTCCCACAGTGACAAAGACCCTGACAAAAAAAGTGACAACACACAACTCTGCTCTGGACCACAGCATGTAATGCCCATTAAGACACCAAGAAGGGAATGGTTAAGTTGAAGCAGAGTGCCTTAGTTAGGTCAAAAGGCAGGTGACAGCATGGGTAGATGCCAGCAGGTTCTATGAAACCAGTGAGACTAATCTTCATGTGAACGTGTTGGGGGATTGAAAATTAGCTATACTCATTTTTCTCTTGTTTTAATAGTTGTAGCATATGATGCATTTGTAAAAGTTTCCACCATCAGGTTCCATAATGAGGATGTGGATTAGTTGGTAAATCGATATCCCAATATATCATTTAAGAAATACAGTATATGATTATACATTGATTTGCATATGTAGGCTTCCATACTATCATTTGTGGCGTTTAGAAAAATGGTAAACACTTTTTCTGAGAATCACATTTTCCTTTTCAGTGTTGTTGCTTTTTTGATAATGAGGTGATTCCTTTTCAGTGTTGTTGCTTTTTTGATAATGAGGTGATCCTTTCAATGGCATATATATATATATATATATAGGAATTCTGAATAGATGTGCTTTCAGCTTAATCTTTACTTTGGCCCCCTTTCCAACTTGAACCCCATTGTCTATGCATAAATCTGTCTGTATGATATATGTGTCCCTTGAAGATACCCACTTATTGTGTGATATCCAGGGGATGGTGCTGACAGGGAGAGCATGGTGTGTGATATATGAGGGTACAGCCAGGAGCTTTGCATCATGGGAGGGAACTTAAAAAATCTTTTATGGATCATTTGAATACCAAACGGACATTTGCTTCACAGGTTTTTATGCTAGCCTTGTTAAGCCAGCAACATGATGTGTCCTGTTATAGTCCTCTTCCCATTGGCATTTTTTTTGATGAACACAAATTTTAAATTGAAAGGCATCATGCTTCCCAGGTACCACAGTGATGCAACCCTATACAAAAACCTTATGATGGTTTTCTAGATTGTATCTTCTGATATGAACTGGACCAGGTTTTATGTCATACTCCCTTTCCAGACCCCCAGTCTGGAATGTGACACAGACAGAGAGGCAGATGAAGATGATGGCAGACCTAGCTCTCAAGACCCAGGGGCTGTGCAGAGGGATGTGCCCATACAGGAGACAAGTTGGAATATTTTTACTGGAAAACCACATCCAAACACCCCAAAGCAAATGCAAGTGTAGTGTTTTGCTCTCCTGTTTCTTCATAATTCCTACCCCTGAAGCCCTCTGTCTTTGGCCAAAATGGAAGCAACATCACCCCAAGCGTGCTGGAAAGCACAAATATGATCCACCTGCTATTTGTGTGTATATGTGAATCTCAGCCTGAAAATTGTTTTACCCTGCCCAAGTAGCCAACTTGTACTCTATCAAACAAGCTCTGTACCATCATGGAAGCCACACCCAAACTTGGAGGAACTTCAGGAATGATCTTTGATGCAGCATACAGAACTGTTGGTTAGAAAAGAGTGAGATGTACTAGTATATATATATGTGGTATCATGCATCCAGACTATTTTTCATTGATGTACTAGAGAAAAAAATGTGATTGTTTTGCAGAATGTAGGAGGCCCTTTTCCCACTACTAAGAATAAATATAGGTAGAAATGTTTTGGGTGGGCCACAGCATTTGATTCTATAGCTGATTGGTGTGGTATCCACCATCATGGTAATATTCTTGTCATCAACTTACATGGCTTGATATTCAAGAACAATGCTCACATACAAGCACAGAGACAAGGAATTCCCCCTGGACTTCTTCCTGTAGTACTAGAGATTCAAGATGTTTTCTGTGGTCAAATATGAAGAACCACGACTGTATGCATGCTGTGGCCCATATTACCTTTTAGTACATGCAAGAACCTCATAAATCAAGTAATTGTCTCCTTAAATTGACTCATTGAATGCCCAACATGTAAAAATTACATATCTATTTAGGAAGTACATAATAGTCTGAGTACATAAAAGTCACAGAATACTTCTACATCAGCTAAAATGTTCAGAGAAGTAAGCTCTGAAAGGATGGAATAAGCATAATAGAAACAAATGGTCTACATGGAGTGATGTCTGAAGCCTGTTTTAGCTCATATTTTCCTACAAAATTTCAAGTTAGTATTATCCGAATGCAATTTAGTTTTTCAAAAGTTCACAGTTATAAATGCTATTATTAAGTAGGGGATTTTTTTAAAAAAGATGTGTAATAACTGGATCTGGCTAGTTACTACTCAGTATTACTGTCTTAAAATAAGTTTTTGAAATTATCCCTCAGGATGAATTTCCAAATATAAACATAAACGTGACATATGTCTTGCACTTTTTGACAGGCTACACTTCACTGTGGTAGCCACTGCCCCACCTTACACCATGCTGCAGAGCTATGCAAAATCTATTGGGAAGTAAAGGAGACACTGCTATGCAGTGTTTGTATTTAGGTGTACACTGTGGCCATAGTGAGTTCAGATGGTTCTAAAACCTCTCAACATTTGAGATAGAGAATCATTATTCTAAATGATTTTGCTATGAAATACTGCAACACAGAATTTCCCCGTTTCCCCTTAGTTCTTCTACTGGCTTCTATTGAGAGCAGGCATGTGTACTGCCTAGATTTCCAAGCAAAAGGGGAATCTGGCAGGAGGCATTAAAGTAATTTCAGATTTTTTTTTTTAAAAATAAGACATATTAAATGTTATCATAAATGTTGAAATCTGAGGACAAGTATGTATTAGATCGGGTTGTTGGGAGGGTGATAGGTTTTCTGGGGTCATGTAAGAGAGCTTGGGTGTTCAGAATGGTCCTCTTCCTCATGAATGATGGAAGACATTACAGTCATCCCTCCATATCCACAGATTCTTTATTTACGAATTCAACCATCCACACTTTGAAAACATTTTAAAAATATATAAATTCCAAATAGCAAATCTTGCTCTTGCCACTTTATATAAGGGACATGATTTCACTTTGCCATTGTATTTAATGGGATCTGAGTATCCACATATTTTAGTATCCATAGGGGGTCCTGGAACCAAACTCCAGCAGATACCAAGGCCCAGTGTAATAAATGCCAAATTTATAAATGTACATAACTGCATATAATACAAAATGCAGAGTAGTAGAGAAGCCAAAATGTGGGTGGGAGAGGAGCGAGAGAAGGCTGTCAAGTAGACAACTCTAATGGTAACTGATCTTCCTAGTTCTGATGTCATTGCATGAAATTTCAGGTAAACTAAACTCTTAGTTTTCATCTCAGAAACAATCGTATGAACTCTGTCTTTCCCCTTTTCCATCCTGCAAATACATTATCCACTTAATTCCATTTTTGAGAAACCAGAGAAGAAGAATGCTCCTTCTCTGTTATTCTTCCATCTAAGCTCTCTTTGTAGTCTTTATTTATTCAGGTCTTCTCCTCTACCAGCTTCAGGGCCTTTGAAAGCTCTCTGCTTCAGTTGTGGGAAGAAACAGAATCAGGAGATGTTTCCGGACCAAGATTGATTTTTGAATGCCTGGAGAGAGAGATTAGAGGTAGAAGGAAGGCAGTTTTCTACCCTTTGGACTTCTTGGTCAAAATTTGATTTTACAAACACAGAGATGTGGGAGATGTGATATCTTTTTGATGTGAAGAATTCTGTCCTCATAAGTGGCTGGGTGGATGCAAGGAGAAGATTGGAGCCAAGTTATGTAGGGAGCAAATCATATAGATATTTTTATTTTCATGAATGGATTAAGGAGAGAAAGATAAGTGTTTCTACTTGGAGAACCTGAGAACCTCTCAACAGGTGAGGTGCCTAAACTATTTTTAGCCATCTATTTTCTTTTTCTTTTTGCTTTATTGTGTTTATAATTGTAAGCTCTGTTGAGCCTCACGATGGTTGAATCCATGGATTCAGAATCCATGGATATGGAGGGCCAACAGTATAGAATACTTTCAGTATTTCTTTTCACATTTGCTGACTCCAGTAGCATCTATTGAAATCTGTGATATATTTTCCTAGTGGCCTTCAACTTTTTTTAATAAAAAATTATGGGCAGGATTTGAGAATCTCTCAATTGCATTAATAATAATAATAATAATAATAATAATAATAATTTATATTTCCTGCCTCTCCCCCTGGATCGAGGCGGGATTCCAACAACATCTTTCAACAACAACTTTCAGATAGTTCTTGATGTAATCTTCCCAGAATGCTAAACTTCTGTTACTCTTGAACCTAGCTCTGTTCCTAAATTTAAGGCTCTGTTAAAGACTTTAAATAAATACCGAGGACTTTTACTTGGCATCTAAATACTTGCTTGCAAACGTATCTTGGTATTCTTCATGGGAAAGATCACTTTTTCACCTGAGCATGGCTCAAGCAAAAAGGTCATTTCATGCACACAAAGAAAGAAGTAAATTCAGCAACAGCAGCATCATTTTGCCAGTTATATACTAATGTTTTTTTATTTTTAATAGTTTTATTGATATATATATATATATATGACGTACATACATACATAAATTCCAATGGAACATTTCAAAAGCTTCCTATAGAGTTCACTAGTTATAAACTAATGTTTTGAGCATGTTTTTGATACAGCCTCCATCACAGTGGTAGCTCCCGCTATAGTAGTATGCACCATGATATATGGCTTGACAAAATCTGAATGATTCAGGACTCCTGGCTATATTTAATAATTAAAATAGATCATCAACTCTGGTTCCTTCCAATCTTAGGTTCCAAAGACAGTAATGCCCATTGTTTCCAGAGCTGCTGTAAGCAGATAAACATTTCACATTTTTGTTCAACTGAAAGCTGTCAAGAATGGGTTGAACCTTTAGTCTTAGGATGTATTAAAAAGTTTGTTTCAGCTGATCCTTTTGTTTGTTAAAGCAGATCCTTTTGTCCCTTTGAGTTGTAGTATATTATGTGCTTCTCTAATACCATATGGTATATGGGAGATTATACTAATTAAGGATTATGTGCCACTTTGTAAAAGGAACACTTTTCTTTAGCAGTTTTTGTTCTTAGATGTACCACTGTGGCGGCCACTGTAGTATCCACAATGATTACAGCCTGTTCTAAAACCTCTCAATGTTTGAGACAGCAATTGCAGTCATAGTTGAAAAAATGTTACAAAACAAAATTTGCCTATTTTCACTTAGTTCTTCTCCTGGCTCCTATTAAGATCAGCAATGTATATTGTCCACATTTCCATGCAAGGAAGGAGAAATTGAGAAAATTCCATTTTTTTTAAAAATGGGAACTATTAAAAGCAATGATAAATCTGACAATTGGAGAAAATGTGAATTAGTCTGAAGAGTGGACAGCACAGTTATGTAACAGGACTTGGAGCCCAAGAACAGCCTTTCCTTTCCTCATGAGTGATCGAACAGAATATTTTTTTTACTCAGACTGGACATTTTTTTTTCTAGCACAGGGTATTGTATGAGGAGAATGTCAGTTACCTCAATATCTAAATAAATAGTTTGATTTATTCCCCTCATCCAAGTTCAGTGAGGACCCAAGATTTCAACAAGCAATAGATATTTGTGTCTTGGGACAGGATCTGTTTTGATGAGGTGGAAATTCTGGGCATAGATAGCAAAATGAGAGCAATTGCTTTGAGATAATCTGTAGTGTTGGAAGGATCACAGAATTTTTAGAGGGCACGTGCTTCCTGATGAACAATCCTGTATGTTATTGCCTTCTTCAGAGGCCTTGTTGTATCCATCACCATCAAAAAGGCTAGGATGATAGGAAAGTGTAACAATACCTTCCCCATATGTGGAGATGAGATTGGCTCCA
The DNA here is from genome assembly GCA_034509955.1 of Urosaurus nigricauda. Lineage (NCBI taxonomy): Eukaryota > Metazoa > Chordata > Lepidosauria > Squamata > Phrynosomatidae > Urosaurus > Urosaurus nigricauda. The sequence goes on from JAOEGL010000006.1 coordinate 5,641,474, forward strand.
ACTTTGCCCAGTGTTAGACTAATGGTGAAGGGACTGTGAAGATGCTCTTCTTCTGTTTGGGTTTTAATGGTCCAATGTTTGGACCATGTTTGAAATGTTTGGGTTTTAATGGTCGCTTTAACGTGCTTTTTGTACACTTGACATTCTGGGGTGTGCATAGTCTCTTTGGGCCAAAAGGCACATTGCAGTTTTTAAACTAACTAATCACTTCTCAGTGTGATCAGCAAGAAGTCATAATTATCTACAATACTAGCATAACAGTGAGAGCACACAGTGATACATACTGAAATGAAAATGTCAAAAGGGATGAAATTTTGTTAATAGAAATGCATTTCCTTGATTTTGACAGCATATTTCCTCCTGCATTTTCAGGAAGCATTCATTCTTGATGTAACCTCTGCTCAAATGCTAAATTTTAATTTTACTTTTAATATCAACTCGGATCCTAAATTTAAGGCCCTGCTGAAGACTTTAGGCCATTAAAGACTTCAGTGAAACACTGAAGACATTGGCTTGGCATCTAAATACTTGCTTGCAAACATGCTTTGGTATTCTTCACTTGAAAGGTAACTTTTTTTTTTTTTGCCTGAATATGGCCCAATGAAGAGGATCATATACATGCTAATAAGTTCACCAAAAGTATGCATCATTTCATTCAATCATGCACTATTATTCTGAGCATGTTTTTGATACAGTCTCCATCACCGTGGTAGCTCCCATCATAAAGTATGCACCATGATATGTGACTTGACAAAATCTGGGGGATTCAGGAATCCTGGGTACATATAACAAAATAGATCTTGAGCTCACGCTTTTCCACCTGGTTCCACAGGCATGTAATTTTGTTTCTTTTCAGATTGGATTTTGAAAAGTGAGCTTGGATTACTTCCTCCTCTCTAGTCCACTGTAGCCAAATGATTGATGTCGTAGTGAAAAAAGGTTGGAAGAAGAACTTGGGCAATTGCTTAAAGTTTTTCCATATTGCTGGCTACATTATTTTGGAATAATGCAGGTGAAAGCATAGTTATAGATGCCTATCTTAAAGCTTCTATCAGTTTCTTGTGATCCTCTGAACAAGTTTTTGACTGAGCAAACATCACTGTGGGAGCTCCAGCTATAATGTACACTGTGGTACATGGTTTGACAAAATCTAGTGTCTACAAGGACACTGCTCCACTGACACATGAGAAACACAGTATCCACTCTGCTCTCTGCTTGTGTCTTTAGATTAGATTTCTCTAGCCATTAAACCACTTTATTCTAGTTTGTTTGTAATGTAGCCAGCAGAATATCCTGCCACTATTCCATCCATTCTTTTCCATGTTCTGGAGTATCCAGTTCCACATTCTTTTAGGCACTCTACCCATAACTATTCAAATGAACTTGAAGGTCTTACTGAATACTCCTGTCAGGATTCCTTTAACTTGAATAAAGTAAAGAAAGTGCTTTCAAGTTGCTTGTTGACTTATGGCAGCCTTGTAAATTTCAAAGGGTTCTCTTAGGCAAGGAATACTTAAGAGGTAGTTTATCATTGGCTTGCTCTGAATATAGCCCACAGCACTTGTTATTCCTTGACAACCTCCCTTTCAAATATGACCAGGCCTATCTCTACCTAGCTTCTGAGATCAGATGGTCCTAGTGCCTTCAGGGTATTTAGGTAGAGAGTTACTGGTGCAGAAAAATGTGATCAAGCTGTTTAGGGAAACTTCCTTTAACTTGAACTGAGGCAAAATATGCAGAAGGAGTGAGGCAGGGGAGAAAACAGGAATAACTAGAAAACAACACTTGAAACATTGAAACAATGGGAGATCCGCATTCTCCCATTGCAATAGGATGAATAATGTTGTATGAGACAGTCTGAGACAGGACTTTCATTCTCCTCTCCTTCCCCCTTTGTGTATCATGAATTTTGACTGTTTCATATTATTGTTTTGAAAACATGGAAACCCTAAGTGATGCTCAAGAATAGATTTGAGGCAGCTTGATGGGAGTAGAGATATCATTGTAAACAGTTTTTGTACTGGAATATAACACTGTGGCTGCCATATTCCCCACTGTGGCTTTCATTAATACAAAAACCTTTCTCTGCACCTAAGACATCATCTTAGAATTGGAGGGGCCTGGAATTCTGCAAGTGTAAATGATAGAACAGGTAACCAAAGTGTATTGTTGATACTTGGAAAATGTGAATTCATTCATTATTCACATTGTCATTAAAAGCACTGAATTTTGCAGTGTGAATTTAACAATCCAGGAATCTCAGTTTCATTTTTAAAGATGTATTTCTAGGTATTATGAATATGAAGGAAGATTCTATTTTAAAATACAAATTCAGTGCATGGAGAAACATTAGCAAGGTTTAACAACCTAAAATACCAAAATACCAGAGTGTTTCCTATTCTTCATCCAACACTGCCTCTGCATCGCAGAAATAATGTAGTTTGACACTGCTTTAACTGTTAAGGTGCAATGCTATGTAATGCTATGGGATCCTGGGATTAGATTTCACAAAAATACAATTCCCAGAATTCCATAGCATTGAGCCATGTCAGTCCAAGCCAGTGTCAGTCCAAGCCACAGACCAAGTCAGTGTCAAACTGCATTGTTTCAGCAGTGCAGATGCAGCCATGGACAGCCGAAGAAGAACACACCATGCAAAATGTCATGATTGTTCTTTGTGTAGAATTTTAATTCTTTTCATTTGCTAATATGTACACAGTCCAGCATATAAGCAATTGACAACCTTGGCAGCAGAACGGCAGGTAAAAAAAGAGGAGAGATTCTGCAGTCCAGAATTCTCATTTGTCTCATATGCAGTACCCAGAGGTCAAAATTCCTTGGTTCTGATGCTCTCTGCATTTGAACACTGAACTCTGAAAGAAAACTTACCTTACCTTACCTTACCTCTTCCACTTCAAAAGTGGTTATATGAACAATCCCCCCACCCAATTCATTCTGTGCTTTTTGGTATAAATTTAGTTCCTTTTTGGAGAAACCAGAGAGAAAATTACATCTTCCCCTTACATCCAAAGACTTGCATTATTCTATATTCCCTTCCAACACTTCCTCTCCTGAAACCTCAAGGTCTTTGCCATCTTCCTGCTTCAACTGTGAAAGGAAACACAACCAGGGCAGGCTTTCTGGTCTGAGATTGGAGAGTTAAACAGAGCATTGTCGAATCTGAAGTATAGATAAATGTTTGTGTGTGGTGAACCTGTTGAGAAGAAGAGAACATATTAACTACATGTGCTGGAACTCATAATGTCGCTTTTGTGGTTGACGCTTTTTTTTACTGAAATGTAAGATTACTTGATTGAGGATCTGCTAAATATTAAAATAACAGGAGTTCTGTCCTGCATGCAGTCTGGCAATCCTAGCTGTGAATTATCAGAGCGATGCACAAGGAAGTCATATTTAAGGAGAAGAGGTAAAAAAGAAAGAAATATTTGTCTATTTTCCTTTCATTTCATAACTAATGTTAGCTGAGTTGATCCTGTTGTCGTTTATTATCTGCTTCACTCGCGTCCTTTCTTTCTGATCATGGAAGATTTTGTAAGGATGTTAGTCACTGTGGAGCCCCCAGTTGTCACAGTGAAGCATCGTTGTACAAAAAGTCCTGAGTGCACACTACAGAACTAGTTGGAGCCTAGTCTTAAGTCCGCGAAGAGCAGGCATTTGAAAAGCATGATGCTTTAAGGATTCTAAGTAGATTTTTTCCCCCAGAGATGGTAGAATGTTGGTAAACTTCAGATTTGCTCTCAAAATGCTCCAGAAAAGAAAATAGATAGTTTACTTTCTAGTACTAGCAGTTGTTTGATTATGTGATTAGTAGCTGTGGTGGTCAATGAAATGCCACTGTCTGGTATTCACAGAGCACAATTGTCCCACAGTAATGTACGCTCCTACAAAAACCATAGAGCTTGCTTAGACCATTAAGTTTTCTGGGACAATGCAGAAATGCAGAAATAGAGGAGATTAAAGTGTAACTGCAAAATTAAATGAATGTTGCTATACAATGCAAGGATTTCATGGAAAAATAGTGCACGATTCTACAGATGAAGATTTATGTTGCACGAAATCAATGTAGGATTGTAGCCCAGGTTCTTAGTGTTGTGTACTTAACTTTTTCAATTTTATGTCACATTTTAATTAAGCTTTTACTTTATTATTAGCTGCACTGAACACTTTTTGGGTTCTTCCTTCAGTGTATATTTGGGAATATAAAGTTAAATTTTGCTGTGGTCAATGGGCTTTCGGTTTCCCCCCCTTTCAATCCTTTCCTTTCGACTCATCACGGAATCCATCTGTAAATATGGGGAAACTTTATATCTAAAAGAATTTCAGTACAGGTTGAGTCTCCCTTATCCAGAATTCCAAAATCTGAATTATCCCCAAATCCAGAATGGTCCATATGGGTGACTGAGATAGTTTTTCACATGGTGTTTCTTACTGTGGTAACCCCCATATTGTAGCACAATGATACACAACCGTACACAAATTTAAATAATGCTGGGAATGAAGTACCCAGTAGAGTTACTACCTCTGGCTCCAAAACATCCATTAGGCTGTAATACTGATTTAAAACAATGTTTTGAGGCCTCCCTTAGATATATTTGTTAGTAATCTTCTGTCTCTGATTTTTGCAGAAGATTCAGCTTTCAGGGAATTTTAGATGCCATCTCTCTTTAATCCTAAACTTTAAATTAACTCTTAATCCTAAATGTAGTCCTTCCTAAATCTATGTGTATGTTTTTACATTGCTTTGATATTATTAATTGTTTAATTCTATACAATGTTGACTTTTAAAAGATTTTTTTAACTATATTATAATCATTTAAAATTTGTAAGCCAACCCAATCTGGGAGAAAGGCAGGATAATAAAAATAATAACAATGCTCATCCCCAAATTTAAACTCCACTTTATTCCTTTTTTAAAAAGTTCTGTTTCATTAGATTTAATTGGTCTGCTTAGTTCCTTATGGATATTGATGTACAGGATGTTTGGGTGGGTAGGTAGAGTTTTTGACATGGCAGTTTTTACTGTGATAGTTATAGTGGTACAATGATATATTCTGGTACACAAATTTTAGTAATGACAGGAATGAATCACACCAGTACTGCCCTGGTTATCTTCCAAGCTCACAGGGAGCCAATAGCCATCCATTCCTGGATCCAAATGAACAAAGTAGTTAGCCATAACCTCTAGGTCTATAACAGTCTCCTTTTCTTGCTGAAATAATTATTGGAACTAGTTACAATGGATTGCTTTTATTATACACACAGGCAGTCCAAGCATCACACCATCTTTTTTTCTTTTTGGAACAGGATGTGAATGTTGAATGTTGAAGAACTAGGTTTTATGCATTTTAAACAAAAGTTTCTAATAAGTTAAATGATATGATTCCCAAGGCACTTGCAGATTTCTTAAAATATTCTAATATGTCATCCCATAGACAAAGGAAATAAGAAAAATGAATTCTGAAATGAGTTTGGGAGGGAGGAAATCTGAAGCTGATTTTCCAATATGAATCATAGAATCTTAAAGCCTTATCACACTAGATGAATCCTGCTCAGAAACAGGATTTCAGAAGTAGAAAAAAACCTTCAAATGTGGGATGATTTTCAGACATGTTTCTCCTAAACAGAAATAACACAAAAATAACGTGAACGGAAAGTGGACAAAAATGACACCTTTTTACTTCGACTTTCCATTCGCTTTATTTTTGTGTTATTTCTGTTTGGGAGAAATGTCTGAAAAACCTCCCTCATTTGCATGTTTTTTCTGCTTTTAAATCCCATTTCTGAGCTGGATTCACTAAGTGCGATAAGGTCCATAGAGTTGGAAGGGAACACAAAAAGAGAGAGAGAACATTTTAAAGAAATAAGACAAACAATGCAAAGAGATGCAAAACTGGGAGATTTATCTATCCCTACATGATCAATGGTAAACGCAGAGGTATGAGTTGGTACTTGGTTAGTTCAGAAAACTGGGGCAAAGTGAGACCATTTGGTCATTTTTTTTCTGACAACAGAATATCTTGAGTGACCTACCACCACTTATGACCTCCCAGAAAACAGGAAGAACAACGCAATTGCTTTTAGGTTGTGGTTTCTTGCTTCCAGCTGAAATACAATTAACAATATAAATATGCACTTTCCTCCCTTTGTCATCAAAGTGTATTTGAATGGGACTGTATCACTGTGCCCCAGTCCCAAGCCACACAATGAGAATAGCCTTGACAAAAACTTTCTTTCACATCTTCTTTAGGAAATGGGTTTCTGTAAATAAGAGATGGACAACTCAGTCCTCCAGATATATACTGCTGTGATAGAACATACAGTGGCTTATACTACTCAGCATTAAGCTGTAAAGGGTGACTACTACAAGGAACCCCCATGTCCCCCATGCTCCCCATCTTGATTCAAGACTGGCCCAAGCCTGAGCCCAGGTCTTCAGAAGGGCAGGATTATGTCCTAGAGAATGCTGGGATTTTGTCAAAGGAAAGGGCTTGATGCTTGAGCTTTTGACAAAAATAATATTTCGATTTTAGCAAGCATTCTGCCAATGTTCTATAAAAGGAAATTCCTCTTGATTCTGCTTAAACAGTGCTTTAACTTTCCTCCTTTCTCCATCTTATGCCATTGCACAACATGACTCCATGGCAGGCAGAGCAATGTTTCTCATATGTTGATCCTCCACATGTCTGGGGCTTCACCTTTCAGAATTCCTGATCCTTGATCATGTTGTCTGGACCTTCTGGGAGCTGAAATCAGAAACATTTGGAGGACCAAAGTTTGAGAAGCTCCATTCTAGAGGACATTGAGAATACAGGGAGATAGTTTAAAGTTTCCCCTGTGTTATTCTTCTGGGGAAGATATTGTGTTACCTCTTATGCTGGATTTGAAGGATTCAGGGATGGAGGATGATAAAGATAAAGGTCTTCTGCAAGGTTGAAGCAGGATCAGACAGTGCCAAGAAAGAACATCTGTAAAGGGTTTTTGTACTGAGATGTAACACTGTGGCTGCTATAGTATCCACCACAATGTTTCATGTTAGTAATAAAACCGTTGCCTGTTTCTTGAGACAAAGAAGCATCCCTTTGGACTTCTAGAGGTGGTGATGCGAGGAGTGTGCCGGGGTTCACAACCACCAGTCATAAACCTACCACAGAAATGAAACAAGGCTTCATTCCTTCTTTCATTCTTGGCATATATCTTCCCTTATTTTGACTATCTCAAATAGTTTCTGCTCTCCATGTGAACAGTTGCAGAAAAATACTTTATGCAAAACATCTAATTTTGCATACATTGTATTAAAATTATAATCTTTAGAATGTACACAGGGAGTATATAAATCCCTTATTTTGAATATTTATATCCTAGCTTTCAGACAGATCGTCTCCCTGGGCAGCTTACAAATCAATAATTTGATGGTTCTCTGGCCTCAGGCTTACAGTCTAAATAATATGTGAGACATGAGAAAGAGGATTAAGTTCAGCAGATGCTGGCTGTTCTTCTGCTCCTCAGAAGCCTGACCAATGGTCATTTGAACATTGGACATGCTATAGTTACAGTTACCACTAGCAGCCCAACTAGCATGGGAGAAAAGAGAGAATGTCAATGTTCCTATCTCATATACTTCTACAAACAGGTCTAGTTCCTGATTCTAATTTCTTCTTGATTCAACAACAGAGGGAAAAGTCACAATGAAGTGATTTTCCACCTCAGAAATAGTTGAATGAATTGACCCCAGGTCTATTCTACAAATTTCAGTGCTGCATCTTGCAAACAAAAATGCCATTCTTTATGTAATTGGTTGACTGGCCGAACTCAAAGGGTGCTCAACAATGGCTCCTTTTCATCCTGGAGAGAAGTGACCAGTGGGGTCCCACAGGGTTCTGTCCTGGGCCCAATGCTGTTCAACATCTTTATTAATGATTTGGATGACAGAATTGGGGGCATACTTATCAAATTTGCAGATGACACTAAACTAGGAGGAGTAGCTAATGCCCCAGAGGACAGGATCAAAATTCAAAATGACCTGAATAGACTAGAAAGGTGGGCCAATGCTAACAAGATGAAATTCAACACAGAGAAATGTAAGGTTCTGCACTTAGGGAGGAAAAATGAAATGCACAGATATAGGATGGGGGACACCTGGCTGAATGAGACCACATGTGAAAGGGATCTAGGAGTCCAAGTAGACCATAAGCTGAACATGAGTCAACAGTGCGATGCGGCAGCTAAAAAAGCCAATGTAATTTTAGGCTGCATCAATAGAAGTATAGTTTCTAGATCAAGGGAAGTTATAGTGCCACTCTATTCTGCTTTGGTCAGGCCCCACCTGGAATACTGTGTCCAGTTCTGGGCACCACAATTCAAAAAGGATGTTGAGAAACTGGAGCAGGTCCAAAGGAGGGCAACGAAGATGGTGAAGGGACTGGAAACCATGCCCTATTAGGAACGCCTTAGGGAACTGGGGATGTTCAGCCTGGAGAAGAGAAGGTTAAGAGGTGATATGATAGCCCTGTTTAAATATTTGAAGGGATGTCATATTGAGGAGGGAGCAAGCTTGTTTTCTGCTGCTGCAGAGACTAGGACGCGGAGTAATGGATATAAATTGCAGGAAAAGAGATTCCACCTCAACATTAGGAGGAACTTCCTGACAGTAAGGGCTGTTCAACAGTGGAACACACTCCCTCGGAGCGTAGTGGAGTCTCCTTCCTTGGAGGCCTTTAAACAGAGGCTGGATGGTCATCTGTCAGGGATGCTTTGATTTGGAGGTCCTGCATGGCAGGGGGTTGGACTAGATGGCCCTTGTGGTCTCCTCCAACTCTATGATTCTATGATTCTATGATTTCCTTCACCTTATAGAATTCATCTCCCCAGGCAACCTCCAGAATGTTGCCCACTTCCTACTCAAATTGTGGGAGGAAACAGAAATGGAACAGGCTTCCTGTCCAAGATTAATTTTGAGTGCTTTGCGAGCAAAATGTCTGTATTCTAGGTTAGTATGAAGATAGGTAGTGCAGACTGAATATAACTTTGCTTGATGTATTGTTAAACGTATGCACATTTTTGACAAATCTGTAACAACGATGAACTGACAGCAACACTCTTGTTTGGGTTTGGATTCAGCATGATGGGTGAGCTGGTGATTCAATGGATAGACCTTTGAACTGGGAAGCTTGTGTCCTCTCTAGACAGTGCTATGTACCTTAAAAGAAAATGGGTGAAGTATGTAGGGCATGACTCTGGATCCACATAAGAAGAAGATCAGATATTCTGCATGGAAATCAGCATCCTGGGGAACCCTGAACTGTGAATGACTTCTCAGGGGATGTGTATGTGGCAATTCTTCCCACTTCACTTAAAAGTAAAAAAATCATTCAAGGCGGGCCTGGGTGAACCAGTGAGCAAGACTGTGTCTTTGATTGTTCAAAAGGAAATTTCTTGTTTTCTAAGAATTTTTTTTCTCAGAGAATACTAGAAAGCCCCCCTAGATTGGCAGGAAAGTGTGACATGAAGTTGCCTTTTCCTTAATGCTTAGCAGCTGCACCACAGCCTTTAGATGGAGCTGCGCTGTTCCGCAGTTTTTAAAAAAGAAGCTGGGAAAACCAGCACCTTAAAGGCGCTTCTTCTCCCCTAAAATGCAAAAAAGGCGTTTTCATGGCACACTTTCCCTTTTTCTCATCTAAAGGCTAGAGCTTCATGCAGCCATGAACACACTTCTTTTTGCCAATCTAGAAAGTCCCATAATCTGTAATGGATTACTTCTAAGCTTCAGTTATCGAGATACTGTTGCAGGACTTAAGAAGTTGCTTCTTTGGTATCCAGTGAATAAGCACCTTTGATATTTTATTTGTTCAGCAGATGGCAGCATATCCTAGCAAATAAACCCAATGTGTTGTCAGGGCTGCAAAATGCACAGCTGGAGGAACCAAGGAGCCATGAAAATTTTGTTACTGAAAAGTGGTACAACGTTTGCTAAAAATGAAGCACAGTTTAACACATGTATGGACATTTAATTTTCCCCTGTGTTTTGACAAATTTTCAGAATCCTCAGAAACACAATCCTATTCTTTTGTGCAGGCTGTGAACAACCTTTGGAAAGTGGTATGTAAACAACAGCAGGCTAAACACAGTAGCACATTTGCACAGAAGGAATCCAGTCCAGTCCTGTCCTGTCCTCTCCAATTAAGAATAGAAGTTAAAAGTGAGACACACTTGCTGGAGGTTCTTGATTCAAACAACAAACCTTTAAAGCTCTAAATAGTGTTTGGAGAACCACCTTCTCCCATGTGTTCCTTTAGATCCCTGCTGTGGATTTTATTACCAACTAAAATGTGGTATACGACCATTAGGAACAGGGGCTTTTTCATGGTGGTACCAATGCTAGAACTGCCCCCTCCAATATCACTTTCATTTACCAAGGATTTCAAGCCAATTCACAAAGATTTGCAGTGCCTAGGGAAACCCATTCAGTCTTATTTTGAACATGTTCAGGGGCTTTTGCTATGGATGAGCACTATGGGTCTTGTTTATTTTTTCCTGTTTGATTCAGAATTGTTTTTCTCTTTTCCTTTATAGGACCAATCTGTAGAATTCGGAGACACAGCCATGTTGGTCTGGAATATGGAAAGTGATCTTGTATCACCTTTAAGAATAATTGTGCCAAAAAATAACAATGTAGCATAAGCACCTGTAGACTTGGTTCACTTTCTCAGATACATGGAGTGAAATGGTGCCCAGGAAGGAACTTTACACTAGACTATGGGAATTATTGCACAAGCTTTGCTCCTAATGTTGCTGCGGCTCTTTAAATATGTCATTCAATGGTAATTCAGAGAGAAAGGGAATTTAAAGAGGCTTGACTGCAATACCCCTCCCTTTCTCAATGCAAGTATGTGTCACATGTTTCAAGAATGGGTTAACTGCAAGACTCATAGTTTTTTGTGGGATTTCCCCATTCATTACAAGCAGTGGCATAAATACGGATTGACCACAAGATACCTACGGTCTAGCCATGATGTAGTGGGATAAGAGCTGTCAAATACATTTTCAGTCCTGCCTCTATCCCACTATTGTCTTCTGTTCTCTCTATATACACTGTCCCTTGGTAAATTCATCAGTTCTTTTGGTTTCTCCTATCATCTGTATGCCGATGACACCCAGCTGTATCTTTCCACCCCTGACCTTTCACCGGGGCTTGAACAGCAAGTCTCCTCTTGTTTGGGTGCCATCTCTCAGTGGATGTGGCATCGGTACTTGAAGCTCAACATGTCTAAGACTGACCTTCTTGTCTTTCCACCTAAGCCCACCCTTCAATACTCCTTTTCTGTTTCTGTTGATGGCACTTCTATTCAACCGGTTCAGCAAGCCCGCAGTCTTGGTTTCATTTATGATTTCTCTCTGTTGTTTACTCCCCAGATTCAGGCCACTGCCAAGGCCTGTAGATTCTCTCTCTACAACATTGCTAAAATCTGTCCATTCTTCTCAGCCTCTACTGCCAAGACTCTGGTCCATGCCCTAGTGGTGTCACGACTAGATTATTGTAACCTTCTTCTGATAGGGCTTCCTCTCTCACCTCCATCCTCTAATCTCTGTCCAGAACTCAGCTGCACATATTATCACATCCGCTCGCTGCTTTGACCATGTTTTCCCTCTTTTCTCCTCCCTTCACTGGCTCCCCTTCCCCTTCCACATCCAGTACAAGCTTTTGTTATTGAGTTTCAAAGCCCTCCACAGACTGGCCCCTCCTTACTTGTCTGAACTTCTTTCTCCTCACACTCCTTCTCGTACCCTCCCTTCCAGTAGTCAAGGTCTCCTGTCCCAGCCGAGGATTTCCACTGCCCTGTCCTGGATTTGTCCCTTCTCACTTGCTGCCCTGCACTCCTGGAACCTTCTTCCCCCACACTTGTGCCTCATCACTTCTCTAACTAGTTTCAAAACTGAGTTAAAGACTATATTGTTTAGGGAAGAGTTCCCAGAATTGTACCGTCTGCACCAGGTATTTCTGGTAACAGATGTCCATATATACTGGAAGCTGTTTAAGTTCTTATCTGAAGAACAATACATAAATGTTTCACAATGAACAAGCAACAGGAAAATATGAACAGGGTGAAGTTTACTTAGTCATCATGTGGTTTTCGTCTGGATGCTCCATAGCTTTGCATCACTGTGTCCCACCTCTGTGTCTGGCACAGTAATAGGTTGCAGTGTCAAATGTGGTAAGAGACCTCAACTGAAGGTAGAATTCATTTTTTGATGTGTCCCTGGTGATGGTGATCCGGGTGCCAAACACTGAGTTGTAGTAGGGTTTGCCTTCTGCAGCAGTACTCCCAATGCCACCCATCCATTCCAACTTTTTCCCTGAAGACTGTCGGTTCCATCCCCAATACCACCCACTCACTTCAACACCAGAAACAAGGCAGGTCAGCTTGAATGATCCTCCAGGGTTCATTGCTTGTGGGCCAAATTGGGTCAGTTCTAGATTGGAAGAAACACCTGTAAAAGGAAGACAAAAGTTAGAATTGCACACTAGAGTCTTTTAGTGGAGGATTCACAGGCTTGGATCCTATGACAACTCAACAAGGTCAATAAAAGCAATGTTTCCTTCTCCCCACATCCCCTACTGTCCCTTTTGCTGTGCCTTGAGACATCTCTGGATTTTGTGGAGAAGACCTTCTCTACAACATAGGATTGCAGAGACTTGCTGGAAAGTGGAAACAAAAACCTCAAGTCTGATTGAAACTCTACTTAATTTTAAGTTATGTCTTTTTGCCCCAGAAACATGCCATTCCCATACAACCCTGTTGTTCAGGAGGGCTCCATGATATACCAGAGAGGTTCTTTTATGGGATGAATGTCTGCAAGGACGAAAAAATGGGAGACTCCCCTTCTCTGAATATCCTTATATTTGCCTCTTATAGGATACAGTTCTAACATTTTGAGGCAGTAAATACTCACCTGGAGAGATGCTCAGTAAGAGGAGAAAAATGGCTGTGGATTTCATTTCTACCCTTTCACTCCCTCTCTTCTCTCTCTTTACCACAGAATAAACAGATCTCAGACAGACCATGGAGGAAGATAAGATGCTGCTGTTTAAGAAAGAGGCACTGATGGTGCAGATTTGCATGGATGAGCATCCAATCCATTGAAACATCTGCATTAAGGATAAGCCCATTTACATGAAGCACAAAGCAGGGATGTTGGCTATCTCTTCCTTTTTATGATGCCCCTGCCATGAGTCTTGTAATGTTCTCTAGAGGAATGGTTCTCAACCTTCCTAATGCCACAGCCCTTTAATACAGTTCCTCATGTTGTGGTGACCCCCCAACCAGAAAATTTCAGTGTCTCGGTTCCTAAGACCATTGGAAATACATGTTTTCCAATGGTCTTAGGCGACCCCTGTGAAAGGGTCGTTTGACCATCAAAGGGATCGTGACCCACAGGTTGAGTACAGCTGCTCTAGAGAGATATTAACAACCCTGTTCTTTGTGCTGAGTGATCTGATTTTTTGTTTTTAAAAAATTAAAAATTAAAGCAAAGGAAGGAGAATTTATATATATTTAATTTAGAGTAGGAAAAGAAATTAACCTTTGCTTTCACCCTGAGTAGTGCACATCAGGGGTTCCACTGTGGCCCTGGTTATAAATAACACCTACCCCTACTATAACGGCACCACCAGATGCTCTAATTCAGTGGTTTCCAAACTCTTCTACACCCAGTACCCCTAGGAAATATTTGATGTTTGCATCTCATATGAAAATAATATCACATTTGAAGGCAAAGAAATCTAATTTCTAATTTTTGAATCACAAATTCAATCAGATGCAATACTCCGGGTGAACAAACTGAACTTCAGAAATAAGCTTTTAACTCAATGCATAAAATGCAAATATAAACTGAGCAATTAGATTCTAATTTATTCAGAAAAAAATTGAGCAATAACTCACAACTCATCACACAAGGACAAGAGCCACATTTTTGCACCCCCTGAAATTCCTTGGTGGGGGGCAGGCATCTCAGGTCGGGAATCCCTGTTTTAATTGCTATTAAGCCCTCCAGACAATGTGAACTTCCATTGGGACTTGGATGAAATTTGTACCCATTTATGTGTGAATCGGAGACCACTTATTCCCAGGATAAACTGAGAATTGAACCAATAAAAAGCGTGAATTGAAGTTGTTGTTGTTGTGTGCCTTCAGGTCATTTCTGACTTATGGCAACCTGAATGTGAACCTATCACAGGATTTTACACTCAAACCACTACACCACACTGGCTCCAAGTATCAGGCAATAGCCGACATGGAATTGTGGTGCCATCCAAAAATTTTTTAAATTATAAATCCCAGAATGCCTCACTGTTGTCTGTGGTACTTGGGCAGTCTAGCTATATCGATAGGCGAGATACACTATCATTGGACTATGTCTTTAGAGGAACTAGTGAAATACCATTTTTCAGTGGCTTCCATGAAATTCTATACGCGTCCTCCCTCCCCCCTTATGTGGTAGAATTTTACAGGTATTTTCATAAAGAAGAATGCTTTAACCACTGAATTGGTTAAAGCATTCTTTTTTATGAAAATAAATGTAAAATTGGTATTGCATCCAAAAGTATTATAAAAGATCAGGTTTCTGAGATATGCAGTCTGTTGACAAAAGAATCCTATGGCAGGATGACTGGAACTAAGCTTTCTTGGCAAGTAGCCCTAAAAATATCTATTTCATACTCTCAGTAAAATTGCATCCAGACTTCTCTGCCATTTAAATACCTTTCCAAATAGCTGAAGTCATATGTTTTAAAACCAGCCCACCCTGTCATTTTTATTTTGCCAGGCTTCTAAGATACACCAGATACAGGCAACTATCCCTCTTTTGTGGCAAGGATATGAAAGATTAAGGTCTCTTATAGCTTATCTATCTGACCATGTCAAGTGTTTAGGAAGCAGGTTCATAATGTCCTCATACAATTGATAGACTAACCAAGGTCTTGTCTAGATGGACAAATTACCCCAAATTTCTCCTGGGTTTATTGTGTTCTGTTTACAGAATGATTCAGGCCAAAACCCAGAATTGGGTGCAGACTGTCTTCTAGATACCTGAAGCTAATTTGGGGCTTCCTTCCTCTAAACCATATTTAAATAACACACCTTTTGGTGTGGGTTTTTGGCTGTCTTTGCAGTGATGATGGCAGTCACCTTCACTGGCAGTCCCCATGAGCTGCACTGCTCCACTTTGTTTGTGGAGTATGGGTATTGTGGGTATGACTCACTCTGATATGAGAACAAGGTGTCCAGTGCGAATCACATGGCTAGGTAACTTGTTCTGACCTCAGGAATGGTGCTGGACAACAAACAGGGAACCTGTGCTCATTGTTCGCTGTAAGAGCTGATATCCCACAGCAAAATAGAATGGGTAAGGGAGGGCATTGGGGTCAGAATACTCTGGGGGCACCTTGGAATATTCTAGCAAGTGTAGATCCATCTCACTGTAATGAACTCTTGCTGCTCTCTGAACCCAGTCACATTACACAATTATAGCACTATGCTTCCACTTTAACTTGAGTGTTAGCATCCTGTGGAATGTTGGGGTTTGTAATTTGATGAGGCACTAGAGTCTTCTGGTTGGTAATTTTAAATACCTCTCCCTAAACTATAGATCCCAAGACTCAAATGCACAAATCTTGTGCATTTGCGATCTTGTGCATTTGTGATCAGTATAATGAAGAAAAAGAGAAAAAAAGGAAGGAAGAAGCAAGTGTGTATGTTTCTTTTCTTTTTCTTCATTATACTGATCGCAAATACGCAAGATTGCAAATGCACAAGATCACAAATGCACAAGATCACAAATACACAAGATTGCAAATGCACAAGATTGATTTTGCAATCAATACCCCCTTCCAAAAAAACAAAAACAAAACATGATTCTGACCAGCGTTCCCACTTACTGGAAATGCTTCAGAATCGTGTTTTCCGAAAAAGACGACTTTAAAATTAGTGTCAGGAAAGCCCAGGCTATTTGCTTTTAACCCGGTCCTTTCCTCCACTAATCGATCCGATGAGGATCGGAAGTTGATTTGAATGTGAACGAGGGTCATATAGCCCACATCACACTTCGAATCAAAATGTAGTGGGAATGGGGCCATAGATTGGATCTCCCATTTATTGATCAGCACATGCTGCTAGATTTTAAGAAAGACATGGATGGCTTGAGAGGGTTTGCATTGTCAGAGAAACTGACACCTGAATTTAAGACAGCAAAATGGGAGTATAAAGTAAAAGGCTCACAATCATAGGTGATGGGGTCATTTCAATGCCACTTGTGCATCCTATGAAATTCTGGAAGAAGGACTTTCTCTGTTGGATTCTACCCTCCCCACCCCACTGTCCTCTCATATAGTGCAGTCTCATGAGCAAAGTTTCATTTCTATGATCAGCTACCATTTGTATATGGGTTGTTTATGTTGATTGTTTGATCTCCCAGACTCTCAGTGCATTGCTGTTAAAGTTTTAAAAGACAGAGAAAGCAGTTTAATGATTCAAGCCATATTAGTGCAATGAATACTATTTCTAGACAGAGATTGAACCCATTATAATAATTTTGTATTTTACTGATTTGCTATGTTAATTGCCATACATTTTTCATTGTTATTTGTTATGTATTTATTGCTATGTTACATTTGGTTTTTTTATTTAATTTGTATTGTCATTGCTTTGTATTTCCCTCTGTTGGAGTCCTCCCAGATTCCCAGTGATTGGGTGGCATATAAATAAATAAAGATGATGATGATGATGATGATGATGATGATGATGATGATTCCAGTGGAGTGTGGTTTTTGCATGGACACTCCATTGCTTTGTTTCACTGTGTTTATATCACAGTGGACTCTTTCACGCGGGAGGAATTTCTCTTTATTGCAAATATAGCCAATTTGACTTCACATGACCCCCCCTTGCCCAAAACTGCGTGAGTAGCTTTAATTCACAATAACATGAAACCCATGATTGCATTCGGAATGACTTCCCTTTTACCCGAAATTGCGTGAGAAGCTTTAATTAGCAATAACGTGAAACCCCATGATTGCGTTCAGATTGCCATTAGATTATACTTCCAATTTCTGACGTCTGAAAGAATCCAGTGATACACTTGCTAGATCTCAGCTGAAGATATAGTTCATTTCTGGAAGTGTCTCTGGTGACTGCTGAAAGCTGAATTGTAGTAGGAGGTTCCTCCATTTGCAGTAGCCCGAATACTTCATTTGCAGTATTCTGAATATTACCCAGCCATTCCAGACTCTTCCCTAGAGCCTCATAGGGTATGAATGATCTACTTTGTTTGTTTGTCCTCTCCTGTTTGTCCTCTCCAATAGGAATATATTGGTTTCAAAAGCGGAAAAGGAAGAAAGAAATTCATTCCAGCCAAATTAAATTTGGATTAGGTCTCCAAATGTAATTTAGAGGCTGGGATCTAGCCCATTTCGGTGGAGTGTGGTTTTTGCATGGATGCTCCATTGCTTTGGTTCACTGTGTCTCTTGCACAGTAATACACTGCAGTGTCTGCAGCTGTCAGGGAGCTCAGCTGAAGGTACAGTTCATTTCTGGAGGTGTCTCTGGTGATGCTGATTCGACTGCTGAAAGCTGAGTTGTAGTAGGAGGTTCCTCCATTTGCAGTAGCCCGAATATTACCCAGCCATTCCAGACTCTTCCCTACAGCTTGTCGGATCCAGCCCCAGTAATAATCACTGACCTGGACTCCAGTTACAGTGCAGGTCAGTTTGAGGGACCCTCCGGGCTTCACCACTCCTGCGCCAGACTGGGTCAGCTGTGGGCTGGGGAAGATACCTGCAAAAAGGGAAAAAATGGAGCCATCACACCATTCCTCTTCATATCACATTCTACTTTTTTCTTTCCTCTCCATGTAATAATTCTCACCAGGCAACATGCATAGGAGAAGGAGGAAATGCAAGATGAACCTCATCTCTGTTTTCTCTTTCTTCCTCCCTTGCCCCTAAGTATAATACAGAATGGAGAGGAACCAGTTAGATCATGGTGCAACACTGGATGTTAGTTTTTAAGCAGGGGCAACTTGAGATTTGCATGCAAGAGGCCTGTTTCCAAGTCCCATTTTGCATAGAAGAAGAAAGATAGTATAGAAGGAAGTGTTCTTACAAAGAAGCCCCCTAGGAATAGAGAACGATCTCCTAAAACTTGTTGCCATCCCATTTCCTCTCAGTTGCCATGGCCAGAATCCAGTTTGTGTCTTATGGCTTCATACACACTGCAGAAAGAATCCAGTTTGACACTACTTTAACTGCCATGGTTCAATGCAATGGAAAACTGCGAATTTTAGTTTGTTGTGGCACCAGATATCTCTGATAATACTAAATGTCTCACAATTCCCAGACTTCCATAGCCTTGAGCCATGGCAGTTAAAACAGTGCCAAACTGGATTATTTCTGAGGTGCGGTTGCAGCCTTATGTATGTGTATATTCCCCTACCAAAGGTTTTGTGTGGATTTTGGTAGGGGAATTTTGGTTTTGTGTGGATGTCTGTATTCAGTTCATGATTGTGGAAGCAGTGCTTTACAGATAGAGCCATTATATGTGTGTCACATATGCATGCAGATGTGCACAAGTGGTTGCACACTGCATTCAGTTGTGGAGGTTTTCCATTCAACACAAGGTTTGCACCACCTAACTAACAGTGTGTCAAGCGATATGAGAACCCAGTTTATGCAACCTCATTGTAGGTACTCTGTCAGAGGTTTTTTTTTTTTTTGGT
Source organism: Urosaurus nigricauda (assembly GCA_034509955.1). Lineage (NCBI taxonomy): Eukaryota > Metazoa > Chordata > Lepidosauria > Squamata > Phrynosomatidae > Urosaurus > Urosaurus nigricauda. Next base: position 5,660,260 of record JAOEGL010000006.1, read on the forward strand.
ATTTTTAAATTTTTTAAAAATATTTATATATCACATGCAACTTTAAGGGCTAGGAGTTAGAGTAAAGCCAAAATGTTATTGATTTGTTGTGTTCTTTTAAGTCACTGCCAACTTAGGGTAATCATAAGGCATACCTATCATGGAGGATTTTGTTTTTTTGGACAGAATTTGTTCAGAGTGGGTTTGCCCTTACCTTCCTCTAGGCTGAAAGAATGACTGCCTTGGGTCAGTAATGGACTGGATGAGGAAAAACAGACTCAAATTGAATCTTGAAAAAATGGAGTTACTTGCTATAGGAACCCCAAATCCAGGGACGGAAATTTGTCAGCTAATCCTGGACGGAGTCACACTTCCCCTAAAGGACTGTCTTCGCAGCTTGGGAGTGCTCCTGGACACGTTGTTTTGGCTGTCACCTCAAATAGATGCGACAGCCAGGAGTGCTTGTTATCAGCTTGGGTTGATAAGCCAGCTGTGACCCTACTTGGACCAGGGGGACCTAGAAGCGGTGGTACAGGCACTAGTAACCACTTGTTTCAGTTTCTGCAATGCGTTCTACATGGGGCTATCCTTGTGCCACGTTTGGAAGCTTCAATTAGTTCAAAAATAGTTGTCGTAATAAATATTCAAAACATGGCAGCCAGACTGGTCATTGGCAAATCCAGGTTCAACCATATAACACCTGTTCTAAAAACCCTTCACTGGCTGCCAATCAGCTTCTGGGTGCAATACAAGGTGTTGGCTATCACCTTTAAAGCCCTACATGGCTTGGGTTCAGGTTACTTGCGGGAACACCTCTCCCTATATAATCCACCCTGCACTCTCAGATCCTCTGGGAAGAATCTACTCCAGCCACAGAAGACTAAATTAGCTGTAACTTCCCAGAGGACTTTCCCTTCTGCCACCCTGAAATTGTGGAATGATCTGCTGGAGAAGATCTGCTTTATCACCACCCTAGATGTCTTCAAGAAGGCTGTCAAGATGGACCTCTTCCAGCGGGCCTTCCCAGACTGACCTCCAAAGAAGGATAGCCCCTTCTGCTTTCAATGGTCCATTCCATTTTGATTATTTTAAATTATGCTATCGATGTAATTATTTTTACTGTTATTTTATTATTTTTAATACTGGAAGGGTTTAGAGGGTTAATTGTAATTTTTTATTATGTTTTTGTACTTTTACCTATACTGTTTTCCCATCTCGATCTGCAGAGAGAGGCGGGAAATATAAATAAATCATATTATTATTATTTTAATCTGACAGAGGCCACCTAGTGGGTTCCGATGGCCAAGTTGCGATTTGAACCCTGGTCTGCTGGAGTCCCAGGTCAACACTCAAACTGCTACACCATAGTGCCTCTCCAAAACTCATCTATGCAGCACAGTGCTGTGCTATAGTGTATGAATGATCTGCTTTGTTTGTCTGTCCTCTCCTCCTCCTTGGAATGTATTGCTTTAAAAAGTGGAAAAGGAAGATAGAAATGTTCTTTCTTCTTTTTCCACTTTTTAAAAGCAATACATTCCAATGTCTGCAGCTATCAGGGAGCTCAGTGGGAAGTACACTTCATTTTTGGAGGTGTCCCTGGTGATGCTGATTCAACTGCTGAAAGCTAAATTGTAATAGGGGTTTCCTTCACCTCCAGTACTCTGAATATTACCCAGCCATTCCAGACTCTTCTCTAGAGTTTGCCTGATCCAGCCCCAGTAATAACCACTGACTTGGACTCCAGTTGCAGTACAGGTCAGATTGAGGGACTCTCTAGGCTTCACCACTCTTGGGCCCAACTCAGTCAGCTGTATGCTGGGGAAGATATCTGCAAAAAGGGAAAGAAATGGAGCCATTGCCCATTTCCTCTTGATATCATAATTCTACTTTTTCTTTCCTCTCCCTGTAAGTATTCTCACCAGGTAAGATGCATAGGAGAATAAGAAAATGCAAAATAAATCTCATCTCTGTTCTCTTTTCCTTCCTCCCCCTGCCCTTAAGTGTAATACAGTGTAGAATGAAGAGGAATCAGTTAGATTATGGTGCAATACTGGATGATACTATTTAGGAGGAACCTGAGATTTGCATACAAGGAGTCTGACTTTCCAGTCCTGTTTTGCATCGAGGGAGAAGAAGAGAGTGAAGGACGTGTTCTTGCAAGGAAGGCCCCAAGGAGTAGAGGACTATCCCCCCAAACAGAGCTTGTTGCCATCCCATTTACTCATCCTGCTCTCAGTAGCTGAGGCCAGAATCCAGCCAGATTATATACAGTATTTCTGTAATGCAGCCTTACGTATGGGTAAACTCCCCTACCAAAGCTGCCAGACATTTTTGGTCTGATGTAGACGTATGACTTTAACTCAAGTTCATGAAAGTGGCATTATCCATGTGTGCCATTAGATGTGCATGGTATGTTCATTCAGATGTTCATGAAAGGTTCATGAGATGCACATTGTGCATTTAGTTGCACACTGCATACAGTTATCCAAGCTTATTATTCAACACAAGCTTGTAAAATGTGGGCTAGACAAGTTAACTATTACATGGATTTGTAACTGGTACTCTACAATGGCTCCTTTTCATCCTGGAGAGAAGTGACCAGTGGGGTGCCACAGGGTTCTGTCCTGGGCCCAGTGCTATTCAACATCTTTATTAATGACTTGGATGACAGAATTGGGGGCATACTTATCAAATTTGCAGATGACACTAAACTAGGAGGAGGAGCTAATACCCCAGAGGACAGGATCAAAATTCAAAATGACCTGAATAGACTAGAAAGCTGGGCCAATGCAAACAAAATGAAATTCAACGCAGAGAAATGTAAGGTTCTGCACTTAGGGCGGAAAAATGAAATGCACAGATATAGGATGGGGGACACCTGGCTGAATGAAACTACATGTGAAAGGGATCTAGGAGTCCAAGTAGACCATAAGCTGAACATGAGTCAACAGTGCGATGCGGCAGCTAGAAAGGCCAATGCAATTTTAGGCTGCATCAATAGAAGTATAGGGTCTAGATCAAGGGAAGTAATAGTGCCACTCTATTCTGCTTTGGTCAGGCCCCACCTGGAATACTGTGTCCAGTTCTGGGCACCACAATTCAAAAAAGATGTGGAGAAACTGGAGCATGTCCAAAGGAGGGCAAATAAGATGGTGAAGGGTCTGGAAACCATGTTCTATGAGGAACGCCTTAGGGAAATGGGGATGTTTAGCCTGGAGAAGAGAAAGTTAAGAGGTGATATGATAGCCCTGTTCAAATATTTGAAGGGATGTCATATTGAGGAGGGAGCAAGCTTGTTTTCTGCAGCTCCAGAGACTAGGACACGGAACAATGGATATAAATTATAGGAAAAGAGATTCCACCTCAACATTAGGAGGAATTTCCTGACAGTAAGGGCTGTTCGACAGTGGAACACACTCCCTCGGAGTGTGGTGGAGTCTCCTTCCTTAGAGGTCTTTAAGCAGAGTCTGGATGGTCATCTGTCGGGGATGCTTTGATGGAGAGTTCCTGCATGGCAGGGGGTTGGCCTGGATGGCCCTTGTGGTCTCTTCCAACTCTATGATTCTATGATTCTACAAGGATAGCACAGCTCAATCAATGCACAACTTGAAAGGTGGAGAGATTTGAGACCCCAGTTTACATAACCCAGCATAGGCCTGATCTCGATTGGCAAAAAGAAGTGTGTTCATGGCTGCATGAAAGTCTAGCCTTTAGATGAGAAAAAGGGAAAGTGTGCCATGAAAACGCTTTTTTGCGTTTTAAGGGAGAAGAAGTGCCTTTAAAAAGGTCCTGGTTTTCCCAGCTTCATTTTTAAAAACTGCGGAACAGAGCAGCTCCATCTAAAGGCTGTGGTGCAGCTGCTAAGCATTAAGGAAAAGGCAACTTCATGTCACACTTTCCTGCCAATCTAGAAAGCCCCATAGGTACTCAGCCAATGATGTTTATATTTTTCAGATTTATTAAAAATTTATATCTCACATGCTACCTAAAGTTCTCAAGAGATAGGACTTATAATAAAACCAATCTGTTGTTGTTGCTGCTGCTATGTTCCTTTAAGTCATTGTCAATTTATGACAACCCTAAGGGGACTTTATCTTGGGGTTTTCTCAGGCAGATTTCTTCAGAGGGAGTTTGCTACCACCTTCCTTTGAGAAAGAGCATGACATGCCCAAGGTCACCTAGTGCATTTCCATGGCCAAGCAGGGATTGGTCTCCTGGAGTCCTAGGCCAAGACTCAAACTGCTTTACCACAGTGGCTCTCCAAAACTGATCTGTGTGAAAGGACCTATGGTGTAAGAATTATCTACTTTATTTGTCCTCTCCTCCTCCTTGGAATGCGTTGCTTTTAAAATTAGGAAGGAACAAAGAGCACTTCTATCGCTCTAGCCAGGTTAAATTTGGATTAGGTCTCTGAATATAATTCGGAGGCATGGATCTAACATATTTCAGCAGAGTGTGTTTTTTGCATGGATTTTCCATCACTTTGATTCACTGTGTCTCTTGCACAGTAATACACTGCAGTGTCTGTAGCTGTGAGGGAGCTCAGCTGAAGGTATATTTCATTTTTGGAGATGTCCCTGGTGATGCTGATTCGACTGCTGAAAGCTGAATTGTAATAGGGGGTTCCTCCACATGATGTACTCCGGATATTACCCAGCCATTCCAGACTCTTCCCTAGAGGTTGCCTGATCCAGCCCCAGTAATAATCACTGACCTGGACTCCAGTTACAGTACAGGTCAGTTTGAGGGACTCATCAGGCTTCATCAGTCCTAGGCCAGACTGGGTCAGCTTTGGACTAGAAAAGAGATCTTCCAAAAAGGACAGAAGTTGTGGCATCACTTGGTTTCCTGATAAGATGCTCAAGAAAATGAGGAGCTGCAATATAGATCTCATTTTGGTTTGTTTTATCTCTCTCCCCCACAAACTATGATACAGAAGGCTGAAGACACCACCAGGCCATGGCTTAACCCTGGAAAAAAGATTTAAATAGGAGGAGCTTACCTAGGAGATTTGCATGGGAGGAATCCTGGTTTTCCAATTCAGTTCACATTGAATAATCAGACAATATAAAAAGAGGTGTTCTTGCATGATGAGGGCAATGGACTCTCTCCAAAAGCAGTCCATCTCCACTATTCTCTTTACAGATCTGGGGTAGGGATGAAATTCTTCAAAGATTTTTGGGATGATGGGACCTGCTCTGGTGGGAAATGCATTCATGATCCTTCCTCTTTTGTTTTTGCACTAGTGGTGCCAGTGGGGAGGAGGATGATGATCAGTAGCTTTGCCTTCCGACTCCTCTTCTCCCAAATGTCCCAGATGCAGTATCACTGTAGGGTCTGGAAACCATGCCCTATGAAGTGCAATTTAGGGAGCTGGGTATGTTTAGCTTGGAGGAAAAAAAAAGGTTATGTGGTGACATGACAGTCACATTAAAATATATGAAGGCATGCCATATGGAGGATGAAGCAAGCTTGTTTTCTGCTGCTATAGAGACTAGAACATGGAGCAATGGATTCAAACTACAGGAAAACAGATTCCACCTCAATATTAGGAAGAGCCGTTTGACAGTGGAACACTATGAATTGAGTAATGATGGAATCTCCTTCTGTGGTGGCTTTTAAACAGAGGCTCATTTAATTGTGTATTCCTGCATGGAATAATTGGGTGGGCTGGATGAGACTTGGGGTCTCTTCCAACTCTCTGATTCTATGATTCTAATTCTGCTATTGTGTGGGCATGTGCCTTTGTTTTAGGATCCACACTTGATGCCCTGTTTTCATGGAAAATTTTAGAAGGCTTCTTTGCATGCATTTGTCAATCAGGGGATTTAAGAGTCTGGCATGATGAAGAAACCTATGGTTCTTTGAGTGTCTCTCTACTGCCTCCCTTTGGCCAAGAAGAATATGGCTTCATTTGGTTTTTTAAAGGGCTGGTGTTCATTGGAGAGAGCGGCACCACAGACTTCAATGGTTTATCATGCTTCAAATTGTACTTTACTAGCAACAAATAGGGACTCAAGGCAGAATGAAATTATTCCTTTCATTTGTCCATTGTGCTGAAATTAAGGGGGGGGGGACTCTTTCAGCATTTGCATTGTATCCTCAAGCAGCCCATTGCCTAACATGTTTGCTGTCATTTTGCCCCCCAGAAACAAATGTGCCCCAATCTCTGGGGGCAAGTTTTGTCTGCTACTGCTCCTAGGAAAAAAGAAACTTTAGAGGGAGCCATCCTATCTCCCTATTCGCAGAGAGGACAGGTAACCAAGTAGACACAGTTCTCAAAGGGTAACAGCAAGTGATGTTAGTCAATAGGCTTCTTAGTCATGCTCAAAATGGAGAACATTTTGGAATTCCCCCTGGACATGTCCAGGAAAGGAAGGATGCCTTGTCACCCCATCTAGGACTTGATGGAATTCCATTCATTCAACAGAAAGAAGAATTGAAAAACAAGTGAGTGGGATGGAAAGGAGATTGAATCCATGTTTTTTCTAAGCTTTAACTGAGGTGGTAGACTCTCATAGGGTGATGGAATCTCCCTCTTGGGAGATCCATCTTTTCATGGGCGCTTTAGTTATGTATTTCTGCATGACATGAGGTTGAACTAGATGGCCCTTGTGTTCCCTTGTAGTTCTATGATTCTATGACTGTACAGACTAGAGTGAAAACTATGCACTGCCTCTAAAGAGAATAAAGAATCGGTATTACATGGTGTTTGAACTACTATTTTTGATCCACTTCCCCTTTTTGGACAAGTTCTCATTCAGTTTGTCTCACTGTGTCTCCTGAACAGTAATACATGGCACTATCTGCTGCTGTCACAGAGGTCAGACGGAGGAAGTACTTGGTTTGGGAAGGATCCACGGAGATAGAAATTCGGTTGCCGAAAGAGGACCCATAGTATGTGTTTCCAGTCCATACTCCCATCCATTCCAGCCCTTTTCCAGGAGCCTGTCGTACCCAATGCCACCAGTTGCTGCTTGTGACAGAGTTCCCAGTGACTGTGCAGGTCAGCTCAAGGGTTTCTCCAGGTTTTAGTACTCCTGGTCCAGATTCCTTCAACTGGAGCTGAGAGAAAACACCTGAACAATGAATAGAAGGAGAATCAGAGTTAGTGTGGATACCTGAAATGCATTATGCAAGACCAAACCATCTCTGCTCAGTTAATGCTGATGTAAAAGCTTTTGTCCCACATGGGATGTAAAAGTCTGAAAGAACTAAGATAAAATGCCTTATTATCCAAAAGGTGTAAAAGGGATGAAGAAGACCTCACGAAAAAAACCCACCTGGGAGCAGAACCAAGAGGAAGATAGGAACAAAGTATGCAATCATTTTTATTCTGTGAAGAAAGTTAGCTGTTTTCTTGAGCTTCAGTGAAGCAGAAAAAGCCTACAGGGTCTATTTGAACTGGGCAGTGGTTAGAAAATTTGAATCATGTAAACAACTCCCAACAACTTCCTTTTATAACAGGACAGTTGAGTGATAGTTATCAATCTGAGTCTGCCTGGAAAAAAAAGCAAGTAAAAGGAGAGGTGGTAGAAGAAAAGAACATAATGGATGGTGTGGATAAGCATGGACAGGGGAATTCTCTCTTTTTCACTATACTAGAACTTATGGTCATCCCTTGAAATTGAATGGTGCCAGATGCCAAAACGGAGAAAAGGATTACTTTACACAAAACATAGTTAAATGGTGGCATTTCCTCTTACAAGAAATACTGGTGACCTACAACATAGGAGGCCTTAGGTTGGAACTGAAACAATTCAATGGTGATGGTGCTCTGTGATATTAGTCAAGTAGTATATATTCTGTCCAGCACCAGAGACAGTGTGCCTCTGTACATCCATTTCTAGGTACCATAACCTTTATGGTGTTCATTTTCTCCAAACATACCCCACTTTGAAGCTCAAACCAATGCAAGGGCCAGACTTGGCTAAGAGAAATTGATTGGCCCTTTTTCCAAATGGGGCAAGGCAAATGATCTGAAACATAACTAGGACACTTCAGGAGGAATCATCTTCCACCTGTGGAGTCTGATGATCTCCAATTGAATTAAATGTTGGATATTATAAGAGAGCCAGTGTGGTATAGTGGTTTGACCATTAGACTACGACTATGGATACTAAGGTTTCAATCCCCAGTCAGCCATGGAGACCACTAAGTGAATTTGGGCAAGTCATATTCTCTCAGACTCAGAGAAAGGCAAAGGCAAGCCCCCTCTGCCAGGAAACCCATTATGATAGGTTCATCTTAGGGTGTCCATTATTTGGAAATGATTTGAAGGCACACAATAACACCAAGTGTAAGAATGAATTCTTTCTTTCTTTCTGCCTGATTAGATATATAGGAGGAGTATGGCCTAAGATGGGGGGAAATGACAGGATTGACCACCCATAAGAGTTCTGCCATCCCAAATGAAAGTTCCCTTCACTCCTCAAACATTTAGCATTTTAAAACTTCAGTTGAACATCTGGAAATATAGATTTTTATACCAGCACTTACCATGGTGTAAACACTGGTAAAATGTCAATAAAATGTTTGGGAAGCTAGTGTGTGTGAAAGCCTGACGGCTTTCTAAACATCAGGGAATCATCCCCTCACCTCCAGCGTCCCTGAATTGTTTGGGATGCAGCAATTTCCTATGAAAGCAAAGTTTCTGACTTTGAAAAATGCCTGCCAAAGTGAGTTCAGGGACTGGTACTGTACCTGGATGGTGGTTTTTTGAGCAAAAGCCATGCGATAAAACCAGGGGGCAGCCTGAATTTGGCTTCAAATCGAGAGCAGTAAGTCTCTTTATTTTGTTGTGTGCTCAGCTCCTTACTCTGAATTCTCTATTCTGATGCTGGGTGGCTGTTTGAAACACATCCTCCTGAGCCACCTGGCACATCTGCTGTTGCCACTAATTGCTCATTCTGAGGTCAGAACAAGATGCCCAATCATGTCATCATCACTGAGTGTCTCATTCTGATCTTAGAGCAAAGCAACCAAACTTTTGTCCTCCAGGTATTTTGGACTTGAGCTCCCAGAAAACCCAGCCAACTTTGCTAGCAGTCTGGAGTTCTGGGGCCTGAAGTCCAAAACATCCAGAGGACCAGAGTATGGGAAACACAGTCCTAGATTGTTTGTTCTTCTCCATTACTAACTTTTCCTATTGTGACCATACTGTGATGTTACTTAGTTACATGTGTCTCAATTTTCATATGTGAAATGTTGGGGTGTATGCAAGAAATGTAATTTTTTCACAGATATGGATACCTCCTAACCTTTACAAGCTGGTCTGATTAAAAGGTGCAACTATTCCATTTCCTAGGAAAACTGTCAATGATATAAAAGACCATAATGTACAAACAGTAAACATCATTCATTATGTTAAGTGCCTCTAAGGAGAAAAAGAACTTAATGTGTTTTATCTCACAGCATAGTTGTAGACCACTTCCCATTTTTGTACAGTCCTTGCTTTGGCTTGTCTCTCTGTGCCTCTTGCACAATAATATATGCCGCTGTCAGCAGCAACCACAGAGGTCAGTTGGAGAAAGTACTTGGTTTCGAAAGTATCCACAGAGATGGTGAGTCGATTGCTGAAAGCTTGGGCATAGTATGAGCTACCCCCCCATGCCCCCATCCATTCCAGTCCTTTTCCGGAAGCCTGCCGTACCCAGTTCCACCAGTAGCTGCTAGTGATAGAGGTTCCAGTGACAGTACAGGTCAGCTCAAGGGTCTCGCCAGGTTTCAGCAGTCCTGTACCAGATTCTGTTAACTGGACCTGGGATGAAAACCCTGCTTGGTGGGGGAAGAGGAGAAAAGGAAGGAAAATGAGTTAAGGAAAATGAAGGAAAACAGTATATCTTAGTCTTGATATGCTGCTTCTTGAAAGATTGCATTCATTTCTTACTTTAGCTAATTTACCCCCATTCAGATAATTTTTTAAAATGTCACATCTTATATTCAGGTTCATAACTTCTGGGGGATAGGAATGAAGAGTTTACCTACCTGCGAACAGAACCAGGAGAAAAAAGGGAATGAAAAGAAATGCCATATCTTTTCAACTCTAGAAGGGAATAATTAGACTAAAGGATTGGAGCCAATAAAATTGTTTATCAACTGAGCAACAGTATTAAGCTGAAACTCTCCCCACTGGCTAGGGCTGCTATTTGAATTGAAGGCTAAAAAGAGAATTTGCATAAAGTCAGGAGATGCTTTGATAAAAAGTCCTGTGAAAAAGCCAGTGGATGAACTGTTCAGTCTCAGCATCACTTTTTCGTCATCTCAGCCGCATGCAAGCAGTCAGGCCTACAAAGATAGTGAAATAATCTGAAAGGAAAGGATAATAAATGAAAATGTTTATAACAACAACAACAACAACAACATAAACAATAATAATATAATATAATATCATCGATTCCAGACATGATGTTAATGTGAACCAGTGTGATATAGTGGTCTGAACGTTGGACTATGACTCCAGAGACTAGGGTTCAAATCCCGGCTCAGCCATGTAAACCCACTGGGTAACCTTGGGCAAATCACACACTCTCATCTTCAGAGGATGGCAATGGCAACCCCCCTCTGAAGAAACTTGCCAAGAAAACCCCATGAGAGGCTTGCCATAAGTCAGAAACAACCTGAAGGCACACAACAACAACAACAATGACAACAACAACAACAGATCTAGTGCAGTACATAAATAAGCGAGTGGAATAGAATGGATCAGATCAGAAGGGAAAGGAAGTCCAAATGCATAGAAGTATTGGCTCCTAATCTGCACATTGTATCACCACTCAGAAAACATGGACTTTATGGCTTTTAATCTTCTGAATCTCTTTTGGTTTTCTCAGGACTTTTGAGAACTGAGACACACTTTAAAAAAGCATGGGAGGCACAATTGCCCATCCACAAAAGAACCTAACTTTCATATGTGTTTATATGTCCTCTTTCTTTCTCTCCACCCCTGTTGCTCACAAAACGGCCTTCATTTTTGTTTATATGCATTTAATAATAAAGGGGGCCTGAAGGCTTCTCTACATGATCAAAATGTTCCTTATTCTCTTTGAATAGACTGTGATCCCACCACATGTGATTCAGAGGAGTTCAGGCTTTTTGCAGTGGGATGGGAGACTGTACAAACTCCATAGAAAAAGGCTTTGCAGTTTTTATTGGAGTATCCAATATCCACAAGTAATGACATTATTGAATATGTGTCCATCTATCTTCTGCACATGGATTTGAATGGCTGCATATTTTTGGCACAGAGAGTGCAAATAGATGTGAATTTGCACAGGAAACTGAAGACAATTAAATGTTGATGAGAATATGTGAAAATTCTGCTTTCTCCAGACATAAGTTCCCTCGTAGACTAAACTTTATACTGAATTCCAGCCTATTTTTTTTTTAAAAAATATGTAAGTATTTAACAGACCAGTGGGGTATAGTGTTTGACTGTTGGGCTGTCACTGTGAAGACCAATGTTTGAATCCTTGCTTGGTTTCCTTATGCAATTCAGACTTTCTCAGCCTCAAAGGAAGGCCAAGGCAGTGAAATATGTGGGGCTGTTGGGAGGCATGGCCATGCTCAACCTTCTCTTTCGCTGCAGCCTCCTCACAATGAGATAGCCACCATGGAATCTGGCCTAAGCACTCTTAGCCTTTTCCTTTCTTGTGGTGGCAGCGTTCTCCTTGTAAGGAACCATTAACATGGCAGGGAAGCAGGGAGGCTGCCCGCAGTGGGAGGGTGGCTTGATGGGGTGTCACCCTTCTTCTGCTGTCACCCTGTGTGGGTTGCACCACCACATCCTCATAGAAATGCCACTGGGCAAGGGCAAACATTTCCAAATAAATCCTGCCAAGAAAACTCTGTGATAGGTTTGCCGTAAGTTGGAAAGGAGTTGAAGGCACACAATAACAAATATAAATTAATAAACATAATGTATAGAATAAAATTAAATATAGTCCACAAAAGCAGATTGTTCTTTAAGATGGCATCTATCTTTTGATCTCTGTTGCAAGATAACAACCTAGCTTTGAACATAGTCACCAAAGTGTGTTTTCTTGAGACGATGTGTTTTTGCATGGATGCTCCATTGCTTTGCCTTTCTGTGTCTCGCGCACAGTAGTATTTGGCTGTGTCTGCAGCTGTCACAGAGTTCAGCTGAACATACACTTCATTTTTGGAGGTGTCCCTAGAGATGCTGATTCGGCTGCTGAAAACTGGGCTGAGAGCAGTGGTTCCTCCATTTGCAGTGTCCCGAATATACCCCAGGCTTTCCAGGCCTTTCCCTGGGAGCTGCCGGATCCATACCCAGTAATGAGCACTGACTTGTACTCCGGAAACTAAGCAGGTCAGTTTGAAGGACCCTCCGGGTTTCACCATTCCTGGACCAGACTCACTCAGTTGTGGATTGGAGAAGACATCTGCAACAGAGTTCAAAATCTTTTAATCTGGTTCTAACATTTGTGTCAAGTTCATAATTTATCATTATTTTTTGTACATAAATCCTCACCTTCTGAGATGTATAACACAATGAGAACAATCAACAATGGTTTCATCTTTTTTCCTCCTCTTTTCTCTTTTTCTTGTTCAAGTGGAATGAAATGGGAACAGCTGGGTAACATAACAATCTGGGATGCTCATATTTAAAGAGGAGGAACTTAACTGGGAGATTTGCATAACTGAATTAGAATTGAGGCCTGCACAAATAAAAGATGCTGTGTAGAAATACTTCAAAAGTAAAGGTTGCTGCAGGATTGTGGTGTCTGGATCTTGAGATCCTCTGATGAGAAGGACAGACACTATTTTTTATTTTATTTATCCCACCTTTCACCCAGAGTAGGAGCCAAGGCTGCTTACAGAAGGAAATAAATTAAAATCTACCAATACAATTTCAAAAACAATTAAAATAGTCACAATTAAAACAATATAAAATTATTTTAAAATATACAAAAGTTCAAAAATAGATGAAGCACCTACCCCAATAAAAAGAGTGTCCTTAGCATGTTTATATATTAAAAGCCTGCTTAAACAAAGAGGTATTTGCCTATCGACAAAAGGAAGGCAATGAGAGGACCAGCCTAGCCTTCCCAAAAGGTGGGACCAGCCACCAAGAAGGATCTCTTTTTTGGTTCTCACCAAGTGAGCCTGTGAGTGTGGCAGAACTGAAAGAAAGCCTTCCCCTGGCAATCGTAGTGTTTTTCGAAGTTTGTATGGGAAGATACAGTCTTTTAGACAGAGATTTAACAATCTGTGGTTTAAGGGAGAAAGACAGAGTGCTATGCGTATCTCGGCTGCCGTCTTTTGGGGAAGGAGAATGCAGCTTACTTTAGGATAAAAAGCTTTAGAGGTCATGACCAGGTTATGACCAACACTTTGAATTGTGCCCAGAAACAAACTGGTAGCCAGTGAAGCTGTTTCAACAAGGGAGTTCTATGTTTCCTAAAACTGGCTTTGGTCATCATTCTATTCATCTAGACTTGTAAAATGTATCTTATGCTTGTCAATGTCAAATATGACTGGTAATGCTTAGAGTGAACCCATCCCTTGATTCAATGCCAGCCAACATAGGTGCATCCACACTGCACAAATAATCAGGTTTGACACCACTTTAATGGTCATGGCTCAATGCTATGGAATCCAGGGATTTAGTTTGTTATGGCACCAGAGCTGTCTGACAGAAAAGGCTAAATGTTTCACAAAACTACCATTCCCTGAATTCCATAGCACTGAGCCATGACAGTTGGCATTTCTGCAGTACTGATGTAGCCTTAATTCATACGTTATAGAGTAATATGTAGACCAAAACGTGTAGCAAACTGCCATAGAGATAGAGAATTGCGAGAAGCAATTCACAGACTGCAGTTTCTTTGGAGTTCCCATATAATACCAAAGGTTTGAATTGAGTAAAGGTATTCTTATCACATTACAAGTGTCAATTGATTGAACTAGGGCCAGAATGTTTGTGTTATCAGCAGTGGTCTCATGAATATTAATAATGTAATTGATGCTATTCAGACTTTCTGCATTTCATTTCAATCTTGCCTCACCCTGAAATATGTATACTGTAAATTTGCATGAAATTCTTTGCTTATATAATGAAGTGCTATAGTTCTGTATAGAACAAGGAAATCACAGATCTTTAGTGAGCAGAAGACCATTTGTTCAAACGTTGGGGCTTTCTAGATTGGCAGGAAAGTGTGACATGAAGTTGCCTTTTCCTTAATGCTTAGCAGCTGCACTGCAGCCTTTAGATGGAGCTGCGCTGTTCCGCAGTTTTTAAAAAAGAAGCTGGGAAAACCAGCACCTTTTTAAAGGCGCTTCTTCTCCCCTAAAATGCAAAAAAAGCGTTTTCATGGCACACTTTCCCTTTTTCTCATCTAAAGGCTAGAGTTTCATGCAGCCATGAACACACTTCTTTTTGCCAATCTAGAAAGCCCCATTGTATGTAAAAATGTGCTTGGGTCTCACTCTGTGACTTTCTCACGGAACAATCCATAATTTATCAGGTACTTCTATATTGCTTAAATAATAGCCCAAGAAACCTTGCTTATAGTGAGATGGCGTGAACATTGTTGGCACTGCTCTTGCTAATGTTTTCACAGTCAAAGCAAGGTTTCATGGGCTGTTATTTAAGTAATATGGAAGTAACTAATAAATGATGGATTGCTTATTGAGCAAGTCACTATGTGAGACACAGGCATATTTGTACATACAGTGTTTAAGCATATGATCTTCTCCATATACTACTTCCTCTTCTCTTTTTGCGTGAGTTGATGTTTCTTTCTGCTCACTGTGCTCCTCCAGCACAGTAATAAGTGGCTGTATCTGCAGGTGTCACAGAGCTCAGGTGAAGGGAAAATTTATTCTTGGGAGAATCAGCTGAGATCGTTACTCGGCTTTGGAGAGATGGAGCATAGTATGTGCTCTCAAGAGCTAGGTGTTCCTCTCCTATCCATTCCAAGCCATGTCCAGGAGGTTGCCGGATCCAGCCCCAAGCATAATATTCCATGCTGTCATCAGCATCAGAAAATGTGACTGAACATGTCAATCTGAGGGTCTGTCCTGGGTTTACAGTTCCTGGTCCAGATTCCACCAACTGCACCTCTGAGAGCACACCTTTGGAAAAGAAACAGGAAAAAAAATGATACCATTTATATGGATGAAATAATTCTGACTTGTCTTTAGGAGTAAATATTCATATATAATTGTCTACTTCACCATGAAGTGCATTGTGATAGTGGGAGACTAACACAGGCAAATATGGGTACGATCAGGAGAAATAAGTCCCATTGAAAGAAAGAAATAGAGTCAAATCAGGTCACAAATAAGTCATATTGGAATAAACAGAACTCATAAGTGCATAAAGTTAAAATGTAAAACCCATTAATCAGCATGGGACATACTCTAAGAGAATAAAATAATAAGGATATAGAAGGGGAAAAAAGATTTGAAGTGTTTCCTCCCAAAATACTTACAGAATGGGTTAACTATGAGAAAAATAAATGAACAGATGAACCACTTCATGATTGTTTCCCTACCAGTAGAAAATTTTAATCCTTCTCTGGAAATGATCAGATGAAAGGCAGGTGGTCTCTTAGATTTTGGGCTTTGAGTTTAAAAAGAAAGCTTTCTGATAGAAATTTGCATGTGGCTGTCATGCAGGAGATTTAACAATCTGTGGTTTAAGGGAAAAAGACAGAGTGCTATGGGTATCTCGACTGCCATCTTTTGGGGAAGGAGAATGCAGCTTATTTTAGGATAAAAAGGTGGAAGGAAGGGGGATGGAATGGAAAAAAAAAGAAATGTGGCAGCACCTTTAAGATTATTTTTTGAGTGTGAGCTTTCATGAATATAAACCCATCTTTGGATGCAAGACAGAGTGATAATAAATGCTCAGGCATAAAGCATATTTACACAGTTGTGGGAGTGGGAGGCATGCAGAGGGATCCAAAGAGATGCAAATCATGATCCTTGCCCTAAATTTTCAAAGGACTGTGTAAGGCAGCAGAGATTTTTCAGAGCTTTACAGTGGTGTTTCAAAGCTTTCACACTGTGGATTTGTGAAAGCAATAAATCTGCTTACCAAAAGTCAGTTCCCTAGGGTTCAAAACATTCTCGGAGAAGATTCCTTTTGTTATATATGCAGCTGCCTTCCTCCACTCCTGATGTCACATGGGGTAGGTGTGAGAGAAAGATAGTCAAAGATCATAGAAGGCTACAGCAATCCCTAGCCCTGGCTGTCTTTCTCCTATCTTCTGATGTTGTGTGGAAGATCAGGAAGGTTACATACTCCCAGATCCATGGATTCCTTCTTTCCATACTGCTAATACCATGCAGAGTGAATGAGGAGGGAAAAGGCAGTAGCAAATCCAAAAGGTAGAACTTTCCAGAACTTGATCTGCTATTGTACCCACACTTCTGCTGTCATGTAGATTGCTTGAGGGGGAAGCCAACCAAGGATCCTGGAAGGCTACAGCGGGGCAGGCCTGGCTGATTCTTCCCCACTGCACCACTTTCTCCTCGCATGGAACATTTTGATTCCATTTCTTCCTCTATCTCATCAGTTGACAAATACTATCAACAGTGCTCTTTTATTTGACAAGGAGCTCATTGTACCATGCAACAGATGTGAATTTCTGGACAGGAAAGTTTTCTAAGATGATGAAATGTTATGTAGGAATCTGTTGCCTTTTCCTCTTAGAATTTCACTCCTGGATCCACATTCAGTAGCATACCTGAGTTGAGAGGAGAATGGGGAAAGCTGCAGCATGGCAATTCCAAGTGGATTTCTTTTTGTCTCATGCACAGAACCTTCAAATACAGGGGAAGTTAGACTCTAGCGGGGCTAAGCAGCCACAGAAGGGTCAATTCAGGGCAGGTCATTTGTGTGTCATTTAGAACAGTGCTTCTTAAGATGTCTGATGTGGGGGACCCAATATTTTATTTTCCCAATATTCCAGGGACCAGTAACCATACTTGCACCATTAGTTACAATAATTTCTTTCTCTTCTGGAAGCTTTCCAGAGATTGGTAGAAGATGGCTTGGGGGATTATACTGGTCCATTGACCACTACTTTGAGTAATATTGGTCTAGAAGGTTACCTGTGAATGAGGGGAGTTGTGG
This sequence comes from Urosaurus nigricauda, assembly GCA_034509955.1. Classification (NCBI taxonomy): domain Eukaryota; kingdom Metazoa; phylum Chordata; class Lepidosauria; order Squamata; family Phrynosomatidae; genus Urosaurus; species Urosaurus nigricauda. Next base: position 5,677,346 of record JAOEGL010000006.1, read on the forward strand.
TGGTGTGGTTTCAAATGTTCTGAAGTCAGTTATGGGAAGCAAGCAGTCACAAAAAACAAAGCCAAAGAGAGAGAAAGGCAAGACATATAACTTATGCTACTTTACATTCCATTGTAGCCTCTTAAAGCCTCAGGACTTACCCCTGACATTTTCAAATCTCATATCGGATGCAGCCAGGTATTATCACACAGAAAATGCCATCAATGCCACCGCCCAATTGCATCCCACCTAATACCTGGATAGAAGCTGTGCTCAGCTGGGCAATTTGCAAAGTCAGGACCTTCCCAACTTTGCAAACTGGCCAGTTGACATGGCTTCTAGCCAGGTTTTAGGTGGGATACAGTTGGACAGCAGCATCAACGGTATTTTCTGTGTGATAATACCTGGCGGCATCCCGTAAGAGCCTTGAAAATGGCGGGATAAATCAGGTTTTTTAACCATGCGATAAACTCCTTAATTTGGGAGAAAGGTGGGATATAAATAGAGAGATGGATGGAATTTACAGCTAACACAAGGACTCAGGAATCACACACATTTGAAAGCAGCCAAGATTTGAAAGCACATAAGTGGGTAAGATAGTAGTTGCCTCCAACAAGTTACCTCTGCCACTGGTAGGTTTATGGTTGCTTTCTCTCAATAGTCAGGTGGCTTATTGCTTAGTGTTTCTTATTTAAACCTTTGCATGAGACTTTGGTTTCTCTTCTGTTCTCATTTGGCTCACATTAATCTGCAAATGAAGAAATCTTTCCTCAGTGTCTATCTGCTCTGTTTGAAGCAGAGGCTCATTATCCAGAAAGTCTGCATTGTGTGTGTCTGCCTTTGAACATATTCTGGAGAGAGGCTGCCTTCTGGAGTCATCCAGATCTGAATCCTCTCAGTCCAGTTATTGGGGTAAGTTTCAACACCTTTTCTTTCTTAAGAACTAGAAATCTACACTTCATTTTTTAAAACCCACTTCCCTCTTTTTGTATAAGTTCCAGTTTAGTTTTTCTCTCTGTGCTTCTTGCACAGTAGTATATGGCAGTGTCTGCAGCTGTCAGAGAGGTCAGACGCAGGAAGTATTTGCTCTGGGAAGGATCTACAGAAATTGTGATTCGATTTTGGAAAGATGGTGCATAGTTTGTGGAGCCTGTCCAGTACCCCATCCATTCCAGCCCTTTTCCAGGAGTCTGACGTATCCAGTTCCAATAGTTGCTGCTTGTGACAGGACCCCCAGTGACTGTACAGGTCAGCTCAAGGGTTTCTCCAGGTCTCAGTAGTTCTGGTCCAGATTCCTTCAGACTGAGCTGGGAAAATACACCTGAGCAGGATATACAAAATCCAAGGAAAACCAGTGTCAGTCAACACTATCAACCAAACATAAAATGCACTATTCCAAACAGCCACATCACTGCTCAATTAATCCAAACCACACAGATTCTATTAATTTAATATCACTAAGGCAAATGCCCAAAATGCAGAGTTTTCACATCCTGAATTTGAAATGTTTCAGAAGAAACGCACCTGAGACCAGAGCCATAAAATCAAGAATAACAAAAAACAGTGCCATATCTATGTAATAAAGATAAAATATGAACTGCAGCCTGAAACACAATTTTTCCTACGATGAAGCTGAAAGCCCCACTGGCATAATATTCGAATGGGGGCATCTACAGAATTTGCATAATGTTGGGAAAGGATTTGGTGATAGGACCTATGTAAATTCTTTAAGAGGAAGACAATTATTCATGGCCAGTCAAACAACGGGTGATAGATATAGAGTGACAGCTAGACCTAACTAGCACCTCAACGTTTATTGTTAGTGACTCCAAAAGATACTTGGCATCACCTATGGCATATTTAGCAAAACTTGAAGTACCTAAACACTGGAGAGCTTTTACTTTTGCACGATTTCATACCCTCCCCTCCACTGTTCTTGAAGGCTGATATAAGATCTCCTTCTCAGGCAGAGTATCCCACTGTGACTCTGACCAAATAGAAACAAAGGAACATGTATTGCTGCAGTGCTCATACTAGCTTGCCCTGCTACACTGGATTTTTAAAGAAAATACTGTTTTTACCTGGTTTTTACCTTGTTTTTAACCTGCTTTTACCATTATCTTCTTTTATTTTGTATCCCCAACAGCAATGCTATAGCTGTTTAATGTTGCGATTGAAAGTTAATGGCTGGGAACTTGTTGAGACTATACTGTTTTTAACCTATATTTTTACCTGTTTTTTTTTTACCTGATTTTTCCTTCATTTTAACCATTACCTTCTTTTATTCTGCACCCCCTTTTTACCTGTTCTGGTCTATGATCGTAATAAAGGTGAACTGAACTGAACAATCAAAGTTAGCAAGATCTGCCCAGTTCTCTCTTTTGTGGAATGTGTTGTGGAGTGGAGGAGCCTGGGCAGGAACAGAATCATATAGGATAAGTATAATATAACATTGCATGTAATGGAACAATAGAGACATATAGGAAAGGAGAGGAGCAAAGCATAGACCAGAGGGGCATTTTGCTGATGCTCTTTGGTTGTGACACATTGTGGGACGATTTGTCCTAAAGTTTGGGCTTCTCTGCCTTTCAGCTAGTTTAGCCTTGGTGGCTTCCCAGTGTTATGGATCTGCCATGGTTGTTGTAGTGATTTTTCACGAACAACCCATGAAATAACAAGGCCACAGAAAAGACATTGGGTTGAAATGCTGGCCACTTCATTCAACTATCATCTGTTTACATTTCATCTCCTGAGATATACAAAAGGTGGGGGGAGCAACTTAGTATGGGAGCAGCTGGGGCAGTTGGTGTGGAGAAAACAGGCAAAGCTAGGAAAAGGTGGGGGCTGCTCCCAGGATCTATAAATAGAGAAGAGGAGCTGTGTTTGAGGAATGTGTGAGTCAATCAGTCAGTCAAATTTTATTGCTTTTGGCCAGTGGCTGTTGCCACAATAACAACAAAATACAACAAAATAATACATATGTACCCAACATCAGTCGTATGATTATATAGCAATTTACAATTTACAAAATTTAGCAATTAAAATTTAAAATAGTATACACACACACACACACACACACACACTAATATGAAGTTATTAAATGTAATTACAGTGTGCTCGTGTCATACATGGGCGCTTCTTATGCGGCTTTCAGCTTATGCTGAAAACTGCATAATGGAACTAACAATGGTGTGCGTGCTTACATAAGTCCCATTATTTTTAATGGGGCTTGAGCATATGTGCTATTTGCCTTACCCACTGTATCTGCTATATATTTATTTCTGAGTTTTTTGGCTGCTAAAGCATACAAAGCTACATGCCAGGTCACATCTTTGTCCATATCCACTTAGAGGGAGAAAACTGCTTCTTGTGGGCTCTGACAAGGGCTAGTTTCAATTATGGGAATCACAAATCATTCCCTTGGTTCACTATATAGTGGACAATGCAATATGTAATGAACAGGGTCCTCTAATTCTGGGCATCCATATAGGCATGTGAGCTCCTTTATTGTGATGATCCTGTGCCTTCCACCTCTGTAGTGTGTCAAAGCCTGCTGCGGCAGGAGCTTGTTTCAGAACTGCCAGGATGTGCAATTAGGATTACGGGGCTCAGTCTGGATGGGATTCAGACTCCCACACTAGGAAACCAACTAGGGACAGGAGAAGTCCAGTATAAGGAGTGTGTCATTTTACCCTGTGGGGTTAGCAGCCAAGTGATGCTATGCTGTGCGAGGGAGGATCCAAATTGACTCGTGTTTCTCTTTGACAGCCCCAGTAACCATTTTATTCATTTTCTCAGAAATGAGAAGGAAGTGGTCTACTGCTTCGGATCTCTTTGTGCAGCTCCTTATTTCATTCTGTTCAACCATCCCCAGGGACATTTACCAACTTACTCCTTAAACTGTGGAAGGAAAGCAAAACAAAAGAAACTTCCTGCCTGGAATTAACATAGGAAACCTATGGGAGGAATTTTCTGATTTTTGGGCCTTATTGATATATGCAGAGGGCATGTGGGTGAGCTGCTGCTAGTAGATGTGATGGATGGCAGCAGAGATAACATGCAGCATATATTGAGCATCCAGGTGGCCAGCCTGCAGACGTCATGCCCCCACTCCATCCTGAGGCTGGCTCTTTATGCCAGTCTGTTGAGGCCCTAAATCCATATTAAAAGCTAAAGATAGAGGGATGAATTTTAACAACAGAGAAGCAAATATTTATTAATGAGCTTTAAGCAATAACTTGCAGGAATGGGTGGGTATCAATGCAATGTTCAGCTTGTTTGTCTTTATTGAAAAATGGCAGAATGCCTATTACAATGTTTTAAATAACCCACCCAGTTTAAGATAAGGGTTAAGGTTATTTCATGTTGGTTCATGTTCCGATACCCTAAAGGTGGAAGATCCTGGAAGCTAAGAAGTGTCAGCCCTGGTTAGTCTTTGGATGAGAGACTACCAACAAATACCAGGCTCTGTAGGCTATATATCAGAGGAAGGAACTGGAAAACCACCTCCGAGTATTCATTGTCTAAGAAAACTGCAAGAAATCCATGGGGTCACCATAAGTCAATAGGGGACTTGAAGACACACACATCTATACCCATTCCACAAAGCTAGAAAAATGGAGACTGAAGTTTTAATAGATTTGCCATGCTGGATCTCCCATTGTACTTGCTTACAATGTAACCCTGATGTACCCACACTTTGCCATGATTTTTCAGGCCCAAATCCAGATGGGGAGGAGATGACCAGAACCAGCAAAGATCCTCCATCTTATCATCATATACTGCCTTATGAAGTGTCTGAGATTTTTTTAGTCCTCCTCTGACCCATGCCAGTTTGTAGCTTGTAAACACAGTTCTTGCATAATAATTCAAAACCAAATCTTTAGCTCCTATGATGCTCAGTCCCAGAAAATATTTGATTTCAGATGTTACAGTGGAATTCATGGTTAGGTTCATAGTTTTATTTTTAATTTTCTAGTATGTTGGCTCCCTGAGGAACAGAGTAGTCAGGATTATGTTTACTTCCAGTGACACCATTTAGAGAGCACAGCCAAGTTTGCCATCAATAGTGCCTGTGGAACCTCAAGTGACAAAATGTATCAGAGGTAATTATCTCCCTTACAATTATCTGAATGACCATCATTGATTCTCTGTGACACACCTCCTGCAGCTTTTCAGAAAGTATCTTTTAAAAAATAATAATGCATAAAGAAATCTGAAAGTGGTTATAAATGCTTCTGTTTGTGCCACTCAGAACTGGAGTGAGAGGTGAAAGACTGGGAGGGCTTTCTCAAACTCTGCTTGTTTCCCACTTTCATACTATAGCACTCATTTTGAATCATTATTGGACTTTCTTTTCACTCAAGGCATGTCTCCAAACCTTTCAGAGCATGATGAAACACCTATCATCACAAAGTATTACTAGAAGAGACCAGTGCCCTCTCTTGCTGCTTGTTACAAGATGTGATGAAGCTATAGATGAACACTGGGGAATCTTCTCTAAGACAGAATCAGGATGACAAAGCTACTGGTGATATTGCTTTTATTCCTCCACATGATCTGCAAGGTGAAAGCTATCCAGTGCCCCCTGCGTGATCCCCTCCATATTCCTTATGAGTGGTATCAGCCAGAAGATGTCATCATTGGTGGGATTGCATCACAGATGATTTACATTTTCCATGAAGTTCCTTTTACAAAACACCCTTCTGAAGAGTTCTTTCAAATATCATTGTAAGGAATTCTCTTTCTCTCTTTTTTTTTTTAGCAGACCTTGGAAATGTTACTTTTTTTTGAATTATGATATTCAGAGGCCCCCAGCCAGCATGTAGTCCAAAAAAAAGGTAAACTTTCTTGATCAGGTTGTATCCTATGCTTATGAAGATAAAATAAATAAGTAAATAAATAAATAAATCAGGTTCAATGCATAAATGTGCCCATTTGTAATACAGAAGGTGATCTCCTCCATTGCTATCCACAATGGAGATTATGGTCTTTTCTATTGCATTCTTCAAACCACCCAAATGTATTCCTGGTAGGAATGTATGGGGTATGGGTATCCTTATATCTTGAAAAATCTGGGAAGTGACAGGAACTAAAATGTTTGTGCTGTTTCACTATATGTGGAACAGAACACTTCACTTTTATGCTCAGGAAGAGGTGGACATATTACAGTCCTTTGATGTGCCTGTGTCCTAGTTTAGTGTTTTCTCTCTATAGAGGCTTCTCATTTAATCACATGCAATTCTCACTTTCAGTATGATCACAAAGTTCCTCCAGCATGTCCTAACCTTGGCATTTGCAGTAAATGAGATCAATGAAGACCCAAAACTCTTGCCCAATCTCACACTGGGATTCCACATCTGTGACAGCTACTATGATGCAAGGATGACCTATCGTACCACCTTGGAGCTGCTTTTCAAATCACGTAAATTTGTCCCCAACTACAAATGTGACAGTGATGAAGGCCTCATCCTAGCCATCATTGGGGCATTTAGCACTGAAATCTCACTCCGAATGTCAGACATATCAAGCCTTTACAAAATTCCACAGGTGGGGATTGCATATGAGGATGTGGGGACTGTCATAAATTGCACAGGTGCAGATATAAGACCAGTGCAAACTGAAAAAACCAAGGCCAGTGGGTGGTGGAACTGATTTAGATTTCACTCTGAACTTGAAATAGTAGTGATTTATGGATAGGCCATTTAAAGGAGAGACTAAACTGCAGAGTGTGTGTCCTGCTTGTCCAGTGTAGATTGTAGAGGGGCATTGCTGGCATGTATCACATTGGAGGAAGAACATGATATATCCATGAAAAGGTATGTAACAATAAAAGCCAGTTACTCTTAAAGGTGTTCCTACATTCCCTTTTCTCAGCTTTCCCTCCCTTCCTCCCTTCTTTGCTGCAAGAGACCAACACAGATACTTCTTTGAGTATTACTAGGCAGAATCAGGTACTATGATCAGATTTCATTTTAATTATGTTTAATTTTTACAACAACAAAAGAAGCAAAAGTGACATGTTACATTTTGGAAATTTAGAGAAATAGTGTCCTGTGTTGGAGCCTTTTTGACTCCCTCAGGATTTTTCAGGCTATATACCTCACATCACTTGCATTCCTAACATCCTCCCTGGGGATGATGGATGTGCTAGTGCATTACATATCAAAAGTACTTCACTTGGAAAAGCTGGTATATTATATAGTGCATTTATATGGAATTTTTCCTTTTAACTCTCACTCAGCTTGAATGTACTTAGGCATTCCTCCTAAAAATTTCCAAAAAAATAAATGCATGTTTTCTTCTAGCTCATGTATGGTTCATTTGCTTTAGAGGAACGTTTTTCAGCTCAGCTTCCTTCCCTTTACCACATGGTCCCAAATGAAGTCCATCAAAACATGGGAATTATCTACTTGCTGAAATATTTCAGATGGACATGGGTTGGGCTATTTGCCATGGATGATGATAGTGGAGAACAGTTCTTTAAGGCCCTGGAGCCACAGCTTTCTCAACATGGAATCTGTTCAGCCTTTGCTCAGAGAATCCCAAAACAAGCAATTGACTTTACATATGATGTATTCCATGACATACTCTCTCATCTATATGAATGTTTAACAGATAGCAAAGTCAGTATATTTGTCTTCTATGGAGAAACCATGTCTGCTATACTGCTGACAATCTTGACAACTCATATACAGAAAAACTTTGAAAAAGTGTGGATTATGACGGCTCAGATGGATTTGACTTTACTGGGATTTCAGCCAGACTCAGATTGGCAACTTTTCAGTGGTAGCATTTTCTTCAGTGTTCGCACAAATCAGCTTCAAGGATATAATACATTTCTACAGACCATAAACCCTTATCAGATGCAAGGAAGTAGTTTTCTCATAGAATTCTGGGAGCAAGTATTCAACTGTGTATTTCCAGATAGGGGAAAGCCAGTAATGGATGATAAAATTTGCTCTGGGGAAGAGAGGCTGGAAAGTCTTCCTGGACGTCTTTTTGAAATGAACATGAGTGGCCACAGCTACAGTATCTATAATGCTGTTTATGCCATAGCACATGCTTTCCAAGCAATGGAATCTTTCAGATTAAAATGCAGAGCAACAGTGAAGGGTAAAACCATTGAACTTCAAGACCTTAAACCTTGGAAGGTAATGTGTCCACCTTTTTGTGGGCATAAAAGTGAATATATATGAAGCTTTTTAATGGGGTGTTTGTTATATCAGGTGGGAGCTGTAGTTTTTAATGTATGTAATTTTAATGTTAGATGGGGGATGTGGTGGCTTAGTGGTTAAGATGCCAGATTGGATGGAAGATCGGAAGGTTGGCAGTCCAAGGCCCAAATGTTGCTTGATGGGGTGAGCTCCCATCACTAGTCCCAGCTTCTGGCAACCTAGCAGTTCGAAAGCAAGCAAATGTAAGTAGATAGATAGGTACTACTTAAGTGGGAAGGCAACAGCATTCGGTGCAGTCATGCAGGCCACATGACCACCAGAGCAGTCCTTGGGCAACACTGTCTCTTTGGCTTAGAAATGGAGATGAGCACCACCCCCTACAGTCGGTTATGACTAGACATTCATGTCAAGGGACTACCTTTACCTTTACTGAATTTTATATTATTTTTATTTTATGTCTTTGCTTGTTTTTATTGTAACATGTTTTGAAAATGTGTTTATTTGTGAGCTGCCTTGGGTCCCTTTCTCTGAGAAAGATAGCATAAAAATAAAATGAAATAAAGAAGCATTCTGCTTCACAAATAGTGAAACGGTGTTGCATATGTCAGTGATTGACAACACTTTCTTAGTACAAAGAAAAATCCATCAGTGATACATTAATTGGCCAAATGAAATGCACAAAATACTTGTTGCAAGCTTTCGAAGCTCCATAGGCTTCCTCATCAGGCAAGATGTTACAAACCAAACAGGAGGAAAAAAATTGGAGATGTTAGTCAGATGCCTGCATGTTGTTTCAGTCCTTAGTAAAGATGTTATGATGGGGAGGATATCTTTTGCCGGCAAGCTCCTCCTCCTTCTGGCCATGTGGCAATAGGGAGTTTTTCAAAGTTCAGGAAATTCAGAGTCCATTTGCATCTCAACAGGGACCTCTCTTTTGCAATCCAATATGTCTCCAATCCAGTGAGGTCACAGACCTCTTTATAGCCAGAGGACACTGGCCAGAATACTCCAGCTTGCTCCCAGTGTATTCTGGCCCTGAAGCTGCTCCAAATCACTCCCATTACAGAGTCAAAGGCTTTCATAGCCGGCATCCATAGTTTCTTGTGGGGCTTTTGGGCTATGTGGCCATGTTCTAGAAGAGTTCCTTTCTGACGTTTCACCAGCATCTGTGGCTGGCATCTTCATTATCTCCACACTTCTGAGAAATGATAAATGGCTGTGTTCACATGCATCCCACCATATCACCTGGTACCACTGCAAGTTGTGTGAGTCACTCCCTCTGAGGTTGAAAACAAGACATTCAGCATCCATTACATGGTTGGGCACCTCAATGTAACCTTAGAGGGAGTGACTTGCACCAGCAGCAGTGGCATTGCTAGGCAGCACAGTGGGATGTGTGTGTAAACAATTGCCCAGTGTCACTCACTCCAGAGTGCTCCATATTTTCCTGGAAAGTCTGGACAAAAAGGCAAATCATTTTAAACTGGGTGAAGGGAGAGATGGCCTGGATTTGGTGCAGAACTGGCCTCATGTTGTGAAGACAGTTCACACTCTACACTGGCTGCTCCAAATCACTCCCATTAGGGACAGGACACCAATTTAAATGGCCAGTATAGACTTAAACAACTTCTTCTTCTTCTTCTTCTTCTTCTTCTTCTTCTTCTTCTTCTTCTTCTTTTTCTTCTTTTTCTTCTTGCTTTTCCCCCCAAAATGGGACACAAACCAGCTTACAAATAAAATAAAATACAATCAAAAACATTCAAGAGTGGGTATTAAAATAGAATTAAAGTAGAGATGTGGTGGCTTAGTGGTTAAGATGCCAGTTCTGCTGCTCGGAAGACTGGAAGATTGGCAACCTAGCAGTTCGAAAGCATGCAAATGCAAGTAGATAGAAAAGTACCACTTGCAGTCACGCTGGCCATATGACCACCAGAGCAGACAACACTGGCTTTTTGGCTTAGAAATAGAGATGAAGATCACCCCATACAGTCGGTTACCACTCGACATTCATGTCAAAGAATTACCTTTACCTTTAGACATGCCCAAATACAGGTGATAATCAAAGGACAGATTCCTTGGAGTAAGGGGCAGATGTTCCAAAGATCCTATTAAAACTAGTCATTCCAAAGGAACTACTAGATTTCTTTTTCCCACTATAACCATTTTCTCTTTCCTCCACTGTGAATCTCACTTAATGTCACTGATTTCAGGATTTTCTTGAAGGTATTAAGGATATTTCTGGATTCAATCTGTTCTTTTGACATGATTTTTCTTTTCTTCTCCACTTAGATGCACCCTTTCCTTCAAAGCATTTCATTTAACAATTCAGCTGGAGAAATGGTTTCTTTTAATGATAAGAGGGAAATAGTAACTGTGCTTGATATTATGAACATGATCGTGTTTCCAAACAAGTCCTTCTTTAGAATGAAAGTTGGAAAGATGGATCCCACGACACTGGAAGTCATTATAAATGAGGATCTAATTGTATGGCCCAACTATTTTAATCAAGTATGGCTCTTAGAATGTCCTTCCATTTTAATTTTTTTTAAAAATGAGATAGAGGATAAATGTTTTGTTTGTTCTCAGCCACCTGTTATTGGTGATTAGTCTTTAGAATAAATCAGGTCTTCTAATCATATGTATACCAGTATGTCACAGTGTTAAGTGTTTTGAGATATAAAAGATCTGGGATTTTGTTCCAAATGAGCCACTGTGTAACCTTAGGATGCCTAGGCATCTGGAGATCCTCTAGTATGACTCTGTGGTCACCATCCACAGAAGGACGTCCAGATGCCTAGAGGGAACACCTCTTTAGGCACCTCCAGTGCAATTTTGTGATCAACTTCCACTGAAAATATAGATTTCACTGTTATGGTTGATTTTCACTACCCATGTTAATTGTACGAATGTATGATACAGGGGTCATACTATAATTAGAAGGTGTTTAGTATATTTCACAATCCTTGATAACAGTTTGTTAGCTTCATTAAGGATAAGAAAGCGGGTAAAATATCTTTGCTGATCACAATGATCCAATGGTTATTGTTGCCACAATGTATTTTTTTTCCATGGGATAAGGCATTGGCTTAAACAGTCTGTGCCATTCTCCATACTTTTCTCAGTCAAGCAAACAGATTAGGCTTGCAGCTAGATATGGAAATCAGCAATGCCCAGGAAAACATTGGGAGATCTTTTGGCATTTTCCATGACTCTTTTGATTTCATTTAAAGGACTACTAGAATAAACAAATAAATAAGTCAGTCCTCTTCTCTTCTGTTTGCTGATAGGTGCTGCCAATTTCACTGTGCAATGATCCCTGCTGTTCTGGTTATCAGAAGAAAAAGAAAGAAGGAGAAAAATTTTGCTGTTATGACTGCATTCCATGCCCAGAAGGGAAAGTTTCAGATGCAATGGGTATGTGACATTTATACCACCTTTTCCAGCATAATATAAATCAAAATATATCAAGTGGTAAATTATATGATTGTATGCAAATTAGTGGTAGATAAGATGGTATTGTTCAGAAATTTTGGACTGCTACTGATAGAATTTCTAATCATTGGGCATCACAACTAGGGAAGATTGTAATAGTGCCAAGGTAATTTACATATGTGCTGACCTCTCCTCCTTCTCCTTCCCTTTTCAGATATGGATAATTGTCACAAATGCCCAGAAGATCAGTATCCAACAAAGGACAAAGATGGATGCATCCCCAAAGTCATAACTTTTCTGTCTTATGAAGAACCTTTAGGGATCAGTTTAGTTCTGATAGCTGCCCTCTTTTCCTCCCTGACAGCTATCATATTAGGGACTTTCATTAAGTACAGAGACACCCCCATAGTCAAAGCAAACAACCGACACATCACTTACACTCTCCTCACCTCCCTTTTGCTGTGCTTCCTTTGTTCTTTCCTCTTTCTTGGAAGACCGAAGAAAGTAACCTGCTTTCTCCGGCAATCAGCTTTTGGTGTTATCTTCTCTATGTCTGTTTCCTGTATCCTGGCCAAAACCATCACTGTGGTTGTTGCTTTCATGGCCACCAAACCAGGGTCAAGCATGAGGAAGTGGGTAGGGAGAAGACTGTCCAATTCTATTATCCTTCCTTGCTCCCTTCTTCAAGCCATTATTTGTGCAGTATGGATGGAAACCTCCCCTCCATTCCCAGATTTGGATACATGGTCAGTGACTGGACAGATTGTGGCAGAATGCAATGAAGGGTCCACCATAATGTTTTATCTCGTCCTGGGCTACATGGGACTTCTTTCCATCAGCAGCTTCACTGTGGCTTTCCTAGCCAGGAAGTTGCCAGACGCTTTTAATGAAGCCAAGTTCATCACCTTCAGTATGTTAGTTTTTTGCAGTGTTTGGCTGTCTTTTGTTCCAACCTACCTGAGCAGCAAGGGGAAATATATGGTAGCTGTGGAGATTTTCTCTATCTTAGCCTCCAGTGCTGGGTTACTGGTTTTTATTTTTTTCCCCAAATGCTACATTATTGTACTGAGGCCTCACCTGAACAACAAGGAGCAACTTATAAGGAGAAACAATTCTAGAATCTAACATGCTGATTCTACATATAATATGTAGATTCATTTGAGGAAGTAGGCCAAGGGCAAAACAGACCGGCTAGAAATGCCAGCATCAGGATGGAGTGGGGGCATGGGGATTGCATGCTGCATGCCCTGACTCTGCTCTGATGCTGGTATCACACTGTGTGCCTGACTGCATGGTGGGGGCATCATGGTGTTCCTTTGGCATAGTGTTTATACATGCTGTGCCAAAGAAATGCTGAAAAGCCACTGTGGTGGTGGCAAGGGCAGCTTTTTGCTGGCTCTAAAAGGAAAGGCATTTTGCTGCTCTTTTTAGATTCGTAAAGCACTGGATTGGGGTGCAGCGTGCAGTTGCCACGGCCCAAATCCAGTGCTGAAAGGGGTGGTGGGAATCTGCTCTTTTCGGGCGCCAGAGCTCCAGGTCTACAGAGGCTTGTATTACAACTTGTTTCACACAGTCTCAGAGATGTTGCAAGATCCTTTAGCATACTGATATTCCAAACTAACATGACTAGATCTCTGAATTCTACTTAAATATAACCTTTTATAGAAAAGAGTCAATGGGTTTTTCTCTAAGAACCATACAAACGCTAGATTGAGAAATAACACATGATTAATCCATTCTATCAACATATTTTGAGCAAACAGAACCAGTGTATAACAATTTCATGGAAGTGAAAATGCAAAATTAAATGTTTGATTGAATAATGACCAATTATTCTTTACTAATGTATTTTCTTTTGTGTGTGTGCTATGTGTCTTCAAGTCATTTGAAGCCAAACCTATCATGGGCAAACCTATCACAGGGTTTTCTTGTGAGATTTGTTTAGAGGAGGTTTGCCATTGCCTTCCCCTGAGGCTGAGAATGTGTGACTTGTTCATGGTCACCCAGTGGGTTTCATGGCAAAGCAGGAATTGATCCCGGGTCTCCAGAATCATAGCTCAGTGCTCAAACCACTACACCAAAATTTATTCCTTTACATCTTATACATAATAGGGTAAATGGCCAGAAGGATCCATAGCATCTCTGTTATCACTCCTTTAATCATTTCCATAGTAATGACACTGTTAGTTTTTTCTATAAATCTAAGGAAGCATACAACAGGGACCAGCTTTCCAATACTAATCAGGGCCAGCTAGTATAAATGACATTGGAAAATGTTTAGTACAACATTCTTTTTAAGAGGACTTGTGCACATGACATAGTTATAGCACTAGATTCCATATTAATACTCATGAAAATGTATTTTGGAATCCTGGATTTTATAGTTTTGTGAAGTAATGAAACTCTCTGGCTGAGGATTCTAAACATCTCCCTAACCTAGAAATCCCAGGATTCCATAGGATATTGTCATGACAATTAAAGTTAAATATACCACTATATGGATAAGGTCAGGGAACTGTCTAATTAAAAATAATAATTGTAAACCGCGCTAATAGCCTTTAGTGCTGAAGGGCAGGGTATAAATTTATTATTATTATTATTATTATTATTTAAAAGGGCCCAAAGTCTACTGTATCTGCTCATTATTTTCCTTCCATGAGGCCACAATCCTCTTATGTGGTATGTGTCATGGCAATTGCACTGATGTCAGATGCTGTAGAGATTGAATCAATGATGAGATTTTGGCCCTCTGAACAAACAGCCCATTGGGTGGCTGTGGAAGACATGCAAATGAATAATGTATACATTATGGTATGATATGGGAATGGAATGTGTTAGGAAATCTCTCACTTAGGCGAATTATAATTAGCTCAAATGCTGCAGAGAGGAGGTCCTACTCGGGAATCGTGGTCCCAGAATTGTATACCAGAGGTCCATCGACAAACCCCAAGAGAGATGAGACTAGTCCAAGTGAATCCAATGAAAATATACAGTTTATTGGGGCATAGATACCACACACAACAAAAGGGGACACACACACACACACACACACACACGTTCAATGCTAGCGAAAAGGGAGAGGTAAGATTGGGAGTTAGGTTTGAGAGAGAGAGAGACACCGCTGGAATATTACCATAGAAGTCTTCTCATGGAAGCCTGATGGATGTGGATGAGGATGATGAACACGACCGCTGGGATGAGGGGAGATTGGCTGCGGGAGCTATGAGAAGAGGTCAAACTGGTGTGGACCAGCCTGTACTCTGAGGGTGGCATCAATGAGAGATTCAAACTTGGAATCTTTTATAGGGCTGAACATATCCTGAGGCTACTAGATAGGCTTAGACAAAGGTTCTGATTGCCTGGGCTTTGTTAAGCCAAGAGCAAATAATCTATGTACAATGCACTTAGGTTTGGACACAATTTGGAGGGGCAGCTGGCTTAATGGCTGAGTCCTTAAGTCAATCACTGGCTCATCAGGTGTAATGCCAAAGCTGTTGTCTTACTCCGGATGGCAGTGGCAAATCTGGTTTGGCGACTCCCAAACGTCGGGACTCTATGCCTCCAAGCGGGCTTGACTACATGACCTCCTCGCTTGGGGCTTATGGTGGGTCCTTGGATAGGTCAGTCAGGATTCATATCACATTCCATGTGCCCCACCCCCCAATTTTATTAAAAGCATATATTGTAACAAATGGAACAAAAAGAAATTCAAATTCTGAGAAGTGCAACAAGAATCAGACTGACAGATTTTCATATCCTGAAGTACAATCAATAATCTGGGGTGGTGAGTATAGAGGGCACATGTCAGAAATGAAGGTAGATATTGGAATAATTTCCACATATCAGTGATAGGTAAAAATGTATTCATTCCAATATGGTGGGACAGACATTTTCATCATTCCTGACCATTGTCTACACTGGGGAGGTTAATGGGAGACTGATTTATTTATGTGTTTTTTTCTGTTTAAATATTTATATCCCAACCTATATTGTTGCAAATCCAGGTGATATACAAGGTAAAAAAAATTAATATCCTCCTCAATCCCTCATTTGCCATTTCTCCAACTGCAAAAACTCTCTGAAAAGTGCATTCTTTTCAAAGACTCCTGGTGATGGGGAGAAAAATTGATTAAATCAGTCATTCTTCCCTGTGCAAATGAATAATTTGATCCAATACATCATGATCCTAAATCTAGCTCCCATACAAAGCAGTGTGAAAAACATGTTTATTATCAGTGGTATTCCTCAGAGACAAAAAAAAATTGCAGATCAAATTATTTCTCCCCCCCTCCTGCAATTATCTGGATCACACTTCTTGGCAAAAGTCCAACACCATTCCATATGGCACTGGAAAAAGAATCAGTAAGTATGTCAGCCAGTGGCTATAATAAACCACAACATATATAACATTTGGAGCAGAGGTTAGAGGCAGCTACGGCTCTATTATTTTGAACATTGACAGTTTTTGCCTTTCATTGCACGTGCCTAGCTTCTGATCATTGCATATCGGCAGTGACTTGAGTCATGGTTTTCTAACCATCTTTATGTTGTCAAGTACGATATACTTCTTTTTATGAAGGATACCCGCAAGATTGTCCCCAGTCTAACATAGCTTGTTCAAAGTTGATTGACAATATGACAGTGAGGAGGTTGTAGACGGGTGCAGAGGAATTGGCATTGGACAGAAGTTTTGCCATCAGATGGTGCTGTTAGTGTTTTTGCTGCTGCTTCTGTCTCACATGGTATATAGAGTAGATTCGATAAAATGCCCAGCAAGTGAACCCCTTGCCATCCCACATGAGTGGTACCAGCCAGGAGGTCTTCTCATCGGTGGGATTTCTTCTCTGGTCATTTACATTTTCTATCCACTTACCTTCAGGGAACCCCCTTCAAAAGAGCTGAGTTATGATACTCCAATGTAAGGATCTTTCTCCTCATTTTTGTGTCGTAATAAATAAATTTTATTATTATTACATTATTTATTATTTGTATGAGTTTTGAAATCTAAGAATTTGTTATATGGGAGAAAGATTTCAAAGAATGCATGCATGAGGTGTGATCATATCAATAACATCCAGTCCAGAATTGCCTGGTCTGGCTTCTAAAAGTCACATTCATTTGTTAAAACGACAACAGCAACAACAACAATAACAGGGAAAATTTGAGATATAGCTAATTATGTACAGGAATGCACTATTTGGTTTATTTTTTTAAAAAGAAGCATACTAAAAGATGTTCAGGAAACCCAACCAAATTTTCAAAATGTTAGAAATGAAGGAGTAATCAAAATGGAATCATTTACAGCCAGAAAATGAAGATGGTGATAATTCATCTAAGATATAGGGACAAGTCCCATGAATTCATGGGAGCTTTCTTCTAAGTAGGTGTTAATAAGATAACACCATTATCTTATTTTCAGTTGCACTTCACAAATTCACAATAATTGCTTGGCATTCATTTGATGAATATTGTAGTTGTTGTCATTGTTCACACTGTTCACATGGCCACTATTATGATCTCCCTTGCTTCTTAGTTACTGCAGATTATTCCTGCCTCTTTCAAATAATGAGGAAAGCTTTTATGAATTTGTTTCAGAACTGAATAATTATGATTTTATTCATTTATATCTTGTTTTCTCCCCAATAACGGGACTCTTATTTAGATTGCCTTACTTCAAACCAGTGTTAGACAGATGATTTCCTGCCATATAGTATTTGCTTCTGAATGAACATGTCACTCTGTTGGCAGTTTGGTGACAAAATTCTACCAGCACATCCTTGCCTTGGCATTTGCCGTAAAAGAGATTAATGAGAATCCTCACTTCTTGCCCAACGTCACCCTTGGGTTCCACATCTCTGATAGCTACTATGATGCAAAGAGGACCTATCGTACCACTCTGCACCTGCTCTTTAAATCACATCAGTTTGTCCCAAACTATCAGTGTGGCACTCAGAAAAATCTTAGAGCTGTTATTGGAGGACTTGGCTCTGATGTTTCTTTCCGTATGGGAGAACTCTTAGATCTCTACAAGATTCCACAGGTAACATCTGTGCAAGGGAGTATGGGAGATGCTTATTCATTGATTTATTTAGACTATTTGTACCCTGATCTTTAGCCAAACCAGGCTTCAGGGGCATTTAAAAAAATAATTAGTTTGACATTTCTCTGCCCTCAGCTTTACAATCTAAATAAAGCATAAGATACAAAGAAATGGGAATAACAGTGGGAAAATGGACTAAGTTCAGCAGATGTTGGCTGCTCTTTCCTCTTCTCATTTAAAGGCTAGAGCAATGGCAGTTGGAACATGGAGATAGGAGCTCTCCCCAGCTACTGAGGGATCATCTGCATTGACCAGGATAGGAAAGATGTGAATTTAACTGGAAAATAATGTCTTGGCTAATGCTTAAAGGCAAATAGAGACTTGCATTATGAAGTGGATGGGAAGAAGATAGAAAAAATGGGTAACATTAATCACTTGTAATAGGTTTATGTCCATGCACCAATTCTAGGAACCTGTGTCATATTTTCACACACTTAGATCATTCTGACAGAAAACAAACTGAATTTCAGGTGTTCTGAACTTGCATATTTGAACCCTGGTGATTATTCATTGCACAAAAAAAGCACACATCCGATTCACCAGACATTCTGTCCTGCCACTCTTAAAACTAACAAAATTTTCTTTTAGCTCACTTATGGTTCATTTGCTCCAGAAGAGAAATGGATTATACAGCCCCCTTCTTTATATCACATGGTTCCAAATGAAGCTCATCAATACACAGGTATCATTCAAATACTTAAGCATTTTGGATGGACATGGGTCGGATTCTTCACTGTTGATGATGACAGTGGAGAACATTTTTTGAAGATCCTAGAACCACTGCTTTCCAAAAATGAAATCTGTTCAGCATTCATTGCAAGAATTCCACAACAAACCCAGCTTGGAAACTTAAATGAAATTAATGATAAAGTCTTCAGTATTTATCTACCTTTCACTGACATGAAAACCAATGCATTTGTTGTTTATGGAGAAACATTGTCCATTATATGGCTGAGTTATTTCATGCTTCTAGGAGCTCCTGGCTATAACAAAACAACATCTTTTGAAAGAGTGTGGATTATGACTGCCCAGATAGAGTTTGTATTATCAAGCCTTCAAAGGGTCTCAGATCTGCAAGTCTTCCAAGGGGCCATTTCCTTTACAATTCATTCCTATGATCTTCCTGAGTTTAAGAGATTTCTTCAGACTGTAAGGCCCTGCTGGATAGAAAGAGATGGATTTCTCAAGGACTTCTGGGAGCAAACCTTTGACTGTTTGTTTCAATGTCCAGTGATACCAATGGATGTCTATGAGATATGTACTGGGTCAGAGAGACTGGAGAGTCTTCCTGAACATGTTTTTGAATTGCGAATGACTGGCCACAGCTACAGTATCTATAATGCTGTCTATGTTGTGGCACACGCAATTGATGCCATGAGCAAACATAGAGCCAAATTCAGATCAATGGCAGGGGTCAGAACACTTGTATTTCAGGATCTCCAGCCTTGGCAGGTAATAATTGTATTTAGAAAGGAGCTCTCTTTTGGGGGGGGGGGGGTTACACCATTTTGGCCACAAATATTGGGAGAAAACTATTGGTAGAATACAGGATATCTGAAAACCACCTCTTCCCATAGGAGCCTGCTAGAAATTTGAGGTCTTCAATGGAGACCCATGTTGTGTGTCCCAAAATAGGTTGGTGGGTAGATGTAACAGGGTTTTCTCTGCAGCAGCACCTCAAATTTTGAACTGTCTGCCCAAATAAGTTAGGCTGGCTTCATCTCTTTAAAGATTCTGGCAGGCAGCCCCAAAAATGCTGTTCCACATGGACTTTGATGCTTCAAATTGCTGTTTGAACTGCTTTAAAATTGTATTTTAGGATTGCTGCTAAATTGTTTTAAAAGTTTTAAAATACTAGTTTAATGTGTTTTAAAAATGTTTTTATTGCTGTGCTATTTGAATTGTGTTTATTTGTTCATCACCTCTGAGCATTCCTTGCCGAAGAAAATGAATGAAATTCATGGAGTCATCATAAGTTGACAGGCAAATTGAAAGTGTGCACACACACTTGTATACACATGAAAGCCCTTGGGAGCTGGTAGCCATATAATAAAATCATAAAATAAAGACATAAATAAATAAATATGAAAAAGTAATTGTCTTTCTGTATTTAAAGCCTGGAAAAAATACAGTGCAATTTTTAAATACAAACTCTCATGGCAAAATAACTGATTTTTCTGGTTAGCATTGTGTGTGTGTGTAACTGTATCAGAAAAGGAAGATGATTTTACAGCATGAAGAATGCAGCACATTCTTATCCTATTATGTTCCCTTTTCTCTTTCAATAAGCTCCATCAATTTCTTCAGGGCATTTCATTCAACAACTCTGTTGGAGAAACTATGTCATTTAATGAACATAATGAACTAGGTGGTGGGTTTGACATTATGAATATGGTCACATTTCCAAACTCGTCCTTCTGGAGAGTAAAAGTTGGAAGAGTAGATCCCAAAGCTCCTAAAGGAAAAGAACTCACCATTTGTGAGACTATGATCACATGGCCAAGAAGGTACAACCAGGTATGGATCATGAAATGTTTTTGGGGAGTCCCTCCTTCCTCCAGATGGATGATTCCACCAGGTTTGTTCCCACCATCATGACTTTCCAATCTAAGCCATAAAGCTGGTGTCTCCTATTATATGCCAGTACAACAGGAAGGTGCTAAATAATTATGCCTACAACATTTGAAAATGCCATATATTTTTTTTTCAAGTGAAATATCCAAACAACTCAATGCTTTCCATAACTTTATTGAAATTTGATAGGACTGAGGGAACCTGATGAAATTTCTTCAAGAGAAATCAATAAACCATCATATTTTCTGTGCCTCAAGTGAATAGAGTTTCCACTAATTCCTAGGACTTTCTCTCCAACAGAGGAGATTATCAGACGAACGAAAACCAGGGAAGAAAAAGGCATACTCCTGGCAAAGCTGTGCGATTGCACTGAAGAATTTCAGATGACATTGCACTTATGCAGGACTTAATCCATAAAGATCCAGGAATACTCCAGCAACAAACAATTCCTGTGACTTCCCCAAATGAACATTCCTGGATCTTAATTGATTATGTCATGGATAAGTGCGATATGTCTGAAGATCTTCAGGATGATTGCATGACTTTACCGAGAGTATGGCTTTTACACCTGGCTTTTTCCTCTCATCTGGTAATCTCCAGAGTGTAAAATTATTTCTCACATCAGAGTGTAAAATTAGTATATGCCATACTCTTGAAAGAGCCAGGGTGCCGTAGTGTTTTGAGCACTGGATTATGGTTCTGGAGACCAGGGTTTGATTCTCCACTTGGCTATGGAAACCCATGGAGTAACCTTGGGTGAGTCACACATTCTCAGCTCCAGAAAATCCTGTTATAGGTATACACCTTAGGGTCAGCATAACTCAGAAATGATTTGAAGGCTTACCACTACCACCACCACCACCACCACCACAATAATCTGGAAAGTACCAACAATCCATTTTATTTATTTATATTTGGTAGCCAATTTTTTTCTTTGTACATCAGATTATGACCAGCAAAATATGTTTCATTTTTTGTTTCCTAAATTCCTCTACCCTTTATGTGTGTTAGGTCATCCCTCTTTCATTATGCAATGACCCCTGCCACCCTGGTTATCAGAAGAAAAAGAAAGAAGGTGCTAAATTTTGCTGCTATTATTGTGTTTCATGTCCAGAAGGAAAAATTTCAAACCGGAAGGGTATGTGATTATCAATATTTCCTGCATTTGATATACATTCAGTGTATAACTTAATGAGTGCTAACAAATTAGAGGGAGCTATTGAGCTATAATACAGGAGGCCACGGTTCAAATCCCCTCTTGAACAGAGGAACCCACTGGGTGACCTTGAACAAGTCAGAATCTTTCAACCTCAGAAGAAGGTAAAGGAAAACCTGTTGCTTCTATGCTAGGTCCTGCAGGCACACAGCAACAAAAGCAAAAACTAGGCCCACCAGAGTAGCCAACTATCAGCACTCTCTGGGGTGCTTGTCCTCAACAGTAGCTGTTTACACAGCAGATTGTAGAAACACAAACTTAGTTAGTAGTATTTGGCAATATTGCACTGTCCAACCTGGAATGAGGCACAGGCACCGTTGGATTCATCCAAAAGTCCTTGGAGGCTTTTACCACTTGTTTCAATGTGTGCAAGTTATATATAAACTCTCCTGTAACCCTCTCCAACATTCGGTGACTGATAAAACAGTAAATCAACTCTCTACAACCAACCCATCAACTTCAACCCACACCTGTGCTGGGTTTTAGAGCACTTATATACAGTGGGAATGATTAAGGGTTGAAACCTGGTGTTACTTCTCATTTACAGCCATACAAACTATTTTATACAGTCTTAAAGGGACATTGTTCCCAACAAAACATTCTTCAACAAATCCTGACAAGAAAACCCCATGAGTTTTTGCCATAAGTTGAAAATGATTAAAAGGCACACAACAGCAGCAGCAGCAGTAGCAACCATATTAGGGAATGAATACAACTGTTCATGTAAAGGTTGTCTCCAAAACAGGCCTGAATACCACTAGTTTACATTGAAGGCATTATCTACACTTGCAGCCCAGAGTATCTTTTCTCTGCAGTTGCCCCAGCCTGCCTCTATTACCTCACCCTCTGTTCCTACACCATGTTGGCTCCCTACATTGGTGTCCTGCTGAGCTGCGTGGTGGGCCTATTGATGCTGTGGGTTGCAGAAAAAGGTGCCCAGCAATGAGCATATGGTTTGGTGTCTCTGTGTGACCTCAGAATGGGTGACCTGTAATGGTGGCAGATGCCCAGGTTAGCTCAGCTAGATGTTTGTCCAGACATTTGTCATGGTGCAAGAACCAGGGTTCCAGATATTCCCAGAACTGAACAAATAAGTTATTTTACTTTTTCTTAAGGCTGGTTCTGGAGGAGAATGTACTGGACATAATCTGGACTATTTGCATCAGAAGCAGGGTTTGGGATGTCTGTTGTCTGAACACGATGGCACCAGAATGAGGGAGTGAGCCTTTTGACCTGTGCAGACAAGGCCCTGGTGTTCTGGTGCCATGTGCTTCCTTTTGTATGTAAACACTTGCAGAGCTCTTACATGTACCCGAGTCATTTGGAAAAACAAACAAACAAACAAACAAAAAAAAATGGGTGTCAGGTTTTATATCTAGTGCCAGCTTGCACATTAATTTTGTCATTTACCTGAAATAATACACTATGATGCATTTCCTGCAATTCCTGAAGAAGAGCCATAATGAGAATAGGGAATAATTAATTTCATCCTGAGACTGTTTTAAAGAATAACACTAACAATAAAAATAACAATAATACCATCAGATAGAAATAGTAAGAATGCTGACTTTCATGTGAACTCTATATCAAAAAATGTTGTGAACACTGAGAAATAATTTATTTTTATTTTATTTATTTATTTTTTTACCTTTTTCCCCCCAGATATGGTTGACTGTGTTGAATGCCCAGAAAATCAACATCCAAGCAGGGATCATGATCAATGCATTCCCAAGAAGATAAGTTATCTGTCTTATGAAGATCCTTTAGGCATTAGTTTAGCCTCAGTTGCTCTAATTTTTTCTGTAATGACAGCTTTGGTATTAGGAATTTTTATCAAGCACAGAGATACACCCATAGTCAAAGCCAACAATCGGGATGTCACCTACACACTCCTCATCTCTCTCCTGCTTTGCTTCCTTTGCTCTTTCCTCTTCCTTGGAAAACCTAGGAAAGTAACCTGCTTTTTTCAGCAATCTGCATTTGGCATAATCTTTTCAGTGGCGGTTGCTTGTGTGTTGGCCAAAACAATCACTGTGGTTGTTGCTTTCATAGCTACAAAACCAGGGTCTGGTATGAGGAAGTGGATCGGGAAAAGACTGGCCAGTTCCATCATCCTCTGCTGCTCATTCGTTCAAGCAAGCATTTGCATAGTGTGGTTAGGGACCTCTCCTCCATTTCCAAATTTGGACATGCAGTCACAAAGCCAAGAAATCACAGTCGAGTGCAAGGAAGGCTCTGCTGCCATGTTTTATCTTGTCCTGGGCTACATGGGACTTCTCTCCATCATCAGCTTCACCGTGGCTTTTCTTGCCCGGAAGTTGCCAAATGCTTTCAATGAAGCCAAATTTATCACCTTCAGCATGCTGATGTTCTGCAGTGTTTGGTTGACTTTTGTCCCAACCTATTTGAGCATAAGGGGAAAATACATGGTAGCTGTGGAGATTTTCTCTATCTTAACCTCCGGTGGTGGGTTACTGGCTTGTATCTTCATCCCCAAATGTTATATTATTCTTCTGAGACCAGAACTGAACAAGAAGGAACAACTAACTAGGAGGAAATGTGAAGAGCTCTATTGAACTTATGAGACTTACTTTTAATTAACTATATATTTTCAACACTGTAAATCCTAAGGTATTTCTTTTGTTGTGTAGGCATTGGAAACAGAGGGCTTACTCAAGCCGACTTCAGTTATCATATATATCTGTTCAGTTAATTTTACTTGATGTTTATGCTAATATGTCCATGCTGTGACCAATTCATATGAATGTGGAATAGAAAATAAATCATTGCATGTTACATTATTATTCTGTTTTCTTGGAAGACCTAGGAAACTAGCTTGCTTTCTCTGGCAATCAGCTTTGGGTGTTTCTTCCCTATGGCTGTTTTTTGCCTCTTGGCCAAAACCATCACTGTGGGCGTTGCTTTAATGGCCACCAAACCGGGATCAAGCATGAGGAAGGGGAGCATACTGGTTCCAGAGATTCAATGTTACCTGGGATCCTCTGTCTGGCTGTTTGCACACGTCCCACTGTCCCACCAGCTGCAGCTGCCACCACAGTGAATTGCTTGCTCAGGTCAGAACAAGGCACCCAGAGAAGATCCCATGGCTGCGTGCCTTGTTCTGGTCTCAGAGTGAGTAAAGTGGGATGTATTGTAAACAGCCACCCAGTCTCTCAAAGATCCCACGATTGGGATCTTCTGGGAGGATCCAGAGCAAAAAGTGAGCTATTTTACTCCATTATAACGGGGGAGGGAGAATACCTTGAGTTTGGTGTGGAACTGGCTGGATGTCTTCCAGACTGTTCGCATCAAAACTGTGGTTTGGGCTGTGTTTCGTACAGATCCTCCAACAAGAGGACTGGGGTATGATATTTTCTTTGGCTTGTGTTTTTATTTGGCCTAGGCTTCCTTGAGAACCTGGACAACCTGGACTGTCTGATATTTTGAAAGAGACATAAAGAAACAATTGGGAATAAGTTAATCATCATGATTTAGTAATGTAGGTCCAAAGCACACTGCAGAAATACAGTTTGAGACCACTGTCATGGCTCAGTGCTAGGGAATTCAGGGAACTGTAGTTTTGTGAGACGTTTAGCCTTCTCTGTCAGACAGCCCTGGTGCCCCAAAGAACTACAGTTCCCAGGATTCCCTAGCACTGAGACAAGACAGTTAAAGCAGTCTCAAACTGGATTATTTCTGCAGTGTGTTTTGGACCGTAATCATCATGTCTTAAATCCCATTGATTTAAATAAGTCTTTCTAAGTAAAACTAAGTCAGGATCACTTATATTGTCTGTAGACAACCTGCAAATAACTACTCTTTTAAATGAGGGCCAAAGAGTGGATGAACGATATACATATCTGTTACAAAACCCAGCCAACTTCATGCATCAGTGGATGGAAGGCATGGATGATGAAAACAAATATCTTTATGGGAAGATTTCAATATTTTTGAGACAACATAAGCTGTAGGAGTAGAAAATTGGGATCATGATGCAAGAAGGGATGAAAGAATACCCATAAGCTCTATCAGACCTCAATATAAAACAATTTAGGAACCAGGTTGTTATTTCTTCTAGGAATATTTCTCAGCCTGACTGACAGATCTGTGGTGACGAGTATACAGAACACATGTCATAAATAGAGGTAAATCTTGGGATAAATGCTACAAGTCAGTGGTGGTCAAAATGTATTCACTCCAATATAGTTGGATTAACATTTCCATCATTCCTTACCATTGTCTATGGTAGGGAGGGTGCTGGGAGACTGATTTATTTTTGTGTTTGTCTGTTTAAATATTTATATACCACCCTATATTATGGCATATCCAGGTGATGTAAGAACAATATTTTTATATCCTCCTCAATCTTCACTCTCTGTCCTGCTGCCAGAAACATCCCCCCCCCCCCCGCCAGCAAGACCTTTTTTAAAAGTGCATTGTTTTCAAAGACTGTTGCTGGTGGGGAGAAAATTGATTAAATCAGTCATTCTTGCCTATGCAAATAAATAGTTTGACCCCTGTGCAAATGAATATGTTATCCTGAACATATTTCCCACACAGAGCAATGTGAAAAACATGTTTATTATCAATGGTGTTCCTCAGAGACAAAAATTTTGCAGAACAAATTATTTCTCCCCCCTGCAATTATCTGAATCACACTTCTTGGCAAAAGACCAACATTGTTCCAGATAGTACTAGAAAAAGAATCAATAAGTATGTCCGACAGTAGTTATAATAGATGATTTCATGTGTAACCTTTGGAGCTGAGGTGAGGGCTCTGTTAACTTGAACTTTGACAGTTTTTTGCCTTTTGTTGTCCATGTCTAGTTTCTGATCACTATATATTGGCTGCACTCGAGTCATGGTTTTCTAACTGTCATGATGTTGTCAAGGAGGATGCACTTCTTTTTATGCAGGATACTGGCAGGATTGGCTACAATCTGACATAGCATGGTCAACACAGATCAACAACATAACAATGAAGAGGTTGTAGACGGATGCAGAGGAATTGGCATTGGACAGAAGTTTTGCCATCAGATGGTGCTGTTAGTGTTTTTGCTGCTACTTCTGCCTCACACAGTATATAGAGTAGATTCGATGAAATGCCCAGCAAGTGAACCCCTTGCCATCCCACATGAGTGGTACCAGCCAGGAGGTCTTCTCATCGGTGGGATTTCTTCTCAGATCATTTACACTTTCTATGAACTTTCCTTCAAGGAGCCCCCTTCAGAAGAGCTGAGACATGATATTCCAATGTAAGGATCTTTCTCCCCATTCTTGTGTCATATAGGAATTGAAATCTAGGAATTTGTTATATAGGATATGGGTCCCCTCCCCAAAGAATGCATGTGTAAAGGTGTGCTCCCACCAATAACATCCAGTTCATAATTCCCTGGTCTGGTTTCTAGAAGGCACACTCAATTGTTCAAAAAATAAAAAAATCTGAGAAATTTTAAGGCACAACTAATGATGGATGAATAACTATGCAGTATTTAGTGTTGTTTAAAGAAGCATACTAAAAAGATGTTCAAGAAAAGTAATAAAATTTTCAAGATAGGGGATTGCTATTATTTATTATTATCATTATTTTATTTACTTGTATTCCTTCTTTCTTCCCAGTATAGGGACTCAAGATGATGAGCAAAACAATACAAATTAAAAACAATACAAAAGCATTAAAATGTATAAATATAAAATTAAAAAACTCCAATTAAACAATTTTAAAAGTTAGAAATGAAGGTGTTATCAAAATGCTTTCAACTACCCCTTGCTTCAGAAGAAGAGATATCATAATATTGTTTTGAGGTATATATTAGCCTAAACCTCCCATTAGGACGGATAGCGCCAAAGCTGAAGAAAGTAACAGGTTTTCAACTGTGGATTAAGAAAGGCATAATTGCACAGTTTTCTTTCATGGAGTACATGTGGCACATTAGTAAGGTTTTGTGTATACAAAATCTATAATTCAGTTATTGAAAGAAATTCAGGGAGCTTTGTTGAGAAGGGCATCTCTGATATCTAATGGAATCGTGTGCAACCAGAAAATAAGGTGTTAATTCATCTAAGATGTAGATTTAGGTCCATTGATTTCAATGGGGCTTTCTTCTGAATTGGCATATATAAGATTGCACCATTCTCTTATTTTCATTTGCACTAACAAAATTCACAATGATAGCCTTGACTCCTTTTGTCTTCCTTTTTTGGTTGCTGTCGTTGTTCATACTCTAGCCATGGTCATTTTTACAAAGAATCTTTTGCTTCTTAGTTACTCCAAATTATCTTTTCCTGTTTCAGATAATGAGGAAAGCTTGTATGGATTTGTTTCAAAAGTGGATAATTATTGTTTCATTCATCTGTATCTTGCTTTTTCCCTAGTAAAGGCTCTGATTTAGATTTTCTTATTTCTAATCAGTGTTAGACAAATGATTGCCTGCCCTGTAGCATTTGCTTCTGAATGAACATGTCACTCTGTTTGCAGTTTGGTGACAAAATTCTACCAGCACATCCTTGCCTTGGCATTTGCCATAAACGAGATTAATGAGAATCCTCGCTTCTTGCCCAACGTCACCCTTGGATTCCATATCTTTGATAGTTACTATGATGCAAAGAGGACCTATTGTACCACTCTGCACCTGCTCTTTAAATCACACCAGTTTGTCCCAAACTATCAGTGTGGCACCCAGAAAAATCTCAGAGCCGTTATTGGTGGTCTTGGCTCAGATATTTCTTTCCATATGGCAGAACTCTTAGATCTCTACAAGATTCCACAGGTAAGATCTGTGAATGCAAATGTTTATTTATTGTTTTATTTAGATTGGTTATACTATGTTCTTTAGCCAAACCAGGCTCCGAGGGCAATAAAAAAAAATTAGTTTGAAAGTTCCTTGCCCTCAGCTTTATAATCTAAATAAGTCAAAAAACACAAAGAAATGGGAATGTTAGCAGGGAAATGGAATAAGTACAGAAGATGCTGGCTTCTCTCCTATAGATCACCATCTGATCTAGGAGGGAGCAAAGGAGAGGCCTAGCAACACTATTGGACCTGGCCTCAAGTTGAGGAGCCCTCCTTCCATGACAACACCATCTGGCCTAGGAGGGAGTGAAAGGACAGGCCAAACTCTATCGGGCCTGGTCTCAAGTTGAAGAGCCTTCCCTCCAGTCCATCTGTCTTGGTCCAGGCATCAGAGGGAGAGAAGAATTGCTGGACCTGATCCCCTTCCCTACCACCAGTCCCTTCTCCTTTTGTGTCATGTCTTCTTAGAATGTAAGCCTGAGGGCAGGGAACTGTCTAATTAAAATAATAATTTTAAGCCGCTTTGATAGCCTTTAGGGCTGAAGAGCGGGATATATATATATATATATATATATGACAGAGCAATGTCAGTTGGAACATGGAGAGAAGGCCTCTCCCCAATCACTGAGACAAGGCACAATAGAGTTGTGCTTAGCAGCTCTTGTTCACATCAAAGTTGGAACAAGGAGAGAGGGCCTCTCCCCAGCCACTGATCTCAGAATATTCTGATCTCGGAGCTGCCTGGATTCTTCTATTACCTCCTCACTCTGTAGTGACACTGGGTGATTGTCTACATATGTGTCCCCAAGAGATGAGAAACAAGGCAACCAGTGTTAATAGATGGCTGGGTGCCTTGTTGTGACTTCAGAGGGAGCTACTTGTGATGATGGCACCGGGCGAGCATCACAGTGGGGGAGTGTTTGTAGACAGCTACCAGACATTGATCTGGAACGCTCCAGATTTTCTTGCAAAATCTGGAGCAAAAGTTAATTTTTAGAAAACTGGGTTAAGGGGAGGATAGGGAGGATTTCTTGTAGAACTGGCTCAATGTTGTGAAGGCAATCTGCACTCAAACTGGGGATTTGGGCCTGCATTGTGAAGAAAGGTTACTGTGATGATAGGGGGAATTGCATCATTTGGCTTGTGTACATTAATCCCTGGGTCTTGTTTTATTATCCATAGTGTGGAAGATGTACATTTAATTGGAAAATAATGTCTTGACTAATGTTTAAAAGCCAAATAAAGATTAGTATTATAAAGAGGATGGAAGGGAGACAAAAAGGAACGGGTAACATTAATCACTTGCAATAGCTTTATTTCCACTGATTCAAAGAACCTGTGTCATATTTTCACACACTTAAAACATTCAGACAGAAGAGAAACTGAATTTCAGGTGCTCTGAATGTCTTAAAAAACAACAACTAATTTTTCTTTCAGCTCACTTATGGTTCATTTGCTCCAGAGAAGAACTGGATAATACAACCCCACTCTTTATATCGTATGGTCCCAAATGAAGCTCATCAGTACATAGGTATCATTCGATTACTTAAGTATTTCGGATGGACATGGGTTGGGTTCTTTACTGTTGATGATGACAGTGGAGAACATTTTTTGAAAGATCTAAAACCACTGCTTTCCAAAAATGAAATCTGTTCAGCTTTCATAGCAAGAATCCCACAACAGGTCCAGCTGAATAATATCTTTGAAATTAATGCTGGGGTTTTGAGTATTTATCTGCCTTTCATTGACACCAAAGCCAATGTATTCGTTCTTTATGGAGAAACATTATCCATTATGTGGCTGAGTTATTTTATGCTTCTAGGAATTCCTGATTACAACAAAACCACATCTTTTGAAAGGGTTTGGATTATGACTGCCCAGATTGAGTTTGCATTAACAAGCCTTCAAATGGGCTCTGATCTGCAAGTCTTCCAAGGGGCCATTGCCTTTACAATTCATTCCTATGATCTTCCTGAGTTTAAGAAGTTTCTTCAGACTGTTAAGCCCTGCTGGACAGAAAGAGATGGGTTTCTCAAGGACTTCTGGGAGCATACCTTTGGCTGTTCGTTTCAGTGTCCAATGGTACCAATGGACTTCCATGAGATATGCACTAGGGAGGAGAAAATGGAGAGACTTCCTGAACTTATTTTTGAAATGCACATGACTGGCCACAGCTACAGTATCTATAATGCTGTCTATGCTGTGGCACATGCATTTCATCTCATGAACAAACACAGAGTCAAATTCAGATCAATGGCAGGGGTCAGAACAGTTGTACTTCAGGATCTCCAGCCATGGCAGGTAATACCTGTATGTAGAGTGGAACTCTCTCTTTTTTATGGCCACACTTTAATCATTAGGAAACCAGAAAACAAGATGGTAAATAAATAAATAAATAAATAAATTCTAAACTGTGTAGGATCTGGATATTTGCTCCAATGTATTCTATGGATTGCAAGATACACAAAATGAACATGTGTGTGTATGTGTATGTGTGTGCAATTTTTACAAATATTAATGAAACATATTTGTATACTTTTTCATTGAACAAATTATGGCGATTATCACACAGTCATTTAACCCAACTGTATCTCAATGGGATGCAGCTGGATTCTGGGATGCAGGTGGGTATTATTGCATGTGATTCACTGCCACTTGTCCTGGCTGAGTGTAGTCAGGCTGCATCCTGAGTCCCAGGCACACTTTGGAGGTCTCTTTTTAGTGTCAGGAGCTTTCCTACTTTGAAAAGCAGCCTGTATAGCATGCCTGGGACTCAGGATACAGCCAGGCTGCACTCAGCCAACAGAATCTGTTGTGTTATGTGTGATAACACCTGCCCGCATTCTGGTACCCGGTTGCATCCTGTTGGGTTGCAGGCAGGTTAAATAACTGTGCAATAATCTCCCATGTGAAGGTGCCATGTTATAAGTCCTAATATAAGTATTTTACTAAATCTATTTTTTTAAAAATAGCAAAATATAATCCACAGTGTCTAATCCTCTGTAAGAGAGTTACTGTGTCAGTTGCTGAGACATTTGGTTCCTCTGAACCAGTCAGATTGGTTTGTATATGTTGAGCTTCTTAATGAACTTCAATACACTCCTTTAAGAGATGGATATTCCCATGAATGTGATTATCCTCCATCAATCAGAAATGATGCTCATTAAATTTTCCAAACAAAGGGTCATCCTCCCATTTACTCAGGATGAAGTCTTATTGAATGTTGATTCTCCAACTCAAGACCATCAAGGAGTTTTACGGATGATTAAGAATACAGGATATCTGAAAGAGCACCTCCTGCCATAGGAGCCTGATAGCAATTTCAGATCTTCACCAAAGACCCTGTTGTG
Source organism: Urosaurus nigricauda (assembly GCA_034509955.1). NCBI lineage: Eukaryota > Metazoa > Chordata > Lepidosauria > Squamata > Phrynosomatidae > Urosaurus > Urosaurus nigricauda. The sequence goes on from JAOEGL010000006.1 coordinate 5,708,967, forward strand.
TGTCCCAACACATTGTGAAATTAGGTTGATGAGTACATGTAATTATGCTTTCTCTATGGTAGCCCCAACTGTGGAACTCCCTGCCCAAGAAAGTTTGGCTGGACCCATCTCTTGTAAGCTTCTGGTGGGCAACCAAAACAGTGGTGTTCTGCATGGCCTTTAATTTTTGGAATTATTCTATTTGAATTGTTTTAAAATTGCATTTTAGGATTGCTGTTATATAGATTGTTTTAAAAGTTTAAAAAGAATACTTTGGCCTATTCTAGGCCTATTCTAGATTGGCAAAAAGAAGTGTGTTCATGGCTGCATGAAACTCTAGCCTTTAGATGAGAAAAAGGGAAAGCGTGCCATGAAAATGCTTTTTTTGCGTTTCAGGGGAGAAGAAGTGTCTTTAAAAAGGTGCTGGTTTTCCCAGCTTCTTTTTTAAAAACGGCGGAACAGCGCAGCTCCATCTAAAGGCTGCGGTGTAGTTGTGCAGTTGAAGGGGCCGCTGTATCTTTAAGGCGCCCATTTAAAGGCAGGGATACAGGTGCAGAGCATAATGGATTGTGAGTTGGGAGCATGCGTGGTGTGGAGTTCACTTCTAATTAAAACACTTAATACCCTGCAGGTGTAAAAGCTGGGGTTTAACTGCGCAGTTTTTTAAAGCTCCCAAATCCTAGCTCCAGCCCTAATCAGAACCCTAGACATGCGCAGCAGGGACTCTGGGATGCTGTAACTGTTATTCTACTGTGCATAACATGTCAATTCATTCACAAAATAAAGGGGTTCATTCATGATGCACCAGTGGAACCGCACAGTTTTTAAAAAGTAGAGAAACCAGAATGACGCTGAAACTTTAATTTTTTTCCCCTTACCGGCTTCGAACTGCGTAGTTGCGCAGTTCCCAGCCGGCAGCCAGGAAACTTGCACAACTGTGCAACTGCACAGTTCCCAGCAGGCAAACCTGCACAACTGCACAGTTGCACAATTCCCAGTCGGCTGCCAGCTGGGAACTGTGCAGCTATGCAGGGTTGCTACCTGGGAACTAAGCAGCTGTGCAGTTTGCAGCTGGCAAGGAAAAAAAAAATTAAAGTTTCAGCGCGGCTAAAAGCCACGTTCATTGCCGCTGGTGCAGCTGCTCCGTCTGTGTTTGTAGCGTTCTGACAGCTTCCAATGTAGCTGCTGAGCCACAGAAAAGACTTCAGATAAATCGTTCCCACACCCCTCAGTCTAGCTGCCCGGTACCTTTTAAATGCACACCAGGGGCTTGCAATGTAGCTGCTAAGCATTAAGGTAAAGGCAACTTCATGTCACACTTTCCTGCCAATCTAGAAAGCCCCATTGTGTTTTACACTTTTTTTTTTTTTTTTTTACAAAAAACAATTGTTTAAAAATTACTTTTCCATCTGTACTTACAGCCTGGGAAAGATAAGCTATAATTTTTAAAAACAACTTCTTACTGCAAAATAACTAATTTTTCTGACTAGCAGTGTCTGTGTGTGTGAGTGTGTGTGAATGTGTCCAACTGTATTGTAAAGGGAAAGTTATGATGCGTTGCAGCTGAAGACTGCAGTACGTTCTTATCCCAGTATGTTTCCTTTTCTTTTTCAATAAGTTCCATCGATTTCTTCAGGGCATTTCGTTCAACAACTCTGTTGGAGAAACGGTGTCCTTTAATAAAAAGAAGGAAATAGAAGGTGGCTTTGACATTATGAATGTGATCACATTTCCAAATGCATCCTTCTGGAGAGTAAAAGTTGGAAGAGTGGATCTCAAGGCTCCTGAAGGGAAAGAACTAACCATTAATGAGAATATAATCATATGGCCAAGAAAGTATAACCAGGTATGGGTCATGTAATGTTCTTGGGGAGTCATCCATCTTCCAAATGGGGGATTCCACCAAATCTAGGGTTTTTTCCACCCCTATTTTCTGCGTAACCTGACCTCATCGTGACCAGCCAATATCAATGATAAAGAGGTGACATCTGTTATATGCCAAAGCTAAAGAATAATGCAATAGGAAAGTGACAAATGATCATACCTATTAAAAATGGAAAATGTCATCCTCTTTTCAAGTGAAATACCTGTACAACTCAGAGCTTTCCATAACTTGATTAAACTAAGGATAGAGGGATTCTCATAATATTTTTCCCTATGAGAAGCTAATAAACCATTGCATTTTCTGTGCCTCAAGTGAATCACATTTTTTTGCTGATTCTTAGGGACTTTAAATATCTAACCAAGGACTTTATTACACTGCCTCTGGTGCCCGATTTACCTCTCCTGAATTTGACTCAAATTCAGAAGTTAGGATGATTTTATCACTTGGACCTTTCTCTCAAAATGCCTTCCCATTGCCTCCAGTGCTGAATTCAGGCACTGTAAGTCACTTTGGCGGCCATTTTTTCCAAACCGGAAGCTTCTGGTTAGGAAAAAATGGCCACCAAAGCAACTTCTTGTGCCCGAATACAGCACTGGAGGCAACAGGAAGCCGTTTTGAGCCAAATTCGGAAGAAGTAAGTCAGACACCGGAGGCATGTGATAATCTTCCAATTATCTGCCATACTCTTGAAAGAATGAATGATTGATTATTTTTACCTTGGCAGTCAACTTATTTCTTTCTTACATTCCTCTACCCTTTGCTACCCCTTTTTGTGTGTTAGGTCATCCCTCTTTCATTATGCAATGACCCCTGCCACCCTGGTTATCAGAAGAAAAAGAGAGAAGGTGATGCATTTTGCTGCTATGATTGTGCTCCATGTCCAAAAGGAAAGATTTCATACCAGAAGAGTATGTGATTATCAATATTTCCTGCATATGATATGAATTCAGAGTATAACTTAATAAGTACTAACATATTAGAGGAAGCCAGTATGGTGTAGTTTATTGAGCACTGGAATATAATACAGGAGGCCAGGATTCAAATCCCCACTTTAGCACTTGAACTCACTGGCTGACCTTGGCCGAGTCACACCCTCTCAACCTCAGAGGAAGGCAAAGGCAAACTGTTCAACAAATCCTGCCAAGAAAATCCCTTGATAGGTTCTCTTTAGGGTTGCCATAAGTTGAAAATGATTAGAAGGCATACAACAGCAACAACAACCATGTTAGCGCATGCACAGGACTGTCGGTCAAGAGCTTGTCGATACAGGTATTATCCCTATAGAGGAAAGGAGAATCCTTAAAATGAAGGATCTTAACATGATTTCTTAACATGAAGTCACAATCTGGAAATCCAAAGGTTCATACTTCATTTGCTGTCTTAAAAAATAAAAAAAAAATAGTTATTTTTTAAAAGGTGCCTGAACATTTGTAATAAATCAGCATTTCTATTTGGAGGGTTATCAGAAAGAGGCATATTTTATTTCCCAGGTACTGTTTAGAATGAATGACAATGTAGAGATAGTAGTAAAAAAAGCAAGTCTTCAAAATGCAACAAGAACAGGTGCCATTGTTATTGTTGATGTATGATCTTGTTGATGATGCCGATCCATTTCTCCCACTTGTTGTTTTGGGTAATTTGTATGATCTCAGGACACACCTTAAATATATCCCTAGGCTTTCAGAAGAACAGATGTAGGATTCAAGGAAATAAGATGCCTGAAAAATGGCTTAAGGCTTTCTAAATAGTGAAGTGTTTTAGCACCATAAGAATGTGTGTTTCACAGTCACATCCTTGCCCAGAGTGCATCTACACTGTAGAAATAATGCAGTTTGACATCATTTTAATGGCAATGACTGAACCTACAGAATCCTGGGGTTTGTAGTCTTCTGAGGGACCAGCACTCTCTGGCAGAGAAGGCTTCTGAAACTACAGGTCTCAGGATTCCATAGGAATTAATGTTATTAACTTGGAATGTTATCCATATTGATTCACAGTTTAATTTTTGTTGTTGTTGCTTTTTTCAGATATGGTTGACTGTGTCAAATGCCCGGAAAATCAATATCCAAGTAGGGATCATGGTCAATGCATTTCGAAGAAGATAAGTTTTCTGTCTTATGAAGATCCTTTAGGTATTAGTTTAGCCTCAATTGCTCTAACTTTTTCTATAGTGACAGCTTTGGTTTTAGGAATTTTTATCAAGCACAGAGATACACCGATAGTCAAAGCCAACAATCGGGACGTCACCTACACACTCCTCATCTCTCTCCTGCTTTGCTTCCTTTGCTCTTTCCTCTTCCTTGGAAAACCTAGGAAAGTAACCTGCTTTCTTCAACAATCTGCATTTGGCATAATCTTTTCAGTGGCGGTTGCTTGTGTGTTGGCCAAAACAATCACTGTGGTTGTTGCTTTCATAGCTACAAAACCAGGGTCTGGTATGAGGAAGTGGATCGGGAAAAGACTGGCCAGTTCCATCATCCTCTGCTGCTCATTCGTTCAAGCAAGCATTTGCATGGTGTGGTTAGGGACCTCTCCTCCATTTCCAGATTTGGACATGCAGTCACAAAGCCAAGAAATCACAGTTGAGTGCAAGGAAGGCTCTGCTGCCATGTTTTATCTTGTCCTGGGCTACATGGGACTCCTCTCCATCATCAGCTTCACCATGGCTTTTCTTGCCCGGAAGTTGCCAAATGCTTTCAATGAAGCCAAATTTATCACCTTCAGCATGCTGATGTTCTGCAGCGTTTGGCTGACTTTTGTCCCAACCTATTTGAGCACAAAGGGAAAGTACATGGTAGCTGTGGAGATTTTCTCTATCTTAGCCTCCGGTGCTGGGTTACTGGCTTGTATTTTTACTCCCAAATGTTATATTATTCTTCTGAGACCAGAACTGAACAAGAAGGAACAACTAACTAGGAGGAAATGTGAAGAGCTCTGTTGAACCCATGAGATTTATGTTTAAGTAGCTATATATGTTTGACACTGTAAACCCAGTGACATATTTCTTTTTCTTTTGTTGTGTAGGCAATGGAAACAGAGGGCTTACTCAAGCCGACTTCAGTTATCATATATATCAGTTGAGTTAATTGTCAGTTCAGTAAAATTATCAGTGCTAGCAGAGGGGATGTTTTTAATGGAATCCTTCTTTTTTAAAAGTAGATTAATGCTCAGAATGTGGAACTCTTTTCAACCTGCCCTGTTGATAGCAAAGTTGTACAACCTTCAGGCTATCCTATCATGAGGATTTCTTGGCAAGATTTGTTCAGAGGATATTTGCCTTTGCCTTTCTGTAAGGTTGAGAGAGTGTGACGGCCAAGGTCACCAAGGTGTCTTGCTCAGAGTCATAGTCCAATGCTCAAACCACTACACCATGCTGACTTTTGCCGGTAATATAAATGAGGGTAATCTATCAACAGCAATCTACAGTTCCAGCTTCCATATTTTCCAATACTGAAAACATGTGAGGGATGGAAAAAACTGTGATTCTACAGATTTATTGGACTGCAACTTCCATCCACAATGGTGTGCTCTTATTCCATCAACAAAAAACACTGTAACTGCTCCCAGGACTGCAGATTCTATAAAGATCAAACAAGGGAAAGAGAAATACAAGCAAGAGAATAATATTATTCTAATGCTTAACTAGTGTAATATTGCTAAATTATACTTTTACTATAATATCTGAATAATAATTAAAAGGTTCTCAGTGGAAATAGTTAAAGAAAAATTTCTGAAACATTGCCCAAGTCTAGATTTGGTAAACATTGAGTGGAAGGAGGAAGAGGAGGGAGGAAAACCTGGGCTATTCAAGAAAGAGTATGGATGAAAAACTATGAATACGCAGTTAAAATCAAAACAAAAAGAACGGGAAAGTCTTGATAGTTCCAGGAATTTTTCCTACCTGGAAAAGCCTGAACCTGAACTTTCACTAGAAGTGAAGATAACTAAATGGAGGCTACTGCCACACTTCAGAAATAAAGCAGTTTAACACCACTTTAGCTTCCATGGCTCAATACTATTGTTACCCTAAATGCCAGGGTCCCAGGAGGGCACCCACAATGAATATTTAATAGGGAAATTTTATTAGCTCAATCAAGGCTGCTGAGCTAGGATCAAGCCTATATATAATGGTTCAACGAACAGAACTCCAGAATGCATAGTCCAAATACAGAAAAAAAATGTAGTTAACGTAGGGATTTCATTACTAGGAGATCTAATTATGGAAGCTGGTTGCTGCTGCAGCAAAAAAGAAGACATAATGAGGGATTAGGTGGACCAATTTAACTGAACATTAAAAGTTCATACATAATGGATCTGCTTCCCCCTGCTGGAAGAGAGATTAGTGTTTCCAAGAAACCCATTCTTCTGTTAATCTAAATTACTATGATTGTAATAGGAATGCAGAATTTTTGTTAAAAATGATCATAGAATCATGGAACCATAAAGTTGGAAGAGACCACAAGAGCCATCCAGTCCAACCCCCTGCCATGCAGGAACTCCCAATCAAAGCATCCCCGACAGATGGCCATGCAGCCTCTGCTTAAAGACTTCCAAAGAAGGAGACTCCATCACTCTCCGAGGGAGTGTGTTCCACTGTCAAACAGCCCTTACTGTCAGGAAGTTCCTCCTAATGTTGAGGTGGAATCTCTTTTCCTGTAGCTTGCATCCATTGTTCCGGGTCCTAGTCTCTGGAGCAGCAGAAAACAAGCTTGCTCCCTCCTCAATATGACATCCCTTCAAATATTTAAACAAGGCTATCATATCACCTCTTAACCTTCTCTTCTCCAGGCTCCCTAAGTCGTTCCTCATAGGTCATGGTTTCCAGACCCTTAACCATTTTTGTCGCCCTCCTTTGGACCCGCTCCAGTTTCTCTGCATTCTTTTTAAATTGTGGTGCCCAGAACTGGACGCAATGTCAAGGTTGTGACAAGGGCTCTGTCTGCATGGGCCAAATGATGTCAGGGTTGTGACAAAGGCCTTGTCTGCATGTTCTTTTGACAGAGAGATGGGATAGCATACTGCCCAAAGCCCAGTTAGGGTGTAAGCAGATGAAGCCAACTTGTTCAGAACCAGAACCAGGTTTTAGTCTCTTACCCTGGATTTTAAAAACTCACAATTTGCTCTGGGTCTCCTGAGAAAATTAAGAGCCCTCCATTCCCATAATGGATGGCTATTTAAAACATGTCCTGCTCAGCCACCCACTGCATCTGCCACTGCTGCCAGTCATTTATTCTGACTTCAGAATAGGGTGCATAGCCATGGGACCAGGTTTGGGCACCTCATCTCAAAGCAAAGTGACCTGTGGTGGTGGCAGATGCACTGGTTTGATAAGCAAGATGCCCATGTGGTCAGCTGCCTGGTATCAGAACATAGGGCTCTGCAAACAGATGACAGTCAGATTAGCTCTAGGGCCAGGATACTCTGGGCTGCTCAGACAGGGCCAAAGACAGGTTGTACTGACATGTTAAGACAGCCTATTAAGGATCTGTCAACCTTGGGGAGCAACCTTGACTCCAGTGCAAAGAGCAACCAAGCAAGTTCACTTGTATTTTTGCATTTTGTGAAAAATGGCTTTGGGCAAAAGGCTTCATTGGAACTGTTTGCTCCATAGACCAACTTCTGTGGTGTCCATGCTGTCAACAGTGCTCTAGAGCTTTATCTGTTTATTTATAGAGGATAAATTGATTCAACATTCTCTAGAATGCTGTTGTCAAAGATATGCTTGACTGTAGCCATAAATCCAAAGAGGGACTCATGGTCCCAAGTAGGATTAGGATTTCAGTTAGCCAGTGGTAACTCTCCCAAGAAATGTGGAGCTTGATATGGCTTTAGGCATCGGATTTAACGGTAGGACTGATTTGTAAAAATAATGTGAAAGCTGTACTTAAACAGAGTACACACTGAAGAGCCAGCTGATTCTCTGCCACTGGCGTTTTCCTTGTTTACAGTTAATAGAGGTTTTCTGCACAGCTGGCAAGTTATCTTAAATCACTGTGCCTGCTTCGTATCTCATGGCACAGTAATAGGTTCCACTGTCATCTTCTGAAGCATCATTCACATGCAGATATACTTGGTTTTTTGTTGGTTCGCGACTGATGCTGATCTGTGACCTTAAAGAAAGGTTGTACTGAATAGACCCTCCACCCCAGTGAACCCCCATCCACTGAAGTGCTTTTCCAGTTGGCTGACGGATCCAGTTCACCCCATAATCAGTAACTGAAAATCCAGATGCTGTGCAGGTCAGACGAAAGGCATTTCCAGTAGTTTTGATGCCTCCATCGGATTCCACCAGCTTAATCTCAGAGAAAATACCTGAAGTGAAAGAAAATTAATACAGATTAAAGGAAAATGGAGCTTGATCAGATGCCAGGATGAATTAGCCTGGGGTTGTCAATGAAATTGCTTTCATTATTATAAAAAATCAACAGTAGCTGAATAATTAGCTTTTGCAAAGAGAACCAGAAGTAAATCAAATCTATGAAAGTTTATGCTACAACTTTTTTCACACAGTTAGTCTCAAAGGTGCTACAAAATCCTTTTGCAAAATGGATATTCCAGACTAAAACAGCTATCTCTTTGAATTCTAGTATGTCCTAGGTTTTCCTTAATTCTTCATTGGGACCAACTGCTGGAACTTACATAGTGGGAAGAAAGTTAGAAAAGCTGCTATGGTCATGGGAGTGATCATGTTTCCTTGGGCAGAAATTTCAGAGAGCTTTCTAAATAATCCCCAGGCATGCCAATGAAGTCACAATGCCAATGGAGGCAGAATCGCCCCTTATAAAGAGAAATGACAGGAAGTAATTTGAATGAGAAATGCTTTTTCATGGACAGTGATGCAAGAGACTATACCACTTTGATCCCATTCAGCGCTGCTTCAGACACTAGTCTCTTTGCAGAGTGAGATGTGGGTTTTTGTACTTTCGAGTCAACTTTGACTAATGAGGACCTTGTCATGGGGTTTTCTTGGCAGGGTTTATTCAGAGGAGGTTCCCATTGTCTTCTTCTAGGCCGAAAGACTGTGCCTTGCCCAAGCTCACCCAGGTTTGCTCTGTCTGAGTCAGAATTTGAACCCTCATCTTTAGGAGTCCAAGGTTGCTGCCATACTGCAGAAATAAAGCAGTTTGACACCACTTTGATTTCCATGGTTCAATGGTATGGGATTCCATAGTTTGTACTTTGGTGGGGAACCAAAACCCTCCAACAGAGAAGGCAAAATTTCTCACAAAACTACAAATCCCAGAATTCCATAACACTGAGTCATGGCAGTTAAAGTGGTATCAAACCGTTTTATTTTTACTGTGTTGATACACCCGTAGTCTAGCACTCGAACCATCTTATCACACTGGCTATGAATAAGGATATGAAAATATGTCAATCTAATTTTCATGGTGAAACAATATTTTTCTCCCTTTCCTCTTCCTTATAGAATTGTGAGACACCCCCCCCCCCCCCAATAGTGCATGGAATTTCAGGCATATTTTGTAATTCCCCTCCTCCAAGTAGACATTTTCTACATTTTTAAAAATGAGTGTATGGTTTCTTTCTCCTTTAATTCATATACATTTGTGAGCATTTCCCAGTGATGCTCATTTTTAGTTATCACAAACCTCGCAAATATATAGAGATGCAAGGAAGAGTGCTTTTAGCCCCAAAGGTGCTACAAGATTCCTTTGCATGCTTCAGAGGGAAATTCTAGATACAAGTTGCCAGCACTTGTATTTTCTACATATCTTTGAGACTGGTATAGAAAAGTGTAAACTTTCTTACTATTCCAGGTGGGGCCTGACCAAAGTAGAATAGAGTGGCACTATTACTTCCCTTGATCTAGACACTATACTTCTATTGATGCAGCCTAAAATTGCATTGGCCTTTTTAGCTGCTGCATCGCACTGTTGACTCATGTTCAACTTGGGGTCTACTTGGACTCCTAGATCCCTTTCACATGTGGTCTCGTTCAGCCAGGTGTCCCCCCATCCTATATCTGTGCATTTTGTTTTTCCACCTTAAGTGCAGTTCCTTACATTTCTCTGTGTTGAATTTCATTTTGTTAGCTTTGGCCCAGCTTTCTAGTCTATTCAAGTCATTTTGAATTGTGATCCTATCCTCTGGGGTATTAGCTAAATTCTTCCTAATTTGGTGTCATTTGCAAATTTGATAAACATGCCCCCAATTCTGTCATCCAAGTCACTGATCAAGATATTGAATAGCACTGGACACAGGACAGAACCCTGTGGCACCCCACTTGTGACTTCTCTTCAGGATGAAAAGGAACCATTGTTGAGCACCCTTTGGATGCGGCCGGTCAACCAATTACAAATCCATGTAACAGTTACCTTGTCTAGCCCACATTTTACAAGCTTGTTTGCAAGAATGTCATGGTGAACCTTGCCAAACGCCTTACTGAAATCAAGATATACTATATCCACAGCATTCCCTTAATCTACAAAGCTGGTAATTTTATTTAAAAAAAAAAGAGAGAGAGAGAGAGAGAGAGAGAGAGATCAGATTAGTCTGGCATGACTTGTTTCTCTGAAACCCATGTTGACTTTTTGTGATTATGGAATTACCTCCTAGACTCCTGGACCTTTGCCTTGCTGTGCTTCAAGCTTGGGTTGTTTCCTGACTTGGCTTCCTGTTTCTAGCCCAGTGGATTCATGGAACCCTGACTTTGCTCTGGCCTGCGTCCTGACTCAGTCCCAGGAGCTGGTCCATGGGGTTCCTGGAACATTGTTGTGTGGTACTGCCTGCTTCCCCTTGTGACTGGCTCGTGGAGTCATGGCCTGGGCCTTGGCAGTCTGCCCTGAACCCTTGGCTGTCCATGCCCCATACTGTGACACTATCTCATGTCTCAGGAGTCATGGTGGTTATCTAAAGTCAATTCTCCTAGCATGGCCAATTGTTCTGCTGTCCCTTCACTGCAAGTCACCATGGGGGTGTGTAGGAAGGCCATAAATAGGCAAGTGGAGAAGGGAGACTTTCCCCTCCTTGCAAGAATATCACATCACAAAAATGCACAGTTTTCACATAGTTTTTTTTTTTGAAGAAAGGAGAAATGTGTTTAAAATACAGTTGTTGCTGTGTACCTTCAAGTCATTTCAGATGGATGCCAATCCTAAGGCAAACTCACCATGGAGTTTTCTTGGAATTTGTTCAGAGGGGTTATGTCTTTGCCTTTCCCTCAGGCTGAGAATATATGACCTGCCCAAGGAATGCTATAATCAGCTCAGATGGAGGCCAAATAAGCCACCAGTGGTCACTTTCTCCTCTTTTTCTTTCCCATGCCAGTCATCCATCCAGCCATTGTAAAAAAGATCCTTAATACCCAATATGAGTGCTTTCGCACCCCCCCCCCCCCAGTAAATACCTGGTGGTGCAGTGGTTAAATGCCTGTACTGCAGCCACTCACTTAAAACCATAAGGTTGCAAGTTCAAGACCAGCAAAAGGTCTCAAGCTTGACTCAAGGTTGCATCCTTCTGAGGTCGCTAAAATGAGTACCCAGATAGTTGGGGCAAGTAACTTACAGTTTTAAATCGCTTAGACACTGCTTAGGCGGTATGAAGTGGTATATAAATGAAGCTGTTTGTTTGTTTGTTTGTTGGAGGCAGACATTGTCATATGTAAGAGAGGCCCACTGAAATTAAAGAGAATGAGATTAACATTGAGCACTGTCCCATAGATTCAATGGGTCTACTCTATGTATGGCCAGGTCTGGATCAAACTGTCCAGTCTAGATACACTAGACATATTTTCTTTAATTTTGATTCTGGCTGAGAGGCCTGGAAGGGACAATTATCTTCCCTGTAATAATCATTATCAGTCATTTTCAGTAATTGTAACCCAAAGGTATCAGCAATCCAGCCTCACAAATGATTCACCCATGCAGGCTTCTTGACACACACACACCTGCACCTATAAAGATTACTTTTCAAAAACACATTAGATATTAACATGAGACAGGAGGTTTTCAAAATGATGCTTGAGAGCCATGAAACTGTTAATTTGAGTCTTAAAGCTTTCTGTGGCTATTTAAGCTCGTTCAAAGGCTGAGGATCCAGGTTGTTTTACTGTTATTCTATCAGTAAATATTTGTATGCAGGTGTAGATGTGGCAAGGATTTGCTAGAGGTCAGGCAGTTATCAAGATAACCAATGAAACACGATAATTTCTAGATTTTATGTAATAATAATAATAATAATAATAATAATAATAATAATAATATATCTGAGACACAGATTTAAATCTGAAAAGCTATATGCTTTGGATCTGACCACTTAGCAAGGTCATTAGCCACCAAGTAGGAGGAAATCAAGTGTCTTTGTGGTACGACTGCTCTTCTAAGTCTCTGTGCAAATGTTTTTTTGCAAGTGGGGTGGTGGCCCCAGTTTGAAAATAGTCTTGCAGATGTCATTACTGATGGTCCTTTTGCTGATTCAGCTGCCACATCATGCTTGTAAAATGACCAAGTATGGATGTGACTGGAAAACAAAGGTTCAACATTCCTTCACTGGCATCCCAAAGAATATTACTCTTGGTATATTTCTCTCTTATGTTATAGCTGCATTTAATGGGCTTCCTTTTAACAGAATTCCAGATCCAATGCTTCATGGCTAGTAAGTAGTTCTTTTATTAAACCAAAAGGTAGACTGGTTTAGTAGATGTTTGTAACTGAATTTGCTCATGTAAATACAGATAGAGACTTCATTATTTTAGATCCCTTGAAGCTAAGCCATTGAAGCTATTGATGAAGGGTGGCTAAGCTTCAGTGTTAAAATGCTTTTTGTCTCTGATTCCCATCAGCTCCAGCCAGAATGTCAAAAGACATGGGATGGTGGACATTGTGATTCAATATGATCTGGGAGCAGGGGGGAATGCACAATGGTAGATGAGAAATCAAAAACTGACATTTGCAGACTGAGGAATCCAATATGGTACACAGAGTGTTTTAGTGCAGGAGCTGAATTTCTGAGCATGTTACCTCTTGTGAAGATAAGGTTTGGCAGGACCACCCTCTACATAATTTCTACCAGGAGGGAGGAACTCATAGTTAAATCTCTGAGTTAAAAATAGAAAAAGAAAAGACAGACAAATTTTATCTGATAAGATAAGAGCCATGGCAGGGACAAAGTTGTATCAAATTCCCATTTCCTAACACATTCGATATTAGATATTTCAATTCTTCAATTGTATTTTTATTGTATAGCAAATAATTGAATCATGTGAGATTTGGGCTTAGATTTGGATTTGCATAAATTTAAAAAATAGAGGGAATGAAACATAGTCTTCAGAGATGGCATAAAAGTTCAGGGATTTTAATAAGAACAAAAAGAAATGTTTTTTTCAAAGGTAAAACATTTTCCTTCAAATGGAAGAGTAATAGGGCTGGAACCAGAAATAAAATTTGAATTAGTCATGATTTTCAAGCCACTACAGGAATTATGAAGTCTCCTTTTGAGTATGACTGTGTTTGAATCTAACTCAAAGTCAAGTGTGTGTCCTTTCACCAAAGTAATGCAAAGATGCTTTCAAGAATGAGGCCACTCTCAGACTGTGTGAAAATCTCATTGCAGCATTCTTCCTAAAAATTACCATCAGTATCTTGTCTTGCAATTTGCCATGGAAGAGATTAACAGGAATGACAAGTTGTTACCAAACCATACCTTAGGTGAAATTCATGTTGATAGTATGTACAATGAAGTGGGAGGATGTCGGGCAACTATGGGGGTCCTCTTCACAGGACACAGTAACCCGCCTAACTATATCTGCAAGAGGAAGCACAGAATCATGGCAGTCCTTGGTGGGCTCACCTCTCACAACTCCAAGCAGATGCCTCACATCTTAAATGTCTATAAGATGGCACAGGTATGTGTATTCCTTTGTATAAATAATGGCAACTAGATCAATGATGGGGGCGGGGGGGGGGGGAGAGATTCATCTTAGGAGTTTTCACACAGGAACCATATGTACCTTCATCCCAATAATGATTAAAACATCTGCATCCCGCAAAAGTGTGCACTTTTGCATGTGCACACAGAAGAATTAGTTGCATCACCAGAAGTCACCAGAGCACACTTGGCAGTAAACAAAATCACCCAGAAAAATAAACAATAAGCAACAACTCCCAGAGCCTTTCTAAGTTAGTTCCTGCTACAGAAAAAAGGAGGAAGTAGAAGCTGGGCAGCCATTTTGACTGGTGAGTTTGAATTTTTTTTTTTAAAAAAAATATTTCCACAATTTTTTTTTAAAAAAATATTGTACTGTCCCTTACTTTCCCAACCTAAGTAAAAAGAACAAAACATTCCCCAACAGTCAGGAATTAAAAAAGAAAAAGCATAAAAGGCTGCTTTCCTCTTGGCAACTGGGCATGGCAAAGTAGCACCGGAAGTACACTCAAAGAAACACGGGAAATCTGACAACAAGTACAAAAACTGTGAGAATCCTGTGAATAAACTGCAAATAACTTTCATTCTAGAGCAATTGCACACACACACACACACACACACACACAAAGCTATATTGTGAATGAAACAGAAATGAATTCATGATATTTTCCCCAAAATGACTAATTGCTGGTTCATGTCTCTTTCTGGTCTGATTCTTAGGGGTTTGCTCACAACGTCATGTGAAAACCAATCACATAATTGAGCCTAATACGCTGGATAATCATGAGTTCTTATCCTTTTAAACTTCTAGTTTTTCTCACATAAGAAACTCCTCATTTTCCAACCTAGTGAGCTAAAACCTCTTTCACTTGTTTGGTTGAACATGTATCTTGCAAGGAAATGCATTTGAGTTACAACAAATGGAGAAGGGGCAGATAAAAAAAAAACCAATTTTGGATTTAAAGAAATTGGAGAAGGCAGCTGTCAAGGATGTATCTCTGTGCTTTGTTGTTTTACAGCCTGCACCATCTCCAAATTGCCTCCCATAAAGGTGATGAAATCTCTTTCCACACCAAAATAAATATAATAAATAAATTTGAGCTAGGAAATAATAAGAGTAAGAATAATAATGATAATAATGTTATTTATTTATATGTCATCTGTCTCACCATATTAGTATTCAAGGTGGCTACCCAGAAATTTAAAACAGTGCAAATTAAAACAATACATAAAAATATTAAAAAGTTTCAAGTTTAAGAAACAAACTGTCTAAAAAGTTAAACACAATCCACATTAAAATATAAAAATGTATTCAAAACTTTATGCACACCTTGAAACCTGAACTGCACAGCGTTTATAAAAGCCCAACCCTCATCAGTCTGAAAAATTCTGATGACAAAAATAAAATAAAATAATTTTTTTTTAATCTGCTGCCAAAAGGAGAGCATGGATGGGACCATCCTGGCCTCTCTAGAGAGGGATTCCCAGATCCTGGGAGCAAGCAATGCCAGGAAAGTGTAACCTTCCACAAAATTAACTGTTTGCTAGCTGCTTTTAGACTCTCCTTCTTCCATCAATTTGGAACCCTCCACTAAGAGGTCTTGGCTGTATTGCCTAGTTAGCTTGTCTGAAATCTTTGCCTGAACTCAGTCCCAAAAGGTGTTTGCTCTCAGCAACACTCATTGGAAATGAAATGCACTTAACACCGTTTTCTCTCCTGACTGAAATTTGTGGGGTGAAATTCAGATGGAACAGTAATGGGAGAGTTGTTTCTTATCTATTTAAATATTGTAGTTCTTCTCCTTAGCTCAGTTACAACTCCTTTGATCCTGCACTGAATGACAGAACTCAGTTCCCTTTTGTCTATCGAATGATCCCAAGTGAAAGAGGTCAGTATGTTGGGATTGTCAGGCTGTTTCAGCATTTTGGATGGACCTGGATTGGCCTCATTGTGTCTGAGGATAACAATGGAGAGCGGTTCTTGAGGACCCTCATTCTTCAGCTACTGCAGAGCAGCATTTGTTTGGCTTTCCAGGAAGTTATGCCAACATTGACAAAGCACTGGGATGGAAAACAGCAGCTTAATCATAAATTGGCAAAAATAGAGTCACTTCTCACATCTATTGCAACTGATGTAATTCTTGTTCATGGAGACACACGATCTATGGAGGGCTTGCGGCGGATTCTGTATTTCAGAGAGTTTAGGGGGCAAACATTAGCAGAGAAGGTTTGGGTCATTACGGCTCAGTGGGATTTTACATCTCCATTCCACAGTTCAGCATTCACCCCCAAATCCTTCAATGGCACTCTGTCATTTGCTCTGCATACAGAAGAAGTGGAAGGCTATGTTGACTTTCTTAGCACAGTTAATCCAAATGAAAGTGAGGACTATTTAACACCATGGTTTTGGGGTAGTGTCTTTGATTGCTCTCTTCCCCGCCATGATTTCCATGCACCCAATGGAAGAAACTGTACTGGGGAAGAGAAGTTGAGCAGCCTCCCTAATTCGGTGTTTGGAATGGGAATGTCTGGCCAGACGTATAGTATCTATAATGCTGTTTATGCAGTGGCACATGCCCTGCATGCCATGTTTTTGTCAAGATCGATGGGGAGAAAAAGGGGAGATAAAGGCACATGGAATCTTCAGAATGTCCACCCCTGGCAGGTAAGAAAATTCTCTTAACTGTCACTACTGTAGTGATCTATACAATGTTCACAAATGGCCAAAAAATTGACAATGAGCTTTTCATTAACACACTGTGTTGCTTAAAATGCTGTAGCCTTGTCTCACAATGTGGATGATGGAGAAACAAATTTCCTCAGAGTGTGTTAGTGATCAGTAGGTTCTATAGAATTGTGTACTCCAGTTGGCATGAAAAAAAAACCAATGCTTGTATTCTACTTGGAGCTGCCAATTGCATGCAGTTCCTTGTCTCTGCTATCTTTTACTTTCTAAATATTACTACAAGGAGGAAGACACCATGTTCTATTACAACAGACGGCCATAATACATGAGGAAGAAGGTATTACAATGGAAAAATGAAAGCGTGAAGGCTATAAACTTTATGGCAATCAAACTAACTCCCAAATCATTCTCTTTCCTCATCACCTCTAGCTTCACTACTTCCTGAAATACATCCATTTCAACAATAGTGCAGGAGAGAAAATATTTTTTGACACAAATGGACAGTTGGCAACTGTATATGATATCATCAACACAGTCACCTTCCCCAATCAAACCATCCATAATATTCACATCGGAACAATTGATCCTCAGGCTCCCGCAGGGAAAGAGTTTCTTCTCCATGGAAGAACCATTACATGGAATCACTGGTTTGGCCAGGTTTGTCTAAGTAACATTTTCCTAAAGTTCCCACAGATATATAAGTTCTGAGAAATGTTGGCGATCACTTCCTAGTCCTTTGGTTGGTTGAAGAAATAGGCAAATTTGTCAGTTTCTATTTTACCCACATTTAAACTTTGCCATTTGGAGGAGAATTTCTCTAAAGAATGCACTGAAATGAAATTCTCACCCAGTCTAAGTATACGTATAAACAGTGGATTTAGCAGTAACTTGCCCAACAGCAGTGAAACCTGAGGAGAAGGGATAAGTGAGAAAATGCAAAGGGTGAATAATGGGGATCATGAAAAATGAAAGGTTCTAGAGATTATGTTATCATTGAGTCAATCTGTGGAAATTTACATAACAGAAATGATGATGATGATGATGATGGTGATGGTGATGGTGATGACGATGATTAATTCTATACTCAAAGTGGCTTACAGTCTAAAAAAGAGTACAATTAAAAACCTACAAATTGACATTGAACTGGATCCTGAGGATCTTAGAGCCTGGGGGTTCATAAAGGAAGATACGATCTGCCAGATAGCCTGGACCTGAGCCATATAGGGCTTTATAGATTAAACGTCCTTAGATGGAGCCCTATGAAATATCTTTCCTTGGGGCTTTCAACAGAATCCTCCCCGTGCCTTATGTGTTGAGCACTGCCAGCCCGGTCACAGCAAGACCGTTCGTAAAGAAGAACAGATTTGTTGTTATGACTGTCCACCATGCTCTGAAGGAACGATTTCCAACCGAACTGGTAAGCCATATTTACTCTGTGTCATAAGGAAGGTGTGCTGGCACCCTGAAGAGGATGCATGTTTCTCAGAAAGGGCGAATCTAACTTGAATCTTGTACAAAGAGGACAAGAAGGCATAGGGGAATTTCTGCATAAGGAAGAAGTGAAAGGATAACTTGCTCCCAAAATTAAAATAGATTCCTGTGGGATGGGGTTGAACAGCATTCTCTGGAGAGGATGTTACTGAAATCGGGCATAGAGTAAAAAGCATAGTGTCTTCTGGCAAGTTTTTTCTTAGCAGGAGCAATCATCAGATCTCAAAAGCACCAGAATAATTAAGAAGGAAAGGTCTAAATAATTTTGCAAATGATTATATTTTTAAGCCTATTTGTGCTCAGAATGTCTATGTTTCCAGTCTTGTTCTTTAGCAATTTATATTGCCAAACTCTTCGTTATACACCAGCAGATTCAGATGTATGGAGTCTGAAATGCAAAAAATCTTAAGGGAGGAAAAAGCTTTTAAAACATGATGGATTTTCTCTGTACAATTTTAAATTCATTTTCAGTTGTACTGTCAGAAGAGAGACATTCATTGCCCAACAGAACATCCAATATTTGCAGAAGCAATGCAAGCAAGATATAGGGGAAAAAATATTTCTGCAGATATAGGTACACATTTTGAGAGAAAGAGAGTAAAAGCGAGACCACCAGATGTTTTCATAGACCAGGAGGGTTTGCCATAGCCTCCTCTGAGGTTGAGAGAGTGTGACTTACCCAAGGTCACTCAGTGAGTTTATATGGCTGAGCAGGGATTCGAACCTTCTTTTCCAGAGTCATAGTCCAAGACTCAAACCACTACACTATGCTGGTTCTCCTACTATGCTGGTTCTCATCTTTGCAAGCTATTTTCTCACATAAACTGGAGGATTGCATTCATTTAACACAACACAGCTGGGTTTGTTGCCAACAGACTAAATGGATAAGATATAAAACCTTAATCATTAAAAATAATGATGAATCTATCTTCTGGCAAAGGTTCACTCCCTTCTTTCATGCTGCAGTATAGACAGAATGGGATGTCCTTGGTTACGAGGATGCTTGCAGTTTTTAAAAATGATATTTTTACACCTTCTAGATGCAGAGAAGTGCAACAAATGCCTAGAAGATCAACATCCAAACAAGAATCAGGACCAATGTACTCCCAAACCTGTAATCTACATGTCATTTGAAGAGCCATTGGGGACTGCTTTGTGTTTTTTAGTTCTTTTATTCTCCCTGGTTACCCTTGTGGTGACATGGAGCTTCATTAAATATAAGAATACCCCCATAATGAAAGCCAATAACTGGAGCATCACCTGTATCCTACTTGTCTCTTTGCTGTTTTGCTTTCTCAGCTCTTTCCTCTTCATTGGCAAGCCGGGAAAGGTGTCTTGCATTCTCAGGCAAACATTGTTTGCCATTGTTTTCTCTATCGCTGTCTCTTCTGTGCTGGCAAAAACCCTGACAGTAATTCTAGCTTTCATGGCTACCAAGCCAGGAAGTAGGATGAGAAAATGGGTAGGAAAGCATTTGGCATTGCAAGTCATTGTTTTTGCATCCCTTCTTCAAACTGCAATTTGTGTTGTGTGGCTGGCTATCTCTCCCCCTTTCCCTGAATGGGACATGCACTCCCAGATGGGAGAGATCCTAGTGCAATGCAATGAAGGCTCAGACATGATGTTCTACATGGTCCTTGGCTACCTGGGGCTTTTGGCCTTCATTAGCTTTACTGTTGCTTTCTTTGCCAGGAAGTTGCCTGATGCTTTTAATGAAGCCAAGCTCATCACCTTCAGCATGTTGATCTTTTGTAGTGTTTGGGTGTCCTTTGTCCCCACTTACTTGAGCACCAAAGGAAAATACATGGTGGCTGTGGAGATCTTCTCCATCTTGGCCTCTGGTTCAGGAATACTGTGCTTCATTTTTCTCCCTAAATTTTACATTATTATAATCAGGCCTGAACTGAATACTAAGGACCAGCTGATAAGGAAAAAGAATTCTAGTATTTACTGACTTCTTCCTTTCTGCCCTTTCCCTCATATATCTTTTTGTTTAGGGATCTACAGTTCAGGATGATCTTGCATCTGCAAGATAACAGCTGATTAAAAGCTCCCCAGCATTTAGCCCTCTTTTGGTTACCCAAAGTACGTGCAGTCACAAGAAATTTGTTCACTCACTTACATTTGCGGTTTCTTCTGGCTAGGGATATTTTTCAACAAATGGTGCCTAGAATTGGAAATTGAAAATGATTAGCAAATAGGCATGTCTTTGTAATGCTGAGACTTGATACTCTACTTCTGTTTTCCTTCTTGAGACCTACAGGCAGCAACTGCATTTTCATCCTCTCCCTGTGAAAAGGTTAAGTGCCCTAATCATTGATATTTCATTACTGTTTCTAATTAGATATTTTGTACCTCTTGTCATGTAGTAGGTTGACCCATTTTTGGATGAATTGCCCTAGATCCTGAGTGTTTTGTGTGCGAAAAATGAAGTACATTAGTTGGAAGTAATGTACTTTATTGGTTGAAACATTCAGCATGTGTATATTCCCAGCCAAACTGGTAACTGAGGGAGATCAGACACAAACATATTTAAAAGAGACATGTTAAAATTAAAGCTAATTAAATTAGCTTTGGTTAATGTCTCACTGATTTCGATAGTTCTGATGACCAAGTCAAGCTCAAACCCACTAGCCTGGAGATAGTGGGTATGTTTTCTTTCATACTGATGCTGAGATATTCAAAGGGATATCATAGCACCTTTGAGACTAATTGTGTGAAAGAAGTAGAAGTGTAAGCTTTTGTAGACTTGGTTCATTCTATGCATCCAAGGAAGTAGACCAAATCTACAAACGTTTATGCTACAATTTATTTTACATAGTTAGTCTCAAAGTATCCCTTTGCATACTGATATTCCAGACTAAAACAGCTATGTGTCTATTTCTACAAATGCTGCGAATACCGGAAAGGACAATTATCTTCCTCGTAATAATCATTATCATTATCTTTTGAGTAATTGTAGCCCAAGTCCATCAGGAAGCCGAGAGAACAGATGAGTCAACCACCAAAATAATTTCTACATGCTCAATACACCAAATTGTACTGGAGAAGAGAAACTGAGCGACCTCTCAGAATCTGTCTTTGAAAAAGGAATGCCTGGAGAGAGTTACAGCATCTACAATGAAGGGCACATTTCTCCTTTCTTTTTATTTTTTTTCTTAACATTATATTGTTACAGTACAAAAGTATGTTTCATAGATACACTGATGCACTACAGGACTGTGATACTAATTCTTTAAAGCAAAAAAAAAAAAATCTTTAATTTTTTAAAAAAAAAGAAATGAAAAGAGAAGAAAACATTTTAGTTCCAATACATCCAACATTTAGTTCAGCATGAGTAAAATAGATCACTAAATATGGTGGAAAATGAGGGATTCTCAGGATTAAATTCTATTGTAGAATTATGCAATATTGTAGAACTCAATGTAAGAAGGATAAGAAGAAATTTACTGGACTCCCCTAAATACTTGTCCCGCTGCTTTTTCTTGGAAGTCTCCCAGATCTGTATGCGTTGAGAGTTGCCATCCTGGACACAGCAAGGCCAGTCGTGAAGGAGAACAGATTTGCTGTTATGACTGTCCAAAGTGCTCTGAAGGAATGATTTCAAACCAAATGGGTAAGATTGCAATATGACAAGGGAAAGGTCTTCCATATATCTCTAAAGTAAAGGTCTATTCTAAAGACATGTGCGTATACAGACTCAAAAACACTTCAAAACACACACACACACACACACACACACATATATTAGTTGCTAGGAACATACAATTTCATCAACCAATGTATATTTTAACAGTAAAATTGCAGCATTGTGCAATGGTCATAATCCCAGAAGAGGAGTATTACAAGAGTGCCTTCTGGACCATTCCACAAGAGGAGTGAAGATTGTGGCTGTTACTCAGTGGTCACTGATAATCCAGAACAGTGATAAATTATGGTTACCATGTTCATGAGCAGAAATATGTTCCCACCTTCTGCTGTGTTCTGTTGTTTGGTTGGGACCCCTATGGCAAACCAGGACATCTTGCACAGTGCTGTGTTGTGTGTCATTGCAATTGTCTATCATGGTCGTATATCATGACAAGAATGTGTCTTTGTCATCTCAGAGTTATCTGCTACAGCCCATGATCCAGGAACTTAGCCATCTCTCTCCCTCATTCACTTTCTCTCTGAGTGTACGTATGCCATTCAATAAAATATATCATTATGATAATATACTGTGTGAGATTGTTGAGGTGAGGTGAAGAGAATAAGAAGATAATCCATTTATTAACCTGATTTACGGAGCAGACTGTATCTAGAGAAATGCAATTTGAATAAGAATGGGTTGCAGATTTTTTTTTTAGTCAGTGACCACAACTGACTAAAAATATAGGTGTCATTTCATTAAAAATGTAAATTCACATTGCCCTGGATTTAGCACATTCAAAAAATTATTGGGTGGATATAACATTGTTCCCACATTCAAGCCTATGGAAGGTGGGCAGGATAAAGAAATCCTATAAGCTTCTGTGCCCATCACTCTTCCCTTCTTCTAAAATTTCTTTCTTTCTTTCTTTTAATGTATAATATCTTCAATCATTTCAGATGCAGAACACTGCAGCAAGTGCCCAGAGGATCAGCATCCAACTGAGAATCACGATCAATGTGTTCCCAAACATGTAAACCACATGAACTTTGAGGAGCCCTTGGGAATTATTCTCACTTCTTTGGTTATTTTCTTTTCTCTAGTCACCCTTGTGGTGATGTGGAGTTTTATAAAACACAAGCACACTCCCATTGTCAAAGCTAATAACTGGACCATCACCTGTATCCTGATCTTCTCTTTACTACTTTGTTTCCTCTGTTCTTTTCTCTTCATTGGCAAGCCTGGGGTGGTGTCTTGCATCCTCGAGCAAACATTGTTTGCCATTGTTTTCTCTATCGCTGTTTCTTCAGTCTTGGCCAAAACTCTCACTGTAATTTTGGCATTTATGACAACCCAACCTGGAAACAGCATGAGGAAATGGGTAAGAAAGCATTGGGCAGTGTCAGTCATTATTCTTGCATCTCTAATTCAAACTGTCATTTGCACTGTGTGGCTGGCTATCTCTCCTCCATTCCCAGAATGGGACAGGCACTCCCAGATGGGAGAGATTATAGTACAATGCAATGAAGGCTCAGATATAATGTTCTACCTTGTCCTCGGCTACATGGGACTTCTGGCCTTCGTCAGCTTCACTGTTGCTTTCTTTGCCAGGAAATTGCCTGATACTTTTAATGAAGCTAAGCTGATCACCTTCAGCATGTTGGTCTTTTGCAGTGTTTGGGTGTCCTTTGTTCCCACCTATCTGAGCACCAAAGGGAAATACATGGTGGCTGTGGAGATCTTCTCCATCTTGGCCTCTACTTTTGGATTGCTGGGTTTCATTTTTCTCCCTAAGGTCTACATTATTTTAATAAGGCCTGAACTAAATACTAAGGACCAGCTGGTGAGGAATAAGAATCCTCACTATTTCTGAATTCTTCCTTCTTTCTCCCTTTAATCTGTCTCTATCAGATAAGTATCTAAGTCCATTGATGGCAATATAGTTGCAATGCATTTGGCAAGGTCTCTCTCCCCATATATATACATATGAGATGCTGTTAATATGAAATACTGTTATTGACATAGGAGAACTTTTAAAAGCGGTATCATTTTTTTTTTTTTAAATGAACCATTTAACAAGCCAGTGCAGTTCAATGGTTTGAATGTTGGACTAGGATCATGGTAGGCCAGAGATTTTCTTTGAAACTCTGTTTAGCCATGGAAATTGCTTTGGTAATCTTGTGTAAGTCACATTCTTTCTACTTCAGTGAAAGACAAAGGCAAACCCTCTCTAATGAAATCTTGCTAACTCTGTGATGGGTTCACCTTAAGGTTGCCAGAAGTCAGAACACTAAGATGCATACAACCACAACCACCAGGATGGGTTACAGATGTTACAGAATAAACCTGCTATATATGCTCCATATTCTGTCATGATTGTAGTCTTTTGTCCTGAGTTGTGGTTAGACATCAGGGCATTCAAATCTTGTGGCATACCATTTCTTTAAGAGTGATCTATAGTTTTCTATGATCTAAACAATCAGAGACTGTGCTATAATGTATAAAGCACAGGCTGATTTTCTTCTGAAATACCATTAGCCAACGTATAGTTGCCATATGATCCCTCATGCCTCTTCTTCTTCTGAACCCAGTTTGGATATCTGGCATTTTTCTTACTCCATTTCTCACTATGGAATGTTGAACATCACTTTGCTTGTGTGGAAGATTAATGCAATGGCCTGATGGTTATTGAAATCCTTGGGTCCCCTTTTCTGGGGGATTTCTAGGGGATTGGAATGTACATTTAGTAACTCCACTAGGTGGACAATTCTTTTGTTCCCTACATTTACTAACTGCTTCTAGTAAGAATTTGAGTGCATTTTTTTGCTTTGAACATCTCTATTGGTATGCCATCTGTTTCTGGTGATTTATTTCTCCCAACTGCTTTGACTACATGGGTTCATCTTCAAATGTGTCTTCCTTGAATGAATCTGTCATCTCTTTTATATAGTTCTTCAATGTATTGTTTCCATTGGCTTCTTTCCATACTGGGATAAAATGGATTAACTCCATCGGGTAGAGGCATCTCAAATTGTCCTGGTGAATAAAGCTTTGCTTGGAACCAGGTGGGAGTAGTTGGCACCTCTCAGTTCTGCTGGACTTCTGTCTTGTTTCAATTGACAACCTGTTTGGCTGATGACCTACTGGTTTACATTGTCCATCACGCCTTTGTTTTCTCCCCCACACTATTCAAGATATCCATGAAACCACTTTTTAGAGTTTATTCAGAGGTTTGGATGCTTTTAATTTGTTTTTAAGGGGAGAAGGAAAAACCCTAGTATAAAAGAGTGGTCTGAAATGTGAATACTTCCTTTCTGAAATCCCAATAAAATACTAAAACCATCCTTAAAACTTAACAGGCAGAAACTGAATACTCCAAAAAGTAACAAGCTGCGAACACAGTCCTTTAAGGGGAGTGTGACCCCATCTAGGACTGGCTGGTATATCCCTATACCTGGATTAGGGTCCCCAACAGTGTGTATGGATGCATATGTTATCAATAGGCTGCTGAGCAGTGATCACATATTTGGAAAGTAATAAATCATTAACTCTGTGTGTGCTTTAAATACCAAAAGGGAAAGTAACAACCAAGTAAGAAAAACAATAATGCTCCGTTTCAATATATTGACATGACATTGGACTAGTTTCAAGAAGCAGAGTAGAAGCCATGCATGCAGTGCAATGAATTTGGGATTGCACAGTGCATGGATTCATCATGCAATGGCTGAAGTGAAGAACCTTGTAGTATGGTGTTGCATAACTGGTACATTCAGGATGCAATGCCAGAAGTGAACCCCATGACATCTGAATGTATGGAGTTCATCAGACGATGGAAATTGGGAATATAATCCAATCTGAAATTTACAGAACTATATAAATAAAGATTAATAAATAATAATAATAATAATAATAATAAGAACAATAATGATACTTTCTGGTTTTGTCAACTCCAACATTTTTGTGTGTGAATATTGTCCTATCTGCCTTTTTCACATGGAGGCTGCATAGTGCTGCAGTGGTGTACAGTATATCCACATCCAGATCTCTACAGTATGCTAATGGCCTATTGATTTCAGACTCTCAGCTAGGGAAGTGCATTTAAAAAGTAAAGCAAGAAAAGAAACCAAGATAAAAATAAGCAGGTGTTCCTTAAGAAGTGAACCAATTTAAAGATGATGAAAGAAGTTCTCGGTTGCTGTGTGCTCCTGAACCCTAGAATCAGCACCAGGGTGCCACAAAGCACCCATTTGTACCTGGGCTTAGTTGGAATTTTGGGGCAAATTTAGTTAAATCAATATTAGCCAGTATATTCAGGTTGTAATTCTGCATGTAAATCCTTGCTGGTCTTTTAGAGACAAGAGTACTAAGAAGGTAATTATATTTTCTATAACAATTATAATCATTAACTTCCAGCAAATTGTAGCCTAAGACCAATAGAAACCAAGGAACACAAATGAGTCAACCCTCCAGACGTATTGAATCATACTGCTGTATGCATAAAGACTAATGTCAGAACAATTGGTTAGACACAGTTATTGGGGGTTTAATGAAGTCAGGGGCAGTGTTAGGTTTGTTTCAACCATACAGATTTAGGAGGCACTTGAAAACTTAAGACTGGAAACTAAAGGTCTTGGAAATACCACTGTTCCTATGCACCAGCCCAAATGATTCCATGCAAGTGTGGCTGGAGCCCAGATTTACTGTTAGTGAAATGGATTCCACTGCTGTTGATACTTTTGTTGCTACAACAGCCTCATAAGGCCAGCGAGGATCTGATGTCTGGGTGCAATTGGAAGACAAAGGTGGAAAATATCTTACCTGTAATTGAAGAGGATATTGCCATTGGTAAATTTATGTCTTTGGGTATTTCTTTATTAAAAGAGATTTCCTTCAACAGACTTCCAGATTTGGTGCTAGATACCTAGTAAGTAAGCCTTCCATTAAACAGAAGGGTTATGGGTCTTTATAGATAACTTTGACAGTATATGCTCAAGTAAATGTAGAGAAATACATAAAATAAATAAATAAATAATCTCTGTAAAGCATCATGTAAATGTATGGTACTATGTAAATAAACAATGATGATGATGATGAATTTATTCTTTTCCAGTGGCATCACTAGGATTGTTTCACTCAGTGAAGTAAGTCATGGTGTCATCCCCATGGACTTCTTAATATATGAGACCATAAAGGATCCTTAGTAATATCCAGTGCTACCCTATAACTTGCTGCAACTATACCATATACCGTCATTCCTCCCCCCCTCCCAAGTGTGTGGGGAAATGAAGAGATGGATTACAAAGTCTGTTTTTTTCCTTCATATTCTCTCTCTACGGCTCCTTCCCTCGCTTGCAACAAATTGCAGCATCATCCTCTTTATTTTTTTATTCTTTTTAAAAAATTGCTTCTCAGAGAATCAATATTTATTTAGCTCTATTAGCTGGCTGTTTCTTCACCCTTACTGCTTTCACTTGCTCTTCTCTTTTATCCATGGCAGAGGGAATTTGCTTTCTTTAGAAATGAGGGGTGGCATAAGGATGGGTGGGGAGCGGGTGGAATTTTCTTCTCCATTTTTTTTTAAAAAAAACCAAATATTTTAAAATGTCCTATTTTATGACATGCATTGAGTTTCATCCTTTTTTTTTTGGAAGAGCAACCCAATATGGTAATATGGCTTCAAAGAATACAGCAAGCTAGATTCCTGACCACTTAATCTTGTTTACAACCAAGGGTTGGCACCTCTTGCCTGTTTGAAAGATTTTACATCCTTCAATTAACATGTTAAATTTTAACATTTAAACAATTTACACAATAACATTTTTTAAAAATTAAAAAATTAAAAGTAATATCCTTCAATTAAAATTGTGTGGTGGGGAAGGACAGCATATTGGAGATAAAAGAAAATAAAATGCCTTGTTCTTTACATGCTAGAATTAAGAGGTTGTTAAATGTATCACTCAGTTACAACAAACACTACTTGCATTCCACAGATGTACAAGCTTGTTC
Source organism: Urosaurus nigricauda (assembly GCA_034509955.1). NCBI lineage: Eukaryota > Metazoa > Chordata > Lepidosauria > Squamata > Phrynosomatidae > Urosaurus > Urosaurus nigricauda. Next base: position 5,736,525 of record JAOEGL010000006.1, read on the forward strand.
CAGGGTTATTGTCTAACTACTGAGCAGAGTCTTGATGAAAGTGATCTCCAAATCTTGAAGTTATCTAATGCTAAAAGAAGAAAAAGTTTTTGGGCAGAGTGCATTTTTATGGAGCATGGCTTCAGGGTGGATTTAATATATTATCAAAAACATAAGGAAATAAAGAAAGAGGGAAAGAAAGAAAGAAAGAAAGAAAGAAAGTAAGTCTTCTTGGAGGTTTTGAGATACTAAATAGGACAGAAAATGTAATATAGAATAAATTATCTTGACCATCAAAGTTAGATTTGTGTACTTTAATCCAGGTGATGTGTGTAGATGTTTTAATTGTTTTGAATTATTGTGATTTTAAATATTTTATCTGTGAGACTCCTTGGGTCCCTCCAGGGAAAAAGAGGCATATAAATTAAATAAATAAATAAATAATGCAAGCACGCTTTCGAGAATGTGGTAACACTCAGATTGTGTGAATATCTCATTGCAGTATTGTACCTAAAAATTGTCATCAGGATTTTGCCTTTCAATTTGCCATGAAGGAGATCAACAAAAATGCCCGCCTCTTACCTAATGGCACGTTAGGCCAACAATCCTTAGAGAAAGCTTACAATGAAATGGGAACATGTTCTGGGACCATGACACTCCTTTTCACAGGAGATGGAAACCCCCCTAACTATATCTGCAAACGAAAGTACAAACTAATGGCTATCATTGGTGGGCTTTCCTTTCACAATTCCAAGCAGATGCCTCACATCTTGAATATCTATAAAATGGCACAGGTATGTTTCTTCAGCAGTGCAAATAAAGACAGAGATCTGGAGGATTAAGTGCAATGACTCCTTTTAGGCCTCAAGCCACCCAGCCCTCTACATTGATGAAAGTAAAAAATCCAGTTACTCGTCTCAGCAAAAATCTGTTTGCACTCAAATAGAAAATAGTTATGCAAAGCAAGCCGACAAATGGGAACCATTTTTGACTTACATTAGAAAAGAGAAGGGGGAAATTAGCATGAGGGAGATTGTGGTAGAAAAGTTCTATTTTCTTTTTGTTTGCAAAACCTCAGTTCCAAATTGCCTCTCACAAGAACTGAAATGAGGACCAAATTGTAGGTTTTTATATGAGACCCAGGAAAAAAACTTGGAGAGAGTTAAATGTTGTTGTAACAGAAGGTGTTCAGTCCATGACCTCTCTGTTTCAAATTTCTGGTTCTACAATGTTTTGGAAAACTATTCTGTGGACCCTTGCATATACCATATAGTTAGCACAGAATGTAATCCTAGATGGCTGTTACCATCAGCAACATTTTTTGCAGATCAGACCATTTGCTCCAGCTTCTGTCTTGCTAGACATTTTGGGAGAATAATTTACATTGAAGAATAAGAGGTTTATTGTAAAGTCTAAATTTTCTTTCTCTTTAGCTCAGTTATGGCTCTTTTGACCCTGCATTGAAAGATAAAGTTCAGTTCCCTTCTGTCTACCGAATGATCCCAAATGAAAGGGCTCAATATGTTGCAACTGTCAAGCTGCTGAAGCATTTTGAATGGAACTGGATTGGCCTCATTTTTTTCAGATGATGACAGTGGGGAAGCATTATTGAGAACTCTCGTTCCCCAGCTATACCAGAACCACATTTGTTTAGCTTTCAAGGAAATTATTCCAATAGTGAAAGAGCACTGGGCAAAATACACAGAAGAAATTGTGGCATTGAATAATAAAATGTCAAGAATAAGTTTGATCATTTCATCTACTGATACAGATGTGATTCTAGTTCATGGGGATTCTCGATCTATGGAGGGTCTGAGGGTGATTTTAAATTTTTGTGAGTTTGTTCAAATGAATCCATCAGAGAAGGTTTGGATCATCACAGCTCAGTGGGATATTACCTCCACATTCGACAACCAAGTCTTTACCCCGAAATCCTTCAATGGCACTCTGTCCTTTGCACTGCCCACAAAAGAGGTAGAAGGCTATGCGGAATATCTAAGCACAATACACCCAAATGATAATTCTATTACAGCTATGCTTTGGACCACTGCCTTTCTATGCTCACTCCCCCAGTATGAATTGTATATGTACAATACAACAACCTGTACTGGAGAGGAGAAGCTGAGTAGCCTACCGGAATCTTTGTTTGAAATGAGGATGTCTGGTCAGAGTTACAGTATCTACAATGCTGTTTATGTCATAGCACATGCTCTTTGTGCCTTGTTTTCTTCAAGATCAAATAATAAAGCATGGAGTGATGGAAGCACATGGGACCATCAGAATATCCACCCCTGGCAGGTAAGAAGAATCTCTTGCCCTTCCCTAATAAGCTTCTGCTCTTCACTAACATAGGTTGCATCTATACTGTTGAACTCATGCCGTTTGACACTGCTTTAACTGCCATGGCTTAATGGTATGGAATTTTGGGATTTGTAGTTTTGCGAGATATTTCCCCTTCTCTGTCAGAGAGCTGTGGTGCCCCAAGAAACTACAAATCTCAGCATTCCTTAATCTGAGCCATGAAAGCTAAAGCAGTGTCAAGCGGCATTAATTTTGATATGTGTCAGCAACCAAAATCTCCATTGGTGTGTCTGGTTACAAACAGGAAAAGAGCCCCCCCCCCACCTTTAACCTATCTGGTACCTGAATGCTAAAACAGGATCTTCCCTGTAACTAGGACAATGGAGATTCAACCTTCCCCCAAATCCCCCACAGCTCAAATTCTTGATTCTAGCTGGGAATACAAATAGCCTTCAGGCCCTTTTCTCTCCTCTATTTCACCTTCCTGGTATAGGTGCAAGAATTTTCTTCTATATGATGAAAGTCCATCATACTTTATTAAGAAGCATTAAGTTGTGCATGATGTTCCCATGTACATAAGACATGAAGTCCACACATTTAACAGATAATAAGGTGATCCCTTTCACTACCCCTGCCCTAAAACGCCTTTTCCTTCCATCTCTGTTCTAGCTGCATTATTTCCTGAAAAACATTCGTTTCAACAATAGTGCAGGAGAGGAAATATTTTTTGATGAAAATGGGGAGTTGGGCACTGGATATGATATCATCAACACTGTCACCTTCCCAAATCATTCCACGCATAGAGTCCATATTGGATGGACCAACCCACAGGCTCCCAAAGGGAAAGACTTTATTATCCATCAAAATGCCATTTCATGGAACCACAATTTCATTCAGGTATGATTAGCTACAGTTTTCCTGATATTGCCAGAGATGTGAAAGAACAAGAGATTCCTGTTGAACAGATGCTGCTGAATAGAAAAAATATGCTGTAAATGACTTGAAATGAAATTCTCACCAATCTCAATAGTTTTGACAAAGAAACTCATCCTGCTGAATGCAAGCCTATAATGGAAACCCAAGCTGAGAAGCCCTTTGTGGCTGTCACTGTTGTTATTGTTGTCTGCTATTAAGTCAACTCTGGCCTGAAACACATGGGCCAAATGATGCAGATTCCGGCTACCTTCAGGGTGTAGCATTCAGATGACACACGCCTCAAATGTGACTGGAAGCTATGCCAAGCTCATGTCATCCTGAAATAACTGGACCAAGAAAGAGAGGGCAGAATCTGGTCCTTCTGGCAGTCTGTTTCAGGACTGTGGGGCAGCTCGGATTTGAACCATGTGTATGTAGTTTCTGCGGTCCCAGCATGAATGGTGCTGGTGCAGCCTCACGTCGCTTTATTCAGCCCATCTGTTTCAGGCCTCTGTCTTATGCCTACCCTTTCACTAGGAGTCCTCCAAGAGCCCTGATTGTCAATGTTTGTCAACTGGTCAAGTCTTGTGAATTCAGGATCTGACTACTTTCACTGCTTGAAAAATTCCAAGCAGAAGATTCTCTTCTCATTTTGGCTTGTTGTCAGAGTTTGGGGTTAATTTGATTGCCTATTTGTTGTTTGTTTGTTTGGTTTTTTTAAAAAGTATTTGCAGTAGCTGGAGGCGTAAGAAATTTCTTATCAGAATTTAGAAGTATTGTAAAAAAGTTGTAAGTTATTACAACTTTCCTTGTTGTCTTTAATTGTGCTTTTTGTTCATGTTTCTCATTTTGTCTTCTTTTTTCTTTTCTTTTACTATGCATACCTTAAATGTGTTTAGAAATCACACACACACACACACACACACATTGTCTATGTTGTTGTTTGCTGTTAAATCAACTTTGACTTGTGCCTACCCTATCAACAGAAGACCACCAGGAGTCTTGGATATCAATCATTGTCAGCTGCTCACATCTTGCCAAATCAGTGTTCTAGCTTCCTTGACCGAATCAATCCAAGCATAGCCTTGTCTTGCTCATTCCCTATGCCCCTTCAATTTACTGAGCATTATTGTTGTTTTTGCCAATGAATCAGGTTGTCAATTTAGTTATTTTTAGGATTTTAGTTAGGTTTAGTTAGGATTGCAATAGCAATAGTAGCGTAGTAGTAGTAGAGCTCAGGATTAATATGCTCTAGGCATCCTTCATTTGCCTTGGTGGTAGTCTATAATATCTGCAAAACTCTCCTCTAGGACTATGTCTTACATTATCAAAATGCCACTAGTGTGTGTCTCTCCAGGATCCTCCACTATCTTACACCTTACTTCTGTTGCTGCTGCCTAATAGCCATTTGGCACTCTTAGTCAGGCATCTCAGCAAAATCCTTTCTGACCAGGCAGTTCCCGTCTGTAGCAATGCTACCATCAGCATAGCCTTTTCCCTTAGGGGAGCATGCTGTCCCACCACCACTGAAATGTGAGGAAAACTCGTTATGGAAATTATTTTTCACCAGATGTCCACAGCAGCAAATTCTAAGAGTACATGAAAAATTCATGTGATAGGTAAGATGTATAGCCAGATGAGATGGAAAATGAAGGAGTCAAGGAGTTATGTAGCATTAGGTAATTTTACAAAATGTTGGATTGTAACAGAACAACAATGAGAGATAAAGAAGTGATCTTTCCCAAAAGCATTTTCTTCCTGTGTTTTTTGATAGAAGTCTCCCAGGTCCACATGTGTTGAGGGTTGCGATCCTGGACAGAGCAAGGCCATGCGTGAGGGGAAAGAGATTTGTTGTTATGACTGTCCACAGTGTCCCAAAGGAATGATTTCAGATCAAACAGGTAAGATGAGAAAGCCTCGCCCCCAGACAGGGAGAAGATATTCTATTTATTTGTCACATAAATAATTTTACTTTGAACATCTGTAGTTGATGAGATTTGGAAGCATTAATCTTGCATTAATATTAATTTTATACCACTGGAAGTTATGGAACTGAAGAAATGCAGACCAAAACACACAAATACATATAGGAATGAGATGGGCATAGTTAATCAGGCTTAAAACAGGAAGGAAAAAAGATATATAACCTCATTGGTAACTGATTCTTCTTACAATAAAACGATGCAGTGGGTCCTTGGTATCTGCTGGGATTTGATTCTAGGACACCCCATGGATGGCAAAATCCATGGGTACCCAAGTTCCATTATATACATCAGGGTAGTAAAATGGCACCCTTATATAAAATAGCAAAGACAGAGTTTGCTTTTTAGAATGTACATATTTTTAGAATATTTTCAAGATGTGGATATGGAAGGCTGACTGTAAATGTCTTTGGAAAACAGAGTTGATTTCCTTAAGGATTATATGGACTAAAATACTTATGATATTTATTTAAAACCAGTGTTCTTATCAGGGAGGAATCAAGACATTCTGTGACTGTGTGTGCATAACATTGTGAGCCAATAAGACCTGGGCAGGTTTAAGTAATGCTATGAAGACCTTTGCCCACTCTCACTAGGGATGCATCCACATTGCAAAAATAATGTGTTTTGACACCATGGATTAATGCTTAAGAGACCTGGGATTTGTAGATTGCTGTGGCAGCAGAGCTCTCTAACAGAGGAGGCCACAAATTTCACAAAAGCTCAAATCCCAGAATTCTTCAGCATCGATCCATGGCAGTTTAAGCGGTCCAAACTAGATTATTTCTGCAGTGCAGATGCAGCCTACCTGTCCTTAAGATCTTGTCCTTGCCAGTGCTCTTTTACACTTGGTTGAACTAGATTTGCTAGTCACTAAATGAGAGATTATATGTTTTAATGTCTCACAGAATAAGTAATTCTTTTTCATCTACTGTGCACTCGTACCTGATGAATTTGATTTTGACTGAATGATTCCAAAGGTTTAAATGCTCAATTACAATGTAAAAAAATGAATTGCAGGTAGAACTCTGGTGAAAGCCCAAAAGCCCAAATATAGAATATTGGCTATTAGTTGATAATAACCCAGTACAGAGAGATTCAGGGAAGTTTCTTTCTCACAACTTCTTCTTTCAGGTTTCTGGACAAGCAGGGTGCCATGTTTAAAACTAGTGGAATGGTTTTATCTATAACATCTGAATCAGAATGGATCTAAGCAATTTTATCTGTTAAAGGCTAACTTTTGAAAGTTAGTTCAGTATTTTGAAAAGAAAGGCAATTGTGGGAGTTAATCAGAACATACCTTTGCTCCCTGATACCATAATAGCATAACCATCTATCCCTTAGATATCTTGCTTACCCTCTACAACTCAGATTTCCGCTTACCAATCCTTTTTCTCCAACTCCCCCCTCCTCATATTGGAAAGCCATGTTTTTTAAAATGCAGGGAAAACCCTTGCTCTGTCAAATTAAAAAGAGGTATAGACAATGTACCGTGGGATAATAATTATCTACTTTTTGAATATCTTTGAAAATCATGTTTGCTCTCCATCATACAGATAACAGTAGCTGGATGGCCATCTGTCGGGGATGCTTTAATGGAGAGTTCCTGCATGGCAGAATGGGGTTGGACTGGATGGCCCTTGGGGTCTCTATGATTCTGTGATATGCTTTAGCAGCTGTATGCAAAACAATCTTCTAATATATCTATAGTATATGATTTCACACCAGAGTATGAGCAGAATATTGGCCATTCTTCATTTAAAAAGGAAATTCAGGGATTTTTTTAAAAACCACAATATCCTTGCTTCTTACAGATGCAGAATACTGCAGCAAGTGCCCAGATGATCAGCACCCAAACAAGAATCAAGACCAATGCATTCCTAAACATATAATCTATATGTCATTTGAAGAGCCATTGGGAAAAGTTTTCACTTCTTTGGTTCTTTTCTTTTCTCTGATGAACCTTCTGGTCATGTGGACCTTCATTCGACACAAAGAGACTCCCATCATCAAAGCCAACAACTGGAACATCACCTGCACCCTCCTCTTCTCTTTGTTGCTTTGCTTTCTCTGCTCTTTCCTCTTCATTGGCAAACCTGGGACTGTGTCTTGCATCCTACGTCAAACACTGTTTGCTATTGTTTTTTCTATTGCTGTTTCTTCAGTCTTGGCCAAAACCCTCACAGTAGTTCTAGCTTTCATGGCTACTAATCCAGGAAGTAGGATGAGAAAATGGGTTAGAAATAGTTTGGCACAATCAGTCATTATTCTTGGATCTCTGGTTCAAGTTGCAATTTGTGCTATATGGCTTAGCATTGCGCCCCCGTTTCCTGAGTGGGATATGCAATCCCAGATGCATAAGATCATAATGCAATGCAATGAAGGTTTAGATATAATGTTCTATATTGTCCTCAGCTACATGGGGTTTCTGGCCTTCATCAGCTTCATTGTTGCTTTTCTTGCTAGAAAATTGCCCAGTGCTTTTAATGAAGCCAAGCTGATCACCTTCAGCATGTTGGTCTTTTGCAGTGTTTGGGTTTCTTTTGTTCCCACCTACTTGAGCACCAAAGGGAAATATGTGGTGGCTGTGGAGATCTTCTCCATCTTGGCCTCTAGTTCTGGATTGCTGGGTTTCATTTTTCTTCCTAAGGTCTACATTATTTTAATTAGGCCTGAACTGAACACCAGGGACCAGCTAGTGAGGAAAAAGAATTCCAGTAATTATTGATTTCTTCCTTTTTTCTTTTCTGTATGAAACAATAGCAGGTTTTTTGGTCTTTATAATCGGTCCAGAATCGCCCTTAATTAGTTTATGGGTGATGACTGTAAAACTCTCTCTCTCTCTCTCTCTCTTCCTTTCTAAATGATGTTTTCTTCTTGGTATTGCATTGTTGAATCTTTTGCTTGTAAAAGCCATACCAATAAAATTCTAAGTGAGGCTGTGTGATGCAGTGGCTAAAAGGGGAAAGTTGGAGACCTAAATTCCAATCTATGAAGCTTTGGAAGTGTAACTAATTTCAGTCTAAAAGTATAAAAGCAGAGTCCATGCATCATCCTGCCTGTTTGGAAAGTGGTCATTCAGGGATGTTTCCTGAGCATACTAATGGCAAGGAAGGTGTACAGCCTATGTGATCTAAACAGGAATATCTAATTCAATAAAGCTCACCCTATAGCATTAGCAAAATAGTTTCATCAATGGTAACATTAATGGAAACTAATGATGGGCCTCATTCCTACCTCTTTAGAGAGAGATGGAAAACTGAGGAAAATTAATAAGGGGTGAAACTTACAACACACTTGGGATGTATCTTGGAGAATTTGTATATTCAACAGGATAATCAGGCAGTGGTGTCACTGGGTGTGTGTGTGTGCAGTGATGTGGTCCACACTGCACACCTTTCAGGCCATCCTCTGACAGAGGCAGAGGGTCGAGTGCCCCTACCCCTTCTTTTCTGTGGTGGCTTCTCATAAGGAAGTCACCACTGCCATGACAAAGGACAAGCCTGAGTACATTTAGGGTCACCATTAGTCAGAAATGACTTGAAGTCACACAACAACAAGAAAAATAGCTAGGTTGCTTCCAGGGTCATTGTTAAAAAAAAGAAAAGAAAAGAGATAGCTGCAAAGACCATCTGTAAGGGAGGGAATTGTCATGGATATCTGCAGAAAACATTACAGTACAGCTGGAAACTGGACAGAAAAGACTTTTTTCACAGTTACTAGAGATTATAATATACTTTCATTGGGCTCTCCAGCCTGGGATGGCATTCCAATCATTATGGGGAAATGAGACATCAGTCTTCTCTCTCAGGACCATTAGAAACATTTTGCGCACATAGCCAGCAGCTTGATCCACATGCCTTCCCATTTTGCCCAGAATAATTCCCATATTGTGAATAATATTTAAGAGCTAAGGCCCAGTACAGACGGGCAATTTGCGGCATCCTCCCGTGAACTAGGGCTAGATGAGGTGAACTAGGTGAACTAGGGCTAGGTTTACATGCCCAGCAGCCCTTATCTGTGGGGATGCCGCCATCATGGCTTGCCGCCATCTACATGGGCGCCACCATAATGATGCACGCACCATGCAGCGTGCACATGTTGCTGGCTGGGAGTGACGCATTTGGGGTGTGCGAGTGCACCAATTGCACCCTTCCAGGAAACTGCTTTCAGTAGCTTTTTTTTTTTTTTTTTTTTGCTCCTGGGAGGGAGCGCATTGTTGCTGTGCTGTTTGGTGGCTGAGGCAACGATGCAGGGCAAAGACTGGCGGCATGGAGCTACCTGTCTGTTGATCTCCCTAAGTGGTTTTTGAAGACTCTGGGGCTAAACAGACTGCCCCTAAGGGGCGACCTGCAGCTGCTCCTTTCAGTGCCAGATCAGAGTGCCCAATCTGACATTTCTGCAATGCAAAAAGGAGCCTCAAAAAGCAGCTCCTTTTTGCACCATGGAAAGAGCACCTTTGCCACTGTGGCGGCACCTTCTGGTGCTACTTTTGGTGCTGTGTCATCTGGCACTGTCTAATAGTGACAGGTTCATTGTGATTAGGAGATGTTGGGGCTGAGTTTTCCTAGAGAATAACCTCTTGCACATACTTCTGGTGACTTTAGTGAAGTCCTGCAGGTCTTTATCAAGCTCATAGCTGTGAGTCCTGTGCTGAATATGTGAAATTGGAAGTTTTGTTTCACTTTTAGAGCTTTCTAAGGTCTTTGCAACTCAAATTGGTAGTCCTGCTGGCATTCCATTTATGTATCTAAATGATGCCATGCAAGTTGTCCATGTGGCCAGTGTTTTCCAGTAGTCTTTTTGCTGCTCCATGTCCCTACTATTGCCATTAGAAATCAAACTATGGATGGGGATGAAAGAGAAAGGGTGAAAAGGCCATGTGTGGCTCTGAGGGGAACATTTTTTTCATTTAGGGAAGCATTCCCAGGAAGTTTGTGGCTGTGATCTGGTTGTTCTGATGCCTGATTAATATTGATATCTGCTGTTTTAACTTGTTTCTTATGATGTTTTTTAACTTGTTTTAATCTCTAGATTGTACGCCATAGGCAGGTTTTTTACATATTCTTGATTTTATTTGGTTTTTGTACAGCGCTGTGTACACTTACGGCACTTTATAAATAAAGCTAATAATAATAATAATAATAATAATAATAATAATAATAATTGTTATTATTTTGTGTGTGGAGAATTATTCTCTTCTGCTGATACTATATTAGAAGAAATCCACTTTAACAGGATTCCAGAAGAAAATCACAAGACTAGTAATTTGTCCTTTTATTCTCAAAACGAATATCCTTGTATAATAGATAACCGGGGCTTCTTTTGTTCATAGATTTCCAGACTGACGACTTCATTCGCTGAGATCTATGGGAATCTCAAAGATCTCAGATCTTAAGATCTATGTAAATCTTGAGATCTCTAAAGCTCCAGATGAAGGGTGCTAAAATTCCCCAGATATAATTGAAGAACATCTGAAGGGCAGTATATTTAAAACTACTGGGGACTGAATACACCATGGTGTCTTACACGTTTAATTATACTCCCCCCCCCTTTTTTTTGGTCTGAAGAAGAACGTAGTATGATCTCAGGCAATGCAGTGCATGAGTCAAAATTATGATATTTCAATCTTTTTTTTGAAAATGAGGTTTAGTTTGTGCAGTGTCTGTGGACTATCATTGCATATGAAGGAGTAGAGAAAAATACTGCCACAGGTTAGCCAGCTCACTTTTGATGGCTTGAAGGAAGTGAGATCCTCCCAGTGGCAGCTGCAATTACAACTTCACACCTTAACTTCCCTTCTTATTTCCCTCCCTCCTCCTTTTGTGGGGTGTGAGGCAGGAAGGAAGCAGCCTGGCACCAATTGCTATTGATGATGCAAATGCTACCACAGGCCCCTTTGGCTTAATGCTAGGACCAGCTAGGACCAACTACTGCTGAGCCAAAGCGGTGGGTAGGTAGTGCACTCCTTGCTTGCCTCTCCCTGCACACCTTCTCTTCATTTTCTCTTTTTGGGGGTTAACAGCTGAAGGGCATGAATGATGGACAGGGACCACTCATGTTGCTCACTCATGGAGAGAGGGGGCAACTCAGATGGCATAAAAATATCTGGGATTAGCTCAGAGTGGATACAAAACACTGTACTTTTAGATGAAGTGCAACCTCCTTTCCTTGGAGTTCAGACCAGCTGCATGTTTATCATCTGAATAGTATATCCTTCCTTCCTTCCACTCCTCACTACTCTTCCTTCTCCTCAAGATTAGTGTGCAGCAGGTAGTCCCTCCGAGGTGCAGGTAGGTTTGGATAGGCATAAATGGCCGGTGTGTGTGTGTAAGCTCCCCTCATCAAAAAGGAGGCATACACACATGTCAGTCATTTGATGCTGAACAGTGTAAAATAGATAATCAGACAGATAACATTTGGAAAGGAATAAATCTGACTTCAATAAATTTCTAAGGGTCAGTAAAGTTTATTGCCCTTTGTTATCTCTCTTCTTCCTTTCTCTGCTCTCACCAAGCATGGATGCAGAAATCAGGTTATGCTACTGAAGATTTTTTTCCTTCTTACTTGCACACATGAGAGTCAACTCTAGGGACTCTTCTACCAAGTACAGGATTCTCTACTGATAGAACCTAGATGTAGCAATAAAGTAAGTTTCTTTTTACCTACCAATGGGGCGAAACAGATGGGGAGGAAAAAGTGGCTTGGAGCTACCTTTTCTAAAGCCACATTGAAACCCCATCAACCACACTGCCAGCTTCCAAGGCAGCTGGAGTGCTCATGTCATGACCACATGGCATGGCTTCAAGCCAGGAAGAAGCAGGAAAAAGTCGCTTCTTTTTGAAATGGTTTTTCTCTTCATAAGGGCACTTTTCCACTGGCTTCAAGGCATGTGTCATCTAAACACCACACCTTCAAGCCAGCCTGAAAGCACGTCTTTTTGCCTGTCTGTTTAGCCCCAATGTATCCTGTTTATTTGCCAGAAGCTCAGATCTAGTTGTTTTTACCAAATACCTGTGGAGTACACACTTGTTGCTGTTGGTGCTGGTGCTGCTAAACTGATTTAGCAGCACCAGCTAAATCAAATAATCAAAACTATAATTTTCACAATTTTTACCCAGACTGCACCTGGAGTTGGCCTTGGTCAAATATTATTATTGGCCGACACATTATACTCCAGGCCTCTGGAATCGAGGCTTTCAACTGGGAGGTGCAAATTAGGGAATTTTGTTCAAAAAGTAAAGCAATGTAAACAGAATGAACATAGCAGCAGGGTAAACACATCACACATTTTAAAAAGCTGGTCATCCTTAAGAAGTCAACCAAGTTAAAGATTAGTAAAGCAGCTCTGTTTTTGAGAGCTTTAGGGAATAAGCATTTGAATTCTGAAAGATCTAGCATCAGTTCAACTATTGCTTGGTGATTACACAATTTAGAATAGACACACAGAGAGATATGTTGCAGGGGCTGAATCTCTGTTTTAGTTGAAATCTCAGGAGCAAATTTACTTAAGTCAGGGTTAGCCAGTATACATTAGGGTGGTAACTAAGCATGTAATTCCTTTGTTGGTGATTTTGAGTTGAGAATATTGACAAGGCAATTATCTTTCCTGTAATGATCATAATCATTGACTTCAAGCAATTGTAATTCATGGCTAACAGAAAGTAGGAAAACAGATGAGCCAACCAGCCAAATTTACTGAACCACACTGCTGCATGTATTATAAAGAGTAATTTCAAAACAATTGGTTAGACACAGTTATTAGGGTTTACTGAAATCAGAGGGCAGTGTTAAATTTATTTCAACTATACAACTTTTTTGAAGTATTTGAAATTTTAGTCTGCTGACTGAGGGTCTTGGGAGTACCACTGGTATTCTATACACCTGTCCAAATGGTTTTATGCAGGAGTGGCTGGGGCCGACATTTACTGTTACTTAGTTGGATGTCTCTGCTGCTGATCTTTTTGTTGATGCAACTCCCTCATCATGCAGGCAGGAAGATGAATTCTGCATGTGATTGGGAGACAACTGTAATTCAAGAGGCTATTGTCATTGGTGAATTTGTCTCTTTTTTTGTTCCTGATCATGGAGAAGTTTTCTTTACCAGACTTCCTGCTAAAATGATAAGTGCCTTGTAAGTAAGTCTTTCATAACACAGAAGGGTTTTTGGTCTAAAAGATATATCTGACTGAATGTGTTGAAGCAAATGTAGAAAAAATGTATTTATTTGTTTAGCTCTCTGTCAAAGAAGCTTCTCATGAACATTTTCCTTTTCCAAATCTTGTTGCTCTCTAATTCCAATCCCTCTGCCCAGGTCAGCATCCACAAAGAGCATGGATGATGGGTATTGTGGTTCACCATCATCTGAAGGGCAGCAGGTTCAACAACAGCTAGAAGTGAATAATATAATGGCAGTTCAAAACATTGTATTTCATCTTTCTGTCTGAAGAGCGAATCAATGTGGTAATTTGGTGCCAACCAATACAATTCATGAGCTGAATTCATGAGCCATTATATTTTGTTTGCAACTAAGGCTTGGCATGTCTTGCCTGTATGAAAGATTTAGTCTCCTTTGATTAAAATGTGGTTTTTTTTGAAGGTGTGTATTGTGGAAGGAAAAAGCATATCTGGGACAAAAGCAGATCAAAACACAAATTCCTGGCATGCTAGAATTAAAATGTTTTTAAAGCTACCTTTGATATTTCAGTCATGACAAACTGTAATTGTATTCCAAAGACATATTTATTTATTTATTATATTTATTTGTATCCCGCTCTTTTCCCAGGACTGGGACTCAGAGCGGCTATGACCCATTTGCAGGCTTATTCTCTCACTAGTGGCCAGAGTTTTGATGGAAGAGGCCTCCAAATGTTCAAGTTCTCTAATATGTTAGCTGAAAGGAAATAAAGATATATTGGGGCACATTGGGACTTTCTAGATTGGCAGGAAAGTGTGACATGAAGTTGCCTTTTCCTTAATGCTTAGCAGCTACACCGCAGCCTTTAGATGCAGCTGCATTGTTTCACCGTTTTTAAAAAAGAAGCTGGGAAAAGCAGCACCTTTTTAAAGGCACTTCTTCTCCCCTAAGACGGAAAAAAAAAGCGTTTTCATGGCACACTTTCCCTTTTTCTCATCTAAAGGCTACACTTTCATGCAGTCATGAACACACCTTTTTTTGCCAATCTATAATATTATATATTTATAACACTCTGCCCTTTCAAAGAGATATGTTCAAGGTAGATTGCATAGATTCTAAACATGGAAGGAATCATTGTTGCCAGAATTTTCATAAAAATATGAGAAAATTATCCTAGGCAAAAAAGGGTGATATGAAATGTCACATTTAAAAGTTTACACATGCTGGGGGAAAAATGCCACCATGGTGGAAAAGGCACCCTTCCCCCATGCAAAAAGGAGAAGCTTTTTGCTACTTCTTTTTGCACTGGGAAAAGGCTGGGTTTGGGGTGTGGCATGCTGGTGGCCTAACCTAAAGAGCAAAGGAGTTGCCAGAAGCTGCCCCTTTGGAGTAGTCTGTTTCATCCCTTAAATGGCTGGATGCAGAGTGGCAGCAAAAAAGAGAAGAAGGTTTAGAGGCAGAGTGCATGTTTAATTATAAAATATACGTTCATTGTGGATTTAATATATTGTTGAAAATACAAGGAGAAGAAGAAGGGAGGGAGGGAGGGAGGGAGGGAGGTCATCAGAGATCTTGGAACAGTTCAGAGATATCAAGCAGGATGGAAATGTACTATAGAATAAAATATAAGAAAAGGGTAATGCAAGCAATTTAAGGAACACTTCTCTGGATATCTGGTCAGATTTGTGTACTTCTTTCCAAGTGAAATAAACATGCTTTCAAGAATGTAGCAATGCTAAGATTGTGTGAACATCTCATTGCAGCACTTTGCCTAAATTTTGCCACCAGTATTTTGCCTTTCAATTTGCCATGGAACAGATCAACAAAAATGCCCATCTCTTACCTAATGACACATTAGGCCAATACATGGAATACGAAGCTCACAATGAAATGGGAGCATGTTTCGGGACCATGAGTCTGCTTTTCACAGGAAATGCGAATCCCCCTAACTATATCTGCAAAGGAAAGTACAAGCTAATGGCTGTCATTGGTGGTCTCTCCTCTCACAATGCTAAGCAAATGCCTCACATCTTGAATATCTATAAGATGGCTCAGGTATGTTTCTTTTGCTATATAAATAAGGGCAGTGATCTGAATGGTTAAAGGTGATGGCTCAGTATAAGATGAGGAAAACTGTGGCAGAAAAGCTTTCTTTTCTTTTTTTCTATAACATTTCCCTCCCAGTTTGCCTCTCAGAGGGTTGTTGGCAATTGCTGGTTTGTGAATCAAGGCCAGGAGAAAGCTCAGAGAGAGGTAAATGTGATTGTAACTGAAGGTGTACACATCATTTTCTCTATTCTTCAAACACCTGGATCAACAATGTTTAGGAAAACTCTACTGCAGTATGTTGCATATATCATATAGCTAGCCTTAAGGTATACTTTTCTGTCCCAAAATCTAGTGCGTAGTGGTGTTTATCTGTAGCAACATTTCTTGCAGATCAAAATCATTAACCCCACTTTCAGTCTTCCCAAACATGTTAGAAGAATAATTTATAATGAGGAATTTATTGTAAGGTCTACATTGTCTTTCTCCTTAGCTCAATTATGGCTCCTTTGACCCTGCGTTAAAAGATAAAATTCAGTTCCCTTCTGTCTACCGAATGATCCCAAATGAAAGGGCTCAGTATGTTGGGATTGCCAAGCTGCTGAAACATTTTGGATGGACCTGGATTGGCCTCATTGTTTCAGATGATGACAGTGGGGAAGTTTTATTGAGGATGCTCATTCCTCAGCTACTTCAGAACAGCATTTGTCTTGCTTTTAAGGAAATTATTCCAATAGTGAAAGAGAATTGGATAGCAGCAGTGGAACAAACAGGGGAGGTTCATGATAAAATGGCAAGAATGGGGTTTACTCTTTTGTTCACTGAAACCAATGTGATTCTTGTTCATGGGGATTCACAGTCCATGTTAGTCTTGCAGCTGATTCTGATTTCCAATGAGTTTTACAGAAAGAAGCCAACAGAGAAGGTTTGGATCATCACAGCTCAGTGGGATTTTACATCCATGTTCTTCACAGAGTCTTTCACTCCAAAAACCTTTAATGGCACTCTGTCTTTTGCATTGCCCACAAAAGAGGTAGAAGGCTATGTACAATATCTTAGCACAATAAATCCAAGGGAAAATCATGATTATGTTGCAGCTCTCTTTTGGACCAGTGCCTTTCAATGCTCTTTTCCCCAATATGATTTATATGAAATCAATGCAACCTACTGTACTGGGGAGGAGAAACTGAGCAGCCTCCCTGAATCTGTCTTTGAAATGAGGATGTCTGGTCAGAGTTACAGTATCTACAATGCTGTTTATGCCATTGCACATGCTCTTCATGCCATGCTTTCTTCTAGATCAAAGTATAAAGCATGGGGAGATGAAGGCAAATGGAGGCTTCAGAATATCCACCCTTGGCAGGTAGGAAGAATCTCTTGCCATTCTCTAATACCCTTCTGCCCATACTGTAATCATCCCTAATGATGTGTGTGGTCACAAATAGAAAAAGGTGCCTGAATACTCTGGTGCCTGAATACTCTACCAGAATCTTCTGTGGCAACTAGGAAACTGGAGACTCATTCTTCTTCTGAATTCCTCACAGCTCAGTTACTTCCAAAAACTAGGTAATCTAGCTGAGAATGCCAAGAGCCTGCAGGCACCTTTCTGTGTGCCTTTTCATTTTCTTGGTATAGATGCAAGATGGCAGGAATTTTCTTCTGTATGGTGAAAGTCCATCACACATGATTAAGACGTAGGGAATTATGCATGATTTTGCCAAGTACATAAGACATGAAGTTGGCAAATTGTACAGAAATCAATGTGACCCCTTTCACCACTCCTGTCTTGAAATGTTTTTCTTTACAATTCCCTTCTAGCTTCATTCCTTCCTGAAAAACATCCACTTCAACAATAGTGCTGGAGAGGAAATCTTTTTTGATGAGAATGGGGAGTTGGGCATTGGATATGATATCATCAACACAGTCATCTTCCCCAATCTTTCCATGCACAGCTCTCCTATTGGATGGAGTGATCCCCGGGCTCCCGAAGGGAAAGACTTCCTTATCCATCAAAATTCTATTTTTTGGAATCACAAGTTTATTCAGGTATGATTAGCTAGTATTTTCCTGATCTTGCCAGGGATGTGTAAGTGCAAAGGATTTCTCTTGAACAGATACTTGAGAATCCTTAATTGAGACCATGTTTACATTTTTTTACTGGTAAAATTATTCTAAAAAATAATTTGGAATGAAATTCTTACCCATCCCTAGGTCTTTGTAAAAGACGTTCATCCTGATGAATGCAAGCCCATGTATTGGAAGCACAAGCTGAGAAATCATTTGTTGTTGTTGTTGTTTGCTGTTAAGTCAACTTTGTCATATGCTTACACTGTTAACATATTTCTGTTAACAGTGGACCTCAGATTGTCAATTGTCATCAACTGCTCACATCTTGCAAACTTAGGACTCTTGCTTCCTTAACTGAATCGATTCGACTATACTATGGTACTGCTGTTTTTCTACTGCAGTGCACTTTACTGTGCTCCTCCATGAGTCAATTCATCTTATGAAAAGTTCAAAATACAAGAGTTGTGTCATTTTGACTTCTTGTGGGAGTTGAGGATTAACTTGACTGCCTTTTTGCTCAACAGAAAAGGGGAGAAATGGAATAATATGAAAGAAGAAGTGTATAAAGACTCTTGCTTTTGTTTTTGCTAGCTGGAGAAGTAAGAAATTATAGATCAAGATTTAGAAGTACAATAGAGAAAGTTGGAACGTTATAACTTTTTGTCATTGTAACATTCCTTTTGCTTTTTTCTTTCATGGTATTTTACTTGCTAATTTCTCTTATTTTTTCTTTCCCCTTTTTCTTTTTCTATGGATACTTTTGATTGTGTTTAGAAATGATGCATATTTGTTTTTGTTTGCTGTTAAATCAGCTTTGACTTATGGTGACTTATGGCCAGTACTCCGAGAGCTCTGCCCATCAATTGTGTCAACTGCTCAAATATTACCAAGTCAGGGCCTTAGGGGCCAGCCTGGAGGTGGAGTTGGGGCATGGCATCCACTTGATATGGAGTGCGGTATCACAGTGCTCCTCTGGCACTGCATCTACATGACACAATGCCAAACCAATGTGGAAAAGCTGCTATTGCACCCTGTTTGCAACTCCTCTTTGTGCTGCAGAAACGCCAGATCAGGGTATGGCGTGTGGTTGCTTTGGACCTGCCTGATCTAGCAAAGATGGAGGCGGCGTCAGGCCACCCCTTACTTTCTATATTGAATTAATCCAACTATAATATAGTCTTACTCTTTTACTATTGTTAATGAGTCAGGTCATCTTATGAAAAGTTCAAAGTAAAGAAGCCACACTTTAGTCATTTTGCCTTCTAGCAGTAGTTCAGTGATTATTTTCCCAAGGCAACCATTATTTGTCTTTTTGGTGGTCCATAATACCTGCAGAACTATCCCCCATGACAACATCTCACATTAGCAAAATGTCACTACCATTGTCCCTGAATGTCCTCCACTACCTCACCCTTTCTACTGTTGTTGCCCTGTAGCTGTCTGGCACATTTATTCTGCCATCTCAGAAAAACCCTGTCTGCCCTGGGAAATGTCATCAGTAGCAATGCTACCATCAGCATCACTTCTTCCCTCATGGGAGCAGGCTGTCTCACCAACACAGAAATGCAGTCAAAATGCAGAAAACTCCTTATCAAACAATTTTTCACCAGTAGTTCACAGAAGCAATTCTGCAGTGAATAAAGGAAAAATGAAAATTCATGAGGAGGATAAGAGATTTTACCAGAACAGGGATAAGAGAAAAATAGGTGGTCTCTCCCAACACAATTTCGCATTTTTTTTTTTAAATAGAAGCCTCCCAAATCCAGGTGTGTTGAGATTTGCTATCCTGGACAGAGCAAGACCATGCAGGAGGGCAAAGAGATTTGCTGTTATGACTGTCCACAGTGTCCTGAAGGAATGATTTCAAACCATACAGGCAAGTTAAGAGAGTAACCTGATGGGGAATGACATTTGATAATGTTTGTGAAATAAATGATTTTGTTTGGAACATCTGTTGTTTTGTGCCTTCAAGTCTTTCTGACTTATGCCAGCCCTAAGGCATCCCAATATTGGGGTTTTCATGGCATGCTTTGTTCATGAAGAGGTTTAACATTATGGCATGCAGTTTCCACAGTGCTGATCTGGCGAAGAAAGCACAAAGGACACCCCTTAGGGGCGGTCTGCTCAACCCCTTAATAAACTAAATAGTACTGCATTGCATATAAAATAAAAGTACAGAATATTGGCCACTCTTTGTTATTAAGACATGCAGGGTTCTTTTTAATTATATTTTAAAAATACTACCTTTGCTTCTTGCTGGAGCATTATGCTTTTTTGTATTAATGTTGCTGTATTGTGATTGCAAATATTTGCTGCAACTAAGATTAAAAGCCTCTTCAAAAGAAACTTGGCAGTTGTGAACTACCTCCAGACTTGGGAGTGGTGTCTGTCTTCCTGGCTGGGAGTCTTCTACTTCTGGACACAGTTGTACCCCAGGGCTAACAATAAATGCACTAGATAAATAACTAAATAAGTAAATGAAATAATACTGCATTGCATTCAAAATAATAGTGCAGAATATTAGCCACTCTTGGTTACTAGGAAATGTAGGGTTTATTTTTGTATTTAAAAAATTACTCTTTGCTTCTTCTAGATGCAGAAAAATGCAACAAGTGCCCAGATGATCAGCATCCAACCAAGAATCAAGATCAATGCATCCCCAAATATGTAAACTACATGTCTTTTGAAGAACCTTTGGGAATTGTTTTGGTTTCTTTGGTTCTTTTCTTTGCTTTGATGACCCTTGTGATAATGTGGAGCTTCTTTCAGCACAGAAATACTCCCATCATTAAAGCTAATAACTGGGCCATTACTTGTACTCTCCTCTTCTCATTACTCCTTTGCTTTCTTTGCTCTTTCCTCTTCATTGGCAAACCTGGAGTTGTGTCTTGCATTCTACGACAAACACTGTTTGTCATTGTTTTCTCTATTGCTGTTTCTTCAGTTTTGGCCAAGACCCTGACAGTAGTTCTAGCCTTCATGGCCACCAGGCCAGGAAACAGGATGAGAAAATGGTTAGGAAAGCATTTGGCAGTCTCAGTCATTATTCTTGCATCTCTCATTCAAACTCTCATTTGTGTTGTATGGCTAGCTATCTCTCCCCCATTTCCAGAATGGGACAGGCACTCCCAGATGGGAAAGATCCTAGTGCGATGCAATGAAGGCTCAGATGGGATGTTCTATCTTGTCCTCAGCTACATGGGACTTCTGGCCTTTATCAGCTTCAGTGTTGCTTTCTTTGCCAGGAAGTTGCCTGATACTTTTAATGAAGCCAAGCTGATCACCTTCAGCATGTTGGTCTTTTGCAGTGTCTGGGTGTCTTTTGTCCCCACCTATCTGAGCACCAAAGGGAAATACATGGTGGCTGTGGAGATCTTCTCCATCTTGGCCTCTAGTTCTGGATTGCTGGGTTTTATTTTTCTCCCTAAGATCTACATTATTTTAATTAGGCCTGAACTGAACACCAGGGACCAGCTGGTAAGGAAAAATAATCCTAGTACTTATTGATTTCTGCTTTCTTTCTCTCCCTTTCTCTAATGGGACTCTTTCATTTATGTACCTGTGTTCATGGATGGCAACAATATATTTAGCTCTCTCTGTGTGTTTTCTGTGCGTCGGTGTATCACAGAAATAATTTGAGATGTATTGTATTTTCATATACAATGGGCCCAGTGCTATTCAATATCTTTATTAATGACTTGGATGACGGTATTGGCGGCACACTTATCAAATTTGCAGATGACACTAAACTAGGAGGAGTAGCTAATACCCAGAGGACAGGATCAAAATTCAAAATGACCTGAATAGACTAGAAAGCTAGGCCAACACTAACAAAATGAAATTCAACACAGAGAACTGGAAGATTCTGCACTTAGGGCAGAAAAATGAAATGCAGAGATATAAGATGGGGGACACCTGGCTGAACAAGACCACATGTGAAAGAATTCTAGGAGTCCAAGTAGACCACAAGTTGAAAATGAGTCAACAGCGCGATGCAGCCGCTAAAAAGGCCAATGCAATTTTAGGCTGCATCAATAGCAGTATAGTGTCTAGATCAAGGGAAATAAAAGTGCCACTATATTCTGCTTTGGTCAGGCCCCACTTGGAATACTATGTCCAGTTCTGGGCACCACAATTAAAAAAAGATGTGGAAAAACTGGAGTGTGGCCAAAGGAGAGCAACTAAAATGATGAAGGGTCTGGAAACCATGCCCTATGAGGAACGTCTTAGGGAGCTGGAGATGTTTAGCCCAGAGAAGAGAAGGTTACGAGGTGATATGATAGCCCTGTTTAAATATTTTTACAGAGATGTCACACTGTGGAGGGAGCAAGCTTGTTTTCTGCTGCTCCAGAGAACAGGACCTGGAACAATGGATGCAAACTGCAGGGAAAGAGATTCCACCTCAACATTAGGAGGAACTTCCTAACAGTAAGGGCTGTTCAACAGTGGAACACACTCCCTCGGAGTGTAGTGGAGTCTCTGTCCCTGGAGGTCTTTAAGCAGAGGCTGGATGGCCGTCTGTCGGGGATGCTTTGATTGGGAGTTCCTGCATGGCAGGGGGTTAGGCTGGATGGCCATAATGGTCTTTTCCAAGTCTATGATTGTATGATTCTATATTCTTTCATAATTGTCCAATTTTCTTGAAACCATATTCAAGCGGTCTTCCAATTTTCTTAAGCAATGTAAAAAAAGGGGGAAAAGTATCTGTGAAGAAGACCATGGAAATGGTTACATGCTTAAAGAGAGCAGCAGGGCTAAATTAAACTGCTTTAGTGTGGATTTTGTAACAAATCTGTTATTTAGTGCTTTGTCTTTTATAAAAAAAGAAAACCTATTTTACCAAATATCTTCTACCTGTGAATTGCCAAAATTTGTTTTGAATCACCTTGGACCCTGTACCATTAGAAAGATGGGGTATAATTAAAATAAAATAAATAATAAAGAAATGCACTTTTTTGGTTATTCTGGATCATGCAAATGACACTTTCAACTTTATACATAAGTAAAGAGTCCTTTAATTTACCTTAAGTTTTACTTTTCCTACTATTATATTTTAAAAGCTTTATTTGGAATAGAGAATGTTGACATGAAAGCTTGTAGATAATGGCGTGAAGTAACACGAAAAGAAGAACAACTAGATCTCTTCCAGAATCATTGTGCTAAAGGCCTACTGAATTGAGGTCCTTAACTGTTAGGTTTAAATTGGGGAAGTGTATTCTCATAGTAAAGAAAAGCAAACAGAATAAATAGAACAGTATTGCAAATAATTTTTAAAAAGCCAGTGCTCCTTAAGAAGTTTACCCAGTTAAAGATGATTAAAGCAGCTCTGGTCATTTTCTTGAAAGATTTAGGGAATAAGAATTTGAGATCTGAAAGTTCAACCATTACTTGGAGGTTACACAATTTGGAATACACACAAATATATCCAGATTTAATGGCAGGGACTGAACCTCTTTTTTAGTTGGAATCTCAGGGGCAAATTTACTTAAATCCATGTTAGCCAGTATGTTTGGGTTGTAATTAAGCATGTAATTCCTTGCTGGTGATTTTGAGTTAAGAATATTGACAAAGCAATTATCTTCCCTGTAAAGATCATAATCATTGACTTCGAGCAATTGTAGCTAACAGAAAATAAAGAACACAGATGAGTTAACCAGCCAAATTCACTGAATCACACTGCTGCATATATATATAAAAAAAACTAATTTCAAAACAATAGGTTAGACACAATGAATGGGATTTATTGAATCAGAGGGCACTGTAAAATTTATTTCAACTAAACAGCTTTTTTGAGTTATTTGAAATTTTAGTCTGCTGACTGAGGGTCTTAGTAATACCTCTGCTATTCTATGCACCTGATTGTCCAAATGATTGCATGCAGGTGTGGCTGGGGCCAAGCCTTACTATTAGTTAGGTGGATGCCTCTGCTGCTGATCCTTTTGTTGCTGCAACTCCCTCATCATGCAGGCAGGAAGATGAATTCTGGGTGTGACTGGAGACCCAATGTGGAAAGTATCTCAACTGTAACTCATGAGGATGTTGTCATTGGTTTATTTGTCTCTTTTTTTGCTCCTGATCATAAAGAGATTTCCTTTAACATACTCCCTATTAAGGGGGTGAGAGCCTTGTAAGTAACTCTTTCATAATACAGAAGGGTTGTTGGTCTAAAAGAGATCTCTGACTGAATGTATTCATGCAACTCTAGAAAAATGGCTTCATTCATTTAGCTCTCTGTTAACAATGCTTTTGATGAACACTTCCTTTTCCAAATCCTGTTGGTCTCTAACTCCAATCCCTCCCTGTCAGCTCAACATGGAAAAAGACAAGGGATGATGGACATTGTGATTCATCATCATATAGAGAGCAATAGATTCAACAGCAGCTGGAACTTCATGACATCATGGTGGTTTAAAACACTGGAATTCCTCTTTTTTTTCTCCAAAGAAGCCTTAAAGATGTATCTCTTCTGGCAGGCCTTCCCAGAAAATGCTTAATATCCCCCGGCTCTAAATCCAAGGTCTAGAGTTTTCCCAGCTTCTTTTTCCCCATGATTTAAGCCTTCACCCGTTCTGTTCAAGAATTTTAAGTTTTTGATATTGTTCTCGTTTTTATGTGCCATGTTTTAACTCATTGTTAATTTAATCTTATTTTAAGGGGTGGGTGGTTGGGATGGGGCTGTTTCTATTTTAACCGTTTCTGTTTTAAATTTGTTGTAACCTGTCCCGATTGCCTGTTCAGAGGGGCAGGCTATAAATAAAAATTATTATTATTATTATTATTATTATTATTATTATTATTATTATTCCTCTTTCAATCTGGCAATATGGCTCCAAGCAATACTGTTCATGAGTTAAATTCCTGAGCCATCATATCTTACTTGCAGCTAAGGCTTGGTGTCTCTTGTTTGTACGAAATATTTAATCTCCTTCCATTAAAATGTTTTTTAAAATGTGTGTTCTGGGGAAGGAAACAGCATATCCAGGACAATGTACATCAAACCTCTTTTTGCCATGCTAGAATTAAGAGGTTTTTAAGCCTGTCATTTATCACTCAGTCATGACAAACTCTACTTGCATTCCACAGATGTATGTACAACCCAGTTCCAGTTTTATTGTTTCACTATTGGTTGGAGTTCTGATGGAAGTGAGCTCCAAATGTTAAAGTTCTCTAATGTGGTAGCTGAAAGGATGAAGGATGTATTGAAGCACATTGCATATTTCCTCATAAAATTCTGTACTTTCAAAGACATGTGCTTAAAGTAGATTGCATAGGTTCTAAACAAGGAAGGATTGATTGTTGTCTGAGTTCTCATACAAATCTGAGGAAATTATTCAAGGCAAAAGAAGGGGTAATATATTTAAAAGGGGAGCATCTTATTTTAGGAAGAATTACATAGCTGTATGCATGATGGTAGCAAAAAGGAAAAAAATACAGGTAGAGTGCATGCTTTTTTATAAAATGTGTTCAGTTTGGAATTAATATATTGTCCAAAATGCAAGGAGAGAAAGAAGGAAGGAAGGGAAGGTAAATGAAGGAAGGAAGGAAGGAAGGAAGATAGGAAGGGAGTCACCAGAGATCACAGAATTGTTTAGAGATATCAATCAGAAAGAAAAAAAGTAATATAGAATAAAGTATTTTAAAGGGAAAATGCAACCAATTTAAGGAAGAATACAAGATGTGGATCTGGATGTTTTCTTAAGACCATTTACATGAATGAAATTTGTATGAGTTATGACTTGCTAAGCACAAAAATTTCAGCCAGTCTCCATTAAATATGACTGTGTCTGAATCCAACTCAAACTCATGTTTGTGTACTTCTTTCCAAGAGATGCTTTAAAGAATGTGGCAACATTCAGATTGTGTGAACATCTCGTTGCAGCATTTTGCCTAAATTTTGCCACCAATATTTTGCCTTTCAATTTGCCATGAAAGAGATCAAGACAAATGCCCGCCTCTTACCTAATGGCACAATAGGCCAACGCTGGATACATAAAGCCCTCAATGAAATGGGAACATGTTCCGGGACTATGAGTCTTCTTTTCACAGGAGATGGGAATCCCCCTAATTATATCTGCAAAAGAAAGAACAAGCTAATGGCTGTCATTGGTGGGCTCTCCTCTCACAATTCCAAACAGATGCCTCACATCTTGAACATCTATAAGATGGCCCAGGTATGTTTCTTCAGCTGTATAAATAAAGCAGTGATTTGGTGGGTTAAAGATGATAACTCATTTTAGGTCACATTGGGGCTTTCTAGATTGGCAGGAAAAGTGTGACATGAAGTTGCCTTTTCCTTAAAGCCTTGCAGCCTTTAGATGGAGCTGCGCTGTTCTGCAGATTTTTTTAAAAAAGCTGGGAAAACCAGCACCTTTTTAAAGGTGCTTCTTCTCCCCTAAAACACAAAAAAAGCATTTTCATGGCACACTTTCCCTTTTTCGCATCTAAAGGCTAGAGTTTCATGCAGCCATGAACACACTTCTTTTTGCCAATCTAGAATAGGCCATTCTGCCCAGTTCCAAAAAATTGGTGAGAGTACAAAGTTCCACTCAGTGGTCTGAGCAGACATACCTTTCATTTTTGGCAAGGCACTATAATAGGAACATTTTTCTTTTCTTTTTCTCTCCAACCTTTCCCTTCCAGATTGTCTCTCAGAGGGTTGACAGAAATGGAAGCATTGATAAAATTAGTGATTTATTAATTAAGGCCAGGAGAAATCTCTGAGAGAGTTAAATAGCAGTGTAATTGAAGGTGTTCACACCACGTTCTCTCTGCTTCAAATTTTTGGACCAACAATATTTTGGAAAACTCACCTGTGGTCTTTTGCATATATCGTATAGTTAGTCCTCTGGTCTTTCTATCTGTCCCACAGCATAGGGCATGATGTCTGTTGTTCTTGCAGTTGAAAACCATTACCTCCACAATGTATTTTTCAAAGACATATTAGAATCATAATATATATTGAGGAACAATGAGAGATTTTTGTTACCTCTAAAAAGAAAATTGTCTTTCTCCTTAGCTCAATTATGGCTCATTTGACCCTGCATTAAAAGATAAAGTCCAGTTCCCTTCTGTCTACCAAATGATCCCAAATGAAATGGCTCAGTATGTTGGGATTGTGAAGCTGCTGAAGCATTTTGGATGGACCTGGATTGGCCTCATTGTTTCAGATGATGACAGTGGAGAAGCATTATTAAGGACACTCATTCCACAGCTACTTCAGAGTAACATTTGTTTTGCCTTTAAAGAAATTATTCCAATAGTGAAAGAGAACTGGATAGCATCAGTGGCAGAAACACAGAAAGTTCATGATAAAATGGCAAGAATCCATTTTATTATTTCATGGACTGATACCAATGTGATTCTTGTTCATGGGGACTCACAATCTATGGAAGTCTTGCAAATGATTCTGATGGTCAATGAGTTTGTTGAAATGAAGCCAACAGAGAAAGTTTGGATCATCACAGCTCAGTGGGATTTTACATCCATATTCTTCAGTGAGAATTTCACCCCCAAATCATTCAATGGCACTCTTTCCTTTGCATTACCCATGAAATGGGTAGAAGGCTATGCACAATATCTTAGCACAATAAATCCAAGGGAAAATCATGATTATGTTGCAGCTGTCCTTTGGACCAGCACCTTTCATTGCTCCTTCCCCCAATATGATCTATATGTATTCAGTGCAACTAACTGTACTGGGGAGGAGGAACTGAGCAGCCTCCCTGAATCTATCTTTGAAATGAGGATGTCTGGTCAGAGTTACAGTATCTACAATGCTGTTTATGCCATTGCACATGCTCTTCATGCCATGCTTTCTTGTAGATCAAAGCATGAAGCATGGGGAGGTGGAGGCACATGGAGGCTTCAGAATATAAACCCCTGGCAGGTAGGAAGACTATCTTGCCCTTCTCTAATACCCTTCTGTCCATACTCTAATGATTCCCACTGATGTGTGTGGCCATAAATAAGAAAAAGACCCCTTTAAACTACTCTGGTGCCTGAATGCTATAACAGAATCTTTACCTGTGAATCCTGATCAGCTGTGTTATTTTTTATACACTATGTACTCTATCTAAGAATGCTAATAGCCTGCAGGCCCCTTTCTCTTTATCTTTATTGCTTTCCTGGTATAGGTATAAGATGGTAGACGTTTTCTTATATACAATGAAAGTCCATCACGCATGATGAAAAAAAAAGAGGATCGTGTATGATATTACAAAGTACATAACACATGAAGTCCACAAATTGCACAGAAATCAAAGCAATCCCTTTTTGCACCCCTGCCTTGATTTATTTATTTTTACTTCCCAGCTTCATTCCTTCCTGAAACACATCCATTTCAACAACAGTGCTGGGGAGGAAATCTTTTTTGATGAGAATGGGGAGTTGGGCATTGGATATGATATCATCAACACAGTCACCTTCCCCAATCATTCCACGCACAGCTCTCCTATTGGATTTAGTGACCCCCGAGCTCCCGAAGGAAAAGACTTCCTTATCCATCAAAATTCTATTTTTTGGAATCACAAGTTTATTCAGGTATGATTATCTATTGTTTTAAAGCCCTCCACGGACTGGCCCCTCCTTACTTGTCTGAACTTCTTTCTCCTCGCACTCCTTCTCGTACCTTCCGCTCTGGTAGACAAGGTCTCCTGTCCCAGCCAAGGATTTCCACTGCCCTATCCTGGAGTCGTCCCTTCTCATTTGCTGCTCTGCACTCCTGGAACCTTCTTCCCCCACATGTGAGCCTCATCACTTCTCTAACCAATTTCAAAACTGAGTTAAAGACTATATTGTTTAGGGAAGCGCTCCCATAATTGTGACATCTGCCCCAGGATGCCTCCTTCTAACTTTGTATTAGAACCCTAGCCCTCCCTGCAGTCATCTGCCTTGGTCCAGGTCCCAGAGGGAGAGAAGAACCACTGGACCTCATCCCTTTTCCCACCACCTTTCCCTTCTCTTTGTTATCTCTTTAGATTGTAAGCCTGAGGGCAGGGAACCATCTAATTTATAAGATTGTATGTACAGCACTGTGTAAATTTACAGCGCTATATAAATAAAGGATCATCATCATCATCATCATCATTATCATCATCATCATCTTGCCAGGCATGTGTACGTGCAAAGGATTTCTGTTGAACATATCCTTGAGAATCCTTACTTGAGACTATATTTACATTGTACTTTACTGGTTAAATTATGCTAAAAATGATTTGAAATGAAATACTAACCCTTCCCCAGTTCTTTATATATATAAAAAAGCTCATCCTGTTGAATGCAAGCCTATGTACTGGAAAGGCAGGCTGAGAAATCATTTGTGGTGGTTGTTTGCTGTTAAGTCAACTTTGTCTTATGCCTACGCTGTTGTCAGCTTACATCTTGCAAACTTAGGGCTCTGGCTTCATTAACTGAATCAATGGGCCCAAACAGACTGGCCAAAATAAAGCTGCTTTGGGTCACTTTGGAGGTATGCTGTTTAAATGATGCATGAATCTTAAGAGGCCAGAAGCCATTGCAAAGCTGCACTTCAATCCCTAAGATTGGAGCATGGCTTTGGTGTGGCTTCTGTACTCTTGGGATGCATGCATCTTTTAAACAGCATGCCTCCAAAGTGAGCCAAAGCAGCTTTATTTTGGCCCATCTGTTTGGGCCCAACATGACTATAATATGCTCCTGTTTATTTCCTACCACTGTGCACTTTACTGAGCTTCCTCCCCCCCCCCACCACCCATGAATCAATTTATCTTATGAAAAGTTTCAAATAAAAAGAGTTATGTCATTTTGGCTTCTCATGGGAGATGAGTATTAATTTGATTGCCTTTTTGCTTAAAAAAAAAGGGGGGGAAGTGGTGGGATAAAATAATATGATAATATTAGGTTTGATAATTCATAGAAGAAGTGTATGAAGGTTTTTGTTTTTGCTATCTGGAGAAGTAAGAAATTAAATATCAGGATTTAGAAGCACCATAGAGAAAGTTGGAACTTTGGAATTTATTGTCATTGTAACTCCCCCCCCCCTTCCATTGTGTTTTTATTTCTAATTTTTCTTTTTACCCCCTTTCCCCCATGGATGCTTTTGATTGTGTTTAGAAATCATACATATTTGTTTTTGTTTGCTGTTAAGTCATCTTTGACTGATGGTGACTCTATCAATAGAAGAACTCTTCTTATTTCTTGACTGCAATCTCCACTCTGGTCAAACTTTGTTACCGGCTATGTGAATTCTTTAACAATTTCAATTTCCTCATTGTCTAGATTGAATTTGTGTATTTCATCTATGGTCACTGTTTTTGTTTTCTTTATCTTTAGCATCAGCTCTATCTTTACATTTTCATCTTTGACCTTTTTTATTAACTGTTCCAATTCCTGAATATCTTCTGCTAATAATATGGTGTCATCTGCATATCTTAGGTTGTTAATGTTGCGTCTTCTTTCTTAACCTCTCCGTTTTCTGATTTTAATTCTGCTTTTCTGATTATGTTTTCAGCATATTAGTTAAACAAGCAGTCTGTCTTACCACAACAGAAATGCAGTCAAAGTGCAAGAAAGTCCTTTTCAAATGACTTTTACTGGAGGTTCACAGCAGCAATTCTGCAGTGAATAAAGGATAAGTGAAAATTCATGGGGAGGATAAGAGATTTTACGAAGAGGGATAAGAGAAAAATGGGTGGTCTCTCCCAACATATTTTTATGTTTTTTTTTTAAATAGAAGCCTCCCAGATCCAGATGTGTTGAGAGTTGCCATCCTGGGCAGAGCAAGACCATGCATGAGGGCAAAGAGATTTGCTGTTATGACTGTCCACAGTGTCCTGAAGGAATGATTTCAAAACAGACAGGTAACTTGAGAGAGTAACCTGATGAGGAATGACATTTGATATGTTTCTGAAATATATAATTTTGTTTTGAATTTCTGTTGTTTTGTGCCTTCAAGTCTTTCTGACTTAAGGCAACCGTGGCACAGTTTGTTCACAATGATGCTTGGTTTTACCTTTCCCTGAGGCTGAGAACCTCAGTCTCCTGAGGTTGAGAGCTTCAGTTTCTCAACCTCAAGAGGAAGGTAATGGCAAACCTTCCCTATAGAAATCTTGCAAAGAAAACCCAAAGTTAGGGTCACCTTAAGGTTGCTATAAGTCTGAAATGACTTGAATGTGCACAACAACTGCAGCAGCAGCAGCAAAAAGAAGAAGGCTGAGAGCATGTGACTTGTCTAAGGTCACCCAGTGGGTGTCATAGCTGAGCGGGTAATTGAATCCTGGTCTCCAGAGTCATAGTCCAGCATTCAAACCATTATGCCACAGTGATTCTCAGAAATATTAATATTGAAGCATTGGAAGCATACTATGGAGCGGAAGATTGAAGGGAACAATATGACAAAGTGAGAGTCATAGTATGGTGCAATGAGCTCTGAAGTTGAATCTCCATGGTCCTTTATTTATACAGATTACTAATAGGTAAACATATCAATCATTGGGCTGTCACGTTGTATATTATCAGACTTGCATGCACTAATTATCTATTGTAAAGTCATTAACATGATATATGCTAGTCTGTTCCATCTTGGTAAGAAGTTGGTCAGCACGAATCTTTTCTTCTTAATTAATTCAGCATATTGGCTGGCACATATCATCTTTCACGTCCACACATAATGTACTCTCTGTGACTATCCACCCATCTGTGCATGGGCAATATCTCCAGAAAATACTCTACAGAACATAATGCAGATAAACACATATAGGAATGATATGGTCATAGTTATTAGGTTTGAAGAGAGAGGGAGATGAGAAAGTATAGCACCATTGAACATGATGGGACTCGCTTTTGAACACAAACAATTTGAAGTGCACTTTAGGATCATGTGTGAAATAATCTGTTTATATATGTTTAGTATATAGTTAAATTTTTTTTGCTATCTCTTATCTATCTTATCTATCTAACCAGATGAAGGCCCTCCCTCCATATTAACTGCTACCACCCTGGCCTTGGAGGGAGAGAGGAACTCCCATTATCTTGTGGATTTGATTCCCTTCCCCACTGCCATTCCTTTCACCTTTTGTGTCATGTCTTTTTAGATTGTAAACCTGAGGGCATGGAACTGTGAATCTGTAAGACACATTGAGAGAATTTGTGCCTGAAGGGCAGCTTATAAATGTTAGTATATTTTTGCCCCAAGGTTGTGTAAAATGTCTCTGGTGCACGCAAATGTGTCAAAGAGAAAATGCTGACTCAGAGGAAGCTGATGCAACTTGAGCATGGAGATGAGTTTCAGCAGTTCCAAACTGCCCTGTCCCTGTGGCTGCATGACAGGATGATGATGAAACATTAGCAGGAGGCTTGACCAGAATCCTAGCTTGCTTTGTGTATATAAGGATGAATGGTCCAATACACAGTGTGGTGGTGTGGATGTTGGTTGATGTTGGAACATTATGCTTCTTTGTATAAATATTGCTGTATCATGATTGTAAATATTTGCTGCAACTAAGATTAAAAGCCTCTTCAAAAGAACCTTGGTAGTTGTGAACTACTTTCAGATTCAGCAGTGGTGTCTGTCTTCTGGCTGGGAGTCTTCTGCTTCTGGACACGGTGGTACCCCAGGGCTAACAATAAATGCACTAGATAAATAACTAAATAAATAAGTAAATGAAATAATACTGCATTACATTCAAAATGATAGTGCAGAATATTAGCCACTCTTGGTTACTAGGAAATGGAGGGTTTATTTTTGTATTTAAAAAATTACTATCTTTGCTTCTTCTAGATGCAGAAAAGTGCAACAAGTGCCCAGATGATCAGCATCCAAACAAGAATCAAGATCATTGCATCCCCAGATATGTAAACTACATGTCTTTTGAAGAGCCTTTGGGAATTGTTTTGGTGTCTTTGATTCTTTGCTTTGCCCTGATAACCCTAGTGATAATATGGAGCTTCTTTCAGCACAGGAATACTCCCATCATTAAAGCCAATAACTGGGCCATTACTTGTATACTCCTTTTCTCTTTGCTCTCTTGCTTTCTTTGCTCTTTCCTCTTCATTGGCAAACCTGGAGTTGTGTCTTGCATTCTACGACAAACACTGTTTGCCATTGTTTTCTCTATTGCTGTTTCTTCAGTTTTGGCCAAGACCCTGACAGTAGTTCTAGCCTTCATGGCCACCAGACCAGGAAACAGGATGAGGAAATGGTTAGGAAAGCATTTGGCAGTCTCAGTCATTATTATTGCATCCCTCATTCAAACTCTCATATGTGCCTTTTGGCTGGCTATCTCTCCTCCATTCCCAGAATGGGACAGGCACTCCCAGTTGGGAGAGATCCTAGTGCAATGCAATGAAGGCTCAGATGGGATGTTCTACCTTGTCCTCAGTTACATGGGACTTCTGGCCTTCATAAGCTTCACTGTTGCTTTCTTTGCCAGGAAGTTGCCTGATACTTTTAATGAAGCCAAGCTGATCACTTTCAGCATGTTGGTCTTTTGCAGTGTCTGGGTGTCTTTTGTTCCCACCTATCTGAGCACCAAAGGGAAATACATGGTGGCTGTGGAGATCTTCTCCATCTTGGCTTCAAGCTCTGGATTGCTGGGTTTTATTTTTCTCCCTAAGGTCTACATTATTTTAATTAGGCCTGAACTGAACACCAGGAACCAGTTGGTGAAGAAAAAGAATCCTAGTACTTCTTGATCTCTGCCTTTTTTCTCTCCCTTTCCTCTAATGGGACTCTTTCATTCATGTACCTGTGTTCATGGATGGCAACAATGCATTTAGCTGTGTGTGTGTGTATCTCAGATATAATATGAAATGCTTTTATTGAATTTTTATATCCTTTCCTAATTGTCCAATATTTCTCCAAGCCATATTAAAGGAATCTTTCAAGTTTTTTAAGCAATGTTAAAAAAAAAGGGGGGGGGAAGTATCTCTGAAGAAGACCATGGAAATGGTTACATGCTTAAAGAGAGCAGCAGGATTAATTTAAACTGCTTAAGCCTGGTTTTTGAAATAGATCTGGTGCTTTAATAAAAAAACAACCCTGATGTATTTTACCTGTAATTTCTCATAATTTGTTTTAAGTGACCTTGGATCCTGTACTATGAGAAACATGAGGTATGAATAAAATAAAACAAATAATAAAGAAATGCATTTATTTTATTATTCTGGATCATGCAAAAGACAATTTTCCAATTAGATATAACAAAAGATTATTTCAACTGACCTTATGTTCTATTCTTCCTGCAAATGCATTTTAAAAACTTTATTTGGAATAGAGAATGTGGACATAAAAACTTGTAGGCAATGTCTTTTAGTTCATATATAGAATCATAGAAACAGGATGAGGTACTGTAGTGGAATAACTTCTCTCAGGCTCACCAGGAAAGATTAGCGGGCCATGCTAGTGAATCAGGGATCCACCTTGATTTAAAGAAAGAAATGCACATTGAGTTTTTCATGTTCATGAGGAAAGTGGGGAGAGTGGAAAAAGATTATTTGCCTGGCATGGGCTCTGCCGAAGAAAAGTCAGAGACATATATGGAGGCAAGGCCACAACTTCATTAAACAAACAGCAAACAAAGTAGGTTTGGCCCAAAGCACGAGGTCAGGATCTGGATGAACTGAAATGCCTGGTCGCTGCCAGGCCTAGGGGCTAAGAGAATGCCATCCCGCAGACATGCAACCAGCTGATCGCATGTTTGAACGTCAGCCCCTAGTCACCAGGAGACGCTACCACAATGTGGCCCCCACAATGGCCGCAATAGATGCCCTCAGCACACCCGGGTCCCAAAGGACTCCAGATTCAGTGCTCCGCAGCCCTGGAAACCATGCCCAGCAGATCCATGACTTATCCATGACACCTACTACCAACCCTAAAACAACACAATTAGAGTCCAACACTAGTGTCCAAGTGCAGGCACATGTAGCCAGCGTAGGTTTTAGATCTCCATCTGCCCAGTTTTTTTGATAGAATCGACAGGCATGCCAGTCTGCGATGCTGAAGTTGCTGCTCCGATATGGAAGGAATGTCAGCCAAATTCCTCTGGAGGGAGCCCCAGTTGACGTAAAGCCACTCGCAGCACATACACAAGCTGGAACCTTGTCAGCGGGGATCCATCAGCATGGATAAACAATGAGCCAGCTACTGGAGGGCGAACATCCAAGAAATTGTGAAGGGTTTTTATGGGACAGGGAGCCTTGGAGTTACCTCAAAATATTGATAGCACTGAGACCAAGCTGATTGCACTTGGGCCTGCGTACAACTAAGGAAACAGAATATTTAGCAAAAGATACATCCCCAGATTGAAGAGACCATGAAGACACATCTCTTTTTGATGAGGAAGCCTACTCTCCCACCCTAAAGGCTTCAGAGAAGGCAATAACAAAAGCAGCTTTGAATAAACAAGCCTCAAAGTCAGAGGCACATACCTGTGAAAGTTGATCAGCAATAGAAGCAAGCAGCTGAAACAAATAGGACACCTAGCATCCTCAGAAACCTGATGAAATTGTTTCCAACTTTTGAGAGACTTTTTAACGAGGAATGAAGAACAGGGATCAGCAACTCCCCCAGCTTTTGAAAAGAAAGAAATGCCCACCAGGTGAACCGACGTGATCTTAGGGGCAATACCTGCATGTTTTAAAGATGCTCAAAACTGGAAGACAATGTTAGAATCAATAGGCCAATGTGGTTGCATGCCGAATCACCAAAAAACTGAAATAACTTAGAGATGGCTCTCTTATAAGTTCTGAGAGTAGAAGGGGCCAAAGACAACAAGACACCCTGCATCACTTCTGACATCCAACTTCCCAAAGGTCTTCTGGGAAGGGGGTGGGCACTGGGTCGGCCTTGGGAGCAAACTATCAAAGCTTGTCTTCCTGAATACAAGAAAGAGCATCTGCAATGTTATTTCAGAGACCGGGCACAAAACAAGCTGTGAAGGAAATATTGTTATGTAAACAACACAAAACAAAGCAACGAACTAAAGACATAACTCTCTCCGAATTGGAGGATTGGTTGTGTACAATATTGACAACTGCCTGGTCGTCGCACCAGAAACAAACTCGTTTGTTAGCAAAATCAGAGTGCCAGATATGGACTGCAACCACAATTGGAAAAAGCTCAAGGAAAGTGAGGTCCCAAAAGATAGTGCCTTGAGCCCAGCTGGGAGGCCAGCACTGGGCATAGCAGTGGCCTTGGAAATAAAGGCCAAAACCCAGGCTCCCAGCTACATCTCTTAGCTGCCAAGGGCACTGCCAAATGGAAACACCATTGAAATCCTGAAGGAAACCCAGCCACATCTGAAGCTCATCTCTAATGCCTTTGGTAATGCGGACATGGTGATGAGGCATGTGTAGCTCTCGCCAATCTGGCACAAAAGGCCCTGCCACAGGAGACAACTCTGCATGCAAAGCTGAGATGACCAAGGAGAGACTGGACCTGTTTCAAAGTTACCTTGGGGACCTCAATAGTGTCAGATAGCAATGACTGGAGGGCAGCCAGCTTATCCTGAGGGAGACGGGAAACTCAAGCAATGGAATCTAACACGACATCCAGGTAGGTGAGGGATGCCGCCCGTCAGTTTTCTCCACCACCAGAGGGACTCCTAATTTGCTAGCCAAAGCAGCAAAGGTGGCTAGGAGTCTTGAACAACCATAATGGGCATCAGCAACAAACAGAAAATCATCTAGGTAGTGAATAACAAGGGGAGATGAGGCCCTCTGTTTAACCTCCCATTCGAGGAAGGAATTGAAAGTTTCAAATGTTGCACAGCTGATGGAACATCCCATAGGCTTTGCCTTGTCAAAACACCATTGACCCTCAAACTTAAAACCCAGGAGATGGAAATCATCTGGGTGGACCGGCACCAGGCAGCATGCCAACTGGATATCACACTTGGCCATGAGGGCCCCCTGCGCACAGGATCACACAAGGCAGACCACATGATCAAAGGAGGCATAGCAGAAGGAGCAAAGCTCGGGAGGGGGGTCATTGACATAGGCCCCAGGAAGGTTAAATAGGTAGTGAACAAGACAGAATTCATCTGCGGTTTTCTTTGGCACAACCTCAAGGGGGGGGGGGGAGACATGAAGGTAAGGGAACAGAGGGAAAGGGCCCTCAATGTGCCTGCATCAATCTCCTTGGAAATCTTGGCCCAAAGGATATCAGGCATATCCCTAGCTGATTTTAGGTTGCAGGCATTGGAAGGGAGAAGGGGCCATTGAACAGGAATGTGAAAGCCTGATGAGAAACCATCATCAAGGAAAGCAGCAGCTTCTCTGTTGGGGTAGGCCTTGAGGAGGGGAAGAAGGGCATCAGGGCGAACAGGGGATTAGGGAAGTTTAAAAGTCAAGGGCCATGAAGCAGCAGAGCTATTTTGGGCCCCCTGGACCTCCAGCATCGGAGGAATTGACTCCATCCTTCCTGCTGGCAGCTGCAGGCTGCCCTTGCCAAAAGGGCTGTTGAGGAGGCGGGGAGCGGGAGCAATACACCTTGGCATGGGGGCCCCTGCAAATCTCACAACAGTGTTCGTATTTACATTGAGAATGAGCACACTTGCCCGCATTGAATTTCCAAGAAACCAATCTTAGGGAATCTTTTTTTGAGCACCCTTTGGGCCAGGGTGCCTACCACGAGCAGCCAGATTTCATTATGGATAAGATCCCAAGACCCCTGGGAATTCTGGGAAGCATGTTGGCAGAAAGCTGCATCATAAGCAATTGCTGCCACCTCACCTGCAAAGGATTTAGCCCAGAGGACGTTGAGCAGGTAGCTCTCAAGATGCTAGGCCCATTCGGGGAAGGTCATAGAGACAACTTCCCCAAAAATGGTAAAGCCCTCCTAGTTAGAGAAGGTGAGCTCAGCAGAAGGGGCTTTGTGGTCATTTTTTGACCTTTTGGAAAAGGTGACAGCCACAGCCTCTTGGTTTTTGGGCTGAATTAAACAAAAAACCATCCACATAGCAAACTCTTAGAATAAGGTTTCTGACTTTTTTTGAAAGATGAGAACCAGGAGGCTGCTCACCTGGGGCACACAAAGGAATATCAGCAGCTTGAGTATTTACCAACACTCCTTGAAGCCTAGGATGCCAGTAGCATCACTTAATTGCTCACTGTGGCAAACCAGGAACAAGAGCATGATCAACCCAGTTGCCATCCCTGCCAAAAAAGACTTCCCCATTTATCGACTCTGCCTATGGTTAATGTTTGGATTTTAAAATGTTAGTTTTAGTCTTATACTGTTTCATCTTGTTTTAAGGGGGGGCACTATGTATGTATGGATATATTTTAGCCTGTTATATGCCACCTTTTGCTTGGCAAAAAGCAGGATAAAAATAAAAAAATTATAAGCATTTGAGATCTGAAAGGTCTAGCATTAATTCAACTGTTATTTAGTGGTTTAGAATTTAGAATAACCCCACACCATATGTATAGCAGGATTTAATTTCAGGGACTGAATCTCTGTTTTAGTTGGAATCTCAGGGGCAAATTTACTTAAATCCATGTTAGCTGGTATGTTTGGGTTGTAATTAAGTAAAAAGTTCCTTGCTGGTGATTTTGAATTGAGAATATTGACAAAGCAATTATCTTCCCTATAATGATTATAATCATTGACTTCAATGAATTGTAGCTTGCGGCTAACAGAAAGTAAGGAACACAGATGAGTCAACTGGCCAAATATACTGAATCACACTGTTGCATGTATAAAGACTAACTTCAAAACAATTGGTTAGACACAGTGAATGGGATTTATTGAATCAGAGGGCAGTGTTAAATTTATTTCAACTATACAGCTTTTTTGAGGCATTTGAAAATTTAGTTTGTTGACTGAGGGTCTTGGGAGAACTCCTGGTATTCAATGCTCCTGTTGAAATGGTTTTTTACAGGGGTGGCTGGGGCCAGGATTTACTGTTATTTAGCTGGATGTCCCTATTGCTGATCCTTCTGTTGCTGCAACTCCCTCATAATGCAGGCAAAGAGTTGAATTCTGGGTGTGATTGGAAGGTGGGAAATATATCAACTCTAATTGAAAAGCCTATTGTCATTGGTGAATTTGTCTCTTTTTTTGTTCCTGATCATGGAGAAGTTTCCTTTAACATACTTCCCGCTAAGGAGGGAAGCGTCTTGTAAGTAACTCTTTCATCATACTGAAGGGTCATTGGTCTAAAAGATATCTCTGACTGAATGTATTCATACAAATCTAGAAAAATGGCTTCATTCATTTAGCTCTTTGGTAACTAAGCTTATGATGAACACTTTCTTTCCCAAACCCTGTTGGTCTCTAATTCCAGTCCCTTCCAATCAGGTCAACATGCACCAAGATCAGCGATGATGGGCACTGTGATTCATCATCATATAGAGAGCAATAGGTTCAACAACAGCTGGAGATTAATGTCATCATGGTAGTTAAAAACATTGGATTTCCTCTTTCAATCTGGCAATATGGCTCCAAGCAATACTGTTCATGAGATATATTCCTGAGCCATTATATCTTGCTTACAGCTTAGGCTTCGCAAGTCTTGCATGTTTGAAAGATTTAATCTCCATCCATTAAAATGTTTTTTAAAATGTGTGTTCTGGGGAAGGAAACAGCATACCCAGGACAAAGTAGATCAAACCTCTTTTTGCCATGCTAGAATTAAGAGGTTTTTAAGGCCATCATTTATCAATCAGTCATGTCAAACTCTACTTGAATTACACAGATGTATAAGCCAGTTCCAGGTTTATTGTCTCACTGTTGGTTGGAGTTCTGATGGAAGTGATCTCTAAATGTTAAAGTTCTGTAAAGTGTTAGCTGAAAGGACGAAGGATGTATTGAGGCACATTACATAATTCCTTATAAAATTCGGCACATTCAGAGATATGTGCTCAAGGTAGATTTCATGGTTTCTAACCAAGGAAGGATTGATTGTTGCCAGAGTTCTCATACAAGTCTAAGGAAATTATTCAAGGCAAAAAGGGTAATATAAAATGACACATTAAAAAGGAAGAAACTTTCTTTTAAAGGAGGAATTACATGGCTGGATGCATAATGTTAGTGAAAAGGAAAAAATAGGGACAGAGTGAATGTTTATTTATGAAATATGTGCTCAGTGTGGAATTAATATATTCTGCAAAATGCAAGGAGAGAAAGAAGGAAGGAAGGAAGGAAGGGAGAGAGAGAGAGAGAGAGAGAGAGAAGGAAAGTGATCACAGAAGTGTTTAGAGATCTCAATCAGGAGGAAAAAATAATATAGAATAAAGTATATTAAAGGGGAAATGCAACCAATTTAAGGAAGACTTCAAGATGTGGATCTAGATGTTTACTTAAGGCTATTTACATGAATGAAATTTGTATGAGTCATGACTTGCTAAGTAAAAAAATTTCAGTCAGTCTCCACTAAATATGACTGTGTTAGAATCCAAATCAAACACAGATTTGTGTACTTCTTTTCAAGAGATGTAAAAGTGCCTTAAAGAATGTGGCAGCACTCAGATCATGTGAACATCTCATTGCAGCACTTTGCCTAAACTTTGCCAACAGTATTTTGCCTTTCAATTTGCTATGAAAGAGATCAACCAAAATACCCACCTCTTACCCAATGGTACACTTGGTGAACATTGGGAACTCGCAGCTAACAATGAAATGGGAGCATGTTTCGGGACCATGAAACTGCTTTTCACAGGAGATGGGAATCCCCCTAACTATATCTGCAAAAGAAAGTACAAGCTAATGGCTGTCATTGGTGGGCTCTCCTTTCACAATGCCAAGCAGATGCCCCACATCTTGTATATCTATAAGATGGCCCAGGTATGTTGCTTTAGCTATATAAGTAAAGCAGTGATCTTGAGGGTTAAAGGCAATGACTTGTTTTAGGTCACAATCTGCACAGTTCCTCCAAATTGGTGAGAGTTCCACTCAGTGGCCTCAACAAATGTTCCTTTCAATTTTTAGGCTGAAAATAAGTTCATAAATATGTATATGTACTGGGCACCACAGTTCAAAAAGGATGTTGAGAAGCTGGAGCATGTCCAGAAAAGGGTGATCAAAATGGCGAAGGGTCTGGAAAGCATGGCTTATGTTGAGAGACTGAGGGTGCTGGATATGTTTAGCCTGGAGAAGAGAAGGTTAAGAGGTGATATGATAGCGCTGTTTAAATATTTGAAGGCATGTCATATTGAGGATGGGACAAGCTTGTTTTCTGCTGCTCCAGAGAATAGGACCCGGAACAATGGATACAAACTACAGGAAAAGAGGTTCCACCTAGACATTAGGAGGAACTTCCTGACAGTAAGGGCTATTCGACAATGGAACACACTCCTTCCTTGGAGTGTGGTGGTCTCCTTCTTTGGAAGTCTTTAAACAGAGGCTGGGTGGCCATCATTGGGGGTGCTATAAGATAAACATCCCCAGCTCAGTCATTCCAGAAAACATTCTTTTCCACTCTGAAGTTGAGAACTAGTACATCTCCCTGATAAACAGAACCATTTTCAATTGACTTTACACATGGGAAGGGGCAGTTTGAGATGAGGAAAACCATAGTAGAAAAGTTTTCTTTTTCTTTTTGTCTACAACCTTTCCCTTCCAGATTGCTTCTCAGAGCTCTGAAGGGAACTGAAGCATGGATCAAATTGCTGGTTTATGAATTAAGGCCAGGAGAAATCTCTGAGAGAGTTAAATGGCATTGAAACTGAAGGTGTTAAATGCTCTCTCTGCTTCAAATTTTTGGACCAACAATATTTAGGAAAACTCACTTGTGGCCTTTTACATGCAGCATATAGATAGCCCTCTGGTATTTCTATCTGTTCCACAGCATAGTGTGTGATGTGTTACACTTACCAACATTTCTATTAGTTCAAAACCATTACCTCCACAATCTATTTTGCAAAGATATATTAGAAGAATAATATATATTGAGGAACAATT
This sequence comes from Urosaurus nigricauda, assembly GCA_034509955.1. NCBI lineage: Eukaryota > Metazoa > Chordata > Lepidosauria > Squamata > Phrynosomatidae > Urosaurus > Urosaurus nigricauda. The sequence continues at coordinate 5,777,830 of JAOEGL010000006.1, forward strand.
AGAGATTTTTGGTATCTCTAAAAAGAAAATTGTCTTTCTCTTCAGCTCAGTTTTGGCTCCTTTGACCCTGCATTGAAAGATAAAGTTCAGTTCCCTTCTGTCTACCGAATGATCCCAAATGAAAGAGCTCAGTATGTTGGAATTGTTAAGCTGCTGAAGCATTTTGGATGGACCTGGATTGGCCTCATTGTTTCAGATGATGACAGTGGGGAAGTTTTATTGAGGGAACTTATTCCTCAGCTATTTCAGAATAGTATTTGTCTTGCCTTTAAAGAAATTATTCCAATAGTGAAAGAGAATTGGATAGCAGCAGTGGAACAAACAGGGGGGGTTCATGATAAAATGGCCAGAATGGAGTTTACTCTTTTGTTCACTGATACCAATGTGATTCTTGTTCATGGGGATTCACAGTCCATGTTAGTCTTGCAACTGATTCTGATTTCCAATGAGTTTTACAGAAAGAAGCCAACAGAGAAGGTTTGGATCATCACAGCTCAGTGGGATTTTACATCCATGTTCTTCACAGATTCTTTCACTCCAAAAACCTTTAATGGCACTCTTTCCTTTGCATTGCCCACAAAAGAGGTAGAAGGCTATGCACAATACCTTAGCACAATAAATCCAAGGGATAATCATGATTATGTTGCAGCTGTCCTTTGGAGCAGTGCCTTTCAATGCTCTTTTCCCCAACACAATTTATATGTAAATAATGCAACCAACTGTACTGGGGAGGAGGAACTGAGCAGCCTCCCTGAATCTATCTTTGAAATGAAGATGTCTGGTCAGAGTTACAGTATCTACAATGCTGTTTATGCCATTGCACATGCTCTTCATGCCATGCTTTCTTCAAGATCAAAACATAAGGGATGGGGAGATGGAGCCACATGGAACCTTCAGAATATCCATCCCTGGCAGGTAGGAAGAGTCGCTTGCCATTCTCTAATACCCTTCTGCCCATACTGTAATGACCCCCATGATGTGTGTGATCACAAATAAGAAAAAGACCCCCCCCCTTAAACTACTCTGGTGCTTCTATACTCTAAGACAATCTTCACTTGTTAATCCTTAATAGCTCTGGTACTTACAATGCACTATGGACTCTAGCTGAGAATGCCAAGAGCCTGTGGGCCCCTTTCTGTGTCTTTTCCATTTTCATGGTTTCGGTGCAAGATTATTATTATTATTATTATTATTATTATTATTATTTATATAGCACTGTAAGTTTACACAGTGCTGTACATACAATCTTATAGTTAGACGGATCCCTGCCCACAGGCTTACAGTCTAAAACACAACACAAAAGGAAAAGGGGGAGGTGGTGAGGAGGGGATGAGGTCCAGTGGTTCTTCTCTCCCTCTGGGGCCTGGACCAAGGCAGATGGACTGGAGGGAGGGCTTAAAACATAGTTAAGAGGAGGCATCCTGGGGGAGATGGCACAATCCTGGGAACGCTTCCCTAAACAATATAGTCTTTAACTTACTTTTGAACCTGGTTAGAGAAGTGATGAGGCGCACATGTGGGGAAGAAGGTTCCAGGAGTGAGGGGCAGCAAGTGAGAAGGGATGAATCTGGGGCAGGGCAGTGGAAGACCTTGTCTACCAGAACGGAGGGGAAGAGAAGGAGTGTGAGGAGAAAGAAGGTCAGACAAGTAAGGAGGGGCCAGTCTGTGGAGGGCTTTGAAAGTCAATAACAAAAGCTTGTGCTGGATGCAGAAGGGGAAGGGGAGCCGGTGAAGGGAGGATAAGAGAGGAGAAACATGGTCAAAGCAACGAGTAGATGTGATAATATGTGCAGCTGAGTTCTGGACAGAGATTAAAGGATGGAGGTGAGAGAGAGGAAGCCCTGTCAGAAGAAGGTTACAATAATCTAGTTGCGAAACCACTAGGGCATGGATCAGAGTCTCGGCAGTGGAGGCTGAGAAGAATGGACGGATTTTAGCAATGTTGTAAAGAGAGCATCTACAGGTCTTGGCAGTGGCCTGAATCTGGGGGATAAATGACAGAGAGGAGTCAAAGATGAAACCAAGAGTGCGGGCTTGCTGAACCGGATGAATAGAAGTGCTGTCAACAGAAACTGAAAAGGAGTATTGAAGGGTGGGCTTAGGTGGGAAGATGAGAAGCTCTGTCTTAGACATATTGAGCTTCAAGCACCAATGCCGCATCCACTGAGAGATGGCAGCCAGACAAGAGGAGACTTGCTGTTCGAGCTCCGGCGAAAGGTCAGGGGTGGAGAGATATAGCTGAGTGTCATCGGCATACAGATGATAGGAGAAACCAAAAGAACTGATGAGTTTACCAAGGGATAATGTGTATAGAGAGAACAAAAGGGGGCCCAGGACAGAGCCCTGAGGAACTCCTACAGATAAGGGAACAGAGGAGGAAGTCTGACCACCCGTGACCACTGCAAAAGATCTGTCTGACAAGTAAGATTTAAACCAGTTGAGAACAGAGTCAGAGAAACAGAGGTCAGAAAGTACGTCAAGCAAGAGACAATGATCCATGGTGTCGAAGGCTGCAGATAGATCTAGAAGAATGAGGATAGAGTGTTTTCTTGTATACAATGAAAGCCCCTCAAACATGATTTAAAAGGAATGAATAGTGCATGATATTACCAGTATATAAGATACGAAGTCTACAAATTGCACAGAAATCAAAGCAATCCCCCTTTCCACCCCTGCCTTGATTTATTTATTTATTTTTACTTTCCAGCTTCATTCCTTCCTGAAACACATCCATTTCAACAATAGTGCTGGGGAGGAAATCTTTTTTGATGAGAATGGGGAGTTGGGCATTGGATATGATATCGTCAACACAGTCACCTTCCACAATCAGTCCATGCACAGCTCTCCTATTGGATGGAGTGACCCCAGGGCTCCCGAAGGGAAAGACTTCTTTATACATCAAAATTCTATTTTGTGGAACCACAAGTTTATTCAGGTATGATTAGCTGTTTTTTTCCTGATCTTCCCAAGGATGTGCAATTGCAAAGGATTCCTGTTGATCAGATCCTTGAGAATCCTTAATTGAGACCCTGTTTAAATTGTACTTTACATGTAAAATTATGCTAAAAATATTAAATGAAATTCTAACCAATTTCTAACCAATCTCTAGTTCTTTGTAAAAGAATCTAATCGTACTGAATGCAAGCCTATGTACTGGAAGCCCAAGCTGAGAAATCCTCTGTTGTTGTTTGCTGTTAAGTCAACTTTGTCTTATGCCTACACTGTTAATAGTAGACCTCGAAAACCCCTGATTGTCATTTGTTATCAGCTGCACACATCTTGCAAACTTAGGGCTCTGGTTTCCTTAACTGAAACAATTTGACTATACCATGTTCCTGCTTTTTCCCTACTGCTGTGCACTTTACTACCTTCCTGTTCAACAAAAAGTGTATGTGTGTAAGGGCGGGGGGTGGGAATGAAATAATATTATAATAGTATAGAAATTTATAGAAGAATTGTCTGCAGATTTTTGCTTTTGTTTTTGCTAGCTGGAGAAATAAGAAATTATAGATCAAGATTTCGAAGCACCATAGAGAAAGTTGGAACTTTGTTTCTCTTTGTCATTGTAACAATTCTTTTTCATTCATGGTAGTTTTCCTTTCTAATTTCTCTTCTTTTTCATTTTTCCCCTTTCCCTTTTCTATGGATACTTTTGATTGTGTTTAGAAATCATACTTATTTGTTTTTGTTTGCTGTTAAGTCAGCTTTGACTTATGGCGACCCTATCCAATATCAATAGGAGAACTCTGAGAGGCCTGGCCATCTTTGATTGAATCAATCCAACTATAGTATAGCCTTACTCTTTTACTCAATACTCAGGTCATCTTATGAAAAGTCTTACGTAAAGAAGCTTCAATTAGTTATTTTAGCTTGTACTTGTAGTTCAGGATTAATTTGCCCTAGGCATCCTTCATTTGTCTTTTTGGTGGTCCATAATATCTGCAGAACTATCCTCTAGGACAGTATCTCACTTCATCAAAATGCCACTACCATTGTTTCTGAGATATCCTCCACTACCTCACCCTTTCTACCGTTGTTGCCTAGTAATTGTCTGGCACATTTATTCTGCCATCTCAGCCAAAACCCTGTCTGTCTTGGAAAATGCGATCAATAGCAATGGTACCATCAGCACCACTTCATGGAAGCAGGCTGTCCCACCAACACAGAGATGCAGTCAAAATGCAGGAAAATCCTTATCAAACCATTTTTCACCAGAGGTTCACAGCAGCAATTTTGCAGTGAATAACAGATAAGTGAAAATTCATGAGGGGGATAAGCGATTTTACCAGAACAGGGATAAGAGAAAAATAGGTGGTCTCCCCCAACACATTTTCCTGTGTTTCTTTGAAAGAAGCCTCCCAAATCCAGATGTGTTGAGGTTTGCCATCCTGGACAGAGCAAGACCATGCATGAGGGCAAAGAGATTTGCTGTTATGACTGTCCACAGTGTCCTGAAGGAATGATTTCAAACCGGACGGGTAAGTTAAGAGAGTAACCTGATGGAGAATGAAATTTGATAATGTTTGTGAAATAAATAACTTTGTTTTGAACTTCTGTTGTTGTGTGCCTTTAAGTCTTTCTGACTTATCCTATAATGGAGTTTTCTCCATGAGGAGGTTTGTCATTACCTTCCCCTCATTTTCTCAGTCTCAGGGGAAGGCAATGGCAAACCACCATTCCCAACTGCAGAAATCTTGCCAAGAAAACCACATAAGTTGAAAATGACTTGAAGGCACACAACAACAACAACAACAACAACAACAACAAGCTGAGTGCATGTGGATTGTCTAAGGTCACGCAGTGGGTTTCATGGTTGAGTGGGGAATTGAACCCTGGTCTCTAGAGTCATGGTCCAACACTCAAACCATTATGCCACACTGGCTCTTAGAAATATTAGTATTGAAGTATTAATCTTAGTTACACTTTCCACTGGAAGGCATGGAGATAATACAGATGTAAACACACAAACACATATAGGAGTGATATGGTCATAGTCATTAGGTTTGAAGAGGGAGGGAGATGTGAAAGTTTAGCACTTATTAATGTAGAAAATATTGGTATTTATACTAAGCAGAATGCAGTGTGCTGAAAGGCCTCATGGGTGATTCCTTCTCAGACAAAGGGTTATAAAACTCTAACACTAGCTTTTGGAGAGAAAGGGGAGGAAAGGAGGAAATGTCTTCTGTAGGTAGGAAGCAGAAAATGATGAATTACACAGATCAGGGAGCATAGGGAGAAAACAAGACATGACATCAAAGTTCCCCCTCTACCCGAAATTACCTGAAGTGGGCCTTTGGCACCTGCTGGGGTTTGTTTCCCATTGATGTATTCAAGTCCTTTTAAATACAATGGATAGTAAAATGGTGTCCATTATATAAAATGGGAAGCATAAAGTTTGTTTTGTGTAATTTACCTTTTGTGAGTATTTTTTAAAGCTATGGATGATTGAATTCATGGACAAAATAGCCATGGATGCGGACAGCTATATAATATTTAGTATATACACAAACATATGTAAACAGAGCTTGTGCATTTTAGTTGGCCCAACAATTTGGATGGTATTGAATCCAAAATAATGGTACTGAATATTAGCCACTCTTGGTTACTAGGAAATGTAACATTCTTTTTTTATTATTAAAAAAAATTACTATCTTTTCTTCTTCCAGATGCAGAAAAGTGCAATAAGTGCCCAGATGATCAGTATCCAAACAAGAATCAAGATCAATGCATTCCCAAATATGTAAACTACATGTCCTTTGAAGAGCCCTTGGGAATAGGTTTGGTTTCTTTGGTTCTTTGCTTTTCCCTGATGACCCTTGTGATAATATGGAGCTTCTTTCAGCACAAGAATTCTCCCATTGTTAAAGCCAATAACTGGATCATTACCTGTACTCTCCTCTTTTCTTTGCTCCTTTGCTTTCTATGCTCTTTCCTCTTCATTGGCAAACCTGGGATTGTGTCTTGCATTCTACGACAAACATTGTTTGCCATTGTTTTCTCTATTGCTGTTTCTTCAGTTTTGGCCAAAACCTTGACAGTAGTTCTAGCCTTCATGGCCACCAGACCAGGAAACAGGATGAGGAAATGGTTAGGAAAGCATTTGGCAGTCTCAGTCATTATTCTTGCATCTCTCATTCAAACTCTCATTTGTGTTGTATGGCTGGCTATCTCTCCCCCATTTCCAGAATGGGACAGGCACTCCCAGATGGGAGAGATCCTAATGCAATGCAATGAAGGCTCAGATGGGATGTTCTATCTTGTCCTCAGCTACATGGGACTTTTGGCCTTCATCAGCTTTACTGTAGCTTTCTTTGCCAGGAAATTGCCTGATACCTTTAATGAAGCCAAGCTGATCACCTTCAGCATGTTGGTCTTTTGCAGTGTCTGGGTTTCCTTTGTTCCCACCTATCTGAGCACCAAAGGGAAATACATGGTGGCTGTGGAGATCTTCTCCATCTTGGCCTCTAGTTCTGGATTGCTGGGTTTCATTTTTCTACCTAAGGTCTACATTATTTTAATAAGGCCTGAACTGAACACCAGGGACCAGCTAGTGAGGAAAAAGAATCCTAATACATATTGATTTCTGCCTTCTTTCTCACCCTTTCTTTAATGGGACTCTTTCATTTATGTACCTGTGTTCATGGATGCCAACAACGCATTTAGCCATGTATTTGTGTGTGTGTGCATCTCAGAAATAATATGAGATGCTTTTATTGAATTTTCATACTTGTCCAAGTTTTCTCCAAGTCATATTCAAGGGTTCTTTCAGTTTCTTAAGCAATGCAAAAAGGAAAGAAAAAGGTATCTTTGAAGAAGACCATGGAAATGGTTACATGTTTAAAGAGAACATGCTTTAGTGGTGATTTTGTAATAGATATTTTATTTAGTGCTTTTTTTTTTTTAAAAGAAAGACTGCTGTACCAAATATCTGTGATTTACCTGTGTTTTGTCATAATTTGTCACCTTTGATCCTGTACTATTAGAAAGATTGGGTAGAAATGAAATAAAATAAATAATAATGTAATGCTTTTTAAATTATTCTCGATTATTCAAATGACACTTTCAAAGGATTCCTTCAATAAATCTTATATTTCCCCCTGCAATTACATTTTAAAAGCTTTATTTTGAAAAGAGAATCTTGACATAAATGCTTGTAGACAATGGGGTTCATATACAGAATCATAGAAACAAGATAAGGTACTGATCTGGAATTACTTCTCCCACGCTCACCAGGAAAGATTAGCAAGCCATGCTGGTGAATCAGGGATCCACCTTTATTTAGAGAAAGAAATGCTCTTTGAATTTCTCATGTTCATGGGGATAGCTGGAAGAGTGGATCCCCTTTGAAACTAACTGATTTCCAAAAAATATCCCCCGGAATCTGAAGGATCCCCCGGGATACAAAGGAGAAAAACCGTGCGGCTCCTTTAAATCGGCCGCGCGGTCCGTCTCCTAATGCGGTCCCCCGGGAAACGAAAACTTCCGGGTTACGAAAGGTAATCCGGAATGGATTGCCTTCGTAACCCGGGGGACCACTGTATCCTATTTATGTTTCCCTCTCTCCTCCTCCTCTTCTTGTGAAGTGTGAGGCAGGACAGAAGCAGACTGGGACCAATTGCTAGTGGTGATATGGATACTGCCACAGCCCACCTTGGCTAGGACCAGCTATGGAATTGCCGTACTGCTGAGTGAAGTGGGGTTGTGTAGTGTAATCCCTGCTTACCTCTCCCCCCATACCATCTTTTCATTCTCTCCTTTTGGGGGTTAACAACTGAAGGGATGAATGATGGTCAGGGACCAATAATGTTGCTTACTCATAGGGAGAGGGGGCAACTGAGATGGAGAAGAAACCTCTGGGATTGGCTCGGAGTGGATACAAAATGCTGTACTCTTAGATGAAGTTTCCTTGGCCCTTGGAGTTCAGACCAGCTTCACTTCTATCATTTCAATGGGATAATATTCCTTCCCTTCTCCACTAGTAAGCAGCAGCAGTAATTCATATGAGTTGACAACTGCACTGGCAGGTAGGTTTGGACAGGTATAAAAGCCCCCATGCCCCATCTAAAAGGAGGCATACACACATATCAGTCACACTTCATTGGGTGATGAGCAGTCTAAAAGATAATCTGATAGATAGAATTTGGAAAGGGATAAATCAGGAAATATGGATGTGAATAACAACCCAAAAGGAAAAGTAGCAACCAAGTAAGACAAACATCAATATGTACATTTTGGGCATATTGACAAGACATGATATTGGCCTGTATTCAGGAAACGATTTATACATTCAGAGTAGAAGTGGTGCATGTGGTGCACAGTGGATTGATTCAGCAGCTAATAGTTGAAGTGAATAACCATGGAGTATGACGTTGCATAATTGGCACACTGAGGAAGTATTGTGAAATCCAATTTGAATGACCACAGAATGACATTGGAATGACTATAGACAGCTCTTCTGCTCTATGCTGCTGTATCTTTGTAGCCATCTTGCATTGTACATTGTGATTTTGTCAACACTAGCATTTGTCTGTATGCGTTGTCTTAGGTGCCTCTTCTCCATGGGGGCTTCTGTCAGAACAGGGGTCCCAGAATCCCAGACAATCAACCAGTCAGCTTTATGTAGAATAAACAGAACTTTATTGATGCTCCAGGATCAGCAAAACCACACTATTCAGCTTCTTAGCTGAGACTGACCAGTTCCCGCCCAGCACCCCTATATCTTCCAAAGGCTCACACCTCCCCCTTCTCACAAAAGCCCGCGAAACCTATTCCAGTATTTTTTCATAGGTTTCGTTTTCCACCTCATCTCCCCCCTTAACTGAACGGTTCCCACCAGAAACTTCTGCATTCCAAGCTGAGAGCTGAGCAGCACCAAGGTCAACTGATAACTCCTCCTGGCACCGTTATGCACTCCTCCTCTCTATCTAGCAGCTAACTATGTACCATCATCCCCAACTACACCTACTCACACATATCTGGAAGAATACTACAAGGATTCTGACAGTCAGCCCCCCGAAAAGAAAAACCTCCCCCCTACATATGCTAAACACAGTACATACAAGGAAACAGCAAAGGCAACAAAATACTATTTAGGCTTGTCAGGATACATACGATGAAACTTCATAACCAAAGCAGGGGCTTTAACATGTTTAGCTAACACCCATTCATCATGATCCGCTGAAAAGTGTTTCCAGCGAATCAGGTACTGCAATTTGTTTCTGTGCATTCTAGAGTCCAAGATCTTAGCGACTTCAAAATGCTGCTCCCCCTCAACCATCATGGGCAGGGGCGGTTCTTTGTCCTGTCTCCATCTTTCGGTGCTTCGGTCCGGTTTCAGCAAACTAAAATGAAATACAGGGTGTAAATGTCTATACGACTTAGGCAAGTCCAATTCCACAGTTACATCATTGACAAGTCTTTTCACCAGGAAAGGCCCTATGAATTTGGGTCCCAGTTTCTTAGACGGGTGCCTAGATTTCAGATTCTTTGTGGACAAAAACACCCGATCCCCAGGTTTGATGTCCCACCCCACAGATCTCTTGCGATCAGCATGTCTCTTATAGTCTGTTTTAGCCACCTCTAAAGCCTTGGCAACTTGGGACCAAGCAGCCTGTACCCTCTGCACCCATTGAGTCACAGTCACAGGGTCCGAAGGGTCAGTTGGCAAGGCTGGGAGGGTCCTGAGCTCATATCCATAGACAACCTCGAAAGGCGATTTGCCAGTGCTCCGATGCACTGAACTGTTGAACGCCACTTCAGCATGGGGCAATAAGTCATACCAATCATCCTGCAAATAATTAGTGTAACATCGGAGGTACTTCTCGAGAGCCTGGTTCGTCTTCTCACACTGCCCGTCAGACTGGGGGTGCCAGGCGGTGCTCAGGGCCACTTCTACCCCCAATTTTCTTTGCAGCACCCTCCAAAAGGTTGAAGTGAAGGTGCTACCCCTGTCACTCACAATTTTGTCTGGCAACCCATGATACTTATAAATGTGTGCTATGAACAGGTCCGCAAGCTTGGTAGCACTAGGCATCCCCTTGCAGGCTACATAGTGCGCTTGTTTTGAAAAAAGGTCCACAACCACCCAAATAGTGTTTCTCCCCTTGCTCTCAGGCAGATCGGTGATAAAGTCCATGGCAATGTGTTTCCATGGTCCCCCAGGAGTAGGCAGGGGCTGTAGAAGACCTCTGGGCTTGCCGACGACTGGTTTGGCACGGGCACACACTGGACAGCTCTTCACATATTCTTCCACCTCAGCTCTCACCCCCTCCCACCAGTAAGTTTTCCGAACCTTGTGCCAAGTCTTTAAATATCCCCAATGACCTGCTGCCTTCGAATCATGGCACGATTTAAGAACTTCAGGCCGTATGGATGCAGGGACATAAATCTGAGAACCCTTGGTCCACAACCCTTGTGAGTTCAAAACCAACCGATCTCTGTGCCTCTGAAGCCACTCATCTTTCCCTGCTTCCCCTTTTATCTTTAGCAGCAGCCCATCCAGTTGGGGCAAAGGGTCGACCGGTTTCTGCTCCGCCTGGCTACGAGTCACTACAGCTAGTCCCAACTGTTCAGGGGAGAAAATGGCTTGCAGAGGAACTTGGTCTTTCCCCATATGCTGGGGGAGTCTGGATAAAGCGTCAGCTAAAATGTTTTGTCTTCCTGGGAGGAACTTTAGTTTGAATTTGTACTTGTAAAAGTCCTTAGCCCACCTCCTCTGTTTAGGAGTTAGCTTTCGGAGAGTTTGCAGGGCCTCTAAATTACGATGGTCCGTCCAAACTTCAAAAGGGTGAGGCGCCCCCTCTAAAAACTGTCTCCAACTATCCAGAGCATGCTTCACCGCAAACGCTTCCTTTTCCCAAGTGGGCCACCCCAGCTCCCCCTTTTGGAATTTGCGAGATAAGTAGGCACACGGCCTCAACAGCCCCTTATTGTCCTTTTGTAGCAACACGGCCCCTACTGCTTGGTCGCTCGCGTCCACCTGAATGACAAACGGCTTGTCGGGGTCGGGGTGAAGTAAAATGGGCTCTGCACTAAACAAGAGCTTCAACTGCTCAAATGCTCTCTGGCATTGATCTGTCCAGTGAATCGGGGTAGAGGGTTTGGGCTGTTTCTTTCCATTAACCTCTTTGCCCTTGTCCCCTCCCTCCTGGGTTTTGGTTTTCAAAAGATCTGTAATTGGCAGCGCTATTCTAGCAAAGTCCGGGATGAACTGCCTGTAGAAGTTGGCAAAGCCCAGAAACTTTTGCACTTGTTTACGAGTCTTAGGGGGGGCCCAGCTGAGCACAGTGTGCACTTTCTGTGGGTCCATTTCAATTCCCTGGGCCGACACCCGATACCCTAAAAAATCCAATTTGTCCGTATGGAAGTGGCATTTAGACAGTTTTACGTATAGCTGGTTATCAAGCAGTCGCTGCAACACCTCTCGCACCAGTGGCACATGGCTCTCCAGGTCCTGAGAGTAAATTAGAACATCGTCCAAGTATACCAGTACCCCTTCAAACAGCAAGTCGTGTAGTACCTCGTTTATGAGTCTCATGAAAACCCCGGGGGCTCCCGCTAGTCCAAAGGGGAGGACCAGATACTCATAAGCCCCTAGAGGGCAATTAAATGCAGTCTTATGTTCATCCCCCTCTTTAATCCGTACCCTATAATAAGCGTCCCTCAGGTCCAGTTTGGTAAACACCTTGCCCGTGGCCAACCGACCCAGCATGTCCTTCATTAAAGGTAGAGGGTACTTATTGGTGCTACAAATCCCATTTAGGTTTCGATAGTCCGTGACCAGCCGCAGCGTTTCTTTTCCCGAAAGAACACTGGGGCGGCAAAAGTAGAGGTGGATGGTCTGATGAATCCTCTCGCCAAGTTCTTTTCAATAAACTCTTTAAGTGTGGCTAACTCCCGGGGGGTCATGGGGTACAGTTTTGGTTTAGGCAGGGGCGCACCGGGCTCTATCTCAATGGCACAGTCCGTCTCTCGGTGCGGTGGCAGCAAGTCACTCTCTTTAGATTCAAACACCTCCTTAAGATCTGCATAACAGTCCGGGTAGGAGGCCACCGCCTCCTCCGAGCTGCCACCCGGTTCCACTGCACCTTCGTCCCCTCCCCAGTTCACCGGCTCTAGGTGCGTGGCAGCCTCGCCCGCCTGGGGTCGGGGTATTACCACCGATTGTTGCACTGGAGGAACTTTAATAGTAGGGTCCAACCGGTGCCCCTGACAGCCTGGGTCATCAAAAATTAATAGTCTCTGCCTCCACTTAGTGTGGGGGTTGTGGTGATGTAGCCAATCAATCCCCAGCATGATGTGATAATGATACGTGGGTCCCACCACCAACTGAATCCTTTCCCAGTGGTCTGCTATTCCCAGCCACACTGTGGTGGTATGCTCCTTCAAGGCTTGCCCCCCCATCAGGCTGCCATCCATCTGGGAGAAAGGGATGGGGTCCTGTAGGTTTTGGGTTTTTATGCCCAAACTATTAACCACCTCTGGGTTGACTAAGCACCTAGTGCAACCCGAGTCCACTGCCGCCGTTAGGGTCATGGCTCTTTGCCCCCGTCCCACTACCAAAGTCACAGTCAAGGTATAGAGGGGAATGCCCCCACTCACCATAGGTTTGCGGCCGTCCCCACTCCCAGCCTGCCTCTGGCCGCTGTTTAAGGCAGGCTCGGGGAGTTTAAAGCCGGCTCCTCTCCATCAGCACTGTCGTCGTCGGTCCAGACTTCCTCCTCGGCCGCCGTCACCACTTGAAACCCGCGATCGATGGGGCTTTTCACCGTTGCCTTCCCCTTCCCTTTCTTGGGAGCCTGCGCTGGAGGGGGCGCGGAGGGGAACATTTTCTTCTCCTGGATACGATCCGGGCAGCTGGCGACCAGGTGGCCTTTGCGCCCGCAGCCCAGGCACAACCCCAGCCGGCGGCGTCGCTCTCTCTCTTCCCCGCCGGTCGGCCCAACCTTGCCTTTGCCTCTCTCCCCAACGATTTGGGTTTCTCCTCCCTTGCCCCCTTTATTCCTCCGCTGGGTTAGCATCCGAATCTCGTGCAGCACTGCCTCTGCCTCTCCAGCCAGCCGAATCCACTCCATAGCCGTAGGGGGGTTGCCCAGGTTAAGTGCCCTGTTCACAATGTCGGGACGCAGTCCCTCCTTAAAATATTGGATCTTCATCCCCTCGGTGCAGTCTGGCACTTGGGCAATCAATCTCCGAAACTCCATAGCGTACTCGGAGACGGATCTGGTGCCCTGGTCAAGGGCCTTCAGACTGGCCAGCGCGGTGGCAGCCCTGAACGGGTCTTCGAATCTGGCTCTCAGGGCTCTCATAAAGTCCGCCAGATTTCGCAGCTCGGCCGCTTGGCAATCGTACAGCTGCACCAGCCAGTTGGCTGCCTCCCCTTTGAGGTGCCTGGCCACACACTTCACCTTAGCCGCTTCTGAGGGAAAGGTAGGCCCCCATTCCTCCATGTGGTCAGCCACCTGGGACAAAAAATATGGGAGGGTCTGGGGGTCCCCGTCAAACTTCACCCCCAACTTCCGGGCCTGTGGGTCTACCTGACGGTCTGGTGCCGGGCGAACTACCTGCTGGTCCGGTGGCGGTGCCTCGTCCTGTGCTAGGCCCTCTGGTGCAGCCGCCGCGACGTCAGCCCCTCGCCCCTCTCTCGTCCCGTCCGGGCGTCCCTTGTGTGCAGCCAGCAGTTCCTTCATGAGGTCCTGCAAAATGTCCACATCGGCCCGAAGATAGGCCATCTGCTCGCCCAACTCTGCCTCCTCGCCCGTTTGTACTCTCAGGGGCTGCGTGAGACCCGTGTCCCAATCCGACCACCGAGTGGCCCTCCTCCGCTCTCGGGTCCGCATTGGAGCCACCGGTTGTCCAAACCACTGTCCTCCGCTCACCGGAGTCTGTAGCACTGGGGGTCTCGTGGCCTTTGGTAACGCGCCTGTCCCCGCTGCCGAGGTCTTGGCCTCCTCCGCCGCCTCCGCTGTCCGAGTTGTGAGAAGCTCCTCTGAAGTCTCCTGCTCCTGCATTGCTTCAGAGAAGAGTTGATGGTTTGGAGAGTCTCAGCTAACTGTCAGAACAGGGGTCCCAGAATCCCAGACAATCAACCAGTCAGCTTTATGTAGAATAAACAGAACTTTATTGATGCTCCAGGATCAGCAAAACCACACTATTCAGCTTCTTAGCTGAGACTGACCAGTTCCCGCCCAGCACCCCTATATCTTCCAAAGGCTCACACCTCCCCCTTCTCACAAAAGCCCGCGAAACCTATTCCAGTATTTTTTCATAGGTTTCGTTTTCCACCTCATCTCCCCCCTTAACTGAACGGTTCCCACCAGAAACTTCTGCATTCCAAGCTGAGAGCTGAGCAGCACCAAGGTCAACTGATAACTCCTCCTGGCACCGTTATGCACTCCTCCTCTCTATCTAGCAGCTAACTATGTACCATCATCCCCAACTACACCTACTCACACATATCTGGAAGAATACTACAAGGATTCTGACAGCTTCTTAATGCTGTAATGGCATTAACCCAGATAAAGCATTTGAGATATAAAAGATCTAGCATCAGTTCAACTATTACATGCTGGTTTCACAATCTGCAACATTTAATTGCAGGGACTAAGCTGAGAATACTGAAAAGGCAATTATCTTTCCAGAAATAATCATAATAATTGACTTTGAGCAATTATAGCCCATGGGTAACAGAAGGCAAAAAACACAAATGAGTCAATTGGCCAAATTTATTGAATCAAACTGCTGGATGTATAAAGACTAATTCCAAAACAATTGGTTAGCCACAGTTATTGGGGTTTATTGATGTCAGAGGGCAGTGTCAAATTTATTTCTACTATACAGCTTTTCCGAGGTATTTGAACATTTAGTTTACTGACTGTCTTACTTACAGAGGGTCTTGGGAGTACCACTGGTATTCTATGCACCAGTCCAAATGGTTTTATGCAGGAGTGGCTGGGGCCAATATTTACAATTAGTTAGGTGGCTGTCTCTGTTGCTGATACTTTTGTTGCTGCAGCTCCCTCAGCATGCAGGCAGGAAGATGAATTTTGGGTGTGATTGGAAGACAAAGGTGGAAGATATCTCAATTACAATTCTAGAGGATATTGTTATTGGTGAATTTGTCTCTTTTTTTGTTCCCTATTATGGAGAGGTTTTCTTTACCAGACTTCCTGCTAAAATGACAAGTGCCTTGTAAGTAAGTCTTTCAATTACACAGAAGGGTCTTTATAACATATATCTGACTGAATGTGTTCAAGTAAATGTAGAAAATATATTTATTTGTTTAGCTGCCTAGCAAAGAAGCCTCTGATGTATATTTCCTTTTCCAGATCTTGTTGCTCTCTAATGCCAATCCCTCTGCCCAAGTCAGCATGCACAAACAGCAGGGATGATGGGTATTGTGGTTCATCAGCATCTGGAGGGGAACAGGTTCAACAACAGCTGGAAGTCAATGATATAATTATAGTTTGAAACATTGTATTCCATTCCATTCCAATGTGGTAGTATGTCACCAACCAATACAATTCATGAACTAAATTCTTGAGTCATTATGTCTTGCATACAACTAAGCCTTGGCATGTCTTGCCTATATGAAAGACTTAGGAGTTTATCACACTCTAAATAAGATGACTTACACTCCTTGGGATACAGTAGCTTTCTGGATTAACAGCTGGTAAGATTGGTGCTGCCGCTGCCAGACCAATGCAACCCAGGTCCCAGCTGCACTCAGTTGGCCACTTTTCAAAAACAGGAGCTTGCCATTTTTACAAAGCAGCCAGCTGCATGAGGCTGGGACCTAGGCTGCATGAGGGTTCCAGTTGCCCGGTGGCAGCAGCAGCAGCAATTTTCATGCAATAACAGCTGCTGTTAACCCAAAAAGCAGCTGTATCCCATCTGGGATAAACTGATTTATTTAGGATGCGATAATCTCCTTAGTCCCCATTGATTAATTTTTTTTATAAAAGTGTGTGGTGTGGAAGGAAACAGCATATATGGGATGAAAGCAGTTAAACCTTTCTTCCTGGCATGCTAGAATTAAAAGGTTTTTAAAGCTATCCCAAACTGTACTTGCATTCCACAGATGTATAACCCAGTTATAAGTGGCCAGAGTTTTGATGGAAGTGAGCTTGAAATAATAAAGTTCTGTAGTACAGTAGCTGAAAGGAAGTAAGATGTATTGGGGCACATTGTATATTTCTTTATAAGATTCTGCACTTTCAAAGAGATATGGTCAAGGTAGATTACACAGATTCTAAACATGGAAGGAATGATTGAATCTGAAGAAAGGCAAAAAAGTGTAATATGAAATGTCACATTTAAAAGGGGAGTATTTTCCTTTTAAAGGAAGACTTGAATGGCTGGATGCAGAGTGGAAGCAAAAAAGAAAAAAAAAAGATTTAGAGACAGAGTATATGTCTCTTTATGAAATATATGTTCATTGTGAATATAATATACTGTATTGTCCAAAATACATGGAGAGGAAGGAAGGAAGGAAGGAAGGAAGGAAGGAAGGAAGGAAGATCATCAGAGATCTTGGAAGGGTTTAGGGATATTAATTAAGAGGAAACATGTACTATAGAATAAAGTACGATAAAGGGGAAATGCAACCAATTGAAGGAACACTTCAATATCTGGATCTGGATGAATATTTCAGACTATTGACATGAACAAAATTAATGTCAATCATTACTTGCTAAGTCTGCTAATTTCAGTCGCAACTAAGTGTGACTATGTTCGAATCACAGACAAGGACAGATTTGTGTACTTCTTTCCAAGTGAAGTAAACGTGCTTTCAAGAATGTGGCAATGCTCAGATTGTGTGAACATTTCATTGCAGTACTTTGCCTAAATTTTGCCACCAGTATTTTGCCTTTCAATTTGCCATGAAGGAGATCAACAAAAATGCCCATCTCTTACCTAATGACACACTGGGCCAATACTTGAGACACAAAGCTAACAATGAAATGGGAGCATGTTTTGGGACCATGAGTCTGCTTTTCACAGGAGATGGGAATCCCCCTAACTATGTCTGCGAAAGAAAGTACAAGCTAATGGCTGTCATTGGTGGTCTCTCCTCTCACAATGCCAAGCAGATGCCTCACATCTTGAATATCTACAAGATGGCCCAGGTATGTTTCTTTATCTATATAAATAACGGTAGTGATCTGGATGGCTAAAGATGAGGAGTCTGAGATGTGGCAAACTGTGGTAGAAAAGCTTCCCCCCCTCCCTATAAGGTTCCCTTTCCAGACTGCCTTTGTGAGGGTTGATGGCAATTTCTGGTTTATGAATTGAGGCTAGAAGACAGTGTCCTCATCGGGGTGGTACAGACCGCCCAAAAAGGGTGGTCTGGTGCCACCTGAATTGGCGCTGTGACTGCAGGAGCTAGATCCTTTGGGGCAGTTGTGCACCTAAAAAGGAGCAGGGAAACCATGCTCCTTTTTAGGTGCACAGTTGCAGTGCAATTTAGAAAAAAAGTGCCATTTGGAGTGTGCAGCTCTGTGCGGAAGCTGCGCAGTTGTGGTGGCGTCATTACGTATGCCGTCTAAACGGCATTATGTAATGGCACCGAATCCATTATGTACTAGGGGTCGGGAGTGTGTATACGATGCTCTCTCCCGAACCCTAATGGCGCTGCGATGGCGCCTCTTCAGGCCTGTCTAGATCAGGCCATCATGTTCTTTATGCTTCAAATTCCTGGATCAATAATGTTTAGGAAAACTCTACTGCAGTCTGTTGCATATGTCACATAGTTAATCCTACGGTGTACTTATCTCTCGCAAAATGTAATGCAAGGTGGTGTTTACCTTTAGCAACATTTACTCCAGATCAAAACCATTAACTCCACTTTCAATCTTCCCAAACATGTTAGAAGAATAATTTCTATTGAGGGAAAATGAGAGTGTTATTGTTAGCTCTAAAAAGAACATTGTCTTTCTCCTTAGCTCAGTTATGGCTCCTTTGAGCCTGCATTGAAAGATAAAGTTCAGTTCCCTTCTGTCTACCAAATGATCCCAAGTGAAAAAGCTCAGAATGTTGGGATTGTCAAGCTGCTGAAGCATTTTGGATGGACCTGGATTGGCCTTATTGTTTCAGATGATGACAGTGGAGAAGTTTTATTGAGGACGCTCATTCCTCAGCTACTCCAGAACAGCATTTGTCTTGCTTTTAAAGAAATTATCCCAAAAGTGAAAGAGAACTGGGTAACATCTAGAGAAGAAACAGAAACAAATCATCATAAATTGGCAAGAATTAATTTTATTCTTTCATCTACTGATACCAATGTGATTCTTGTTCATGGGGACACACAATCTATGGAAGTCTTGCGACTGATTCTGATAGTCAATGAGTTTATTGAAATGAAGCCAACAGAGAAGGTTTGGATCATCACAGCTCAGTGGGATTTTACTTCCATATTCTTCAGTGATAATTTCACCCCCAAATCCTTCAATGGCACTCTTTCGTTTGCATTACCCACAAAAGAGGCAGAAGGCTATGCACAATACCTTAGCACATTAAATCCAAATGAAAATCATGATTATGTTGCAGCTGTCCTTTGGAGCAGTGCCTTTCAATGCTCTTTTCCCCAACACAATTTATATGTAAATAATGCAACCAACTGTACTGGGGAGGAGGAACTGAGCAGCCTCCCTGAATCTATCTTTGAAATGAAGATGTCTGGTCAGAGTTACAGTATCTACAATGCTGTTTATGCCATAGCACATGCTTTTCATGCCATGCGTTCTTCAAGATCAAACCATAAAGGATGGGGAGGTGGAGGTACATGGAGGCTTCAGAATATCCACCCCTGGCAGGTAGGAAGAGTCTCTTGCCCTTCTCTAATGCACTTCTGCAGATATTGTAATGATACCCACTGAAGTGTGTGTTCACAAATAGGAAAAGGTCCTTCTTTAACCCACTCTGGTGCCTGAATACAATAACAGTATTCCCTGGAAACCAGAGAAATGGAGACTTGTCTTTCTTCTGAATTCTTCACAGCTCAGGTACTTCCACTATGTACTCTAGATAAGAATGCCAATAGCCTGCAGGCACTTTTCTCTCTGCCTTTTCATTTTCCTGTTATAGATGCCAGGTGGCAGGAATTTTCTTCTGTATGAAGAAAGTCCATCATTCATGATTAAGAAATAGGGAGTTATGCATGATATGGCCATGTATGTAAGACACGAAGTCCACAAATTGCACAGAAATCAAAGCAATCCCTTTCTCCACCTATGGTTTGAAATGTTTTTCTTTGCAATTCCCTTCTAGCTTCATTCTTTCTTGAAAAACATCCATTTCAACAATAGTGCTGGAGAGAAAATCTTTTTTGATGAGAATGGGGAGTTGGGCATTGGATATGATATCATCAACACAGTCATCTTCCCCAATCTTTCCATGCACAGCTCTCCTATTGGATGGAGTGACCCCCGGGCTCCCGAAGGGAAAGACTTCATTATCCATCAAAATTCTATTTTTTGGAATCACAAGTTTATTCAGGTATGATTAGCTAGTATTTTCCTGATCTTGCCAGGGATGTATAAGTGCCAAGGATTCCTGTTGAACAGATCCTTGAGAATCCTTAAATGAGACCATGTTTAAATTGTTTTTTATCAGTAAAATTATGCTAAAAATGATTTGAAATGAAATTCTAACCCATTCCTAGGTCTTTGTAAATGAGGCACATCCTGCTGAATGCAAGCCCATGTACTGGAGGCCCAAGCTTAGAAATCTTTTGTTGTTGTTGTTATTTGCTGTTAAGTCAACTTTGTCTTATGCCTACATTATTAATACCTTGATTATCAATTGTCATCAACTGCTCACATTTTGCAAAATTAGGGCTCTTTCTACCTTAACTGAATTGATTCGACTATACTGTGGTCCTGCTTTTTTCCTACTGCTGTCTACTTTACTGAGCCCCCCCCCCCCACCCATGAGTCAATTCATCTTATAAAAAGTTCCAAATACAAGAGTTGTGTCATTTTGGCTTCTCATGTGAGTAGACTAAAATAAATAATATGATAGTAATAGGTTTGATAATTTTTAGAAGAAGTGCATGAAGGTTTTTGTTTTTCTAGCTGGAGAAGTAAGAAATTATAAATCAAGATTTAGAAGCACCATAGAGAAAGATGGAACTTTGGAACTTTCTCTCATTGTAACTTTTCCTTTTCTTTTTTCTTTCCTGGTGTTTTTCTTTCTTATTTCTCTTCTTTTCATCCCTTTTTTCCCTTTTCTTTTTCTATGGATCTGTTTGTGTTTAAAAATAATACATATTTGTTTTTGTTTTGATAGTAAATAATGAAAGAACATCAAATGTTAAGGTGAATAAGGGCTGATGGCAGGGATGTCCTTTAACACCTTTATTATTCATTACTATATTACAGGTATTAAATAATTTTATTAGAGCAAATGATAAAATAAAAGGAACAATGATAAAAGGTCACGAGCATAAATAGAGAGCTTATGCTGATGACAAGGTACTTATATTAGAAGATCCTTTGAGGAACATAGAATATATGTTAGGAGAATTAAATGAATTTGGAAAATTCTTAGGTTTAAGATAAACAAAGCAAGATCACAAATGATAACTAAAAATTTAAAACGGAAGATGACTTGGAAATATCAATTAAATCCTAACGCCCCCACCCCAAAAAGTCAAATACTTGGGAACATCAATTTATACGAGTATAAGCCAATGTGGCAGAGAATGTGCAATGACTTAAGACAGTGAAATAAAGTAAATTTAACACTTTTGGGTAGAGTGGTGGTTATAAAAATGAACATCCTGCCAATATTTATGCTTTTTTCTTAAATTTGCCAATTATTATAAATGAGGGAATATTTACAGAATGGAATAGAGAATTAAGTTGACTTGTGTGGAGGGGGAGAAAGGCAAGACTCAAATGGAGTTTACTGAAGAAAGAAGGAAACAAAGGAGGTGGTGCCTTACCAGATTTAAAATTATATTTTTTGGCATTTTGTCTTCGCTCATGGGAGCAGGCTGTCCGACCACCACAAAGATGCATCCACAGTGCAGGAATGTCCAGATCAAACAATTTCTCACTGGAGGTCCACAGCAACTATTCTGCAGTGAATAAGGGATAACTAAAAATTCAGAACAGTGATAAGATTAAAATAGGTGGTCACCCCTAATACATTTTCCTGTGTTTCTTGATAGAAGCCTCCCAAATCCAGATGTGTTGAGGTTTGCCATCCTGGGCAGAGCAAAACCATGCAAGAAGGCAAAGAGATTTGCTGTTATGATTGTCCACAGTGTCCCGAAGGAATGATTTCAAATCAGACAGGTAGGTTTGGAGAGTACCCTGATGGGGAAACACATTTGATCTGTTTGTGAAAGACATAATTTTGTTTTGAACTTCTGTTGTTGTGTGCCTTCAAGTCTTTCTGACTGATGGCAACCCTAAGCAATCCTATAAAGGGGTTCTCTTCGTGAGGAGGTTTGGAACAATATAATTTAAAAACAATACAAAATGTTAAAATACATAAATATAAAATCTTTAAAATTGTTTAATTGTTTTTTAAGTTTCATATTTATGTATTTTAACATTTCGTATTGTTTTTAAATTGTATTGTTTTATACTTGTTCATGGCCTTGAGCCCCTATATTGGGAGAAAGGCGGGATATAAGATAATAATAATAATAATAATAATAATAATAATAATTTTACTGTGCACTAATATCTTAAACCATTTCATTCTGCACTGGACAAATGTAGTTGTTTTAAATGCTCATATCACAATGCAAAAACATGAACTGCAAGCAGAACTCTGGTGAAAGCCCAAAAGCTCAAATATAGAATATTGGTTATTGGCTGATAATTATCCAGTGCAGAGAGATTCATAGAGATTATTTTTTACTATCTTTGCTTCCTCTAGATGCAGAAAAGTGCAATAAGTGCCCAGATGATCAGTATCCAAACAAGAATCAAGATCATTGCATTCCCAAATATGTAAACTACATGTCCTTTGAAGAGCCTTTGGGAATTGTTTTGGTTTCTTTGGTTCTTTTCTTTGTCCTGATGACCCTTATGATAATATGGAGCTTCTTTCAGTACAGGAATACTCCCATCATTAAAGCTAACAACTGGGCCATTACTTGTACGCTCCTCTGTTCTTTGCTCCTTTGCTTTCTTTGCTCTTTCCTCTTCATTGGCAAACCTGGGGTTGTGTCTTGCATTCTACAACAAACATTATTTGCCATTGTTTTCTCTATTGCTGTTTCTTCAGTTTTGGCCAAAACCCTGACAGTAGTTCTAGCCTTCATGGCCACCAGACCAGGAAACAGAATGAGAAAATGGTTAGGAAAGCATTTGGCAGTCTCAGTCATTATTATTGCATCCCTCATTCAAACTCTCATATGTGCCTTTTGGCTGGCTATCTCTCCCCCATTTCCAGAATGGGACAGGCACTCCCAGATGGGAGAGATCCTAGTGCGATGCAATGAAGGCTCGGATATAATCTTCTACCTTGTCCTCAGCTACATGGGACTTTTGGCTTTCATCAGCTTCACTGTTGCTTTCTTTGCCAGGAAGTTGCCTGATACCTTTAATGAAGCCAAGCTGATCACCTTCAGCATGTTGGTCTTTTGCAGTGTCTGGGTGTCTTTTGTCCCCACCTATCTGAGCACCAAAGGGAAATACATGGTGGCTGTGGAGATCTTCTCCATCTTGGCCTCTAGTTCTGGATTGCTGGGTTTCATTTTTCTTCCTAAGATCTATATTATTTTAATAAGGCCTGAACTGAACACCAGGGACCAGTTGGTCAGGAAAAAGAATTCTAATATTTATTGATTTCTGCCTTCTTTCTCTCCCTTTCTCTAATGTGACTCTTTTAGCTATGTTTATGGATGGCAACAATGCATTTAGCAGTGTGTGTGTGTATCTCAGAAGTAATATGAGATGCTTTTATTGAATTTTTATATCCTTTCATCCCAGTTTCTTAAGCAGTGCAAAAAAAAAAAAAAAGGAAGGAAGGAAGGAAGGAAGGAAGAAAAAGAAAGAAAGAAAGAAAGAAAGAGAAAAAAAGAAAAAAAGAAAAAAGGGGAAGTATCTCTTTAAAAATATGGAAATGGTTAAATGCTTAAAGAGAATGGCAAAAAAACATGAAAATGGTTAAATGCTTAAAGAGAATGGCAGGATTAATTTGAATTGCTTTAGTGTGGTATTTGTAATAGATCTGTTATTTAGTGCTTTTTGAAAAAAACAAAAACTTTTGTATCAAATACCTTTTACCTGTGAGTTTTCATAATTTGTTTAAGCCACCTTAGGTCCTGTACCATGAGGGGTATAAATAAAAGATAAATACTGAGGAATTGCACTTTTTGGTTATTCCAGATTATGCAAAAGGCACTTTTAACGTTATATATAACAAAGAATTATTTGAATTGACCTAATGTTATATTTTTCCTGCAATTACATTTAAAAGCTTTATTTGGAAAAGAGAGGTTGATATGGCTTCTAGAAAATGCCTTTTAGTACTTTTATAGAATCATAGAAACAGGATGATGTGTTGAAGTAGAATTACCTTTCTCAGGCTCACAGGAAAGATTAGCAGGCCATGCTGTGAATCAGGTATCCATTTTTATTTAGACAAAGAAATGCACTTTGAGTTTTTCATGTTCCTGGGGATAGCTGCAAGACTGGACCCCCTTTGAGGTTAACTGATTTTTTCCCCAATTCAGTTAGTCTCAAATGTTCTAGAAGATCCCCTTGAACACATTTGGGGCATGTCTTTAGGGATTTTTACTATTCAGCAGGATGCACAGGTTGCCTTCTGACAAATCCTAGAGAAGGCTGGCAGGTACCCTTGGAATTAAGTATGTGATAATGTACTAGATGGAGGATAGCCAGTGTTTTGCAGTGGTTTGAGCATTGGACTATAACTCTGAAGACCAGGGTACAGGTGGAATCATTCATTTCATGCCACACTTCTATGCTAGGTTTTTCCTTTTTTGTTTTCCTCTACATGGAATTAAAGTAACAGGAGCAGAGTTAACCTAAACCTCTAAACAACATAGTATTTATTCATGTGCATCTTGAAGAGTGTGAGGGAGAAAACCAAGATCTGATGAGCATCATAGACTGTGGACTCTTTCATACAAGGCTAAATTGGAAGTATAATTTAAGGTCAATTCGAATGCAATCATGGGTTTTACGTTATTGCGAATTAACTCTTCGCACGCAAATTCGGGCAAGAGGGAAGCCAATTCGAATGCAATCATGGGTTTTACGTTATTGCGAATTAAAGCTTCGCATGCAAATTCGGGCAGGAGGGGGTTATTTTCGGGTAATGGGAAGTAATTCCGAACGGAGCAGGGGTTCATGTAAATTCGCTAAACAAGCGAATTTACATGAATCCGCATTGGCTCCATTTGGAGTTGGGAGAAATTCCTCCCCGTTTGAAAGAGTCCTCTGTCCCATCTACCATGATAGCAATAATGTCATCCTCCTCCATATCACCCTCTGCCCTCTACAACTCTGATGGGTGCTCCCTGATTCCTTTCACTGCAATTGGTCCTGTTATAGTGAAAAGGAAAATAAATACATGAATAAATAAGGAAATGTCCAACAAGGAAAAAGAGTTCTACAAAAGACTTCTTCCCTCCTCTCTCCCTACCTATTCTTTAGTGGATATCTGAATTAGAATAGCCGTGTGTGTGCATGTGTGTGTGCACATGCAGAATTTCATTACATCTGGATGCAGCGCCGGAAGTGAGTCATGATGTCAAGTACCATCTGGAGTGTGCAGAGTCAGGATGCTGCACCCTGACTCCACCCCCAAGGCCAGCACTTTGTGCCAGTCTGTACAGGGCCCATGTTTGAATCCAATTCAAAGACAAATTTCTATGTATTAATCCAAGGGGTGGAAACAGGCTTTCAGGAATGTGGCAGCGCTCAATTAACATCTCAGTTAACATCTCATTGCAGTATTTTGCCTAAATTTGCCCAGCAGAATTTTGCATTTCAATTTGCCATAACTGAGATAAACAAAAATACCCATCTATTATTCAGTGCCATATTGGGTGAACTGACGGTTCAAAATGCTTTCAGCAAAATGGGAACATGCTTTGGGACTATGAGCCTCCTTTGCACAGGAGACGGGAATCCTTCTATCTTTGCAACAGCCTTTTAAAAGAAACCAGCTGCTGAGAGTCTTTGCAGCCGACAATCCATCTTGCAGCCTTGTTGTTCCTGTGTTCCTTGTTATCTAATTTACGACTCGGGTTATCTGACCTCTAGACTTGCCTTATGACTATGCTCCTGCCACTGCCCTTTGCTGTTACTGACTAACTGTTATTGTGGGATCTTTGGACTGGACTCTGGACTACTCCTTTGTTTACTGTCCTGCTGTGCTGTCCTCAGTAGAGGTAAACAGGAAAGTGACACCACAGAGGGGAGACTCCCAGTCTGGCCCTCCAACCACTATGATGAGGTGTGCAGTTCTGTTGCCATGTGGCAATAAGTATACACCATCACTGGCCTCCCTGGCCTGGCTGCCTACTCTGAGGGGGCCAGGGCTTCAGGGAAGAAGGTGAGGGCAGTAGAGGGACACACAATTGCACACACACACCTACACTCCTGAATGCATCCCTTCCACCCTGGCTTTCTTTAATAAGGGAACCAGGGCAATGGAGAAGGAGGCAGGGGTGGAAAATGCACAAATACTGCTTATGGTCTTCCTGCTGCCCTGGCTACCTTCATAGTGGAAACGAGGGAGGAAGGCAGAGGCAGTAATGTATGCTTGCTGCCCACCTGCAGGAAAGTTCAAACAAGAAGCCTCTTCCTTTGTCCCTACTGCTGCACTAATCCTAATGACGCCACTGCCTGACACACTTTTGGTGAAGGGTTGGACCCTGGAATCTCCCTTAGAGCTGATCTGGGGGTTTGATCTCTCTCGTAAAATTGTACGAGTTTAACGGGAGTGTCCAGGGTTTGCTTTGCATATATTGACCAGTCAGGGACAACCCATGGTATTGGATTGCCCTTGGGGTAAGGTGTTTTGCCCAAGGGAAGCTTGAGGAGGTGATTATCAATTATTACTGAGAAAGCTACCAAAATGCTGGGGAAAGGATAAAAAACACAGACCTTGTTGTTTTATGTCATCCTGGGAGACTAGAGGACAGTGATCACAAGGATGTGTCCAGGGTGTAGGTGTAAATCTCAACATAAAATAGCAGAAGAGTCATTCCATGAATAGTATTGGAAACTAAAGATGGGATGAATACCCTCCATCCTGCCTTTCTAGATAGATGTGGAGATTTTTTTTTTTAAATTGGTATGTGTATGAACAATTCAATACTTCTTAACCATCTCTGTGGGGGATTTTACTATCAAATAGGATGAACATGTTGCCCTTAGAAAATTACTAGAGTAGGCTGCCAGGCACTTCAAAACTCGAACCTCAGATTTCCATTGGAATTAAATATATGATGATGATATATGAAATGAAAAATTACACCAAGCATTATTTTACATTGCCCAACCTGACAATGGTGTCAACAACTGTTTGCTTCCCCCCCCCCATTCTCTTTCCACATTATCCATCTATTCTGAAAGTGACCCTCAGCACCCATCATGTATGCATTTGTAGTACCACAGATCAAGAGTTCTTGGGCTGGATCTCAGAACAGTCAGAATTAGATGAGATGAAAGAAGTTTAAATTAATCATGACCCTTGTCCCATTGATTTCAATGGATCTACTTAAAATCTGGCTGAGTCTGGATTCAAACCACAGACATGATGAAATCATACATATTTTCTTTAATTTGGTTGCTCACAAAGAAGACTGACAAAGTAATTATCTTAATTATTGACTTGGAGTAATACTACCCTGTGGTAATAGAGAAGGCAAGAACACAGATGAGTCCTCCGCCAAGGATTCTCTAATTCAATGCTTGTCTATAAAGAGTAATTTCAAAGCAATCAGTTAGACAAAGTTCTTGGGGTTCATTGGAGTTAGGGAGGACTTATGAAAATGGTGTTTGAAAGGCATGACTGGGGTGTGTTCAAGTGTTAAATTGATTTCAACCTTACAGTTTTCCCAGGTAACTGAAAACTTAGACTTCTGGTTTTCCATCCACCTGTCCTAATGATTGTATTCCAGTGTGGCTGGGACCCAGGTTTGCTCTTAGTCAGGCGTATATCACTGATTTTGCTCCGTTTGTTGCTGCAACTGACTCATAATGCCAGCATGAATGTGAACCCTGGATGTGTTTGGGAAACAAAGGTTGAAAATATCTTGCCTGTAATTCAAGAGGATATTGCCATTGGTGACTTTGTTTCTTTTGTTATTCCTGGATTGCATGAGATTTTCTTTAACAGACTTCCCGATGAGGAGATAAATGCGTAGTAAGTAACTGTTTCTTTATAAAGAAGGGTCATTGGTCTAATCAATAACTGTGATTGAATGTTGTCTATTAGTGTTCCTTCAAATCATTTATGACCTATGCTGATCCTAAGGCAACTTTGTAATGGGATTTACTTTGCCATATTTCTTCAGAGTTTGTTTGCCTTTTGACTCACCAAGGGTCTCCCAGTGTGTTTTCATGGCTGAGCAGAGATCTGGATGTTGGTCTTCAGAATCCTAGTCCAAAGCATAAACCAATACAGCATTCTGGCTCTTATGTTTAAACCAATAGAGCATGCTGGCTGTCTTGTATGCTCTTGTAAATGCAGAAAAATGTCTTCGTTCTTTTAGCCATCTGGTGACTAAGCTTATGCTAAACATTTCTGTTTCCAAATCTTACTGATGTCTGACTACAATTCACCCCAGCCAGCATGCAGAAAGGTCAGGCATGAGAGACATTCTCGTCATTCATCATTTGGATAACAAAAATCTTAGAAACAGCTGGAAGTCAGTCACATCGTGACAGCTTAAACACTGAGTTGCATCTTTCTGCCTGACCAGTAACCCAATATGAGCTAAATTCCTGACCATGTTATCTCAATTGTAAAATCTCCTTGGGCTAGGCATGAGAAGCTTCAGATGATTCATTTGCAAATGAGCTCACAAGAGAAGAAATGTCCATTTCAAATTCATTCGGAATGGTTTTATGACCTCAGTACTATGATGAACACTTAAGTAACAGGGTGTTTGTGCAAATCACATTCTCTCCTTGTTGTTTCAAGTCATTTCTGACTTATGGCAACCCTAAAGCAACCCTACCACAGGGTTTTCTTGGCAAGATTTGTTCAGAGGGGATTTGCCTTTGTCTTCAACTGAGGCTGAGAGAGTATGACTTGACCAAGGTTTCTGACCCAGTGGTCTAGCTAGCCTGATGCTTTGTAGAGCAGTTTTAGATCATAGGCTCCAGGGGCTGCAGAGATTACAAAATGTGTGTGTCTGTGCCTTCAAGTAGCACAGCTTCCATGATCCAGATATAGCTGACTGCAGCTTCCAGGATTTCTCAACATTGGCTACAACAACTAGGGGATGGTGGGACTGCCATAAAGCCACAATGTAGATTTAAATTGCATCATGGGTAGGAACCCAGATCTTTCCACCTAAAGTCCAACATGTCAAACACCACACTTGATTTTATTTCCTCTGTGTGTTAGCTGATTCAAATAATTTGGGCATTACAGTAGAAACTGGAGAGAAAGAGGATGGAGAGTGAAAATTAGAACTTGGAAAAGTTTTGGACAACAGCTCCTATAATCCCACACCTGGCTATGGGATCTGCAGTCCAAAAATGGCAATGTTTCCAAGCTCTGTCAGATAAGGAACAATACAACTGAATGAATATTTGTAGCCTCTTCAGGGAGCTGCCTCTAAAGACCACATTGTGTTTGTGTTTCCTGAGCTATACAGAGTGCTTCTTCAACAGATTATTTAGGTTGAAATGCCACATGTAAGTGGCCAAAATGGAAATCTTAAAAACTATACCTTCCCATAAAAGATACCTCCCCTCTCCTTTGTGTGACGTTTTCTGTTTTAGGACTGGCAAATTTGAATCCAGTCATTTGCAAAAACTACAGCACAGAATTTCAGCATCTCTGTCATTATGTATGTATTAGTCTGCCTTTATTTATTCTGATCTAAAATGGCCCCAGGTCACATGCTTTCAGCCTCAGAGGAAGGCAATGGCAAAGCAAATCTGAACAAATCCTGCCATGAAAATCCTGTAAAAGGTTTGCATTTTAATCATCAAAAGTCAGAAATGACTTGAAGGCATGCAATCACAAAAATTATTTGCACCTTCTTCTGTTTTATTGCTCACCTTAGAGCTGGGGGAGTAAAACCATCCAGAACATCAAATTTCAAATGGAAATTCCTGTCCTCCCTCTGAAGAGGCAAAATATTTTTTCATACTTTACCTGTGGGGAGAACAGTAAAAATATTTTCCCACCCTTCTCCAGGGATGAGAAGAATTTTGATAGTTATTTCCATTCCTAGCTTGAAACTAACATTCTCTGATGTAGTGGATGAAAGGGAGAGGGAAGCATTGAAGCACATAGCTTTTTTTAAAAAATTAAATTATGCATTTTTAAAAAGATGGACTCAATGTATATTGTGTGGAGGCGAAACAAGGATGGAATGAGAATCGTCAGGTATCTCCTAAGAGTCTGAGGCAATCATTCAGGACTAAAAGTGCAAAATGAAATATAATATTTAAATGGGAAGGGGTATTTTCCTATCAAAAGAAGAGCGAAATGGCTGGATACAGATTGGTAGCAGATAGGATAAGAAAGTTTTTGGACAAAGTCAATGTTTCTACATCAGATAAGGGCTCAGAATGTATTGCACATAGGCACAAGTGAAGAGAGAGAGAGAGAGAGAGAGAACAAGTAACTTTAACCTTGGGGTCTGGATATGTATATCCTGGAGAAGAGAAGGTTAAGGAGACATGGTGGTGCAGTGGTTAAATGCCAGTATTGCAGCCATTCATAGCCACAAGTTGTGAGTTCGATCCCAGGCAGGACTTCAGGGTACACTCAGCCTTGCATCCTTCTGCAGGTCACTAAAATGAGTGCTCAGCTCATTGGGGACAATTAGCTTACACATTGTAAACTGCTTAGAGAGTGCTTAAGTGCACTGATAAGCAGTATAGAAATATACTTGCTATTACTTGCTATTGCTATAAGGGGGAGGAGACATGATAGCCAACTTTAAACATTTGAAAGGCTGTCTTATTGAGTATGGAGAAAGCTTGTTTTCTGCTGCCCCAGAGACTAGGACACAGACCAATGGATTCAAGCTAAAGAAAAAGAAATTCCATCTAAACATTTGGAAGAACTTCCTGATGATAAGAGTTGTTCAACAACAGAAATCAGTGCGTTGGAGAGTGCTTTAATCCTCTTATTTGGAGGTTTTTAAAGCAGTGGCTGAATGGTCATCTCTAGGAAGTGTTTGACTGATGGTGCATGGCAGCGGCTTGGTCTGGGTAGCCTTTGTGGTCTCTTCCAATTCTATGATTTTATGAAGTATAGGGATGTCAATTAAGAAGGAAAAAATAAGGTACTTTAATGATGAGAAACACCCTGTCTAATGAAGGCCTAATGAGTTGTATGTAAATGTCTACTTAAATGTCTACTTAAAGAATGAAATTCCTGTGTGGCATGACTGGCTAAGTCCAAAAATTTCAGTCGGTTTGTGCTAATTATGACTCTGAATCCAAAACAAAGTCAAATGCCTGTACATCAATCTGAGTGGTGAAAGCATGCTTTCAAGAATGTGGGAATGCTCAGACTGTGTGAACATCTCATTGCAGCACTGTGCCTAAACTGGTCCAGCAGTATTTTGCATTTGAATTTGCCCTTAAGGAGATTAATAAAAATACCCAACTATTATCCAATACCACATTGGGTGAACTGACGGTTCAAAGGGCTTACAATGAAATGGGAACATGTTCTGGGACTATGACTCTCCTTTTCACAGGAGATGGGAATCCTCCCAACTATATCTGTAAGAGGAAGTATAACCTAATGGCTGTCATTGGTGGGCTCTCGTCCCACAATTCAAAGCAGATGCCTCACATCTTGAACATCTATAAGATGGCACAGGTATGTTTTTTCAGCTGAATAAAGAAGGATAAGTTACGGGAGAATTAGGGGGGGGGGGGTTAAAGAGGCTTGAACCTACCCAGCTCTGCTACATTGGTGAGAGTGAAAACCTCAATTCGCTTGCCAAAGTAAAAGTCCCTTTCAGTTTGATTAAGAATATTTGCCCTGGCAAGGAAACATATTTGAAGCATTTTTGAGTTTCGTTACAAATGAGAATGTGAGATGAATGTAATTGTGATAGAAAAGATTTCTTTTCTTTTTGACTGTAATATCTCCATTCTAAATTGTCTCTCACTGGCGTTGAAGGGAACAGAAATGAGGACCAAATTGCTAGTTGGTAAATTAAGACCAACAAACAACCCCAAGAGAGTTAAATGCCTTTGTAACTGAAACTGTTTACACTGCTCAAAAATCCTTGATCCAAAATGTATTCTGTGCTCTCCTGAATATATCATATAGTAAGCTCAATGCTTCTCCTATTTGTCCCAGAATGTAGTGCTAGATGGATGTTGCCTTCAGTAAGACTTATTGCATATCAAAACCACTATCTCAATATTCTATCTTGCCCAATACTTTGGGAGAACAGAAACTTAAAGTTATAGATTCCTGGAATTGGAAGGACCCTCATGGGCAATTGAGTCTAAATCTTTCCTCAGTGCAGAATTTCTAGCTGAAAAATAGCCCGAATGTAAATGTCCAACTTCTTTTGAATAATTTATATTAACGAAGAATGAGAGAATTTTTTTATTGGTTCTGAAGGATAATTGCCTTTCTCCTTAGCTCAGTTATGGCTCCTTTGACCCTGCATTGAAAGATAAAGCTCAGTTCCCTTCTGTCTACCGAATGATCCCAGATGAAATGGCTCAGTATGTTGGGATTGTCAAACTGCTGAAGCATTTTGGATGGACCTGGATTGGCCTCATTGTTTCAGATGATGACAGTGGAGAAGCATTACTAAGGACACTCGTTCCTTTACTGCTCCAGAGCAGCATTTGTTTTGCCTTTAAAGAAATTATGCCAATAGTGAAAAAATATTGGGTAGAACTCAAGGAAACAATA
The DNA here is from genome assembly GCA_034509955.1 of Urosaurus nigricauda. NCBI lineage: Eukaryota > Metazoa > Chordata > Lepidosauria > Squamata > Phrynosomatidae > Urosaurus > Urosaurus nigricauda. Next base: position 5,809,906 of record JAOEGL010000006.1, read on the forward strand.
GTTCAACTTAATAATAAATTCTCAAAAATCCACTTTACTCTTTCATCTACTGATACCAATGTGATTCTTATTCATGGGGACTCACAGTCTATGGAGGGCTTGCGAATGATTCTGTTTTTCAATGAATTTGTTGAAAAAAAGCCAACAGAGAAGGTTTGGATCATCACAGGTCAGTGGGATTTTACTTCCATATTCAAAAAACAATATTTCACTCCTAAATCCTTCAATGGCACACTGTCCTTTGAGCTACCCACAAAAGAGGTTGAAGGCTATGTACAATATCTTAGCACAATAAATCCAAATGAAAATTATCATAATGTTGCAGCTTTCCTTTGGGCCAATGCCTTTTTATGCTCACTCCCGCAATATGATTTATATGTGCACAATGCAACCAACTGTACTGGGAAGGAGAAGCTGAGTAGCCTCCCTGAATCTGTCTTTGAAATGAGAATGTCTGGTCAGAGTTACAGTATCTACAATGCCGTTTATGCCATAGCTCATGCTCTCCATGCTATGCTTTCTTCTAGATCAAAACATAAAGCACGGGGAGATGGGGGCACATGGAAGCTTCAGCATGTCCACCCCTGGCAGGTAGGAAGAATCTCTTGCCCGTCTCTAATGCCCTTTTGCCCACTATCGTAATGCACTTTACTGATCTGTATGGTCACAAATAGGGAAAAAAATCCCCCCTCATTCAACCCACTCTGGTGCCTGAAAGCTGTATCAACCTTCCTTTGAGTCCTTTGCTACTCACATACTTCCAATGGACTGTGCACTCTAGCTGAAAATGCTAAGAGCCTTCATACCCCTTTCTCTGTTCCATTTCACCTTTGTGGTATAGGTGTAACAGTAGTTTATTCATATCTGATGAAAGCCCATTATGTATGATTTAAAAGCAGGGAGTTGCACGTGATATTGCCATGAACCTAAGACATTAATTCCACAAATTGTATGGAAATCAAAGTGACCCCTTTCATCACCCCTGCCCTGAAATGTTTTTTTTTTCCCAACTCCCTTCCAGCTTCATTCCTTCCTGAAACATATTCATTTCAACAATAGTGCTGGAGAGGAAATCTTTTTTGATGAGAATGGGGAGTTGGGAATTGGATATGATATCATCAACACAATCATCTTCCCCAATCAGTCCATACATAGAGCCCATATTGGATGGACTGATCCCCAGGCTCCTGAAGGGAAAGACTTCATTATCCACCAGAATTTCATTTTGTGGAACCACAATTTTATTGAGGTATGATTAGCTACCATTTCCCTGATCTTGCCAGTGATGTTTAAGTGCAAGGGATTCCTGTTGGAGAGATCCTTGGGATCCCATAATGGATATCATATCTAAAGTGTTCTATATTGGCAAAATTATGCTCTAAATAACCTGAAATGAAATTCTTACCCATACCTTGCTCATCCCACTGAATACAAGCATATGTACTGGAAGCTCAAGCTGAGAAATCCTTTGGTTTTGTTGTTTGCTGTCATGACAACTTTGTTTTATGATAACCCTATGAACAGGACACTTCCAAGAGTTCTGGTTGCAGATTACTGAGAATCTGTAAATGGGATCAAATTAAAACTGTTTTATATTGGCAAATTAAGGGAAGCTAAGAACTCCTTTGTTGTTGTTCTTGTTGTTGGCTCCCTTCTCAACTTTCTGTTATTGTGATCCTATCAGTCGAAGATATCCAAGAGCCATCTTCAATGGCTGTCAATGACTGAGATCTTTCAAACTCAGGGCTCAGGCTCCCTTGACTGAATTAACCAAGAGAGAAGGCAATAGTATGGTCTTGATCTTTTCCTACAGTCTTTCAATTTATTGAACCTTATTGTTATTTATTGTTTGAACGAGTCAGCTCATCTTATGAAAGGTTCCAACTACATGACACTGAGCTTAATTGTTTTGACTTGTAGTAGATGTCCAGGATTAATTTGTGCTAGGAAACCTTTATTTGTCTTTTTGGTGGTCCATAGTATCTGCATAAATCTCCTCTAGGAACACAGCTCACATTAATCACTGTCTCCAACTTTGGTAGTCTTCAGCTATCTCACCCCTCTGCTATTCAACAGTAGCTGGTTAGTACATTTATTCTGGAGCTCAGAAAAAACATGTCAAATGTGGAAAATGAAGAATTCAGTTGGGTATAATTATGTAATTTTGCAATACGATAGAATTAAATGGAGCAGAAATAAGAAAAAAAGTTCAAAGACCATAAATAAATGATTGATTAATTGATTGATGGGAAAAAAGGTGATAGAGATAAGCAAACAAAAAGAGAGAAAAGTAGGTGGTCTCCATCTAAACATATTTTCCCACTGTTTTTTGATAGAAACCTCCCAAATCCACATGTGTTGATAGTTGCCATCTTGGACAGAGCAAGACCATGCATGAGGGCAAAGAAATTTGTTGCTATGACTGTACACAGTGTCCTGAAGGGATGATTTCAGATCAGACAGGTAGGTTCAGAGAGCACGCTGACAGGTGGAAGGGATACATGTATTTGCGAAATAAATGAGTGTGTTTTGAACTTCTGCCATTGATGAGGAGTATTGCAATAAAAATAATTGCTTTTTGATCAGCCAGACCCCCCCCCCCCCCACACACACTGATAGGATTGGAATATGATAGTAACTGTGATTTTGGGGTATTTCATGGTCTTTATGAGGTTCCTAAATGAAGATCTGCATAAGTATTTTGAATATGCATTTTGAATAATTCTTCCCAATGAATTTCATTATTATTATTATTATTATTATTATTATTTGCTTATAACCCGCCCCTCTGAATGAACAATCCGGGTGGGGTACAGCATTTTAAAAACAGGTACAGTTAAAATACTACAACCCAGTCCTGCCTCCCACCCCTTAAAATAAGATTAAACTAACACAGAATTAAAAACAGTATCAATAAAACTTTAAAACAATATCTCCCATGAGAATTTTTGGGCAACCTCGGGGGAGTAGCAAATGTATAGCTAGGAGAGGCTGGATAAACAATTAGAATCAGGAAAGTTTTAACCACTATCCAGAAAGGCCTGCTGGAAGAGATGCATCTTGGCAGCTTTCTTGAAACTGTCCAAGGTCATAGTAAGACGCATCTCATCTGGCAGACCATTCCACAGCCTGGGAGCAATGGCAGAAAAGGCCCTCTGGGAGGTTTTCATAGGCTGTAGCAGGTTCTTCCCAGAGGGCCGAAGTGTGCGAGGGGGCTCATATGGGGAGAGGCGGTCCCTGAGATTGGATGGACCCAAGCCATGTAGGGATTTAAAGGTCAAAACCAACATCGTGTACTGTGCCTGGAAACTAATCGGCAGCCAGTGGAGAGATCTGAATACGGGTGTTATGTGCTGTTTCCTCGATACACCAGTAACTAGCCTGGCTGCCATGTTTTGGAACAGCTGAAGTTTCTGGGTTAAGCACAAGGGTAGCCCCATGTAGAGCGCATTGCAGTAGTCCAAACGTGAGGTATCCAAAGCATGTACCACAGTCTCCAAGTCCCTCGTCTCCAGGAAAGGGCTCAGCTGGTGTACCAGTCGGAGCTGATAGCAAACACTCCTGACTGTCGCATTCACCTGACAAGTCATGTGAAGCGACGAGTCTAGAAGTACTCCCAGACTGTGAACAGAGTCCTTCGGGGAGAGTGTGACTTCGTCTAGGACTGAAAGTTGTATTCTCAAACCTAGTTTTGGGCCGGTGACTGTCAGTACCTCAGTTTTGTCTGGATTTAGTCTCAATTTGTTTTACCTCATCCAATCCATTACCACCGCAAGGCAGTCATTAAGAGGAGAGACACCATCTGAAGTCTGAGCAGATGATCTAGTCATGGAGAAATAGATTTGAGTGTCATCAACGTACTGATGACATTGAGCTCCATGTCTCCAAATGATCTCACCCAGTGGTTTCATGAAGATATTAAATAGCATCGGGGACAGGATGGCGCCCTGAGGGATGCCACAATTAAGCTCAATCTTGGAGGAGCAACTGTCCCCGAGCCTCAACCGTTGGGATATGCCAGAGAGGAAGGAGTGGATCCACTGGAGAGCAGTGCCCCCAACCCCCAGCTCTCTCAGCCGATCCAAAAGGATGGAATGGTCTATTGTGTCAAAAGCTGCTGATAGATCCAAGAGCCCCCGCAGAGTCACACTGTGGTCTCAACTCCATATCCTGCCCGTCATATACCTTTTAATATGTAAACATATTACAACCTGCCCTGGTGGTGCAGTGGTTAAATGCGTGTACTGCAGCCACTCACTCAAAACCATGAAGTTGTGAGTTCAATACCAGCAAAAGGGCTGAAGCCTGATTCAGGCTTCCATCTCTCTGAGGTCACTAAAATAAGTACCCAGATTATTGGGGTCAAGTAGCTTACAGGTGTAAACCCCTTAGACACTGCTTAGGCGTTAGGAAGCTGTATATAAATGAAGCTGTTTGTTTTTTCTTCCAGCACTATCTGTGCTGCCCTATTCAAATGAGAGCCATCATGTCCTGTTTCCCAAGTGTAATTGCCCTCACAACAAAATGAAACATGATGGCACCTGGTTTTGAACACAATCCCTTTGAATTGCACTTCAAGGATCATGTGTTTAAAATGATGCTCTTGTATATTTAGTGCCTCGTAATATTGGCAATTCTTGATGATTAGGAAGTGCAAGGTTTTTTTTAATGCTGTCTTTTCTTATTTCAGATGCAGAAAAGTGCAACATGTGCCCAGATGATCAGCATCCAAACAAGAATCAAGATGAATGCATTCCCAAATATGTAAACTACATGTCTCTTGAAGAACCCTTGGGAATGGTTTTGGTTTCTTTGGTTCTTTTCTTTGCTCTGATAACCCTTGTGATGATTTGGAGTTTCTTTAAACACAGGAATACTCCTATCATTAAAGCCAATAATTGGACCATTACTTGTACGCTCCTCTTTTCTTTGCTTCTTTGCTTTCTATGCTCTTTGCTCTTCATCTGCAAGCCAGAGGTTTTGTCTTGCAATCTACGACAAACGTTGTTTGCCATTGTTTTCTCTATTGCTGTTTCTTCAGTCTTGGCCAAAACTCTGACAGTAGTGTTAGCCTTCATGGCCACCAAACCAGGAATCAGGATGAGAAAATGGTTAGGAAAGCATTTGGCAGTCTCAGTTATTATTATTGCATCCCTCATTCAAACTCTCATATGTGCCTTTTGGCTGGCTATCTCTCCTCCATTCCCAGAATGGGACAGGCACTCGCAGATGGGAGAGATCCTAGTACAATGCAATGAAGGCTCAGATGTAATGTTCTACCTTGTCCTCAGCTACATGGGACTTCTGGCCTTCATCAGCTTCACTGTTGCTTTCTTTGCCAGGAAGTTGCCTGACACCTTTAATGAAGCCAAGCTGATCACCTTCAGCATGTTGGTCTTTTGCAGTGTTTGGGTGTCTTTTGTTCCCACCTATCTGAGCACCAAAGGGAAATACATGGTGGCTGTGGAGATTTTCTCCATCTTGGCCTCTAGTTCTGGATTGCTGGGTTTCATTTTTCTCCCTAAATTCTACATTGTTTTACTGAGACCTGAGCTCAATACCAGGGATCACCTGGTAACAAGAAAAAATCCCAGTACCTATTGATTTCTTCTTTCTTTCCCTCACCTTTTCTAATGCATGTCTTTCAGTTAAATACCCAAGTCTCTCTCTCTCTCTCTCTCTAACCTATTACTTAGACAAATATTTTGAAATGATGTTAATGAATTTTCATATCAGTTCATACTTGCTCAAGTTTTCTCCTAGAAATATAAAAGTAATCTTCATAATTTGTGAAGCTGTGTAACAAGAAAAAAAAATCACCACTTTAAAAAATGGCAGAAATTATTAAATGCTAAAAAAAAAAGCATTGAATGATTAATTTGAATTATTTTAGTGCACTTTTAAAATCACTACTGTTATTTAGTATTTTTAAAATTTTGTGTCCAATACCTTTTGGTTGTGCTTTTTTTGTAATCTGCTTTAACCTACCTTGGGTTATGTACCATCCCAAAGTTGTGATATAAATGAAATAAAGGAAATAATTGATAAATACATTTTTTCTTCAGCTACTCTAGTTATTATTCTTGTTGCTGTTGTTTTGGTGTTGCTGTTTTTATTATATTTATTTCTATCTCACACACTCCTAACAAAAGTGGATCTCACAGTATCTTACATTTAAAAGAACAGTAGAATTCAAAACATACAAAAGTGATGCAATAAAATAGAATTAGATTATTACAATATTAAAAAGACTACTCGTTGATAGAATAAAATACAGTTAACAAAGCTAAAAGTGTTTAAAACAGGACACATTTAAACAATACATTCTTTAAAGAGTTTTTGTTTTAAAAGCCTGTTTGAATAAAAAGGTTTTAGCTTGTCATTGGAAGGGCAAAGGGAAAACCATTCTTGCCTCCCTGGGGCAGCCACCAGGAAGGCCCTCGCTTGTGCCCCAACCAACCTCACTTGTGATGATGGTGGGGCTGAGAGAAGGCCCTCTCCTGAAGATATCAAAACCAGGCTAGTTTATACTTCTAAGCTGCCTCGATTGTCATAGACAGAGGCCCTTATCAGGCGAGGGTTTTTGCAGCCCTGATCTAGAGTCACTCCACATCCATCCGGGTGAATTCACAGGAATGCGCATTGAATTATCACACATGAATGCTATTACTATGAAGCCATTACCAATCCAATCCAAAGTCAATCCAAAGTCACCCGAGAATTCAGTGAATGCGCATTGAATTACCACACATGAATGCTGTTACTACAAAGCCATTGCAGAACCAATCCAAAGTCACCCCAGAATTCAATGAATTTGATAACAACCAAATTCACAGAAATCAGTTCCAAGGTTACTTTGGATTCAATCCGAATTGGTCTGGTGTGATAACCCTTAGGTTTGATATAAATAAAAGTTTTACGTATTTACTATTATTATTATACAGGGAGATATGGTATGCCAAATAGTCTGGACCTGAGCCATTTAGGGCATTATAGGTCATAAATAGCATTTTGAATTGTGCCTGGAAACAAACTAGCAACCAGTGGAGCTGTTTTAAAAGTAGCATTGTGTGGTCTCTGATCTGCTCTCCAATAGACCAGGAACACCTCTGTCTTGTTCGGATTAAGTTTCAATTTGCTCAAATCCATTAGTGATGACAGAGACTGGTTTAGGACCAGGACAACCACCTTCGATTGGGGTGGGAAGGAATAATAGCATTGGGTGTCATCTGCATATTGATGGTACTACACCCCAAAACCCTGGACAACCTCTCCCAGGGGTTTCATGTGTAAGTTGAATAATATATGGGACAGCACAGAGCCCTGAGTTACCCTACAGGGCAATGGACAGGGGGTTAAGTTGTAGTGCCCCAGCACCACCTTCTTTGTTTACCCCAGCAGGAAGAAATGGAGCCACTGTAAAACAGGACCTCAAAGTAGCAGTGAGGAAGCCCAGAATGATACCATGGTCAGTGGCATCGAAAGCTGCTGAGTGGTCCATAAGAACTAATAGGGACATGCTCCCCCAGTCCACCAAGGTGACCAAGGCTGACTCCATTACATAGCTAAGCTTGAAACCAGATTGAAATGGATCTTCTAGCTAATCTGTTTCATCCAGAATCCCTGCGCCTAACCGTAAACCCTGGTTCTCGGAAGAACTCAGGGAGATTAATAATAATAATAATAATAATAATAATAAAGTTTTATTTATAGCCCGCTCCTCTGTATCCAATCGGAGCTGGTTACATCAATTAAAAAATGCAAGATAAAATATACATGACCCATACCCAACCTCCCGCCCCTTAAAATTAAATTAAACTAACATCAATTAAAACGACATAATAAAAATTTCAATTTAAAACGGCAACCCATTGCATAGAGATCAGGGTCAAGATGTTAAAGTGCTAATGGGAGAGCTTAACCCAGACAGAGCCAGGAGGTTAAGAACTTTCTGGGAAGGCCTGCCGGAAGAGATGCGTCTTCAAGGCTTTTTTAAAGCAATCGGAAGATGTAATAAGACGCATCTCGTCCGGCAGGTCATTCCATAGCCTGGGAGCGACAGCCGAGAAAGCCCTCTGGGAGGTCTGTGTCAGCCTAGTCTTCATGGGCTGCAACAAGTTCCTCCCAGAAGACCGGAGTGTGCGGGGGGGTTCGTATGGGAGGAGGCGGTCCCTCAGATAAGATGGACCCAAGCCATGTAGGGCTTTAAAGGTTAAAACCAACACCTTGTACTGCGCTCGGAAACTAATCGGCAGCCAGTGGAGAGATTTGAGCACCGGTGTTATGTGCTCTCTCCTTGATGTTCCCGAGCTGATTAAGCGAGTTGGACCACGACTAGAGCACAAATAGTGTAAGAGTCGACTCTTGTCCGACAGAACTCACCATAGGCAGCATCTTCATGCCTATCGGGAGGCTTTGCATGCAGCATGGAGATCTTTCAGCTCTGTACGCATTGCGTCTGCAGAGTCTCACTCAGCAGAGCTGTTTAAGGTGGTGGGGGAGCTGACGCAGATTCCACCTGCGCCAAATCCCCTACTTGACCAAACAACATCCTGCTGTGATGCATTTAACACTTATTTTGCAGACAAAATCTCTCGGATAAGGGCCAACTTGAACGTCAATGTTTCTTCAGAGTCCATAAATGAGGTGTCCTACAACTCCGCTGCTGATTTTTTACTGGATGAATTTCAACCTGCAAGTACCGAGAACGTGGACAAGCTCCTTGGAAGTTTGAGGAAGACGACTTGCCCTCTCGATCCGTGTCCATCTTGGCTGGTCGCCCAGGGCGGAGATGCATTGAGGGTATTCCTTCGGGATACAATCAATGCATCCCTTAGGGAAGGCTCCTTACAATCTTGTCTAAAGGATGCGGCCGTTAGATCCGTCCTGAAGAAGCCCTCCCTTGATCCCCTGGATAGAAACAACTACAGACCAGTTTCCTTGCTCCCTTTTTTGAGCAAGTTAATCAAGAGAGCAGTTGCCTCCCAACTCCAAGCTGTCTTGGATGAAACTGATTATCTGAATCCATTTCAAACTGGCTTCAGGACAGGACATGGAGTTGATATTGCCATGGTCTCTCTGACCGATGACCTCCGCCTGAGCATCGACAGGGGTAGTGTGACCCTGTTGGTGCTCTTGGATCTCTCAGCGGCCTTTGATATGGTAGATCATTCCATCCTTTTGAGTTGAGTGGGGGAGTTGGGGATTAGAGGCACCGCACTCCGGTAGTTCCAGTCCTTTCTCTCTGGAAGATCCCAAAGGATGACAATCGGGGACCGTTGTTCCTCAAAGATCGAGCTTAATTGTGGTGTCCCTCAGGGCGCCATCTTGTCCCTGATGTTGTTTAATATTTATATGAAGCCGCTTGGTGAGATCATCCAGAGGCATGGAGCTCAGTGTCTTCAGTACGCTGATGACACTCAGATATAACTCTCCATGACAAGATCGTCAGCTCAGACTTCAGATGGCATCTCTCTTCTCAATGACTGTCTTGCGGCAATAATGGAATGGATGAGGGAAAACAGGTTGAAGCTTAATCCAGGTGAAACGGAGGTACTAACAGTTACAGGCCCGAAACCAGGTTTGGGAATACAGCTACCAGTCCTAGATGGAGTCACACTCTCCTCGAAGGACTCTGTTCACGGTCTGGGGATACTCCTAGACTTGTCGCTTCACATAACTAAGTCAGGTGAATGCGACGGTCAGGAGTGCCTGTTATCAGCTGAGTGCCTGATACGCAAGCTGCGCCCTTTCCTGGATCCAAAGGACCTGGAGTCTGTAATACATGCTTTGGTAACCTCATGTTTGGATTTCTGCAATGCGCTCTACATGGGGCTACCCTTGTGATTAACTCGGAAACTTCAATTAGTTCAGAATATGGCAGCCAGGCTTGTCTCGGGAACACTGAGGAGAGAGCACATAACATGGGTGTTTTAGTCTCTCCACTGGCTGCCAATTAGTTTCTGAGTACAGTACAAGGTGTTGGTTTTAACCTTTAATGTCTTTCCCGTTTGATCCCCCCTGCACACTTCGGTCCTCTGGGAGGAATCTGCTACAGCCTATGAAAACTAGGTTGGCGCAGACCTCCCAGAGGGCCTTCTTGGACTTTGCTCCCAGGCTATGGAATGACCTGCTGGACGAGATGCGTCTCATTACATCTTTGGATTGCTTCAAAAAAGCCTTAAAGACGCATCTGGGAAGGCAGGCCTTCCCAGAAAGTTCTTAACACCGGCACTGTTGGGGTCTAGCTCTAGCTTTAATTTAATTTTTAAACTTTCAACATTTTGACTCTGATACCCATGCAATGGTTGTGTTGTCTTATTTTGTGAATTTTAATTATGTTGTTTTAACTGAATGTTAGTTTAATTCAATTTTAACGGGTGGGTGGCGGGGCATGGGTGATTGTATGTTTTATCTTGTATTTTTAATTGCTGTAACCCACTCCGATAGGCTGACAGAGGAGTGGGCTATAAATAAATTATTATTATTATTATTATTATTATTATTATTACATTGTTTGTACAGGAGTATAATACAGTCGCCTCTCCTTTCTCGCAGACCTGAGATCTACGTTCTTGATTATACATGGAGGGTTGACGTCCATTAACCCCAATGGGGCAGGCCCCCACAGCACATACCCCCTGCATGCTCACGAGGGCACGCCTCATTCAAGCCTATGGTGCTTGAATACATGCAAATCTCTGTTTTTGCAGGGGTGTCCAGAACGGATCCCCACGAAGACGGACAGTCGACGGTATATGACTTCGTTTTTTCATTTTATGCACTCTCCTCAAATATATAGCAAACAAAACAAAACAAAACACAACACAACAGCGTAAGAGGGTGAGAGGTTTATTCCATTTGCCTCACAGAAGCAGGTAATCCCATGACTCCAGAAAGGATACAACTTCATTATGGGGACTTAATCATTGTTTTAATTGGAATCTCAAGGGTAAAATACTTTTATTAATGTTAGCCACTATATTCAATATGTTTAGGTTGTAATTAAGAATATTAATTACAGTTAGGATTAGCTTATCTGTACATTACAATAAAGGGCTGAAATAGACAGACCTTTAATAAAGCGGGCTGTGGTCTCTCTGACAAGATTCATGCGAGGGTCATGACAATAGCACATGCCCAGCCCCAATCCGGGCCACCCACACAGTTTTGAACAGGTCAGGAAAAAGGAGTGGTATTTTACCACTTCTTTTTTGCCAGGTTCTTTGGGGAAAACGTGACCACGGCAAGGTATCCAGCCATGCTTGGGGTGTGCATCTAACCACTATGCCCCGAGAGTGGCTGGAAACTATGTTTTTTAGCCTGTCTGTTTCGAGCCTAAAAATATTTATTACATCGTAGTGTAGTAGTTTAAGGTTCAGGCTACAACTCTGGAAACCAGGGTGTGAATCCTGGCTTGACCGTGTAAACCCACTTGGCAAATCCAGAAAAGTCACATTCTCTCAGGTTCTGAGGATGGAAATAGCAAACCCCCTGTGAAGAAACATGCCAAGAAAATCCCATGATAGGTTCACCTTAGGGTCACTACAAGTTAGAAATAATTTTAAGGCACACAACAATAACAATAAATAATATAAATCTTTCCTTATTTTCATTTCATTTCATTGGGTCTACATGACATCTCACTTCATTGGGTCTACTTAACATTTCACCGAGTCTGGATCCAACCTACAGATGGGATACAATTGTACATGTTTTCTTTAATTTGGTCTCATTGTTTCAGATGATGACAGCAGAGAAATGTTATTGAAGACTCTGATACCTCAGCCACCCAAGAGCAGCATTTGTTTACCTTTCAAGGAAATTATTCCATCAAAGAAGCAGCACTGGGAAGGAGACACAGAAGGCACAATACATTACCATTATAAATGGTTAATTCTTTCATTAACTCATACAGATGTGATTCTTGTTCATGTGGATTCTTGATCTATGGAGGGCTTGAGGATGATTCTATATGTCAATGAGTTTATTGAAATGAAGGCCACTGAGAAGGTTTCATGTTGTCAACTTTCCATAAGTACTAGCAAAAAACAATGGAAGTGAGGGATTTTTCTTATGCCTCACAGGAGAACACAGTCCGACCACTGCTTCCCAAGTAGTGCCTTCCATGGAACATGCCATCTTTATGGGGACTTAAGGCGTATACACACAGCTGATTCAGGGGTGACTCTGTGCTGCCCCTGGAACACTGAGTTGGGGATGTGGCAGCAGCATGCCATACCCCCAACCGGTTGCAAATAGGAGCTGCTTTCCTCTTTGCACCCTAGGAGGGTCGCCATAAGGGCCACGGTGTGGCCTTCTGACACCCCTTGGATGTACGGGTGCACACTAAGATGGCAGCCTCGTGGCAGAGCTAGTCCTGAGGCCATGCAGACACTCAGCCCTAGTTTGGAACTAGGACACAGTCAGGCCGGCACAAAGTGCCCGCTTCATACTGCCTCTTAATTGGAACTTTTCTAATTGGAATCTCAGGAACAAACTTTTTCATACTTTTTGGAAACTTTTGATAGTTGTTTTTTGACAGGATTTCCTCGATGAAGTCCAAATGCATGTAGGAATCCTTTGACCAATCCTAAAATTATACTTCTTTTTTATTGCTGTTACCATGCTTTAGTTTTGTTTCAGCCTTCAATTCAAGTCGGTTGAAATGTGGTTTTCTTTAATAGATAGCAGTAGCTTTGAACCAGGCAGTTCTGGCAAAGACTAAGTGAGGCAAAGTTAAAGAGAGGCTTTTTTAAAAAAAAAAAGGGGGGGGGAGAGAAAGCCTTACACACCCAGCCCTGCTTCTGTGTATTGTCATGTCCCAGAACAGAGTGTATATGCCTAAAATATTATTATTATTATTATTATTATTATTCACCAGCTCTATCTCTTGCTAGTTCTTAGTTTCCATCTGTTAAACAGCTCAGGAAGTTTTCTGGTGTGACATTGTGGATTTTATTTGTAACTGCTTTTAACTTGTCTTTGGTTTAATCCTTTTTTAAGGGGGGGAGTTGGGAATGGGATTGGATATTTTAATTGTGATGTTTTTAACTTCTCTTGTACCCCGCCCCGATTGCCCATTCAGAGGGGCGGGCTAGAAATAATAATAATAATAATTATTATTATTATTATTATTATTAAGCTTTATTTATATAGTGCTGTAAATTTACACACCAGTATACATACAATCTTTTTAATTAGATGGTTCCCTACCATCAGGCTTACAATCTAAAAAGACACAACACAAAAGGAGAAGGGAATGGTGGTGGGGAAGGGGATCAGGTCCAGCATTTCTTCTTTCCCTCTGGGGCCTGGACCCAGTCAGATGGACTGGAGGGAGGGCTCCGTTTATTAACTGATGTCAAAATAAGGTAAGGTGTTACTTAGAGAAAAGAGGTTTGAAAGGTGACATGACAGCCATCTTAGAAATCTGAAGAGATGGTATGCAGATGATGGAACAAGCTTGTTTTTTGCTCTTCCATAAATTGACGTGATATATTGAAATGGCAACAAAAGGGGTTCCACCTAAACCTTAGGAAGAACTTCATGCTTGGAAAATGGAAAACATTCTCACATAGCAACCCTTTGAAAATAGTTTTTGGTTGGCCATTAAGAGTTTTTTAAGCATGTATTTTTCCATGAAAGATTAGATGGCCATTGGGGTCAATTTGATTCTATGAAATTAAAAATTACTTTGCCCAACATAAATATATTCTCAGCATCTGTTGGCTATTTCTCCTCTATTGTTCTCATATTAACTACCCATTATAAATGTGACGGTCATCATCCAGCACACATACATACATTCACCATTAATACATTAATACACATACATTAACACCATTAATCCATTATCCTAATCTCTATAACCCCTTCTTTTCTGCCCTCGCTCCTCTATATCTTTAATCTGTCTCTCTCTTTGGGTTCCTTCCCTTCTGACTTCAAACATGCTCTCATTTCCCCAATTCTGAAGAAACCCCTCTCTTGACCCCTCTTCTTTGTCTAGCTATCGTCCAATCTCTCTTCTTCCTTTCCTCTCTAAGGTTCTGGAATGGGTAGTTTATTCTCACTGTCTTGAGTTTCTCAACGCCAACTTCATCCTGGACCCTTTTCAGTCTGGTTTCCGCCCATGGCACTCTACAGAGACGGCCCTCACCAAGATCTCAAACGATCTCTTGCAGGCCAAGGCGAATGGCCTCTACTCTATTCTCATTCTTCTAGATTTGTCTGCAGCCTTCGACACTGTGGACCACGGCCTCTTGCTTGACTTACTTTCTGACCTTGGGTTCGCCGACTCTGTTCTCAACTGGTTTAAATCTTACTTGTCAGACAGATCTTTTGCAGTGGTCACAGGTGGTCAGACTTCCTTCTCTCTTGGAGTTCCTCAGGGCTCTGTCCTGGGTCCCCTTTTGTTCTCTCTATACACATTGTCTCTTGGTAAACTCATCCGTTCATTTGGTTTCTCCTATGCCAATGACACTCAGCTGTACCTTTCCACCCCTGACCTTTTGCTGGGGCTTGAACAGCAAGTCTCCTCTTGTCTGGCTGCCATCTCTCAATGGATGCAGCATTGACCATGTTTCTCCTCTTTTATCCTCCCTTCACTGGCTCCCCTTCCCCTTCCGCATCCATTACATGCTTTTGTTATTGACTTTCAAAGCCCTCCATGGACTGGCCCCTCCTTACATGTCTGAACTTCTTTCTCCTCACACTCCTTCTCCTACCCTCCGCTCTGGTAGTCATGGTCTCCTGCCCCAGCTGAGAATTTCCACTGCACTGTCCCGGATTCGTTCCTTCTCATTTGCTGCCCCTCACTCCTGGAACCTTCTTCCCCCACATGCACACCTCATCACCTCTCTAACCAGGTTCAAAAGTAGGTTAAAGACTATATTATTTAGGGAAGTGTTCCCAGGATTGTGCCATCTGCCCCAGGATGCCTCCTTTTAACTATCTATTAAGAACCCATGCCCTCCCTCCAGTCCATCTGCCTTGGTCCAGGCCCCAGAGGGAGAGAAGAACCTGAACCTCATCCCCTTCCCACCACCCTCCCCTTTTCCTTTTGTGTTGTCTCTTTTAGACTGTAAGCCTGAGGGCAGGGATCTGTCTAATTATAAGATTGTATGAACAGCACTGTGTAAATTTACAGTGCAATAATAATAATAATAATAATCCAGAATTTCAGTTGAATCTTGGCACAGTCTTAATAAGAGGCTTCCCATAGAGTAATCAAATAGTCATGACACATGTCCCATTGACTTCAATGTATGTGCTCAAAGTCTGACTTTGTCTGGATCGATCCTAAAGACTGGATGCAATTGTACATGTTTTCTTTCATTTGTCTGCTAGCTAAGGATACTGACTGGATAATTATCTTAATTATTGACTTGGAGTAATTGTAGCCCAAGGTGATCAAGAAGCGAAAAACACAAATGAGTCTGCCACCAAGGATTACTGGTTCACCATGCTTATCTATAAAGAGTAAAGTCAAAACAGCAACAGAACAAGGTTAAATTTATTTCACCATTAGAGCTACCCCAGGTAATTGGGAACTAAGACCAGGCTCTTATACACCTGACCTAATAATTGTATACAGGTGTGTCTGGGGCACAGGTTTGCTCTTAGTCAGGCAGATGTCACTGCTTCTGGTCTTTTTGCTCCTGTACCTGCCCCTTAATGCCAGCAAGAGTGTCAACACTGCTTGCAATTTGAAGACAGAGGCTGAAAAATTCTTTCATGTTAATAAAGGGGACATTGTCATTGGTGACTTTGTCTCCTTTTATATTTCTGCATTTCAAGAAATTTTATTTAAAAGATTTCCAAGTACAGGTGCCTAGTAAGTAACTGTTTCATTATACAGAAAAGTCATTGGTCTAGGTAATAACTATGGTATAATGTAGTGGCTGTCAAAAATTCTCTTGGAAATTTAGAGATTCATAAAAATTCATTCTTTTACCTCTGGTAACTAAGCTTTTGGTGAATATTTTGATTTTGAAATCTTATGTCTGTATACAAATATTGCCAACCAGCATTTAGGAAGCTCAGGTATGGAGAACATTCTAATTTATTGTCATTCATATCTTAAGAAATTAAAGGAAAATACACTGTATATAAGGAATGAAATTTCTGTTAGTCATGACTTGCTAAGTCCGCTAATGTTAGTCAGTCTCCTCTGGGTTGTTAACTGAAAGTCAAATATATGTCCATTTATGCAAGTAGTGCTAGCTTGTTTTCTGGAATGTGGGAAAATTCAGACTGTGTGAACATCTTATTGCAGCATTGTGCCCAAATATTTCCAGCAGTATTTTACATTTGAATTTGCCGTTAAGGAGATAGACAAAAATACACATCTATTACCCAATGTTACATTGGGTGAAGTGATGGTTCACAAAGTTTTCAATGAAATGGGGACATGTTCTGGGACTATGAGTGTCCTTTTCACAGGAGATGGGAATCCTCCTAACTATCTCTGCAAGAGGAATTACAAGCTGATGGCCATCATTGGCGGACTCTCCTCTTCCAATTCCAAGCAGATGCCTCACATCTTGAACATCTATAAGATGGCACAGGTATGCTTCTTCAGCTGAACAAATGAGGACAACTATTTGGAGGATTAAAGGGGCTGAGTCATTTTAAGCTCATGACTTAGCTCAGGTCCTCCAAATTGGTGAAAGTAAAAAATTCTAATCACTTTTGTCTCTGTAAAAACACCTTTCCTCAGATGGAAAAAAAGGTGTCCTTTTTCAATAGATTTGAACTATTTTTGACTTACATCACAAATGGGAGTGGGAAATAAAACAAATTATGGTAGCTTTATTTTACACATCTCTGTTCAAAGTTGCTTCATGCATGAATGTTGGGAACTGAGGTGAGGATAAAATTGCTGGTTGGTGAATTAAGGCCAGCAAAAAACCCCAAGACAATACAAGGTCATTGTAAATGAAACTGTTCAGACCATGGTCTCTCTACTAAACTGTGTGAGAAATCTCTCCTGAGCTTTCTTACATGTATCGTATAGTTAGGCCAATGCTGTTGCTTTCTGTCTTGAGAATGTAAATCTTGATTACTGTTTCCCTTGGTGACATTTGTTGGACATTAAACCTTTTATTTCCACCTGTGTCTTGCTTGATATTTTGGAAGCATGGAACCATAAAACTATAGAATCATATAGTTGGGAGGTACCGCATGGGCCATTGAGCCAATTGCATGCTCAGTGCAGAAGGTTAAGTTTAAACATTTCCATTCAGCCTCTTTTCAAATAATTTATATTCAGGGAAATCAAGGTTTTTTCCCCATTGGTTCTAAAAACATCATTTTTGTTCTCCTCAGCTCAGTTATGGCTCCTTTGATCCTGCATTGGAAGATAAAATTCAGTTCCCTGCTGTCTACCGAATGCTCCCAAATGTAAACACTCAGTATGTTGCAATTGTCAAGCTGCTGATGCATTTTGGATGGTCCTGGATTGGTCTCTTTGTTACAGCTGATGATAGTGGAGAAATAATATTGAGGAATCTGATTCCTCAGCTATTGCAAAGTAGCATTTGCTTAGCTTTCAAGGAAATTATTCCAATAGTGAATGAGCACTGGGGAGGAAGGGAACATAACAGCAAACAGAACATGCATTTATTTTACAAATTGTCTAGACTAGCTTTGATACTTTCATCTCATGATACCAATGTGATTCTTGTTTATGGAAATTCTGGATCTACGGAGGGTTTCCAGATGGTTCTGTATATGTATGAGTTTGTTGAAATGAAACCAACAGAGAAAGTTTGGATCATCACAGCTCAGTGGGATTTCACATCAACCCACTCAAGTGATTTTTTCACCCCCAGATCTTTCAATGGTACTCTGTCCTTTGCATTGCCCACTAAAAAGGTAGAAGGCTACGTACAATATCTTAGCAAAATAAATCCAAGGGAAAATTATGGTGCAGCTCTTTTTTGGCACCATGCCTTTCAATGTTCACTGCCTGAGCATGATTTATACATACGTAATGAAGCCAACTGTACAGGGGAGGAGAAACTGAGCAGCCTGCCTGAATCTGTCTTTGAAATGACAATGTCTGGTCAGAGTTACAGTATCTACAATGCTGTTTATGCCATAGCACATGCTCTTCATGCCATGTTTTCTTCAAGATCAACGCCTAAAGCATGGGGAGGTGGAGGAAAGTGGGACCCTCGAAATATCCAACCATGGCAGGTAGGAGAAATCTCTTGCATTTCTCTAAAGTCCTTGTTCCCACGCTTTTATTGAGCTCCACCAAGGTGTTTGGTCATGCATAAGAAAAAAGGGATCTTTTAAATCCAACTCTGTGCCTGAATGCTGTAACAGGAACTTCCTTGGCAGACAGGAAATTGTAGAATCAATTTTCCTCCAAATTGTTGACAGTTGAGATACTTCCAATGGACTGTTTATTCTAGTGGGAATGGCAATGGTTTTTAAAGCCCTTTCTCTGGCCTATATCACCTTCCTGTTATTTGGGCAAGATGGTAAGAATTTACTTCAGTATGAGGAAAGTGCACCATACATGATTATAGATGAAAGACGTTGTGCATGATATTCCCAAGGCATGAAGTCAAAAGATTGGACAGAACTCAAAGGGTCCCCTTTCACCGCCCCACCCTGATTTTTTTTCTTGCATACTCTTTTCTAGCTTCATTCATTCTTGAAAAAAATTCGTTTCAACAATAGTGCAGGAGAGGAAATATTTTTTGATGAGAATGGGGAGTTGGTGACTGGATACGATATCATCAACACTGTCACCTTCCCAAATAATTCCTTGCGAAGAGTCCGTATTGGATGGTCTGACCCGCGGGCTCCTGAAATGAAAAACTTCATTATCCACCAAAACTCCATTTCGTGGAACCCCAGTTTTATTCAGGTATTAGTTCTTATTTCCCTGATATTGCTGGAGATTTTTTAGGGGTAAGGGATTCAGTTGGAACAGTTTACTGAGAGTGCATAATTAGGAAGTAATTTAAATTGTTCTGTACTAGCATATTTAGCCTGGCTGAGAAATCCTTTGTTGTTTTTCTTTATCTTGGTTCTCTTGTTAACTTTGTTTTATGATGGCCCTATTAGTAGGAAACTTCCAAGAGTTCTCATCACCAATTGTCTTCATCTGATCAGGTATTGCAATCTCAGGGGTCTGGTATCCTTCACTGAGTCAATCCAACTATAGTATGGTCTTGCTCTATTCTACTGCCTTTCATTTTACCTCTCCCTCCAGTAAAGGGTGATGTTGTCTTAGGAAAAGTTCAAATTACAGACAAAGTTAAATCATTTTGGATGATATTGGGTCTCTACAGAATAAATTTGCTCTATTGCCAAGGCGAAGGAAAGTCCTTATGGAAACGGATTTTATCTGGGCTTCAGAACAGCAAAATCTGAGTAGGAGGAATTAGTGAAAAATTCCTCAGGTGGAAATGATTTTTCTCTGGATGAGGTGGAAAATCAAAGATTTCTAAGAGTGTAGTATCATTATATGATTTTCAATAATATGAACTTCAACCGAATAGAGATAAGAGAAAAATGATTGGTCTCTCCCTAAACACATTTTCTATATGTCCCCCCCGCCCCAGAAGCCTCCCAGATCCAGGTGTGTTGAGAGTTGCCATCCTGGAGAGAGGAAGACCATGCATGAGGGGAAAGAGATTTGTTGCTATGAGTGTACACAGTGTCCTGAAGGGATGATTTCAGACCAGACAGGTAGGTTCAGAAAGCAGACTGACAGGTGGAAGTCATACAAAGTTTTTGTGAAATAAATACATTTGTTTTGAACTTCTGCCATTGATGATGAGTACTGCCAAGAAAACATAATTGCTTTTTGATCAGCCAGAATCGCCCCCCCCAACATATTGATACAATTGGGTTATCAACATAAGTGGGATTTTGTGGCATTTCATGGTCTCTATGAGGTTCCTAAAGGAAGGTCTGCATAGGTACTTTGAATATGCATTTTGAATAATTCTTCCTAATCAATATCATTTAATGTATGTAAATACCCCATATACAATGGTATGAAAACATATTAAAACTTGCCTTTTTTTCTGTTGTGACGTCTTCCAGCACTATGGGTGCTGCCTTGTTCATGAGATAGCTATTGTGTCCTGTTTCCCATTTGTAATTTCCCTCACAACGCAATGAAACATGATGGCACCCAGTTTGGAACGCAATCAAACACAAAGGAATTGCACTTCGAGGACCATGTTTGAAATGATTTTCTTGCATGTTTAGTACCTCATAATATTATTTTTTAATTGTATTTTTATTCATTGAAAAGAAAAAAAACATAAAATACATTCTTATAACAACTCAAAGTGTATGTGTTCAAAATTTCATTTACAAGACATCTTATTTCCATTTCAATTATTTGTATTTTCTCTATATATATGACTTCCTAACATCTTCCCAGTAAGTGGGCCAATAATGTGTTTGTCTATCTGGCTTCCCAATTCATATCAAAAACAACTTGTATTTATATATGTATATATAAATTTTACAAAGTCTAACCATGACCCTTCAAATCTATGCATATGGATACCTACTGGAATAATCAAATATAAACTCATATTCAACAACTATATCTTTAATTGAATCATTTTGCAATCTGAGATCCTAGTCACCCCAATCTTCAGTTCTTGGATTTTCCTACGCTGTTGACTTTTAAGTCCATTTCTGTCTACAAGCTTCTATAATAGGTGACCATTGATTCTCTATTGAATCTACTTCCTTATTGTTCACAAGAGCTGTGAGTTTATCCATTTCTATCATCTCTGCAATCTGTTAACCAGTCATCTAAGTTTGGGACTTGATTACTCTTCCATAATTGTGCTACTGTCAATCTAGCTGCGGTGATTATATATAACAATAAGTGCCAGTATTTCTTTTCAGTATCTGCCGGAGTCTTATTTAACTTATTCAATAAGTAAATTTCCGGTTTCAGTTCAAAATGTATTTGTAAAACAGTTTCTACAAATCTATGGACCTCTTTCCAAAATTTCTGTATTTTCCCACATTTCCACCAAACATGATGCCATGAACCGATAGCAGATTGACACTTCCAACATTTGTTTGATGGTAATTTATAAATTCTTGCCATTTTACATGGTGTAAGATACCATCTTTGTTCCATTTTTTAAAAAAAAATCTCTAAGACTTTGTGATTTAGTAATTTTTTTTGTTTTGCTTCTTGCATAATTCCAATAACTCTACCACAATCCGTCACCCATTTTATCATCACTTCCGTTATAGGATCCTTCTCATGTTCTAGTTTTCTTAGTATATTGTAAATCTTAGCTGTTTTCTACTTTCTTCACATAGTAGTTTATCTAGTTCAGTCATGTCATCTTCCAGGCCTTCTAACTTAAAGTCCATTTTAAATCTTTCTTTCAGTTGCATATATAACAACCAATGCATAGTTGGGTCCATGATTGATAGTTCCTCTATTGATTTCATCTTGAATTCGTTCTTTACATTCTTCTTTAATAAATTCTTGTATGTAAGCCATTTATATAAACCATTCCATCTACCCATCATGGCTTCCTGAGGAGATACCCACAAAGCAATCTTTCCGTAATATTTCTTTTTGATCTTGGACCATGTTTGCAATAAAGCTCGTTTTATTACATGAGATTTAAATTCATTGTGCACCAATGCTTTATTGTACCAAAGGTACGTTTGCCACCCAAATCTATTGTCTTGACCTTCCAAATTCAAGAGTACATCATTGTCCAATCTTATCCATTCTGATAAACAATCCAGGACATTAGCTTGATAATACAGCTTCAAGTCTGGGAGGCCCATTCCTTCTCCTTCTCTTGTTTTAGTTAATGTACTCCACTTGATATGCGCTTTCTTATGATTCCAAATAAATTCCACTATATCTTTTTGCTATATTCTGAAAGGGGACTCACTATTTATAATCGGAATTGTTTGAAAAAGAAAATTCATTTTAGGAAGCACCATCATTTTGATTGATTCTATCTGTCCCGAAAGGGATAAGTTCAATTTATTCCACTTATTCAAGTCATTCTTAATTTCTTTCCACTTTTCAATGTAGTTATTTTCATATAAATCAGTGCTTTTATCACACCATTTATATCGCCTAGGATCAAGATATTTTCATAGTCCAATTCAACAAGGAGATCCTTAATTTTTTGGAAAAAAACAGTAGTGCTCTATTGGTGTGTAAAGTCCCACGATCAAGTATTAAGTTTCTTCAAATGTAATTTCAAGAGCTAACAAATGTCCCTCTTTGTCTTTACAGATTTCTTTTGCTGTGTATTTGTTGTTTATATATATTGCAATTCCACTTTTCCTTTTTTCATTAGCAGAAATAAAGAGTTGTCCTAATTTAGGATTGTCAAGATATCTTATGTCCTTCCTTTTATTTCCTGAACACAAATAACATCAAGTTTCTTTTTATTGATGTAGTGAAATTTTTTGCTGAGTTAGTATTTCGAATTAATTCCCTTTACATTCCATGATCCAACTTTAAAGTTCCTGATGTCTGTTTATGTTAATACTAATCTTCAACATTTATTAATTCTCCTTCTTCAATAGAAGTTGATTTTGGACCTTTATGCAAGTTTGAGTCACCCTGTTCTTGACAATCTTTGCTCATTTTCTTCTTCCTTTCTTCTTCCTCTCTACGTTCTACAGTTCAAGTTCTCATTCTCGATTCGTCCTGAAATTATTTCTCCTCTTTCTTTAATTTCCTAAGGAAATCTTTCGCTTTGTCAGCTGTGTTGATACGATGACGTTTCTGCTTGCATAAAATAGATACTCCTTCCATTCTCTCCCATGAATATGGAATCTTCCTTTTCATCAGTTTCATTGTCAGGAACTTATAGTCCTGTCTTCTACAGAGTATTTCCACTGGAATATCCTTGAAAATTTTTATTGTATTTCCCCCCATTGTCAGTTCAGTTGCGTAGCTATTTTGTAATATCAGATCTCTGTATTTGGATTTTGTGAACACTACCACCACATCTCTGGGGAGCTTCTTTTCTCTTGCGATCACAGAATTTATTTGAAAGATCTTGTCTATTGAAAATTCCAATTCCTCCTCTGTGATCTCTAGATATGTTGCCAATTCTTGTAGTACATTCCCATATAAGTCTTCGTTTAAATCCTTCGGGATCCCTTGAAATTTAAGACATCTTTCCCTATGACGAAGTTCCTGGTTCAAAATCTTGCCATTTTGAATCTTCTGCACTTGTTTTACTACTTTTGGCGATTCTTCTATTTCTTCCATCTTTGATTGTAATCTCTTCGTCTCCCCTTTAAGACCTTCCATATCTTTGGTAATCTTCTCCAACTTATTTCCAAAACTGTCTAATTCTTGATGTAAGTCGTCTTTTGCCTCCTTTCTTGACAATCTAAGTTCTTCCCTAATTTTGTCTTTAAATTTCTTAAATTCCTCCATGAAGAATATACTGAGCTCAGAAGATTTCGATGAGGCATCTGACCCTCTTCTTTGATTTGAGCTTGCAGAAGCTGTTGCAGATTGAGGTGGTTTTTTTATAACCTGAGGCCATTATTAAAGTTCAATCTCAATTTTATACTAAGTCTAATAATAATAATAATAATAATAATAAAGTATTATCTGTGAACTTCAATATAGTACTATTGAAACTGATCCACCTTAATCAATTTTAAAGTATAAATATCAAATATGTATAAAGTGATGAATATAGAAGAGCAAGATTAGAGGTTTATAATAATAATCAAATTGTCATAATAGCTGGTGACTATAACTATTAATACCTTTCTAGCACACTATATCAATTAGTTCATAATAGTTCAGCTATTAATCAAATCAGTTAGTCAATCACAAACAAATTAGTCAAATTAATTAATCAGTCAATCAAATTAATCAGTCGAATATTAAGCTAATCAATCAATTAATTCATCAATTCCACCTATTAAACATTTCCACTAATCAATCCAAACAATTAATGAGAATAATTAATCAATCAAATATTAAGCTGCCTGATCTATTCAATTAATTCATTTAATCCGTTAACCCAAAATAGCATATAGGTAAATCTTATCAATTTATGATAATCAGATTGTTATTGAATAAAATATAAATATCAGGTGCTGAGAAAATTCATTGGTTACCAGATAAATTGATCACACCTTAACAAGTTTCATGAAATAAATCAGTTATGAAACAGTTCCTAATTGCAAATTTAATTAACTAAGCAATAATCTTAATTCATTGTCCTCTCAGTTAAAAACCTCTATCCTTCAAAGCCTTCTTTAAATGATACTTTTACTCCACCCTCTCCAAACACAACAAATCCCAATTAGCAACTCCAGTAGTTCAGTTAATAGTAATATGACTCAGTTGTTCCTCTTTTCTTCCCAATCCATGCACCATATGTTTATGTTATCTCATCCCCCGTCCTCTAATCACAATCCTTGTTTATAATCTCAAGGTTCCAGCCTCCATTGTCTCGTCCCCAGTCCTCTGTTCGACGCACACTTTCTTGAAAAAAAATTTAAATCAAAATACACCACAAACCTCACCCAATCAAGCCACCACCAAATTACTTGTCCGCCATCCCGTCCCCAGTCCTCTCTCCACCGCACTCTTTCTTGTTTATAAATTTTGTACTCTCCACTCTCCTCGATCAAACCGATTCAACAAATTCCAAGATCAAGATCAAAATCCTCGCTGTCTCCTCCCCAGTCCTCTATCCGCCACTTTCTTTCTTATACAGTCTCTCTCCTTCTCCCACCGGAATTCCTTCCTCTTCTTATTTAATGTATTTGCTTCTTCAGTTCCCCCTTTCACTTCTCACACTCTCAAACTCTCAGACTCTGTCCGCCATTATGGCTCTTCCTTTCCCCATGTTCCTCTCTCCCCTTTCCCAAAGTGTCCTTTAACCCCCTCTCTTTATGAAAAAAAAAAAGGGGAAAAAGAGATATACAAATAAAAATAATAAGAATTGTATTTGGTCACCGTTTTCCATCAATAATTTTAAATCTCCCCCTGCAAACTCCTTATGTAAACGGCCCCCTGTTGCCTTATGCGCAGCAGGGAAACCGGATGCTTCTTGCAAGGCGGGCTTCTTTTGGTTTCCAACAGCGTTTACGGGGTGCTGGAAGCAAAATCTCTTCTGAAGCCGTCCATTTGAAAATGAGGAACCAAATACTGAGTACTATTTTATAAAACAAAAGATTACAGAAAAACTGTGCTAAAAGAACAGTTGGCTGGGCTCAGTGCCAAAAAAGGCAGCCATGAGTGGATGTGACTGTTCTTCAGAGGATTCCAGGAAACAGCGTCAAAGGAGAAACTAATCCCTTCTTGCCTCCCCCAGACTCCAAACCTCAGTCGAACCCCAGCTCCCAGGCCCCATCCTCAGGGTTTGGATGGTAGAATCACGTTCTACAATCCACAAAGGCGATTACACAGATGGATTCCTGTCTCATGCAATCGGTCGCCCTGCCGTCCCACCAGAAATCCTAGTGCCTCATAATATTAGCAATTTGTGATGAATAGGAAGTGCTAGGTGTTTTTTTTTTTAATGCTGTCTTTTATTCTTCCAGATGCAGAAAAGTGCAACATGTGCCCAGATGATCAGCACCCAAACAAGAATCAAGATCAATGTGTCCCTAAATATATAAACTACATGTCATTTCAAGAACCCTTGGGAATGGTTTTGGTTTCCTTGGTTCTTTTCTTTGCCCTGATGACCCTTGCGATGATTTGGAGTTTCTTTCAGCACAGGAATACTCCCATCATTAAAGCCAATAACTGGACTGTTACCTGTACTCTCCTCTTCTCTTTGCTCCTTTGCTTTCTTTGCTCTCTGCTATTCATCTGCAAGCCAGCGGTTGTGTCTTGCATTCTCCGGCAAACATTGTTTGCCATTGTTTTCTGTATCGCTGTTTCTTCAGTCTTGGCCAAAACTCTCACAGTAGTGTTAGCCTTCATGGCCACCAAACCAGGAATCAGGATGAGGAAATGGTTAGGAAAGCATTTGGCAGTCTCAGTCATTATTATTGCATCCCTCATTCAAACTCTCATTTGTGTCTTTTGGCTGGCTATCTCTCCCCCATTTCCAGAATGGGACAGGCACTCGCAAATGGGAGAGATCCTAGTGCAATGCAATGAAGGCTCAGATGTGATGTTCTACATTGTCCTTGGCTACATGGGACTACTGGCTTTCGTCAGCTTTACTGTTGCTTTCTTTGCCAGGAAGTTGCCCGATACATTTAATGAAGCCAAGCTGATCACCTTCAGCATGTTGGTGTTTTGCAGTGTCTGGGTGTCTTTTGTCCCCACCTATTTGAGCACTAAAGGGAAATACATGGTGGCTGTGGAGATCTTCTCCATCTTGGCCTCTACTTTTGGATTGCTGGGTTTCATTTTTCTCCCTAAGGTCTACATAGTTTTACTGAGACCTGAGCTCAATACCAGAGATCAGCTGGTAAGAAGAAAGAATCGTAGCACTTACTGATTTCATAGAACCATAGAATCCTAACAAAAGCCATTCTGGCATCATAGAATCATAGAATCCTAGAGTTGGAAGAGACCACAAGGGCCATGCAGTCCAACCGCATTCTGCCATGCAGGAATTGTCAATGAAAGCATCCCTGAGAGATGGCCATCCGGCCTCTTTTTAAAGACCTCTAAGGCCGCTAATACAGGCATTCCTCCTCCCTTTCCCTGCCTGATCTCTCCTTGGGAAGCCCAGGGGGTAATCGTGAGGCAACGGTATGAGGTGCCTTATCCCCCAACCCTTCTCCTCTCTCCTTCAGATCCTTCTCCTCCCCAATCCTCTCCATGGGTGGCCCAAGGAGAGGCTGGGGAGGAGAATGGGATTAGAGGGGCCAAGGCACCTCTTGCCTTCTTCCCTCTCATCCCCTCTTTGAGATGACCAGGGACAGGATCGGGGAGGCAAAGGGTCTTGAAGGGACCAAGGCACCTCTTGCCTTCTCTTCTCCATCCTCTCCCTGGGTTCCCCAAGGAGAGGATTGGGAGGAGAAGGGGCAGGGAGCCAATTGAATGGATAGAAGGGCGAGAAAAAAGGAGTGTGCAGTCCTGCTCCCCCCCCCCGCTCACCCTTCTATTTAACTTGCATTTGAGTGGGGGGCAGTGCGAAGGTATTCACAATTTTTCCATATTTGTGGGGTTCTAATTCCCCTAACCCCCACAAATATGGAGGGAGAACTGAGTGGCACTTTTACTTCCCTTGATCTAGACACTATACTTCTATTGATCCAGCCTAAAATCACATTGGCCTTTTTAGCTACTGCATCACACTGTTGACTCATGTTCAACTTGTGGTCTACTTGGACTCCTAGATCCCTTTCCCATTTAGTCTCGTTCAGCCAGGTTTCCCCCATCCTATATCAATACATTTTATTTTTCTGCCATTAAGTGCAGTACCTTACATTCCCCCTTGTAGTTTTCTTCTTTATTTCCTTCCCCTTTTCTAATGCATGTCTTTCCTTTAAGTACCTAAGTCTCTCTCTCTTAGACAAATAATCTGAAATGATGTTATTGAATTTTCATATCACTTCATAATTAATCCATTTTCCCCCTAGAAATATAAATATGATCTTCACAGTTTGTTCAGCTGTGTAAATAGAAAAAAGCATCACTTTAAAAAAAATGGCAGCAATTGTTAAAGGCTGAAACAAAAAAATGCAGGATTAATTTGAATTATTTTAGTGCAGTTTTTAACATTAGAACTGTTATTTAGTATTTTTTTAAAAAATTGTGTCAAATACCTTTTAGCTGTACCAATCCAAAGATGCAATCTAAATGAAATAAAAGTAATAATTGAGAAATACATTCTTTCCAGCTACTCTAGTTATGATTGTTGGTGGTGTTTGTGTTGGTTTTGCTGTTGTTATTATTATATTTATTTCTATCTCACTCCCACCCAAACAAAAAAAGTGGAACTCAGAGCAGCTTACTATTTAAAAGAATAGTACCATTAAAAACATTCAAACTGATGCAATAAAATAGAATTAGATTATGGCAATATTAATACTGACCACCTGTTAAAAGAATAAAATACAGATAACAAATATAAAAGTGTTTAAAGCATGGCACATTTAAGCAATACAATACCCCAGTCCATTCTTTAAACAGCTTTGTGTTTCACAAATTGAAAAGTATCCATTAACATTGGAGAGACATGTCAAAAGTCTGCAGACACAATGTTGAATGTTTCCTCACATTGTTTGCGTAGGAGTATAATATATGACTTTGTTTTTTTTCATTTTATGCACTCTCCTCAAATATATAGCAAACAAAACAAAACTCAACAGTGTAAGAGGGTGAGTAGTTTATCCCCCTTGCCTCACAGGAGCAAGTAATCCCCCGACTCCAGAAAGGATGCAACTTCATTATGGGGACTTAATCACTCTTTTAATTGGAATCTGAAGGGGGGAAATACTTTTATTAATGTTAGCCACTATACTCAGTATGTTCAGGCTGTAATTAAAAATATAACACTTAAGATTAGCTTATCTGTACATTACAATAAAGGGCTGAAATAGACAGACCTTTAATAAAGTTGACCTTGGTCTCTCTGGCATGATTCATGCAAGGGTCATGGAGATTGCACATGCCTAACCCCAATCCAGGCCACCCTCACAGTTTTGAACAGGTCAGGAAAAGGAGTGGTATTTTACCACTTCTTTTTGGCCAGGTTCTTTGGGGAAAATGTGACCACGGCAAGGTATCCAGCCATGCTTGGGGTGTGCATCGTCTAACCACTATGCCCCAAGAGTGGCTGGATACTATGTTTTTTGGCCTGTCTGTTTCAAACCTAAGAAGATTTATTACAGTGTAGTGTAGTAGTTTGAAGTTCAGGCTACAGCACAGGAAACCAGGGTTTGAATCCCGGCTTGATCATGGAAACCCACTTCACGACTCCAGAAAAGTTGCACTCTCTCAGCTTCCGAGGATGGAAATAACAGACCCCCTGTGAAGAAACGTGCCAAGAAAATCCCATGATAGGTTCACCTTAGGGTCACTACAAGTCAGAAATAACTTGAAGGCACACAACAATAACAATTACAAATATAAATCTTTCCTCATTTCCATTCTCACAAACCAGAATTTTAAAAAGTCAACATTTTTTTCCATAGCAGATGAAGTTGTGATAGATTTGCACTTTTTTTTTTTGGGTTGTTGGAGACCTTTTGTAAATCTTTTGAGAACTTTTTCTGGTTGTTATGGACAGATATTCCTTAATGTAGTGTAGTAGAAAACCCTCCTGAAATCCAGTAACCTCTTTTGAAATTCTCTTCTCTTTGTTGGTTCTTACAGTTTACTTGATTTAGTTTTGCTTCAAACTTTAATTCAAAGCTGTTGAAATTGTCCTTTCTTGAAGTGATCGAAATTGCTTTGGACCAGGTTGACCTGAGAAAGACGAAATTAGACAAGTTTGATCGAAGTTGCTTACAAAAAAATAGGGAGAAAAATCTCAGAACAGACAGTCTGCTTCTATGTAGTGTCATGTCCCAGAACAGGATGCCATGCCGAAACAGCACAAGATAAGGTTTATCTCAAAGAGGGGAAGATTGCAAAGTGTCATGACAGCCATCTTTAACGATCTGAACCATGG
This sequence comes from Urosaurus nigricauda, assembly GCA_034509955.1. Taxonomy (NCBI): domain Eukaryota; kingdom Metazoa; phylum Chordata; class Lepidosauria; order Squamata; family Phrynosomatidae; genus Urosaurus; species Urosaurus nigricauda. The sequence continues at coordinate 5,839,509 of JAOEGL010000006.1, forward strand.
TATGGAGCAAGCTTATTTTCTGCTGCTACAAAGTCTTGGCCAAGAATTAAAAGATGTAAATTACAAAAAGAGATTCCAATAAAACCTTAGGAAGAACTTCTTGATAGTAGAAACTATTCAACATTGGAATGGATTGCATTGGAGAATTGTTTAGGTAGCCTCTCTTTCACTGGAAGCCTTGAAAAACAGAGTCTGGGTGGCCATCTATCAGACTCAGGAGTTCTTTACTTAAGTATTCTTGCAAGGCTGGAGTGGGATTAGATGAGCCTTGGGATCCCTTTTTATACTTTTTTTTTAATGGAATGAAAAATTACAACACACATTGTTTTTCTTCAGCCAGCATGAAAATTTTCTCAGAATCCTTGGGGTTCTTTTTTCTCAATCCCCTCCCCAAGGTCCAGCAATTATGAAAGTTACTACCAGCACTCAACACATATATCTTCATGGGACCACTGGTCAGGAGTTCTTAGGTTGGCACAATCATAATCAGAAGAGATGTATTGAAAACAGAGTATTCAGTTAGTTATGACTCATGTTCCTTTAATTTCATTAATAAAATAATAATAATAAAATTTATTTTTATCCTGCCCGTCTGTGCAACACAACAAGGGTGGCTTACAGAATTAAAACATACATTCCTATTTCCCACAATTCACCCCCCCCCCAATATAATTAAACAACTTACAATTTAAAACATAACTTAAAATAATAGGCAAAACAATAAACAATATGAACATCAAAATTAAGGGTAAGCAAGTTAGGCTTTTGGTGGCTGTGTTACAATATATGCTTTTAATAAAATTTTGGGGTACATGTGGAATGTGATATGACCCCTGACTGACCTATCCAAGGACCCGACATAAGTCCCAAGCGAGGAGGTCATGTAGTCAAACCCACTTGGAGGAACAGAGTCCCTAGTAAGCAACTCTCTAGAGGAAGTTTGGGAGTTGCCAAACCAGCTTTGCCACTGCCCTCCGAAGTAAGACAATAACCTTGGCATTATATGCGATGAGCCAGTGATTGACTTAACAACTCAGCCATTAAGCATGTTGCCCCTCTGAATTGTATCCAAACCTAAGTGCATTGTACACAGATTATTTGCTCTTGGCTTAACAAAGTCCAGGCAACCAACACCTTTGTCCAAGCCTTAATACCAAGCCCTTGGATAGGTTCAGCCCTATAAAGGTTCCAAGTTTGAATCACCCATTGATGCTATCCTCAGAGTACAGGCTGGTCCATGCCAGTTAGGCCTCTGCTCATAGTTCCTGCAGCCCAGCTCCCCTCATCCCGGTGGTCGTGTCCATCATCATCTATCAGGCTTCCCGGAGAAGACTTCTAAGGTAATATTCCAGAGGTGTCTCTCTCTCTCTCTCAAACCTAACTCCCAGTCTTACTGCTCCCTTTCTGCTAGCATTGAACATGAGTGTGTGTATATGTCCCCTTTTGCTGTGTGTAGTATTTATGCCCCCTAATAAATCATGTGTTTTCATTGAACTCATTTGGACTAATGTCATTTCTCTTGGGGTTTGTCAGCGGACCTCTGGTATACAATACTGGGACCACGATTTCGGCATAAGGCTTTGTTAGGACCTCTCCTCTGCAGCATTTGAGCTAATTAATTCCCCTAAGTAAGAGACTTCCTAACAGCTGGGTGTCTATTCAGGGAAGGCCTGCTGAAAGAGATCTGTCTTAACAGCTTTTAAAAGGCTGTTTAAGGTGGTAGTGTGACGGATCTCTTCTGGCAGGCCATTTCATAATCTGGGAACGGTTGCTGAAAAAGTCCTCTGGGAGGTTGCAGACAACCTAGTTTTTATAGGTTGCAGGAAGTTCTTCTCAGAGGACCTGAATGCGAAGGAAAGAGTGCAGTGGGCATATAACAGGTGCTCCTGACCGTTGCATTTACCTGATTTGACATCTGGAGCAATGGATCTAGGAGCACCCGCACACTGCAAACACAGTTCTTTGAGGAGAGTGTGACTCTATCTAGGACTAGAGGTTTTATCCCAATACTTGGGTTTGGGGCCACTACTGTAAATATCTCCATTTTGTCTGGATTCAGTATTAATCTGTTTTTCCTCATCCATTCCATTACTGTTTTAAGACAATCACTGAGAGGAGAGACACCATCTGAAGTCAGAGCTGAAGACCGAGACATGGAGAAATATAGTTGGGTATCATCAGCATACTAATAACACCCCACCCCATGCTTCCGGATGATCTCTCCGAGCAGCTTCATATATATATATATATATATATATATATGTGTGTGTGTGTGTGTGTGTGTGTGTTAGCATCAGGGTCAGGCTGGCTCATTGGGGGAATGCTACAACCAAGCTCTTTTTTTGTAGAGCAACTGTTCCCCAAGCATCACCCTCTGGGATCTGCCCAAGAGGCAGGAATGGAGCCCACTGCAATGTAGTGACTCCGATTCCTAACCTTCTCAGGAGATCCAAGAGGATGTCGTGATCTATTGTATCAAAAGCTGCTGAGAGATCCAGTAGCACCAACAGGGTCAAACTACCCCTGTCGATGCCCAGATGGAGGTCATCAGTTAAGGCAACCATGGCAGTCTCAACTCCATATCCTGTCCTAAAGCCAGTTTGAAATGGATTTAGATAATTGTTTTCCTCCAAGACAGCTTGGAGGTGGAGGTCAATCACCCTCTCAATCACTTTGCTCAAAAAAGGTAGTAAAGAAACTGGCTTATAGTTCTTCATGTCCAGAGGGTCCAGGGAATGTCTTTTCAGGAGCGGCCTAACCGCTGCTTCCTTCAAACAAGATGGAACATAACCTTCCCTAAGGGATGCATTGATGATGTCTCTCAGGTACACCGTCAAGTCATCATTCCCTTAGACAGCCAGCCACAAAGGGCAAGGATCAAGAGGGCAAGTTGTTTTCCTCACTTTACCAAAGAACTTGTCCACATCAGTACTCACAGTTTGAAACTGATCCAGTATAATCTCATCAACGAAGTTGCTGGACACCTTTTCAATTGATTCTGCTGCAACACTGGCATCCAAATCAGCTCTTATCTGAGAGATTTTATCTGCAAAGAAGTAGTTAAATGTGTCACAGCAGGCTGTTGTCAGGTTAATTAATGGGTTCTGCACAGGTGGAACCTGTGTCAATTCCCTTACCACCCTAAACCACCCTCCTCCTTCCCTGCAGTGGAACATTCCACCCTGAGAAGTGTAGAAAGAAAGAACCAGCAACAGTCTCAACTGCCTCTATATCACCCTCCTTCGCTGCAGTGGAACATTCCATCCTGAGAAGGGGAGAAAGAAAGAGCCAGCCACACTTTCTGCTGCTTCTGCACCACCCTCTTTGCCTGCAGTGGAACATTCCTCAGAAGCCACTTCTCCTTCCATCATCCTCAGCAACTGGGACATTGGGCAAAGGTTTCTAAAGCCACCCCTTCCTTATCTACTAGATACTTCTTGTTTTGTGGTATTAAAGCAATGTTATCTAGCACTGTTGGTTACTATTTTTCTGCTTTTCTTATTGTCACTTTTTCTCCTGTTGTTTATTGGGCACTGCATTCATCCCTTCCCATGGATCCACGCATCTCTCCCAATCTGATCCTATTCGGCCTCTCCCTATCTCCCAGCTTCCATTTTTCTGGAACTGTCTCTCTGCTGCTCTGAAGGCAGCAGCAATTCATGATCTTTTTCTTTCTAGATCATGTATTCTTCTTGCTCTAACGGAAACTTGGTTCCCGGCCCATGATACTGCTACCTCCGCTGCCCTCTCCTTCTTCTGTCTTGACTAGTTCTCACTGCTAAGTGTGACATTTCTGACTACTTGGCATCTGACTATTCATTGTCAGATCATCATCTAATTTCTTTTACTCTTACTTATATCCCACCTCCTCGTCATGTTGTTCAATGCACTTTTCGTATTCCTCAGTCTGTTAATTCTGATCATCTCAGTCAGATTTTGGATTCTTCTCTCTCTTCTTTAAATCTTGGGGACTCTCCCGACTCAGCAATGTCTTCATTCAACTCCACTCTTTCTTCAACCCTTGACAGATTTGCCCCTGTATCTGTAGGCATGTCCTCCTCTATGGAAATTATCCAAATTCAAACCAGCTAATACATTGGCTAGTGTACCATCAATTAGCAACAAGATTTCAAATAGATCAAAGACAGGAGGGTATTACTATAGAAAGAAATGAATTAGACAAAATATTACTGGATGAGAAACCAAAGCAAATATCAAGACTATGAAAAATATTGATTAAAAGAAAACTGGAAAGCAAGGTAGTTAAAGAAAACATGATAAAATGGGCAAAAGAACTCAAAAGAACAATAGATCTTGAAAGCAGGCAATATGCCATAACCAACACATATAAACTTATAAAAAATCAAAACATTAGAGACAACTACCATAAAATGGAATTGTGGTGGCACCTGACCCCTGTCAAGTTACAAAAAATCTATAAATCACAAAGCCTTAAGTGTTGGAGATGTAAATAAGAGACTGTTCCCTGGATACACATGTGGTAGACATGTCCACAAATTGTTACTTTTTGGAAATAGATTCATGATTCCATAAACACGATTTATAAGATAGAACTAGATATGATCCCTGAATTTTTTTTACTGAATATGTTAAATAAAAACAAAATGCAATGAAAAAAGAAACATCAAAGAATCATTTTATATATGATATGTGTCGCAAGAATACTGATAGCAAAAAAATGGAAACAAACAGACCCTCCGAGATTAGAAGATTGGTTACTGGATATGGTCGAGATTATGGAATTAGACAAGCTTCCAAATCAATATATGATGCAAAATTGGATATGAAGGATTGAGAAGCTTTCTCAGAAAATTGTGGAAATTACATGAAATAGACAATACAAAAGATTTGCTAACATATAGATAGATAATTTAAAACTAGCGGTTAAAATTAATGGAAAGAGTTTAATTAATGATTTTTATTTATATTACAATTACAACATCAAGTGGGGAAACGTAATTTATAGTAGAATGTGACTAGACCCAAGAAGATAGACAGCAATTATTAAGAAGGTACAAGATAGTGGTTATAAAATAAAATAATATAAACAATGTTTAACATAGGAAGGTATCTGAATGGATTTTATATCAGAAAGACTAGAGGAAACTGTCATTGATAATGAATTGAGGAGACTGAGTTATATGTTATATGTAAGTTATATGTATTAGGATGTATGTTTGTATGCCTATATTGTGATATTGTGATGAATTTGTACTTTCATGTTGTATATATATTGTATCTTCCTGTAATTTTATATGTTTAATAAAATTTAAAAAAATTATAAGAATGCATTTTATTCTTTCATTAACTGGTACAGATGTGATTCTTGTTCACATGGATTCTTGATCGATAGAGGGCTTGAGGGTGATTCTATATGTCAATGAGTTAAATGAAATGAAGGCCACAGAGAAAGTAATAATAATAATAATAATAATAATAATTTATACCCTGCCCCTTTGAGATCATTCGAGGCGGCTTACACGATAAAATTGTTGATGTAAACAAGGAGAAGTGCACAGTCCAAGCAATCTCCGATGCCTTCAGAATTACCGGCAACCTTGAAGCTTCGGCTTTATCAGGAATCCTCCTCCCAGTTGATGAAACAGACTGGAGCCAAAACTCTCTCCTCAGAGGTTTTATTCTTAAGTTGCTGTATTTACAAATATACATACATGCTCGTCCGACAAATCTCTTCAACCAGCCACTCACTACTTCACCCAACCTCTTCTGGTGATTCTTCAACCTACAATGTTGTCCCCTCAGTCAGGAAGACTCTTGTTGTTTACATTATGCCTGTGTGCAAGCAAGCACATACTGACATTGAGCAGTGTCTGTTTTCCAGCCTTCAGCTGGAGACAGCTCCAGCCACAATTCCTGTTTTTACCTTTTGTGCACATCTGTACATTTCATACTCAGGCCTCAAAGCCTAACAAAAATGCCATTACATTAATAAATCAACTGCATCCCTCCCCCCTTAAAAAGATAGTAAATCAGTTACTATTTAAAACCCACAATTAAATGTACATCAATACGACAACAATAAGCAGAACAGAATAGCACAGTGAATTCCTGGGGAACCACAAGGAATCCTTAACAAGGGTTCCCAAGGCCGAGATTATTTATCCTGGGAAGGCCTGCCTGAAAAGATCCATCTTGACAGCCTTTTAAAAGCCGTCCAAAGATGTCAGTTGACAGATCTCATCCGGCAGGCCATTCCACAATGTTTCATGTTGTGAACTTTTCATATTCCTTGTTTCATGTTGTGAACAATGTTTCATGTTTCATGTTGTGAATTTTCTCTAAATACTAGCAAAAAACAATGGAAGAAGGTGAGGGATTTTTCCTATGCCTCACAGGAGAACACAGTCTTACCACTGCTTCCCAAGTAGTGCCTTCCATGGAACATGCCATCTTTATGGGGACTTAGGGACTATACAGACAACTCATTCAGGAGTGACTCTGTGCTGGCCCTGGAAGCACTGGGTTGGGGATGTGGCAGCAGCATGCCATATCCCCAACCGGTTGCAAACAGGAGCTGCAAAAAGCTGCTTGTCTTTGCACCCTGGAGGGTCGCCAGCAGGGCCATGGCATGGCCTTCTGACATCCCTTGGATGTATGAGTGCAGACCAAGATGGCAGTCTCATGACAAGACTAGCCCTGAGGCCATGCAGAAGCTCAGCCCTAGTTTGGCACTAGGACACAGTCAGGCTGGCACAAAGTGCCCACTTGTACTGCCTCTTAATTGGAGCTTTTCTAATTGGAATCTCAGGAACAAACTTGATTATATTAATATTAGCCAGCATATTAAGGATGTAATTAAAAATGTAAACCCTTCCATTTTTCCATTTTAACAGATAAGAAATGTTAAAAGTCACCACTTTCCTTCTTTTTAATAGTTGGAGAACTTTTTCAAACTTTTGGGAAACTTTTGATGGTTGTTTTTTGACAGGATTTCCTTGATGAAGTACAAATGCATCTGGGAATCCTTCAACAAATCCTAAAATTCTACTTTTCTTTTTTTAATTGCTGTTACCATGCTTTAGTTTTGTTTCAGCCTTTAATTCAAACCTGTTGAAATATTTTTTCTCTAACAGATAGCAATTGTTTTGGATCAGGCAGATCTGGAACAGACCAAGTGAGGCGAATATAATGAGATGCTTTTTAAAAATAGGGAGGAAAGCCTTATACGTATAGCCCTGCTCCTGTGTATTGTCATATCACAGGAACGGAGTGGATATGTCTAAAAAAGTAAGATAAGTTTGAACTTAGAGAAAAGAAGATTGAGAGTTGATATTACAGCCATCTTTGAAATCTAAAGGGATGGTATGCAGATGATGGAGCAAGCTGGTTTTTTGCTAGAGTGATGGATTGAAATGACAACAAAAGTGATTCCACCTAAATCTTAGGAAGAATTCTTGACACTAAGGGCTATTCAGGCTTGGAAAATGGTAAGCTTGCACACATAGCAAGCCTTTGAAAATAGAGTTTAGATGGCCACCAAGAGTTCTTTAAGCATGTATTCTCCCATGACTGGCAGAAGATTAGATGACCTTTAGGGTTCATTTGATTCTATAAAATTTAAAATTACATGAAACATTATCTTACTTTGTCCAACATGAATATATTCACAGCTCCTGTGGGCTCTTTTCCTTCTATTGTTCTCATATTAACCTGTTGAAATATTTTTTTTTCTTTAACAGATAGCAATTGTTTTCCAATTCCATACATATCTTAAATGTGTGTGCTCAAAGTCTGACTGAGTATGGATTAATCCTAAAGACTGGATGCAATTGTACATGTTTTCTTTCATTTGTCTGCTAGCTAAGGAGACTGACAGGATAATTATCTTAATCATTAACTTGGTGTAATTGTAGCCCAAGGTGATCAAGAAGCGAAAAACATAAATGAGTCTGCTACCAAGGATTCCTGATTCACCATGCTTATCTATAAAGAGTAAAATCAAAACAGCACCAAAACATGGTTAAATTTATTTCACCATTAGAGCTGTCCCAGGTAACTGAAAGCGAAGACTGGGCTCCCATACACCTGTCCAAATGATTGTATACAGGTGTGTCTGGGGCACAGGGCTGCTCTTAGGCAGGCAGCTGTCACTGCTTTTGGTCTTTTTGCTGCTGCACTTGGCCCCTAATGCCAGCAAGAGTGTGAACATTGCTTGCAATTGGAAGACAAACGAAAATTTTTTATACGTTATTAAAGGGGACATTGTCATTGGTAACTTTGTCTCCTTTTTGACTCCTATATTTCAAGAGATTTCATTTGAAAGTCTTCAAGATAAGGACATAACTTACCAGTAAGTAACTGTTTCATTATACAGAAAAGTCATTGGTCTAGGTAATAACTATGGTAGAATGCGGTGTAAATTTTGTAAATTTAGACTGATTTTTTCATTCTTTTACCTCTGGTAACTAAGCTTCTGGGGAATATTTTGATTTCCAAATCTAATGTTTGTATACAAACAGTGCCAACCAGCATGTAGGAAGGTCAGGTATGGAGAACATTCTAATTTATTGTCATTTTTACCTTAAGAAATTATACTCTATTCAAGGAATGAAATTTCTGTGAGTCCTGACTTGCTAGGTCTTCTAATGTCAGTCAATCTCCCCTGAGTGACTATCTTTGAATCTTATAGTCAAATATATCTACATTTATGGAAGTTGTGCTAGTTTGTTTTCCAGAATGTGAGAAAATTCAGACTGTGTGAACATCTTATTGCAGCCTTGTGTCCAAATTCTTCCAGCAGTTTTTTACATTTGAATTTGCCCTTAAGGAGATAAGCAAAAATACACATCTATTATCCAATGTTACATTGGGTGAAATATCAGCTCAGAAAGGTTTCAATGAAATGGGGACATGTTCTGGGACTATGAGTGTCCTTTTCACAGGAGATGGGAATCCTCCTAACTATCTCTGCAAGAGGAATTACAAGCTGATGGCCATCATTGGTGGACTCTCTTCTTACAATTCCAAGCAGATGCCTCACATCTTGAACATCTATAAGATGGCACAGGTATGCTTCTTCAGCTGAACAAATGAGGACAACTATTTGGAGGATTAAAGGGGCTGAGTTATTTTAAGCTCATAACCTCACTTTCCTCTAAATTGGTGAAAGTGAAAAATTCCCATTACTTTTGTCTCAGTAAAAACACCTTTTCTCAGATAGTAAAAAAGTTGTCCGTTTTCAGGAAAATATAACTATTTTTGACCTAAATCACAAATGGGAGGGGGAAATAAGACAAATTGTGGTAGCTTTATTTTAAACATCTCTGTCCAAAGTTTCTTCCTGCATGAATGTTGAAAACTGAAGTGAGGACAAAATTGCTGGTTGGTGAATTAAGTCCAGTAACCCCCCCCCCCGGTCCGAGACTGTACAAGGTCATTGTACATGAAACTGTTTACACCATGGTCTCTCAACATCATATTCCTGGGCCCAAACTGTGTGAGAAATCTCTCCTGAGCTTTCTTACATGTATTGTATATAGTTAGGCCTATGCTATTCCTTTCTGTCTTGAGAATGTAAATCTTGATGGCTGCTTACCTTGGTGACATTTATTGCACTTCAAACCTGTTATTTCCACCTGTGTCTTGCCATATATTTTGGAAACATTGAACCATAAAACCATAGAATCATATAGTTGGGAGGTACCTCATTGGGTATTGAGCCCAACTGCATTCTTAGTGCAAAAGGTTTAGTTTAAACATATCCATTCAGCCTCTTTTCAAATAATTTATATTTAGGGAAATCAAGGTTTTTTTCCCCATTGGTTCTAAAAACATAATTATCTTTCTCCTCAGCTCACTTATGACTCCTTTGATCCTGCATTGGAAGATAAAATTCAGTTCCCTGCTGTCTACCGAATGCTCCCAAATGTAAACACTCAGTATGTTGCAATTGTCAAGCTGCTGATGCATTTTGGATGGTCCTGGATTGGTCTCTTTGTTACAGCTGATGATAGTGGAGAAATAATATTGAGGAATCTGATTCCTCAGCTATTGCAAAGTAGCATTTGCTTAGCTTTCAAGGAATTTATTCCAATATATCATCAAGACAGGGGAAAAAACACTGAAGGTTTGCTTAATAAAATATCTAGACTATGTTTGTTTATTTTATCTACTGATACTAACGTGATTCTTGTTCATGGAGAATCCAGATCTATAGTGGGCTTCTGGATGGCTCTATATGCCTATGAGAATCTGATAATGAAGCCAACTGAGAAAGTTTGGATCATCACAGCACAGTGGGATTTCACATCAACCTTCGTAAGCAATTTTTTCACCCCCAGATCTTTGAATGGTACTCTGTCCTTCGCACTGCCCATAAAAGAGGTAGAAGGCTACGTACAGTATCTTAGCAAAATAAATCCAAGGAAAAATTATGGTGCAGCTCTCCTTTGGCCTAACGCTTTTCAATGTTCACTCCCCGAATATGATCTGTACATAGACGATGCATCCAACTGTACAGGGGAGGAGAAACTGAGCAGCCTGCCTGAATCTGTCTTTGAAATGACAATGTCTGGTCAGAGTTACAGTATCTACAATGCTGTTTATGCCATTGCACATGCTCTTCATACCATGTTTTCTTCAAGATCAAAGCCTAAAGCATGGGGAGGTGGAGGAAAGTGGAACCCTCGAAATATCCAACCGTGGCAGGTAGGAAAAAATCTCTTGCCCTTCTCTAAAGTCCTTGTTCCCACACTTTTATTGAGCTCCACCAAGGTGTTTGGTGACGCATAAGAAAAAAGGGATCTTTTAAATCCAACTCTGTGCCTGAATGCTGTAACAGGAACATCATTTGCAAACAGGAAATTGTAGAATCAATTTTCCTCCAAATCGTTGACAGTTGAGATACTTCCAATGGACTGTTTATTCTAGTGGGAATGGCAATGGTTTTTAAAGCCCTTTCTTTGGCCTATATCACCTTCCTGTTATTTGGGCAAGATGGTAAGAATTTACTTCAGTATGAGGAAAGTGCACCATATATGATTATAGATGAAAGACGTTGTGCATGATATTGCCAGGGCATGAAGTCAAAAAATTGGATAGAAGTCAAAGGGTCCCCTTTCACCGCCCCACCTTGATTTTTTTTTCTTGCATACTCTTTTCTAGCTTCATTCATTCTTGAAAAAAATTCGTTTCAACAATAGTGCAGGAGAGGAAATATTCTTTGATGAGAATGGGGAGTTGGTGACTGGATACGATATCATCAACACTGTCACCTTCCCAAATAATTCCTTGCGAACAGTCCGTATTGGATGGACTGACCCGCGGGCTCCTGAAATGAAAAACTTCATTATCCACCAAAACTCCATTTCGTGGAACCCCAGTTTTATTCAGGTATTAGTTCCTATTTCCCTGATATTGTTGGAGATTTTTTTAGGGGTAAGGGATTCAGTTGGAACAGTTTACTGAGAGTGCATAATTAGGAAGTAATTTAAATTGTTCTGTACTAGCATATTTAGCCCGACTGAGAAATCCTTTGTTGTTGTGCTTAATCTTGGTTCTCTTGTTAACTTTGTTTTACGGGGGCCTTATGAGTAGGAAACCTCCAAGAGTTCTCATCACCAATTGTCTTCATCTTCAGGTATTGCAATCTCAAGGGTCTGGTATCCTTCATTGAGTCAATCCAACTATAGTATGGTCTTGCTCTATTCTACTGCATTTCATTTTACTGAGCATTATTAACTCTCCCTCAAGCAAAGGGTGATGTTGTCTTATGAAAAGTTCAAAGCACAGACAAAGTTCAATCATTTTGGATGATATTGGTTCTCTACAGAATAAATTGGCTCTATTGCCAAGGTGAAGGAAAGTTCTTATGGAAATGGCTTTTTTTCAGGGCTCCAGAACAGCAAAATCTGAGTAGAAGGAACTAGATGTTTCTCTGGATGAGGTGGAAAATAAAAGATTTCTAAGATTGTTGCATCATTATATGATTTTCAATAATATAAAATTCAACCAAATAGAGATAATAGAAAAATAAATGCTATTCCCCTAAACACATTTACTATGTGTCCCCCCACCCTAGAAGCCTCCCAGATCCAGATGTGTTGAGAGTTGCCATCCTGGACAGAGGAAGACCATGCATGAGGGGAAAGAGATTTGTTGCTATGAGTGTACACAGTGTCCTGAAGGGATGATTTCAGACCAGACAGGTAGGTTCAGAAAGCAGACTGACAGGTGAAAGGCATACATTTGCGAAATAAATACGTTTGTTTTGAACTTCTGCCATTGATGATGAGTACTGCCAATAAAATATAATTGCCTTTTGATCAGCCAGAATTCCCCCCCCCCCCCCCAACAACACACTGATACAATTGGATTATCAACGTAAATGGGATTTTGTGGCATTTCATGGTCTCTATGAGGTTCCTAAAGAAAGGTCTGCATAGGTATTTTGAATATGCATTTTGAATAATTCTTCCCAATCCTTATTAAAACCTGCATTCTTTTCTGTTCTGGTGTCTTCCAGCACTATGGGTGCTGCCCTTTTCATAGGAAAGCCATAGTGTCCTATTGCCCAATTGTCATTTCCCTCACAACACAATGAAACATTATGGCACCCAGTTTTGAACACAATCAAACACAAAGGAATTGCACTTCAAGGATCTTGTTTGAAATAATTTTCTTGAATGTTTAGTGCCTCATAATATTACAAAGTCTTGATGAATAGGAAGTGCAAGGTGTTTTTTTTAATGCTGTCTTTTCTTATTTCAGATGCAGAAAAATGCAAAATGTGCCCAGATGATCAGCATCCAAACAAGAATCAAGATCAATGTATCCCCAAATATATAAACTACATGTCATTTGAAGAACCCTTGGGAATGGTTTTGGTTTCTTTGGTTCTTTTCTTTACCCTGACGACCCTTGTGATGATTTGGAGTTTCTTTCAGCACAGGAATACTCCCATCATTAAAGCCAATAACTGGACCATTACTTGCACTCTCCTCCTCTCTTTGCTCCTTTGCTTTCTATGCTCTTTGCTATTCATCTGCAAACCTGGGGTTTTGTCTTGCATTCTACGACAAACATTGTTTGCCATTGTTTTCTCTGTTGCTGTTTCTTCAGTCTTGGCCAAAACTGTCACAGTAGTTCTGGCCTTCATGGCAACCAGACCAGGAATCAGGATGAGAAAATGGTTAGGAAAGCATTTAGCGGTCTCAGTCATTATTATTGCATCACTCATTCAAACTGTCATTTGTGCCTTTTGGCTTATCATTTCTGCCCCATTCCCAGAATGGGACAGGCACTCGCAAATGGGAGAGATCCTACTGCAATGCAATGAAGGCTCAGATAGGATGTTCTACCTTGTCCTCAGCTACATGGGACTTCTGGCCTTTATCAGCTTCACTGTTGCTTTCTTTGCCAGGAAGTTGCCCGATACTTTTAATGAAGCCAAACTAATCACCTTCAGCATGTTGGTCTTTTGCAGTGTTTGGGTGTCTTTTGTTCCCACCTATCTGAGCACCAAAGGGAAATACATGGTGGCTGTGGAGATTTTCTCCATCTTGGCCTCTAGTTCTGGATTGCTGGGTTTCATTTTTCTCCCTAAATTCTACATTGTTTTACTGAGACCTGAGCTCAATACCAGGGATCACCTGGTAACAAGAAAAAATCCCAGTACCTATTGATTTCTTCTTTCTTTCCCTCACCTTTTCTAATGCATGTATTTCAGTTAAATACCCAAGTCCCCCCCTCTCTCTAACCTATTACTTAGACAAATATTTTGAAATGATGTTAATGAATTTTCATATCAGTTCATACTTGATCAAGTTTTCTCCTAGAAATATAAAAGTAATCTTCATAATTTGTGAAGCTGTGTAACAAGAAAAAAAATCACCAGTTTAAAAAATGGCAGAAATTATCAAATGCTAAAAGAAAGAGTTGCAGAATTAATTTGAATTACTTTAATGCAGTTTTACCATCAGTACTGTTATTTTTAAATTTTGTGTCCAATACCTTTTGGCTGTGCTTTTTTTTTTTTTTTTTTTGTAATCTTCTTTAAGCTACCTTGGGTTATGTACCATCCCAAAGGTGTGATATAAATGAAACATAGGAAATAATGGATAAACACATTTTTTTTTTCTTCAGCTACTCTAGTTATTGCTGTTGTTGTTTTGATGTTGCTGTTATTATTATTATATTTATTTCTATCTTACCTCCCCCTAAAATAACTGGATCTCCTAACATTTTACATTTAAAAGAACAGTAGAATTCAAAACATACAAAATTGATGCAATAAAATAGAAGCAGATTATTACAATATTAAAAAGACCACTCGTTAAAAGAATAAAATACAGTTGAGAAAGCTAAAAGTGTTTAAAACAGGACAAAGTTAAACAATACAAGACCCCAGCCCTTTTTTTAAAAAGAGTTTTTGTTTTAAAAGCCTGTCTGAATAAAAAGGATTTAGCTTGTCATTGGAAGGACAAAGGGAAAACCATTCTTGCCTCCCTGGGAAGTGAATTCCAGAGTCTAGGGGCAGACACCAGGAAGGCCCTCGCTTGTGCCCCAACCAACCTCACTTGTCATGGTGGTGGGGCTGAGAGAAGGCCCTCTCCTGAAGATATCAAAACCAGGCCAGTTTATACTTCTAAGCTGCCTCGATTGTCATAGACAGAGGCCCTTATCAGGTGAGGGTTTTTGCAGCCCCGATCTAAAGTCACTCTGCATCCATCCAAGTGAATTCACATGAATGTGCATTGAATTATCACACGTGAATGCTGTTACTATGAAGCCATTCCCAAGCCAATTAAAGTCAATCCAAAATCACCCCAGAATTCAGTGAATGTGCATTGAATTATCACACGTGAATGCTATTACTACAAAGCCATTCTAGAGCCAATCCAAAGTCACCCCAGAATTCAGGGAATGCGCATTGAATTATCACACGTGAATGCTATTACTACGAAGCCATTCTAGTGCCAATCCAAAATCACCCCAGAATTCAGGGAATGCGCATTGAATTATCACACGTGAATGCTATTACTACAAAGCCATTCTAGAGCTAATCCAAAGTCACCCCAGAATTCAGGGAATGCGCATTGAATTATCACACGTGAATGCTATTACTACGAAGCCATTCTAGTGCCAATCCAAAATCACCCCAGAATTCAGTGAATGCGCATTGAATTATCACACGTGAATGCTATTACTACGAAGTCATTCTAGAGCCAATCCAAAATCACCCCAGAATTCAGTGAATGTGCATTGAATTATCACATGTGAATACTATTACTACGAAGCCATTTTAGAGCCAATCCAAAGTCACCCCAGAATTCAGTGAATGCGCATTGAATTATCACACGTGAATGCTATTACTACGAAGTCATTCTAGAGCCAATCCAAAATCACCCCAGAATTCAGTGAATGCGCATTGAATTATCACATGTGAATGCTATTACTACGAAGCCATTCTAGAGCCAATCCAAAGTCACCCCAGAATTCAGTGAATGCGCATTGAATTATCACACATGAATGCTGTTACTATGAAGCCAATCTAAAGTCAACGCAGAATTCAGTGAATTCAGTAACAAACGAATTCACAGAAATCAGTTCCAAGGTCACTTTGGATTCAAGCCGAATTGGTCTGGTGTGATAACCCTCAGAGAGGTGGGATATAAATAAAAGTTTTATGTATTTACTATTATTATTATACAGGGAGATATGGTATGCCAAATAGTATGGACCTGAGCCATTTAGTGCATTATAGGTCATAAATAGCATTTTGAATTGTGCCTGGAAACAAACTAGCAGCCAGTAGAGCTGTTTTAACAGTAGCATTGCTTGGTCTGTGATCTGCTCTCCAATAGAACCGGAACACCTCTGTCTTGTTCGGATCAAGTTTCAGTTTGTTTGCTCAAATCCATTACTGATGACAGACACTGGTTTAGACCAGTGTCTGCCATCAGACCATTAATGATGACAGAGACTGGTTTAGGAGTAGGACAGCCACCTTTGATTGGGGTGGGAAGAAATAATAGCATTGGGTGTCAACTGCATATTGATAGTACTACACCCCAAAACCCTGGACAAGTCCCAGGGATTACATGTGTAAGTTGAATAATATATGGGATAGCACATTTCCCTGAGATACCCCACAGGCCAATGGACAGGGGGTTAAGTTACTATGCCTCAGCACCACCTTCTGGATTCACCCCTTTAGGAAGAAATGGAGCCATTGTAAAACAGGATCTCAAAGTACCAGTGAGGCAGCCCAGAAGGATACCATGGTCAATGGTATCGAAAGCTGCTGAGTGGTCCTGAAGAACTAATAGGAACATGCTCCCTCTTGTCCAATTCCCTGTTTATGTCATCTACCAAGGTGACCAAGGCTGCCTCCATTCCATAGCTAGGCCTGAAACCAGATTGAAATGGATCTTCTAGATAATTTGTTTCATCCAGACTCCCTTGGAGATGGGAAGCCACCAAACGTTCCAATATGTTGCCCAAAATTGTAGGTAGGAAAACTGCCTTGTTGAAGAAGGCAATGACTGTCCTTTTCTCCCATTCTGTCAGTCTTGCTCTGGCCTGTTTAATAAGCCAAGAAGGGTGAGAATCTAACACACATGTGGTGGCTTTCACCTCTCCAAGGACCCTGTCCACATAGTATGGCTGCATAAACTGAAAATGATCCATTAACACTGGAGAGACACGTGAAAAGGCTGCAGCCACAATGTTGAATGTTTCATTACATTGTTTGTACAGGAGTATAATACAGTCACCTCTCCTTTCTCGCGGACCTGAGATCTACGTTCTTGATTATACGTGGAGGGTTGACCTCCATTAACCACAAGCACACACTCCCTGTATGCTCACAAGGGCACACCCCATTCAAGCCTATGGTGCTTGAATACATGCAAATCTCTGTTTTCGCAGGGGGGTCCAGAACGAATCCCCACGAAGAGGGACGGTCGACGGTATATGACTTCGTTTTTTCATTTTATGCACTCTTCTCATATATAGCAAACAAAATACAATAGCGTAAGAGGGTGAGAGGCTTATCCCCTTTGCCTCACAGAAGCAAGTAATCCCATGACTCCAGAAAGGATGCAGCTTCATTATGGGACTTAATCATTGTTTTAATTGGAATCTCAAGGGGAAAAATACTTTTATTAATGTTAGCCACTACATTCAATATGTTCAGGTTGTAATTAAGAATATTAATTACAGTTAAGATTAGCTTATCTGTACATTACAATAAAGAGCTGAAACAGATAGCCCTTTAATAAAGTGGTCTGTGGTCTCTCTGACAAGATTCATGCCAAGGTCATGGTGATTGCATATGCCCAGCCCCAATCCGAGCCACCACTACAGTTTTGAAGAGGTCAGGCAAAAGGAGTGGTATTTTACCACTTCTCTTTGGCTAGGTTGTTTGGGAAAAACGTGACCACGGCAAGGTATCCAGCCATGCTTGGGGTGTGCATCATCTAACCACTATGCCCCGAGAGTGGCTGGAAACTATGCTTTTAAGCCTGTCTGTTTCGAGCCTAAGAATATTTATTACATCATAGTGTAGTAGTTTGAGGTTCAGGCTACAACTCTGGAAACCAGGGTGTGAATCCTGGCTTGACCATGGAAACCCACTTGGCGAATCCAGAAAAGTCACATTCTCTCAGGTTCTGAGGATGGAAATAGCAAACCCCCTGTGAAGAAACATGCCAAGAAAATCCCATGATAGGTTCACCTTAGGGTCACTACAAGTTAGAAATAATTTGAAGGCACACAACAATAACAATTACAAATATAAATCTTTCCTTATTTCCATTCTCACACACCAGAATTTGTCCCTTTAATTTCAATAGAATAGCACAGTGAATTCCTGGGGAACCAGAGGGATTCCTTAACAAGGGTTTCTGAAGCCAGGATTATTTATCCTGGGAAGGCCTCATAGAATCATTGGCCCGATCTAGACAGCCAAAAAGCAGTGCGTTTACGCTAAAAAGCCCGCCTTTAGGGTTAGGGATGGCGCAGCGTGTACACCCTCCCTAACCCTAAAGCGTATGGATGCCGCCATTTTAAGATGGCAGTGTCCATACGTACGCGCCACAAGAGCGTCATCATTTGCGCAGCTGCTAGACGTGCTGTGCACATAATGACGCCTTTGTGCCACGGGAGGGCGCAAATCGTGCCCTTTCCGCGGCACAAAAAAGGAGATCCAAACGGAGCTCCTTTTTGGCAGCGGGTCTTTGCTGCGGCTTTTAGACAGCTACGGCAAAGACCCAGGGAGAAAGGGGCCACGGTGGCAGACCC
Organism: Urosaurus nigricauda; assembly: GCA_034509955.1. Lineage (NCBI taxonomy): Eukaryota > Metazoa > Chordata > Lepidosauria > Squamata > Phrynosomatidae > Urosaurus > Urosaurus nigricauda. The sequence goes on from JAOEGL010000006.1 coordinate 5,857,794, forward strand.
TTCCTCCCTTCCGCCCTGCCTCCGCAAGCGGGGTGCAGCGGGGGCCCAGGGCACCCGCTGCACCCGCTTAGATGCCACAAGGAACTGGCAGTTTGCCACTTCCCCGCAGCCTCCAGAAGTGGCGGGATGGGGCCACTGAGGTCTGTGTCTGGAGGTGGGTGGAGACTGCCCCAAAGGGGGATGGTCGAAATAGGCCCATAGAGTTGGAAGAGACCACAAGGGCCATCCAGTCCAACCCCCTGCCATGCAGGAACTCCCAATCAAAGCATCCCCGACAGATGGTCATCCAGCCTCTACTTAAAGTCCTCCAACGAAGGAGACTCCACTATACTCCGAGGGAGTGTGTCCACTGTCGAACAGCCCTTACTGTCAGGAAGTTCCTCCTAATGTTGAGTTGGAATCTCTTTTCCTGCAGTTTGAATCCATTGTTCTGCGTTCTAGTCTCTGGAACAGCACAAAACAAGCTTGCTGCCTTCTCAATTTGACATCCCTTCAGAGGTGATATTTAAACAGGGCTATCATATCACCTCTTAACCTTCTCTTCTCCAAGCTAAACATCCCCAGCTCCCTAAGTCGCTCCTCATAAGGCATAGCTTCCAGACCCTTCACCATCTTAGTTACTCTCCTTTGGACACGTTCCAGTTTGAATACTGTATTCCAGGTGGGGCCTGACCAAAGCAGAGTAGAGTGGCAATATTACTTCCATGGAACTAGACACTATACTTCTATTGATGCAGCCTAAAATTGCATTGGCCTATTTAGCTGCTGCATCGCACTGTTGACCTCATGTACAACTTACGGTCTACTTGGACTACTAGATCTCTTTCACACGTAGTTTCATTCAGCCAGATGACCCCCATCCTATATCTGTGCATTTCATTTTTCCTTCCTAAGTGCAGAACCTTACAATTGTCCATGTTGAATTTCATTTTGTTAGCATTGGCCCAGCTTTCTAGTCTATTCAGGTCATATTGATTTTTGATCCTGTCCTCTGGGGTATTAGCTACTCCTCCTAATTTGGTGTCATCTGCAAATTTGATAAGTAAGCCCCCAGTTCTGTCATCCAAGTCATTGATAAAGATATTGAATAGCACTGGGCCCAGGATAGAACCCTGTGGCACCCCACTTATCACTTCTCCCCAGGATGAAAATGAAACATTGCTGAGCACCCTTTGGGTTTGGCCAGTCAACCAATTATAAATCCACCTAACAGTTTCCTTGTCTAGCCAACATTTTACAAGCTTGTTTGCAAGAATGTCATGGGGAACTTTGTCAAAGGCCTTACTGAAATTGAGGTATACTGTTGGGTCCTTGCACTGTATGCCTTCTTCCCACTATGTCATTTCGACTATTTTCTCCAGCCCCTTTGCCTTCCAGTATGCTATCTCCCTTCCCCACAAAACTCAGTTTAAAGCCCTCCTGATCAGATTCTTCAGACTGTTGGCAAAAATGTTTTTTTCCAACTGGCGGAAAAGATTCGGCTTGACAGCCTTTTTAAAGCTGTCCATAGATGTCAGTTGACGGATCTCATCCAGCAGGCCATTCCACAATGTTTCATGTTTCATGTTGTGAACAATGTTTCATGTTTCATGTTGTGAACTTCCCCTAAGTGCTAGCAAAATACAATGGAAGTAGGTGAGGGATTTTTCCTATGCCTCACAGGCGAACACAGTCCTACCACTGCTTCCCAAGTAGTGCCTTCCATGGAATATGCCATCTTCATGGGGATTTACGGACTATACACACAGCTGATTCAGGGGTGACTCTGTGCCACCCCTGGAAGCACTGAGTTGGGGATGTTGAAGTAGCATGCCACACCAACAAGCTGTTGCAAATAGGAGCTGCAAAAAGCAGCTCCTCTTTGTACCCTAGGAGGGTTGCCATGAGGGCCATGGCACGGTCTTATGACACCCCTTGGATGTACAGGCACACACCAAGATGGCAGCCTCATGGCAGGGGTGGTATGCAGATGATCGAGCAAGCTGGGTTTTCTGCTAGATTGAAATGTCAACAAAAGTGATTCCACCTAAATCTTAGGAAGAACTTCCTGACAATAAGAGCTATTCGGGCTTGGAAAATGGAAAGCTTTCACACATAGCAAGCCTTTGAAAATAGAGTTTAGATGACCACCAAGAGTTCTTTAAGCATGTATTCTTCCATTAGGTGACTTTTGGGGTTCATTTGATTCTATAAAATTAAAAATTGCATGAAACTTTATCTAACTTTGTCCAACATGAATATATTCTCAGCTCCTGTGGGCTCTTTTCCTTCTATTGCTCTCATATTAACCACCCATTATAAATGTGACTGCCATCATCCAGCACACATACATTAACAGGGCCATTGGTCTGGAATTTCAGTTGAATCTGCACACAGTCCTAATAAGAGGCTACCCATAGAGTATTCGATTAGTCATGACTCATGTCCCATTGACTTCAATGTATGTGCTCAAAGCCTGACTTTGGATAGATCCTAAAGACTGGGTGGAAATGTACATATTTTCTTAAATTTGTCTGCTGGCTAAGGAGACTAACAGGATAATTATGTTAATCATTGACTTGGAGTAATTGCAGCCCAAGGTGTTCAAGAAGTGAAAAACACAAATGAGTCTGACACCAAGGAGTCCTGATTCACCAAGCTTATCTATAAAGAGTAAGATAAAAATAATCGGTTTGACAGAGGTCTTGGAGAGCCCTTGAAGTCAGGGAGGACTTTATGAAAATGGTGCTTGAGAAATGGGACTAGAGTCTGTGTAAATGTTAAATTTATTTCACCATTAAAGTTGTCCCAGGTAATTGAAAACTAAGACTGGGCTCTCATACACCTGTCCTAATGATTGTATACAGGTGTGTGTGGGGCACAGGGTTGCTCTTAGGCAGATGTCACTGCTTCTGGTCTTTTTGCTGCTGCACATGCTCCCTAATGCCAGCAAGAGTGTGAATGCTGCTTGCAACTGGAAGACAAAGGTTAAAAATTGGTTATATTTTATTAAAGGGGACATTGTCATTGGTAACTTTGACTCCTTTTTTATTACTATATTTCAAGAGATTTCATTTGAAAGTCTTCCAGATATGGACATAAGTTTCCTGTAAGTAACTGTTTCGTTATACATAAAAGTCATTGGTCTAGGTAATAACTATGGTAGAATGCAGTGGCTGTCATCAATTTTCTTACAAATTTAGAGTGAACTCTTCATTCTTTTACCTCTGGTAACTAAGCTTCTGGTGAATATTTTGATTTCCATATCTTATGTTTGTGTACCAACAGTGCCAACCAGCATTTAGGAAGGTCAGGTATGGAGAACATTCTAATTTATTGTCATTCTTACCTTAAGAAATTAAAGGAAAATATACTCTATTTAAGGAAGGAAATTTCTGTGAGTCCTGACTTGCTAGGTCTTCTAATCTCAGTCAGTCTCCCCTGAGTGACTATGTCTGAATCTAACTGAAAGTCAAATATATATATACATTTTCACAACCGGTGCTAGTTTGTTTTCCAGAATGTGAGAAAATTCAGACTGTGTGAACATCTTATTGCAGCTTTGTGCCGAAATTCTTCCAGCAGTTTTTTACATTTGAATTTGCCCTTAAGGAGATAGGCAAAAATACACATCTATTATCCAATGTTACATTGGGTGAAATATCAGCTCAGAAAGGTTTCAATGAAATGGGGACATGTTCTGGGACTATGAGTGTCCTTTTCACAGGAGATGGGAATCCTCCTAACTATCTCTGCAAGAGGAATTACAAGCTGATGGCCATCATTGGTGGACTCTCCTCTTACAATTCCAAGCAGATGCCTCACATCTTGAACATCTATAAGATGGCACAGGTATGCTTCTTCAGCTGAACAAATGGGGACAGCTATTTAGAGGATTAAAGGGGCTGAGTAATTTTAAGCTCATAACTTAGCTCAGCTCCTCTAAATTGGTGGAAGTGAAAAATTCCTATCATTTTTGACTCGGCAAAAATGCCTTTCCTCTTAGATGGCAAAAGTTGTCCTTGTCAGACAGAGAGATTTGAATTACTTTTGACATACATCACAAATGGGAGGGGGGGAAATAAGACAAATTGTGGTAAATTTATTTTCTTTGTTGTATGAAACATCTTTTTCCAAGTTGCTTTCACATGAATGTTGGGAACTAAAGTCTGGACAAAACTGCCAGTACTGTAGGTGAATTAAGGCCAGCAAACAACCCCGAGACAGTACAACGTCATTGTAAATGAACCTATTCACACCATGGTCTCTCTACTTCAAATTCCTGGGCCCAAACTGTGTGAGAAATCTCTCCTGAGATTTCTTACTGTACATATATATCATATACTTAGGTCTATGCTATAGACCTTTGTGTCTTGAGAATTTAAATATTGACGATGGTTCCCCTCTGTGACATTTGTTACATATCAAACCTGTTATTTCCACTTGTGTGTGGCCAGATATTTTGTTAGCACAAAATCATAAAACCACAGAACTATATAGTTGGGATGAGCCATTGGGCCCAACTCTATGCTCAGTGCAGAAGGTTAGATTTAACATATCCAGAAGGCAGCTGTCCAGTCTCTTTTCAAATAATTTATAGTGAGGGAAATGCAAGATTTTTTTTCATTGGTTCTAAAAACATTATTGTCCTTCTCCTTAGCTCAGTTATGGCTCCTTTGATCCTGCATTGGAAGATAAAATTCAGTTCCCTGCTGTCTACCGAATGATCCCAAATATAAGCACTCAGTATGTTGCAATTGTCAAGCTGCTGAAGCATTTTGGATGGTCCTGGATTGGTCTCATTGTTACAGCTGATGATAGTGGAGAAATAATACTGAGAAATCTGATTCCTCAGCTATTGCAAAATAGCATTTGTTTAGCTTTCAAGGCAATTATTCCAGTAGCTATTGAACAGGGGGGAATAGACAGTAAAGGTTTCATTAATGAAGTATCTAGATTATTCTTGATTCTTTCATCTACTGATACCAATGTGAGTCTTGTTCATGGAGAATCTGGATCAATGATCGGCTTCTGGATGGCTCTAAATGTTCATGAGAATCTCCTAGGGAAGCCAACTGAGAATGTTTGGATCATCACAGCTCAGTGGGATTTCACATCATCTGTCTCAAGCAATTTTTTTGCCCCCAGATCTATCAATGGTACTCTGTCCTTTGCACTGCACACAAAAGAGGTAGAAGGTTATGTACAATATCTTAGCAAAATAAATCCAAGGGAAAATTATGGTGCAGTTTTCCTTTGGCCCGGTGCCTTTCAATGTTCACTCCCTCAATACGGTGCATACATAGACAATGCATCCAACTGTACAGGGGAGGAGAAACTGAGCAGCCTGCCTGAATCTGTCTTTGAAATGAGAATGTCTGGTCAGAGTTACAGTATCTACAATGCTGTTTATGCCATAGCACATGCTCTTCATGCCATGTTTTCTTCAAGATCAAAGCCTAAAGCATGGGGAGGTGGAGGAAAGTGGAACCCTCGAAATATCCAACCATGGCAGGTAGGAAAAAAAATCTCTTGCCCTTCTCTAAAGTCCTTGTTCCCACGCTTTTATTGAGCTCCACCAAGGTGTTTGGTCACGCATAAGAAAAAAGGGATCTCTTTAATCCAACTCTGTGCCTGAATGCTGTAACAGGAACTTCCTTGGCAAACAGGAAATTGTAGAACCAATTTTCCTCCAAATTGTTGACAGTTGAGATACTTTCAATGGACTGTTTATTCTAGTGGGAATGGCAATGGTTTTTAAAGCCCTTTCTCTGGTCTATATCACCTTCCTATTATTTGGGCAAGATGGTAAGAGTTTTCTTCAGTATGAAGAAAGTGCACCATACATGATTATAGATGAAAGATATTATGCATGATATTCCCAAGGCATGAAGTCAACAAATTGGACAGAATTCAAAGGGTTTCCTTTCACCCTCCCTACCTGATTTTTATTCCTTGCATACTCCTTTCTAGCTTCACTCATTCTTGAAAAAAAATCATTTTAACAATAGTGCAGGAGAGGAAATATTTTTTGATGAGAATGGGGAGTTGGTGACTGGATACGATATCATCAACACCATCATCTTCCCTAATCATTCCATGCGAAGAGTCCGTATTGGATGGTCTGACCCGTGGGCTCCTGAAATGAAAAACTTCATTATCCACCAAAACTCCATTTCGTGGAACCCCAGTTTTATTCAGGTATTAGTTCTTATTTCCCTGATATTGCTGGAGATTTTTTAGGAGTAAGGCATTGAGTTGGAACAGTTTACTGAGAGTGCATAATTAGGAAGTAATTTAAATTGTTCTGTACTAGCATATTTAGCCTGGCTGAGAAATCTTTGTTGTTTTTATTAATCTTGGTTCTCTTGTTAACTTTGTTTTATGATGGCCCCATTAGTAGGAAACCTCCAAGAGTTCTCATCACCAATTGTCTTCATCTGATCAGGTATTGCAATCTCAGGGGTCTGGTATCCTTCACTGAGTCAATCCAACTATAGTATGGTCTTGCTCTATTCTACTGCCTTACATTTTACTGAGCATTATTCCCACTCCCTGCAGCAAAGAGTCACATTGTTTTATGAAAAGTTCAAAGTACAGACAAAGTTCAATCATTTTGGAGGATATTGGTTCTCTACAGAATAAATTGACTCTATTGCCAAGGTGAAGGAAAGTCCTTATAAAAAGGGATTTTATTTGGGCTTCAGAACAGCAAAATCTGAGTAAAAGGAATTAGTGAAAAATTCATCGGGTGGAAAAGATGTTTCTCTGGATGAGGTGGAAAATCAAAGATTTCTAAGAGTGTAGTATCATTATATGATTTTCAAAATATGAACTTCAGCCGAATAGAGATAAGAGAAAAATAATTGGTCTCTCCCTAAACACATTTTCTATATGTCCCCCCGTCCCAGAAGCCTCCCAGATCCAGGTGTGTTGAGAGTTGCCATCCTGGACAGAGGAAGACCATGAATGAGGGGAAAGAGATTTGTTGCTATGACTGTACACAGTGTCCTGAAGGGATGATTTCAGACCAGACAGGTAGGTTCAGAAAGCAGACTGACAGGTGGAAGGCATACAATGTATTTGCGAAATAAATAAGTTTGTTTTAAAATTCTGCCATTGATTATGCTTTTTGATCAGCCAGAATCCCCCCGCCCCAACACACTGATACAATTGGGTTATCAACATAAATGGGATTTTTGTGACATTTCATGAGGTTTCTAAATGAAGGTCTGCATAGGTACTTTGAATATGCGTTTTGAATAATTCTTCCCAATAAATATCCTTTAATGTATGTAAATACCCCCATATACAATGAGATGAAAACATATTAAAACCTGCATTCTTTTCTGTTGTGGTGATGTCTTCCAGCACTATGGGTGCTGAACTGTTCATAAGAGAGCCATTGTGTCCTGTTTCCCAATTGTCATTTCCCTCACAACACAATGAAACATGATGACACATAGTTTCAAAAACAATCACTTTGAATTGCATTTCAAGGATCATGTGTTTGAAATAATTTTCTTGTATATTTAGTGCCTCGTAATATTGGCAATTCTTGATGAATAGGAAGTATAAGGTGTTTTTTGAATTGCTGTCTTTTCTTATTTTAGATTCAGAAAAGTGCAACATGTGCCCAGATGACCAGCATCCAAACAAGAATCAAGATCAATGCATTCTCAAATATAAAATCTATCTGTCCTTTGAAGAACCTTTGGGAATGGTTTTGGTTTCGCTGGTTCTTTGTTTTTCCCTGATGACCTTAGTGATAATGTGGAGCTTCTTTCAGCATAGGAACACTCCGATCATTAAAGCCAATAACTGGACTATTACCTGCACCCTCCTTTTCTCTTTGCTCCTTTGCTTCCTCTGCTCTTTGCTCTTTATTGGCAAGCCTGGGGTTGTGTCTTGCATTCTACGACAAACTTTGTTTGCCATTGTTTTCTCTATTGCTGTTTCTTCAGTCTTGGCCAAAACTCTCACAGTAGTGTTAGCCTTCATGGCCACCAAACCAGGAATCGGGATGAGGAAATGGTTAGGAAAGCATTTGGCAGTCTCAGTCATTATTATTGCATCCCTCATTCAAGCTCTCATTTGTGTCTTTTGGCTGGCTATCTCTCCCCCATTCCCAGAATGGGACACGCACTCCCAGATGGGAGAGATCCTAGTGCAATGCAATGAAGGCTCAGATGTGATGTTCTACATTGCTCTCAGCTACATGGGATTTCTGGCCTTCATCAGCTTCACTATGGCATTCATGGCTAGGACATTGCCTGATACTTTTAATGAAGCCAAGCTGATCACTTTCAGCATGTTGGTGTTTTGTAGTGTTTGGGTGTCTTTTGTCCCCACTTACCTGAGCACCAAAGGGAAATACATGGTGGCTGTGGAGATCTTCTCCATCTTGGCCTCTAGTTCTGGATTGCTGGGTTTCATTTTTCTCCCTAAGGTCTACATAGTTTTACTGAGACCCGAGCTGAATACAAGGGAGCAGGTGATGAAGAAAAGGAACGCTAGTACTTATTGATTCTTCTCTACTGTTTTTGGATCCATGTATGGCAGCATCTTTACAATACATTTTAAAAAGTGAATTAATATGCTTTTATTATATTTTCATATCATTTCATAATTTCCCAAGTTTTCTCTCAGCAATATAAATGAATTATTCTCAGTGCCTTAAGCACTGCAAAAATAATATATGTATCTGGTAAAAAAAAAACCCCTGAGGAAATGATTAAATAGTAATAAAAGAGCTTCTGGTTTAGTTTGAATTTTTAATGTGGTCTTTAAATAAAACTTTTATTTATTTATTTATTAAAAACTTTTTCATCCAATAATATTTTCCTGTGCTTTGTTGTAAATTGTTTTAAGCCACTGTGAATCCTGTATCATGAGAAAGGTAATATAAATAAAAGAAAAGTAACCAGATAAAAGAGATAATAAATAAGTACATTTTTTCTAGTTATTCTAATTTATGGTGAAGTAAAGGCCCCTTCCAAAATTGGATATAAGAAAGGACTCCTTGGCCCAAAACAAATGGGTGCTATAGGGTGCCCTCGTCACGTGCTAGGGTTGCCTCGGGAGGAGCTTCCACCTGCCCTGCAACCCTAGCACATGATGGGGCATCATCACTGTGGAGTGCCATTCACATGATGCATACAGCAATAATGTTGCAGCTGTTCAGCGTCTATACAGCACTGCACAGCTGCGATGTCGCAAAGGCACCTTTTACCTTTTTTGCATCACAAGCGTGATGCAAAAAAAGAAGCTGGTGCTCCTTTTTTACTGCGCACCCTCACCACTCCGTCTACTTGCTGCGGTGATGGTATGCAGTAAAAAAAGGTGGTCTGTAAAGCCCCCTTCTTTTCTACTTTTCTTATAATGAGATTTTTAAAAAACTGTATTTGGAATAGAGAATGTTGAAAGAGAAACACTGGGACAAGGCCTTTTAATTCAGGTACAGAATGATAGAATCAGGACGAGGTACTGAAGTGGAATTACTTCTCCCAACCTTACCAAGAAAGATTAGCAGGTCATGCTAGGAAATCTTTATTGAGAAAAGGAAATGCAGGCCTATGTCTCATCCTGGCATTCCACGATCCAAAATTAATGGGAATCTCAAGCCACAAGCTCTTTAATTTAATATAATTTGCCAAGGTTGCCAAGTCATTTCTGTAAACCACAGAATAAGCTCCAAACTCTGAAGATTCTGATCCCTCTTTGATGATTCTGATTCAGATTCTTCATGTCAGGTTTTCTCAACACTGAAAGACAAACATGTTTGTTGACCTTTTAATTTATTTTTGAATGTTTTCTAATATTCTTTCCATCCCTAGTACAAAGCCACTCACTGGATCATGTAAAAGCCTAACAGAATCCTGAGAGTTCCAACTTCATCAGCAAAGTCTGATGATTTTTTGATGTACTGCAGACACTGCAGGAAAACAATTCCTATTTTAATTTTTTTTTAAATGAAAAACTTGAAGTTGCACAAACTGCCATGCTTTTATTTCCCTTCCTCATTTCTCTGCTCAGTTCACTGTTGCTGCATCAATGTGGAAAGCTAAAGCAAGTGAAGGGTGGTTTTTGTCTGGTATCAGATTTACTTCCTCTCAATGTGTCCCTTGCACAGTAATACACAGCTGTGTCCTCTGATTTCAAATTATTCATTTGCAGGTATAACTTGCTTGAAGGGTTGTCCCTGGAGATGGTGAAGCGCCCTTTCACTGAGTTGGCATAGTATTTTTCATCACCAGCCCAGTATTTAATATTTGCTACCCATTCCAAGCCCTTCCCAGGCGCTTGTCGTACCCAAGACATCCAATAATCACCAAAGGTGAACCCAGAGGCTTGGCAGGAGATGAGGAGAGAATGTCCAGGTTTTCTTACATCGCCCCCAGATTCCACCAGTTGGATCTGTGACTGGACATCTGGGAGAAAAAAAAATTCCATATTAATTCTGAAAATCTAATAGTCCTATGAAAAAAGAAAGACCCAGCATGGTCTTGTGATTGGAGGTTTGGACTAGGACCCTGGAAGACTGGGATTCAAATCTCCACACGGCCATGAAAACCCACTGGGTGACCTTGGGCAAGGCTCTCTCAGCCTTGGAGGAAGGCAAAGGCAACCTCCCCCCCCCCCGAATAAATCTTGCCAAGAAAATCCTGGGATAGGTTTGCCTTCGGGTCACTATAAGCTAGAAACAATGGCAACACAGACACCAGAAACAATATGAAAAGAGAACTATACCTCCAGAAGCTGCTAAAAAGATAACAAGAGAAAACCAAAATATCATTCTCTCCCTGTTTCTTTGTGGTGAACTGACTGGGAAAGTTCTTGGGCAAATGAGCTGGGCAAGTAAGTGCGTATGACTTATTTAAAGAGGAAGCTGTTCCAACATTTACATAAAGGTCAACATAAAAGAATGCAGCTCTGTGGAAACCTGCATCTGCTAATAAACAGATAGTATGCATGACTTATTACACGGTAATGAACAGTTGGTTAATGCATTGCATTATATTGTGTTGTGTTGTGTTGTGTTGTATTTATATGCTGCCTTTCTCCTGGCATGGTACTCAAAGCAGTTCACAGAAGGGTAATAGGTTGAAAACCGCTATTGGATGCCAAAGTATTAAAAAGTAAACAGACACTCCTATTAAAAACACTAGTCAAAGGATAAAGCATAATGTGTTTGTGGTTTTTTAGGGCCTTTAATTAATTTCTGACTTATGGTGACCCTAAGGCAAACCTATCATGGGGGTTTCTTGACAAGTTTCTTCAGAGGAGGTTTGCCATTGCCATCCTTTGAGGGCGAGAGTGTGTGACTTGACAAGGTCACTCTGTGGGTTTACATGGCAGAACTGGGATTTGAACCCTAGTCTCTAGTCATTGTCCAACACTCAAAGCACTACACCATGCTTGCTCCAATGTGTGTGTATGTGCCTTCAAGTCGGCTGTTGACATATGGCGACCCCATGAAATACACATTATTTTCTTAGGTAAGGAATTCTCAGAGGAGTTCTTGTCAGTTCTATTGACTGTAATTGGACAAAAATTCTAGATATAAAATGAACATCCTTCATATCTCTACTTTTATTTCATTTTTCATGCTGATTCTGATTTTAGCCAAGATCACCAAAATAACCATAAGCCCTGAAGTAAGTTGGCTAAACAGTTCATAGCTACTCATGATGAGATGGAATTTGTAGTCCTTGATGTTCATGGGGATAGCTAGTCTCAACCAGCTTTCCCAAGGTGAAACAGAAGATCCTGCCCCCAACTATTGCTTGTCTGCAGTGTGGTCCTTTCTCAGGCTTTTTATGACTTGTGCTGAGAAGGATCTGGAAGGTTCATGCTTCTGTCCAACTGGCCATCTCATTCAGTATTTGTTTTCTTATCACCTCTATGATACTGAGCCTCATTAAAATGTAACTTAACCTCATCACATCATTGCATCATTAACCCTTGTTTGCCTAGAGAGGACTATTTGTGGTGCCCAGATAATGGGAGAATAACTTCCCAGAACATTCTGGGGGGGAGGGCAGTGCAGCCCATAATCTCTGTCATTTGCCTAACTCTGTATTGTAAGGAATAGAATAAACATTGGAATAGGCTTGATGTTTCCTCCAGTGTAGGTTAGACTTTAGTTTAAGCACCAGTGCAACACAAAAGTCTAACTAGAATGTTAGACAAAAGTCAAACTAGAATCTGGACAACAGGGGTTCTCCAGGTGTTGCTGGACTGCATCTCTCAATATCCATGGCCATTAGCAATTAATACTAGGGTGCCCACAATTGCAATACAATAATGTGTGAAGGTCCATGGCTATCCACCCATGAGCTAGAACATGAGTGGGTGTAAATCATCTTAGAGAGCTAGCATGGGACAGTTGTTTGAGCACTGGGCTGTGACTCTTGTGATCCGAATTTGATTCCCTGCTCAGTCATGGAAACCCACTGGGTGACTTTGAGCAAGTCACATATCATCAGCCCCAGAAAACCCTGTGATAGGTTCTTCTTAGGGTAGCCATAAGTCAGAAATGAATTGAACGCACCCAACAAGAACAAGAACAAGAACAAGAACAAGAACAAGAACAAGTGTAGTGGATAATGGGTTCTACTAAGAATTATTTTGTATACAAATTCTCAGACTGACAGAGTGAAGGAGACAAACGGGCTCAGAAAGTCTGATTGAGAACTCAGGTTTATTCTTCCTGCCGGCAAAGGTCCCCAGTGAAAATTCAGTTTCTAAAGACTGAGGCCCAGAATTATACAAAATGATAGGCTTTATAGTAGTTTTACACAAAGGATCTCCAAAAATGCTTTCTATTGGTTAATCTTAACTCTAAACAAATGAATTTCAAGCAATCAGGGAACAAATACATGAATAATTAAAATCCACTTATGACTCATCAGCCCACCTTACAAAAGTTACTTTTTCCTGTCAACAAAAAATGATATCAGAAACCCTTGTACACCGTTACAGAGTGCATTTCTACTTATCTATTGTTTTCTGTTTGGACTTTTACTGTGGGGCCTGAGAGGGCATCTTGTACTTTTGTTCCGCAACCTTCACTTAGCCCTAGTTTATACATGCACAGTTTGGGTTTTTCCATTCTCCCAGAATTCAGCATTCTAAACTCTGGTTCAAGTGGCCATTTTAGTTAACTCTTCATAGTATAACATTAACTGAATATTGATTATAAAATTTGCCCAATACACAAGAACAAGACGAACAAATCTTTTAGGGCCTAGTTCTTTGGTAGGTGTACATTGAAAGTGGCCACCAGAACTTTTGTTCTTCATGCTGTCACAATTGAGAAAAGAAATAAGTAGGGTACCATCATTTAATAATATAATAATAAACAACATATTTGTATCCTGCCCAATCAGCGAGGAATCCGGGTGGCTAACAACAGTGGAGTACAGCAAAAAATACAATAAAAAAACAAATTAATCCCCTCCCAGCCCCCCAGCCATATAAGGCAGACAAAACAATGAACAATATTAATACAGTGGCAATCAAAGAAAACATAAGAATAGTAAAAATTAAACAAGGTACATGGAAAAACCTTTCCTCAACCCCTCGGCACAAGTCCACACCAAAACAATATTAGGCAAATAAAATATAAACATAATACGTGATAGAAAACATATAAAGATAACAATTAAAGTATGTCAAAAAAACATAATCCATGTAACTTAATAAACATCAAAAACTACAGTTTATCACAGTTAATAAGAAAAAATTATAAAAGATTTGCTACGGTCAGAGACCTCACAGAAAGATAAAATTACTACCCCATTCAATTTGCTCAACCATTGTCAAAAAGTCCTTGAAAAAATGTGCCTTAAACCCAGAAGGCTGATATCAGTATTCCATGTAGGAATTCAAAAGTGGGTGACTGGAAGGTGTGTACAGCCCTCAGCTATACTATATACAAGCAAAATAGTTCTCAAACCATCTTTTAATTAATCAGTTAGTGAAACATTCTGTAAAATAATGTATTTCATGGACATTAGCTACTCTGTTAATGGAGCTTAGCTGTTTTATTGTCAGTTCTAGACTGCAGATTTCATTGTCCTTTTTGGACTTCCCTACGGCTGGGGATTGTGTGATCTTCTAGCAGTTGTTGAACTTTAGCTCCTGTTATCATTTGGTTTTTGCTGTGCTGGCTGAATCTGGTGCAAGACTCAGCCCAAAAACACATCTGTTCCCTATCCCTGCATTTGAGTCACTAGAACTTGCATTCCACTTACCATCCACTAAAAAGTTTTAGGGTGGCCAGGGTCTACACTGGCTGTGCTGACTTCCCCCCATTACTTGTGTGCTCTGGAACAATGTTCAGTAGATGTATCCATAATGTCCAAATGTGCAACCTGCTTCTGCCACTGCTGGCACAAGTTGCTACCTCTGAACCCAGAAACAAGGCTTGATACCTTGTTCTGACCTCTGAAGTGGTACTTGCTCCTTTGGTGGTGATGGTGGGAAGCATAGCAGGATGCTGTGTAGACAACCACCCAGCATTGCTTCAGAATGTTCCAGATTTTCTGGAATGATCTGGAGCAAAGGCTAAGGTTTTGTTTTTTTAAAATTGCATTAAGGGAGAGTTTTCTGTGGATTTTTTGTGGGGCTGACCTTCACACATGTGGACAGGCCACATTGAAATGGGACCTTTGGACCAGCATCATCTGGACAGGCTGATGGAAATGTGGGAGGAATCTAGGACATTTGGCCTATGTAGACATGCTCATGCAGAGGAGAAAAACAAGATCATTTCCTACCAGTAGTATCCCTAAGAGACCAAATTCACCAGAGGTAATTATCTCCGCTGCAACTATCAGAATCACTGTAATTGAACTTCCCTGAGAAATTTTCACCAGAAGCTTTGAAGATAGTTTGAGACATTCTTAACATCTCAGAAGCTGGGTAGAATCTGCTTGCTATTTAGAGCTGGAATTAGTAGCTAAGAGTGGGCAGATTTCAGTTAGTTGCACTACATAGTTATAACTTCCAACCATTGTATTTCAGTGATGGCTCAAGTCACATATCAATGTTAAAGTTAGAGCAGATATTCATATGCTCATTGTTGGCTGTGACAGAGCACTGCCATCTAGTGTAGCTAGCTGCCTGATGCTATGGTAAGACTACAAATGGGCATGGGAATATTTGCATTGAGAAGGAAAGTCTATCTTAACATAGTGGCCTTGGTGTCACTGTTTCTAAATTTTCATACAGTGTGTCAGACAGAAAGCACCAAGTGTCCTACCACTGATGCCCTTGCTGTTCCTCATGAATTGTATCAACCAGGTGACCTTCTCATTGGTGGAATTTCTTCTCAGATAATGGCCCTTTTCGGTCAAATTTCCTTTAAGAAAATTCCTTCTGAGGAACTGGACTTTGCTGTTCCAATGTAAGCTATGCATTGCTTCGTTCTGTCTAAGCCTAAAATGGATTTTTAATGCAGGAAATAGAATTCTTATGAATACCTAGTGTGTCAGACTCCATATGTCCTTTCTCAGTCATTGGAGTTCTATGAGTCTTATCTTCATTATCTTGACTACAAAAATGTCTGAACCATAATGAGAACAGTCTTCTTATCAAGAGGTAATGCTAATACTTAGTATTATATGCCCTGATTTTGCATGTAAGTTTGGTAAACATCCCCCATAGTTTGGATATCAAATTGGAAAATAGTTAACAGTGGTCTGTAGCCAACATGGAAGAAATCAAATAGTATTTTTTTAATGAGCATAGAGGGAATGGACCCCTGGCTTAGGGAATTAGTAAGCAAAACTCTTAAATAGTTATAAAAGTAGTCAGTACAGAATGATTAGAGACAGAATGTATAATGTTGTTTTATGATGAAAAGGTGAATATTATAGCATGGCTTTTAGTTGCTTTACAAAATATGTAGCTATTGCATATTTGGTACTCCTTCTGCCTGAGATTGTTCATGGAAGTGGTGGGACTATCAGACTGCCTGAGCAATAGGGAAATGGATCCTTGTCAATCTCAGTGACTGTGTACTGCTAAGTGGTCACTGGTGGAATTAAGCTTGGATTTACTATGCAGCACAGTAGTTATGGCCTTACATATAACATAGGAGTCATACAGGATTCCAGCCAACCATCATAGTGCTCTTCAGGTTATTCTGATTAAATTTGGCCAATTTTTAAAGCCATTTAAAAATTTATGATAACCTTTCCTTCTAGTACTTCTGCAGCTATTGTTCCACACTGAGATGGATTGCCATCAATAGAGTGAAGGAGACTTTTTTCCCAAAAGAAAATGTGCCAGGGCAATATTAGGATAAACTGCTACTAAGAAGAAATGTCATTAGGCTTATTGGAAAAGGCTGGCCTAGTCTCTCCCCCCCCCCCCCCCCAAGTCACATTAATCTATGTGAAGACCAAAATGAGGGACTAAATATATTTGCAGGATGCTAAGGCTGACTATATATTCAGGAAGCTAAGGCAGCAGGATGCTAAAGCAGTATATATGCAGGATGCTAAGACCAAAATGAAGGACTGAATATATATGCAGGATGCTAAGGCAGTATATACACAAGATGCTAAGACCAAAATGAGGGATTGGGTATATATGCAGAATGCTTGAGTAGTTCAGCAGGTTAAATCATCTTTATAACTGCAAGAATTGTTTCCTTTTGTTTTAATTCTTTGACTTATTCTGGGTTGAAAAACAAAACTTTTGTGATATTTCATTTTCGGAATTGGACTTTCTTTCCATCCAGAAGGGAATTAGGCATATCTTCCCATATTTCAATTCTTTTGTCTCTATAGAGACCCATATCTTGATGATGTTATCCATTATATATTTTAGGAGGATTTATGCTCCTAAAATGAGAGTTCATGTTTCTGCAAAGCTCCTACAGATTAACAAAGTAATGAAATAAAGGCAGTGATGGCTAGGATAGCCATATATCTATATCTATATCTATATGATGAATACATATTGGCTATGTTATAGGATTAACATATATGGACTGTACCCAACCATTAGATGTAGAATGTGATGCTAAAAGTGAACATGGTTGGATGTGGGATTGTAGACAATAAATACACAGACATATATGATACCAATAAATACACAGACATATACAATACCAAAATAAAGGCAGAAAATACAAGGAAAAAAACCTTTATTCACCAAAGTGTTATAGACAGTGTAAACATGGGGCATTAGGCGAGCCAATTAACACATTTAGTTAACAGTTATTTTGCTTTGATTTTCAGATGCCTTTCAATGGCAAAATTGTTAGATTCCATGATTAGGTATAACAACACTGACCAGTAATTATAACAGGAACTTTAACTCTGTTCACAGTATGATAACAAAATTCTACCAGCACATCCTGGCCTTAACATTTGTTGTAAATGAAATCAACAAGAACCCCAGAGTGTTGCCCAATACTACTCTTGGCTTCCACATCTTTGACAGCTACTATGATGCAAAGTTGACCTATTCTGCTACTCTGGACTTGCTTTTCAGTTTGGGTCATTTGACTCCCAACTATGAGTGTGGTATCCGGAAAAATGTAATTGCTATTATTGGAGGAATGACGTCTGATATTTCTTTCTGTATGGCAGACATCTTAAGGCTCTATAAGATTCCACAGGTAAGATAGATGGATGGATCAATGAATGGATGGATCCATTGATCCATTGATGGAGGAGTGGAGGTGTGGAATAAACACACCTATTCATTGTAGTAACTCTGGGAATAATTTTGATGGTTTGAGTGAGATGGTCGAAGGTAAAAAAAAGCTAACTGGTGTCTGGCTTCCCAACAGCTAGGGACTGTTTGCAGTTGTGTCCAAGGCAGTTAGAGCAATTCTATCCAAGGGTTTTCTTGGCATGATTTATTTGGAGGGGGTTAGCCCTTGCCTTCCTCTGAGCAACTGGGACTTGCCAAAGGTCACCCTGTGGGTTTCAATGGCCGAGTGATCTGAACCTGGACTCCTGAGTTCTAGTAAAACATTCAAATTACATGCTGGATCTCTCCTATTTGCTATATATTATTATATATTATTTCATATATTTCATAATATGAATACTACTTTTGAATACCTTCTGAATACTATCTTAACTGTTGATCTCATCAATAATATTCACATACATGGATACTTGGATACTCATCTATAAGATTCAATTAACTTTCTTTCATCATTTTCTTTTAGCTTGCATTTGGTTCATTTGCACCAGAAGAACATAATGTAACACAACTGCCTTTCTTTTATCGAGCAGTACCAAGTGAAACTCATCAGTATGTGGGGATTGTCCATTTGCTTCAGCATTTTGGATGGACATGGGTTGGCCTCTTTGTGGTGGATGATGACAACGGAGAATATTTCTTGCGGGTACTAGAGCCTTTACTTTCCCAAAAAGGAATTTGTTCAGCTTTCACATTAAGGCTTCCAAGCCAATCTTTTTTATATATTATTGAGGAATTGCAACATGTAACCAAAACGATTTATCTACATATCCTGGACAGAAAAACCAAAACATGTCTTGTCTATGGAGAAACAATGACTTTTATGTGGTTGAGTGTTTTAGTAGCTCTAACAGATCTGGAATTTAGAGAAAATGAAACTAAAGGAAAGTTATGGATTACAACAGCCCAGATTGATTTTGCAGTAACCAGACTTTTTACTGATCAAACTTTAAAAATATTTCATGGCACAATTTCCTTCTCAATTTACACCAAACAACCTTTAGAGTTTCAGGAATATATTCAGGATATAAAGACTTATGCAACAAAAAATGATAGTTTTCTCAAGGAGTTCTGGGAGCAAGTCTTTGACTGTTCATTTCCAGGTCCCAATGTGCTAGAGAAGGACAATAAACCATGCACTAGAGAGGAGAGATTGGAAAGTCTTCCTGGGCTGGTTTTTGAAAAGGACATGACTGGACACAGTTACAGTATATACAATGCAGTCTTGGCCGTGGCACATGCTTTGCATGCTATGGATTCATCTCGATCCAACCACAGAATAATAGAAAGGAGTAGAAGACTTGGTAATTTTCAGTCTTGGCAGGTAAGGCTTTTTTTATCTTAATGTTCTACTGGAATTAATAGTAATGAAAGATGATCCATCATTATCACTCATGGATGGAACGTTATGAACATAGAAAATATTAGTGTTCACGTTTTCTTCTGTACATGAAGTCGGGAAAAAAAGGAGAGATGATTGCAATTCTAGCTCAATGTTTCTCAGATGGTTTCAACACTGAAAAGTTCCTGCATATTTTGGTTTGACTGCTACAGCACCTTAGACAAATCTGTTGTTTTCTTTTCTGTAGCTTCATCCATATCTTCAAAGTGTTTCCTTTAACAACTCTGTGGGAGAAACAGTGTTTTTTAATGACAGAGGGGAATTGGTTGCTGGATTTGACATCATCAATCTGCTTATCTTTCCAAACATATCCTTCAAGAAAGTGAAAGTTGGAAGTGTGGGCCTCAATTCTTTTGGAACAGAAGAATTCATGATTGATGAGAATTTAATAGAGTGGCACTGGAGTTTTAACCAGGTGTGTATTGTAGGACTTCCACAAGGCTTCAGAATCAGAGCCAGTAGGGTAGAATGATGGTAAGTATGGTCTGATAGAACCCAGCAGGGTGCAGTGGTCTTAATGTTCTCACTGAGGCTGCACCTGCACTGCAGAAATAATCTGGTTTGACACTACATTTACTACTATGGCTCAGTGCTATTCAATTCTAGGATTTGTAATTTGTTGTGTAGGTGCAGTTTGTTGTGGCATCAGAGCCCTCTGACAATCCAATTCAAAGGATGAAGCCAAAGCAGTTAAAGTGGTGTCAGACTGCTTTATTCCTGCAGTGCGGAAGCAGACAGAGGAGCTGATCTAAGATTCCAGTGATTATCTCCTTTTCCCTGCCTGTAAACACAGCTATTAGTTAAGGATAAAAAGTGTAAAACAATTTAATTATTCTAGTCCAGTCTTTCCCTCTGGGGCCTGGACCAAGGCAGATGGACTGGAGGGAGGGCTTGGTTTCTTAATACATAGTTAATACTAAGTTAACAGGAGGCATCCTGGGGCAGATGGCAGAATCCTGGGAATGCTTCCCTAAACGCTTCCCTGTACTACAATTTTCTCATTCCTGCTGTAAAATATAATGAGGTGAATGACTTAAGCAGTGTCTTATGTCATGTTTATAAAACAGTGATCTATTTAATGCTGAAGTACCCACTTGAAAGTGATTGTTGTAAATTTTCTAGACAAAAGAACCATGAGAAAATGTATTTTGGCAACTGAAATTTGAGAAGTCTGTGTAACAAACAAAACAAAAAAACCCCCAGTATTTATGAGCTGTGACACTGTATATGTTAGTCAATAAAGTTCCCTGTTTTTGTTCAGTCTAAAAACTTGAATGCAAAACCAGTACTCTATCCAGAACAATCAGATCGTCTGCAATGCCAATTAATCACTTGTTTCTTTGAGGATCAGAATACCATCATTAATATCTATTTTTTCTCTCCTTTCTTGTAAATGGATAGAAACGTCCCATTTCTGTGTGTGCCTCTTGTCCTCCTGGTTATCAGAAGAAAAAGAAGGAAGGAGAAAAATTTTGCTGTTATGATTGTATTCCATGCCCAGAAGGGAAGGTTTCATTCCTAAGTGGTAAATAATATAGAGATCCATATATTGAAGGATACACAGTTAATACAGAAGATATTATTTCGTATCTAAATTTAATGCTTAAATCCAGGGAGACAGATTGCAACCCTTTTTAATAGGATAAAATATAGTAAACAATTGGGCAATCATGTGAGGTAAATATATATTTGATCCAGCATTTACCTGCTGATAAAACTGGTAAACCCTAGCATACTAACTTACCAGCATTTGTTTTAGGTGAAGTGAGAAAGAAAAAAAGAAAGAAAATACAAAAATATACATTATGACATGTTAAAAACAAATATGCAATGTTTTATAATGTTTTAAATATAACTAAGCATGAATATAAGTGCTGAAATCAAGTGAAAATATTACAATTAAATCTTTATAAAAACTCCAGTACCTTTGGGGAATACTAGGATGCTTTTTCACTTGACCACTTTCCACAAGGAAATCTCCACATCTGGAATCAGAATGGAGAAGTAAATGCCGTCGGTAGATCCAAAAAGAGCAAACTAATTGTATCAATTGTTGAGTGGTGAACAAGAATAATAATTCTTAGGCAATCCCAGTTTCAATATATCCTGGCTGCATCTCCACTGCAGAATTAATGCGGATTGACACCATTTTAATGGCTAAAGGTCAATGCTATGGAATCCTGGGATTTGTAGTTTTGTGAGCTATTTAGCTTTCTATGTTAGAGAGCTCTGCTGCTACAAAAAATTACAAATCTCAGGATTCCATGGGATGGAGCCATGACAGTTAAAGTGGTGTCAAATTGAAACAATTCTGCAGTGTGGCAGCAACTTACACAAATTTTGAAAAGCTGTATTAAATTATATTATAGGCTGGTAGTTATTTTTAATGGGAATATTGAGATTAAGGCATTCATTCTGCATTATGGCAGCAGTCTTGGTGTAGTTGGGACTAATACTGTATTAGGATTCAATTCAGAAGGAGAAGCTATTTGCTCAGTGAAGGAATAACTAGCATTGCACCCATTCATGCATTAAATGAATGTGAAATGAGACCCACATTTTTCCTCCAACAGACACGGACAGCTGTTCTGAGTGTCCAGAAGATCAATATCCCAGCAAATACCAAGATGGCTGTATCCCAAAAGTTAAAACTTTCCTGTCTTACCAAGAGCCTCTGGGGATCAGCTTCACCTTTGTTTCTCTTTTCTTCTCAGCGATCACAGTTCTGGTCATGGTCATATTTATTAAAAATAAAAATACCCCCATAGTCAAAGCCAACAACAGGGTTCTCAGCCAAATTCTCCTTATTTCTCTCCTGCTCTGTTTTCTCTCGTCTTTGCTATTCCTTGGCCAGCCTGTGAAACTGACTTGCCTCCTCCAGCAATCTGCTTTTGGCATTGTTTTCTCAGTAGCTGTTTCTTCTGTCTTGGCCAAGACTATCACTGTGGTGGTAGCCTTCATGGCCACTAGCCCAGGGTCCAGGATGACAAAATGGGTGAGGAAAAGACTGGCTAATTCCATTGTCCTATCTTGCTCCCTCATTCAAGTAGGCATCTGTGCCATCTGGCTAGCAACATCTCCCTCATTTCCTGATTTGGACAGACAATCTGTTACTGAAGAAATTATAGTCAAATGCAACAACGGGTCTACCCTTATGTTCTATTTGGTCCAGGGTTATCTGGGACTTCTATCTATCATCAGCTTCACAGTGGCTTTCCTAGCCAGAAAGTTGCCAGACAGTTTCAATGAAGCTAAATTTATCAGTTTCAGCCTGCTGGTATTTTGTAGTGTTTGGATCTCTTTTGTTCCAACCTACCTGAGCAGCAAGGGGAAAAACATGGTGGTTGTGGAGATCTTCTCTATCCTAGCATCCAGTGCTGGACTGTTGGTTTGTATCTTTTTTCCCAAGTGCTATATTATTGTGCTCAGACCTGAGCTAAACAAAAAAGAACAACTAATACAGAGAAAGAATGTTTAAAAGATATATTTTTTATCTCTCTTGGGGAATGAACAGAATGGTCCTTCTGTGCAAACTGGGATGTGCTTCTTCACTACCTGTCTGAGCTACTGTATGCTTTTATTTCAGGGAGGTACAGAAATGTTTGGCTCTGTTTGGGTTAAGCTCTCCCATTAGCATTTTAACATCTTGACCCTGATCTCTATGCAATGGGTTGCCGTTTTAAATTGAAATTTTTATTATGTCATTTTAATTGATGTTAGTTTAATTTAATTTTAAGGGGCGGGTGGTTGGGTATGGGTCATGTATATTTTATCTTGCATTTTTTAATTGATGTAACCCGCTCCGATTGGATACAGAGGAGCGGGCTATAAATAAAACATTATTATTATTATTATTATTATTATTATTATTATTATTATGTTAGAGGGTTTCCATGTACATGCCAAATAAAGAATAAGGCGTATGAGTCTGATTAGTGGGATTTTTTTATGTCTAATGAAGAGGCACAGCTTCAGGATCTACAGCAAGCAATACTTCAATCCCTCTAAAGTTAAAAGCCTCCAATAAAATTTCTCTGGAATGACAGTGTCTAGACATCTTATAGCACCTTTGAAACTAAGTAAAGAAAGAAATTGGCAGCACAAACTTTTTGTTGATTTAAGTCTACATCCACCAAATATATCTTAAGTCTATGAAAGCTCATGCTGCCAACTTCTTTCTTTAGTTAACTTCAAAGGTACTACAAGATATCTTTACATACTGATTCTACAGACTAAAATGGCTGTATCTTTGAATTCTACCACACTGGAATGACACTGGAGCTTATCGCATGGGCCTCCAGGAATGGAAATGGGACAGAATGAAAAGGGGTGGCATGGGAACGGAACAGGCAAAGGATGCATATTACTGCACGCTGGAGCACTGCCAATGCCACCAATTGTCCCCGTTCCATTCCCCATCCGTTCCAGAGGAGGTGATTTTCAAGAACTGTTCAGAACAGTTCTTGGAAATCGCCTCCTCTGGAACAGATGGGGAATGGAACAGAATGGAATGGGGACTTCCAGTGTTATCAACGACGTTCTGGCGTGTGGTAAAATGCATCCTTTCCATGTTCTGTCCCCATGCCACCCTGTTTCATTCTGTCCCATTTCCGTTTCGTTCCATTTCCGTTCCTGGAGCCCTGAGCGATAAGCTCCAATGTTTTGGATGCTCCACCCTATTGTAGGAATTCAGTATTGGTGCTCAGGGTCCTGCTGCCATCATCAGTAGTAGATGTATGCCTGGGATGAAATTTTGAAGTACATATTTAGAGCAAGGTGTATACTTTCCCAAGGCTCCCCTCCTTGATCAAGGATCCAAAGGTCTTTAGCTTGTGAAGAACTCGTGCAGTCAAAGACTCTGACAGTCAGAGAGGTAGGGCGAAGCAGATGGGCAGGAAAAAGTGGTTTGAAGGTGCCTTTTCTGAAGCCACATTGAAACCCCCCAACTGCACTGCTGGCTCCCAAGGCAGCTGAAGTGCTCATGTCATGACCACATGACATGGCTTCAAGCCAGAAAGAAGCAGAAAAAAGCTGCTTCTTTTTGAAATGTTTTTTTTTCTGCATAAGGGTACTTTTCTGCAGGCTTTAAGGCATGTGTCATCTAAATGCCACACCTTCAGGCCAGTCTGAAAGCACCTCTTTTTGCCTGTCTGTTTAGCCCCTTTGCACTGGTACAGACAGGTGCTTTGTGACACCCTGAGGCCAAAATTAGAGCTCAATACGGCTGGGCGCCCAGACACACCCAGCCCTAGTGATGTCACTGGTGTGCACACCCATCCACACAAGGGCACCACAGCTGTACAGCTATGCAGCAGCATACAGATACCACTCCACAGAAGTGGTGTCTTAGGGCTGTGTAGCAGCCCTTAAGATACCACAAAAACGGAACTTCTCTAGGCTGCTTCTTTTTTAGTGCACATCTGTTTTGCCACCCATGTGTACTGCCCCTAAGTCAGAGAATCTCACAGTCAGAGACAAAGGGAACATCTTCATGGGGCAAATAAAATGGTCTCACTAGTTCTCACAGTGAGCTGTCCAAATGATGTACAAGACATTGAATCCAGGTAATACACTAATCAGCATCATATGTAGAAGTGTATGCAGCTTCAATGTCCATTCAAAGGCATCATAGACTATAAATTTCAGATCATACATTACAGCATGTTGCAGCCAATACCTTGGTTGCAAAAGCATCCTTTTTATGAAATGTAACACAAATATTAAAACCAAGCAACAGAACTATACAAATACAGTGTGTTGTTATATGGCATCCTGCCAAGTTATGGCAAGATCAAGGGAAGTGATAGTGCCACTCTATTCTGCTTTGGTCAGGCCCCACCTGGAATACTGTGTCCAGTTCTGGGCACCACAATTCAAAAAGGATGTTGAGAAACTGGAGCAGGTCCAAAGGAGGGCAACTAAGATGGTGAAGGGCCTGGAAACCATGCCCTATGAGGAACGCCTTAGGGAACTGGGGATGTTCAGCCTGGAGAAGAGAAGGTTAAGAGGTGATATGATAGCCCTGTTTAAATATTTGAAGGGATGTCATATTGAGGAGGGAGCAAGCTTGTTTTCTGCTGCTGCAGAGACTAGGACGCGGAATAATGGATATAAATTGCAGGAAAAGAGATTCCACCTCAACATTAGGAGGAACTTCCTGACAGTAAGGGCTGTTCGACAGTGGAACACACTCCCTCGGAGTGTAGTGGAGTCTCCTTCCTTGGAGGCCTTTAAACAGAGGCTGGATGGTCATCTGTCAGGGATGCTTTGATTTGGAGGTCCTGCATGGCAGGGGGTTGGACTAGATGGCCCTTGTGGTCTCTTCCAACTCTATGATTCTATGATTCTAATTCTATGAATGAGAGACCTTTAAGAGTAATGATATTAGCAGTCCTGCTCCATTTTTTCAAACTCAGGGCTGTGGCTACTTTGACCACTGGCAAGGTAAAAAATGCAAGCAATGCAGAGTAATCCTGTAGGATATCTGCTTCTGTGGCTTACTAAGGGAACCTATCAGAACAGAAAGAGGGCCACTAGAGAACGCGTTGCTCAAACATTTAACCAACCAGGCCAATGATGGCTGGAACCCTGTTGATTAGTCTTAACTGCAATAAACCAATTGAATCAATT
Organism: Urosaurus nigricauda; assembly: GCA_034509955.1. NCBI lineage: Eukaryota > Metazoa > Chordata > Lepidosauria > Squamata > Phrynosomatidae > Urosaurus > Urosaurus nigricauda. Next base: position 5,883,538 of record JAOEGL010000006.1, read on the forward strand.
GTTGAATGGTAAATCATTACCCTGAAATGGGTAAAATAAATACAGAATCAAGACACTTGGTGTTTATTCACCATGGAATGCTGCAAATTGTTTTCTGTCTTCTGTGCCACCAAGGAACAGAGAAAATGTGTGATCGCATCTGGATAGGAAAAAAAAAAACTTGTTTGCTATTAAAAATGCTTCTCAGAAGCCAAACTCCAGAGAAATAATGTCTTCCTTCTATAATTATCCAAATTAACTGTAATTTGTTCAGCTGGCCAAAAGTTCCAGAGGTTTACAAAAAGCCTACTAGAAAAAAAGAAAGCATAGACAAATCTGAAATGGATATAAATAAACCTCTTTGTGAGGGAGAGCTGGGAATAGGGGAGAATAGGCAGAACATCCTCTGACTTACATGTTTTTGGCAGCACTCACTCACACACACACAACAGGTCAGACTTAGATCATTGTGCTTCAGCTAGTACAGAAGGCATGCATCTATACCATTCTAAGCACAAAGTTTACAAATTTCTCTTCTAGAGTTTTTTTTTGGAGGGGGGGCAGAAAAAGCATAATCAAAAGCAGAATTACTTAAATCATCTGGGTACTATGGAAGGGCACAGTTGAATCTGCAACCACAATCTTTCCTGCTAGAATGTTGCTGTTACTTGTGGTGTTCTCTCTACAACTTCTTGCTGTGTGCAATGTAGATAAGAGAAAGTGTTCTCCAAATGAAACTTTACTAGTTCCACACGAATGGTTCCAACATGGTGGTGTCCTCATTGGTGGAATAATTTCACAGATCTATTATGTTTTTCATGAAGTTTTCTTCAAGGAATACCCTTCAAAGAACTTGTTTTCAGTTCCATAGTAAGGATCTTTCCACACTTTGCATCGTCTGCACCTGGTTAGTTTGCAAAGCATCATTTGGAGGCATCCAATGAAGTAGAGTAAACCTATGAAAACTTATACTACAGACTTTCCCCCCCACTCAGTTAGTTTCAAAGAGCCTACAAGATTCCCTCTTATGCTAATAAAGACTAACACAGGTATATCTTTGAATACTGCTACAAACAGAATTTATAAGGAAACTAAGAAGAGTGTTCCTTACAAAGGGACAAAGCCAGGAAATCGCAGGAATTTTTGGGGGGCGCTGGACAATTGTTCAACGCATACCCACATACATAATTCTATTTCAAAGATTCTCTGTAAGGTAGTAAGATATTTCACCCAACCCTTCCTTTTATTAATCTGTCCAAACCTTTCTTGTAAAACTGTGAGGTCTCTTCAATGTCCTACACATTCACAATCCCAACTCCAGACTGCTGAAATAACTTAAACCTACAAAAATCTGTAAGAAACTAGCATCACTAATTCCAAACATTAGAACACCAAGCTTTGGGGAAGCAAAGACTGCAGATGAAGGCATATTGATACCAAAAGAACTGTTCTAGTACCTTGCCCTTTCTGTTCTGAAGTTCAAAATTGACAATAGAGAAAGAAAAACAGCTGAAGTGTCTCAGGGAGAAAGCTGTTTCTTCAAATTGATGTAGCTGCCTTGCTCATGTAACAAAAATAACAAAGAGACATATGGCATTTTGAAGACTAAAGGCTGCATCCAGTCTCAGACTGTGTCTCTATATTGGTTTTGCAGAGAATAAGCCCCACTGCACTCATTGGACTGACTTCTCTAAGAAGAAATGTATTGGGACTGCAAATTAGCTCAGTTTTATTCTACTTTGAAATTAATGGGGCGTGTTAAGCTATGGCTAATATTCACAATTATTTTAGACAGGTTTAAATAATAGTACTGGCCATGCCTTTTCATAAATATGATGCACAGCATTCAATGGTATTCATTCATGTAAGTAAGTATATGGCTGTCTCCTTAGACTGGAATCTATGCTAAGAAAGGATACCGACTTTCATGGGCAACATTGGACTGGCTGGCCCTTGTGGTCTCTTCCAACTTTTTGATTCTATAATTCTAACAGTATATGGCATCAAATAAAATAAGTCTTCATTTTGTTTATAGGTGTTTATTAAGAATACAAATAGGAAAAAGAATGTATGTGTTGGTGTGTAGAATTCAGAGACATACGGTAGCTGTGTTAGTCTGAAATATCATTATGCAAAGGAATCTTGTGTTTGTGAACGTTAAAGAAAATGAATCCAAATGGACATACATCAGAAATAGCTGGTGTATCGAACTATTATGCAGAGATTGCATGCTCAAGCATAACTATATTTGGGCTGAAATGTCCATTAGCCAAAATATGTCAATAAACTATTTAAATCAGTTTGAGGTAGAAATTACTGATTCCATAGCAAGTTGAACCATGTAAAATTTGTGGAGTTGAAGGCTTTCATGGCCGGCATCTATAGTTTTTTTGTGGGGCTTTAACCCTGTAGAATTTGTCTCTAAAATTGTAAATTAATTCTGTTCACAGCACAGTGACAGCACTCTACCAGCATGCATTGGCACTGGTATTCGCTGTTAATGAAATCAATGATAATCCCAAGATCTTGCCCAATGTCACACTTGGCTTCCACATATATGACAGCTACTTAGATGCAAGGATGACCTATCGGACTACTCTGGACCTGCTCTTCAAAATGCATAACTTTATCCCCAACTATGAATGTGGCACACAAAAACACCTCGCAGCCATCATTGGGGGACTTAGCTCTGATACCTCTTTTCATATGACAGATATCTTAAGTCTTTTCAAGATCCCACAGGTAGGAATTCTGAATGGGGACATGGGGATTTTCATAAACTACTTTCCATTTACAATTCTGGAAATAACTTTGAGCTTCAGAAAAGGAGTGGCCTGGCTGAGTTTTTATTCTGGGAATGTAGAGTTTCCACAAGTGGATGGTGCTTGAATCTTTTCTGTTTCTGGATGAACCTCTCAGAGACTGGGTGCATTGCATGACCAAAGGATTAAGCCAAAAAATGGTAAAGTTAAGCATAGTTTGGAACTGCATTAATTCTCAAGTGCAGGTTCAGAGGTGCAGGGAGACTAATAATAGTTACAGGACAGGGAAAAATAAAGATACAGCAGCAAAAGATTCAGGAGAAGCTCTGTGCAACAGAAATGATGGAAACAGTGTCAGGAGCTTTGCATAGATGGAGGAGAGTGCAGACTTGGGGTCTCATGCAACCCCTCCAGTGACTGGTATACAGCTGTGTGTAGGCTCTGGTTAATATTTCATATTAAAGGTGGTGATTTAAACATCCAGCATTAGCTGTCATCTTATCTGTTAAGGTCCCCCATCCCCAATTAGTATGTATAAATTCACATGCCACTTCACTGCTATAACTCAGGAATTGTTTGGGGCTGGTCAGATAAAGCAAGCCTCTATCTCTGCTTCTCTCTTCCTGTGTTGGTTATTATGTTCTGTGTGCATGCCTGCATTGACTACTCCAAATTTCAAGGAGGAATACTCTCCCTGATAGTCTGTTTTTCTTCTTGTTTTTTGGTAACTACCTTGGGAAAACCAATAAGGATACTTTTGTTATCCCATCCTGATTATCAACTGAGTTTGTCTATGTGGTTTCTACAACCAATACATATTTCTTCTTGCATTCAGACTTCCCAGAATGATTAATTTCACTCAGTTCTTGGGAGCACGGATATATGCTGGGAGAACTGATCCAGAAAAGGAGAAGTACCTTTGAAAGCAATGGCACATATCTGTGTCTTTGGGATTTCTCTTCTTGTTGTTTAGTTGTGTTTGCATGTTATTTTGCAGTGGCAATCAGAGTCTATAATATACATTTCCTTTTAGCTCATATATGACACATGTCCTGCAGAGAACAGCAAAACAAGTCAGATCTCTTCCTTTTACCGTATGGCCCCAAATGAAACCTATCAGTACACAGGAATTGTCTGGTTACTTCAGCATTTTCATTGGACATGGGTTGGGCTCTTTGCTATGGATGATGACAATGGAGAACACTTCCTCCAAACCATGGAGCACTTGCTTTCTCAAAATAAAATCTGTTCCGCCTTCAAAGCAAGAATCCCACAAGATTCTCATTGGGATAAACTAGAAGAAATGTTTTCTACATTCTCAAATATGTATAAACATTTTGGTGATAATAAAGCCAATGCATTCATCATCAATGGAGAAGCTCTGACGATAGCATGGTTTAGAACATCTCTGTGGTTGGGAGGTCTCCAAGACAATGAAGTTGTAACCACTGGGAAAGTGTGGATAATGACATCTCAGGTTAATTTTGTCTCAGCAAGTGTTCATAGGGGCTTGGATTTCCAGATGTTCCATGGAGCCATTTCCTTTACAATTCATTCGAAAGATATAACAGGGTTTAAGGAATTCCTTCACACGGTAAAACCTCATTGGACTCAGGGCAATGGTTTCATCCATGATTTCTGGGAGCAAGCATTTGACTGTGAATTTCCAAATTCAGGGCAGTCAGTGAGTTCTGATGGGATATGTACTGGTGAGGAGAAGTTAGACAGTCTTCCTGGGTCTCTTTTTGAATTGCTCATGACTGGCCACAGCTACATTATCTATAATGCAGTCTATGCTGTGGCTCATGCTTTGCATGTCAGGGGCGCACCTAGACTCAAGCACAGAACAATGGTGAAACACAAAGCGGATGATCATCAAGATGTCCTGTCTTGGCAGGTAAAGCATCTACTGTTTGCTTAAAATTTTATCCTTACATTGATCTATACACACATGTGCATACATTCTTGCATTTGTAACAAATGCAAGATAATTTCAAACAGATGGTTTATTCCCAGACTAAGCAAAATTTGAAAGACTGTATTAAAATTTGAAAGACCTTAAAGTCTTGTCATGGTATGGAGATGACTCTGGCATCTTGATGTATATGCCAATAGAAAGAACATTTCTGGAAGGTTTTATGAGGCTAGTAAGGCTTCACATCCAACAGCAGAAGTGAATTATATGCCTTTCATGTTAAGACCAAGCTTGCTAAATATGGGGGGCAGGGAGGGGGGAGGATGCACATTTTACTGTACTTAATCTTGGCAGGAAAGAATGAATAAAATAGCTCTGTGGTAAATACACACCACCAACAACAATAACAATATTTCAATATTATAACTGTTTTTAATATAATTTTGGGTGCTGAATTCAAAAAGCACAGTAAAAATGTTGTACCATACACACATGTCTCACAAATTGGATACTGTATCAATTGTTATTCAGCTTTAATTAAGTTTGGATGCTGTTGTTAAAGTGCAATTTATATTAGTTTTTTTGTTTTTCTTAATCAGTGAATTACAGTGTCTTGAGAGTCTTTCAGAAGAGAGCCTTTCTTACTCTGTGTAGGGCAATTCTTTACAGGATCGTTTCATTCAGTCCCATATTACAACACAGAAATATCAAAGCAAGTTATGAAAAATCTATACATGATGGAGGTCAGTTTTGGGTTTAGAATGCCAAATTCGTATAAAACCAGGACACTTTTAAAAAAAAATTATAAAAATTTTGCAGGTCTGTGTAATTCCTACAGTTCTCCCCAATGGATGAGAATACAAAGATTTTTTGCATGATTCCTGATTGTGCCCCATTCTTTGCATAAGTCTGGGAAGAAACACATGTGATTTTCCTGTGTCAGAAATATATTTGTGGACAGATAGACAGAAAACTCTTCATATTTGTATCTTCTCCTCTTTCATCTAGCTTCATCAATTTCTTCAAGTCATTTCATTTAACAACTCAGCTGGAGAAACAGTGTCCTTAAACAATGAAAGGAAAATGGGAAGAGGATTTGATTTATTTAACATTGTCACATTTCCAAACACATCTTTCCAGAGAGTTCAAGTTGGAAGGATGGATCTCAGTGCACCTGAAGAAAAAGAATTCACCATAAATGATGATATAATTGTTTGGCACCGTGGTTTCAATCAGGTTTGAATATTGGGATTTCGGAAGTGGGCTCAAGTGTAAACTGTTGAGATGGAGATCTCCTACTCCAGTTTAAAACAAGAACTTTTTTTCCCCAAAGGTTTTCTTCCAAATGGGCAAGACAGGTTTTTTAAAAACATTTTATTCTAACATTTGGGAGTACTAGCTCAGCTTTGAAAGAAATAGCAGTGTTAGATTCTTGCAGCATAAAAAAAGGAAGGGGAGGGAGCAGAGGAATGTAGCAGCACTTTAAGACTATCTAGTTTTTATATTTGCATGCAGTTTCATAGATACAAACCTACTTTGGATATAGAGTCTGGGAGGCAGGCCTTTATTGGCCTACAGACAGCCACCAAATCTTAAACTACTCACAACAGGACACATAACAAGCCTTGCCAAAAACCCAGATGCTGACTCTCTCCCCTCACATCTGTTTTAGTAATAATATTACAGAGGCCAATAGTGTCACTCACAACATCAGAGGTACAGTTCATTGTTTTTCCTTCAATTAGATATATGCAATCCTATGACAGCAATTTCCCTCTACACTCTACTTTGGACAAACAGGGCAATCTCTATGCAAGACAATAAATGGTCACAAATCTGACATTAGAAATTGCAGTACCAAAACAAAACAAAACAAAACAAATAACAGTTGCAGACCTTTTCAGCCTTCCCGGACATACAGTACGAGATTTAAAGGTTGTGATCTGTGAACAAGGAAATTGCAAAAGAAGACTCAATATAATTAAGTCCGCCCTTAATATATTGATATTTCCTTTTAATGGAGTGCCTTGAAGAATCAAGAACCTCCTTCTTAATAAGGAAATGCACAAATATTATTTGGACTTATGCCTTTTCTTCATAAACTGAAATAGCCTTTCAGGAAGGGCTCTTTTAGTGTCTGAACCATCCTCTGCTATTTAAGCTTGTTTGCAAGTGCCTGGTGGGCTCCTGCATAATAAAGTCCACATATTAATTTTTTAAAAACATGTTTGATGAATGATCTGGCTACCTCTTCAATGGAAATGCTCGATGCACCAGGGAACTGCCAAATATTTTTACCCCCTTTTAAAACAATTACCCTGTTTTTGATAACGCTGGGGGTGGGGGGATATTAAAATATTTGTCATGTATGGTTTCAATGTGTCAGGGCTTTGAGGGATCCAAACAAAGTTTCTTCAAGATCAGCCTGATGTCCCTTCTCATCCCCACTGTACTGGGGATATTTTTTTTAAAAAATATGTATTTGAAAGTGTAGAAACTGATTACTAGTCTCTGTAACCAATACTGAGTTAGATAGATAAATGTTCCACTTGCCATATAAGAACTGCTTCTTATACAGAAATTACTAAATTGAGTAATCAGCTTCACAGGAAGATCACATTTTACATGCTGTTGTTAATGTTTTTGTTTTAATTCCTCCCCCTCCTGTTTATGACTAGGTCTTGCCCCTTTCATTGTGTAACAATGGTTGCCAGCCTGGTACTCAGCAGAAAAGCAAGGAAGGCAAACCATTTTGCTGCTATGATTGTGTTCTCTGCCCAGAGGGGAAGATTGCAAATGGAACTGGTAGGTTCCACCCCATCTTATGGAACATTTCCTCATTGAAATTGTTGGAAAATGTTAATTGATGGTTATTTGCAAGTGAAACATGACCATGGGTCATAGTCCTATATTCCTCAAGTGCAGCAAACTATCCATTTGCGGACTTACTCTGCACTGAGCCAGACACTCTCCTTGCTAACTGATAAGCCTCTCCGAAGCCACCCCATATGGTCATTCCATACTTCTCAGTGGACTTTACTGTACTACATTGTCATTTTTCTCTAAGATAACATGAGCTGACATTAAATTTCATCTCTTACTACTATTACAGATATGAAAGACTGTTCCAGGTGCCAAGAAGATCACTATCCAAACAAGCACAAAGATGGTTGCATCCCGAAAACCATAAGCTTTCTGTCTTATAAAGAACCATTAGGGATCAGTTTAGCTTCAATTGCTGCTTTATTTTCCCTAACCACAGTCTTGGTGTTATGGATTTTTATTAAGCACAAAGATACTCCCATTGTCAAAGCCAATAACAGGGACCTCACCTACATTCTGCTAGTCTCCCTCCTCCTCTGCTTTCTTTCCTCTTACTTTTTCCTTGGCCAGCCTGGGAGACTGGCCTGCCTTCTTCGGCAATCTGCTTTTGCTGTCATCTTCTCAGTAGCCATTTCTTGCGTGTTGGCCAAAACAATCACTGTAGTGGTTGCTTTCGTGGCCACCAAGCCAGGGTCAAAAATAAGGAAATGGATAGGGAAAAGAATGACCAATTCCATTGTGCTTTGCTGTCCTCTTATTCAAGTAGGAATTTGTGTTGGCTGGTTAGGAACTTCTCCTCCATTCCCTGATTTAGACTTCAACTCTGTAACAGAAGAAATCATTGCGCAATGTAACGAAGGCTCTGTTGTCCTCTTTTACTGTGTCCTGAGCTATATGGGTCTCTTGGCTGTCTCCAGCTTCATTGTGGCATTTTTAGCCCGCAGATTACCGGACAGTTTTAATGAAGCCAAATTCATTTCCTTTAGCATGCTGGCTTTTTGCAGTGTGTGGATCTCCTTTGTCCCTGCTTACTGGAGTTCAAGAGGAAAAGGCATGGTGGCAGTGGAAATCTTCTCCATCTTGTCCTCCAGTGCTGGCTTACTGGGTTGTATCTTTGCCCCTAAATGCTACATCATTACTCTGAGGCCTGAGCTAAACAGGAAGGAACATTTGATAAGGAAGAAGAATTAAAGAATCGAGCTGGTTTTCTCATTGCCTGATAGGAAAGGCAAGTACGCTAGAACTGTATAGAGATGTTTGATTAAAACTATCTGGAGATGGAATGAATCACCTCACTAGTAGATGAGTTTTGGAGGGATTCTGAGAAAGAAGCATCAGTCCAGGTCTTAGTATATTTCCTGTTATTATTTGTTTGATGAAAATTTGGGCTACAGTTTCAAAATTTTACAGAAGGGCACCACAAGTTTCTTTGGCATATTGGATTGGATTCAGAGAAGGTTAGTTGAACTTAGATCAGTTGAAATCAGTGGAATAAGTTAGTTGTGGCTTAATCAGGTACCATCTATGTTCTACTTCTCTCACATCCCAAAGAAACTAAAGGTTGCTTCTGGACCATCTCACCCCTTCAGTGGAGGGCATGACTGTCAGCAGAGGTTGTGAAACTTGCTTTTGTGACGACAAATCCTCCAGAAACAGATTCTGGATACATAAGTCTAAAAAGCAACTTTTCCAATCTGTACATATTAGTATTTGAATTGTAGTTAAGGCTGTTCTGCCTAGTTGTTGTTGTTGTATGTCATTTGCAATGTATGGTGTTCTTAAAGCATACCTATTACAGGGGTTCCTTGGCAATTTCTTCAGAGGCCAGTTTGCTTTTGCCTCTCTCTGAGATTGGGAGACTCTGACTTACCCAAGATCACCCAGTGTGTTTTCATGACTGGGTGGGGATTTGAACCCTGGTCTCCATAGTTGTAGTCCATTGGTCAAACCACAACACAACACTAGCTCAAGCTGGGTGTAGCTACTTACATCTAATTTAAAGATATGGAGAAAAGGGATTACATGTCATCAGGTTTTGTTTTTGCACAACTGGGGTACAGTTAAAAGGATAATAATAATAATAATAATAATAATAATAATAATAATTAATAATAATAATTTCCACCTTTTTCCAAGGAAAACAAGGCAGATTACAGCACAAAATATAACAATTAAATATCATAAAAATAAATAATCACAATTATGAACAATCTCATGTCCCAGCCATCTTCCCGATCATAAAAACAAGAGTGGTCTTGGTTCAGTTAATTTCTCTGTTCTTTCGTCTTTGACACAATTTTGTAAGCAGTGAACAGGAAAGGATCTTTTTATCATTGTTTTGATTCACTTCCTCTCACCGTGTATTTGTGCTGCACAGTAATACACAGCAGTGTCCTCAGATTTCAGATTATTCATCTGCAAATAGAGCATACTTTTTGCATTGTCCCTGGAGATGGTGAAGCGGCCCTTGACTGAGTTGGCGTATGAGAGCCTGCTCCCATCATCATATATCCAGGCAATCCATTCTAGTCTCTTTCCAGTTGTCTGTCTGATCCAGTGAATACTATGGCTGCTGAAGGAATAACCAGAGGCCTGACAGGAGAGGTGTAAGGATTCTCCCGGTCTCTTAGTTGCCCCTCCTGATTCATTCAGCTGGACTTGGAGCTGGACCCCTGCAAAGAAAGAGATGGCATAGTATTACATTCCTAGGATGAAGCAATTTGTTTGGAATTTGAAAGAAGAAAAATTACCTCTGAAAACAACTAAGAAGAGAACAAATCGGACCCAAGCAATCATGTTTCCACCTATGCTTTGGGATTGACCAACTGGGAAGTATCAGAAGGTCTCTGGGTGTAGCCAGCTAGATCCTCTTTAAAGTAACTGTAGCCAGTTACTTCCTTCTACATTTACATAGCCTCCTGGATAAAGGTGGCACACAGTTCAATCCATGGCTCACATTCTTCACTTTGCTCTCAAATGTGATTGACCAATAGACACATGCATGTCCCCATTTTACATATGTCTGGTTATAACTTGTTATTGGAGCCGACCTTTGCAGATATATGATGCACATTAGGAATATAAAGACTATTCCCAAATTGTTCCATGCTTAATAAAAAGTGTGTCCTGACACAATGAACCAGCTTGTCAATTCCTGTGAAATTTTTAACCTGTATTCAAGATAACTATAAGTAATATCATTATAGTTTTGTATACTTAACTAAGTAACTCGTCCTGGCCTGATATCTTCTCTAAACATGATGGAAACCTTGTTCAACCATACTCCAGTCACCAGCATAATAGACCCTCTTTCCCCATAGAGGGATGCACCGTAAAGTAGTTTAGGGGAAGAAGTTACAATTGTAGCAATGGTAACAAAATTGTGACAAAGTAGCAGTAGTAAATTACCTAGATTTGCTCACCCATAACTTTCATATTTACAATCACTACTTAATCATGATTTTGGCACTGCTGCCACAGTTCTAACTTCCCTCCAAAAGATGGATATAATATTTGAAAATATTTTTTTAAAAAATGATCATAAATGTTTTTTGGGGGTCTGTTTGTCAAGAAGTCCTTATGATAAGAATCTCAGACTGATGAGGATCTTTTCAATTCATTATGTATTCTGCCCAAAATTTGTACGTGATTTTTGGGGGGTAGAAAACAGCTTTTTCTGTGCAGGAAACAGCATTTTCTATCTGGAAAATATTATTTTAATATTAATCTGTTCATAAAATGCTGTAATTGCAGATATATTTGTAAAATATTTCACTGGTTTTCTCAGAGTTTCTGAGGAACAGGAAAATAATACAGAAACAAATCGAAGAAGCATAAATAACACCCCCCCCCCACACACAAATAATCTTATGAAAAAATGGGAGCTTTTCTTACACACTGCAAAAAAATTGGAAAAACTATCCAGAGCCTCATTTCCATCACTTTAATGATTGCAGTGTTGTCCAGAACCAAAAATGTTGCTGTATTTCAGCACTGAACCTGAATACTATCCTTTAGGATGACTTGAAAGAGGTCATAGAACTTGATTTGCATGCTGCCTAAGAAGCTTGACAACAGTACATATGAAAAGGATTTAGGAGTCTCAGGAGTTTATCCCACGACGAGAATTGGAAGTATAATCCAATGGCAATCTGAACGCAATCATGGGGTTTCGCGTTATTGCATGAAAGCTGATCACACACATTTTTGGGCAATGAGAAGTCCTTCCCAATGCAATTATGGGGGTTCACGTTATTGCGTGAGAAGCTATCACATGCAATTTCAGGCAGTGGGAGGCAATTTTGGGCAGTTCTGAATGCAATGCAGTGTCAATACGTAATCACGTAAATTCTCTGAACTAGCAAATTTACTCAATTCCGAACTGACCCCACTTTCATTTCTTTCAAGATTGAGAGAAATTCCTTCCATGTGATAAACTCCTCAGTAGACTGAGAGCTAAACAATGTGATGCAGCAGCTGAAAGAGCCAATGTGGTTCTAAGCTGCATCAATAGCAGTATAATGTCTCTAGATCAAGGAACATAATAGTACCTTTATATTCTGCTTTGGTCATTCCCCATCTGGAATACTGTTTCCAATTCTGGACACCACAATGCAAGGATATGGTCAATCTGGACTGTGTTGAGGAGGGAAACAAAAATGGTGAATGGTCTGGAAGCCATGCCCTAAGAGAAGCAGATTAGAAAGCAGGGTATGTTTAGTCTGAAAAAGAGAAGGTTAAGAGATGATATGATAGCCATGTTTAAATATCTGAAGGCATGTTGCATTGAAAATGGATCAAGCTTGTTTTCTATTGCTCCACAGACTAAGACAGAGTGCTATGGATTCAAACTACAGGAACACAGATTTCCCAAAACATTAGAAAGGACTTCCTGAAAGTAAGAGCTATTCAACTGTGGAATAGACAGAGGCTGGATGGCCATAGTCAGCTGGAGGAAATATAAAACCATGAAGAGATTTACTAACCCAGTCTTGGAAGCTCTCAGCTGCCACAGTTTGGATGCACAGCTGAATTTCTCCTAAGAGGATCATTAATTAAATAGACACCATAAGGCCCTGCCATGCAACAACAGGGAGCAAGCTTGTTTTCTGCTGCTCCAGAGAACAGGACCTGAAACAATGGATGCAAGGTACAGGAAAAGAGATTCCACCTCAACATTAGGAGGAACTTCCTGACAGTAAGGGCTGTTCGACAGTGGTACACACTCCCTCGGAGGGTGGTGGAGTCTTCTTCCTTGGAGGTCTTTAAACAGAGGCTGGATGGCCATCTGTTGGGGATGCTTTGATGGAGAGTTCCTGCATGGCAGTTGGACCGGATGGCCTTTGCGGTCTCTTCGAACTCTGTGATTCTATGATTCTATGAGATCAACACAGAGATTAACATGTAATTCAATTTGTTTCAACCAAAGGTCACACATTACACACACACACACACACACACACACCACTCACTCCCATGCCAGTATTCTCTGAAGATGCTAGCCTCAGATTAAACTTTTCCACAACATGGCAACATAGCCCAAAACCTCCAAAAAAAACCCTAACTATGCTATTGTAGCTTCATCCTGAAGAAAAACCAGAGCTGGTCTTTGAAGCGGATACTTAGAGACAGGGCAATTGTTTCTATAAAGCTTATGCTTCCTCTTTTTTTGTCAAGCAGACAAACGTATTCTGTGTCACTGTGTTCCTGGCACAGTAATACATGGATGTGTCCGCAGTTGACAGCGAATTCAGCTGGAGAGAATAGTCATTCTTGGAAGCATCAGTAGAGATGGACACCCTACTCTGGAAGGCTGAGCTATACTGAGTTATCCAAGTAGAACCTCTGTAGAATCCTCTCCCTATCCATTCTAGCCCTTTTCCTGGTGGTTGGCGGATCCAGTTCCAACTATAACCAGAAGTAATAACATAACCAGAGACAGCACAGGTCAGTCTCAGGTTATCTCCAGGCTTCAGGGTTTTTTCAACAGGTTGAGTCAACTGTATTTCAGAAGTCAATCCTGGAAGAAAGAAGAGAAATTGCATATCTTCCTTATGAATCTGCAGATCGAAAAACAGAAAAATATACATGGCTACTGAAAAGGTTGTACAATACAATAATTCACACAAATTTGTTGTTTTCCTTGCATATATTTGATGTAGATGGTAGTGAGGAACACATTTTTAGGTGAAGATCTTTAGCTGGCTTAAAAGAACCTAGACTTATGAGACAAAACAGTCTTGAATGGATCAGTAACCAAGCATATGGTATTTTCAATGCAGCATTTTATGCCTGCTCCTGATTTTCCTGCGGTCATATGGACACCCTGACTTTTTAAAAGAGACACTGACCTGGCTTAGTCATTGAAAAAACAAAGAACAATAAGATTAAAGTCTCCATTGTGCTGTCCAGGACATGCTCAGAAATGCATAAAGCTTGCTTTTAAAGCAGGGCATGGTACAGGGGTGAATTTGCATGTCCAGGGCATGCATAATGCTAAGACATAAAAAGAGAGCTGAATGCACACATTCACTTATATCTCTATTTCTGCACTTTCTTTTCATGTAGCTGAAAAGGGTCATCAAGTGTGTTTATTATGTTATATAAGTGCTTCTATGCTCTGCAAAGAATTGTCCTGATAGACATGGCAACTAACACAAAATGCAGCAATCACATTGTTTTCTGATGCTCACTTTGTGGACAATGGGAGTAAACAGACAGGCAAAAAGAGGTGCTTTTGGGCTGCCTTGAAGGTGTGGTGTTTAGATGACACGCCTTGAAGCCAGCAGAAAAAATGTCTTTATGCAGAGAAAAGCTGTTTCAAAAAGAAGCAGCTTTTTCCTGCTTCTTCCTGGCTTGAAGCCATGTCATGTGGTCATGACATGAGCACTCCAGCTGCCTTGGGAGCCGGTGGTGCAATTGGTGGGGTTCAGAAAAGGGAGCTTCAAGCTACTTTTTCCTGCCCATCTGTTTCGCCCCCCTGTGAATCTTACACCAAACACACTGACTCAAAATTTGTTTTTACACCAAAGTAATGGTTATGAACTATGAAGCTATAAAAGATTTGAGGTTAAAATATCAACAGGACAAGGTTAAAATATCAACAGGACAATAATCTCATAAACGGTCCCACTTTTTCAGAAGTCGTGAAAGTGTGATCCCTTATACAGCAAGTTAAGCTACAAAGACATAACAACCTTTCTGACTGTTAACCCAATGGGTAGGCAACTACTCAATAGGTGAACTCAAGGTTTTGGTGAAACTGTGCAGGTGGTTGCACACCTGTAGGATCCAGCATATTGATGCAGACATATATATCCTCAATAATAAATGTATAGGAGATTTATGACAATCTGTGGAAGGACGTATTCATAATGTATTCCTTTGCTTAGAGTCCCAGTGGTGTATCCTGTCAGCAAGAGAAACTAAGGCCCTCAACAGACCGGTGATAAACGCCAGCATCGGGGCAGAGTGGGGGCATGGCGACTTCATGCCGGCCACCCCGACTCCACCTCATGCTGGTATCATGCCACATGCCCCACCACACATCGGGTGGCGTCACGCCACATCTTTGGTGCAGCTTGTACACGCGCTGTACCAAAGAAGCTCAGAAGAGCCATGGCAGCAGCCAAAAGAGCACTGTTTCCATGGCACAAAAAGAAGTCGCTCTTTGTGGCTTCTTTTTGTGCCAGGCTGGAGGTGTGGCATGCTGTTGCCACGTCCCCAACCCAGCACTTCCAGGGGCAGCACAGAGCCACCTCTTAGTGGCCATCTGCTGAGCCCCTCAGTTGGAAACAATGAACAACACAAACTTTTCTGAGGTGGCATGCTGATATTGGGGTTCTATGTTTTTCCTCTGCAGTCTGGTAAAATGAGTAACCCTCCCTTTGCAACTAGAGAACTGGCAGAAAGTCTCTTGGGGATGGAGACAGACAGACACTGTGCCTATTTTAAGGCAACTGCTGAGGAAGCCATCTAACCCACAAAAACAACAAAAAAGGCATGCTTCATTGGCGATTTTATTCCCCCAATGGTCAACTATATATTTATTTTTCACTATATTCCAGCTGCCCTCTTGTGGAAAATCTGGTGATTAATGCTTTGATTTAAACTGGAGATGCTTCTCCAAACTGAGAGCCATCAAACATGGCCATAGAGAGAGTGGACCACAGAGGACCAGCTGCCCTATTTATGGTCTCGGTTTATCACACTAGAGGGCACACTAGAGGGCAAATGCCTTATGTTTAACATAGGGCATTTCCTGTTTAATTCCTGTTTAATTCCTGTTTGCCCTCTAGTGTGATAAACCCATATGAAGGCCACAGAGAGAATGCAGCTCAGAAATCATTGCCAAATGCAGAGAGGCTTTCGTATCCTACTCCTATAGGATAAGACATCATCTGACATTTTATGATTGAGTACTGTCACATGCAGGGTTTCAAAGAGCTTTTTAAAATTTATTTTAAAAAATCAAAAGTTGGAAACAAGCAGAGTGGATGCCAATGAAACTTTATTTTGAATGTCCAAAGAAAGTTATGTGATTTATTTAGCTTCCCCCTTTAAAACACAATGGACATCATTAGAGAAAAAAATTGGATTCTTCATCATGCCCAGCATTATGTCCAGTCCTACACCTATCTAACATTAGACCCTTTGTGGTAGTGAAGTGTCCTTTGTAGTTCCACATCCTATGAAACTGTGAGATTTGTAGTTTGCTGTGGCACCAGAGCACTCTGACAGATAAGACTAAATATCTTACAAAAACACATATCCCAGAATACCACAGCATTGAGCCATGACAGTTAAAGAAGTGTCAAACAGCATTATTTCTACAGTGCATATGAGGCTCCAGGGACTGAAAACTATAAATTGCCAATGATAGGAAGTATATGTGTTTTCTCCTAAGAGGACATAAAATATAAAGTACTTTGTGCTTTGTTGAGGAAAAAGCCATATAGGATGTGGATAGCTAGGCATTTTCTGTTTGACATTTCAGAAGTTTCTTCATTTATGAGCAAGGTTGCAAAAAGAAAAAAAGAATGTGAGATGGGGTTATCATAGAAAAATGACAGAGCTTACATTTCAATAACATCTATGCTAGTGTGGATTTATCCTGGATAAAAGTTAGAGCTGTGGTTTGAAGCAGACACACAGAGAAAGAGCAACCGTTTCTATGAAACACATGCTTCCTCTTTTTTATGTAAAGAAGACTGATTTGCTCTGTGTCACTGTGTCCCTTCCACAGTAATATATGCCTGTGTCTGCAGATGTCATGGAACTCATCTGAAGAGAATATTCATTCTTAGAACCATCCGGAGTTATAGAGATCCTGGTCTTGAAAGCTGAACCATAGTCAGTTCTCCAGGTGGAAGCTCTGAAATATCCTCTCCCTAACCATTCTAGCCCCTTTCCTGGTGGTTGACGGACCCAGCGCCAAGCAGACCCAGCCGTGATGGTGTAACCAGAGACAGTGCAAGTCAACCTAAGAGATTCTCCAGGTTTCAGTATTCCTTCACCAGACTGAATCAATTGTATTTCAGAGGACAATCCTGGAAGACAGAGAGAGAGAAAAAATAGTGCATCTTCAGTAATGAACTTTGTAAATTATGAAATAGAGAATCCAAGCCTGCTGAAAATTTTTTTCATGCCTCACTACAATAAATCACAAAAATTGTTCACATTTGTCACGAGAATGGGGAAAACTTTTGTAACTCATTCCACACTACATGGTAGGGAGAGGATGTTCTTGAATATCAGAGGAATCTGATATTGTACTGTCTTCCTCAGTACAATCTTTTCCTATAGAAGTAGTGAAAGTCCTCTTCTGAACACTGACCTGTCTTAAGCACTGAGATGATCAAGAGAAATATGACCAGGGAGTCCATTGTGTGCAATAGGATGTCACAAATGTACTAAGATTCAACTTTAAAGGATAAAGAACAGGCCCCAATTTGCATATCGAGGGGGTGATTGGTGCTTTACATAGAAAGGACCATAAAATACAACTCAGTGATCACTGGAGCAAAATAAATAGTGGTAAACAAAAGAGGAAAAGGAGATAAACCCAAGATTAAAAAAGCCTAGATTAGAGTTGGAGTGAGATTTTGCTCAATTCTTGGGCAAAGTCTTGCCATGGAATGGGCCCACGCAAGACTTTGGATTTACTGCTCTTAGCAGCCACTTATGCAGAACCCTGGTATTGGTCTCTTAAGGAGTCCCAGTGTAACAGGCTCCTTTCTGGTGAAGCATTGGGGGTTAGTCATATAGTGATTTGAGTGCTGGGTTAGGAACCAGTGAGTCCAGGGTTCAAGTCCCTACTCAGCCATGGAAACCCACTGGGTGACCTTGGGCAAGTCACATCTCTTAGCCTCAGAGCGAGACAAAGGCAAACTCCCTCTGAAAACATCTGGACAAGAAAACCCCATGATATGTCCATCTTAGAGGTACTATAAACTTGAGATTACTTGTAGACACATGATAACAACAAATCACAAAGATACAAATCACTTCATCGGTTTGTTTTAAAGTCCATGAAACAAGGCAGCAGGTTTTGTAGTTTATTTGCGGACTTCATGCAAATGCCATTGATCTCGAAACTGTGAAAACTGTTACCAAGAATGACCAAAAACAATCTCACCAGAATCAAAGGCATGTAGGACCCCAATTTTATAAATGAGAATGAGAAAGGGACCCCAAAAGCATTAGTGTGTGTGTATGTAGGGGCAAACTTCCTTGCCCTCCCCCAGCCTGGCCAGCCTGCCTGCTCACTAAGGTCCTCCTAAGGCCTTGCTGGCCCCAAGGTCCTTTGAGCCCCTTCATGGCAGCTGCCCTCCTACGCCCCCCCAAGGCTCTCAGATGGGGCCCCCCATGTGGTGGCTCTGAAGGCCTCCCTGTCCTCCAAGACCCTCAGTAGACCTCCATGGTAGTTTTTAAAGCCTCCCTCCACCCTCAAGGCCTTTGGAGTCCTCATGTGGTGGCTCCAAGGGCCTCCCCAGCCCCAAAGTCCTCAGTAAATTCAAGTCCCCTTCTACTTCCCCATTCTGGTGGAAGCCTACCCATGAGTAATTGCCATCGCCAGAGGGAAACAGGAATGGGGGTTCTAACCCTTTACCCCCAAAAGGAGGAGAGCATGACCGGGTGTCACCCCTCTTCTGGGGTATAGAGGTGCAGGGCCCTCATAGGAAAGGATCGTGGCGGTTGTGTTCACCACATATCTTGGTGGCAGCAGTGGGATAACAAGACCCATCGGCCTGCCATCATAGTAAGGATTGTGGGTGGACCGAACGTGTGAGTTCACTACAGGGAGGCAGGACAGATCCCCACTATTTTCAGTCAGCAACTTCTGCTGCTACTTTTCCCACAGCTCCAAGACAGATTGCTGTTAGCTGCCATTTACCTTCCCTTCCTGCAAGAACATTAAAATAAAGATTCCCGCCCACCCACCTGCTTTCCAACACCTCATTGTGACCTTAAAGCACACAACCAGGAATGGCACAGAAGAGGGAAACTGGGTAGTTTTTCCTTTCCCCATGCCACTCCTGGAGGTGTGCTTTGAGGTCACAATGAGGCAGTGGGCACTTCACAAGCAGGAAAAAATCTTTATTTTAATGTCATTGCAGGTGGGGAAGGTAAATGGCCAGCACCGATCTGTCCTGGAGCTGGAAGAAAGTCTGCCATTATGGTAACTGACAGTGGGCCACAGCATTGTCTGCAGTGTGGACAAATGATGCTGACAAAACATGTAAGAGGCAGCTCTGGGGCAGGTGCATGGCAGAAGAGATGAAGAATCCATTTGGACTTTTCCTCTAAGTGTAGACTTGCTTTTGGTGTGTATAAAGTTATGCAGCATAGACTGTGGTTTTAGCTATATTTTTTTATTTAAAAAATGAAACAAAATTAATGTTTTACAGTCAGCCCTCTGTTCCAACAGATTCTTAATCCACAGATTCGAGCATCCACTGCTTGAAAATCTGCAAAAAATATTTAAATTCCAAAAGGCAAACCTTCATTTTGCTGTTTTATATAAGGGGCACTATTTTACTGTTCCATTGTTTTTAATGGGACTTGATCATCCACAAATGTTGGTATCGGCGGAGGATCCTGAAACCAAACCCCAGTGGATACCAAGGGCTCACTGTACATCTAGATATGGATTGAAATGTGCATCTGAAAGGAGAATATGACTGGGACAGCTGCAGAGAGTTAAGTCAGGAGTAGAGAATTGATGAATATTTGAAGCATGACCACATTTGGAATTAGTTCGACAGGTTCAATTGGGCAACTTCTTATTTTCTGTTGAGGGAGTCTTATGGACTTTATGCTATGAAACTTCCAGTAATTGCTGTTCCTAGCCTTGTCTCATTAAAAGCAACTCAGAATACCTCCTAGTAACACAGTGAAAAGTGGCCCTGCTTTAGGAAATGCCTAGTCACCATGAAGCTGGTATTTGTCTAGGTTCCCCATTGCTTTTGCATGCTGTGTATGCTCTGGCACAGTAATACATGCCACTGTCCTTTGTCTCCATGCCTCTCAGCTCTAAATAAACTTCACTCTTGGAAAGATCTCTGGAAATGGTGAGAAGGGGTTTTCAGGGATTCTGAGTAGCGCTTATCATCATCCCAATAGACAAGGGTCAGCCATTCCAATCCTTTCCCTGGGGGCTGACGAATCCAGCTCACAGAATAGGCACTTGAAGTGAGAGTGAACCCAGAAATTTTGCAGGCGAGCCTGAGGGTCTCTGAAGGCCTTAGTTCCACAGAACTGATCTGTCCCAGCATCACTTGACAATAGATGCCTAGAAAGGAATAGGAAAGGTCCTTTAAGAATAAAGACCAATCTCTTCCATGATAAACATGCAGAATTAAAATTAATAGTAAATTAATTGGTTCTTTGAGAGTATTGGCTCTATAGAATCATAGAATCCTAGAATCATAGAATCATAGAGTTGGAAGAGACCACAAGGGCCATCTAGTCCAACCCCCTGCCATGCAGGACGTCCAAATCAAAGCATCCCTGACAGATGACCATCCA
The DNA here is from genome assembly GCA_034509955.1 of Urosaurus nigricauda. Lineage (NCBI taxonomy): Eukaryota > Metazoa > Chordata > Lepidosauria > Squamata > Phrynosomatidae > Urosaurus > Urosaurus nigricauda. The sequence goes on from JAOEGL010000006.1 coordinate 5,904,046, forward strand.
GCCTCTGTTTAAAGGCCTCCAAGGAAGGAGACTCCACTACGCTCCGAGGGAGTGTGTTCCACTGTCGAACAGCCCTTACTGTCAGGATGTTCCTCCTAATGTTGAGGTGGAATCTCTTTTCCTGCAATTTATATCCATTATTCCGCGTCCTAGTCTCTGCAGCAGCAGAAAACAAGCTTGCTCCCTCCTCAATATGACATCCCTTCAAATATTTAAACTTACAAGGTGTGATGCCCAACAGGACCATGGAAAAAAACAAAGACTGCATCCTTCTTTTTGTAAGTGGGAAGAAAGAAAAAACCGTCTTTGGCTACTGAGTTAATCCTTGCCTTTGTTTGAAGCAGCTTTTAAACTCCCATAGAAAAGAAAATGCAGAATGAATAGCATTTGCCTATCTAAACTCTATGTAAATTGGCTGGAGGAGTTATTTCCATAAAGAGATGCTCTTGTCATGAAATGCATATATAGAAGGGCCGAAACACAAGTTCATGCTCCTCTCCTCCACAGTAAAAGTGCCTCTCTGGTTGATGAGACCTGAAATCCTCATTCAAGTATGGATGGCACAAACTTAGAATAACCAAGGTTGAAATAAAATCCCCAGCATTCATGATCAGTCCAAGAAAATGTAAAAAGTTGTCACTCTTCGTGATGATTTATAAAACAATGTCAATTTCATTTCAGTGAGGATCCATATTAATATAGGAAGTTGTTTCATACTGAGTAAGACCATTAACTTATCTGGACCAGCACTCTCTACCATAACTGATAGGCCCATGTCTATGTTTCAGACAGTTTCTGCAACCCTACCTGGAAATGCCCAAGAATGACCATGGAAGTTTACAGGTGCAGTTTATATGATGGATGAAGGAGCCCCTCACCTGAGGTTCACAAATCCATATTTAAAAACAGAAAAACAAAACAAAACAAAAACCCTCCATGTCAAAATACAACAAAAACTACCAGAGTTTTACTTCAAAAATAAAGTAAATGATCCAAGTTGAATAAACACTGAATAAACACATCTATACCTGATGTTTAAAGGCATTAAAACAGACCAATATTGGGCCAGGAACAGACTTCCAACATGAGACATTCTGAGAATCAAATCAGAACTGATCATTTGACCTTTTTGCCATGGCTTTTGATCACAGAGGTGGAGGCAGCTCAGGGAAGTTCATAGGAGGAAGACACTGAAGATGAATCCTTTCCGTACATACTGGAAGAAAAAAAAGACCCACAAACATTATGCTTGCTTGCTTGCTTGCTTGCTGCATATCTTTGGAATCCTTGAAACAGCTACAGATTCAGTATAAAATTGTTTCTGATATGAATATAGGCACCTAATACTCCTCATACAATCTATTGTGGGTTTATATTTGAGAGTATTAAAGGAATGGGGTGCCATTATCTGATTGTCTTGATTGTGACTTGCACTCAGGACAGTTAAAACAGAATAGAGAGAAACAGGATAATGCCCAATTGGCAAAGGAGTCAGGCAAGGTCACCTGTTCAGCTTGACCTTGGGCAAATCCCAGCCTCTCAGCCTCAGAGGATGGCAATGGCAAACCTCCTTTGAACAAATCTTGCCTAGAAAACCCAATGAGAGATTTGCTTTAGGGTCGCCATAAATCAAAATGACTTGGAGGCACATAACAACAACAGGAAGAAACAGTGGGTTTCACCAGATTAGTTATCCTCCATTTTGTGTGCTTTTCACTCAGACTGTGGGTTGAGAAGCCTCTGAATGAACTTGGAGAGCTTCCATCAGTAATGTTGGTTTTTGTCAGCTTCAGATTCACTTCCCCTCACTGTGCCACTTGTACAATAATACACAGCAGTGTCTTCCAATTTCAGGCTGTTCATCTGCAAATACAGCAAGCTGTTTGAGTTGTCCCTGGAGATGGTGAATCGACCTTTCACTTGACTTGAGTAATATATGGTAGATGAGACTGAGTTTATGTATGCTACCCATGTCAAGCCTTCTCCAGGAGCTTGTCTCATCCAGTGTGCCCCGTAACTGCTGAAAGTGTATCCAGAGACTTGACAGGAGAGGTGGAGGGAATCTCCAGGCCTTCTTATAGCTCCTCCAGACTCCACCATCTGGACCTCTGATTGAACACCTGAAATAAAATCCAGTGTAATGAGAGCTTTGCATACTTACTCACACAATATACCATTCAGCAGTATTTGAAAGGAGAACAATTACCTCTAAAAACTGCTACAAAGAAAACAGAGTGAAGCCAAAATATCATTTTTCTTTCCATTGTTTTGAAATGTATGGACTAAAAAGTGGTTACAGACTCACTGGATGGATGTATCTAAGTGTAGTTGGGTCAAGGAGACACAGACACTAATTTAAAGAGGAAGCCATCTCTGTATTTACATATAGTTCGGGATAAAAGAGCCTTGGCTGCTGTCAGCATCTCTGTTCCTCTCCATGCCTCCATAACCACAATGTCATATTAGTTTGGCCCACTGAGTAGGGGAAGGGTTTTTTTACTTGCCTAATGAGTTCAAAAGGGGAGCTGAAGATTGCAAGGGACTGCAATTGTCAAGTCTAAGGGTAGACACTTTTCATCTTGAATAAGGTAAAGATAGCTCTCACCAAAGCTACTCCTGGTCTATTATTATTATTATTATTATTATTATTATTATTATTATATAGTGCTGTAAATTTGCACAGTGCTGTACATACAATCTTATAGTTAAATGGATCCCTGCCCTCAGGTTTACAATCTAGAAGAGACAACACAAAAGGAGAAGGGAAAGGTGGTGGGAAGGGGATGAGGTCCACTGGTTCTTCCTCTGGGGTCTGGACCAGGCAGATGGACTGGAGGGAGGGCTTGGGTTCTTAATACATAGTTAAAAGGAAGCATCCTGGGGCAGATGGCACATGTGGACACAAGATACAATGGAGGATTCTTGGACTGAAATAAGGACAGACACCTCTTTCCTTGAGACATCAAGAAAACCCTATGAAAGATTTGCCTTAGGGTTGCCATAAATCAGAAATGGCTTGAAGGCACACAATACAACAAGCCAAGATGCCATCAGTGTATGCTGTTAAAAAAATGAGGGGGAATATGAGTTCCCTTCCCTCAGTCCATCAGGTTCCTCTCTCATATGCATTTAATAACAATAACAACAATATTTATAGCAATACAACAATAATGCTCTTGTTGTTATTATTGATGTTGTGTGCCTCCAGGTTATTTCCATCTTATGGTGAGCTATCACAGGGGTTCGCCTGAGGAAATTCAAAGTGTTTGAATGGCATTTGCCATTGCCTTCCTCCAAGACTGAGAGAAGATGACCTGCCCCATGCTCACCATTAGGTTTCTATGGCTGAGTAGGAATTCAAACTCTGGTCCACCCACTGAACATGTGAATAAATGCCCCACATTGGATGATGATGGTGGTGATCATCATCATCATCATCATCATCATCATCATCATCATCATCGGGTCCAGTGTGGTGAAGAGGGAAGAGCACTTGTCTCTTTCAGTTCTCAAATAAAAATAGACACTGTTGTAAAAAATAAATAAATAAAACCAGTATAGATTTATGGGACATGATGGATTTGGGTGTACTGCTCACACTGTGAGCAAAAAATTATTAGTTCCTTTGTTTTAACTGACAGTTCAGACAAAAATAGATATGAATCCAGATACTTAATAAATAAACTAATAAACATATGAATGGAAACCAAACAGCCTCAGAATGCTCTGCCTCTCACCCTCTTTTGTAAAAATTGGTTCCAAAAGGCCATAACACAGAAGATAAGCTGTGAAGAAACAAACTAATGAGGTCTGGTCAGTCAATCAAATTCTTTCACATGCTGAGTTATAAGAAGGAAAGAATATCTCCTAAATGCCTGTTTTTAAAAAGGTTAAAAGGAGGATAAGATAGAGTTTGGACAGTCAGAGACAAGAGTGAAGACCAATAAAATGTGAGAGAAATTGATAAGATCTGAATAGGATTTTGGGAGCTGAGAATGTGGGAAGATTTCAAGGAATTCATAGTGTCCCATAAATCTATACTGGTTTTATTTATTTTTTTACAACAGTGTCTATTTTTATTTGAGAATTGAAAGAGACAAGTGGTCTTCCCTCTTCACCACACTGGACTCGCTGATCAACACAGCTATTTGTCCAGACTAGTAGGCATCACCTTGAGGCCCAAATACCACTTCCAGGGAGAGATTGTGGAGGTGAAAGGACAAGGTGAGTGATAGAAACTCAAAGGTTGGACCTGTGGGGTCAGCCTGGATAGGGGACCCATAAGAGAAGCTCATCCTTGCAATGTTCTAGAGGCACACTGAAGAAATGTCCTGTACAATACAAACATCACAATTGACATGTTCCACCAATGCCTCCTAGTGGGCATGAACTTGCAGTTCCTGGACCTTTTTGCCGTAATGTTAAGCACAGTGCCTCTCTCCTTGTGCAGTAATACAAAGCAGTGTCTTCTACTTTCAGGTTATTCATTCGCATGTAGAAATTGGACCCATCCTTTGAGGCTGTGAATCGATCCTGGATGGTGGGAGAGTAAAAGTTTGTGACAGAAGGTTTCCAGTAGCTGATCAGCCACTCAGGGGCCTTCCCAGGTTTTTGTCTAAGCCAAGACATCCACCATTGGTCAGCTTTGTCCATGGTGCACATCAGTTGGGTTGACTCTCCAGGTTGTTTCACCTCAGCCTTTGACTGGACTATGACATCTTGGAACTGGGCACCTGTAGGAAGAAAGTGAGATATTGTGGGCAGCAGAAACCTCCTTTTCTTCTATGCTTTGGAATGAAGTTTGAAAAACATCAGAATTTTTTTAAATGCAAGCCAGTGTTAAGATATATCTGTCTAAAGCAATCATGGAGAAGATACCTTCCAAGATAGCTAAAAGGACAATGAAATGACACGAGGAGAACATTTGTGTTGTCAAGGGAAAGGTTCACAGAATTGTCAGTGTTAGTCTTCTCTGTGTAGGGGATCTGCAGGATTGATTGAATTTTCAGTGGCCAGGACATGAGTTATTTATGATCTACAGAGGAAATAGCCCTCCTCCTTTGCATACACCTATTTATAAAGGGCAATAGCTTGCCAAACCAGGCTGACAGCTAAAAATGAGGAACAATTCAGAAAGGAGAGATGGTAACTCTTCATGATCTCTCCTTTGCATGCACAGATCAGAATTCCAAGACAGATTTTCAACAGTTGTGCACTTAAAACCTAGAGAATGCTCAGAAACAATGGGAAACATGGTTAGAATATTTGGAGAGACAAAAGTGGGCATCATGTCGCTCCTAAGAAAGAGTTATTGTTACACTGTGAATGGGAGACTTGGGTTTAAACATGATGCCTGCTTGTCATTGTCTCCTTTCTCAGTGAGGATATTCAGAGTCCTAGAAATAATAGAGATGATTTTACTTTCATGTGGACACAATTGTATTCTGAAAGGACTGAGGAAATAGTTCCTAACAATTTTGTCTAAAAAAAGAATGAGCAAATATTTCTTAATTGGGCCATCAAATTAATTAAAAAGAGGGGGGAAATCCCAAACATTTTCCACCTCCCAGTTGTTTTCAAAACCCTGTTGCGGTCCTAAAGAGAAATTTGCAGCTATAAAGGGAAAGTGAGAGCCCTGTGACATAGTAGTTTGAACACTGGACTAAGATTTGATTCCCAGCTCAGCCATGAAACCCACTGGGTTACCTTGGGCAGGCTGTTCTCAGCCTGAGGGGAAGGCAATGGCAAACCACTTCTGAAGAAATCTTGCCAAGAAAACCCCATGATAGATTAGTCTTAGGGTCTCCATAAGTTGGAAACAACTTGAAGACATACAACAACAAGGGGAAAGTGCGGACTATGGAAAGGACTCCAAAAACCACACTTAAAAGTCTTTGCCCTGCTATGAGGATAACTGCAATCATAATGACAATGCTTTCAATTTAATTGGGTCGGAATAATTTCAGAACAGTACTTGACAAAAATATTTATCCATACTTGCATTGCAGCATTGAATGAGTCTTCTACTATATCATTTAATGGCACAGTGCCTTCCCAATGAAACCAGAATTAATTTCCATATTTACTTATTAACCTCAATTTTCTTGTGATTTTAAAGCTACACTTATACATTTTCATTAGATGGTTTCTCATAATCTTAATCATTTTTATATGTTTTCATACTGGATGAATGCTGTTAGGATACTGAGAATGTATATCTCGAAGTTCTGATGGCATTTCTTTTACAATGGCTGACAGATCATGCTGTATTGTAAATTCTGCTGCTGCTAAAGGTTCTGCTTTTCAGATATCAAAAAAACAGTCTTGGAACAGTCTGAGTTTTTCCAAGTTCTGTACTCCATTTATTACCACCATGAAAATTAAATCAAATGAAATAATCCCTGGCACAGTTATGTCAGATGAATGAGGAAACAGCATCTGAATTCACAGTATCAATTCAGTAAGGTTTCAATGTGCAACCACTGTTGTCTAGTAGATTGAACATTGGTCCACAAGGTCTGCATTTATACTGCAGAATTAATACAGTTTGACACTGCTTTAACTGCCATGGCTTAATGCAATGGAATTCCAGGATTTGTAGTTTTATGAGATATTTCATTTTCTCAGAGAGAAATCAGAGAGCTTGACACGACAAACTACAAATTCCAGGATTTGATAGGATGGAGCCGTGATAGTTAAAGCATTGTGAAACTGTATTAATTCTACAATGTAGCAACAGCCAAATAGAAGCTTTTCATGTGGATTGAGAAAGTCTTTGCATTCCAATTTAGGTAGGTGTGTCGTTCAATAATTTTGCATTCAAATGTGGAAAAAATGAGGCAAGACAACAGAGTGGTATTGAACTAGGGCCACTTTCTCAATTTAATATGACTGAAAAGGGATAATGTGCCTGAAAGCTATCCCATTCTTCAAATTTAATGTCTTACTTCCTGGGCAGAAGGCCTCCAGAGAGGTCAGGAAAGAAAACAATTTCCACTATTGGCCTCTCCAACATGGATAAGGAGGATAGTTTCTGCTTGGACTTTCATCTAAGTTTGGTAGTTTCAAGTGAATGATGACACTGACTCTGAGTAGTGTCACTCCATAGCCTACCCATGGTTCACACAACATTGAAGAACAGCTCTCTGGTATGGCCTACCATCCTAGAATCATAGAATCATAGAATCATAGAAATTTAGAGTTGGAAGAGACCACAAGGGCCATCCAGTCCAACCCCCTGCCATGCAGGAACTCCCAATCAAAGCATACCCGACAGATGGCCATCCAGCCTCTGCTTAAAAACCTCCAAGGAAGGAGACTCCACCACCCTCCGAGGGAGTGTGTTCCACTGTCGAACAGCTCTTACTGTCAGGAAGTTCCTCCTAATGTTGAGGTGGAATCTTTTTTCCTGCAGTTTGCATCCATTGTTCCGAGTTCTGTTCTCTGGAGCAGCAGAAAACAAGCTTGCTCCCTCCTCAATGTGACATCCCTTCAAGTATTTAAACAGGGCGATCATATCACCTCTTAACCTTCTCTTCTCCAGGCTAAACATTCCCAGCTCCCTAAGGCGTTCTTCATAGGGCAAGGTCTCCAGACCCTTCACCATTTTAGTCGCCCTCCTTTGGACCCGCTCCAGTTTCTCCACATCCTTTTTGAATTGTGGTGCCCAGAACTGGACACAGTATTCCAGGTGGGGCCTGACCAATGCAGAATAGAGTGGCACTATTACTTCCCTTGATCTAGACACTATACTTCTATTGATGCAACCTAAAATTGCATTGGCCTTTTTAGCTGCTGCATCACACTGTTGACTCATGTTCAACTTGTGGTCTACTTGGACTCCTAGATCCCTTTCACATGTTGTCTCATTCAGTCAGGTGTCCCCCATCCTATATTTGTGCATTTCATTTTTCCGCCCTACGTGTAGGACCTTACATTTCTCTGTGTTAAATTTCATTTTGTTAGCTTTGGCCCAGCTTTCTAGTCTATTCAGGTCATTTTGAATTTTGATCCTGTCCTTTGGGGGTATTAGCTACTCCTCCCAATTTGGTGTCATCTGCAAATTTGATAACTAGGCTCTCAATACTGTCATCCAAGTCATTAATAAAGATGTTGAATAGCACTGGGCCCAGGACAGAACCCTGTGGCACCCCACTTGTCACTTCTTTCCAGGATGAAAAGGAACCATTGTTGAGCACCCTTTGGGTTCGGTCAGTCAACCAGTTACAAATCCATGTAACGGTTACCTTGTCTAGTCCACATTTTACAAGCTTGTTTGCAAGGATGTCATGGGGAACCTTGTCAAAGGCCTTACTGAAGTCAAGATATACTATATCCACAGCATTCCCTTCATCTACCAAGCTGGTAATTTTATCAAAAAAAGAGATCAGATTTGTCTGGCATGACTTGTTTCTCTGAAACCCATGTTGGCTTTTTGTGATTATGGAATTATCTTCCAGATATTCACAGACTCTCTGCTTAATGATCTGCTCTAGAATCTTTCCTGGAATTGATGTCAGACTAACCGGACGATAATTGTTGGGATCCTCTTTTTTCCCCTTTTTGAAGATTGGGACAACATTTGCCTTCCTCCAGTCTGCAGGGACTTCTCCTGTTCTCCAGGAGTTCTCAAAGATGATTGCCATTGGTTCCGATATTACATTTGCCAGTTCTTTTAATACCCTAGGATGTAGTTCATCTGGTCCTGGAGACTTATATTCATTTAGATTAACCAGGTATTCCTGTACTGTTTCTTTACTTATTCTGTGCTGAAATTCCCCTATTCTGTCCTCTGCCCCATCATCCTTAGGTTGGGCACCCTTTGCCTTTCCTGAGAAGACTGAAGCAAAGAAGGTGTTGAGCAATTCTGCCTTTTCTCTGTCTCCTGTGAGCATTTTGCCATCTTCTGCACGCAGTGGCCCAACTGTTTCCTTCTTCTTCCTTTTGCTGCGGACATACCCAAAAAAGCCCTTTTTATTGTTCTTAACATCTCTAGCAAGCCTGAGTTCATTTTGCGCTTTAGCTTTTCTCACTTTATCCCTACATGCGCTGGCTATTTGTTTGAATTCCTCTTTGGTGATTTCCCCATTTTTCCATTTTTTATACATGTTCCGTTTAAAACTTAGCTCAGTTGTAAGTTCCTTAGTCATCCATACTGGTTTCTTGAGACATCTCCCATTTTTCTTCCTCATTGGAACTGTCTGAAATTGTCCCTTTAGTATCTCCCTTTTGAGGAACTCCCATCCATCTTGAACTCCCTTCTCTTTTAGTATTCTTGACCATGGGATCACCCCCAGTATTTCTCTAAGTTTATTGAAATCAGCTTTCCTAAAGTCTAGAATGCGTGTCTGACTATGCTTAGCTTCACCTTTCCACTGTATAACAAACTCCAGGAGGACATGGTCACTCCCACCTAAGGATCCCACCATTTGCACCCCATCAACTAGGTCTTCCCTGTTGGTTAAGATCAGATCCAAAATAGCTGATCCCCTTGTTGCCTCTTCCACCTTTTGGACAATGAAATTGTCTTCAAGGCAAGTGAGGAATTTTCTAGATCTTGAGGATGGCGCTGAGTTTGACTTCCAGCAAATATCTGGGTAGTTGAAGTCCCCCATCACTACTACATCCCTCCTTCCTGATTGTGTAGTCATCTGTTCTAGAAAGGCATCATCCATTTCCTCTGGATGACTTGGGGGTCTGTAGTAGACTCCCACAGTGACATCCCTGTTGTTTCCCTCTCCTTTAATTTTTATCCAGATGCTCTCCACCTGGCTTCCAGTATTGATGTCCTGGATCTCTTCACTGGTGTAAATATCCTTGACATATAATGCTATTCCTCCTCCTTTCTTGTTTGTCCTGTTTCTCTTAAAAAGGTTATACCCCTCTATTTCTATATTCCAGTCGTGAGACTCATCCCACCAGGTTTCAGTGATGCCTATTATATCATATTTCCCTTGTTGTGCTAGGAGTGCAAGTTCATCTTGCTTATTTCCCATGCTCTGTGCATTAGTGTAGAGACATCTAAGACCATGTGTCCCCTTTACTTGATGCCTGTGCATGTTTTTTTGGCTCCTTTTGTTGAGTCCTTGCACTGTTTGTCTTCTTCCCTCTATGTCAGTTTGACTATTTTTTCTAGCCGTTTTGCCTTCCAGACTGCTGTCTCCCTTCCCCAGATCACTTAGTTTAAAGCCCTCCTGATCAGATTCTTCAGACTGTTGGCAAAAACGTTTCTTCCAACTGGCGTGAGATGTAGCCCAGGAATGTATCCAGAGATGTATCCTTAAATAGTACATGTGTTATCTATCTGGTGAGTATTAACCTTGATCTCTAAAAATGCTCTAAAGAGTTTATTCATTTTTCTTGCTAACTTGCAAACGGCTACAGTGCACTCTCCACTCCTTGAGACTTCCTGCTTTGCTCTAAATCACTGTGTGTCTCGTGTGCAGTAATACACGGCAGAATCTTCAAAAGTCAGAGAACTCAGCTGGAGATAGACCTCGTTCTTTGACTTGTCAGCTGAGAGTACAATTCTCCCTTGGAGAGCTGCATCAGTATATTTGGCTCCGCTGAATGGATAGATCCATCCCATCCATTTGGGTGATTTCCCTGTTGGTTGCTGAATCCAATGCCAGAACATATTCTCTGTAGCAATAGGGAGCCCAGAGATGGTGCAAGTCAGCCTTAATGTCTGTTCTGGTTTCATTTCTTTGTCAGCAGACTGGATCAGCTTGATTTCCGCAAGCAGCACTCCTTTGGACAAGGGGAATAAAGCAATTAAAACATCAGTTTCTAAATTATCTCTTTCATACCTCCTCCCACTTTACACACTTCATCCAGCCAGATCAACTCACTTGTGGAAGTAGTTAATAGGACAAGAAATATGAATAATAAGGTCATTTTAAAGAATATATATGTAAATCTATGGTGGAAATTCACATGGACAAAACAACACCAAGTAATAAGAGAGAAGCTGGTTGCCCTATCAAGAAAGAGATTAATTTATCCATGGAGGAAGAAGATTTGCATGAGTTTTGCAAATGCTGCTTTCCTTTGGAACAGAAGTTGCATGCCTGTGATAATACTATATTAGATCAACCAGCACCTTTTTTTCATCTCTTATCTTTTTGAGTCAAGAGTTGATATTTCAGGTAGGTGGATGGACAAACTTCTGCTTCAGTATGGGCTGGACTATGTAGCTTTTATAAAAGAATCTTTTTCCAGTCACAAGATCAGCATGATAACAAAGAGAGAGGAGGAAGAGAATTGGAACAGTCAGTCTCAGAGCTTGGATCAGTTATTTTTCTGAACTATAATTCTCCTAGCCCTCCATCTAACATGGCCAAATGTCATCTTGACTAACTGCTTTATCACACTAGGGGGCAAACAGGATTTAAATGAGAGTTAAACAAGAGTTTAAAAAGTGTAATAAAGCAGTATGTGGGAGTTTCCAAAATCTGGCCTGGATGGAAAAATGGAGACAGACCACTGGGGTATACAATGGCATTATGGCTTTTAAGTGTGAATGGAATAGTGATGCAGCTACCAAGAGTAGCATGGGCAGGTGGAGCTATGTAGCATAAGTCCTTTCATTTCTGTAAGTGTAGGAATGCCAGCATCATAGAAAAGAAAATGCTCTGTTTGTGATCCAGCATCAGAAGAAAGCATAACTAGGGTTAGTCTTAGGATCCTCAAGGATTGACTCCACCCAGTGTTCTCAGTTTACACAGAAGGTGTGGTGGTCTCAGTCTTCTCTAATTTTAGAAGATTATCACATTGACATAAAATTTCTTTGTTTTACCCTTTTATCCTTTTTGACATATGCACATTTTCTTAGCCCACTTCACACATCATACAGTCACCATTTACCATTGTTCCTTCCTCATCCAGCCAATCATTCAGACAGATCTCATTTGATAAGACTCCTAGAGTCCTTTTGTCTTGAAGTTTTCTTTCTGTTGTACATTTTCTAATATTGTTATTCTCTTGGCCTAACTCCATTAGTTGACAAATTTCTGAAAATCCAGAAATTGAACATTTTACATGTTGTGCTTTGCTGCAACAGGTAAAGGGGAAAGGGGGCAGCTAATAGTATTCTGACAAATATCGATGAGTTCTTTGTAACAAGTAAAACCTGGCAAAAGATCAAAGATTTCACTTGCCACTTGGGTACAAAGTTCTGAAGAGATAATTGTCTCCCCCCTGGAGTTACTTAAAACACTATGATTTTGTTATCTGGATGAAATCCCAGAGGATTCTAGAAGGAATGAGAACAAAATGTACCAGGCAGCAAACTGTTATAAATAACTGTTATAAATAAAACTTGGTGGCAATGAGAATTGAGGAGAGGAGGACAAGGCAGGCAAGGCTCTGTTTCTCCATTTCATGATTTTTCCCCCCATTAAGTTGATGCAAAAGTAACTCTAATATATGTTCAGCAGGTACATCTGTTGGGGTGAGACATCCTACTGAATAAGGCAACAGCTATGAACGAATGAAAGAGACTGTGTTTAGAGAGAGAGAAGCTCTATTGCCAGAATGCTATGGCTTCTGATATTGTTTATGCTACTGTTGCCTCCTACAATTTGCAAAGTTGGTGCTGTGAATTGTATTGCAGATGATCCCCTTCCTGTTCCACACTATTGGTACCAAACAGGTGGACTTCTTATTGGTGGTATTGCCTCTCATATCATTCATCTTGGCAATGAAATATCTTTCCAAAAATATCCTGAGAAGATGCTTGATGATCCAATGTAAGAAATTATTTTCCATCCTTTCTATGATTCTATGATTCAATACACACTCTATTCTTCTCAGTGACTCTCTGGTTATATACAGACTTCTGTTACAATGAGAGATCTTAGTATTTTATAAATTGTTTATAAATTTACAAATTTATAAATTATTAGGATATATGAGGGATATAAATTGATTTTCATCCTGTCTTCTTCCTTAAATGTCAGACTTTCACATCCATACATGCTAATAGCGAATACAATGGCTTGTATGATTCTAACTTTTGTGCTCATTTGTATCTTTGCATTTTAGGGTCTTTTCTAGTTCTTTCATAGCCACTCGCCTCATTCTAAAATACATGTTAGGAGATCTATTCTTTCTATTGTAGTAGAACCACTGGTTAGCTTATCTGAATACATCTTGAAAATGGAACTGGATATATCCTGAAAATGGAAAAGGTCAAGGAAAAAAAATCCTTCAAGATAATGCTAGTACAACAGTTCACAAAATATGTGGAAGTGAGGATATGTAGAAAACCAACCCGAATGGATGCAATTTAAGTGGGAACACGCACATGTGTGTTTCTTACATGTGTGAATGTCTTTTTTAGTATTCTAATCCTCTCTGCACAGCACCCAACTCTATCTCCCAAACTATTTCAAAATCCCAGAGCTATCTCATATAGGCTTTCAGTGTTTCAGTATGACCAGGCAGGATCAGAGAAATGTCTGACAATTACCAATTGGATACACAATGATTACAGAGGTGCTGAGACCTCTGGAAGAACCTCATCTTAGTGATGCTCACATTGAAGCATAGAATGCACTGTGAAACACTTCACGGCTTTAAATTAAGTCAGGAGGTCAGTGTGACATAAGGTCCACATGCAGATCTTTATGCCATGTTGGGATGTTGAACTGAGGCCAATGTTTTTCAAGAGAATGGGAAGAAAACCATGAAGAAATGCAAATTGTTAATTATATTTAAAATATTATGTCCAAGTGATTATCATTAGTACTAAAGATGAATTGGACCGGTTGGGTGTTGTTTGCAGATTACTTATCTCTATTACTTTATATCAATATAGTCCTAATGAACAATAGCAAAATTCGGTCTTCTGTAGCAGACTGTTTTGCATCATAGCCAAGCAGTTGTCTTCGAAAAAGATATAATGTAAACATGAACACAGTTACCATCTTTGCTTTTACTATTTTTCCAATTTTTCTCAGACACTGTGAAAGGAAACAAAAAGTAATTTTAACAATTGTCTTCCAGCCGTTAGTAAGGCTTCAATAACTGTGAAATCGAAGGCTTTGAGGGCTGGCATCAATAGATTTTTGTGGATTTTTTGGGCTATGTGGCCATGCTCTAAAAGACTGGACTATTCATAATGTGGGGCTTTTTCTGTGCAACTATCACACAGGGCTGTTGTGCACAGAAAAGAAAAAAAAATTCTGTTCAAGAAACAATAACATTTCTGTGTTGGAATATTTTCTGCACATAAAATCCTATTTTCTTCACAAAATAAGCACATGCAAATTTTGTATAGAATAAGTCTCAAACTGTTAGGATTCTCATCAGTCCCCATTTTTCTCATCAGGATTTATTGAGTTATGTTTGATTGGGTTTTTTTTTTTAGATCATTTAAAAATATTTTTGCACATCCTTACCATTTTGTTTGTTTTACATGGCGAGTGCAAAATCACAAACAAAAGATAGCATAACTCTGGGTCTGTCTAGGGTTAGATGACAACAGTATTTGTTTCCTAATAGGCAAGTTTCTTCATGTATTTGATGAAAGGAATTTGAGAAGAGGAAAAAACATGAAAGAAGATGAAACTAATTGGTTCACTTATTGAGGGAGAGAGTTTTGGGAATGTATCACTTAGAAATTGACTTTGAATCCTTGTGCATTCAACCACATTTTTGGTGTTGGGGTTTCTTTTTTGTCACTTTTTAAATGCAGATGGAAGAAATAACGCAGTTTAACACCACTTTAAGTGATGTCACTTCATTCCATGGAATTCCAAAATCAGTAGTTTTACAAGGTCAATAGCCTTCTCTATCAAAGTGTGCTGGTGCTTCGAAAAAATACATATCCCAGGATTCTGTAGGATGGAACCATGGCAGTTTAAATGATGTCAAACTGCATAATTTCTTTAGTATAGATACACCCAGAAAGACTAATATATTAATGAGTCTGTAGCACATTTTTAAATAACAATTTTTAATAGAAAGTGAAATTTATTTGCAGTGTGGTGACAAAGTTTTACCAGCATGTTCTTGCCTTAGCATTTGCCATAAACGAAATTAATGAGAATCCCAAGCTCTTCCCCAATATCACACTTGGTTTCCACATCTATGACAGCTATTATGATGCAAAGATGACTTATCGAACTACTCTGGATCTACTTTTCAAATCATGCCGATTTGTCCCCAACTACAAATGTGCCTGCCAGAAAAACCTCATAGCTGTTATTGGCGCACTTGCCTCAGATACCTCTTTTCACATGGCTGACATCTTAAGTCTCTACAAGATCCCACAGGTAGGACCCATGCATGTGAATGTGAAGAACTTACTCCTCAGTTGTGAAGTCAAAGGCTTTCCTGGCCAGAATCCATGGTTTTTTGTGGGGTTTTCAAGCTATGTGACCATGTTCTGGAAGGGTTTATTCCTGATGTTTCACCAGCATCTGTAGCTGGTATCTTCAGGGAATGCTGAATGCTGTAATTCTGGACCATGCCACCAACTATCAGGTCAGAATGCACAGGGAAGCCATTGAAATCCATAAACACCTGGGCATCTTCAACAGGAAAGAAGAAATCCTTAAAATAAACAATGTTTGGCTACCAGTCCTGAAAAACACCAAAACCAAGACCGAGCCCATTCAAGTGGAAACCACCCAGAATCAGGGGGATTTCCCAGGAGACAGTGGACCATTAAATAGACACCCTGAGGCCTTGCCATTCAACAACAGAGAGATTAATATGTAAACCATTCCCTCTCAACCAAGGGCCACACAGTGTGTGTGTATATATATATATATAGATATCTAGATACAGACACACACATATACCCCACTCACTTCCATGCCAGCATTCTCTGAGGATATCAGCCACAGATGCTGGTGAAACATCAGGAATAAACTCTTCCAGAACACACCCACAAAGCCTGAAAACCCCACAAAAAACTCCTCTTCAGTTGTTATTCTGTGAATAATTTTGTGAGTCAAAAGGAGGAACAAGACTGATGGAGGAAAAATACTCTGTATCTTTAACATTCATCAATATTCTTAAACAATGATTTGTTGAATTAATACTCTTTTACCTGGAAATAGGATCAATGACTTATTGCTAAAACATTTCTATGTTATTATTATTTTTAAAGCTTACATATGGCTCCTTTCCTGCAGAGAAGAGTGAAGCAAATCAGATCTCTTCCTTTTATTGCATGGTCTCAAATGAAACGTCTCAGTATATGGGGATTGTTCGGCTACTCCAGCATTTTGGATGGACATGGGTTGCACTCTTTGCTATAAATGATGACAGCGGAGAACATTTTTTGCGATCTCTGGAATCATTGTTTTCCCAGAATGGAATCTGTTCTGCGTTCACACAAAGACTCCCTAAAGAAGTTCGTCTGGATTTCATAACTCAATTTTATGATATAGTCTCACATATTGATGCACGTTTTACTGATAATAAAACTAGTGTCCTTGTATTTTATGGACATACTTTGACAATTATATGGCTGAGAACATTTATACTAATGCAAGAGTCTGAAAATAAACAAAAGGTCTCATCTAGAAAAGTGTGGATTACAACAACCCAGACTGAATTCATAGCCATAAGCTTTCAAAGAGACTGGAATTTGCAAATGTTTGAAGGTGCCATCTCCTTCATGAGTCACCTGAAAGAAGTTAGAGGATTTGAAGAACTTCTTTCACTCATAAGACCTTACTGGAAGCAAGGGAATGGTTTTCTCAAGGTCTTCTGGGAACAGGCATTCAATTGTAGGTTTCCTGATTCCAAAATGTCAGTGATGATGCATGAACCATGTACTGGAGATGAAAGACTGGAGAGTCTTCCTGGACCTTTTTTTGAAATGCACATGACTGCTCATAGTTACAATGTCTATAATGCTGTCTATGTTGTGGCACATGCTTTGAAAGCTTTTTCATCCTCTAGACCCAATTACAGAACAAGGCTAGGTAGAAATATACTTAGACTGCAGAACATACAGCCTTGGCAGGTAACATGTCACAAACGTAATGTTTTACTTTGATTGAACAGAAGGAAATATTTATTTTCCTTAAGATATTAGGTTTTCTTCATTAATATTGGGCTCTATACACTGCAATTGAGTAACCACTGTTGTAAGCTAATTTGAGCATCAGACTACAATTCTGGTGAGTAGGACTGGAATCTCCATTAATTCATGGATGACCTTGGGCAAGTCACATTCTCACAGCCTCTGTGGATGGCAATGGCAAGCCTCTCTGAAGAAGTTTGCCAAAAAAAACCCACACCTTGCGATTCACCTTAGGTGCTTAGGTTGGAAAGACTTGAAGGCATACAACAACAACAACACACTGCAATATTGAGAGACTTAATTTGTCTTGTGCTCTGTACAAAACAATTTGATTTTCAGAATTTATTAGGTGATCTTATATAGGAAAAATAAGGAAGGAAATGTGTTTATAAACTTTGTTCTCTCTCTCTTTCTTTCCCTCTATCTTTCAATTAGCTCCATCCATTTCTTCAGGGCGTTTCATTTAACAACACCGTTGGAGAAACTGTATCCTTTAATGACAACAGGGAAGCAGGAGGTGGATTTGACATCATAAACATAGTCACATTCCCAAACAATTCGTTCAAAACAATTGGAAGAGTAGATCACAATAGTCTTGAAGGAAAGGAATTCATCATTGATGATCGGAAAATTGTGTGGCCCAAAGATTTTAACCAGGTGTGTTTAGGTTGCCAGCTAGTGCCTCCTTCACAATGAATGTGAGTGCATGTTTTTCATGGCAGAGTTGTGCAGTTTTTCAAACTCTTGTGCACAGTTCTCAAAAACTACATTGCTTATGCAGTGCTGGAAACAACCACAAAAACAAACAATTTGCTGGAACTTTTGAATTTGCTACAACCATTTTTCTTCCTGCCTAAGTTTCTGGAGGGGTCAGGAACTCCCAGTTTGACTCCAGTTAAGAAACTGATGAATTTTTTTTCTATCCCGATTTTGCAATAAATTCAATGTAAGCTCATAGGTCCAAATTGAGATGAAGTTGTGAATTACCAGTGATGATGCAAATTTTCACTTATTTTATTCCTACCACATCAGGAAAACATATAGAGAGTTTTCTTTCCCCTGTGAGAATATGACATTTCCTCATTCTTTGGATTTAAAACAAAAACAAAAACATTTTTGGACTTTTTTAAATGAAAGGTGGGGCTTGCCAAAAATTTTTTTTTTAATTTTCAAGGAGAAAATGAGGAACAAAGAAATGAAGATATCCAGATATGAGACCAATTCATATCTGAAATGTTCACCCACAAATCCTCAGACCATTACAGTACCAGAGCTAGTTTTAAATATGCTTTCTACAAGCCAAGAATATAACAGGGATGCCCAGCCTTTTATTTGGAAAGTCAATTCAATCCAGGTAGAGATAAAAATAGCTCATGCCTGTCACATTATGCCCCTTCACTTCAATTCCCATAGAATGGATAAAACCTGACCTACCATAAATCTCTCAGTGCTTACATCTTGTAATATTTTATTGGTACTGCTTAATTACCATTGGTACTGTTTCATATATGAATTTTCCAAAGGATGAACATGGAATGTAGACACTCATTGGATGCTTATATTCTTCTTCTACCTCTCCTTTGCTTTGCTAAAAAGCCACAACTAACATTGGTGAGGGAGATGGCAGGTCATTCTGTTGTTTAACTAACTTTCTCTTTGGGGGTAATATTTGGAGACATGACCATGTTAGTCTGGAAAATATCAGTAAGCAAAGGGATCTTGTAGTACCTTTGAGGGTAACGGTGCAAAAGAAGTTGTCGCCTAAGCTTTTGTAGACTTGGTCTAATACCACAGATGCATGTATCTACGAAAGTCTACAAAGTGTATGCTACATCTTCTTTTGCCCAGTTAGCCTGAAAGGTTGCAAAGGGTTTTGTTTGTGAGTGCTTCTTTTTCTTTCTTTCTCCAAAGCTATTAACACAGAGGCTATGTACTTGCAGTAAGAAAGGATTATCCATTACTTAATGTGCTAATGCATTTTCCTTGAGCGATAGTTTAAATAAACATTGGGAAAGATCTGTATATAGATTAACATTTTTACCATTTTTTGTTTTCATTTTATTCATTACACCCCAAACTTCCCTGTTCACAAAAAGATGGTACCTGCTTCAGCGTGTAATGAACCCTGCCAACCTGGGAGTCAGAAAAGGAGAAATGAAGAAGAAAAATTTTGCTGTTATGATTGTCTTCCATGTGCAGATGGGAAGATTGCAAAGCAGAAGGGTACTGTACTTTTATTCCATGGTATTGGTTTGATTCAGATTAAAAGGAGGCCATTTGTCACTGAAAAATCATCATGTCATGGATGTGTCCACTTGGCTAAATCATTGTGATATCCTTAGCATAGCCTTACAAAGAGTGAGATGCAAACATTACTTTGCTACTGTGGAGAAGAAGTTGGCCCTTTGTCCTGCTTGTTGGCTGATATCGGGTGCATTGCAAAGGAGAATCAAGTGAGGCCACTCTAACTTTATACTATGCAGAGAATGTTGAAACAGGCAAGGAAAAGATGTGGGAGTCACTACACAGAAATAAAGTTAGGGAAGACATGCATAATTTAAAGTAACAGAGAAGAAGAAAGGCTAATAATGATTAATAAGTGCGTAGGCTTTAGGGTATGGACAATCCTCAATCCTTTCTCATGTTGAGCAGTAGGAATGCACCACCTACAGCATCTGTATCTACAGAGGTCTTCCCCTTTCCACCTTGATTTTGAATCTATGGTCACTTGATAGAGTGCACCCTTCCTTTGTTTTGTTCATTTATTTGTTTTATAAATAACTCTAGCATTCCATCCACACCAGCTTAAGAGAAAGAGTTATTGAACGTAGTGAGCTCACTAAGGTTTATTTCTATACTATTTCTATGTCTGTATTTCCATATATAGCATTAAACCAAAGCCAAAATAAATACCACAGCGAAATCATAGCTGTTCTATTAATGAGGCAGAATCCCACACAGTAATAGCCATTTATCTGTGTGGGATACATTTTAGTACATTTGATGGATATCCAAAACCATGAATAATAGTGAACTCTCTACTTTTGCTTTCTGTGGCTGGGAGGAGAGTCTCTCTGCCCATCTGCTGCCCTGTAGAGGACAAGGGAACCAATCTGCTCCAAAATATTGCATTTTGTACTCTGCCCCAATTGCTCACCCAGAGGGGCAGAATATAAATAAATATTTATTATTATTATTATTATTATTATTCATAGAATCATAGAATCATAGAAATTTAGAGTTGGAAGAGACCACAAGGGCCATCCAGTCCAACCCCCTGCCGTGCAGGAACTCCCAATCAAAGCATACCCGACAGATGGCCATCCAGCCTCTGCTTAAAAACCTCCAAGGAAGGAGACTCCACCACCCTCCGAGGGAGTGTGTTCCACTGTCGAACAGCCCTTACTGTCAGGAAGTTCCTCCTAATGTTGAGGTGGAATCTCTTTTCCTGCAGTTTGCATCCGTTGTTCCGAGTCCTGTTCTCTGGAGCAGCAGAAAACAAGCTTGCTCCCTCCTCAATGTGACATCCTTTCAAATATTTAAACAGAGCTATCATATCACCTCTTAACCTTCTCTTCTCCAGGCTAAACATCCCCAGCTCCCTAAGGTGTTCCTCATAGGGCATGGTTTCCAGACCCTTCACCATTTTAGTCGCCCTCCTTTGGACATGCTCCAGTTTCTCCACATCCTTTTTGAATTGTGGTGCCCAGAATTGGACACAGTATTCCAGGTGGGGCCTGACCAAAGCAGAATAGAGTGGCACTATTACTTCCCTTGATCTAGACACTATACTTCTATTGATGCAACCTAAAATTGCATTGGCCTTTTTAGCTGCTGCATCACACTGTTGACTCATGTTCAACTTGTGATCTACTTGGACACCTAGATCCCTTTCACATGTTGTCTCATTCAGCCAGGTGTCCCCCATCCTATATCTGTGCATTTGATTTTTCCGCCCTATGTGTAGGACCTTACATTTCTCTGTGTTAAATTTCATTTTGTTAGCTTTGGCCCAGCTTTCTAGTCTATTCAGGTCATTTTGAATTTTGATCCTGTCCTTTGGGGTATTAGCTACTCCTCCCAATTTCGTGTCATCAGCAAATTTGATAACTAGGCTCTCGATACTGTCATCCAAGTCATTAATAAAGATGTTGAATAGCACTGGGCCCAGGACAGAGCCCTGTGGGACCCCACTTGTCACTTCTTTCCAGGATGAAAAGGAACCATTGTTGAGCACCCTTTGGGTTCGGTCAGTCAACCAGTTACAAATCCATGTAACGGTTACCTTGTCTATCCCACATTTTGCAAGCTTGTTTGCAAGGATGTCATGGGGAACCTTGTCAAATGCCTTACTGAGGTCAAGATATACTATATCCACAGCATTCCCTTCATCTACCAAGCTAGTAATTTTATCAAAAAAAGAGATCAGATTTGTCTGGCATGACTTGTTTCTCTGAAACCCATGTTGGCTTTTTGTGATTATGGAATTATCTTCCAGATATTCACAGACTCTCTGCTTAATGATCTGCTCCAGAATCTTTCCTGGAATTGATGTCAGACTAACTGGACGATAATTGTTGGGATCCTCTTTTTTCCCCTTTTTGAAGATTGGGACAATATTTGCCCTCCTCCAGTCTGCAGGGACTTCTCCTGTTCTCCAGGAGTTCTCAAAGATGATTGCCATTGGTTCTGATATTACATTTGCCAGTTCTTTCAATACCCTAGGATGTAGTTCATCTGGTCCTGGAGACTTATATTCATTTAGATTAACCAGGTATTCCTGTACTGTCTCTTTATTTATTCTGTGCTGAAATTCCCCTATTCTGTCCTCTGCCCCATCATCCTTAGGTTGGGCACCCTTTGCCTTTCCTGAGAAGACTGAAGCAAAGAAGGTGTTGAGCAATTCTGCCTTTTCTCTGTCTCCTGTGAGCATTTGGGCATCTTCTCCACGCAGTGGCCCAACTGTTTCCTTCTTCTTCCTTTTGCTGCAGACATATCCAAAAAAGCCCTTTTTATTGTTCTTAACGTCTCTAGCAAGCCTGAGTTCATTTTGCGCTTTAGCTTTTCTCACTTTATCCCTACATGCGCTGGCTATTTGTTTGAATTCCTCTTTGGTGATTTCCCCATTTTTCCATTTTTTATACATGTTCCGTTTAAAACTTAGCTCATTTGTAAGTTCCTTAGTCATCCATACCGGTTTCTTGAGACATCTCCCATTTTTCTTCCTCATTGGAACTGTCTGAAATTGTCCCTTTAGTATCTCCCTTTTGAGGAACTCCCATCCATCTTGAACTCCCTTCTCTTTTAGTATTCTTGACCATGGGATCACCCCCAGTATTTCTCTAAGTTTATTGAAATCAGCTTTCCTAAAGTCTAGAATTCGTGTCTGACTATGCCTAGCTTCACCTTTCCACTGTATAACAAACTCCAGGAGGACATGGTCACTTCCACCTAAGGATCCCACCACTTGCACCCCATCAACTAGGTCTTCCCTGTTGGTTAAGATCAGATCCAAAATAGTTGATCCCCTTGTTGCCTCTTCCACCTTTTGGACAATGAAATTGTCTTCCAGGCAAGTGAGGAATTTTCTAGATCTTGAGGATAGCGCAGAGTTTGACTTCCAGCAAATATCCGGGTAGTTGAAGTCCCCCATCACTACTACATCTCTCCTTCCTGATTGTGTGGTCATCTGTTCTAGAAAGGCATCATCCATTTCCTCTGTCTGACTTGGGGGTCTGTAGTAGACTCCCACAGTGACATCCCTGTTGTTTCCCTCTCTTTTAATTTTTATCCAGATGCTCTCCACCTGGCTTCCAGTATTGATTTCCTGGACCTCTTCACTGGTGTAAATATCCTTGACATATAATGCTATTCCTCCTCCTTTCCTGCTTGGCCTGTTTCTCTTAAAAAGGTTATATCCCTCTATTTCTATATTCCAGTCGTGAGACTCATCCCACCAGGTTTCAGTGATGCCTATTATATCATATTTCCCTTGTTGTGCTAGGAGTGCAAGTTCATCTTGCTTATTTCCCATACTCTGTGCATTAGTGTAGAGACATCTAAGACCATGTGTCCCCTTTACTTGATGCCTGTGCATGTTTTTTTGGCTCCTATTGTTGGGTCCTTGCACTGTTTGTCTTCTTCCCCCTATGTCAGTTTGACTATTTTTTCTAGCCGTTTTGCCTTCCAGACTGCTGTCTCCCTTCCCCAGGTCACTTAGTTTAAAGCCCTCCTGATCAGATTCTTCAGACTGTTGGCAAAAACGTTTCTTCCAACTGGCGTGAGATGTAGCCCATCCCTTGCTAGAAGTCCCTCCTCATGGAACCGCAGCCCATGATCCAAGAATCCAAATTGTTCTCGGCGACACCATCTGCGGAGCCAGTTGTTGATATCTGCTATTTTCCTCTCTCTTCCTGGACCATGCCCTTCTACTGGTAGAATAGACGAGATGACAATCTGTGCGTCCATTTCCTTCAGCTTCTTCCCCAGAGCCCCATAATCCCTTCTGATATTGTGAAGGCTGTGTCTTGCTGTGTCATTCGTTCCCACGTGGACCAAAAGGAAGGGGTATTTGTCAGTAGATTTCACCAATCTTGTCAGCCTCTCCGTCACATCACGGATCTTTGCTCCAGGGAGACAACACACCTCACGAGACATCTTGTCGGGCCCACAAATCACTGCTTCTGTACCCCTCAGCAAGGAGTCCCCCACCACAACCATGCGCCTCCTCTGAGGCTTAGCAGCAACTCTTCCCTGCGATGGAACTCCCAGGCTCCCCTGCTGTGTCCCTGAAGTCTGTCCATGCTGCTCTTCCTGATCCTCCTTGATAAGTGAAAGGGCTTCGAAACGATTCTGTAGCTGCAAGCTTCTACTGCTATCTCTGATTTCTCTGCTTCTCTGTGTGACGTTCCTCCAGCTGTCTGCCTCCTGTGTACATGAAGTGACCTTCTCACCCCCAGCGACTTTCTCTGTGTGGTCCCCTTCCAAGATCGTTCCTTCCGTTGTGTCGAGGAAAACCTCTTGCTCCCTGACATGCTGAAGTGTCGCTACCCTGGATTCCAGCTGCTGTACTTTCTCCTCCAAGAGGGCTACCAACTTGCACTTGGGGCATGTGAAGTTCGCCACATCTGTAGGCAAGAAGACAAACATCCCACAAGTGTTGCAAGTGACTGCAGCCGCTCCCTCGGTGCCCATACTGAGAAGTATTAAGGAATCACTAAAAGAGGACTGTGGGCTTCCTCCTCGAAGAATATCCCCCGGTAAACACCAATGTCAAAGGCCCCTGATGTCCTGTCCTATTTCACCAAACTCTATCAGTGATTTCAACCTACTGGGAATGTTACTTTATACAGATGCCCTGGTTTCTAACTTGTATTCACTTCCTCTGAGGTGGAGGGGAACCCTTCAAAGCACTTTTAAAAAAGGGGGAGATCCAAAGGAGAACCTCTAAAAAACAAAGTTTACAGCTCCTCTACTCCTTAAGTTGTGCTTCACCCTGTTTGGGGGGGGGGGAATTTGCGCGCCGTTAGGCGCGCGGCTCTCTGAGCAGTTCTCTACAGCTAGTCTCCTAGCTCCTCCCACTTGTGACTCACAGATGTGACTCACAGAAGCTCCTCCTCCTCCTCTGCAACAGACTCACTCCCCCAAGAGATTTTAAAAATCCACACACTTACCACTTAAAATGGCTGCCAAAAAGGTGCTCTTCCTTCTTCTCTCTCTCACTCCAAGTGGTCTGCAGCTGGCTCTCTGAGCAGTTCTCTACAGCTAGTCTCCTAGCTCCTCCCACTTGTGACTCACAGATGTGACTCACAGAAGCTCCTCCTCCTCCTCTGCAACAGACTCACTCCCCCAAGAGATTTTAAAAATCCACACACTTACCACTTAAAATGGCTGCCAAAAAGGTGCTCTTCCTTCTTCTCTCTCTCACTCCAAGTGGTCTGCAGCTGGCTCTCTGAGCAGTTCTCTACAGCTAGTCTCCTAGCTCCTCCCACTTGTGACTCACAGATGTGACTCACAGAAGCTCCTCCTCCTCCTCTGCAACAGACTCACTCCCCCAAGAGATTTTAAAAATCCACACACTTACCACTTAAAATGGCTGCCAAAAAGGTGCTCTTCCTTCTTCTCTCTCTCACTCCAAGTGGTCTGCAGCTGGCTCTCTGAGCAGTTCTCTACAGCTAGTCTCCTAGCTCCTCCCACTTGTGACTCACAGATGTGACTCACAGAAGCTCCTCCTCCTCCTCTGCAACAGACTCACTCCCCCAAGAGATTTTAAAAATCCACACACTTACCACTTAAAATGGCTGCCAAAAAGGTGCTCTTCCTTCTTCTCTCTCTCACTCCAAGTGGTCTGCAGCTGGCTCTCTGAGCAGTTCTCTACAGCTAGTCTCCTAGCTCCTCCCACTTGTGATTCACAGATGTGACTCACAGAAGCTCCTCCTTTACTTTTTTCTTTCTGCTTCCTTAAAAGATGCTTGCACAACTTTCAGTCAATGTCAATCCAAGTATACCATACAATTGCATTGGAGGACCTAGAGAACCTCGCAAGCATTTCTGATAGTAATGACTACAGATAATGGAAAACTGTGGATAGGGTTTTTGGGTTTTTTTTAGTGTATAAGCAAAATTAATTTTGTCAGACCATTAGTGCACCTGAAACAAGCAGATATGTATGATACAGACATGGGAGAATGAAAATTGCTCATAAGTTATACATGGATTCCAACTACAACTGACCTTCTGTCTTTTCTTTTTTAAAGATATGGATCACTGTTCCGAATGTCCAGATGATCAGCATCCAAGCAGGAACAGAAATAGATGCATCCCCAAAAGGATTAACTTTCTGTCCTATGAAGAATCTTTAGGGATCATTTTCACATCAATTTCTGTTTCTCTTTCTGTGATCACAGTCTGGGTATTAGGAACTTTCATTAAATATAAAAATACTCCCTTGGTCAAAGCCAACAACCAGGGCATCACCTACATTCTCCTCATTTCCCTTCTGCTCTGCTTCCTCTCTTCTTTGCTCTTTCTTGGCCAACCTGGGAAAGAGACCTGCTTTCTTCAACAACCAGTTTTTGGTTTCATCTTCTCAGTGGCTGTTTCTTGTCTCCTGGCAAAAACCAGTGTTGTTTCTCTAGCATTCCTAGCCACAAAGCCTGGGGGTGGGATGTTGAAATGGGTGGGTAAAAGATTGGCTTATTATATTGTCCTTTTCTGCTCCCTTATTCAAGGAAGTATTTGCATAGTATGGTGGTCAACGTCTCCCCCATTCCCTGATTTGGACATGCATTCCCTAACTGAAGAAATCATTATGCGATGTAATGAAGGATCAGTCATCATGTTTTATTTTGTCCTGGGCTACATGGGCCTCTTGGCCATTGCTAGCTTCATTGTAGCATTCCTTGCCCGTAAATTACCTGACAGTTTTAATGAAGCCAAATTTATTACATTCAGTATGCTGGTATTTTGCAGTGTGTGGGTCACCTTTCTCCCCACCTACCTGAGTGCAACAGGGAAAGTCATGGTGGCTGTGGAGATCTTCAGTATCTTAGCTTCTGGTGCTGGTTTACTGGGCTGTATCTTCTTCCCGAAATGCTACATCATTGTGTTAAGGCCTGGGCTTAACAAAAAGGAACAGCTCATAAGAAGAAAGAATTAAGGGATTTCCCTAGTATTATTTATTTTGTTATATCATTTTATTTTTAGTGTAAAGCAAACTGCCTCAGTTGTAGAGGCAAAGATATGGTGTCCTCCTTCATCTTGTCCTCTGCTGGGTTATTGGGGTGCATCTTTTCACATAAATACTACTCCATCATGTTGAGGTCAGAGCTGAACAGCAGACAACAGTTAAGAAGAAAACATTGAATATTATTTTCTGTTATTTTTGTTACTATATTAGATTTTGTTGTGCAAAGAAGTTGCAGATAACACTAACTGCAGCAGACACTTCTTTCTCATCCAGCATAATGCTTTATATATAAACACTTCATAGACGTTGACCTGGGAAGTTGTGCTGGGTGTGTGTGTGTGTTTTCCCCCCAGGAAGGTTGCTTCTTTGATTATGCAAGCCTGCAAAACTGAGGATCATAAAAGCATATATATATATGTGTGTGTGTGTGTGTGTGTGTGTGTATATATATATATATATATATAGTCATTTTATAGAAATTTTGCAGTCTAAATCCCAAAATGGCCTCAGGTTTGCTTCATCACATACAGTTTTTCCCCCCACATTAATTGATGTGATGTTTCATTGTTGTAATATGGGACTGCATGAACCTATCCTAGAAAGAATGATCCTTCAAAGAGTAAGGCAGGGGATAAAGTAATCTAATATATTCTCAACACACTTTAATTCACTGCTATGAAACGCAAGAAATCTCAGCTGATCATCAGTGTTTTCAATTTTAGTCAAAGCTGAACAACAACTGAATTGACTTTTTAAAAATTTAATTTATGAAAGAACTGCGTGGCATGATATTTTTATGTAATTTATTTTAATTTTGCTGTTTTGAAATTGCCATGATGCAAACTAGATTTTAATCTTGTTTCTATTGTAACTGCTAATGCTGATGCAATGCCTAATAAAGGTTGGATGATGATGATGATATTTTTATTCTGTTTTTTGTAATCCAGCACCCCAAAATATATTTTTAAAAGTTGGTACACTCCCATGTCTGTGTTATCCATTGACCATTTTAGTTTTGTTTTAATTATTATATTCTCTATTATTTCAATGGCATTTTGTTTTAACATATTGTAAGCTGCTTTAGGTCCCACATTGAGATCAAAGTAGGATATAAAGTAAAAAGAAATACATAAAATTTACAAATTAGTAGTTAAACAATCTTTTAAAAAGTTCTTATGCATTGAAAGAAGTGCACTGCAACAGCATTTCATTTCCAGAACATCCCCATTCCATAAGAAGCTGAGAGAAGCCTAGTTTATCTTTCTCCACTATAACAGAAAATAAAGTTGAATGCTGCTGCATTGATATGAAGGAAGGACTCTGATGTTCCAGTTTCAATACATCCATGCTCACTACTAGAAGATAGGAACTGGGCAATAGGGTCTCTGTCATCAATGTCAAAATTCTCTAAAGGAAAAAAAAAAAAAAAAAAAAAAAAAACCAGCAGTGGAAGATATCCTAAAGGCCTTTTACTTTTTCTGTGAATCCATGTCCACCCATAAATCTGAACTGCTTTGACTATGAACACATACAAAACAATCTTGCTTGCCTCTAAGGTGCCTTTTCATAAACATGGTTCTTAGGAAAACAGGGAGATTAATTACATTGTCTGATATATAAGTATACAAAGGGATCTTGCAACACCTTTGAGACTAAAGGGCTATACAGACAGGTGGCTAAACACCACCCCTTTATACCCTGGATTGGTGGCATATGGCTGCTGTGACACTGATGGACACCCCAAAAGAAGCTGCTCTGAGTAGCTTCCTGGAAGGGGTGTCATTGGTGTGCTTGCGCACCATGATGACATCCCTTTTGACCAGTGTTGTTTGGGCATTGTGCACCATGGACATCATCATGGCATGCATCATGTGGGCATGCATGCGACATAATGGCAGTAGGGCAGCAGAACTAGGGCTTAGAGCATGTGAATGCTCTGCCCTAATTCAGCCCTAATCCATGTACAGGCTGGCACAAAGTGCCATTCTGTACTGCCCCTAACTGTGCAAATGAAGTTGTAGCATGAGCTTTCGTAGAATTGAAAGATGATTGCATGCGCTTCAATAGTGGGATAGAAGTGGGATTGACACTGTAATCTATTATGGCCAGGCAGTAGGTATCTTGTAGTTAATCCATGCTTCTGCTGCTGCTTTTAATTCATGGGAAAATTCAGTGAATAGTTGTCAATCCCACAGTCAACCCTATTGAAATATGTGTGATAAGTCTTTCCAGGGCAATTCAGAGAGAAAGGGACTTAAAACTGGTTTCATTGCATCCCTCCTGATTCCTAATGAACACAAGACTTATTACTTCTAAGGAGGCAATCCCTCTTGGGCAAAAGAAAAGGGATTTAAAGGGCTTCCAACACCCACACCCACACACCATTCCCTCTGAACGCAATTCTTCTTAGTGCTGATGAGGCAACTATTTCATTTAGGGCAGTAAAAATGGGATTTAAAGGTCTTTCACTGCACACACCTCATGGCCAAATATTGTTGCTGTTGCTGTTGCTGTTGCTGTTGTTGCTGTTGTTGAATAGTGCCTCTTTATTCTGCCTTTGTCAGGCCTCACCTGGAACACTGTGTCCAGTTCTAGGCACCACAATTCAAAAAGGATGTTGATAAACTGGAGTTGAGAGAGGAGGCCAGCCAAAATGGTGAGGGGTCTGGAAATCATGTCTAATGAGGAGAGACTTAGGGAGCTGGGTATGTTCAGTTTGAGAAGAGGTGGCTAAGAAGTGATACGATAGCCCTCTTTAGATATTTGAAGGGGTGTCATATTTAGGCTGGACCAAGCTTGTTTTCTGCTGCTTCAGGGAATAGGACCCAGAGCAATGGATTCAAACTACAGGAAAAGAGATTCCACCTCAGCATTAGGAAGACCTTCCTGACAGTGAGAGCTGTTTGACAGTGGAACAAAGTCCCTTGGAAATGGTGGAATCTCCTTCTTCGGAGGTTTTTAAACAGAGGCTGGATGTCCATCTGTCAGGGGTGCTTTGACACTGTGTTCCTGCATGGCAAAATGGGTTTGGACTAGATGACCCTTGTGGCCTCTTCCAGCTCTATGTTTCTATGATTCTAATTTAAGCTGAGAGCTTTTCAGTGTAAGGAAGATTATTTTTTAAAAAAACCACAGGAACACAATTTCAAATAAACATTTATAAATGATGCTATAGTAACATCTTTGCTATTTAGCATTACACTACAAAAATGAAATAAAAAATAAACAAGATTAGGAAAGATTAGGAAACACCATATTGTGTCTTAATTCCTTCTTCTTATGAGCTGTTCCCTTTTGTTCAGTTCAGGCTTCAACACAATGATGTAGCATTTAGGGAAGAAGATACAGCCTAGTAAACCAGCACCAGAGGTTAAGATGCTGAAGATCTCCACAGCCACCATGGCTTTTCCAATTGCACTCAAGTAAGTGGGGACAAAGGAGACCCACACACTGCAAAAGGCCAGCATACTGAATGTAATCAATTTGGCTTCATTGAAACCATCAGGCAATTTACGGGATAGGAATGCCACAATAAAACTAGCAAGCTCCAAGAAGCCCATGTAGCTCAGGACACAGTAAAACATGACAACTGAGCCTTCATTGCATTGCAGAATGATCTCCTCAGTTGTGGATCTCATGTCTAAATCAGGGAATGGGGGAAAGGTTAGCAACCAGAAAGTACAAATGCTTACTTGAATAAGGGAACAAGAAAGGACTATGGAATAAGCCAGTCTTTTCCTCACCCATTTCTTGAATCTAGATCCAGGCTTTGTGGCTAGGAATGCTAGAGAAACTATCACGGTTTTTGCCAACAGGCAAGAAACAGCCACTGAGAAAATGGTGGCAAAAGTTGGTTGCCTGAGAAGGCAGGTCACTTTTCCTGGCTGGCCAAGGAACAAGAATGGAGAGAGGAAGCAGAGCAGAAGAGAGATGAGGAGCAGATAGGTGAGGTTCTGGTTGTTGGCTTTCACAAGAGGGGTATCTCTGTGCTGGAGAAAAGTTGTGAGCACCAACACTGTGACCAGGGAGAAAGAAAGAGCAACTGAGACAAAAATGATCCCAAACGGGTTTTCGTAAGAGAGAAAGCTAATAGTTTTGGAGATGCATTTTTCTCTCTTCTTGCTAGAATATTGATGTTCAGGACACTGGAAGCAATCATTCATATCTGAAAAATAAGAGAATAACAGAGCGGTTGAGGAAGACCTACTGTATTGAAACACTTTAATTCTGTGGTACAGACATACCACTATTCTATTATGGTTCCATAGATGTATGTCATATGGTTCCATATACGTATGTTCCAGTATGTCATCTATAATAGCTATAAAGGTAAAGGTAAAGGTAGTCCCTTGACATGAATGTCTAGTCATAACTGACTGTAGGGGGCAGTGCTCATCTCCATTACTAAGTAGTAGATATAATGTAGCTATATATAGTAGATATAATGGAGATAATTTGTATATTGTAATTGTTCCTTTTATTGTTTCATTGAGTTCATTAATATTGATGTGCATTATCATTGTATTGTAGCCTTTGTATACTTGACTATGTTTATTTTTATATTATGTGTTGCATGCATCATTCTATGTTATTTTTTTAGCATATTATTCATAGCATCCAAATGATCCTTTGTACACATACTTTTAAATATCAATATATAACATCAACGTTACGTTGCATGTTTCATATTTATTTTGTACCTGGCACTTGAGAACAAGCAGTACTTATTGTTTCTTTTCCAGGGTGGGGGTAGGAAATCCAAGAAGCACAAAATCATTCTTAAAAATGCACCCAAACTGTCTTGATCACTTGGGGAAAAATTTGAAAGCATATGTCTTTGCGTAAAATGACAATATAGATTAAGATTTACAACCCTAATTCATCCTGATTGAGGTTGCTGCCATCCTGCAGGAAAAAAGCAACTTGATGCAGGAGGTAGGAGTATGGAATGGAGTATAGAATGGAAGGAAAGGAAAGGAGTGGAAGGAAGCAAGGGAGAGGGAAGGAAGAGGTGGAAGGAAGAAGGAAGAAGAAAGAGTAAGAGTAGATATTGTAGAAGATATAGTTATGAGTGGAGAAGAATAAACGGAATATATAATATTATACAATAAAAGAAGTAATATGACAGAATTGGTAATAGGTTATATATAGGTTATATACATCATTTGATAGGATAAATAATTTTGATAAGTATTTTATATCTGTAAATAGATATTTTGTTATAGTTGGTAAAAATAGGTAAATGTACTGATGGACTGTTATGTATTGATATGTATTTTATTATGTATGCTTTATGTTGTATGATATATGTTTTTAAGTAATAAACTTTATATTTAAAAACCCTCTGCCTGGAATATCCATATTTTATTTGAAAATGGAATAAAATTTGAACGTGTGTATGTGTGGAGGGGGAGGTTTCCTTGTCTATGGATTTAGCAATCAATGCTTTGTTTTGTCATTTTATATAAAGGACACCTTCTTTCTATGCTATTGTATTTAATGGGACTTGAGCATCCCTGGATTTTGATATCCGTGGGTGGTCCTGGAACTGATGGTCTACTGTATGTTTGTGGATCTGTATCAAAACACATACACACACAATCAAAAAGCGGATACCAAGGGTCCACACACAAAACATTCTCACACAATCACACACAAAACAAAGGTTCACTGTTATTTAGACAATAGCAGGATACATTTAATAGAGCCTTTCCATTGTTTTCAGCTGCAGTTCTTCTGCTAATACCCTCTGTAGTTTTGAAACCATTTCAATCAATCTTTCTGGCATTCATCTATTTTCACCTTTGACATCCAATTTTCTAAATTTTAGATAGCTTGTGTAAAATGTTAAAAATCCCACAACATGAATAAGGCTTGTTGTTTTTTCATATTGCCATACTGGTGTTTTGTTTTGTTTGTTTTAAAATGAAAGTACAACCATATGTGGAGCCAGATTGCATGAGAAATTATTACTCATAAAATTAATCAGATCCAACAACTTCTATTAATCTTTTATGAAGGAAAAAAGAAGGACTGCACAACCTACCTGTCTTGTTGGAAACCTTTCCTTCTGAACATGGAACGCAAGCATAGCAGCAGAATTTTCCCCCTTCCTTACTTTTCTTTTGATAACCAGGAAGACAGGGTTCATTACAGAGAGAAAGGGGAGGCACCTGTCCATAAATGTGAGACAGATCACTATGGGAATATTTCCAGAGATAGCTTTTTCAACTGCTGGTTTGTAAAGGAAATTCACTGTGCCCATCATATTGGTATAGTATCATATGCTGCCCCAGAGCATGTATGGGGATTCATCCCTGACCAACAGCTGGCTTAGTTATTTCCAAAGATGGGGACTTACTATCTCCTTGTATGTCAGTAGGCATTACTGGGTGCAGCTGCATATCAGTGACATCTAGCACTTTTTTGGACTTCCATGATTCTTCCTTCTGGTTCCCCCCCCCTCCCGTTTACCACCTAGCCTGGTGAAAACTCAAAAACTTTCACACTATTGTGTGAGTTGCTTTTTAAAATGAGCTTTGCCCACCAGTGTATTAACAGAGCAGATTTTCATTTTGAATTGCTTATATTTTATAGTCTGATAACCACTGTGATGTTCTGGACGACTTGTTGTGATGTGCCTTCAAGTCAACTCTGACTTCTGGCAACCTTATCATAGGGTTTGTTTGTTTGTTTGGCAAGATTTCTTCGGAGGAGTGTGCCATTGCCTTGCTTTCAGATGGGGAGACTGTAACTAGGCTGGATTCATCCAGCAGGCTTTCGTGGCTGAGCATAGATTTGAACCTCTGTTCGGATTTGAATTCTGGTCTTGTAGCATTCTAATACTACTATGGCTAGATGAAGGCAGATCACCCAGAACTATCCTGAAATCCATACCTGCTTAAACTTGGAATGCCACACAAGAAGATCTTTGTTCATTATTAATTCTTTTCCTTGAGGAGCACTGGGGTCCACCCTCCCAACCTTCACTTTCTGGAAGGACTTGTTCAGGAATGTATCTAAACTAATGATGTCAAATCCACCTTCCATTTCCCTTTTGTCATTAAAGGACACTGTTTCTCCAGCTGAGTTATTAAATGAAAGCCCTTGAAGAAATTCATGGAGCTACTTGGGAGGAAAAAAAAAAAGAAGAAGAGAGAAGAGTGATTGTTGAAATAGAGTAATATAATGGAGGAATCATCATATTGTGTAA
This sequence comes from Urosaurus nigricauda, assembly GCA_034509955.1. NCBI lineage: Eukaryota > Metazoa > Chordata > Lepidosauria > Squamata > Phrynosomatidae > Urosaurus > Urosaurus nigricauda. The sequence goes on from JAOEGL010000006.1 coordinate 5,937,991, forward strand.
TCTTTCCTCAATGATATTGTTCATATATAAATTGATCTATCCAAAACCAGCATAAGGTTCTTGGTGCAGAAGATGCAGCATTTATACTTTTGTTTGGGAGACTTACATTTTAGACTTCAGTCATTAGAAAAAACATAAATTGTATAGATTGATTATACTTTATCCAGAATTCCAAAATTCTTTGACGCTTTCAGAAAATTCCTCATGTTCATCTATAAGGTGTCTGTGTCTGGACCACATCCTCTTCCAATTGAAAAGCATATATCCCATTTCATGCATAACATACCTTTCCCATCTCAAAAACTAAAACTTTTTTTTCACGGGTGGCTGAGGTAGTGACACCTTTGCTTACTCAAGCACAAACTTATTAGAAATATTGTATTAAAAATACCTTCAGGTTTTTGTTTATAAGGTGTATATGAAAATTAAATGAATTTTGTGTTTAGAATTGTGTTTAGAATTGTGTTCCATCTCCAAGATAATGTATATATGTACAAATACAGATATCCCAAAATCCAAAGCAAACTAACTACCCTGTTTCCCTGAAAATAAGACATCCCCATAAAATAAGACCTAGTAGAGGTTTTGCTGAATTGCTAAATATAAGGCATCCCCCAAAAGTAAGACCTAGCAAAGTTTTTGTATATAAATATATATACAGTATATAATAAATATTCAATTTTTTTCCAACAATAAATGTGAATTCTTCTTCAGGGATAAAATAAGACACCCCCTGAAAATAAGACCTAGCGCATCTTAGGGAGCAAATATTAATATAAGACACTGTCTTATTTTCAGGGAAACACGGTAACTAACTAACTAACTTGTGGTCCCAGTCATTTCAGATCAACCTGTATATCCAAACATATAATGCATAATAATACCATTCTATTCCAGTATTTTTAAGGTCAAAAACTAGATATATTCTCTTGTAATGATCTACTTGTTGAAATGGGGTTCTCCTTTGAAACTGGAATTTGGGGGCTCAAAATGCTATGACCAGGTCCAGGAACCATATAACTCTCTTGTTGTAACAGATTCACTCCCTACCAGTTACTTTGCAGACATAGTTCAAAGCACTGGTTATGGCCTATAAAGCTGAATATTAAGATCCTTGAAGAAGGGATTCCTCTCAGTATTACTAGTATCACAACCCCTCCCCTCTCAGTGAAGGCACAGGAAAATGTCTTCTTAGTGTTTTATGCTGGGATGTCCATTTCTCTGTTCTCCTTTTCCTGGAAGTTAAAGACTTTTTATTATTATTTAAATAGCATTTGATGATTAATTAGTTATGAGGGAAACTATGGCCCGGAACAGACGGGCCAAAAGTGGCATGTCTATGCCAAAACTAGGGCAGTAACCACAAGCTTGTGAACCCTAGCGTGTAATGATGGTGGCATGGGTGCCACCATGATGACATAAAGGATGCACAGCGTACAGACGTTGGTATGAGTCATTTAAGTCACCGATGTGCCAATGGCATATTCGTGACGTGCAATGGGCACCTTAAAAAGAACCCATTTTTTTCTGGGTTCTTTTTACTGTGGAGGGATGCTGCATGGTTTGGCTGCTGCAGCTGGCCCACAATTTTTAGGCAATTGGTCTTGGGCCTATATTTTGTTCGTCTGTGTAGTTGTTATATCTTATCTTTATTGCTGTGTTTTAAAATGTTGTTTTACTTTTTGTAATTAATAGTGTTTTAATACATTAGCTTGTTTAATTGTGTTTTAAGTTTTTATCATCAGGGTTTGTTAGCCCCCCCCCCCCCTTTATCTTATTTATTTGTCAAAAGCTGACTTTGGTTCTATATTGAGAGAAAGGCAGGGTATGAAGAAAATGTATGGATCGATGGTTGGATGGGTAGACAAATAGATAGGAACAAGTTGTTCAGGAGAGATTACCTGCCAAGCCTGAAAACTATGCAGTCCAGCTTTATTACATCTCATAGCTTGATGAGGTATGCATCCCTTTTCTCTGATTTTGGAAGAAGACATAGCTTGCAAAGCATGAGCTACAGCATGGACGGCATTATAGATACTGTAGCTGTGACTGGTCATGAGAAGTTCAAACTGATATCCAGGAAGACTTTCCAGTTTCTCATCCCCAGTGCATCTTTCAGTGACACTTATTGCCACCCCAGGCTTTGGAAATGAACAGTCAAATGCTTGCTCCCAGAAGACTTTGAGAAATCCATCACCTTGGGATGAATAAGGATTTATTATCTGGAGAAACTTCCTAAAATCTAGAATATTTTCTGAATGGACACTAAAGGAAATGGCACCTTGGAACAAGTGAAGATTCCAACCTCTTTGAAGGCCTGTCAAGATGAAATCAATCTGAGATGTGATGATCCACACCTTTCCAAATGATGTGCTTTCTTTATTTCCAAAGTCATGAAAAAATACAATAGTTCTGAGCCACGCAGTGGTCAGGGATTCTCCATAGATAACAAATACATTTGTTTTATTATCCAATAAGTGCATATAAATATTGAAGGCTATATCAGTGATTTCCTCCAAATCATCCAAACGGGCAAGTCGTGGGATTCTTTGTGTGAAGGCTGAACAGATCCCATTCTTGGAAAGCAATGATTCCAGAGTTTGCAAGAAATGATCTCCACTATTATTGTCAACAGCAAAGAGACCAACCCATGTCCATCTGAAATGTTGAAGCAACCAGATAATCCCAGTGTACTGATGAGATTCATTTGGGACCATGGAATAAATACAGTCCTGACTTGTATAACTCTCTTGAATGGCAAATGGGCCATATGCCAACTAAAATAAAATGAAAAGGTATGTAGCAATAAGTTTAATGGACTTTATGTGACTTTTTAATGCAATAAATATTCATTGAAACACCTTTAAGAAAATACCTGTGTTAATTTTCAAAATACAGAACCAAAAACAAAATGAGTAAATAGAAAAGTGTGTGTGTGTGTGTGGGGTCACTTTAGATGAAAATACAGAACATTGGCATTTAATTATTGAAAATAATATTGTTGCACCATCAGCAAACATATTGGTATTATGTGTTTTACCATTTCTACCGATAGCACATTTGCAATTCAACCCCATCTTCTTGTTATTTCAATCATACATCTTAATCTCTCTTTGGTTGCTTCTGCACTACAGAAATAATCCAATTAGACAACACTCTAACTGCCATGGCCCAATTCCAAGGAATTCTAGAAAATGTAGTTTTTAAAAAAGATATTTAGCCTTTGCTGACAGAAAACTCTGATATCACAACAAACTACAAATCCCAGCATTCCATAGTATTGAGCCATGGTAGCTAAAGTGGCGCCAAACTGGATAATTTCTGCAGTGCAGATGGCAGTCTTAATTGTTAAAATCTATTCATTTCAAATTTTTTTACTTACAGGACTATCAAAATGTCTCTAACACAATGAATATTTACTCTGTTAATTCTCATTAGAGTTTTTCTTGCCTTAGAAGCTTGGCATCATTTTGGAATTCCAGTGATTTGATCAGTTTTTTCTTTGAAGTCTTGTTCACTGGTCACTAGTGCCATCAGGACAGCTTTTTCTCCACCCTTCTTGTTTTGATACCTTATCTGTGCTGTCAGCATCATTGATCTCACTTGGGAGTCCTACCTGCAAATCTTCCAAAATGTTCAGTGCTCCTTTCAATGAGGTTGTAACGTAAGATTGCACATAGCTTGGAAGGAAAGCACCCACACTTAATGTTAGGTCAGGCATTTTTTGTCTATAACTAGTCATGAAATTTATTTTTTCCTAAGCAGTACAGAGTTTAGATCTTGCATGAACATTATTAAATATTGTTTGTACTTTAGAAATTAAAGCCCACAGACAACAGGAAGCTATCTTAAACTGTAAATTGTAGGATAATAAACTTTATAAATCATGGACATTGCTCTTGAAGCCAAGGTTCTGTGTGCCTCTTCAAGAACTGTCCTCTTCAAAGGGGCATCCTGGAGCAGAAATTTGAGTATTACAATTTACTTAATAATACAAAATACTTAAGAATATTGGGGCTTTCTAGATTGGCAGGAAAGTGTGACATGAAGTTGCCTTTTCCTTAAAGGCTTGCAGCTGCACCACAGCCTTTACATGGAGCTGCGCTGTTCTGCAGTTTTTAAAAAAGAAGCTGGGAAACCAGCACCTTTTTAAAGGCGCTTCTTCTCCCCTAAAATGCAAAAAAAGAAAAGAAAAAAAAAGCATTTTCATGGCACACTTTCCCTTTTTCTCATCTAAAGGCTAGAGTTTAATGCAGCCATGAACACACTTCTTTTTGCCAATCTAGAAAGCCCCATAATGTTGTAATATGGTGATGTGGATTAATTGCACTGCTCCCTGCTTTTGAAAAAAAAAAAAGTCACAGAGGGACAAAAGAAGAAGAAAATTTTCCTATAATCCCATAAACAGGTCCTACCTGTGGAATCTTATAGAAACCTAAAATATTGGCCATATGGGAAGATGTAGCAGATCCAAGACCACCAATGATAGCTATGATGTTTCTCCATTTGTTGCATTTGTAATTGGGAATGACTTTTTGTGATTTGAAGAGCAGGTCCAGAGTGGTCCGATAGGTCATCCTTGCATCATAGTAGCTGTCGTAGATGTGGAATCCAAATGTAAGATTGGACATGATCAGGGGAGTCCTGTTGATTTCATTTACAGCAAATGCCAAGGCTAGGATGTGCTGGTAGAATTTTGTTATCATGCTGAAAAGAGAGAAACATTGCGTCATCATACTTCTCCAATTTCCCTCTTTGTCCTTGCTGTACCACAGAATTGGTCATTACTGAGAGCAAGATCACATATAAAGTCAAAATAGCAGAAATTCAAGGAAGATGCTCTAATACGTTTGTAAAGTATTGGAAAAGCAGGAGAGAGCTGTATAGTTGAAGTAGTAGCAGGTAATGCATTTGTCTAGTGCTTCCTCACACATCTCAGAGCCAATTGGTGGCCATCTTAGTCAATGAGTTATTATTCATACAAGTTCTGAGTACTTTTGCCTGTAAGAGATTTTCTGATCTTCACAGTGGTGTGTCTTAGGGCTAGTCTACACATGCTGTTAAGTTTTGTACATACTTTTTTTGATGGTTAATTGTCTTCACTTTCCTGCACCTATTCACATCTATTCATCTTCCCTTTGCAAAAAAACAAAAAAACAAAAACAAAACAAAACAAAAAAAAAAACAATACACAGCCATGTGAATCCAAATGAAGTAGATGGACAGGCGTATGTTCAGTGATATGCATCCTCATGGATATTCACGCATACTTTGGTAAAAAAAACCCCAGTGATTTCTTTTTCTGCAGAGTTTGTGGAGGGATCACATGCTATTCAAATAGAATGAGGAGTATTTAAATCATGCAGACAAACCCTTAGCAAGTTTGAATCAATAACCCACAGCAACACTAAAAAAAATGTATTAGTGAATACCAAATACTATGACTTACATGCATTACATGCAGAATACAAATAAATACCCCAAATAGAGCACAGCTAAGCTTGAAAGTACTCCATGAAGTATAGATTTTAGGGAAGACAAAGGCTAACTCTCCTTGTAACAGTGCAAACAAAAGGAGGACAAGCTAGCCAAGGTCCTCTATGACAGAGCCAAGACTTTGAGATATGGAATGCACTAATGAGATTCTCTCATGGCCAAAATTCTATATTTTAGGATGTCTGAAATAGTGCTCAAAAAGAACAAGGGTGAATCTTAGGCAAGTGATTTCTCTAGCGAAATCCAGGAGGAGGAGGTAGACACAGTCTTCTCAGGGGTGGATGCTTCAAGTAGTTTTCATACTCAGTACAAACTGCATTTCACATCTTGTATCTTTATGCCTGCAAGTACATTTTGCTAGGCAATATTTTTCCAAAACCCACATTACATTCTAAAATACAAAAAACCTCTTCTTATGAGAAAACAAACTTCATTGTGTATTGCACCCACAAGACTCAGAAAGTAAATGTGATAGACTGAACCTATGTGTTTTTATCATATAAATGAGAAGGTAAGGGAGAGAAACAATGATTCCTTACTCTGGCACCTCAAACACATTCTGAGAAGGATGTTCTCTGAAGGACACTTCATAAAAAACATAAATGATCTGAGATGCAATCCCACCAATGAGAAGTTCACCTGGCTGGTACCATTCATGTGGAATCGGGATAGGATCATCTGCAGGACATTTCGCTGTATCTTTTCTGGTCACCATGGGAGGGAGGAGCAGCAGAGACATCAGCAACCACAACATCACAGCAGCAGGACTTCTTTCTCTAAATGTTAACTCTTCTGCCTCCATCGATGGCGTGAGTTAAACAGGATTCATTAAACTATCTGTGTCAATATCCTCCTTACATGAATTAGTTTTACTTCTAGCATGGATAGTATTGCATATGCATGCCTCAGATACTGGCAGAAATGGCCAAAACCTCAGTTCCAGGTCTGCTGATAAAATTTAAGAAGGGAAGGCCAGAAAAGAAATAGACAGAGTCCAATCACTTGCCTCTCCATAAAGCAAGATGCTATTCACAATGATTATAAGGCTCAGTTGGTTGTTTTCCATGGTCTCCTGGAATCTTTTGGACCTTTGGCCAGCTGAGCCAATTATTGTGATTTGGATAATTGCAGGGGAAGATAATCCCACCTGCAGAGGCTGGATCGTGGGTGACATTTTTGGTGGCAAACATACTGGCTCATTGTTGCAAATCCTTCGATAAGGTTCACCTGCTGCTTGTAGCATAATATGTAGCAGATGTTTATAGGTGTCTCAAAATGAGCAATGACCAAGAAAAAAATTCTAGACAAATTGACTGGGAAGATTCATGGGAATGAAACTCATTCTTTATTATTCCACTTTTAAAAAAAGAATCCTTTCTATCTGTACATACTTCTACACTGCAAAATTAATGCAGTTTGATGCTGCTTTATCTCCCATGGCTCAATGCTATGGAATTTTGGAAATTGCATTTTTGTGAGTTAGGGAAAAAAACCTGAAGCCTCCCTTTCTGAATACAGATTGAAGCTGTGGTGAATACATACCACAACCCCAATCTGCCTTTTCCCCAACTGAAAAAGGAGCATCAAAGAGCCACTCCTTATATAAATGGCCAGGGTGGCTTCAGGGCGGTTTCAGGATGTGCAGCATATAAATGCCATGCTCCAAAGCCTCATAGACAGCAAAAGGGCTGTCTGTTTCGGCCCATACTTAATGTTCTCTGTCACAGAGCTCTGGTGGCACAGCAAACTATAAATCCCTAACTAAGAGCATAAACCATGCTAATTAATTGCTTTTTCACACTAGGGGGCAAATAGGATTTAAACGAGAGTTAAACGAGAGTGTTTATCATAGGACATTTCCTGTTTAACTCTTGTTTAACTCTTGTTTAAAGCCTGTTTGCCCCCTAGTGTGAAAAAGCTGTGGAGTACAAACAATCAATAGATCATCAAGAAAGTCAATAGATCATGCGGTAAAATAAATAGACAGGGCTCCTTTTCCTTTAATATTTATCAGATCCTCACTCAGAAAGACTATGAAAATACTGAAAGTCTCCTCCCTCAAAGTATTACAAAGGTCACCCAGCAGGTTTCCACGGCTGAAGGAAATTTAATATTTGGAGTCCTATTTCAATGCTCAAACCACCATATCACACTTGCTCTCCTCTCTCACTTTCCCTCGACAAAACCTTTCAGATGATGCACTTCTGTCAACCCTGCTATTTATTGGCTGGGGAAAACTGGACAGTAGCAGTGCTGGAGAAGCAACCAGCTTTTTTTCCTAGAGCTGGATGCCCACCCATTAAAATCACCCATTAAATCATTTTATCAGGGCCTCTGGGTTGCCATGGAAGGTGCCTGGCATTGTGCGACCAGCTACAGAAATGTACAGAGATGGACACTTTCCCACTGTTAATATCCCTTCCACTTCAAGAAAAAAAGCAGTGATTTGCATGTTATATATTATGTTTTCTTTCAAGGAGGAGGCATCTAAAGTGTGGAAATAATGCAGTTTGAAACCACCTTATGTGCTTTAACTCCATCCTATGGAATCCTGGGATTTTGAATTTTACAAGTCCGTTAGCCCTCTCTGCCAATGAGTGTTGGTGAGTAATAAAACTAAAAATTCCAGGATTTTGTAGGATGGAGTCATGGAAGTTAGTTGTTGTTGTTGTTGTTGTTGTTGTTATTTTGTTTATTTATACCCATCCCAGCATAGGGACTCAAGGCAGTTAACAAAATTTAAAAACAGTTACAACTTATATCGGTGTCAGACTGCATTATTTGTACAGTTTGGAAGAACTCACATTTCTCAGTACAATACAGACTGGTGGATTACCAAATCCTAAAGACAAAGACCACATAAAGTTCATTTTTATGCATTTTCAGAACTTTTTAAATAACAACAGCAGCAATTTTTATTGTTTGATGACAAAGCCGTAGCAAACAACACATTATTACAATGCAATAAACATAATAAGCCAAAACACAACATATCTGTACATATCTGTATACAGTATATTAAAACTGTATCATAAAATAGCAAAAAGATAACAATATATAATAAAAACATGAATAAGAATGAATAATTCTGTATCTAACAGAAGGAGTTTCAGACAGGGTCTAACTACCAATTTTCTTTAAGGATGCATCTGCACTGCAGAGTTAATGGTCATGGTCATGGCTCCACTCTATGGAATCCTGGGATCTGAAGTTTGTTGTGGCACCAAAGCTCTCTGACAGATCATAGAACCATAGAGTTGGAAGAGACCACAAGGGCCATCCAGTCCAACCCCAATCTGCCATGCAGGAACTCCCAATCAATGCATCCCCGACAGATGGCCATCCAGCCTCTGCTTAAAGACCTCTAAAGAAGGAGACTCCACTACACTCCAAGGGAGTGTTCCACTGTTGAACAGCCCTTACTGTCAGGAAGTTCCTCCTAATGTTGAGGTGGAATCTCTTTTCCTAGAGCTTGCATCCATTGTTCCGGGTCCTGTTCTCTGGAGCAGCAGAAAACAAGCTTGCTCCCTCCTCAATGTGACATCCCTTCAGATACTTAAACAGGGCTATCATATCACCTCTTAACCTTCTCTTCTCCAGGCTAAACATCCCCAGCTCCCTAAGTCTTTCCTCAGAGGGCATGGTTTCCTGACCCTTCACCATCTTAGTTGCCCTCCTTTGGACACGCTCCAGTTTCTCCACATCTTTTTTGAATCGTGGTGCCCAGAACTGGACACAGTATTCCAGGTGGGGCCTGACCAAAGCAGAATAGAGCGGCACTATTACTTCCCTTGATCTAGACGCTATACTTCTATTGATGCAGCCTAGAATAGCATTGGCCCTTTTAGCTGCTGCATCACACTGCTGACTCATGTTGGACTTGTAGTCTACTTGGACTCCTAGATCCCTTTCACATGAACTCTCAATCAGCAAGGTGTCCCCCATCCTGTATCTATGCATTTCATTTTTCCGCCCTAAGTGTAATACCTTACATTTCTCTGTATTGAATTTCATTTTGTTAGCTTTGGCCCAGCTTTCTAATCTATTCAGATAATGTTAAATATTTTACAAAACTAGAAACCCCAGAATTCTAGAAACCCCAGAATGTCTCACAAAACTAGAAACCCCAGCAGTGAGCCACGGCAATAAAAGTGGCATTAAAATTCTTGAATTTTGCATGGGAGATGCAGCCTTTATTAAGTCAGTTCTGTAATGAAGGTTTCTAATATCAGTAAAATAGGATGGGAAGGCCAGAGGAAGGAAGGAATGATCAGTTAGATGACTTCAAGGTATGTAATAATCCTGCATCTGTCGGAATAGTCATATCTCAAAATATATGGTTAACTGAGAAACACAGGTGCGGTATAAGTTTTTTCTTTCAGAAATGAAATATTTGGAGAAATTTTCTAGAAGATGCACAGTAAATAAGATAAGCCTTCAATTCTCTAGGTTACAGTCACATTTTTTAAAAAATATTAACTCCACCCATCTTATTATGGTTCTTATTTGTTTTATGCTCTGTTTTTTTCAAGGGATATAAAAGCAGTGTCCAATTGACACTCCAAGCTGAAATTACAAAAAAATAAAAGGAGAAAAAAAAACCTTATCAATTACTTTTCATTCTTTTTCCTGGTGTGATTCTAGTGCAATGATGGAAGTTCTAAAATGATAGTTTCAATTTAATTGATTGAATTAATGCCAAAGTAGATTATCTGCTCTTCAAGTTTATGACATTTTACCAGTGTACAGCCTGGTAGCTTGATCACAAGAGGGAAAGGTTTTACTAGGGAAACTGCCACATAGATTTTTAGTTCCTTCTCTTCATGAGTTGCTCTCTGTTGTTCAACTCAGGTCTCAGCAGAAGAATGAAGCATTTAGGTGAAAAAATACCAACCAGTAACCCAGCACTGGAAGCCAAGATGGAAAAGATCTCCACAGCCACCATATTTTTGCCTCTTGAGCTGAGGTAGGTGGGAACAAAAGTGACCCATACGCTGCAAAATGCCAACATGCTGAATGTAATAAACTTGGCTTCATTAAAACTGTCAGGCAATTTCCGGGCAAGAAATGCAAGAATGAAGCTGGTGAGGGCCAGGAGGCCCATGTAGCTCAGAACACAGTAAAACATTGTGACTGATCCTTCATTACATTGCAGAATGATGTTTTCTAGAACCGAGTGCTTGTCTACATCAGGATATGGGGGAGAGATTGCCAACCATACAAGGCAAATACCTGCTTGCAAAAGTGAACTACAAAGGACAATGGAATAATCTAATCTTTTCCCTATCCACTTCTTCACCCTAGACCCTGGCTTTGTAGCTAGGAAGGCTAGAGTAACAATGGTGGTTTTTGCCAGAACACAAGAAACAGCGACTGAGAAAGTCAAACCAAAAATTGATTGTCGTAGAAGGCAAGTGACTGTCTGTGGTTGACCAAGGAATAGGAAAGAAGAGAGGAAACAGAGCAGCAGGGAGATGAGAAGAGTATAGGTGAGATTTCGGTTGTTGGCTTTGACGAGTGGGGTATCTTTATTCTTGATAAATATTCTTAGAACCAATGCCGTGATGAAGGCAAAAAACCCAGCAAGTGTAGCTAAACTGATCCCCAGAGGCTCTTCATAAGATAAGAAACTTATAGTTTTGAGGATGCATGTGTCTCTGTTGCTGTTTGGGTATTGATCTTCTGGGCATTCGAAACAATCATCCGTATCTGAAAAATAGGAAGAGATTGCACTGCAGTATTAATATCTTAAATATGGACCACTCTCACAATACCATTTTTAACTGTCATTGATTTTTACCGTTTCTAATGGTGGGAGGATTAGGGGTTAATATATATTCTATTATGTTTTGATGCTTTCATGTATTTTTATCTCTGTTGTAATCCTGCCTCGATCCATAGGGAGAGGTGGGAGATATAAAGAAATATTATTATTATTATTAGTAGTAGTAGTAGTAGTACTAAAAATTTCATATATATTTTATTCATTTAAAGCATTCCTACCTCCCAGGAACTTCTATCAATAAAATTCATGGAAATTCCATTTCAGCTAAACAGCCCAGAAATACCTGATGATCAATAGTACTGAAAGCCATTGACGGATGCAGTCTCACTGTCTAGTTGCTGGTATAGATAATTTGCTAAGGTGACTAAGATGGATTGCCATAATCAAGCTTCAACCCAGATTGGAATAGATCCAGGTGATCTATTTCTTCTTAGAAAACATTGGGGTTCATTGCTACCAACTGCTCTAAGATCTAATTTGAAAAGGGAAAAATGCTAATAATTATATAGATTGTTGGCTTTCACTTATGTTTCTTTGGCATACCATATGTTGATCCTACTAAAATTACTTATTTATTAAAGTATTCTAGTTCTTATGAAACTACACTGCCACACATCCTCAATCATTCTAATACTTATTGTGACAAACATGATAATCCCTATCACCATTTGGTTCAACATCTAGTTTTTTCCTTATGTCATTTTTTTAAAAAAAATATTCATCCTCATTCGGGATTCGGAAACTTCTTTAGGACAAGCTGACATCCACTCACTTTTTCGAGCACAAATGTTTTCAAATGAAATGACATTCTGCGAATTTTGTGCAAATTACATTTTTCTGGTCCAAAGCCTGTGTGTTTTTTTTCACAAAGGAATTGTTCCCAACAAAGTCCCAAAGAATGAATACTGCTGAGAAAATGCACAGAAATTATTGTAGTCTTGTGGGATGGGGACAAAATTGCCAAAATGATTTGTTCTTGCATACACAAATGAATCAAAGGATGTTTTACATCTTTAAAGCATTCAGCCACTTCACTGTGGACTCTTTCAAACGGGGAGGAATTTCTCCCAACTCCGAATGGAGCCAATGCGGATTTATGTAAATTCGCTTGTTTAGCGAATTTACATGAACCCCTGCTCCATTCGGAATTACTTCCCATTACCCAAAAATAACCCCCTCCTGCCCGAATTTGCATGCGAAGCTTTAATTTGCAATAAGGTAAAACCCATGATTGCATTCGAATTGGCTTCCCTCTTGCCCGAATTTGCGTGCGAAGAGTTAATTTGCAATAACATAAAACCCATGATTGCATTCGAATTGACCTTAAATTATACTTCCAATTTAGCCTTGTATGAAAGAGTCCTGTGATAATCAGTTTGCCAATTTTGGGGCCAAACTGCTGAACTATAATAAACTGACTTTTGTTCTTGCCATCCATTTGAATGTTCATCCCTTGTAAGAATACCTGAATGGACATTTGTTCATAGAACTATTTAGTTTTAAAAGACACCCATGCCCTATAATAATTCAGTATATCAATGTTTATATGGCTACCATGGGGGGGGGGGGTCTGGATTCACCCTTTTGGGTGAAGAAATGGTACCCTCCATACCCCCTACCTGTTAAATTAGAGATTTCTCCTTCAGGACACGCAATACAATCATAGCAGCAGAATGGCTTTCCTCTTATAATTTGCTTGTGATATCCCGGCCTACAACGTTCATTACACAGAGAAAAGGGAGGGACCTGTCCATAAATATGTGAGAAATTACAGTGGGTAAATTTTAAAGATAAATCTTTCTAGCATTTCTCTGCAAATAAAGAACTATATTATTAGGAATCTAGAAACCATCATGAATGACTGGGTCTGTTGCATTTTTTTTAATCTGTATTATACACAATGATTTAATATTTCACTCTAGCCTCAGAGGGAGAGAAAGTGCAGGCACAGCTCCACCAGGCCTAGCCCAGAAACAGAAGAAGGGCCCTCCCTCCATTCCAACTGTCATTTCCCTGCCCTTGAAAGCAGAGAAGAACCACTGGGCCTGCTATTCCTTTCTCCTTTTGTGTCATGTACAATGAGATCATAAGGATTTATGGAATGATACAGTCTAATTAATTATTGATAAGCCACTCTGAGAACATTTCTAAAGAGCGGTGTATAAACACAGCACATAAATAAATACAAATAAAATTGTTGAGAAAAACATTTTTTAAAAATGGTGGGGTGCATGTCCCATTTAATTAAAATAAGTTAAAATTAAAATTAATTTAAAACCATATTTAAGAGAGAGATTAAAAGCATTAAAATAGTTTAAAGGAGGTCCACCTGGGTCTCCTGTGGCAAAGATGGATCCATGAGTACTCCTGTTCTTTCAGGGGAAGTGGAAACCCATCTAGGGCAAATGAACAACCCAGTTCCCTGATCCAAGAAGCACCGAACGACAAAACCCTCTTCATCTTATCAGGATTCAGACTCAGGTTACTGGCCTACATCCAGCCCATTCCAGAATCTAGGCACTAATCCAGCAACTGCAGAGCCACAGCCATCTCTGATAACAAGGAGAATTAGAACCGGGTGAAATCAGCACACTGACAAGGCCCAGTCCTAAATCTCCCAATGACCTCCCCATAGTCTTCATATTTTGATAAAGAAGATAGAACCCTGTGGCACGCCAAAGGTTAGTGGCCCTGGGGCTGAACAGGAAACCTCCAGTGCCACTCTGAAACTGGGCTATTAGACAAGAGTGGAACTACTGTACACCAGTGTATCTTGCACTTATTCGACACTGTTGGTTCAGTAATATACCAGTGTTGAATGGTATTCAAAGGCACTGAGCGATCCAAAAAAACCATCTGGGTACTTATCCCCCTGTCTTTACACCAAAGTAGGTTTTCACTCAGAGTAGCTAAGACTTTTTTGGTGCCATATCCTGACCTGAAAACAGAATGAAAAGGGTCCAGATAATCTGTTTCCTGCAAGAATGTTTGAAGTTGCCCAACCATCACATGCTCAGCCACCTGGACACACTCTCTAGAGATCCATACCTGGCTAAATCCTGTATGCCATACAATCATATCTTCATCAATGGTGAATTTTTCATCGTGAGCAGAGTTGGGGTCAACTTTCCCAACTCTCCTTCTCTGGAAGGAATTGTTTGGCAATGTTTCCAAATTAATAATATCAAATGAACTTCTTATTTCCCTTCTCTGATCAAAGGATATTCTTTCTCCTACAGAGTTGTTAAATGAAATGTCTTGAAGAAATGGATGGAGCTAATTGAAAGAGTAGAAAAGAGGAAGAAACAAATGAAGAAAACAATATATAGAGCATGTCATACTTCATTTCAGAAGACTCAGTTTGGGACTCCAGTGAAATGGTCTAATGTAAATGCAAAAAAAATAAAACCAACAATTCTATTTCATTATCTTTTCAATGAGAACAAAATTCAGTGCAAACACTCCCTATCAACTTGATGTGTGTGTATATATTACCTGCCAAGCCTGCAGACGTTGCATTTTCACTCCAGTACATTTCTTGTATGCATGAGACGTGCATTTGCCTCTTTTGTAGTTGGATCTAGAAGAGGACATGACATGCAAAGCATGAGCCACACTGTGGATAGCATTATAGATACTGTAGCTGTGACCAGTCATGCTCATTTCAAACTGAGGCTTAGGGATATTATCAAGCATCTCATTCCCGGTACATTGTCCCAGGTCTTCTTCTATCTTCCCAGGTGCTGGTAAGAAACAGTCAAAAGCTTGTTCCCAGAAGTACTTAATAAATGTATTTCCTTTGTTCTGGTGAGGATTAACTGTCTTTAGGAATTCTCTGAAACCTGGGACATCATCTGAGTGAATTGTAAAAGCAATAGCACCATGGAATACCTCGAGGTCCCAACCTCTTAGAAGTCCTGTTAAACTAAAATCAGTCTGAGCTGTCATGATCCACACTTTCTTATAGAAGGCATTTTCAAGACCTCCAAAAACAAAGACGAATCTTAGAGCTGAAAGTGTCAAAGATTCACCATAGATAATAGAGGCATTAGTTTTGTCATCTATGAAACGCTCATAAATATTCCGAATCAAATCTGAATGTGCATCAAAGTCATCGAAACGTGCGATGTACGGCATTCTTTTTGTAAAGGCTAAACAGATTCCATTTTCAGAAAGTAATGCTTCCAAGCTCTGCAAGAAATGCTCTCCGCTATTGTTATCAACTGCAAACATCCCAACCCAGGTCCATCTGAAATACTGAAGCAAATGGATTATCCCTGTGTTCTGATGGGATTCGTCTGGAACCATTGAATAAAAGCGAGACTCCCGTATGTTATTAATCTCTCTGAGGTCAAATGCGCCATATGTAAGCTAAAATAAAATGCACATATATGATAGGGTCTTTATGTTCATCCACTTGTTTATTCAACAAATATTTTGAGAGGAATAGTTGTCAATGTGGCCAATAAAAAAGTCAAGCTATACTCAGGGTGATATTTCCCAAGTTTGGAGAAGATTAAGCAATCCCTGGATGATTTTTTTCTTAAATAAACCATTCCCACCCACCTCTTTGTACAAAGTTTTACCTACAGAATGAGACTGAGAAGATACTCACACACATAACCTACCTGTGGAATCTTGTAGAATCCTAAAAGATTAGCCATGTAGGAAGAGGTGGCAGCCCCAAGCCCTCCAATGACAGCTATTACGTTCCTCCATTTGTCACAGTTGTAATTGGGGAAAAATCGTTCAGATTTGAAGAGCAGTTCTATAGTGGTCCGATAAGTCATCCTTGCATCATAATAACTGTCACCAATATGAAATCCCAGAGTAACATTAGGCAAGAGCTTAGGATCTTGGTTGATCTCATGCACAGCATAGGCCAAGGCCAGGGCATGCTGGTAAAATTTTGGTGACATGCTGCAAAATAATTCAGAAGAACATTGTATAAGTTATAAATGCTGCTATCAGAAAATTATTAATGTTAAATGACTTGAGTTATGAGGAAGATATTGCTGCTGATGCTCTTGAGCCATTAAACCTCCTGTGACATCCAATTTATGTTATAGCAGCATGCTCAAGTTTGTATTTTGCATAGTAATCTGACACATCAGCCATTGCCATTTGGAAATTTCATACATCATGGAGGTATTGGATGTTGGGGGAATGTTAGTATCTTTTTTGAGAAGAAAAACTAAAGTGTAAAAGGTTCTGTTCTACTTTTCTTCCCCCCAGCCAATCCAGGCATGATCTTGCATGCTAAAAGATAGCCAATAGCTTTGGGCTGGTAAGGCAGCTACCATCACTAAGTGAAATTTTGGAATTGTTTTCAACTGCTTGGTTATGTCTCCATCCAAAATTTGGTTCTGAACATTTTCTGTTTGGATTGATCTAATGCCCAATGCCTTCATTTAAATTGACAGAGTTGTATCCAGCTCTACTCATACTGAGAACAAACCTATTGCAGCCAGCCAGCCAAAATGATCAGGGGTTAGGCACTACACTTTTATTAGGAAAAGTTATTATATTTGGAGATATTCTGCTTTTAAATATGTAAGTAATGGGATCTTCCAAAGTAGTCTACAGACTACATGGCATTGAGGGAGCTGCTTGTAGGATGAAATTCTGGCCTCATAATCCTATATCTTAGACAGCCTGATGCCACTGAATTGTGAGAAATACAGGAAAAGGCACTTGTCCATATATCACACAGTTAAGCTACAGAACTGGCTAGCACAAGATGCAGCAATATCTTCCATCCCAGACAAGTTTAGAGGGGGAATGGACAAACTAATAGTTCATTAGGGCTATCAGTTGTAATGCTCATGATATATCACCACCCATATAAGGGAGAATATGCTCCAAATAACAGCTATAGGTGACACAAGTAGGCTATTATTATATCAGTATCCTTCTTGTGATGTAAGCTTTGCAATATGATTTCCTTGAGTCTATTCCAGATACTACTTCAGACTAGGTCCAGTGTACATTCATTCCCTGGTTATTATCAGGAAAAAATGCCTTTTATATTTGTCTGTCTTTAAAAGTTACATTGATTCTGGACATCTTTCCACAAATCCTGTTTTTCATGACTACACATCTCAACTGCACCCATCTCAAATGTGTTGGGTTATCAGTTTGTCATTGGTCCAAAACACACTGCAGAAATAATCTAGTTTGAGACCACTTTAACTGCCCTGGCTCAGTGCTATGGAATGCTGGGAACTGTAGTTTGGTGAGACATTTAGCCTTCTTTGTTACAGAGGTCTAGTGCCATAAACTACAATGCCCAGGATTCCCTAGCACTGAGCCAAGGCAGTTAAAGTCATCTCAGACTGAATTATTTCTGCAGTGTATTTTGGACCATAGTAATGATGATACATAGCCACCCAAGTAAGACGCATTATTCTATGAATAACAGCTATGTGTAACACAAGTAAGATGGCTTGTGAATTTACCATAAGCATCTGATTGATGACTGTAGAATGCAAAAGTGCACTACGCATATTGTTACTCTGATCCAGAACTGTTTTTCTCACCTTGACCTTAGATCTATTCCAGATTCAGATTCAGACTAGAAACAATGTAGTGCTATCCCTTGATTATTATCAGGAAACAATAACACTCTCCTAAACACAATCCACTTAAACGGTATATCTTTAGCAGTAACATTGATTATAGACTTTCCCAAATCCTGCCAGGCATGACTCAATACATCCCAGGTGTGGCTATCTCACCACATAAGGTTCTGTGTTGTGCACTTTAGAAAATCTTGTAAAATACATTAAAATCTGATTGTGCATTTATGATTCTTCCAGCTCTCTCTCTCTCTCTCTTTTCATTGTCTAAGTTTTAGGAGTTTTCTCCCATTTTTGTGTTTGTAGCCCTGGATATGCTAAATTTTGATATATTTACATTATATTAATTTTCCTTCCCACAAATCCCCCAACAGTTGTCTGTATTTATCTGTATGGGGTTTCATGTAACTGTGACATTTTTCTTTAAATACAGTTTCTTCACAGCCTCATTTCATATTCTAAAAGTAGAAATTTTTGATAGTGGAACACACTCCCTCTGAGAGTGGTGGAGTCTCCTTCCTTGGTGGGTATGCTTTGATTGGGAGTTCCTGCATGGCAGGGGGTTGGACTGGATGGTCCTTGTGGTCTCTTCCAACTCTGTGATTCTATGATTCTATAACCTTTACTATAGGACAAAGTTTGCATTTATTGTGGCATTAGTGGCATCAGTGGCATGCATAAAACCCAGTCTGTGAAGGAGCAGGTAATCTCTTTATGAGACCATCCCAACATGCATAGGAGACATCCATTGTGAAGTTGGTAAGATGAATAAAGAGAGAGAGAGAGAGAGAGAGAGAGAGAGAGAAGAAATAACAATCTCTTACTCTGGAAGATCAAACAGGTAATTAGAAGGATTGTCTCTGAAAAAATCTTCATAGAAAACATACACAGCTTGAGAAGATACCCCACCAATGAGAAGTTCGCCTAGCTGGTACCACTCATGTGGAAGAGAAAAGATATCACTTGCAGGGCATTTCAGAGCACTTCCTTTGTAAACTGTGGGAAGTAGCAGAAATGAAAAAATCAGTAACCACAGCATCATGGTAGCGAAGCTACTCTCTCTAAGTGTGGACTCTTCTGTCCAAATCCATGGTAACTGAGTGCAAATGACTATCTTGCACTGTGGCTGCCTCTCCCCACAACTCTCTTAAGGTAAATGCATCAGTCTTACATGGCATAAATGGGGAGACAGTTGCCTGCATTGAAGGCTATCTGAATTTGCCACATTCCAATTTCACATTGGCCAGTAAGACAGAAATTTGGAAGACATCAGAAAAACAACTGTCTGCCTCTTGCCCCTACTCCCCATTCTCTATGGAGGAGAGGATTATTTATAACCACTGGCAGGATTGTTTATTGACTGTTTTCTACTGCCTACTAGAAATGCTTTGCAGTCTGAGGCAGGTGCAATAATGATGGTGATTTGAATTATTCCACAGGGAAATAATTAGTTCTTTCGAACTTACGACCTGGGTGATTTTACAAGGAGCAAAACATATTGGATCTCTTTTTTTCCCTTCTCCAGATGTGGCCATGATTCTCCCTTGTAGAATAATGCACAGTTGGTTAGGATATCCACAGTCTAAGAAATGTGAAGAAGAAAGTTAGAGTCATCTGAGCAGGAAGCACAATGCAGCACTAAGCTGAGAAAGCAAACACATTGTTCAACTCTACTTTTATCCATGGAATGGAACATGGTCCTGGAAAATGGGAGGGTTGAGTCACTCTAACTAGTTTGGACGAGCTGAGCATCCCTATGAAATGATAAGGAGAAATAAGACTACCCAAGTGTCCTCTGTAGTTGAGCTGCTCCAGGAATGATCCTTCAGAAGCACATTGATATAAATAAAAAAGATTGGACAGCTCTTGTAATCAAATTTTTTTTAGGAATAACTAAGAATGTCTGCAACTTATCTTATGCATACATAGAAGTAAACTCAAAACATAGAAGAGAGTTCTAAGTTGACACCATGGTATAAAGACTTCATAGTCAAGACAATCTGAAATATAATGGACTGGGATAAGTCCAGAAATTTGCCTAGGTGCTCAGTCCTCTTCTTTCAATGCTTGTCAGGGCTTATTCTGTAAAGTAAGAGTCTATACATATGAGGAGCCACCCCTTTTGCCCCTGGTTCATGGCCACACCAACCAAATGGTCAGCCACAATGCATCTGGAAAAAAGAACTGTGAAATGTGGCTCCTTTTTCCACCACTGCCAAGGTGCCATTAGTGCCCAGGAGTGGCACGGTGACATCCCTTCTGAACTGCACCATTTGGATGCGGTGCACAAGGCACGTCATCGTCACATGCACCATGAAAATGGTGCCATGCGAAAATGGTGTCCGGACAGTGCGGTAGGGTTCAGGAGTGTGTGGATGCTCCACTCTCCTGAGCCCTACTTTTGGACCCAGGACGGCGCTTTGCACCAATCTGTATTGGGCCTGGGAGAACAAGAAGGAAAACATGCAGCAGCCATTTTCATTCTATGTCAGGATGTGGATAATCTTATCTGTAAAACACATCTAGCCTTTCAGGACATTCTATTCATCTTCACTTCCACTAGATTTAATGGTGGGGGGATTGCCTGAATATCACTCAAGATACATCTAGCCCACCTGTAAACATGACAGTTTATCTTTGTCCATATAACAACAGTCTCAAAACTTTTTTTTTTAAAAAAAAGATTTTAAAATCATTTGAAAATGCAGGAGTTTTCAATCACTTCAGATCATATCCTCTGGCCAATTTGGGGTGAAAATGCAGGAGGGACGAGGGCAAAAAATTGGTCCTTGCTACAGTTGCTCAGCTCTGTTCTTATTTCAGCCAAAAAAACCATGCACAGCACTGCCATGGACTCATGGATGGTGCTGGAGGAGGGCATCTTTTGTGGCCTTCTTGACAGAGAGGCCAGTGTAAGTTGTGTCAAGGTGTGGAGCCAAAAAGGTTCTTAAGGCCTGGATGGGGCAGGCTTGGATTCCTCTCTATAGATGGTAGCAAGGGTGTTTAAGGTGAGTTGAAATAGGCCACGCTAAGGTGCCAGGTGAGCAGTTGGGGTCTGATCACTAGGTTTTGGGTTGGGTGATTGGGATCACATTTTGACTTTATTAGGCACCAGGTTGGCGAGTTTAACCATCTGAAGGAGCAGGCTTCAATTTGGCCATGTGATGGGCTGCATTGGCCACAGTGGTTCCTGGGGTTTGTAGGCCTGGTAGGGCCTTCGGTGGAGTGTGCTTCAAATTTTTTTGCATGAATGGTTAGGCCGTGGCAGTTGCAAGAATCCTGAAGGTTGCAGATTGGGTAAACCACTAGGTGAAATCTGTACCTAGAGTTTTAGGGTTGCCAAGAAAAACCTCTTATAGGTTCACCATAATTCAGAAATTACTTGAAGGCACACAGCAATGAAAACATGAAAACATGAAAAAATGATGATGATGATGATGATGATGATGATGATAATGATGATGGGGCTGTCTAATCCTACATCCCTCTGTTCTTTCATATGATACAAAAACAGTGTCACACAAAACACAATTTAGAAAATGATATAAAAGGAGGAAAAAAACCATTTTTTTCATTCCTTTTCCTGACGCATTTCTCCCTGTTCTTTAGTTCAAGGAGATTACCGCATGAGGATTTTTGATGGAAATGAAGTGGAATTACAGCCTATGATTCCTCTTCTTTTCACGTTGTCACTCATCTGTTGCTGATCCATTGTTAAGCTTATTATAACAAAATTTTGCATTAATGAGGGATACCTGTCAATGTGAAACTGCACACTGTAACAATTATGAGCAATGGATAAGTTATGATGTGTGAAAAGGTGAGGACTCATACATTGCAATTCCACTTCAATTCCATCACTAGCACCTTGTGTGGTAATCTCCCAAGAGATTGTATGGTAATATCCCAAGACAGTTACATTAAAGAAATTTGCCTCTTGAACTAAGCTAGGTTGGAACAAAGGTGACCCACATGCTGAAAAATGCCATAATGCTAAATGTAATAAACTTGGCTTCATTAAAACTGTTGGGCAATTTCCAGGCAAGAAATGCACGAATGAAGCTGGTGAGGGCCAAGAGGCCCATGTAGCTCAAAACATAGTAAAACATTGTGACTGATCCTTCATTACATTGCAGAATGATGTTTTCTAGAACTGAGTGCTTGTCTACATCAGGATATGGGGGAGAGATTGCCAACCATACAAGGCAAATACCCATATGCTGCAAAATGCCAACATGCTGAATGTAATAAACTTGGCTTCATTAAACCTGCCAGGTAATTTCTGAACAAGGAATGCCCGTATAAAGCTGGCAATAGCCAAAAGGCCCATGTAACTCAGAACACAGTAAAACATGTAGTCTGACCCTTCATTGCATTGAAAAATGATGTTTTCTATTAGTGAGTGTATGTCTAAATCAGGATAAATGTCTAAATCAACAATATTATTGCTTTTACCTGCCTCGATCCAACACAGGGAGAGAAGGGATACAGAATAATAATAATAATAATAATAATAATAATAATAATAATTTTGCCAATCATACAATACAAATTCCTGCTTGAAAAAAGTGAACAAGAAAGAACTATGGATCAGTCCAGTCTTTTCCCCATGAACGTCTTCATCTTAGATCCTGGCTTTGTAGCTAGGAATGCTAGACAAACAATGGTAGTTTTTGCCAGAACACAAGAAACAGCCACTGAGAAAGTCAAACCAAAAATTGGTTGTTGGAGTAAGCAAGTGACTGTCTGTGGCTGACCAAGGAATAGGAAATAAGAGAGGAAGCAGAGCAGGAGGAAGATGAGTAGGTGAGATTTTGGTTGTTGGCTTTGACTATAGGAGTATTTTTGTGCTTGATAAATATTCCTAACACCAATGCTGTGATAAGGGCAAAAGAGGATCTTCATAAATCAAGAAAATTAGTTTTTTGTGGAAAGCTCCACAGATGCTGGCGAAACGTTAGAAAGGAACTCTTCTAGAACATGGCCACATAGCCCGAAAGCTCCACAAAAAACTGTGGATGCCGACCATGAAAGACTTCGACTCCACGCAAGAAAATTATTCTTTTTGGAATGCATGTATTTCTGTTGTTGCTTGGATATTGATCTTCTGGGCATCTAAAACAGTCATCCATATCTGTGGGCAAAATAAGGAACAGACTACATTTCAGTGCAAGACAATAGCCATTCCATGATAATATTGCTGGTTTCAAGTAAGTCTGTTTTGAAGTTATTTCTTTAATTATGCTAACAGTCATTATGATGATTCTGACCACTATCAAAACAATTTGGTTTCACTTAGTGAAGTAAAGAATATTCGTTGTAATTCAATAAACAGAATAAATTTCTGTTTCTCGAAGATTTTGAAAGCTTTTTAAAGAGAAGAAATTATGAGAACTTCTTGGTAAACGAGTAAGAATTTTGATTTTTAATTCGATGGCCAGGATTTGAGTATTTTGCATAAGCAAAGCTACCATTCATATTGGGTTTTTCTAGCAGAAAAACCTCTGCCAAACTTCCTTTTGACATGCTAATTGAGTTTGAAATGCCAGGTAATTTGTGTAAATTTTGCCTACCTTGTTTTTTTATTTTCATTTGAAAAATTTGTGAAAAATACTTCTCAGCAGGGAGATTAAAAATAACCTTTTGAAAATGGGAATTTTGAAATGAATATTTTAAAAAAACATTCACATCTAGTTCTCAATGGGAGAGAAGAAAAAATGGTTTGTCAAATACACGCTCTGTATTAATCTCACAGAAATAAAACAGTATTTGTGGAGAGGTTACCTGCCAAGGCTGCAGATTTTTCAGACTGATTCTTTTACATCTTTTATGATATGTACATCCTCCACTTCTGTAGCTGGATGTAGAGAGGACATGAGCCACTGCAAGGACAGCATTATAAATGCTGTAGCTATGGGCAGTCATGTTCATTTCAAAATGAGAGTTAGGGACATTCTCCAGGTTCTCATCCCCAAAGCATTTCCCAATGTCCTCTGAGAGATCCTCAGGCTTTCAAAATGAACAGTCAAATACTTGTTCCCAGAATACCTTAATAAATCCATCTCCTTTATTCCATTGAGGATTTATAGTTTGAAGAAATTCTCTGAAGCCTAGAATATCTTCTGAATAAACTAGAAAGGAAATGGCACCATGGAACACTTGAAAATCCCAATCCCTTTGAAGACCAGTTAAAATAAAATTAGGGTAAGAGGTCATAATCCATACTTTCCTAAAGAATATCATATTCAGACTTTCAGAATATTTAAAAGCAATCATAAATCTGAGCCATGCAATTGTCAGTGATTCTCCATAGATTATAAATGCACTAACTCTATTGTCCATTAAAATGGAATGAACGTTGAAAACTGTACCAAAAAACCATTAATATTATCCAAGTGGGCTATACTGTATGTGGCAATTTTTGTATGAAGGCTGAACAGATTCCATTCTTGGAAAGCAATGGCTCCAGTGTCTGCAGGAAATACTCTCTGATGTTATTATCATCAGCAAAGATCCAAACTCATGTCCATCCAAAATGCTGAAGCAAATGGATAATCCCAGTCTTCTGGTGGGCTTCATTTGGCACAATGCAATAAAATGAAGAATCCTGAGTAGTATGAATTTCTTGGTGATCAAATGAGCTGTATGCAAGGTATACATATACATATATTGCATAAGTAGATTAATGTGAATATCTCTAGACAAGTGTGTATATTTATTTAACATATATGTTTGAGAATAGCAGTCGGTGAGGTCAGTATTAAATCTAGGCAATGTTATGGGTGTTCTTTCCCAAGTTTGGGGAAGCTGATTAATTTGTATCATCATCATCATCATCATCATCATCATCATCATCAAAAAGGACAGACATAGCCATCCAACTGTAGTACACGCTCTGGTAACCTCTCGGTTGGATTTCTGTAATGCGCTCTACATGGGGCAGCCTTTGTATCACACTCGGAAGCTTCAACTAGTGCAGAATATGGCAGCACGGGTGGTCACTGGCACTTCCAGGGCCTCCCATATAACACCAATACTGAAAGATCTACATTGGCTGCCTATTCGCTTCCGGGCTCAGTACAAAGTGCTGGTTATTACCTATAAAGCCCTAAATGGCTTGGGCCCAGAGTACCTGAAGGACCGCCTCTCCTCACATAATCCGCCCCGCACACTTAGATCTTCTGGGCAACAGCTACTCAGAGTTCCAGAGGCTAAATTATCTACTACCATGAAGAGAGCGTTCTCCATCTCGACCCCTAGCCTCTGGAACTCGTTGCCCATCGAGCTCCGTTTAGCTACCTCCCTCACTTCGTTCAAAAAGGGGCTAAAAACATATCTGTTTGGTCAAGCATACCCCTAATATTCTCTTATTGTGACTCCCCCCTCCCCTGTTATGATCGGCCCGGCCTGGCATATTCCCTTATACTGGCATACTGCTACTATAGTGTTATATGGATTTTAATATGGTTTTGTTTTTACTGCTGTAATGTTTTTAAAATTTTGCATATGCTGTATACCGCCCTGATCGTGGGAAGGGCGGTATATAAATAAAGTTTATTATTATTATTATTATCTATACCTTCAAACAATTAAATTATTCACAGGCTATCACAGGCTGAGGGTTCTGGAAGCCATGCCCTATGGGGAGCGGCTTAGGGAGCTGGGGATGTTTAGCCTGGAGAAGAGAAGGTTAAGAGGTGATATGATAGCCCTGTTTAAATATTTGAAGGGATGTCATATTGAGGTGGGAGCAAGCTTGTTTTCTGCTGCTCCAGAGACCAGACCATAGAATAATGGATTCAAACTGCAGGAAAAGAGATTCCACCTCAACATTAGAGGAACTTCCTGACATTAAGGGCTGTTCGGCAGTGGAACACACTCCCTCAGAGTGTAGTGGAGTCTCCTTCCTTGGAGGTCTTTAAGCAGAGGCTGGATGGCCATCTGTCGGGGATGCTTGGATGGAGAGTTCCTGCATGGCAGGGGGTTGGACTGGATGGCTCTAGTGGTCTCTTCCAACTCTATGATTCTATGATTCTATATGCCCCCAAGAAGGTATCATACCTATGGAATCTTCTAAAAGATTAGCCATCTCAGCAGAGGTAGAAGAACCAAGCCCACCAATGATGGCCATCAGGTTTCTCACTCTGTCACAGTTGTAGTTGGGGGCAAATTTCTCTAATTTGCAGAGCAGATCTAGAGTGGTCTGATAGGTCATATGTCTTTTTTATTATTATTTAATGTTAGTTAAGCATTCATGTTTATTTAACCTTGTGACAATTGTCTAATTTCTTTGACTGTTGTATGTACATTTTAATTAAAAAAGCTTTTTAAAATAAAAAAAGAAATAAAGCAATCTATTTATTCCCTTGTCATCTTAATTTCCTGGAATTCCAACATTTAAGAGATTCTTAAGGGGAATATTGATACTTAGTTTTTTTTGTGGAGCTTTCGGGCAATGTGGCCATGTTGTAGAAGAGTTCCTTTCTGATGTTTCGCCAGCATCTGTGGCTGGCATCTTCAAAGAATGATAGCCTGGAAAAGGATTGGATATATATATATCCTGTATGACCCTGGGAAGGAAGGGGTAATTTGCAAATGTATTGTTCTGTTGCTAATGGCAGTCCTCAGGGTGAGAGGATATGCAAACAAGGATTAATGTCTGCTAACTGGTGCTCATTGCTGGGAATCCCCTGGCCTTAGGCTGTTTCTCATTTGCATTGGTTGAGTCTTAACCTTGCTGTCCTTCAGGACTGGTTGCCAAGCCTTATTTACTCTCAGGGTTTCCCTTTCCTGTTGAAATTGTCCAGGTGTTTATGGATTTCAATGGCCTCCCTGTACATTCTGACATGGTAATTGTTGGCACGGTCCAGAACTTCAGTGCTTTCAAACAGCATTTTATGCCCAGGATGGTTTATAGCATGTTCTGCTATTGCTGATTTTTCCAGCTGACCCAGTCTGCAGTGTCTCTCATGTTCCTTGATTTTTGTCTGCACACTGCATTTGGTGGTCTCTATGTAGACCTGTCCGCAGCTGCATGGAATGCGGTAGACTCCTGCAGCTGTGAGCTGGTCTCTCTTGTCCTTGGCTAAGTGGAGCATTTGCTGGATTTTCTTCGTCGGTTTGTAAACCATTTGAAGGTTGTGTTTCTTCACCACTTTCCCTATTTTGTCTGTGACTCCTTTGATGTATGGTAAAAATATCTTCGCTTTGGATGGTTGCTTGTCTTGAGTCTTCTGGGTTTTTCTGGACCTGGCAGCCCTTCTGAGGTCTGTGCTGGAGTAACCAGGTGTTTCAGTTCATCTTCCAAGAAGTGGGGTTCACAGATACGTTTTGCCCGGTCTACTAGTGTTTTTATTGTGCTTCTTTTTTGTCCTGGGTGATAGTTGGAGTTCTTGCAGATACCTGCCCAACCAGATGTCCTCTGGAGTTATTGAACAGCAGCTCCTATCATTTCCAATCTGGGTGGCCATGGTAGGTGGAGATGATGGATAGCTCTCCCTATCCCTATGCTGAAATATATTGGTCAGTTTCCAAAGTACCACAAGGCTCCTTTCAATTTACAGAGAAGCAGACTAATACAACTATTTTTGTGAATATTACTACCAAGCATTGCATCTTCTGATCTTTTATTTATCAACGGAGCATTAGACAATCCACACCAGTCCCAGTTATCTGAAAGAGAGAACTAGAGAATGTGGCTTGGGTAAAGATTAGAGAAGCAACAGGAATGTTAACAGTCTCAAGTCACATTGGGTAACAATCCCATCATCCTCAACTAGGGGGTTCATGCTCCTGAAAATCATGATAGTTTAACTCCAAAACTGATGCAGAGCACAACAGCTATAAGTCTTTAATTTAGAAAAAAATGGATGCCAAGCATGGGGCAGTAATACAAAGGGAGTTATTTATGGCAATAAATGAAGCTCGACAGTAACGATTTCATGGAAATGTCTTCAATTACTGGTACAGTAACTTATTCCTTCTTTAGCTTTATGCAGCTGAGCAATATTTATCTGGGCAGTTACACTAGGAAAATAATATGACAGGAGAAACACCATATCATTTCTTAGTTCCTTCTCTTCATGAGTTGTGCCTTATTGTTCAATTCTGGCCTTAATAGAAGGACGTAGCATTTTGGTGAAAATATACCAGCCAGTAATCCAGCACTGGAAGACAAGATGGAAAAGATCTCCACAGCCACCATATTTTTGCCTCTTGAGCTGAGGTAAGTTGGAACAAAAGTGACCCAAATGCTACAAAATGCTAACATGCTGAACGTGATGAATTTGGCTTCATTAAAACTGTCGGGTAATTTCCGGACAAGGAATGCCAGAATGAAGCTGGCAATAGCCAAGAGGCCCATGTAGCTCAGCACAGAATAAAACATGTAGATTGACCCATCATTACATTGCAGAATGATGCTTTCCTGCAGGGAGTCCATGTCCAAATCAGGATACGGAGGAGAAGTTGCCAACCATGCAAAACAAATACTTGCTTGAAAAAGGGAACAACAAAGGACTATGGCATGATCCAATCTTTTCCCTACCCACTTCTTCACCTGTGATCCTGGCTTTGTAGCTAGGAATGCGAGTGAAACAATGGTGGTTTTCGCCAGAACACAAGAAACAGCCACTGAGAAAGTCAAACCAAAAACTGGTTGTTGTAGAAGGCAAGTGACTGTCTGGGGTTGACCAAGAAATAGGAAAGAGGAGAGGAAGCAAAGAAGAAGAGAGACAAGAAGAATATAGGTGAGATTTCGGTTGTTGGCTTTAATGATGGGAGTATTTTTGTACTTGATAAATATTCCTAGAACCAAGACTGTGATGAGGGCAAAAGAAAAAGCAAATACAGCTAAACTGATTCCCATGGGATCTTCATAAGATAAGAAAAGTATGGTTTTTGGGATGCAATTGTCTCTGTTGTTGCTTGGGTATTGATGTTTTGGGCACCTGAAACACTCATCCATATCTGAAAAACAGGAAGAAATTGCATTTCAGTCCCAATTAATATTTTAGCTATGGATCACTTTCACAATACCATGTAGTACTAATAATAATTATATACCGCCCTTCCAACGATCAGGGCAGTGCACAACATACACAACACATAGATGGTTAAAACATTCCAATAAAGACAAAAATAAAACAGTATAAAAACAAAGCAAAGTTAAATATCAATAAAACAATGACATATAAAAATATATCAGGGCAGCTTGCAATACGGGGAGGGGGGGAGGGAGGGATCACAGTGGGGGGGGATGGAAATCCCCCCTGTGCTGCTAGCCACGAGGGACAGGGATCGAGAGAGCAGGTTGTTTTCCTAACACTTCTAAGGATCTTGTCCACATCCTCGGTACTGACAGACTCAAACTGATCCAGTACAACTGAGTCCACGGAAGCTCTGGACGCTTCTATTCTGGATACTGCTTTAACACTGGCGTCCAGACCTTCGTTTATCCGAGAGATTTTATCCACGAAGAAGTTGTTAAACTGGTCACAGCAGGCCTTAGTAGGTTCAAGGATCTGGTTCGGGGCAGGAGAGAGCTGAGTTAGCTCCCTCACTACCCTGAACAACTCTGCTGGACGGGACTCCGCGGACGCGACACGAGCAGCATAGAACGAATTCTTAGCTGCTCAAATCGCCTCTCCATAGTCCTCCAAAAGGTGGTCTAGGAGAGCCTTGTCAGATAAACGCTGGTGTTTCCACCAGGCGTGCTCTAGCCGTTGCAGAACCCGCTTCCTGGCCCGGAGATCTTCTGTATACCAGGGCTTCTTTTTGGAAGCAGGTCTGAGAGGGCGCTTGGGAGCGATACTATGTATAGCCCTGGAGAGATCCATGTCCCAGGTGTTAACTAGGGCATCAACAGTGTCGCCGTCACTTCCAACCATATATCCCTCTAGGGCTTCTTGGAACCTATCAGGTTCCATCAGCCTTCGAGGGTGGACCATTCTAATAGGTCCGCCACCCCCGGAGGGGATCTGGGTTGATGCCTTGATACTTGCCTCCACCAGGAAATGATCCGTCCATGACAGGGCGGAAATGTTAGTAATTTCTGCCCACGGAGTTTCCATGTCAGTACAGAAAACCAAATCAAGATTATTCCCCGCAAAATGCGTTGGACCTGTGACAAGCTGAGACAGGCCCATGGCTGTTATGGTATCCATGAATTCCCAAGCTGCACCAGATGGAAGATTGTTGGCCGCGAAGGGGATGTTGAAGTCGCCCAGGACTAAAAGCCTGGGAGACTTCAACACCAGCTCCGAGACCAACTGTGTCAGCTCGTTAAGGGAGTCCGTTAGCGCACGGGGTGGCCGGTAGACCAACAGAATCTCTAGACTGTCTCTAGCCTTCAGGGTGAGATAAATACACTCGATATAGGAAGTCTGACGAACATGGTTCCTGGTTAGAGATAAGGTGTTTTTATGGACCAAGGCAACACCCCCCCCCCCCCCGCCCAGCTAACCTGTTCTGGTCCTTCGCCGAGTACCCGGAAGGGAGGGCCTGAGCCCACACAGCATCCCCTTCAGGCCCCAGCCAGGTCTCGATAATGCATGCCAGGTCACAGTTGTTATCCTCTATCAGATCGTGTAGAATGTGGGACTTGTTCTTAATGGACCTGGCATTGCACAGGAGCAGAGACAGGGTTTGTGGTACGGTTGGAGTGACCCTCAGGTCCCTTTGGTTAGGAGAAGGGCTGGAAGAAGAGATAGGTATTAAGTATCGATCTCGTCTTCCCTTGGAATACTGGCCCATTCTCCTACCGCCATACCTCCCCCTGCCCCTACTAAAATTTAGTGCAATCAACCTTTAGTATCTATCGATTCCACATCTACAGATTCAATCATTATTTTTTTTAAAAAAAATCCCCAAAGCCAAGCTTGCTTTTGCCATTTTATATAAGGGTCACCATTTTACGACTCCACATTTTTGTATCCATAGGGGGTCCTAGAATTAAGCCTCAGTGTATAGCACTGTATTCATTTAACACATTCTGACCTGAAAACTTTCCATCAAAATTACCCAATCCACTGAGAAACAATTCCTGGAAGTTTGTCAGCTAAAGAGCCTAGAATAATCCCATGATCAATAGTACCCTTTTGGTAGTTCCCTTTTTTTAGCATGACCAATAGTACCAAATGCCATGGAAAAGTCTAGAAGAACCAACAGGGATGCACTCCACCTTTTCAGTTGCTAGTTTAGATTATTCACCAAATGTGGCCATGGTCAATTTTGTTCTAGAACAGAACCCAGTTCTGACAAGAACCCAGATCTCAATCTCACACTATCTGCATTGTCTGGAGAGAGTTGGAGTTGGAGAGAGTTGTGCTGGCTTTCTCTGCCTCAGATTACAAAGCAGAGATGTCAACCCACCATAGTCCCCATGAGGAAGTCCACAGAAGTCCACAAGTTTGAATAGTGCTTAGAAATTGCACAGAAACCCTCATAACCTGGTGGAATGTGGACAATACTGTTGATATTGTTCTTGTATACAGGAATGAAGCCCAAGATATTGCTTTACTTCTGACTGCAGTGATGAAAGCATTCAGCTACCACACTGTGATCATTAGTTTGCCATTTCTGAGACAATAACATATGAACTTTCTCTATAGTATGGAAAGGGAAGGAACAAATCAACAGACATTTTCCTTGCTATAACTCCAAATTTCTACCCTTTGATTCCTATAATAATGCCTCAATGAACAAAGGATATTTGTTCATATTGCCGTTCAGTGTTTTTTTTTTTAAAAAAAATGCATGCTGTGAAATAATTCAATATGGCAATGCTTATATGGCTGCCATATCAAAAATCTCAATTCACTTGATGAAGAAACTATATCCTCCATACCATACCTGTTGAATTAGAAATTTCTCCTTCTGGACAAGGAATGCAATCATAGCAGCAGAATGACTTCCATTCCTTACTTTTTTTCTGACAACCTGGACTACAATGCTTATTACACAGAGAAACGGGAGGCACCTAACCATAAACAATAGAGAAATTGCAGTGAGTGAATTTTAAAGATCAATCTTTCCAGTATTTCATGTTCAGTCCTTGCAGTCTGTCACCTCCTCTTTTTTTCTTTTTGCTGGAAGCAAGTATTTTATAAAGCTTTTACTTGCCCATTTGAACCAAGTGAGTTCAACCTAACTTTACATTACAAAGTTATATTACAACCGGTTACATTACAAATTTATATTACAACAGGTAGACTGCATGACAATATACTGGTCCTGGAGAAAAAAAAATCCATTCTCCATACCTACCTTGAGGATTGCAGCTATATTCAAAGGGATGACATGGTTGCTTCTGTTAAAGATGCAGTTCTAATGGTTGCCGATTTGCAGCTACTATAATCAGCATTGTTGGAAAGGATTCATGGTATCATTTTGCATGGATATCAAAGCTACAGACTTTCTTACAAAATATGGCTCTGCAGCTATTGTTGGATTGAAAGTCCCAACATCCCTTAGCTGGTGCAGCCAATGCTGAGAAATGCTAGCTGCAGTCCTGAACCATCCATATCATGGAAGCTGTGCTACTTAAAGATACACACATATGTACACACAAACATGTGCTTTGCAGTCTCTACATCCTCTGGAGCCAAAGAATGGATTTTTGGGAAGGATATTAAATAGCAAAGGGGGAGATGTGTGCTATTTATAAGATAAATTGCTGATCCTGGAGCCTTCCAAGAAAGGCAGTTGATGCTTTCTTGTGGCCACAAAAGTGCAGCCAGGAGAGACGGGAGAGGTCAGGGGCCACACAAAAGCAAATGTAATAGAAAATTTGCCCCCAGGTAGTTTGGTTGTGGGGCCCCTTTGCTACCAAAATATTAACATGGAGAGATATGGTGGCAGGGTGGACGAACAGGAATGGGTAGAGCAAGCAGTGCTCTCTTGGACCCAACTCTTTGCTTCTCCTTTGGTACCTTGAGCCAAATATGCCTTAAGGTCAGATATGGCCCTTCTGGTTCCAGGGGCTTCAGAGATTACAAAGTGTTTGTGTACATATGCATGTCTTGATGTCATCCATCTACATATGGTGACCCGATGGATTTCATAGGGGTTTCTTAGGCAAAAAAAAATCCTCAAATGTGATTTTGCCAGTTCCTTCCTCTGAAAGCTAACCTACGGAACCTGGCCATCCCTGGCAGCATCTCATCCATGTACTAACCAGGGCTGACTGACTGCATAGTTTTCAAGATCCAGATGTTGTTGGACTACATCCCTAGCATTACCCAGCATTGGGTACAGCACCTAGGGGCTATGGGAACTTGCAGTCCAACAGTAGCTGGAGAGTCATATAATAAAGTAATAAAGTGGTCCAAATGCTTATCAAAATGAGTCCCATTTGGCTTTAAAAAAGGAAAAGCTGTATACTTAATAGGACACTAATGTGCCTCACTTTTGCATCTCCAAGTGCATTCAATGGATTATAGTATGGACTATAGAGAGGGGAGAGGGAGAACAAGAGGGGGAGAAAGAATGACAAAAAATTAGAACTTGGAAAAGCTTTGGACTACACTATATGTCCAAGGTCTGACAAATACGGATCAATATAAATGAATGAGTATTTATAGTCCCTTCAGGGAGGTGGCTCTGAGGATTGGTGTGTGCAAACATATGTGTATGTGTGTGTTTCCTGAGATACACACTGTGCTTCTTCAATGGTAAAATTGTACCCCTGATGTTTAACTTCATTGATGCAACAAAGCAATAAAACATTCATCAACATTGAATTTCATGAGGCATTTACCACCCTCTGGACCCACTTCTGCATGATTTTATCAGCCAAGATGGGCAATGCTCAAGCTGACTTTTCAGATCCATACCTGGTTAAATCCTGTATGCCATACAAGCATATTTTCATGAATGGTGAATTGTTCATCTTGAGGAGCACTTGGGTCCACCTTCCCAGCTTTTCTTCTCTGGAAGGAATTGTTTGGCAATGTTTCCAAATTAATAATATCAAATGAACTTCCTATTTCCCTTCTCCGATCAAAGGATACTCTTTCCCCTGCAGAGTTGTTAAACATAATGCCTTGAAGAAATGGATGGAGCTAATTAAAAGGAGAAAAAAAGAGAGGGAAACAAAATAAAAAGTTGCATGGTGAATTGTTCATTTCAGAAAACTCATGTCTTTTTCTGGATTGCAGCTAAAAGGTCCAAGGGAAATGTAAGCAAATAAAATCTGCAAATCTATTTCATTACCTTTTCAATGAGGATAGAATTTAATGCAAACACTCTCATCATCTCAGTGGGGAATAAATATTAAGGAGAGTTTACCTGCCAAGCCTCCAGTGGTTGCAATTTGACTCTTCCATATTTCTTATTTGCATGAGAGATGTTTTCCCTTCTTTTGTAGTTGGATCTAGACTTGGACATAGCATGCAAAGCATGAGCCACACTGTGGACAGCATTATAGATGCTATAGCTGTGGCCAGTCATGCTCATTTCAAAGTGAGGTTTAGGGATATTCTCTAGAATCTCATTTCCAGTACATTGCCCCATGACTTCTGCTTCTTCCCAGGCCTTTGGAAAGAAACAGTCAAATGCTTGTTCCCAGAAGACTTTAATAAATGTATCTCCTTTATTTTGGAGAGGATTGGCTGTCCTTAGGAATTCTCTGAAACCTGGAATGTCTTCTGAGTGGGTTGCAAAAGCAATAGCACCATGGAATACCTCAAGGTCCCAACCTCTTAAAAGTCCTGTTAAAATGAAATCAATCTGAGCTGTCATGATCCACACCTTCATAAATGGTGAATTTTCATGACCTCCCAAAGTAAAGATAAATCTTAGAGCTGCAATTGTCAAAGATTCTCCATAGATAATAGAGATATTAGCTATGTCATTTGTTAAACGCAGATAAGTATCATACGATGTAGCTGAAAGCTCATTGAAATCTTCTAAACGGGCGATATATGCCATTCTTTTTATAAAGGCTGAACAGATCCCATTTTCAGAAAGCAAAGGTTCCAAACTCTGCAAGAAATGCTCTCCGCTATTGTTATCAACTGCAAATATCCCAACCCATGTCCATCCAAAATATTTAAGCAAACGGACAATCCCAGTGTTCTGATGGGATTCATTTGGGACCATGGAATAAAATGAAGTCTTCTCTGTGTTAGTAATCTCTTTGAGGTCAAATGAGCCATATATAAGCTAAAATAAAATGCAGATATTTAGTACAAGTATGTTAGCTTGAGTGTCTTTATGTTCCTCCACTTATATATTCAATAGCTTTTGGGGGAGCAAAAGTTCTCAAAGTGGTCTATAATAAAGTCAAGGAATATTCTGGGCAATGTTTCTCAAATGAAGCAATTCCTGGGAACTTTTTAATAAAAACAAAAAATAAAACAAATTTGCCATTCCTACTTTGCATATAAGTTCACCTACAGATTGAGAATGATAAGTTATGCCCTGAGCTGTGGTGTCCCCACCTCTAGTCACCCAGGGTTGGTCTGCTCCTTTGCCACAGTAGTAAAGATCTCCTTATGAAGAGACCTCTGCTGCCACAGTAACCTGGAAGAAGTTGCTTTGCTTGGCCACTCGTTTGCTTCAGTTGTCTTCAGGAATTGGTTGCAATCCATAACCCTTGAACTCCTTGCAACCCCTAATGCTGGTACTGATCATACACAAAGCCTACCTGAGGAATCTTGTAGAAACTTAAAAAGTTAGCCAAGTGGGAAGAGGTGGCAGCACCAAGCCCTCCGACAACAGCTATCAGGTTCCTCTGTTTGTCACAGTTGTAATTGGGAGAAAAACTTTGGGACTCAAAGAGCAGATCCAGAATGGTCCGACAGGTCATCCTCATATCGTAATAGCTGTCACCGATATGAAAACCCAGTGTAACATTAGGCAAGATCTCGGGATCTTGGTTGATTTCATGTATAGCAAAGGACAAGGCTAGGGCATGCTGATAAAATTTTGTTGCCATGCTGAAAAAGAATTAAAAAGAAAATTCTACAAGTTATAAAATCCTCCCATTGGAAGAATATTATTGTATGACTGACCTGAATTATGAAGAACCCATTGTTGCCAATTTCTTTGTGCTAAGAAACAGCACAAAAGAAGACCTTTCTCCACACACCACAAACTTAAGCTATGACATATCGTCCATCTTGGATATGTTTAATGTGGATTAGATAAACAAATTTGAAAGCAATACGAAGGAAAATATTCTTCAAATTGTAGCTATGAGTAACACAAGTAGGACAGTGTTATAACATCCTCCTTATGAAATTAGAAAGGTTTTGTGGTTCATTACTGTAGAACAGAAAATTGGACTGCTTGTGTTCTTATTCTGCTTAGAATTGTCTTGCTTACATTTAGGTTACATATGATTTCCTTGAGTCTGTCCCAGATATTACTTCAGTTTAGGTCCCATATACTTGCTACTCCCTGGTTAATGTCGGAAAAAGTCATCCTCTTATATTTTTCTACTTTAACAGTAACATTTGTTTTGTAAATCTTTTCACAAATCCCATTATCCATGACTCAACACATCACAACTGTGCCTATCTCAATATATATAGCCTACCTTAATACATAATATTCTGCATTTGTGCTTTAAAAAATCTTGTGAAATACATTGAAATCTGATGATGCATTCATAACTCTTCTAGATCTGTTACCTTTTTTTAGCATAATGATTTCAGGAGTTTTCTCCCATTTTTGTGATGGTGGTCTTTGAATGTGATATGATTGGGAAAAAAACTTTTACTTTTTGTTGATTCACCCTTCCAGACATACTCAAAGTTTGCATGACAAGGATTTGTCCATATTGGGCTTCATCAAAGTGTGATATATTTTTAATACATAATCTCTTTTCTCCTTCTCATCTCATATTCCCAAAGTAGAAACAAGTTTTATAAGAGAACAAAGTTCACATGATTTTTTTTTTTAGAGTTAATAACATTTAGTGGCACGAATAAGACCCAGAATGTGAAGTGATAGGCCACAGCTTAATCAGAGCATCATACATATGAGAAATTCATTGTGAAGCAGTTAAGTTAAAAAGAGAAATAAAGGGAAAAAAATATTCATCTCTTACTCTGGGATTCCAAATTCCTCCCGAGAAGGATTTTCTCTGAAAGAGGCTTCAAAGAAAACATAAAGAAGTTGAGAAGTGACTCCACCAATGAGTAGTTCACCTGGCTGGTACCATTTATGTGGAACAGGAAGGATGTCACTTTTAGGGCATTTCAGAACACTTGCTTTGTAATTCGTTTGAAGTAGCAAAAAGGAAAATATCAGTAACCAAAGCATCCTGGCAGGAAAGCTTCTCTCTCTATGTGTGGACTCATCTGTCTATGTCCATGGCATCTGCCTGTGGCAAATGAGAATATCTTGCACTGTGCATGCATCTGCCAACACCCCTCATAAGGGAAATGCAACAGTCTTACATGGCTTCCACAGGAAGGCAGCTACCCACTTTGAAGGCTAACTGAATTTGCCACATTCCAATTTAACAAGGAAAATGTCAGAAATGCAACATTTTGGTCCCTACTTCCCATTCTCTATGGAACTGGGTTTAGTTATATCCACTTGCAGGTTTGCTTATAGACTATTTTGTGCTGCCTTGCTTATAGACTATTTTGTGCTTCCAGTTTGAGGCAGAGGAGATAATCACAGTGATTTGAATTATTCCATAGGGAAATAAGTAGGTCTTCATGCCTGATGAGGTTATTTTGGGGAAAAAACATACTGTATCTCTTTTTGTCCAGATGTGGCCATGATTCTGCTCAGCTGAATAAGGGGCAGGTGGTTAATTGATTTCCAGGGTGAGGAAACATGAATAAACAAGTTAGGATCATTTTGTCAGGAAACAGAAAGAAAAGAGAAAGAAAAGGCATTGCTCAACTCCATTTTTATCAGTAGGGTGAAACATGGAAAGGGAAAATTTACACAACTCAATTAGGCTTGGAGGAGCTGGGCATCCCCATGAAGTGATCAAGCAAAATTTGCCAAAATTAAACTGTAGTTGAGTGTCTTCAAGAATAATCCATCAGAGATTAAGTGCCAAAAAAGGAGGAGAAAATAAGACAGCTGTTGTTGAGTCCTAGTGGTAACTAAGGCTGTCTGCAATCTATCCTATACACACTTACTTGGGAGTCAACTTAACACATGGAGGGGATCTCTAGGTAGACATTGTGGTTGTAAGAGTTCACAGGCCCAAGGGCCATATAAGGGCAGCTTCTGACCACTTTGGGGATGTGGCATTTAGATGCTGCACACCCACAAAGCAACCAGAAGCCTCATTGGTGCTATGCCAAGCTAGGAAAAGCTGGCCTTAAAAGGAATATATTTAGATTGACTCCTGGCTGGTGCAGCCTGGGGCTTCAGTGACAGCCCGCTTTGGGAGTGGGCCGTGTGGTTGCCCGTGGCTGCTCCAAGGCTGTCTGGCATTTAAGGGAGAATTTGGAAATTTGCTCTCCCGCTCACTATGGCCTCAGTAACAGCCTGACTGAAGAGTCCTTATTATGGCAAGAGGCAGACTGTTTGGTCTTCTATAGCCCTGGCAAACATGGTTACTGTTTTAAAATTATTTTATTGAGCTTTGGATGGGTTTATTTTGTGAAGTAGGAGAAAGAGTGGGAAAATATGCAGCAGACATTTTTACTGTATATCAGGGTGAAGAATGTCCTGCCTGTGGAATGCATTTAGCCCGTATACCTCTTCTCCATTTTCCAAAATACTCATTAAAATAAAGAAAATACAGAAAGTTCCAGTCACTCTAGATTTACATTCTTTGGCCAATTTTGGGTGAATGGGCAGGAGTGATGGGGGTCAAAACTCGTCCTCTGTATAGGTGCCCACCCCCACTTCGGGTTATAAAAAGAAAGCACCTGCTCCAACATGGTGACTCAGAATGATCCTTACATACCACCCATGATAAAATCCCCTGCAAAAATGGTATCCACAGTTTCACATCTGAAAAAAATATGTTATCCACAGGTATTCCTAGGTCCTCCAGTGCAAGTCTATGGTATACCTGTGGTAGAAGCTAACCATTAGGGCTTTCTAGATTGGCAGGAAAGTGTGACATGAAGTTGCCTTTTCCTTAATGCTTAGCAGCTGCACCACAGCCTTTAGATGGAGCTGCGCTGTTCTGCAGTTTTTAAAAAAGAAGCTGGGAAAACCAGCACCTTTTAAAATGCGCTTCTTCTCCCCTAAAGCATTTTCATGGCACACTTTCCCTTTTTCTCATCTAAAGGCTAGAGTTTCATGCAGCCATGAACACACTTCTTTTTGCCAATCTAGAAAGCCCTATAGAAATGCATAGAGAGGGATTCTTTGTAGTCAAGTTCCAACAGAAGTCATTCATTTTTATTGGATTCATTATTGTCAATAGTTTCTCATTTCAATGGTAAATCTGGGAAGTTATGCCTCAGAGTTATGGGGCTCATATTGTATCTTATTCTTTAGCAATAGTGGGGCTTTTTAGATTGGCAGGAAAGTGTGACATGAAGTTGCCTTTTCCTTAATGCTTAGCAGCTAGACTGCAAGCCCCAGGTGTGCATTTAAAAGGTACAGGGCTGCTAGACTGAGGGGTTTGGGAACGACTTATCTGAGGTCTTTTCTGTGGCTCAGCAGCTACATGGGAAACTGTCAGAACGCTACAAACACAGGCGGAGCAGCTACATGGGCAGCAATGAACGCGGCTTTTAGCAGCGCTTTAAAAAAATTTTTTCCATGCCAGCTGCGAATTGCGCAATTGCGCAGGTACACAAGACAGCGACATTATCATTGCCTGCTGGGAACTGCACAATTGTGAAATTGCGCAATTGCGCAATTCGCAGCCAGCAAGGAAAAAATTTTTAAAAGTTCAGCGGTTTATCACTGCGGTTCCTCTGCCTTTTTAAACTGTGCCGTTGCACTGGTGCAGCATGAATGAACCCCCTTATTTTGTGAATGAATTGACATGTTATCCACAGTAGAATAACAGTAACGGCATCCCAGAGTCCCTACTGCGCATGTCTAGGGTTCCGATTAGGGCTGGAGCTAGGGTTTGGGAGCTTTAAAAAACTGTGCGGTTAAACCCCAGCTTTTACACCTGCAGGGCATTGAGCGTTTTAATTAGAAGTGAACTTCACACCACGCATGCTCCCAACTCACGATCCATTATGATCCGCACCTCTATCGCTGCCTTTAAATGGGCGCCTTAAAGAGACAGAGCCCCATTTAACTTCACAACTACACCTGAGCCTTTAGATGCACTAGCGCTATAGCACCCTTTTTAAAAAAGCAGTGGGGAAAACCAGCACCTTTTAAAAGGCGCTTCTTCTCCCTTAAAGCGCCAAAATAGCGTTTTCATGGCACACTTTCCCTTTTTCTCATCTAAAGGCTGGGCTTTCATGCAGCCTTCATCACACCTCTTTTTTCCAATCTAAAATGGGCCAGTGTACTCTTCATATACACAGGAGCTAGTTTCTCCAGAGTATATGATTTATAATTTGGGGGAGATTTCCCAAACTGGAATGTTGTTGTTGTAAATGATGGAGGCAAAAGAAACCTGTATAAGTATGTGCATATGTTACATGTCAGTCCCTGGTTTCTCAGAAATTTAAAATTTATTTTATTATTCATTGTCATTAAGGCTGACCATGCAGTGTGAATGGGACTTGGGATCCAATAGTGACACAGAACATTGCAGTTCTGCATAATCTTTTTCCACAAAGAGGACTCCATGGAATCCATGTCTGAGTACAGTTATTTTAGTTGGGTGAGTTGCTGAATGTGGGCATGTAGCAACAATAGAAGTTCTGAGAAGAGAGTTTGAAACATTTAATTTTAATTAATGCTTCAGCAGTTTCAATTTAAATAATTTGAGCAGTGTAAAAGATGGTAGACTGATAAAAACAAGGAAAGGACATAGCAGGAAAAACACCACATAGATTTTTAGCTCCTTCTCTTCATGAGTTGCTCTCTGTTGTTCAACTCAGGTCTCAGCAGAAGAATGAAGCATTTAGGTGAAAAAATACCAACCAGTAACCCAGCACTAGAAGTCAAGATGGAAAAGATCTCCACAGCCACCATATTTTTGCCTCTTGAGCTGAGGTAGATTGGAACAAAAGTGACCCATACGCTGCAAAATGCCAACATGCTGAATGTAATAAATTTGGCTTCATTAAAACTATTGGGCAATTTCCGGGCAAGAAATGCAAGAATGAAGCTGGTGAGGGCCAGAAGGCCCATGTAGCTCAGAACACAGTAAAACATTGTGACTGATCCTTCATTACATTGCAGAATGATGTTTTCTAGAACTGAGTGCTTGTCTACATCAGGATATGGGGGAGAGATTGCCAACCATGCAAGGCAAATACCTGCTTGCAAAAGGGAACTACAAAGGACTATGGAAAAATCTAATCTTTTCTCTATCAACTTCTTCACCCTAGACCCTGGCTTTGTAGCTAGGAAGGCTAGAGTAACAATGGTGGTTTTTGCCAGAACACAAGAAACAGCGACTGAGAAAGTTATACCAAAAATTGATTGTCGTAGGAGGCAAGTGACTGTCTGTGGTTGACCAAGGAATAGGAAAGAAGAGAGGAAACAGAGCAGCAGTGAGATGAGAAGAATATAGGTGAGATTTTGGTTGTTGGCTTTGACTATGGGGGTATCTTTATTCTTGATAAATATTCCTAGAACCAATGCTGTGATGAAGGCAAAAAACCCAGCAAGTACTGCTAAACTGATCCCCGGGGGATCTTCATAAGATAAGAAATTTATAGTTTTGAGGATGCATGTGTCTCTGTTGCTGTTTGGGTACTGATCCTCTGAGCATCTGAAACAATCATCCATATCTGAAAAATAGGAAGAGATTGCATTGCAATAGCTGTTAATATTTTAGATATAGACCACTCTCACAAGACCATTTAAAAATTTATTCATTTAAAGCATTCCTACCTCCCAGGAACTTGAATCAAAAGAATTCATGGAAATTCCATATCAGCTAAACAGCCCAGAAATACCTGATGATCAACAGTACTGAAAGCCACTGCAAGAGGGATGCAGTCTCACTGTCCAGTTGCTGGTATAGGTAATTTGCTAAGGTGACCAAGATGGACTGCCATAATCAGGTCTGAACCCAGATTGGAATGGATCCAGGTGAAAGCAACAGATACAGAAAGGAATGTGATGAGGCCACTAATACCTAAAGCAATTTTTTAAATCCTGCCCATTGTGTAGTTTGGGACCACAGCTTCCATTGGTGTATGGTCACCATGCATCCCATTTTTACAGAGGACTGTTGACTATTTAAAGGGCTAGCCAGTTCAAATTTAATTTTAAGACAACTGACCATAAGAAAGAAGATCAGGGGAATTGACTGATGAGGTGTCTAGTAAACCTGTTTTTGAGATTAAACTGGATCGGTTCGAGTCGGTGAATACCGATGACGTGGACAAGATCCTTGGAAAGGTGAAGAAGACGATATGCCCCCTTGATCCCTGCCCATCATGGCTGACCATCCAGGGGGGTGATGCCTTGATGACCCTTCTCAAAAATGTCATCAATGCATCCCTTAGGGAATGTTTAACATGTTTAAACATGTTTAAAGGAAGCAGTCGTTAGGCCACTCCTGAAAAAGCCTTCCCTGGACCCCTTAGATTTGAAAAACTATAGGCCTGTATCACATCTGCCATTTTTGAGCAAGGTGATCGAGCGAGCCATCACCCTTCAACTTCAAGTGATCTTGAATGAAACCAATTATCTAGATCCATTTCAAACCAGCTTTAGGATAGGATATGAGGTGGAGACTGCCATGGTTGCTCTGGTTGATATCCTTTGTCTAAGCATTGACAGAGGAAACATGACCCTGTTGGTGCTTTTAGACCTTTCAGTAGCATTTGACACAATAGATCGTGACATCCTCTTGGAACGCCTGAGAGAGTTAGGAATTGGAGGCACTGCATTGCAGTGGTTCCGTTCCTTCCTCTCAGGTAGATTCCAGAGGGTGATGCTCAGGGACAGTTGCTCCTCAAAAACAGAGCTTAATTGTGGCGTCCCTCAGGGTGACATCCTGTCCTTGATGCTATGCAATATTTATATGAAGCTGCTGGGGGAAATCATCCATAGACATGGGGCAGGGTGTTATCAGTATGCTGATGACATCCAAATATATTTCTCCATGTCTTGGTCAGTAGCCATGACGACAGATGGCATTTCTCACCTCAATGTCTTGAAGTGGTGATGGACTGGATGAGGAAAAAATGACTCAAGCTGAATCCAGACAAATGTAGGTATTTACAGTAGGGACCCCCAAACCAGGTTTTGAGTTGCAACCTCCAGTCCTGGACAGTCATCCTCTTCTCTAAGGACTGTGTTTGCAGTCTAGACATACTCCTAGACCCGTCGCTTCACATGATAAATTAGGTGAATGCAACAGTCAGGAGCGACTGTTATCAGCTCCAGCTGATACACCAGCTGCACCGTTTCCTGGATGTAAGGGGCCTAGAAAATCTAGTACATGCCTCGGTAACCTCACAACTCGATTTTTGCAATGCACTCTACATAGGGCCTTGTACCTAGTCTGGAAACTACAGTTAGTACAAAACATGGCAGCCAGGCTGATCACTTATTCTGAAATCTCTTCATTGGCTGCCTATTGGTTTCCAGGCAGAGTACAAGGTGTTGGTCATTACCTTTAAAGCCCTGAATGGCTTGGGTCCAACCTATCTAAGAGATCACCTACTTTCGTACAATCCGCCCTGCACCCTCAGGTCGTCTGGGAGGCATTTATTGCAATGCATAAAATCCAGACTAACAGCAACCTCCCAGAGGACATTCTCCATTGCTGCTCCCAGACTATGGAATGCCTTGCTAGAGGAGATCCATCAAATAACCAGCCTAGACAGCTTCAAAAAAGCTGTCAAGATGGATCTCTTCTGGCAGGCCGTCCCAGAATAGTTCCACCTAATTTCTGTACTCTCCCTACTTTGTATGTATTATTCCAATATATTTAAGTCATGTAAGCCACCTTGATTGCTGCAGCAGAAAGGCGGGGTATAAGAATAAAGTTTATTTTTATTATTGTTTATTAACCATTTCTGCCTAGAAAGCACTGGGGTTCATTGCTACCAGTTGCGCTAAGATCTAATTTGAAAAGGGAAGTTAGAAATGTGCTAATAATTATATAGATTGTTGGCTTTCACTTATGTTTCTTTGGCATACGTACCATTTGTTTATCCTACTGAAATTACAGTGGGCCCTCGGTATATGCAGGGGGTCCATTCCAGTCCCTCTCCGGTGGATACTAAAACCCATGTATGCTCAAATCCTATAGTACTCAATGGTGGCCTGGCCGTTTGGCCACACCACCATTGAGGACAATGGCACTTTGCCCCATCCCCTCCTTGATGCCAGCCTCACCATTCTCACTGTGGCACGCAGCAGGGGGTACGTCTTCTTCTTCCTCTTCTCTTCTTCCTCTTCTTCCATATCACCATTACCACAGCTCTTTCTTTTCCTCCACCTTCTCTTTACTACATCCTCCTCCTTTTTCCTCTCTCTCTTCTTCACTCTTCCTCCCCCTCTTCTCCTCCCCCTCTTCTTCCCCGTCACTGCTGCTGTGGCTCTTCCTCCTCCTTTTCCCTCGCCTTCTCCACCTTCCTCCTTTTGCTCTTCCTCAGCCCCCCTCCATCGTGACTGCCACCACTCATCCTCCTTCCCCCTCGACCTCATCTCTGCTCTTCCTTTTCTTTTTCCTTCCTCCTTCTCTTCTCCACATCCTCCACTTTCTCCTCCTCCTCTTACCCCCTCTCTTCTTCCTGCAGCCCCTTGTCCTTCTTTTCTTTCTCCTTCTCCTCCTCTCCCCCTCTCTTCTTCCTCCTTTTTCTTCCTCCTCTCCCTGCTTTCTCCGCACCTTCAGCCAAAGAGGAGGAAGAGAAGAGAAATTGTGTCCTCCATACCCTACCTGTTAAATTAGAAATTTCTCCTTCAGAACATGGAATGCAATCACAACAGCAGAATGGCTTTCCTTCTTTACTTTTCTTTCGATATCCCGGCCTACAACGTTCATTACACAGAGAAAAGGGAGGGACCTGTCTGTTAATATGTGAGAAATTGCAGTGGGTAAATTTTAAAGATCAATCCTTCTAGCATTTCTCTGCGAATAAAGAACTTTA
This sequence comes from Urosaurus nigricauda, assembly GCA_034509955.1. Taxonomy (NCBI): domain Eukaryota; kingdom Metazoa; phylum Chordata; class Lepidosauria; order Squamata; family Phrynosomatidae; genus Urosaurus; species Urosaurus nigricauda. Next base: position 5,982,975 of record JAOEGL010000006.1, read on the forward strand.
TTATTAGGAACCTAGAAACCATGAATGACTGGGTCTCGTGAATTTTTTTATCTGTATTATACACAATGGTTTAATATTTCCCCCTGGGGTATAAATACAATAAACAAACAATTAGATAAATAAATATAAACAACATATTTGAGAAAAAAGATTTTAAAATGATGGAGTGCAGGTCCCATTTAAACAAAATAAGTTAAAATTAAAATAAAGTTATACCTCTGAAAAATGGGAAAAAGAAAACAAAGTGAAGCCAAAATATCATTTCTCCACTCCTTCTGCTTTGAGAGGAGTTGAACCAGAACTGATCAAGGCACAGTGTTGTGTCTATGAGTTTAGCTGAGTAGTGTGAGTATATGGCCGTTCCAAACAGGAAGCTGTCTGTATATTTGCATAGCCTGCAAAATAAAAACACTATACATCTGGTATTAAGAACAGAAGAAAATGCATATGTAATTTCCAAAGCTCAGACAGACATCCATCATGAACATATGGGTTAAAGTAACATTAGAGTGACAAACTGTTCCCAAACTAGGAGAGGCTGCAGCAGTTTGCTTTTTCCTGAATCTACTGGGAAGGGCAACAGTCTGCTCCCTTCTCTATTCTTTCTTCTGCTGAGTTAACTGAGGACAAACTATGTGGGCACTTTCAGTTCAGTTTTCAGCAACTGAAGCAAGCCATGGATGCAGGAAAAAGTGGGGAGAGGAGAAACCAGGATATTTTTAAAAGCACCCATTCTTTTTGACCCACAGTCTATTCCAGGTTACATCAGCATAGTGTTATATCTGGGAAATATGCTATTATAGAGTGCCTGGTACTTTCAAGTTTTCCAGATGCACTGCCATACAAGACTTAGCATGATAAGACTTTCCTGTGCATTTTCTCCTTCCCAGGAATAGTAATGTACAGGCCAAAAAGAGGAAGGGCAATGTATAGGTATGCAAGTCAATACATTTACGGCAATTCCATACACTATCTATATTAAAATGTGTGTGTACCTGCTTATCCATGCATTAAAGTGTAAGCAAGAGTGAGTGTAAAAACTCCCATCTTTCAAAAGAGAATTGTGGTAAGTCCCAGACTTTTAGGGAACATGTTGATTGTTAATTGTGATCAAAATAACTAAGGAAATAACCAACCTAGCAGCTGAATGCATGTTTGGCTTCCTGTTTTTATTTCTTTCATGAACATTTTTCTGTATCTTAATGGTGCCCTCTTGTGAGAAGCAGAAGGAGGAAAAGGTTCCTGACAAAACAGCGGGTTGCCCACTTGAAAAGCTAGAAATGGTCACCATCTTGTTCCTACCTTTGACTTTCTGTTTGCCAAGTTCTGCCCATGGGGATTTTCTTGCCAATTTAATGCATGGGAAGTATGCTGGTTACGCTGTTCTGATGTGAGATGTGCCTGGTCTCCCAACCATGGATCAACCAAAGAATCCTGTATGCCATTCTTAATCTTACATCTGGAGATGGCGCAGGGATATCTGCACAACTACTGGGGTAAGTGCATTCCCTATTTTTAAAGTAGGGAAGGAGAGTAGTTATGTTTTCCAAGATATGGTATGTGACATGTCGTGGTGGGAAGTATGTTGACTGAACAACAGAAGCAGATTGCCAACAACAAAAAAGCAATATATTCCAAAAACTATGGTCCCACGTGATTCCAGCTGTGACATCACAGGAGCTTAGATTCCAGAGAATGGTAGATGGGACCTGAAAAGTGTGGTGGCAGAATCATCTGTATACAACCACAGATCAATCCATCATTGGGGTGCTTGTTTGGCTTCCTTACATGGTTCAAATTCTTTTTTCTATTTGTGGTTGTTACCAACAGCTAAAGCAAGACCTAATGTGAAGGAAACTAAAGCTTCAGTTTTAATTGTCCTCATTAACATCTCCACAGCCCAAATCATGTTCTTGATTTATTGGGGCACATTTACCATGAGTCACACTTTGCCTTGTTCATTCAGATCCAAATACAGATGGAGAAGGAAGGATGCCTGGGAGCAGAAAAGAAGTCCTACTTTTTCCTGGTCCTGTGTTGTTCAATGAAGCATCTTAGCCTTTAATAATAATAATAATAATAATAATAATAATAATAATAATATTTGTATCCCGCCTCTCCCTATTTTAGATCAAGGTAGGTAACAACAGAACTGTTTGTTCCTTTATCAGCAGCTGAAAGGATGGGTTAAGCAGTAGGAGAGAGGCATGCCATTTTGCTCGTGGTGCTTCCATGTGAATGGGACAGCAGATTCCCTCCAAGTTCAAACTTTAAATGATTCCAGGTACTAAACTCTGTCCACACCATATGTTAGGTAGACATTGACTACTCCAGTGACATAGAAGCTACTATTCCATCAGCCTCCCTTCATCCTTCTGTGGCTCATTTCTTCTCTATTTGAACCTTTTCCTCTCTTAACCCTTCTACGGTGTCTGTTTCCCAATAGACCAAACTTGGGCAAAAGGCAGAAACCAGTGTAGGAAATTTAGAGGAAAACTGTAAATCATCTACCTTGCATGTTTCAAGAGCTGGGGATCCCAAAATTTTGCCAAACATTTGCTTGAAATGTTTATTTTGCCTGTTTAAATGCCAGGGGCTTGGGTGCATGTTCAAACTGAATGGGTCTGATGGTTTGACCTTCTATGAGAACCTGGAGCACTGGTTGACTATTTGAAGGCTAAGCCTGCTTCCAGATGTGACTTTGATTATGGAACCACTTGGTTTTTGACTGGGGTGGGGAGAGATACAAACAGCACAAGTTACAATGTGTCATCATCCTAGGATTTCCCAATGCTTCTTTCATCTCTTTTCTTAGGAGAAGACAGTCCATGGAAGAAGAAAAGACAGGACAGCTGTCCCGTTTTTTTATTGGTTCTCTGCCATCTTTTTAAGGATACAGTTGGCCCTCTGTGACCACAGGTTCAATCAACCACAGTTCAAAAATAATGGGTGGATGGGGATTCCAAAAAATGAACATTGCTTTTCACCATTTTAAGTAAGGGATGCCATTTTACTATGCCATTGTATACATAATGGAACCTGAGCATCCATGCATTTTGGTACCCACAGAGGTTCCTGGAACCAAACTAGATCAGACAACAAGTGCTATTGTAGCAGCATCATTAGTGACGGGACAGTGGTTCAGGATCTTGGTTGAATTCTTCTCCAGACCTATCATGCCATCAACTTTAGGTATTTTGACCTCTTCTGTGAAAGAGTTGCACTGGAAATGAGGTTATGAGAGAAGAAATGTAATACTTGCATATCCTTGGGAATAAGCTGTCACAAAGTCCTTGATGTTGGTACATCATCATGCTCCACTGGTGCAAGAGACCCAGTCAGTACCTCAAGGTCAAGACTCACCAACTAGGCCTAATGGGGCATAAATATGCCCTGTCATTTTTTAAATATATATAGGCACAAAATTTCTTCCTTTGGAAACAGAAGAGATAAATCTGAGTATAATGAGTCCATGCTGAAAAGAGAGTTTTTACTTGGGTTCACATTCGCTTCCTCTCACTGTGTCTCTTGCACAGAAATAAAGAGCAGTGTCTTCAGTTTTCAGGCTGTTCATTTGCAAATACAGCAGACTGTTTGAATTGTCTCAGGAGATGATGAAGCGGCCTCTCACTGAATTTGAGTAGTAAATGTGAGCAGCCTCTGTTGGATGCATGCGTGCAACCCATTCCAGGCCCTTTCCAGGAGCTTGTCTCACCCAGCTCATCCAGTAACTGCTGAAGGTGAACCCAGTGGCTCGACAGGAAAGGTGAGCAGATTCTCCAGGTTTTTTCAACCCCCCTCCAGACTCCTCCAACCGGATTTCTGACTGCACATCTGGAAGGGAAAAACAAAAACCATTTTTCAGGCAGACTGAGAATTGAAATATCACCATTCTCTTTATCTGAAAGAACAAAAGCTACCATGGCAAACTGTGAAAAAGACAAGGAGATGGATCCAATGTAACATTTCTTATTTTCCTCTGGATGAGATGAAGCCAAAAATAGTTGCTGACAATTACAAAGAGTTGTATGTATGGTTGTAGTTCAGGCAGGGACAGTATATCCTAGAACTGAACAGGAAGCGATCTGTGTATTTGCATCTATTTGACCATAAATGAGCAACAAAGGCAACAAAAAATAGTGACAACCCACTATTTGTCTACAGTTGCATGTCTTGTAGAATATCAGATTAGAGGCAGTATTTACAAGGATGCCTAAGACAGGAATGGTATTGAAAAGAAGATTCAAATCCATATTAAACAAAGCATATCTTTGCACTGATGGAGGAATCTGAAAGCAGTGTCTTCATCTATGTGGGTTTCTACTGTAGGACAGATCTTGAACAGGGATAGATTCTCCTTATTTGTTCTCAGTGTTGCAACAGAACTATAGACACATATGATGTTGTTGTTACTTGAGCTCCATGAATTCTTCACTTCAAAAATATGTATAGTTTTCTGAGCTTCCATTTGACATATTGCTTGGTGAAGGCATCCCTTCCTGTGTTCTAGGATAATCTATGGCCCACAGACAGACAAAAAGGGGCATGGTGGCAGCATTATTAGTGTTTTGGACTATGCAGCAACTACACAGTCCTGAACCCTAGTATGTAATGGTGACGTCATCATGGCATCACCGCTGCACAGAATCCGCACATCGCTGTGCATTGCTGATGTCATGAGTGCGCCAATGGCACACTCATGATGTAAGAAGGCTGCCACAAAAAGAACCTGAAAGAACTGGGTTCTTTTTATTGTGGAGAGGCCACACAGTTGGGTGGCTGTAGCATCCCTCTGCAACAGAAAGGGTGGCTCTAGATTGTTCTTTTTGGGCGGTCTTTCGAGCCCCTAAGTTACAGGTTACCTGGAGAAGGGGAATAACAACTCTTTGGTGTGCTGTGACTGACTGCAGAGTTCATCAATATATGAAAGTGCAGGATGGATGGGTGGGAAGAGGGGCTGTCAACTCCCACCACTTTATTTTTTATTTGATTTACATTGTACTTTTCTCTCAAAATAGAATTCAAAATGGTTTACAATAATTTGGTCCCAATTCCCATGTCATTTCTTTCACATGTCTAGTAACATTATAAATGCGGTGTCATCATGGTATAAATAAATAACAATCTTAAATTCCAGTCTTCGATAGAGGGATTCTCAACACCTCCCTCCATCCTTTTTTTCTGTGTTTCTTTAGACACATCACATTTCATTCCATTCCACATAATGAATCACTAGGAAATACATTACTATAGAGTAACTGAGGCTTTTATGTTTTCCAGAAGTATTGCCATATGGAACTTAACATGATAATGCTTAGTGTAGATATAAGTTTCAACACATTCAACACACTGTCTTTGAATCCAAACAGAAGCTGGGTACATCCAGCCTGCTTTGGTGGGAGGAGGCAGAAAGTCCAAGATTTTGTTTTTGTTCTTCCCAATTATATTTTGGAGTTCTTAACAGCTTTCTTCACAGCCCAGTTCTCACTTCCATACATGGTGATGGGGAAGACAATGGATTGGAAGCTTAATTGACCAAATCTCTGGTGTTTTTTTTCCCCTTCCAGCAGGGAAAGACCTTGTCATTCAGTAATACGTAGCTGTATCAGAAGGATCTCGGTGCCATGTGTGTGTACATATGTTTATATTCTAAGACTAGCAATGCAGGTTTCCTTGAATGAATACTTGGCCGATGAAGACATAACAATGGTTGGGTCCAGGACTAGATGAGTATTTACTAGCATATCATAATTACAGCAAGCCACCCCTAAAAACAGAGGAGGCACTGTGGTTTGCAATCACATTTCTTCACAACAGTAAGATAAGTTGATTAGGATCTTTAATCAAATATACACCTAGATATATAAATCCTGATGGATACAGTTGTAAATTTGTTAGGTTTTGCAAGGTATTCTGCTGATTGGAAGGAGTATTAAAGCATAGCAATTTTGATAATTAATTCACATACCTGCAAAATTCATAATTAATAATTAATGCATAATTAATTCACAGCCCTGCAAAATAGTCAAGAGTCTAATATGACTTTTAATTCTGCAAAAGATTTATAAGGGTGTTCAAGAAAGAGTATTATATCGTCTGTGAATAAATTTAATTAATAATAAATTAACAGAATCTCCCTCTACACCAGAATGTTTGGTTGCCTCCTCAATATGCAATATTCTTCCCACTACTTTCCACCTAGTTCTGTTGTTGTTTTTTTGACAGAATTGCTTTTAAAAATCTTCCTTTATTTTGTTTCATCATTTCAGCCCAAATACCTCCCACATTTTTCAATGAACCCTAGAAGCAAAGTGAAGTGAGATCAGCCCATGTAAAATTTATAATCTAAAAAAAATAAGTTTGATAGGGACAGATAAATAAAGCTATGAATGACTAGTTAGGTTAGTCTCTCTTTTAGTCTCTCTAGATTAGTCTCTCTTTTCTGGCTTTCTAATGCCCCTGCTGGTGACTTTTTCTAAAATTAATGCACCAAAGGGATTTTGTCTGAGGTCTGGTAGGACCCTTCTCACTGTGTCTCTTGCACAGTAATACACAGCTGTGTCTTCTGCTTTTAGATTGTCCATTTGCAGATAGAGATTGGTGCTGTCCTTAGAGGCTGTGAATCGTCCTTGGATTGCAGAAGAATAATAGCTATGCCCAGAAGCAGTGCCATAGTAGTATACCAGCCACTCTAATCCTTTCCCTGGTTTCTGTCTGACCCAATTCATCCAAGTGTTGCCAAGATTGAACCCACTTGTGGTACAGGTCAGTTTATGGGATTCTCCAGGTTTTTTCAATACTGGATCTGACTGAGTCAGCACCACCTGTGAGATGACACCTGGCAGAAGAAGATGAAGGGAGGGAGATATACTTAAGACAGAGAAAACAAAAGCAACTATGACAACCACATTCAGTCAATTTATATTAGATAGTTGCAAAAATAGAAATCCTAACATACATGAAGAGGAGGCTGCCAGTACAATGAGTATTTCCAAAATGAGTTGCATTGCAGAAGGATGGGCTGGATCTCTGTGTGCAGCACCAGGAAGTCTGTGTCAAGTAGGATGGGTTGAAGGTTTAAGAAGGAAGTGGATGCCCTCTTGTCTTTGCATAAATCCATCAACAAACAGAGGTGACAGGACTGATAAAGAATAAAAAGCCCCAGTAGCCAAGGTTCCAGAGCTATTCGGTAGAGGTTAGGAGCTACGCATCTCTTGTGAGCTTGCTACATTCAAGTCACTGTGTCCTTTATATTCTTTCTTTCTATATTCTTTCAAGTGCAGTCGAAGTATTGTTCAGGGTTACATTTCATATCATACTTCTATCTGACTCGAGCATGGCATAGAAGGGACAAAAAACATTTTGAGTCAGGCAAGCTTAGTTTTGTCTCTCCTGTTAAATTTCTGAAGGAGAAATAAGGGTATACTCCAAATTAATATTAACGTACCAAATATATTTTCTCTGATCCCAGTGGTTTTGATGAAATCAATGTGGAAATAGAATTTTTTGTGACTGATGCTCTAGCATTCAATTTCTTGAGAAGTATTCAGAGCACCCAAGACTCGTTTCATTATTTTGTTGAAGCTTAGTCTCACAGTCCTCCAGGCTTAATGATCTGGCCCTGAAAATTAGAAATTACAACAATATTTCTTGCTTCATATATGATTGGTTCCCCTATTGTAATCTGGCTGTTCTGTTATTTGTGTTCTATCTTTGATTTACTCCCAGGATTACCTTAATGTGTTGATGCTGCATTTCCTGTACAGGCATTTACCCAAATGAATTTTGTCAGGTGACAGTGATCCCATCCAATGTATACACCACAGTTTCAAATTAAAAAGCAATTCTATTTTAAAGGCTATAGCTGTCCTGGCTGCTGAGTCTGTTGGAAAAAGTTCATTTCAGACTTCATGTTTACTACAAGGACACATTCTGACCAGAATCCTATTAGTGTCACAGATATATTTAAGTTACCTTATACATGTAGTTGTATTGTTGCAATGGACATATTTAGTTCAAGGGCACACAAGTGGAGTTCTACAAGTGCCGTATTTCACATTGAGTTTAACTGTTTTATCACACTAGGGGGCAAACGGGATTTAAACGAGAGTTAAATTAGTGTTAAACTAGAGAAAACCAGGAAAATGTCATGTGATAAACATCAGGCATTTCCTGGTTTTCTCTAGTTTAACTCTCGTTTAAATCCCATTTGCCCCCTAGCGTGATAAAACAGTAAATTAATTGTTAACTCTGACTAGACGAAGTCATAGAATCAATTGATTTAACCTATGCATTGACTTACCATTCAAGAAGTGATTCAATGGGACTACACAAGCCGGGAGTAACCAACAGGGTTCCAGCCGTGCAGTGGCACGTTTTTTTTGCAGGTTCATAACTATTTGTCACTATCTTCAGTGTACCACTGCATATCTCCCATTGCACAATGGTACAATGAGTAGGTATATTGACATACATAGGATAAGTTGCACACTACCAGTATTCAGCAGGACTGTGGGATATTGCAATCTCAGTGTAACTACATTAGTACAGACTTACACTACTCAAGTGGAATGTTGGACCTCATCTCATCCTACATATACTCCCCAGTTCAATAAATCATTATGCTTCTTCCAGAGGATCTTCAGGAATAATACTACTACTACTAATAATAATAATCTGATTTCTGCAGAGCACTACCCTGTTTTCCTGAAAATAAGACATCCCTATAAAATAAGACCTAGTAGAGGTTTTGCTGAATTGCTAAATATAAGGCCTCCCCTGAAAGTAAGACCTAGCAAAGTTTTTGTATATAAATGTATATACAGTATATAATAATTGTTCATTTTTATTTTATTTATTTTTTTGTTCAACAATAAATGTGAATTCTTCTTCATGGAAAAATAAGACATCCCCTGAAGTAAGACCTAGCGCATCTTTGGGAGCAAAAATTAATATAAGACACTGTCTTATTTTCAGGGAAACACAGTAGTATGCACAACTGAGTGCAATTGATTTTGAACAGGTCATTCAACAGCAGGGACTTTATCGCATGCACTTTTAAAACTGTTTTGGATCATTTGGCCCTTAGAAATAAACAAAAGAACCTCTCGTGGCGTTTAAACGACAACTTACTAAAAAAGAATGACATAATAGAAAAAGCTAAAAAGACATTAGAGCACTATTTTCAGGAAAATCTAAATAAAGAAATCGATTACATAACCGTTTGGGAAGCAAGCAAAGCTGTAATGAGAGGCTTTTTTATCCAAGAGAACATAATATTGAAAAAGAAAAGGAATGCGAAAATTGAGGAAATTACTCAGAAAATTCAGGAAAAAGAAAAAAAATTAAAAGATAATCCTAAAGATACTGAAACAGCTAAAGAAATAAAAATTCTTCAAAAACAAATATCAATGTATTTAACAGAAGAAATAGAAAAAAAAATGAAATATGCCAAACAATATTATTTTGAAAACGCAAACAAAACGGGGAAGTGGCTATCGTACAGACTAAAGAAAGAAAGAGAGAAAAATTGATCCTTAACATTAAAGTAGACGATGAATTAATAACTGAACAGAAAAAAATAAAGGAAATCTTCTATAATTATTACTCACAACTTTATAGAAAACAAGAAATTACAGAGCAATCAATAAACAATTATTTAGAGAAAATAGAGGTGACACCCATCCCAGACGATCACTTAGCAGCATTAGAACAACCAGTTACAAAAGATGAAATTAAACAGGTTATAAAGGAATTGGAAAAATGGAAAAAACCCTGGTCCAGATGGGTTCTCAACAATTTATTATAAAATCTTAGAAGAACAATTGGTCGATCCCTTACAAAAAATGATAAATTCTATTAAAGAAAATAAATTTCCCAAGACATGGAAAGAGGCAAATATCTCCTTAATATTGAAACCTGAAAAAGATCCACAAGAAGTTAAAAACTACAGACCAATTTCTCTATTGAATATTGATTATAAAATATTTTCAGCAATTATATCTAATAGATTAAAAAAAAACTTTACAAAATTGGATAGGGGAGGAACAAAATGGTTTTCTACCAAAAAGACATTTAAAAAATAATATAAGAATAATGATTGACATAATTGAATTGTTTAAAAATAAAAAAGATAAAGAATTGGCTATAATATTGGTAGACATGGAAAAAGCATTCGACAAAGTGAATTGGGAAACACTATTTAAAATATTAAAAAAAACTAGGATTTGGTCAAAAAATTTTAGAATGGATTAAAGCAATTTATAAGGAACAGGAAGCATACATAATTATAAATAATGAAAAAACTAAAGCTTTGAAAATACAACAAGGAACCAGACAAGGATGTCCACTTTCCCCCTTATTATTTATTATAATAATGGAAATGTTGATAAAACAGGTGAAATCGAACGGATCTATTCAAGGAGTTAAAAATAAAGGAGACGAATTTAAAATCTTAGCTTTTGCAGATGATTTAGTTTTCTTTTTAGAAATCCCATTATCTACTATAGAGACTCTCAAAAAGGAATTGAAGGACTTTGAAAAGATATCAGGACTCAGTATAAATGAAGGGAAAACGAACATATTAACGAAAAACATGAGTAAAAATGACGAGTCAAAACTGCAAGAAAAAACAGGATATAAAATAGTAAAAAAAGCTAGATACCTAGGGATTGACATTACGACTAATAATAGCGACCTTTTTAAAAATAATTACAATAAGTTATGGACACAAATTAAAAAAGATTTAGAAAACTGGAAATCATTGAACCTATCATTACTAGGTAGGATAGCTAGCGTAAAAATGAACATATTACCGAAATTGCTATTTTTATTTCAAACCATTCCTATTATAGTAAAAGAAAAACCTATACATTCATGGCAAAAGGACTTGACTAAATATCTATGGATGGGGAAATACCTAGGGTAAGACTAAAAACTATACAAGACGCGAGAGAAAGAGGGGGCCTGGCATTCCCTAACTTAAAAATATACTTTCAAGCAGCATCTTTAATGTGGGTCAAAAATTGGGTAATGTTAACAGAAAAAAATTGTTAAGGTTAGAACATGTCGATGTCTTCTATGGATGGCATGCGTACTTATACTACAACAAAGAAATTAACAACAAAGAATTTTACAATCACTGTATTAGGAAACCCCTTTTATGGATCTGGAAAAAGGTAAGGAGAAAAATTGGAGATAAAATATCTTTAGAAACATCGCCCCACGAAGCCTTTTTTTGGAGAGAGAAAGGAAGAAATAAAAATTGGCTTAGATACAAAAACCTAATAATTAAAGAAGATCATAAATTTAGATTTAAAACAGAAGAAGAACTAAAAAATGAAAATATAAATTTGCATTGGTATTTGAATTGGCAGTTAAAAGAAAGATTTAGAGCAGATACAAAGGTAAATGGTATCGCAACTGAAAAATCTGAAATAGAAGAGATATTAAAACTAGAAGACAAAGGTTTACTTTCCAAATTATATCAATTTTTGTTAAAAATAGAAATGGAAAAAGAAACTATAAAAAATAACATGATAATTTGGTCCCAAAATATTGGTAACAATATTGATTTAGATCAATGGGAGTATACATGGACAAAGAGATTAAAATACACAAGAAGCCAAGATATAAGGGAAAATTATTATAAAATGCTCTTTCGATGGTATTTATCACCAGACAAACTAGCAAAAATCTATGGAACAAGCGATAAATGCTGGAAATGTCAAAAAGAAAGAGGAACATTTTTTCATGTCTGGTGGACTTGTAAGAAAACGAAAAAATATTGGGAAGGAGTCCATAAAATAATCTGCAATATGCTAAATTTAAAACTTGATCTCAGACCAGAGCTATATTTATTAAATATACTAAATTTAAATTTAGAAAAAAATACGGTAGAACAATATTTCACTTAACTACTGCAGCAAGATTGGCATTTGCTAGAAGATGGAAGGATGAATCAATACCAGAAATAGACGACTGGATCATAAAAGTCTATGACCTGGCCGAAATGGACAGATTATCGCGCTTACTGAACGACGGAAACTTAGAAGAGTTCAAAAAAGACTGGGAAAATGTCACTAATTTTCTGCAACACAAATACGGACATTTAGCAACAACTGGACTTATAGAATAATAATAAAAAAAGGATGATATAACAATCCGGCGGCATAAAGAAAAATACTAGCAATAAGAAAATTTATGAATATTGTTTAAGATGTTGAATTCATACACTTAATTTTACTTATGATACTTGGTGAATGTTTTGTAAAACTAATACTGTATCATACTTAGTCAAATATAACTAATATAGAGGTATTTAAAAGACAACTAAATATATTTGTAACATACATTGTTGAAAATTTATAGCTTTAGATAAGTGGTAAAGGGGGATCACAAAAGACATTATGTTAATTGCCTCACTCAGGAGAAAGGAAGATTCTTTGTAAGTTTGTCATGAGTATTGTCTGATTTATGTTGACATTATTATTTTATGCTTTGAAAGAGAAAGTAGTAGGAATTAGAAGGTTTTAGTTTAAGTGAAGTAAGGTTCAAGAAAGTATATACAAATATAGAGAGAGCTCAGCAAGAGAGAAAGTAAGGACAGTAGTAGAGAGTGTAAGATAGATAGAAAAGAAGGTAAATAGGAAGAAGTTAAGTAAAGTTGAAGTAAAGATGAAGAATCAGAAAATATTATGATTTAAGAAAGGTAAGGTAAAATTAACGATAAGCGATATATTTATAGTATTTTTTTATTTTTATTGTCAATATTTTGTCTGTTTTGTCTGTTTTGTTCTGGTTTGTTTTTTGGTGATGTTTTGTTTTGATTGTTGGTTTGTTATGATTTGAGTGATTGTTACTTATGATGTTTAAGGATATTTAATCTTTACAACGATATTTAAGGAAATGTTATCTTTATTCATTGTAAATTTTTTTTCTTGTTTTGTATGTCATAAATATTACATATTTGTTTAATAAAAATTAAAAAAAAACTGTTTTGGGGACGGGGATGGGACTCGCGGGGGCGAGCGTGAATGCATTTTATCACACACGCAAGCGTCCACCAAAAGGTCCCATTCCAGCACCCAGCCCTGTCCAGTGCTGAGAAATGTTAAATGTTGTGGTCGGAAGACTTCCATCCAGACAAAATGGCATCTGCTGGCACTGAACAGGGACAGCTTGGGTACAGGTGCCAGAATGGGACCTTTTTGTGGACGCTTGCATGTGCGGTAAAATCTGTTCACACTCGCCCCTGCGAGTTCCGTCCCCATCTCCAAAATGATTTTAAAAGCGCATGCGATAAAATTCCTTGACATAGACGACTTTTGCTGTGTGAATGGCAGTAAATGGTAGGCTTTCCATCTCTGCTATCTACATCTAGGGTCATGATGGCTTGGATTGCCAGGGGCCTAGACCAGAGTTTCTATTTTTTATGGGACATTTCCAGCTGGGGCGGGATGCAAATTCTCTGATTATGAAGAGTTCTGTTCTGGACATCTCCAGATTAGCGAGTAGAGCAATGGCTTGCAACAATTTGATTATTTAATGATTATTTGCTGCAAATTGCAAAGACTCTCCAGAGAAGACTGTATTTATTTAATTAACTTCCTCCTTTCCTCCTAGTCATTGTGGTGCCAGAGTTCACCCTCTATGCTGCTCTATATTTACTTTCTGTCTAGAGGCAAGTTTCTTATCCTATTTTTTTAGGTAGATAAGAATAATTCCCACCCACCCCCGGCTTTGCTCTGGGATTAACTCTTTTAGTTATGATTTCTGTCTTAATTTCCAAACAGGAAAATATTTACAGTGCTTGTCTTTGTGTATGTGTTTGAATGACAAGCTATGAGCAACTCCAGTCAATACTTAATGCATAAAGTTGTGAGTCATCGTGGTTAGCATTAATGGCTAATATTTAATGAAACCACCAGGGTCATCTCTATATCTCAAATTTTGGTCCAGAAACCTCAGCATGGGATGATCTGAAATGACAACTTGAATGGCAGTTGTCTAATACTAGGGTTGGCCTTACCCAGTGCAGTAATTCATGGTGTCACTGCCCCCCCCCCCCAGTGACCTCTGCCCATACCACACCATACAGAATCCTTGGTAATGTGTTTTGTATTACTCTATACCACTGAATGCAATGGTGATAGATGTGACAAAAACAACACACAAAATTAAAGCTATACCTTTACATTAAAATATCATATACACAGCTTAAATGCATTTAAATGTACATAGTTTCATGTGGTTCAGATGAAGACTTGATAAGATGTGATGTTTTTTGAGAAAATTTAAAACGAATAAAGGGAAGAGTGAGGGGAACTTAGGTATCATCTCATGGTGAAGACTCACAACCTGGGCTTAATGGAGCATAGGAATGTCCTGTTCTTTTGTGTATACACACCTATTGGTGGACAATTGTTTCTTTTGGACTCAGCAGAGATTAATCTGGTAGAAAGATGCAACTGCAAAAAGGCTTTTTTTTTTTTTTGGCTTGGCTTCACATTAACTTCCTCTCATTGTGTCTCTTACACAATAATAGACTGCAGTATCCTCAGGTTTCAGGGTGTTTATTTGCAAGTATAGCAGATTGTTTGAATTGTCCCGGGAGATGATGAAACAGCCTTTCAATGCATCTGAATAGTACTTGTCAGGTGGATTGGATGGGCGAATACGTGCAACCCACTCCAGACCTTTCCCAGGAGCATGTCTGACCCAGCTCATGTAAGAGCCGCTGAAATCAAACCCAGAGGCTCGGCAGGAGAGGTGGAGGGACTCCCCAGGTTTTCTCAAACCCCCTCCAAACTCCTCCAACCGGATCTCTGGCTGCACATCTGGAAGGGAAAAATAAAAATCATTTTTCAGGCAGACTGTGAACTGAAACATCACCATGTTCTTTATATGAAAGAATAAAAGCTACCTTGGCAAAGTGTGAAAAAAACAACAAGATGGATCCAATGTAACATTTCTTCTTTTCTTCCAATTGAGATGAAGCCAGAAATTGTCAGAGTCAGTCACAAACAGTTGCGTGGATGGTTGTAGTTGGGGCAGGAACAGTATATTCCAGATCAGAGCAGGAAGTTACCTGCGTATTTGCATCTACTTGACTGGAAAAGATCAACAGAGGCCTTTCATAAGCCAATATTTGTCAATATTTGCATGATTTGTAGAAGGTGAAATTACGAGCAATATCTGTAGGGATGAATATGATGATGCTTTTGGACGAGAAGAAAGACTGAAGCCACTATTAAACAAAATATTGCTGCTTAGCAATGGAAGAAACTGGGCCTCTATCTGTATCGGTTTTAAACATAGGGCAGAACCTGAGAATGGATAGTTTATCCTTCTTCATTCTTAGTGTTGTATCAGAATCAGAGGCACATACTAAACTGATGTGAATTGATCAGAACAACTTCTTCAATCTATATATATATTGTTCTGAGCCCCAATTTAATGTATTACTTCAAAGAAAGTATCCTTCCCTGTTTCAAAAGATCATGTTCTGTTATGGGTTATCTGAGAAAAAGGAAGAAGCCCCTTTGGTACATTGAGATTGGCTACAAATTTAGGCAAGACAGTAAACTGCATTATGACTGATTACCAGCTCCCATACCTTTATTGATTTATTGATTTATTGATTGAGTGATTGATTTTATATCACATCTTTCTCTCAAAATAAGAAGCTTAATTGAAACAGCTCCTTCCAAGTAGACCTTTTTAAGATCATATATATTGTAAGATTGCAGGCAATGGTTTGACTTTACAATAGCATAGGATACAGCTAGGTTAATGCTGATGTGTAGTTGAAGTGTAGTTGATACTCACTTTCACTGGCAGGTGCGAGTGTGCTTGGGCAGATAAAATGTATTGGTCCTATGCATCCATTACTTGACATGTTGGAACTGGCTATGTTGACATATGCTGAATATATCTCATTTGGATTACTCTAACATATTCTATGTCAGGCTGCCTTTAGAAACTGTTTGGCAACATCAGAGAGTCCAGCAAACTGTGAGAAGACCATGGACTGGGACTGCTTACATAGATCACATGACTTTATTGCACCAGCTCTACTGGTTACCGATCCATTTCCAGGAATTATTCGAATTATTCATAGACTATCACCTATGAGGTCCAATATGGCTTGAATTCAGACTAATGTGAAATTGTATGTGCTTGAATGAGTCCAGCTGACTTTTAAAATATTTGACAGACAATATTCTCATGTTCCTATCACAGATATGTTTAGTGAAGACCAAGAGAGAGGCTTCTCAGTGTCATTCAGTAATAAGTAACTGTATCAAAAGGATATTTTTATAGGGCAAGCTCTACTTTTATCTTTTATATTATGATTTAAACATGCTTTAACACTATTTTAAAATAGTATTTTAATAGGACTGATTGTTTTTATTATTAGGTTGTAGTTGTATCTTGTTTTAATAATTATTACAAGTCACCTTGGTTTCTGTTAGGAGAAAAATAAATAAATAAACACACTTCCCTTAACAGATTGTAAATCTGGTTTAAACAATTGAAGTCCTAGAATGGTTGTACATTATTTTAAGTTGAGTTAACTTATTGTTCCCTACTCTGAGATCTCTTGATACAGTGTAGGCCAGAAATACTTTAATAAAGAAAAATGGTAAATTAATAGCCTTTCTCCTCTGTCCCATAATGTTTGGTTTCCTCCTCAGTATATCAAATTCTTCCCGCTTCATCCCCTATCTGCCTAGTTCTGGTTACTCGCCAGAATTGTTTTGAATAATCTTCCTTTCATTTCATCATTTCAGCCCAAATGCTCCCCACATTTTCTAATGAACCTCTGAAGCAAAATGAAACAAGATCAGCCCAACTTTTTTAAAAAAAGTTTGATCTGGACATAAGAATAAAGTTATGATGAACTGTTCCTGTACCTTGCTTTCCCCTGCTTTATTAGGCTCTCATTTGTGGTTTTCTAATGCCCCTGCTGGTGGCTTTTTCTAAAGTTAATGTAGCTAAGGCTTTTTGTCTGAGATTTGCTGAGATCCTTCTCACTGTGTCTCTTGCACAGTAATACACTGCTGTGTCTTCTGCTTTTAGGTTGTTCATTTGCAGATAGAAGTTGGAGCCATCCTTAGAGGCTGTGAATTGCCCTTGGATTGTAGGGGAATAATAGTTACTCCCAGTATTGTAATAGTTAACAAGCCACTCAAGTCCTTTGCCTGGTTTCTGTCGGATCCAGCTCATCCAGTAGCTGCTAAGAGCAAACCCACTGGTGGCACAGGTCAACTTATGGGATTCTCCAGGTTTTTTCAATACTGGATCTGACTGGGTCAGCACCACCTGTGAGATGACACCTGGCAGAAAGAGAGGATGGGAATGAAATATATGTAAACCAGGAAAACAAAAGCAACAACAAGAACAAAAACCATATCCACTCAATTTATGTTATATAGATCCCAAAGTGGAAATCCCAACATACATGAGGAAGAGGCTGCTAGTACAATGAGTATTGGCAAAATGAGTTGCATTGCAGGAGTATGGACTGGATCTCCAACTCTGTGCAGCGCCAGGAAGTCAGTGTTGGGTCAGATGGGTTGAGGGCTTAAGAAGAAGGTGGAGGCTCTCTTGCCTTTGCATAAATTCATTGACAAACAGAGGGAAGAGAACTGATACAGAATAAAAAGCCAGAGTAACCAATATCCCTGAGCTATTCTGTAAAGATTACAAACAACACGTTTCTTACAATTTGGCTCATGTCACTACTTCCTTTACATTTTTTCGTGGGGTCCATCTGCTTGCTCACTGTGTCTCGTAGTGATGTGCAGAGAGTTGTTTCAATAACTGTGTGGGTTTTCTGTGTAAAGTGTTTATCCCTGTGAGCCACAAATGTGGATTTTCTAAAATGAAATGGAAGACTTCTTCACATTTTCAAATTACATTCTAAGTGCTGCTCTGAGTTTCATTTCATTTCATCCCCTTGCCCCCCAGATTGCTTCATTTTCAAGATGGGAAGAATGGGAGATTTTTTTAAAAAATTCTTAAACTGTTTTCCCATTGGAATTTGCTGATGCAAATGGAGCAGAATTTCATTTCACAACATTTTTTGAAGATTTTGCCAAAATTTGCAAACTTCATAGTTGAGATGGAAAGAATCTCAAATGTTTAAAGTGATAGTAAGTGAAATGGACAGATTGTCCCATCTGGAGCCACACCTGGAATAGTAAACATGACACAAGTGCAGACTACATCCAGTGTCCTAGTTAGCATGAGTGCATAGTATAAACCTTTACAAACAGGAATGTATGTATACTTAAAATATCTTTGGTGACCAAAATGAGATGAATAATACTTAATAGTAGGCTGAATGGATGGCAAACTTAATGCTGAAAAGAATAGAGCATAAATGATGAATTCAGGTTGATGAAGTCATTATACATAATACTGCCTAAGTCTATTAGTTCACTTTATAGGTAGAAGGAGGTTAGTCATATCT
Source organism: Urosaurus nigricauda (assembly GCA_034509955.1). Lineage (NCBI taxonomy): Eukaryota > Metazoa > Chordata > Lepidosauria > Squamata > Phrynosomatidae > Urosaurus > Urosaurus nigricauda. The sequence goes on from JAOEGL010000006.1 coordinate 6,001,453, forward strand.
TGACATCTAAAAGCCTCAGAGGGAATTCTCTTGAGGGATTCAAATCCTTCAGGATGTGTAATGTATTCAGGCAAACAGTCACAGGAAATAGTCACCCACACAAATGAAAACCACGTAAAGACACACATGAACAATTCTTCTATTTCCATCATGACTACAAGAATTTTAAGAGATATTTCTCATGTCTCTACTGCCTTCTATAGGGAAACCAGAGAAGGACAGATCATGAGGTCTGACCTCAAGTCAAACTGCCGCTCATTGTTCAGAGAGGCACTCAAGGAAATTCACATATGTTGGAGACATTTTTACAAAGACATACACTCAACTAACCATGTACAGTTTCTTCCTGAATGCAACTTATTCTGCATTCCAACTCCAGTGGAGTCACTTAAGAACATCTTTTCCTGATACCCATCTGGCCACATGCTAAGATATCACCTCCATCTGAGGCAAGGTTTTGTAACTGAATTGAGAGATTTTTTTCCCCATAGCAGCAGCCCTCCAGCAATGGAACGTTCTTCTCATAAAATTACCCCTGGATCCAATGTTGCCTTCCTTTATGTGCTAGATTCCTGCACAAAAACGGGTTGCCAGATGATCAGGGATGTGAGGTTATTTTCATTCTGGTCATCCTCTTTGAAGTCAGTGATGAAGACACAACCAAAGTATTCTAGACAGTAATTACCAAACTTTGGTTCTCCAGATGTTTTGCACTTCAACTTCCAGAAGCCCTAGCCAACATGGCCAGCAGTTAGGAATTTGGGGAGGTGAAGTCCAGATACATCTGGAGGACCAAAGTCTGGGAACCATTGATTTGGGAGATATACTTCAACTGAAATATCAGTTTTCTGGGTTTGGGGTAACTTTTTTATGAAGGCAATGAGGGTTTTGGGGCTGAGATCAACTGAGATTCTCCTCCAAATGTATCTGGAACAGCTATGTCCTCTGCTTTCAGGTTGTTCATTTGTAGCAGTTTTTAGTTTGAGAACTATATCACAGATTCAAAATGCAATCCAATTCTTAGTTCAAAATGGTTAATTTTTTTTTAAAAAAGAAATTATTACATCATATGTAAGCTTTAGTGCAGAAAACAAATAAAAGTATGTTGTTAGGTATAACTAAGCACAATATATTGGCAAAGTGATTTTAAAAAAAGAAAAAAGAAGAGAAAAGAAAAGGGCTTATGAAACTGGGACACAATATTATCATCACTAAAGGCATGCAAAAATGACATGGTGCTGAAATAGATTAGCAGAATATTGAATAAGAAGAGTCCAATAGAGAAATAAATTCATTCCTAAGATTTTGGTACATTCTACCTATTGGCATTTGTGCAGTATGTATCTCAACATCAACTCACACAGAGAAAGTTCAGTGCAGTCATGCCACTTCCTCATCTCACCATCCATCTTGTGGAATGGATCTGGACTGAAATGGAGAGACGTATTTCAGAGTTATGAGACTACTGTCTGCAAATATGCCACTCGTGACCAGAAAATGGAAAAGACCAACACTGGAAGTTCAGAAAACTAATCTTAGAACAACCCATAGTAGGCTAGATCTATGCCAGATCATATTCTGTTGTATCATCTTCTGTTCAGACTGGTGAGTCTATGATTTGTGGCTTTCTGGAGCTCTCTGTATTGACATTACTGTTAGTTTAATGGTGAAAAAGGATTTTTGTTTGTGATCGAGGAGGATCTCTCTCACTGTGTATCTTGCACAGTAATAAACAGCTGTATCATCTTCTTTTACATTATTCATCTGTAGATAGAAGTTGGTGCTGTCCTTAGAGGCTACGAATAGTCCTTGGATTGCAAAAGAATAAGAGCTGTGCCCAGAATCAGTGCTATAATAGTGCACAAGCCATTCTAGGTGTTTGCCTGGTTTCTGTCTGAACCAGTTCATCCAGGTGCTACTAAGGGTCAGCCCACTTGTACCACAGGTCAATTTATGGGATTCCCCAGGTTTTTTCAATACTGAGTCTGACTGAGTGAGCACCACTTGCGAGAAGACACCTGAAGGAAGAAAGAAAAGGGTCAGGAGAAACACCACCAACAAAATCTAGCTAATAGTTGACTCTATAGGGAAAGGTATCGACTCCAAACTCGGTGTCCCTGTGAATCAATTAAGTTTACCATATTGCATTCTCAGAATGTTCTCAGAACAGTACAAAATGGGAGCAGCCACTTCTGGTCCCATCCACTCCTGTTTTGTACCATTCTGAGAACGTTCTGAGAACTCAATATGGTGAACTTAACTGTCGAAACACAACATACATGAGCAGGATGCTATCAGTGCAATGAATATGGGCAGTAAGGGCCTCATGGCAGCTGGGCTAGCAGACAATATCTAAAGGACTCTGTGTCTGATGCTAAGAGTTCTGTGTGAGGAGGGAGGCTTTGGGGGTTTAAGAAGGAAATGGGTGTGTTCTTGGCTTTGCATAAATCCACCAATAAAAAAGAGAGCTCGGTACAGTATTAATAACAAATGACAAATCTTGAGAGAAAGACTGGCCAAATAGGTTGGGAGCCGAGTTACAGTCATGAGAGTAGTGTCCCATTTGTGATTCGGGTCTACATTTGTCAGATTGCTCCAAGCTAACCCCAGAGTATTCTGGTCCTGAATTCCACCCAAGTTCCCCCCTTACATGCTGCAGGTGTTTGGAAGGTTTTCAGCACACCACAGCCAGCTACCTTCCCATTGGGATCCTCCGAGCTGCCACTGGAGATCAAGTTGCTTTGAGGTCAGAATGAGGTGCCTGGTCATGTTATCAATATTAGGCACTTTGTTCTGACCTCAGAATGACTCTGTTGTTGCTCCAGGTTTTCAGGAAAACTCAGAACAAAAGATAATTCTTTTTAATGATGGAGAAGGCGTCGAAACTCTAAATTGGGTCTGGGCATTGTGTAAGCAGCTCAGACTCAATTTGGGGTATTGAGGCTGTGTAGTGTAAACAGCACACATCCAGCTCAGGGCTGGAATCTGGGTTTATAGGTAATGTAGCCAAGTTCTAAGTAGTTATCATGGATATAAAACAATTACCTACATTTATTCATCCATAACTGTTTCATATTAGTGAGCACCACTTAGTGAGTAACACAGTTACGGTAATATCTAGAATTTGTTATAATTTCCACAATCACAACTAGAATTGCATCCAGTTTTTTGCAGTTCTGTACATAGGAAAGGGAAGCAAAGAAGAAGTGGTGATGATAAGTGCTGGCCAAAGAGAAATCACATGTGAAGGAGATGATCTTGCTGGGTAGTGGATAAGCATTGGTTGTATTTTTAACATTTTCATTTGGCAAATGATGGCACCTGCATTTTACAATTTTCAAAAGGTGCTCTGTAGAATACCTTCTCATAATAAGCATTATCATTTTTATACATAAATATTATGTACATACATATTAAGTATTTTAATACTTAAGTTTCACTCCATTGCAGTTTTTTGAGCTCTGTTAGACCATTGAGGTATAGTGCTGCAGTATTTTCATTTCATATCTTCCTTTCCTTTCATGGCTTCCTGAATAATGGTGTTTCCTACTTAATGGTTGGTGCTCTGGAGGGAAATTAGAGGTTTCTTTTGTACAAGCTGCAAAACAGAAGCTGTCACTGTGTCTCTTGCACAGTAATACATGGCAGAGTCTTCAGTTTTCAAATTTGTCATCTGCAGATAGGCAGAGGTTTGAGCATTGTCCCTGGAGATGGTGAATCTGCCCTCGACTTTAGGATTATACAACTTGCTACCTCCACTGGGGCTGCTTACTTGAGCCACCCACTCAAGTCCTTTCCCTGGTGGCTGATGAATCCAGTTCATGTAATAATCAATAAAGTTGAATCCTGAAGCTTTGCAAGAAAGACGAAGGGTGTCTCCAGGTGCAACAACTCTGCCCCCACTCTCCACCAGCAGAACCTCTGCATGGCAACCTGAAAATGAAAATCAAATTGGGAGTCAGGGGATCCTTGTGCAGAAAAATGTACAAGTTCCTGCTTTTCCTGATGGAAATAAAATTACCTGAGGAGACTAGAAAGAACGGAAAGAGATTCAGCCAAAGGATCATGTCTCTGACTGCTTCGAGGGTCTCTGGAATTAACTTCCGAACTTTTGTATGTGAGAGGCTGAGAGGTTGAGATTGCAGCTTTTTAAGGAAGTGAACCAGAATGATTTGCATGGGCTCCTTATTATAAAGGCTGCATTTATCTCTCCTAATGGGCCTTGATTCCTGCCCATCTGGAATAGCTGTACTAAGGGTGACACAAAAACTTTGGGTATGGCTAAAGCGGGCTTGGCTGATTTGTGACCTGTTTGGGGATGAAGAAATTTGGTTCAGATTAATCTCTGCAATAGTCATGATAGAATAAAAGCAGATGTTTGCTATGAAGGCTTTTTATGTTTTTATATAATTCCTTTTCTATTTTCATATGCTGGGGACAAAAAAGAAAGAATGGTAAACATTTTCTTACCCTGAATATGAATTCTAGAACCAGCTGAGAAAGTTGAGGACAGAACACATCATCTGTGTATGTGTGTGAACATACACTCGTACCCCTACATTTGTGGCTTTGACTTTTGCAGATTTGTTTATTCATGGATTTTATTAATATGTTTTCTCTAGAAATATGTAGCTCCTCCAGTGCCACTCTATGGCCAACTTTAACCAAAGGTTGCACTGAAGGACCTAGAGATTCCTAGAGAGAAAACTCCACTAGGCATTTGTAGCTCCTCCAGTACACTTCAATGGTCAATGTCTGGCAGATGTTGACCACAGATTTGCACTGGGGGACCTAGAGATTCCTGTCCCATCAGTAAGGTGGAATTGTCCCATCATTTCCCATCATTTTGCATTAAGACAATAAGCTATTAATACTAGCGACAGGACAATTTGGCTTCACTGGCAGGATAATTACCAGATAAGTGTGACATGTAAGATATTGTTTCACATGATCATGATAAGGATGGGATAACAATGGGAGAGAGGTCTGCTTTGCTCACGTACCCATCCTGTTCCCCTTCTGATAATCTCCATAGTTTTTAGTGAGTAAGCTTCTTTTTTTAATAATTGAAGACTCTATTCATCTATCCATCCATCTGTTCATCTATCTATCCCTCTATCAAATAGAGAAGGCTTTGCTATTCCCTGGTTTGGTCTCTGTTAGTGACATTCACAGGGATACGTCCATAGACATGTGTTGGGGCTGCTTACTTGAGCTACTCATGCAAGTCCCTTCCCTGGTAGCTGATGGATTTAATGCAGTCTATAATCAGTAAAAGTGAATCCTGAAACCTTGCAGGAAAGATGGAAGGTGCCTCCAGGTGCCTCTGTCAGCTGTATTTCTCACTTGGTGACCATTTCCCTAGTTTGAACTAAGATATGGCTGGTTGGCTGCAATGGGGGGGGGGGTGCATTTGTGGAAGTGAGCGGTGGTTATTTGGTTATTTCAAGTGTTCTGTTCAACTATAACAAAAGTTAATCTATATGTTCTTCCACACCTTCAAAGAGGGAAGTGTTATAGTCCTATGGCATCTGGACTGACATGTGTTTTATAGGGTCCCTGGCGGGGCTGAATGAAGCGCTTTTAGTAATGTGGAATCCCAGCCTCTTGTGTGACTGTGTCTGTTTTATACTCTGTTAGGTTCAAGGACATGGGCTATATCTTTAGCTGCACAACACACCTTCACTGGGAGTGTGACTGTGGTATGAGGACTTCCAGCATGCCAACAGGGTTGAACTGTGTAACTCACAGGCACACCACATAATAGAACTGCCAAGTTGACACCAGAATAATTGAACAAGTCTATTTATGGGTATTTATCATTGTTATTTGCCATCAAATTGACTTTGATTTACAGCAACCCTATGAATAAAAGCCCTTTATGATTCTTAGTCAACAACTATCCTGCACAGGTTTTGCAAACTCGAGACATCTGTGGCTTCCTTGATCGAATCAATCCATTTGTAAGGCAGTCTTGCTCCTTTCCTATAACCTTCCACTATTCCCAACATTTATCATTTTTTCAGATGAATTACTTCATCTCATGATACATTCATAGTACTGCAGCCTCAGTTCAGTCCTCTTCACTTCTAATGAGAGTTCAGGTTTGATTTATACTTAGACACCCTTATTGGATTTTTTTAGCTGTCCATGGTAAGTGTAGCATTCTTCTCCCATGCCACATTTTAAATGAGTTGGGAATAATACCCTTGAAATAATGTCCCTGAAGCTGAAGTATCAGCAGGGGCTCATTGGTGCATGGGCTCTATGCTCACCATCTTCGTTTCTGAGAATGTGACAAAACTTTAAATTTAGGAATCCAACAGCAGAAATTCCAAATTGCCTTGAATCCTGACCTGGAAGAAAGGTGGGATATAAATTAAATAAGCAAATAAAGATCTTGTCAGCAGGAGGTTTTGGCTCAGCTTCCGATTCACTTCCTTCACTGTGTCTCTTGCACAGTAATACACAGCAGTGTCCTCTGGTTTCAGATTGTTCATTTGTAAAAAGAGCAGGCTGTTTGGATTGTCTCTGGAGATGGTGAAGCGCCCTTTGACCGCATCAGAGTAGTAAATATAAGCTGCATTTGTTGGATGCATGCGTGCAACCCATTCCAGGCCTTTCCCAGGAGCTTGTCTCACCCAGTCCATGTAATAGCTACTGAAGGTGAACCCAGAAGCTTTGCAGGACAGGCGGAGGGACTCTCCTGGCTTTTTAATGTCCCCTCCAGATTCTTCCAACTGGATTGTTGACTGGACCTCTGAAAAGAAAGGACTAAAATTATTCTTCCAACAAACAAAAAAGTAAAATGTATTCATTGTTTTCATTTGAAAAGACAGGGATACCTTTGAAAACTACTAAAAGGAAAACAAGCAGAACCCAAAAAGCCATTTCCTCTTGTTTCATTGTGTGAGAGATTAAACAGAAATTGGTCATAGGACCTGCAGAGTTGGGTATTTGGATCCAGTTTAGTAGGGAGTTTATACACCAGATTGGTACAGGATGTTATCCATGCATTTGCATAGTCATCAGCATAAAGGTGCAAAAAGAGGCCTTTGTTGACCCACACTGTATAGTTAGGGAAATATCAAATTGTACTTTGAATGAGAAACAGGGTAGGAAGGATGGGTTGGAGGCAGAGGGATGCCATGTGTCCCTTTGTTACAAGGGATATCCCTTATTTGAGGGCCAAAAATCTTGTCCATATAGTGCTGGCAGGTGTCATTTATTAAAAGGAGAGTCCCCCATTTGTGGGTTGAAAAACATTTCCTCTTATATAGAATGAATGAAATACCCCCAATCCTGTCAAATCCTGTATTTGGGCAGATTGGCCCTATATCAAAATGGAAACGTTTTCATCAGTTAGTTTATGAATGCTGAGAATGAGCAGCATTTTATATCAGCTACTTAGTTAAGCATGCCCCTCCTGACCCAAACACACACACACACACACCCCACTCAAACCTTATGGGAATGCCATTTATCCATGCTCCAACCATGGCCTGAACAACCAATGAACTTCCTTCATCTCTGGAAAAGTCAGTTTGGCAGTGGGGAGGGGGGCTGGTTGATTTTCTGCAAATTCTCCATGGCCATTATTTTTGTTTGCTTTATGTTCAACTGAAAGATATATAGGAAATCTCTTAGGGGACTGAAATCACTCAAGGACAGAGGTTGTTTCAGAAAACAGCCAGAGGAACCAGTCACCCACAGAGCTGTACCCACAGGACAGCCCAGGTGGATCATCAATGTTACAGTTCTTCATGGTTAAAGCCATTTTAGAAATATTGTTCATGTCTCTGCTGCCCTCTTTTGAAAAGCTGGAGAAAGCCAGACTCTTGAGCTTGCCTTGAAGTGGGAGGATGCTGTTCCAAAAATGGCCCAGCAGATGTGCAAGGCATTTTTGAAAATGAAGAGAGAGATTGAGATAGAGACTGAGACAGATCTACTAGAAGTCTCCATCTCTCCATTCTTAAGCTGTTATGATTAGTGATTTATGGATGATATGAAACATTACCACAGATGCATGTATGTGCAGCTAGTTGTTAACATACTAATTCAAAACATTTCCACAAGCTGAGCATCTGCAATTCAATCTCCTCAGTCAAAAACTGTGCTTTCTGTCCCTTTCTCTCTTTTACATCTTTTCCCCACTCTCTATTAAGAAAATTCTTTTGTCAACAATGCAAAATTTATGAAATTTAAGCAGTGATTGCACTAAGATATTTCTATTATTATTTGTATGAGTCTCCCCCATACACTGGCAGTGTTGTAAATGAGCTTCTGTTAAAAAACACACACACATATGTAATGCTGAATCAATCCTTTTGTAAGCAGTGTCAAGTTCATTTAACCTTAGGTTTGTTTCTGTATTACACCCGATTTGAGCCAACAGAATTATTCCTAAGCACTGATACAATTTAGAAACTTGCCCAAAAACATGTATTTCAGATATGATGAACAACAATATACATTGTCACCAGCTATTTGAAGGACTGATGGTCCTTAAAGATTGATTTCACATAAACTTTGGGAAAAACATGTTCAATTTAAAAGCTATTTAACAGTGGAATGGGCTTCTGCAGAGGATGGCAGACTCTCCTTCTTCACAACTCTTTAAACAGAGGTGGGATGGCCATCTTTCAGGAGTGCTTTAGTTATGTATTCTTGCACATCAGGGGATTGAACTAGGTGGTCTTTGTGGTCCCTTGCAACTCTAGAATTCCATGATTCTATGGTGCTGATGGGAATAATGGGAATTCCAGACAAAAGAGATTGCCAGCTTAGACAGTGGTAGAATATTAGAGCACACATAGAAACATAGAAGCATAGAGTTGAAAGGGAACATAAGGGCTATCCAGGGCAATGCCATGCATTCCCCAAGGATTGCCATCCATCTACCATTTAAAAATTGCAAAATAAAGTAGAAAAATGCCATTCATTCCCCAAAGATTGCCATCCATCTACTGTTTAAAAACTGCCAAAGAGAGTCCACTACTCTCTGAAACAGTGCATTCTATTTTCAAACGGCTCCTACCGTCAAGAAATTCTGATTTGGTCAGACATCCTATGCATTGCACTCCCAAATTTATTTTGTGTATTGTCTATGGAATACAGCTAGGAATTATATATTTCTCCACTTTTTGTACACTGCCCCAATTGCCTTGTCTCACTGTGGTATCTCGGGCACAGAAATACACAGCTGAGTCATCAGCTCGCGCAGAGTTCAGCTGGAGGTAAAACTCATTCTTGGAGTTGTCTGAAGAGATGGTGGTCCGGCTCTTCAGAGAAGGGGCATACCATTTGCCTCCCGTGTTGGCATTTATTGTAGCAGCCAATTCAAGTCCTTTCCCAGGTGGCTGGCGGAACCAATGCCAAGTACAAGAAGCAGTGGAGATGGAGAAACCTGTCACTTTACATACTAGATTCAGAGTCTCTCCAGGCCGTACCAGCCCTGGCCCTGATGATACAAGTTGGATGTCTGAGAAAGCCACTTGTGAAAAGAAAACATTGCAATGAATGAACAAACATCATATTATCAATGTGCTCTATAACTATATTTCTTAACTGTCTAGAAAATGCATGCTTACATCTTGGAAGAGCCATCAAAGAAAAAAAGAAAGGTAAAATTTTCATCATGTTCACAAAGAGAGAGGAGAATTTGATATAAAGTGAGAGGTGGGAAATTTCATTGAATAGATTTCTTTTTAAAGACTGTATCTTCCTCCAACTCCTGTTTCTCCTACAGGAATTTGCATAAGTCCCTCCTCCAAGGACAAATGAAATATAAAGTGGCTACTGGAAACAGTTTAGTGCTGCCTTTGTTTGTTCATGGATTCCTTGCATTTTGCAGAGGTGTCTGCTATGCTGAAAAACTTTCTAGTTGACGATGCATGGATGGGGACTTCTTCTCTGGTGATAGCCCTATATTAGATGGTTTATAGATGCCCAGTATCTGTAATTTCAAGCTATCAGACCATTTTCAACTCTCAGTCATGTGTGATGTATTCCATCAAGGGCTCTGTCTTTCTCTTCCTCTGCTTGGATAGTCAAAACAATGGTAGAATGTTAAGCTCCTGATGTTTTAGAACAGACACATTTTCCTTCTTGGTTGTGAGATTGTGTAGTTGTGCCTTCAGGGATAACAGTGTCCTTTGCCAATAAGTGAAATTATAATATTGACAGCATAACAAATGACAAGGGGGAGGGGAGAGAAAAATCAGAACAGGAAAAAATGAAGAATGAATCTTGGGAAGAAGACAGCTCTCTCCAAAGATGGATTTTCTGATAAGCAAAAATAGATTCTCCGTTTTCAGCAGGTTAACTGACTTCCCCAAATGCTGGGGAATGGGCGGGAGGGAGAGGCTTTCCTATGTTTTCATATCTTTTTTATGAGATAATCTCTCTCTCCCATTCCCCCAACAAGTTGACTGGAATATACTTGAAAATTCACTATGTAGGTGCCCAGGTATGGCAAAGCTCAACACGTGAAGGTACTGAATCATAGACATATCCCGTTGCTTTTGATCCTTTAGTACAGGAGAGATGAATCAGATCAAAAGAGGCCTCTTGCACATATAAGAACCCACCCTATAGTGAATCAAACCCATGAAATTGTCAACTGTAACTATCGTGAACTGCTCTCCAAGGTTTAGACAAGATTCTTTTCTTGCATCACTTGGGGAAACCAATTTTCCTTGAACAATCTTCTTTCTAATAGCAACTAGATCGAAACCTGCCAGGCTTCTAAAATCAAACAAGACCATCATGTTCAGCACATATGGTGAGGGAACACATTTTGGTATTCAATCTTACTGTGAGGTTAATACCCATCACCTTATTCTCCCTTTCCTCACAAGAATAACTACTAGACCTTTATCTAAATTTCTGGCCTACTATCCTCCATGTTTCTCTTAACATGCTACAACAAACTTTTCTTCAGGTGTAATCTCCTTCCCTTTGCAAGGAACATGGTATTAGATTCACAGGTTTTTATATTATTGATATAAAGTTATAGTAGAGAACAAACAAGAGTTGAAATCCAAATAATATTTATGCATATCACAAAACTAAGAGCATGGACAGAATCCTGTTACTGCATAACCCAGGCTTTATACTAGCAGAAGCATAAAAGGCCACTGGGGGACCTTGGGCAAGACATGCTCTCTCAGCCTCAGGGGATGGCGATGGCAACCTCCCTCTGAAGAAACTTGCCAAGAAAGCCCTATGATATGTTTGCCTTCGGGTCACGCACCATAAGTAAAAAAATGACTGGAAGGCACACAACAACAAATAATAATAATAATAATAATAATAATAATAATATAATGATGATTCCCCCCTCCCCTTCCTGGAAAGAATAATAATACAAAAGATTTGCCAGACTTTTTGGTGGAGTGAGTGTCACACCGAGGCCAGTGAAAAAAAGCAAAAAGTCTCACTACCTTGATTTCTGTGACCCAGAAGACACAAGAAAAGGGATATTGGGGAAGCATTAAATCTTTGAAAGAAGCAGATAGGCTTATAGAAGCAGAAAACTCCTTCTGTTCCACACCCATGAAAATAATAACCAATATTAATTATGAATAACTTTTGCATCAAGCCTTTCTGTTCTGCTTTATGAGTTTCTAATGTGTGACTTTCTGGAAATGTTACTATTTCTATTAAAGAGGTGGCGGGTCTTTGTGTGAAGTCTAAGAGGATTTCTCTCACTGTGTCTCTTGCACAGTAATATACAGCTGTGTCATCTTATTTTACCTTATTCATTTGCAAATAGAAGTTGGTGCTATCCATAGAGGCTGTGAATTGTCCTTGGATTGCAGAAGAGTAATAGCTTTGCCTAGAAGCAGTGCCATAATACGCTACAAGCCATTCTAGGTTTCTGCCCGGTTTCTGTCTCACCTAATGCATCCAAGTCCTGCTAAGGGTGAACCCGCTTGTGGCACAGGTCAGTTTATGGGATTCTCCAGGTTTTTTCAGTACTGAGTCTGGCTGAGTCAGAACCATTTGTGAGAAGACACCTGGTGGAACAGAAATGGATTTGAGTCAGAAGAAATATCAACAACAAAATCCAGATAAATAGCTATTGTATTGATCCCTAATTTAGCATCCCAGAGAATCAATGTTAAAATCCAACATACATGTGCAGGAGGCAGCCAGTATAGTGAATATTGGCAATAAAGGGAACATGGTGCAGGAACACACTGGGATGTCCGAGGGACTCTGTCTCATGTGCTAAGAAATCCGTGTGAGGTGATAAACTTTAAGGGTATAGGAAGGAAGTGGTCATGTTCTTGGCTTTGCATATATCCATCCATAAAATGGAAGATCAACATTATTACCAAATGGCACAGCACACCTTGAATATAAGATATTGATCTTTCTGCAGAATGGAGGTGTTCTAATTTTCCTATGAGCTGGGACAACTCAGTAACTTTAGCCACCTTGTGTCTCTTCTCTTGCAGATTTGTTTACACAGTTTGGCTTTCAATGCTGTAAAAAAATTGGCTTTTTGAACTCTTATCTGTATTTTGTGTCTTTTTGGTACATGAATCTTTACTTATTGCATGTCAACATACATTACAAGAATGTTAAGTGATTTCCTTCTGCTGGTCAATACTGTAATTTTTACCCCAGGTTTTCTGTTGATTGATTGCATTTCATGGAAGTGGTGTGAGAAAATTGCACAAAGACAAGGTTTTGGAGCAAAACGTGTTTTCCATATTAAAAATGGCATGTTTTTGTAAAAATGCCAATTTTTTTTCAAGCATTTTTTCAATTATCTTTCCTGAAATGCATACATACATGTGGGCACGTACACAAACCCAAAAATCCACGCACATATATTCCTAAATTATCATGAACGGGTTTCTCTATATATAAAACAATAAATTCAATATTAAATAATATAAAATATAATATAAAATAATAATATAAAATATGAATAATATTAAAAATACTTTATAAATGGGAAAATGTGTATTTTGAGCACTGAGAAACCATGACAATAATAATTCTGGATTGACTAGAATCTTCACAGTTCAGGAATTATTCTATACAAAATTTTTGCGTGGTTAATTTTTACAGAAAACAGCATTATCTGTGCAGGAAATAAAAAGGATATCTGGAATAATTAAATAATTAATTATTCAATATTAGTTCTTGCAGCTATCACAAAGGATGATGTCTCTAATTGTCTGGATAACTTTTGGAATGAACTTCTGTACTTGGCCAATGCAATTGGAGTATGCGGTGGAGACTGCCGGCTTTAAGGACATGACAGTAAAACTGATTCACATAGGCTCCTTATTATAGGGGCTCCACAAATCCCTTTTTCTGGATCTCAGTTTTTAGGCTAAAGGCTCCAAGAAAAGATGAAGAATGTCTTGCCTGTAGGAATGACAGAAATGGTCCAGCTTTATGACAAAGCCTAGTCTGGCCTCCTAAGGGATTCCTATCAAAGACAGAGAACAAAAAGGAAAGGAAAACAATTCTCAGTGGTTTAAGGTGTGTGTGTGTGGGGGGGGGGGTGTTTCAGGCTACATGACTGTGTTCTGGAAGAGTTTATTCCTGATGTTTCACCAGCATCTGTGGCTGGCATCTTCAGAGAAGGCTAACATGGAAGTGAGCCCTCAGTGGGCTGCACAAAATGTTACCCAATGATGCTAGGGTTATCCAATGATTATTCAGTGATGGTTTATCCAATGACGCTAGATGACTTATGACACACCAAAAAATATACCAATATAACAATTGAAGCAATACTGCCATAGAACTCTTTTCCAGACAGCTACAAACTTAAAAACTCTCTCTGATCACAACATTTTAAGGAGAGGGAAAAGTTCAAGTCCTTCCTTCCCTCTTCTGTGAAGCTAGGAAGTAACAGCCTGGTTTGTAGTGCTCTGGGAATGAAGTGAGGTGCCAGAGACTTCACAAGGATTCACACAGATATTGACAGTTATGTTGTGTTCATGGGGGTTGCATAAGGAGCTGGCAAATGGTTCCTTGCAAAAATAAATAATTAAAGGAAATATTATGTGTATATATCTATATGTGGGATTAGATAATGGCTTAGAACACTATTGCATTAAGATGTGATTAATCTGTTGGTTTGTAAGGTAAAATATCATATTAATAAATTCAATTAGAAGGTAGATGATAGATAGATAGATAGATAGATAGATAGATAGATAGATACCAGAGGCAGAAATAACATGGAAAGAACAGGGATGGGCAAAAGAAAAGAGCGAGAGTGTGTTTCCTCCTTCCAGTTTCTATTCTAGTTGAACATCAGAGGTTTTTGTAGAAGTAGAGAAAGAGAAGCCATCACTGTGCATCTTGCACAGTAATACATGGCAGAGTCTTCAGGCTTTAGGCTTGTCATCTGCAGAAAAGCTGAAGTTTGGGAATTGTCCCTGGAGACGGTGAATCTGCCTTGGACCTTGGGATGATACCACTGGCTGCTTCCACTGCCACTTAGTCCAGCCACCCACTCGAGTCCTTTCCCTGGTGGCTGACGAATCCAATGCATTTCATAGCTAGCAAAGGTGAATCCGGAAGCCTTGCAGGAAAGAGGGAGGGTGCCTCCAGGTACAACAACTCTGCCTCCTGTCTCCACCAGCAGAACCTGAGAATGGCAACCTGAAAACAAAAATCAAATTGGGAATCAGGGGATCCTTGTAAACAAATGTGTACAAATTCCTCCTGTTCCGAATTGGAATAAAATTACCTGACAGGACAAGAAAGAAAAGGAGAATATTCAGCCAAAGGATCATGTCTCTGACTGTTTGCATGTTTCTGGAATGTATTCTCAAACTTGACCAATGCAATTTGACATCGAGTGATGGTAACTGCAGGCTTAAAGGATAGGACCCAGACTGATTTGCATGGGCTCCTTATTATAAGGACTGCATTTATTCCTCCTTCTGGGTCTTGATTCCTGTCAGTTCAGAATAAGTGAATTGAGTATGACATAAAATCTTTGGTCACAGCTAAAAAGGGCTTGGCTGCTTTGGGGGCTGACAGTGACCTGTTTGGCAGAATCATAACAGAACATAAAGAGATGTTTGCTGTGAAGGCAAAAGTAGACCCTTCATTTTTATCAACCTCCTGTTTCCACATGCTGGGGACAAAGAAAAATGAATTGCAAACATTTTTCTTATGCTGAATATGATTTCCAGAACAAGCTGGGAAAGTTGAGGACATAGTCTTGTCCCCAATAGAAAGGGAATAATATTTTTCAAAATATTCCAAAAACGCTTTTAAAAAAAAAAACCACACACACACGTATTTTGAGAGTTCAGAAACCATGACAAGAAGTATCCTGGACTGACAAGAAACTTCATCATTCAACACTTATTCTACCCAAAATTTGTATGTGGTTATTTTGCACATTATTATTCCTGCATAGCAAATATTAACTATAGGAGGGTAGATCTATACCACAGGAGGATGATAAAGGGTCTCAGCTTGAATGAACAGAAAAATTGTTTTTGTGTGGAAATGACAGATTTTTTTTGTCTTTGCATCCTGTTTCACACAAACTTCCTGCATAGCAAATACTAATAAGAGGAGGATAGATTTGCAGGTATACCGTAGAAGGATGATACAGGGTCATAGTTTGAATGAACAGAAATAACTGTTTTTGTGTGGAAATCATGGAATTTGTGTCCTCTGCATCCTGTTTCACAGATTGGGAAAAAGTAAAGAATTTCTGTAAAAAAAAAGATGGTCTTTAATGCATCACTAGTGTATACAAAGCCCTGAAACTCTTTAGAACCACTATAATCATAGACAGACTGAAGTCATAAAAACAATACACAGTAAGAGGGAACTGTTGTAGATATTTCTGTTTATTGCTGAAAACCATGTAGATCAGTTAAAAGTGAAGAAATGCTTCACTTTGTCACTAAAATAATCAGAACGAAGAAGAAATACTATTTTGACGTGCACAATTTGTAATTATGGAATATTCAATAAAAGAAAGAAAAGGGATATTGGGGAAATATTACATTTTTGAAAGAAGCAAATGGGCTTGTAGGAGCAGAAAGCTGAACAACAAAACCTAGCTATTGTACTGAACCCCAATTGAGCATCTCAGAGAATCAATGTTAAAACCCAATGAGCAGGAGGCAGTCTGTGCAGTGAATATTGGCAATAAAGGGAACATGGTGCAGGAATCCTGGGATGGCTGAGGAACTCTGTCTCCTATACGAAGAAATTTATGTGAAGTGATAAACTTTAAGGGTTTAGGGAGGCAGTGATCATGTTCTTGGCCTTGCATAAATCCATCCATAAAAAAGAAGGTTAAGACTATTACCAAAAGGCAAAGCTTGAAACCAAGATATTGATCTTTCTGCAAATGGGAGGCGCTCTAATTTGCCTGTGAGCTGAGACAACTCGGCAACTTCAGTCACCTTGTGTCTTTTGTTTTGCAGATTCATTTACACATTTTTGGCATTTTATGCTGCAAAAAATATGGCTTTTTCAACTGTGAACTGTATTTTTGTGTCTTTAAGGTACATAAATCTTTGCTTATTTCATTTCCACATGCATTACGTGAATTCTACGGGATGTCCTCCTGCTGGTCAAGAAGACTGTCATATTTACTCAAGTTTTTCTGTTGCATTTCATAGATGTGGTGTGAGAAAATTGCACAAAGACAAGATTTTGGAGAAAATTATGTTTTCCATCTGAAAATAATAACATGTTTTTGTAAAAATGCCAACTTTTTTTCTGAAGCATTTTTTTCAATAATTTTCCCCGATATGCATACAGGTGGGCACATACACAGACACACAGACATGTGAACACATATTCTAAATTCTCTTGAATTTATCAATATCAAATATCAATATTTAAAAGCAATAAATTGAAAGTCAGTCTATATATGGTATTTCAATAGGTCATCCAAAAGGTGCAAAATCAAGTGTGCTAGTTTTGAAAGCTCACAAGTGTCTTCACTGGGTGAAGATGGATAAAAACATGCTGACCTAGGAAAGTGATGATGAAGGTGAAGCTGTGTCTTGAAACAGAAAGCATATTAAAAATATTTTTATACATTGAAAAAAATATGTATTTTGATCATTGAGAAAAATGTGACAATAATAATACTGGACTGACAAGAATCTTCACAGTTCAGGACTTATTCTGCCCAAAATTTGTATGTTTTTTTTAAAAAATTAGAGAAAAAAGCATTTTCTGTGCAGAAAAAAAGGATGCATGAAATAACTAAATGATTGATTAATCAATATTAATTCCTGCATAACAAATGCTCTTTTCTGTGTAGAAAATACTATTATCAGGGATTTATTTCCTGCAAAATTTACATGTGGTGGATTTGCACAGAGAAAATCTTTTTCTGTGTAGAAATATTCCAATAAAACAATTGAAAAAATACTACCATAGAGCTCTTTTACAGGCAGCTACAGTCTTAAAACTCTCTGTGATCACAGCATTTTAAGATGGAAAAGTTCAAGGCCTTTTTGCCCTCTTCTGGGAAGCTGGGGAGTAATAGCCCAGTTTGTGGTGCTCTGGGACTGAAGCGTTCCTGAAAATTGCCTCCTCTGGGATAGATCAGGAACAGAATGGGAACTTCCAATGGTGGAGGTGGTGTTCTGGCATGTAGTAAAATGCGTCCTTTGCCCCATCCTGTTCCTATGCTGCTCCCTGTAGTCACACCCCTATCACGTCCCCGGGGACAATGCGGTAAGGTCCTATAACTAAATGTTTTGAAAGACCACATATTCACTTAGAAAATTGATTGAGGGCAAGCAATAGTTATCTGTCCATTTCAATTTTATATACTTTCTAAGCTCCAAAAGGCACCTTGCATATATAGGTGTCTTGTTCCATTCCTAGTTTTGTTCCCTTTCACAGTTTCAACATTTGTTTCTAAGCTCGTGACAGCTTGGATTCATGAGGACTTCTATCTAAAAGAAAAAGAGAGAGAGAGAAAAAAAGAAAAGAGCGAGTGTGTTTCCTCCCTCCAGTTTCTATTCTAGTTGAACACCAGAGGTTTTTGTAGAAGCAGAGAAAGAGAAGCTATCACTGTGTATCTTGCACAGTGATACCTGGCAGAGTCTTCAGGCTTTAGGCTTGCCATCTGCAGATAGGCTGAAGTTTGGGAATTGTCCCTGGAGACGGTGAATCTGCCCTGGACCTTGGGATGATACCACTTGCTACTTCCACTGCCACCATCTATTCCAGCCACCCACTCAAGTCCTTTCCCTGGTGGCTGACGAATCCAATGTATTTGATAACTTGAAAAGGTGAATCCAGAAGCCTTGCAGGAAAGATGGAGAGTGCCTCCAGGTACAACAACTCTGCCTCCTGTCTCCACCAGCAGAATTTGAGAATGGCAACCTGAAAACAAAAATCAAATTGGGAATCAGGGGATCCTTGTACATGAATATGTACAAATCCTTACTGTTCCTGATGGGAATAAAATTACCTGAGAGGACTAGAAACAAAAGCAGAAGATTCACCCAAAGGATCATGTCTCTGATTGTTTGCATGTTTCTGGAATGAACTCTCAAACTTGACCAAAGCAATTTGACATTGAGTGGCAGTGACTGCAGGCTTAAAGGATAGGACCCAGACTGATTTGCATGGGCTCCTTATTATAAAGGTTGCGTTTACCTCTCCTTCTGGGTCTTGATTCCTGTCAGTCCAGAATAGGTGTGTTGAGGGTAACATTAAATCTTTTGCCACAGCTAAAAAGGGTTTGGCTGCTTTGGGGGCTGACAGTGACCTATTTGGGGATGAAGGAACTTGGTTCAGATTCCTCTCTGGAATAATCATGACAGAACATAAAGAGATATTTGCTGTGAAGGCAAAAGTAGACCCTTCATGTTTTTATTTATCTCCTATTTTCACATGCTAGGGACAAAGAAAAATGAATGGCAAACATTTTTTCTTACCCTGAATATGATTTGCAGTATGAGCTGGGAAAGTTGAGGACAGAGTTTTGTCCCCATGAGAAATGGAATAATGTTTTTCAAAATATTTCAAAAACGCTTTAAAAAAAACAAACAAACACATTTTGAGAGTTGAGAAACCATGACAAGAAGAATCCTGGACTGACAAGAATCTTCATAATTTAGGACTTATTCTGCACACAATTTGTATGTCGTTGTTTTGCACATTATTATTCCTGCATAGCAAATACTAACTACAGGAGGGTAGATTTATAGCACAGAAGGGTTATCACACTTCTCAGCTTGAATGAGGAGAAACAATCTTTTTTTAAATTTATTTTTGTGTGCAGAAGTGATGGATTTTATGTCCTCTGCTTCACATGAGTAGGAGGAAACTGAATAACATGTATGCCTATGAGCCTGTTTGCCTCTCAGTTTGCCACCCAGAGCTTAGACAGTTATTTTTTAAAAGTAACACAGGTCTTTTCTGTACTGTCCAGGATATTCCAGGAGTATTCTGGCCCCACAACTGCCCTGAACTGTTCCCATAGCCTAGCCCATAAACTGTCATAGATCGCCTGCTTCCAGTGATAATCATGTGGCTGGACACCAAGTTCTGATTTCAGAACAAGAGACCCATGGTAGTGGCAGACACATTGGATGGCTTGGTGGTATGACCATGCAGACAGCCATTACAGTGCAGGAGTGGAGGGCTCTGGATTGCAGCTTTTAAAAAGTGAGCCAGCAAGGAACCTTTAAAAACAAAACCACTATGGAGCTTATCACATGACCGTTTTTGTAGTAAAATTCCAAATGCAATCACAGGGTTTCACGTAATTGCATGAAAGGTTATCACATGCAATCATTCGCAGTGGGGATGCGGTCTGAACGCAGTCTGAATGCAATCCAAATGTACGCAAATTTGGTGAACTAGTGAATTTGAAAATCCCATTCTTTTCCCGGGCTATCTTTTCTTTTGACATTGAGAGGAACCCCTCCCATGTAATAACCTTTCACACCGTTGTGTTCATTTCTGAATTAACCTCGCTATCTTTTCTTTCAAAATTGTGGGGAATCCCTCCCGTGTGATAAGCTCATGTATTAAGGCCGTTGAACCCCACTTCTGGTGCAGAAAATGCCAGCTGTCATCTGGACTGCTCCCACTAGAACCATGGTTTGAGGTTACCTTTTATAGCTTCATTGAGTAATGGTGTGTTTCCTACTTAATGATCTTCTCCCTGGGGAGACATTTAATATTTTTGTACATGTTGCAAAATAGAAGATGTCACTGTGTGTCTTGCACAGTAATACATGGCAGAGTCTTCGGTTTTCAAATTTGTCATCTGCAGATAAGTTGAAATTTGAGCATTGTCTCTGGAGATGGTGAATCTGCCCTGGACCTTGGGGTTATACCACTGGTTACTTCTGCTGGGGCTGCTTACTCTAGCCACCCATTCAAGTTCTTTCCCTGGTGGCTGACGAATCCAGTTCATATCATAATCAGTAAAGGTGAATCCTGAAGCTTTGCAAGAAAGACGAAGGGTGCCTCCAGATGCAACAACTCTGCCCCCAGTCTCCACCAGCAGAACCTCTGCATGGCAGCCTGAAAATGAAAATCAAATTTAGAATCATGGAATCCTTGTGCAGAAAAATGTACAAGTTCCTGCTTTTCCTGACTGGAATAAAATTACCTGAGAAGACTAGAAAGAAAAGGAGGAGATTTAGCCAAAGGATCATGTCTCTGACCATTTAGAGGGTTTCTGGGATTAATTCCTGAACTGGATCAATATAGTTTGTGACAGGTTGAGATGTTGAGACTGCAGTTTTAAGGAAGTGAGCCAGAATGATTTGCATGAGCTCCTTCTTATAAAGGCTGCATATATTCCTCCTTCTGGACCTTGATTCCTCCCCATTTGGAAGAGGTGCATTGAGGGTGACACAGTATCTTTGGGCATGGCTAAAAAGGGCTTGGCTGCTTTGCAAGCTGACAGTAACCTGTTTGGGGATGAAGGAACTTTGTTCAGATTCATCTCTGCAGTAGTCATGATAGAACAGAAGCAGATGTTTGCTGTGAAGGCAAAAACAGACTCTTCATATTTTTATTTAAATTTTCACATTCTATTTTCAGATTCTAGGGACAAAGAAGAAAGAATGGCAAACATTTTCTTACTCTGAATATGAATTCTAGAACCAGATGAGAAAGCTGAGGACAGGATCCATTACCCATGTATGTGTGTGAATCCATCTGCATGTGTGTATACAAGCAAATGAAGCAAAAACAAACGAAGTTCAACTCCAAGAAGGATTTCTCTAGCAGTACAATAAGATCTGGGTGCTTCATGAATCAATATTGAAGGCTGGCTTAGATTTCAGCCTGAAGGAGACCCACGCCTGCTGCTGCGCTACAAAATTAATGCAGTTTGACACTGCTTCAACAGTCACAACTTCATTTAATGGAATCCTGGGATTTGTAGCTTGTTGTGGCTCCAGGACTCTCCAGGTTAAAAATCTCACAAAACTACAAATCCCTGAATTACACAGCAGTGAGCCATGGCAGTTAAAGCAGTGTCAAACTGCACTAATTCTGCCCTGTAGATGCAGCCCAAGACTAAGTGCAGGAAATATTTTGTTGTGGCACCAAAGCTCTCTGACAAAGAAGACTAAATATCCCCTAAAACTGTGAAAACTGCAAGGAACAGAAGTAGATTCAACCAAATTATCATGTTTCTGTTTCCTTTGATGGTTCAAGGAATCCTTTTCTGAACTGGATCAATGGAATGAGGCTCTGGGCAGTTGGAAACTGCAGCTTTTAAGGAGGTGAAACAGTTACACCGATTTGCATGGTCTCTGTTTTATGAAGCCCACATAAAGGCCTCTCCTTGCAACCTGGCTTTTCCAGTTCAAGGATTTAAGAGAGGGAAAGAGTTGTATTTACCACTGAGCTATAAAGAGTGTGGAATGTGTGGACATAGTACAGATTTGTTTAAGTTTTGTTCTAACTGGTATATGCCAGGAATAACAAGGCATAAATAGAAAGTAGGGACTTCTCAATGAGCTGTTCTTGTTTGTTAAGCAAGACCAGAGTTCTCTGTGCTTAGGAGTGGAAGAAAATTAAAATATAAAGTAGAAGTTTGAACTGTTTCATTTGCTATTTGGTGGTCCCTCCTTTTCCTCTTCTTTCAGCATAACTCTGTGTGCTGTCTTCAAGCCCTTTTCTGTCTGTGTGGTTTAATTGTTGTTATGTGCCTTCAAGTCGTTTCCAACTTATGGTGTCCCTAAAGTGAACCTATCACAGAGTTTTCTTGGCAAGATTTGATCAGAGAGAGTTTGCCACTGCCTTCCCCTGAGGCTGAGAGAGTGTGACTTGCCCAAGGTCACCCAGTAGCTTTCCATGGCTGAGTGAGGATTCAAACACTAATCTCCAGATTCATAGTCCACCGTTCAAACCACTTCACTCACTTCCATTATAAATCCTTCTCTATCACTTACCTAGTTTTTCACTCAGAGGTTTTTTTTTCAGGCTTTGTTTTTCACCTCACCATAGTTTATCTCTGTCAGTCAGAGAGAGATTGTACAGCAGTCAAAACCACACATCATAAGCAGTTCTGTTCTTACTGCATGTTGGAAGAGTGGGATAAGCCTTCCCACTGTTTTATAGATGATATTCTTTACCCTTTTGTGAGAAATAAAGCATTTTGACACCTCTTTAAGTATGACATCTCCATCTTCTTCATTCCAGACAGCATGGCTCACATCTGGTGCATCAATTAAAAAAATC
This sequence comes from Urosaurus nigricauda, assembly GCA_034509955.1. Classification (NCBI taxonomy): domain Eukaryota; kingdom Metazoa; phylum Chordata; class Lepidosauria; order Squamata; family Phrynosomatidae; genus Urosaurus; species Urosaurus nigricauda. Next base: position 6,024,148 of record JAOEGL010000006.1, read on the forward strand.
CTTTGAAGTAGTTATATGACAGTTCTGGTACAATGTCCTGCTTCATCTCATGATATACACTCATCTTGATGTGTATTGTCATACTTGAATTGCTAGCATTAAGTCAGACCAAGTCAGTAAAGTATTAACATTTAAACAGTATCATAATTAAAACAAAAAACAATAAGCTACAGCATTAAAGTGTCCTTTTAATAAAGGCAGTATGTAGCAACAAAATACTGTTCAGATTAAACATTCTAGTAAATCGGCAAGGATCCAAGGAAAATTAAGAAGATTGCTATGAATCCTCTTGTTAGGTCCAGATACAATAGATCCTTTACACACATTGGAACTTCTTTAAGTCTTGATGTATCAGTTTCTCATTGATTCCATTAATGTACAGTGTGCTCACGTCATACATGGGCGTATCATATGCGGCTTTCAGCATATGCTGAAAGCCACAACAGAAGTAAAGCCGGCACGCCCCAGAAGGGGCTCTGCCATGTGCATGAATCCCATTCATTTCAATGGAGCTCAAGCATACACAGAATCCCCCTCACATGGGGTGGTGGTGTCCGGAATGGATCCCCCATGTAAGATGAGGGCCACTGTATTCTACTTGGCATTATGTTGTGGTCTTCACCTGGTACCTCATAAAGAATATAATCAGGACAGTAGTTCAGCACTTTTGTGGAAGATATTCTACTACTTGGCTTCTTGGCTTACTTTGGGGGGGGGGGGGCGGTATGGAGCAAGTCCTCCAATGAGAAAGGATTTGTGTATGTTTATGGGTGAAGCTACTTTTTCAGTTGAATTGGTTCTAAGCCCTTGGCAGTGAGACCAGAAATAGTTCAAGACCAAGTAGAAGTGGTAGAGTTGTTGTTGCTCTTGTGTGCCTTCAAGTCATTTCCAATGTATGGCAACTCTAAGGTGAGCCCACCACAAGGTTTCTGGGGCTGAGAGTGTGTGACTTGCCCAAGGTCACCCAATGAGTTTCCATGGCTGAGGAGGGAATCGAACCCTGATCTCCAAAGTCATATTTTCCAATGTTCTAACCACTATGCTACATTGGTTGTCAGAGCATTGACATAATATGCTTGAATTGCCCAGGCTTCAAAGAGCATGAAAAACCACACTTAGAGGATTACTTAGTTCAGTGTTTACATTCTCTGCTCTTGTTTTTCCTGTTGTTTCTTTATTTTAGTTTGTTTCATTGATTCAGTGCTTTCTAACATTGTTTCCTCCTTTTGTACACAGTTCCAACTGGCTTCACCTTACTGTGCTTCTTGGACACAAAAATAAACAGCGAAGTCAGCAGCTGTAAGGAAGTTTAGCAAGAGAGAGAACTCATTCTTCAAAGCATCTGCAGAAATGGTGGTCCGACTTTTCAGGGAAGGGGCATACCATGTGCTCCCAGTGTTGGCATTTATTCCTGCAATTGCTGCAAAACTTTTTCCAGGATACTGGCGGATCCAGTACCAAGCATAAGAAGAAGAAGAAGCAACAGAGAAACCTGTCACTTTACAGACCATTCTAAGATTCTCTCCAGGTTCTCGTCGTTCCTGGACCAGTTGGTACAAGCAAATATCCAAAAAGGCCCCTAGAAAAAAAGAGAAAAAATGCAATGTCTTGATATTATATTATGATCTTATCAAGCGATTAACCAAACACTTCTTAACTTTCCACGGAATTGTACACTTACATTTTGGAATGGCTACCAAAGAAAACAAGAACAGCAATGATTTCATCATGTTATTGAAAAGATGTCTTAGCTCTGTGCTGAAGACAAGGCTTTGAAAGTCATTGTAAATTAAACTCTGCAAAATGATAGATGTCCTTTTGTAGAACAACTATCTCTGAACTGGATGGATTTGCATGAGTCCCTCTTCCTATGGCAGATGAAATATAAAATATGGCAGAGTTTGGGCATGATTTGACCCTGTACTCTGTATCTGTGCATGCTGTGTGCTTCTGAATAGATGTTATGACTCAACATGTCTGGAAGAAGAAGCACTACTTTTGGAGATCTTTTCTGAGCCAATGTAGTATATGGCTGTTGCTTAAATTTTTAAGCCTCATAGCAGAGCTGCATAGGTTTTATCCCACCAGACTTTCAGCTATACTTTGTATGGCTCCAGAATACTCCCCTTTCTGCTGCAGCTTTAATATTGCAAAGCAGCTTAGATGATCAAGCTACTTTAGGGCAAGCTCAGTACATTTTTGTTCTCTTAGACAAAGGATAGGATGGAATCCCATATGTGCAGAAGATCATTGACCTGGTAACCACTACACCACAGGTGCCAGGACAACATTCTCCAGAATGCTAGAGACAGCAGACTCATTTGCGAAGGACAAGACAGGTTGTGCTGTATATGTCCTTGTCCTCTAATATCTTTTTTGCTTTGGCCCAAGTTACTTCTGTATTCTAGCCTACCTAAGTACCATAAAGGCACCAGGTCCTGTCTGATCTTGGAAACTAAGCATGGTCAGCTCTGTTTAGTACTTGGATGGGAGACCACTAATGAATTCAGGTGCAATAGGCTAGATTTCAGAGTAAAGAACTGGTAAAACCACCTCTGAGGATTCCTGGCCTAGGGAATTCTATGAAATTCATGCGGTCAATATAAGTCAACAGATGACTTGGAGATGCTTGATGTGTTTTAACTGATGGTGCATGTCTGTTAATTGTTGTTGTTCCCCGCCTTTGATCCATGGGGAGAGGTGGGAAATAAATAAATATTTTACCTGTTCTTAATGTATTTTGGGGGTACTGCATTTAAAAAAAAAACCCTCACACAATAAAAAATTTCTAACCACAAACAGTTCTTTTACAATTGTCACTACTGATTTCAACACTACCTTCATTAAGTCATATATTATAACATGCAAATTTCCAAGAAAGTTGTGGAGAAATCTACACAGTGAAGCAAATCTCATGTCTGTTTTTTTTATTTAAAACACCCAATTCCTATAAAATCACCATCCTTTTTTTTTTAAACTGTTTTTATGAGCCTCAATTTTGCAGGCCTGTGTATTATTAATATTAATAACAGCCCACCAAATTCTGCAGTTCAGCCTAGAGACCCAAATCAACTCAGATATCTACTAGGAGCACAAGGAAGGCTTTTTTGTCTTGTTGCAGATTCATTTCCTCTCTATTGTGACTCTTGCACAGTAATACACAGTGGTGTCTTCAGGTTCTAGGCTGTTCATTTGCAGATACAGCACGTTTGATGGATTGTTCCTGAAAATTGTGAAACGCCCATTCACAGAATCTACGTAGAATTGCTTGCTTCCATCACTATATATCTGTGCAATCCATTCCAGCCCGTTTCCAGGAGCCTGTCACACCCAGCTCATGTAGCAGCTGCTGAAGGTGAACCCAGAGGCTTTACAGATGAGTCGAAGGGAGTCTCCTGGCTTCTTTATGTCCCTGCCAGACTCCTCCAGTCATGGTTGAACATCGGATTGGGCAGCTGGAAAGAATAGGAAATTGTCAAATTATCTTCAGTGTAACATTTGGAAAAGAACATCTTTTTGCACTGTAAAAAAAGAAAGGTCCAAATGACCTGCGATTGCTGTTGTAATTAAAACAATGTGAAGCCAAAATATCATTTTATACACCTCTTTTTGGAGGGGGGGGGAGGGAGGATTTGCTAGAAAGCATTCACAAGAACACAGAAGTGTGTCTCTGAATATTGCAGTCAAAGGAAGGGTGCATGAGGTGGATTTATAGAAGATGCATCTCCTCAATTTACATAGGCCTCAACGTAAAAGAGAAACGGTTGTTTTATATTATCTAAAAGTAGGTTTAAAAGAGATTTGAGTGAAAGCGAGCCCACTGTGCATTGCATGTATGCTCATCCTGTTTTTGCTATTTGGAAACAGGGTTCTAGGTGTCCTTTAAAAAAGCCTGCATAACCTATTTGACAACAACCAGCAATATCATAAAAGAAATATACAGGTACTACAATGAGGTGCAAAGCATCTTGTATTGCTTCTACAGTTTCTTCCTCAAAATAAGGCTCCAGGTCCATCTCTTTGCATATGTTATCTATTCAAGATCTGAAAGACAGCAGACCATGTCACATACGCTGAGTGTTAAAAATAAATTCTGGAAATAAACTCTGTGTCTGTGTTCAGAACAGGGCACAGTTCTGAACTTTAAAGACTGAACTAACATCTTTAAAAAAAAAAAAACTTTCTCCAAATTTCACAACAATGGAAGATGGCAATGCTTATGGAGTGTGAGATGTGAATAAATCTTGTCATGTGTCCAGCAAGCTTTAATACATTAATGCATTTAATTTAATATAATGTGTAAGTTTGTGGTGTCAAACTGCATCATTGAGTTACATCTGTTAACCCTTTTAATCAAGATGATGATGAGGAGGAGGAGGATGAGGATGAGGATGATGGGAACTCTCTTGGAGAGTGAACCCTACAAGGAATCAGAACAATGTTTGTTTTTAAACAAATGGCTGAGGAAAGCATTGGTCTAACAGTTGAAACCACAAACCATTATGTTCAGCTTTGTCATGGCCAATGGTTTTTGCCATCTATGCACCATTGCTGTCTTCTTGTGAGAAACAAATGGAGGACTGTTTAGTTTGAGGGACAATTTAGTCTCTAAAATATCAGACAGGCTGAAGCAAATTTTCAGCATGGAATGGTTTTGTGTAAAAGGAAGGAAAAATGTTAATTATGTAATTCACAATTGAAGTAATAAGCATAACTATTTAAAAATGCCCCTCCATTCCCCAGTCTGAAATTGTTTTGCAAGACCAATGCTGAACTCTTAATTCGCAATAACATGAAACCTATGATTGCATTTGGAGTGACTTCCCTTTTGCCCGAAATTGCGTGAGAAGCTCTAATTCGCAATAACGTGAAACCCCATAATTGCATTTGGATTGCCCTTGGATTATACTTCCAATTTCCCACGTCTGAAAGAGTCACCTGATAAGAGTGAATCCATCAGTTTCACAGAAACCAAGGACCTTACAGGTAACTTTTCCTATAGAAAGACCATTCCTGTCTTATTTTGGGAAGTCAATCATAAGGAGGACATCAGGTCCAATTGCCAATTTCTGACCAATTCTGTTTTCTTTCTCTCTGGCTATACTCTGGGACCAATCTTTCCTGTTTATGTTTGCTTATGGACCTGATCTCCCACTTTGTCTCTCATGAGTGAAGACAGGTAAACACCTCTATTACAGATTGTGTCAATCATAGCTGGAATTCGACCGAGACAATTATCTTCCACTATAATTAAACAACTACAGTTGTTTCTGTGAGCCAAATCTCCAGCACCTTTCCAGAAGAGATATGAAAACAATCTCAATCCAGGTCAAAAAGTGTTTATAAAATCCTCCTTATGTGCCATTCAGAGCTAGGATGAGGGTTCTGTAGGCAAGAGTCTGTCAGGTTGAATTTAGATTTCCCCCTTTCGTTGTATCATAGTGGTTTGCTTGCTGTTGGTCAAGGTGTGCTTTTCTAATTATGTTGATGCTGTCTTAAACATGAGGCTGGTACACCTCTTCCTTGCAAAGTTGTCTTGGCAAAGTGAGCTGTGAACCAGGGCAACTTTTTTAAAATTTAGATTGCCAGCTGTCAGGTTGTAGGGAGATACAAGCAAATATGCTGTAGAGAGACATTTACCTGTGAGAATGATGAGGTTCCTGGCATCACTTCTTCTGCTGACTGTCCATCAATGCAAAAGAGATCATGCAAAATGTCCTAGAAATGATGCCTTCCCCATTCCGGTTCCTCATGAGTGGCATCAGCCTGGGACCCTTCTTATTGGTGGCATGGCTTCTCACATCATTTGTATATTCAATGAACTTTTCTTCAAAAAGGATCCAAATGACTTTGAAGAACTGGGTATTCATTTTCCAGTGTAAGGAGCTTATCCATTTTCTCAATAGCACATGTTCTTGAAAATGTAAGAATAGTATAATTCAGGATACAGACTTTTCAAAGAATAGGCATATGGGGTTCCTCCAAATCAGAGTATTCATGTCTCAAAATGTTATTTATCTGCACCATGTATTTTCTGCATCTTGATCGGCCAATAAAGGTATCACTGTTTTGTGGTTTTTGGATGTTATGGTGCTTTGCTACATGGCCAACACTGTGACCCCTGGATAAATTGTTTATTAGTTGTGTATCTTATGGTTTCTAATTTGTCCACAGTGTCCTCCAGCTAGATATCTTCTTTCCATAATAACTGAGAGCTTTATCTTCTGTTTCAGAAAGTGAAATTCTGTTGTTGTTGTTTTTACTTTTTATCGGGAATTTGACATAGTATGTCGACATGAAAAATGTGGGAGATCTGATCTCGTGGTGGGACTAAGGGAAGCACTGTAAAATAATTTCAACAGAGGAATATGGTTATAGTGAGAATGTCAATTTAGAAGTAATCAATTTTGAAAGAACTTCAATGGAAGCTACACTATAACAGGCTAAGGAAACATACACAGTGAAAAAGAGGAAGGGAAAGAGAAGTAGGAAAGAAATTGGAGAGGCAGACAGTTACTTCAGATAAGTTTCCCTTCTTTTTGTTGAAAAATTCTCCCCATAGGAAAACACATGGATGAAATGAAACCCCATTTGTTAATACCAAAGATATATTTATGCCAAGGCTTCATTAGTATTAAGCTGAGGAAGCTAAGATAAACATTTTGCATACAAAATATGTTGGGTTCAGATGCAGAAAATTGCATGCCATTTCAACACAAACTGAAAAGTCAGACGGAGAGCAGCCATCAGGCTGAATGTGTGGAATGAATGAACAGACTTGTTGAGAAGGTGGTGCATTTTATGTTTCCTACTGATTCCCAAATTGTATACCTTTTCAGCTACACAAATCTCTCTTTCACCATATTTCTCTGCCCCCCCCCAGCTTTCTGTAATTTGAATTTTATCACTATAGCCCCTATTTATAACTTTTCCTCTCCTTTAAAACAAGAAGGGAGGATGCTTGTTAGGCTAGGTTATGTTACTTTACCTTGCCTTATGTTTTACAGAAGTATTTCAAAAACGTAGCTCATGATAACAGCTGGCATACTATTTCAGATAATAAATGCATTGTTTCGACAATGGGTTGTTTGATTTGCTGTTTATACTGATTTCCAAGTTGTGCGTCTTTCAGCTGTACTTCATAAATGTTATTGCCACCATTCCTGTCATTGTACTTTGCTTTCTCTCCCCTCCTCTCCCTTTGAGATTTCTCCCCAAACTCATTTGAAGTCTAGCATTCTGACAAAGCAATTGTGCAGAACATAGGCATTCCTTCTGAAATATCATGTAACTCTGATTGCAGCATGGTGACAAAGTTCTACCAGCATGTCCTGGCTTTGGCATTTGCCGTCAATCAAATAAATGAGAATCCTGAAATTTTACCCAACCTCACCCTTGGCTTCCAAATCTATGACAGCTACTACTTTGAGAGGATGGCATATCGTACGGTTTTGGACTTGCTCTCCAAATCACAAAGATTCATCCCAAATTATGAGTGTGGTCCACAGAAGAACCTAGTTGCTGTAATTGGAGCACTTGGGTCTGATCTCTCCTTCCACATTGAAGAACTTTTAGGACCATATAAGATTCCACAGGTAAAAATTCTATGGGAGGGGGGAAAGGGTTTTGTTTTGTTTTGTTTCTTTGCTTATTAAAAGCTTAACTTGCAATATTCTTTTTGTATAATGGTGATGCTTGTTTCAAAGAGTCAGAGATAGGTTCAGTGATGGGGAAGCTTTATCTCAAATCTACATATATCAAATGGAGAATTGTTTTTTCTCATTCATTTAACTGAAGTCATTGTGCATGGTCTTTTAGCTTGCCTACGGTTCCTTTCCATCAAAACTGAGTGATGTAAGACATATTTCTTCCTTCTACCGCATGGTCCCAAATGATTCCAAACAGTACATGGGGATTATCCAGTTGCTTCAGCATTTTGGATGGATGTGGGTTGGGCTCTTCACTGCAGATGATGAAAGTGGAGATGAATTTTTGCAGGTCATGGAGACCTTATTTTTCCAGAATGAAATCTGCTCAGCTTTCACGCAGAGATTCCCACGGCATGGCCGTTTTCTTGATAAACAGGACAACAATTTTGTGAGAGTAGATGTAGATCCTAAAGTCAAAGTGTTTCTTATGCATGGTGATGCTATGATGATTATGTGGATGATCACATTCTATAATGTATTACTTTCTGAAGAGATGCAAACTATCTATCTTGGGAAGTTGTGGATTACAACAGCACAGATGGAGTTTATTGTAACAGGTGTTTCAAGGAGATTAGACTCTCAAATATTCAAAGATACTATATCCTTTGCAGTTCACTCAAAGGAACCTGTAGGTTTCCGGAAGTATCTTCAGAATATAAAACCTAGCCATATAGAAGGAGGTGACTTTCTTTGCTTGTTCTGGGAACAGGTTTTTGATTGTTTTGTCCCAAGACTTGAGGAGTCAATGGAGATGGATGATATATGTACATGGGAAGAGAAGCTGGAGAATGTTCCTAAGTCTGTTTTTGAAATGGACATGACTGGTCACAGCTACAGCATCTACAATGCTGTGTACACTGTGGCACATGCTCTCCATGCCATGGAAGTATGTAGAGGAAAACTCAGAATGATGTCAGGTGTTAAAAGAATCAAATGTCAAGATCTTCAGGCTTGGCAGGTAATATTTCCATCATAATGTTGTTGTTTTTCAGATAGCTAAATCGCATCCCAGATAGTCAACTATAAAAGGTGCTGCAATTATGATATTATAATAATAATAATAATAATAATAATAATAGCGGTGATTACTATATTTCTGAGTAGTGCAATAATGCAGGGGTAACCTAGAGCCAGTGTTATAGGGTTCGTATTTTCATATCTGGAAACAGTAGTGGAATTGAAGGTAGCAATGGTGGAGTTGGAGAGAACTTTAGAGATACATCTTGAGATAATTCAGAGTGATTTTTTAATTTGTTTTCTAAAAGTGTACAAAAACTATACATTGCCTTGTGCAGTGACATATATAAAATTCAAGGGTCACACACTTTCAGCCCCAGAAAACCATTTAATAGGGTTCCCTTAGGTTCATCATAAGCTGGAAAAGACTTGAAGGCACACAGCACACAGCAACAACAACCTACCAGGAGTATCATCCACAGCATTTGTAGTAGCAGCAATAAAGCTCTCAGCCATTTACTTCCAAAGTAGCTCCTGAGAAAACATAAAGGAATTAAAAATACTTAAAATACAACATTAATTAGCAATGCCAAACACCCCTCTTAAAAAAGCAGCAGCAAGCCGTAAAAGCATCTCATGGGAACAAAAATAGAAAATTATGCTTATCTTACCCAATGGATTCTCAAAGTCCACCCAAATGTAGGGAAAAGGATGACCTTTGAGTGCTGTATGTTTCACTGCACAAGGCAATATACAGTTTTTGTACGCTATTAGGGGAAAAACAATTGTCCTGAATCATCTCAAGATGTAGCATTTTCTATAGTTCTCTCCAATTTCACTATTTTGTTTCCAGCTATAGCAGAAGATAGAGAGAAGCCTATGAGGCAGAACATATGGCAGAACATAAGCAAGTTCAATTGGGCTGCTATGCAGAAGGTAGAAATGAAAGGTAGGGACAAGGTTCATTAACACACTAAGGACATGTCAGGACCAAACTCTTGATGTATATGGAACATTTTACTCTTCACAGTACAATGATTTTAGAACAATCCCAGGACTTTAAGTAGTAACAAAAATATTTGAAAATATCCGCAAATTGGCTAATATCTTTATCTCTCTTTTTTTGTTATTAGCTCCACTCTTTTCTTCATGCCACTTTTTTTAACAACTCAGCCGGAGACATCATAACCTTCAATGATAATGGAGAACTGATTATTGGATTTGACATAATGAACATGGTCATATTCCCAAACAATTCTTTCCTTAAAAAAAAAGTTGGAATGGTGGATCCCAATGCTCTTGATGGAAAGCATTTGATCGTAAATGAGGATATGATCAAATGGCGTGCAAGATTTAACCAGGTGAGAATTCTTTGGTTTTTTTGGAGGAAACTTATTTAGCAGTACATGTGAACTCGTGGTTGAGCATTTCTTTTACTTCACAATTAGAAAATGTCCTCAGCGATCTGCTTCTATGTATGGCAGTAAAAATAAAGGAATATGTTATATTAAAGTATTGAATATCTTTGACCTTCACAATAAAAAAGTTTAATATATTTAGTAGAAGCAAAACACAGTAATTTTATGCAATGTATTCATGAAATGTATGGAAAGATAAAGGAGCCGGGTAAGGTTTCTTACCAGGGTAGAATATGTTTTTATGTCACCACTTCAATTATATTTATTTTCAAAATGGGGAAGAGTAGTAAAGTTATTGTTATTGTATGTTTTCAAGAAGTTTCTGACTCATGGCGACCCTAAGGAGTATCTATCACAGGGTTTTCTTGGAAAGATTTTGTTCAGAGGGAGTTTGCCATTGCATTCATCTGAGACTGAGCTTCTAGGATAGTTGCTTTGTTGTTGGATGTTTTTGTTTTTTTTAGTTATATTTCCAAAATTCAAGTAGTGATTAGTTTTGTTTTTATTTTTAAATTTTAGTGCATGCCATAATTTCTGCTTAATAAAACTGTTTTCAGCCACTTTCTTTGCACAGTGCCCCTTTTGAAGTTGACTTTAAAAGAAATAGCTGTGGGGTTAAACCAGCATAAGTCCTTTCTTTTTGTTTGTTTGGACATTGAAAGCAGAGGCGTTTAGTATCTCCTTGTGCAACATTTCTCTCCTGCCAGGGAAGCAACAGTAAAAACAGTGGAGGGAGCACCTCTTAATGGCAATGGCCACAAGCTGCCATTGGTGCATGCCTTTAACCACCCAGTTGCTGGAGCTGTCGGGGAAAAGGAAGCTTTCACCATCCCAGAATTCCAGATCCTTAAGCATTCTTGTATTCTTGGATTTCAACTCCTTCTATCCTCAGAAAAATTACTGCCCTTTTGAAAGAGCATGTAATGTTCTTTGAAGTGATGTGCACTGGCTCACCTTGAAACTTGTATATTTTTAGTGACCAACTTACTGGCCTTAGTTTTTGTGGGATTTTTTGGACTACTTGGCCATGTTCTGGAAGAGTTTATTCCTGATATTTCAGGAATTTGTGGCTGACATCTTCAGAGATTCTCTGGACGTGGCCACATAGCCTGAAAAATCCACAAAAAAACTATGGAAGCTGGCCATGAAAGCCTTCGACTTGACATTGCTGGCCTTACTTCATCCAGAAACAGTAAACACAATACACAATGAGTTTAAGGCAGGGTTAGGGTCTGCTTGGCAGCCTGTCCCCACAGTACATTGGGGGAAATTTCTAAAGCTTTTTCAAAGCTTTGGAAGAATCCTTCTGCCTCACGCCTGTTGCCTAATATGTTTGCTGTTTCCTTCAGAGAAGATTTTTTCCTAACTTTGTGCACATCTTCTTAATTTTCTAGTTATTGAAACTATACACACACACACACACACATGACCAACACCACCATCACCTCCTCCTTTTTTTCTGTTAAAGTTGGTTCCCAGACTTTAGACTTCAGATTTGACTTTACAGTATCTTTCAAGGACTTTAGATTAAACTTCAGACTTGAAGGAAGAGATTTGGCACTTGACAGTTGGAGCAAATCTGGTTCTTTGTAATTTTTTCAATTTTTTGTTGTCAACAAACTTATATCTAAAACCTTCTCTCATCAAAATATCTCATCATTTTTATGGACAGACCCTTCCCCTTTCTTTGTGCAGTGACCCCTGTCAACCAGGGAATTTAAAGACCAAGCAGGAAGGGAAGAAATTTTGCTGCCATCTGTGTCGTCCATGCCCGGAAGGAAAAATTTCCAACAGAACTAGTAAGTGACAAACATTCTCATGTAACATTCAAGTATACACATTCAAGCAAGACACATAGTTATCAACAGGGTTATGTTATATAGCTTGAGGATTTATAGCTCAAAAAATTGTTGGTTTTGTAGTCAACAACCAATTGTTTTGTGATTGCTCCTAAAAATGACTCATAACATTTGTTATGAGCCCAATCAGACATTTTTAGTGCTGACCTTTTAGATATGGGATTTAGGGGAGATATGGCTCAAAATGGATGGATTCAGCTCAGGAATATAAAGAATTTTCACAAATTTTGCATTCTTGTTTGCATATCCCCCCCCCCCCAATATTGTTTGCAATATATGTAATATATCCAATAACACCTGTAGAGAGTGGTGTTACACAGTCTTTTCCCAAATAATTCCCAAACTGGAATGTGTATCTATATCCATATCTAGCTAGCTATAGGTATATTGGGACAAAACCACTCATGCTTTTATCTGGCTAGAAGAAAAGTTTCACAATGTTTCATTCCTAAATGCAAAAAATCAGCAACTCAAGTTTTACATGTTAGTATTTAAAAGCATTTCCTTAGATTGTTTTTTGGATTTTCAAAATGAAATGATTGCAAAACAAAGTGTGTGTGTAGGGGAGGGTCATATTAGTTCTGTCAGCCACATTTAAAGATTTGGGAAATTTAGGCCTGATACAGACGTGATGATGCCTGCACCATCACGCAAGGCCTTTCAGATGCAACTGCACAGCTTTTAGATGGAGCAGCACAGTTGCGGCAGTGGAAAGGTACCAAATGGCGCCTTTTTCGTTCATTGCACCACAACTGCGGCACTAAAAAGAGCACTATGACAGAAAGAGATATCGCTATGCTACATGTTTATTTTTACTTTATAATATACCCCAACGTGAGAAACACTGATTTGTCAACATGAGAAAAACTGATTTGGCAACTGGTACATAACAGTTAATCCTCTGTATCCACTGATTCTATATCCACGGATTCAACCCAAAAGATATACATTCCAAAAAAATATACATTCCAAAAGCAAACCTTCATTTTGCTATTTTATACAAGGAATACCATTTTATTACACCATTATATTCAATTGGACTTGAGCATCCATGGATGTTGGCATCCATCGGGGGTCCTGGAACCAAACCCCAGTCAATACCAAAGACCCAACGTACTTGTGGATCTTACCTTACTATTCATTGGCCCACCTCCACTCAAGGAAACACTAGAAGAATCAACAATTTCCATTCACACTTTCATGAAATCATGCCAATGTTGTACAATTGTAACAGCATTAATTCTTCTATTTTTGTTCCACAGATATGAAAGAATGCTTTGAATGTCCAGAGGATCACTATCCAAACAAAAACAAAACCAGATGCCTTCCCAAAAAGATATCCTTTCTGTCTTACGGTGAATCTTTAGGGATCAGTGCTGCTTCAGTTGCTCTTTCTTTTTCCTTCATCACAGCCTTGGTGCTGGCTACTTTTATTAAGCACCAAGATACTCCAATAGTGAAAGCTAACAACCGGGACCTTACTTACATTCTCCTCATTTCCCTATTGCTCTGCTTCCTCTCTTCGTTCTTATTCCTGGGTCGACCTGGCCAAGTGAGCTGCCTTTTACGGCAAGTTGCATTTGGCATCATCTTTTCAGTAGCAATTTCTTGTGTGTTGGCCAAAACTATCACTGTGGTTGTTGCATTCATGGCTACAAAACCAAGGTCCAACATGCGAAAATGGGTAGGGAAAAGACTAGCCAACTCCACTGTCCTTTCTTGTTCTTGGATACAAGCATCTATTTGTATCATCTGGCTAGGAATTGCCCCTCCATTCCCAGCTTTGGATATGCATTCAGTAGCTGGACAAATAGTTGTGGAATGCAATGAAGGTTCTTTTACCATGTTTTACTTTGTCCTAGGTTATATGGGACTTCTTTCCCTCATTAGTTTTACAGTCGCTTTCCTTGCTAGGAAATTACCAGACAGTTTTAATGAAGCCAAGTTTATCACCTTCAGCATGTTGACATTTTGCAGTGTGTGGTTGTCTTTTGTTCCCACATATCTGAGCACTAAGGGAAAATACATGGTAGCGGTGGAGATCTTCTCTATCTTATCCTCAAGTGTTGGGCTGCTGGCATGTATCTTTTTCCCTAAATGCTACATTATTCTATTGAGACCAGAGTTAAACAGCAAGGACAAACTAATAAAGAGAAAAAACTGAAGAATATAGAATATGAAATAATTATGAAAAATAAAGAGAAAGAACTTAAGTATGTAACACTTTCTTATTATATGTAGAAGTGCAATGTGTGTTCATTAAATTTTAAATCCCTGATAGAAAAAAATGACATCTTGACACGCATGAAAATGAAGACTAGCCAACAGATTGTTTGGACTTTGGAATTTTCCCCAGAAGAATTTGCTTGCTTCACATTCATGTGTCATTTTGGTGGGTTTTTTATCCTATAGGAAACAGTATTTTTGCAACAGCAACACTCTTAGGTGTAAAAAACTTTGATTTCTGAAACCGCGTTTTCTGCAAAATAAATGAAGATTTTTGTCTGTGGATGAATTCTCTTGCAAAACAGCCCCAGATTGAGTATTACTTGAAAGGTGTATGCAGACCCTTGTATTCTTATGTAGTGGGAAGAAAAAATGCACCAGTTATTTGCTCTTGCAAGCAAGAATGAAAGAAACAAAGATTAACATTTCTCGTTATATGTTCTAACTTTTATGTTTATCTTCTGGTGTGCACAGTAGTGGAAGCAATGGCCCTAAAAACCCAAATACAGAGTAAATACTGAGCTCATACATCATGGCTGAATACCATGGATTTATGGTCACAAATTTATGTAGTGGTTGTGCTACACCACTCCTATTGCAAATTGTGACGTTCTGCAGCTGATGGTGCATATGCCAGTGTGTGCTTCTTGTCTCTTTTTGCATTGGTTTATGTGTAATGACAAACAAATGATAATAAAGATATTTTTTAGGTTGTAAACTAAATCCCAGTTAATTAAATAGACTATAACACAAAGCTTCTCTCCCAATATAATTGAGCATTTTAAAACTACAGAAACAGCAATGCTTTTTTGCACAAATGTTTAATTATGAATTGGTAATTTAAAAAAAATAAAGATTTTTTTCTTCCCTATATGGTTTGAATATTTTATACATCATGGAAATGTATTTTGGTAGATTGTTAATATTATAATATATAATAAATAATAAATAATTTATTTCTGTCCCATTTTTCTGTTAACAACAATCAAAGCGGCTTACAATAAAACCAAACCCTGACCGGCCCCTATTACTTGACCCTTGATTCCTCGCTATTTGCATGGATGTCCTACTGAGTCACCTTATACATCTACCATTGTCACAAGTTGCTTATTGTTGAGGTCAGAGGAAGGCACCCAGTGATGATCACATGGCTGGACACCTAGTTCTCACTTCAGAATGAGAGACCTGTGGTAGTGCAGACACTTGGGGTGGCTTGGTGGGATGACCATACAAACAGATACCACAGTACAGGAGCATTTTCTAAAAGTTTTTATGAACCTCAATTTTGCAGGCCTGTGTATTATTATTAATAGCAGTCCACCAAATTCTCCAGTTCAGCCTAGAGACCCAAATCAGATGTCTACTAGGAGCACAGGAAGTTGTGTTGTTGTTGTTGTTGTTGTTGGTCTTATTGCAGATTCATTTCCTCTCACTGTGTCTCTTGCACAGTAATACACAGCAGTATCTTTAGGTTCCAGGCTGTTCATTTGCAGATACAGCATGTTTCAGGGATTGTTCCTGAAGATTGTGAAGAGCCCATTCACAGAGTCTCCATAGAATTGCTTGCTTCCATCACTATATACCTGTGCAATCCATTCCAGCCCCTTTCCAGGAACCTCTCGCACCCAGTTCATGTAGTAGCTGCTGAAAGTGATCCCAGAGGCTTTACAGGAGAGTCGAAGGGAATTTCCAGGCCTCTTTATATCCCCGCCAGACTCTTCTAGTTGTGGCTGAACATCAGATTGGACATCTGGAAAGAACAGGAAATTGTCAAATTATCTTCAGAGTAACATCTGCAAAAGAGCATCTTTTTGCACTGTAAAAAGAAAGGGCCAAATTACCTCTAATTGCTGTTGAAATTAAAATAATGTGAAGCCAAAATATCATTTTATCTATTTGGAGGGAGGATTTGCTAGAAAGCATTCATAAGAATACAGGGGTGCGTCTCTGGATATTTCTGTCAGAGGGAGGCTGCATGAGGTGAATTTATAGAAGGTGCATCCCCGGAATTTACATAGGCCTCGACATAAAAGAGAAACGGATGTTTTACATTATCTAAAAGTAGGTGTAAAAGAGATTTGAATGAATGCAAGCTCACTGTGCATTGCATGTATGCTCATCCTGTTTTTGCTATTTGGAAAAAGGGTTCTAGGTGTCTTTTTTTAAAAAAACAAACAAACCTGCATAACCTATTTGACAACAATCAGCAATAATAATAATAATAATAATAACAATAGTCTTTATTTGTATACCGCCCTTCCTTCGATCAGGGCGGTGTACAGCATTTTACAATTAAAAAACATTCCAAACAATACAATAAAAACATTACAATAAAACACAGATAAAAACATTATCGTCCCAATGCGGTGTACAATGGTTTGTTCCAATGGCTTATCGGGAGGGGTAACAATAACAATTAGCAATTAAGGATAAGCCTGATTAAATAAGTATGTTTTCAGCTCCTTTTTAAATTGGGGGAGGGAAGCAGTCAGGCGGAGCTCAGCAGGCAATGAGTTCCAGAGGCTCGGGGCAGATACTGAAAACGTTCTCTTGGCAGTTGTCGATAGCCTAGCCCCTGGGACTTTTAACAAGTGTTGCCCGCTTGATCTAAGTGTGCGGGGCGGATTATGTGGGGAGTGACGGTCCTTTAGGTACTCTGGGCCCAAGCCATTTAGGGCTTTATAGGTAACGACCAACACTTTGTATTAGGCCCGGAAGCGAATAGGAAGCCAATGAAGGTCTTTTAAGATCGGTGTTATGTGGTGGGTTCTGGATGCCCCCGTGACCAAACATGCTGCCATATTCTGGATTAGCTGTAGCTTTCGAGTGTGGTACAAAGGCTGCCCCATGTAGAGTGCATTGCAGAAATCCAACCGAGAGGTTACCAGGGCATGTACTACAGTTTCAAGGTCCCTCCGGTCCAAGTAGGGACGCAGCTGGCGTATCAGCCGAAGCTGAAAACAGGTGCTCCTGACCGTCGCATCCACCTGAGAAGTAAGGTGGAGCGACGAATCAAGGAGCACCCCCAGGCTGCGTACGGTGTCCTTGACGGGAAGCGTGAGCCCGTCCAGGACAGGTGGAACCACCTCCATCCCTGGGCTGGGAGGACCTATCACAAGTACTTCCGTTTTCTCTGGATTCAGGCTGAGTCTGTTTTCCCTCATCCAGTCCATTACCAATTCCAGACAGGCCACGAGAGGAGCGATGCCATCCCTGGTCACTGCATCAGTCGGAGACATAGAGAAGACTATTTCGGTGTCATCAGCGTACTGATAACCCCGCGCCCCATGTCTCCGGATGATCTCTCCCAGCGGTTTCATGTAAATGTTAAAGAGCATGGGGGACAGAATGGCTCCTTGAGGGACCCCAGAAGTGAGGACCCTCTTATTGGAGCACACGTCCCCCAGCTGCACCATCTGGAACCTCCCAGAGAGGTAGGACCGGAACCACTGGAGCGCAGTGCCCCCGATCCCCACCTCTGCCAGGCGTTCCAGAAGGGTACCATGGTCGATGGTATCGAAAGCCGCTGAAATGTCCAAGAGCACCAGCAGGGACACGCTACCCCTGTCGATGCCCAGACGGAGATCATCGACCAGGGCGACCATGGCAGTCTCAACCCCATGGCCCGCCCAAAAACCGGTTTGAAATGGATCTAGAAAATCCGTTTCATCCAAGATTGATTGAAGCTGGATTGCAACCGCCCTCTCGATCACCTTCCCTAGAAATGGCAGTAGCGAAACTGGCCGATAATTATTATGAACCAGGGGGTCGAGGGAGGGCTTCTTCAATATTGGTTTTACTGTGGCCAATTTAAGGTGGTCAGGGAACTGTCCCTCCCTCAATGATGTATTGACAATCTGATGCAAAAAGGAAGTTACTACCGGTCCCCCCTGTGCCACTAGCCACGAGGGGCAGGGATCGAGAGAGCAGGTTGTCTTCCTAACACTTCTAAGGATCTTGTCCACATCCTCGGTACTGACAGACTCAAACTGATCCAGTACAACTGAGTCCACGGAAGCTCTGGACGCCTCTATTCTGGATACTGCTTTAACACTGGCATCCAGACCTTCGTTTATCCGAGACATTTTATCCGCGAAGAAGTTGTTAAACTGGTCACAGCAGGCCTTAGTAGGTTCAAGGATCTGGTTCGGGGCAGGAGAGAGCTGAGTTAGCTCTCTCACTACCCTGAACAACTCTGCTGGACGCGACTCCGCGGACGCGATACGAGCAGCATAGAACGAATTCTTAGCTGCTCGTATCGCCTCTCCATAGTCCTTCAAAAGATGGTCTAGGAGAGCCTTGTCGGATAAACGCTGGTGTTTCCGCCAGGCGTGCTCTAGCCGTCGCAGAACTCGCTTCCTGGCCCGGAGATCTTCCGTATACCAGGGCTTCTTTTTGGAAGCAGGCCTGAGAGGGCGCTTGGGAGTGATACTGTGTATAGCCCTGGAGAGATCCGTATCCCAGGTGTTAACTAGGGCATCAACAGTGTCGCTGTCACTTCCAACCATATATCCCTCTAGGGCTTCTTGGAGCCTATCAGGTTCCATCAGCCTTCGAGGGTGGACCATTCTAATAGGTCCGCCACCCCCGGAGGGGATCTGGGTTGATGCCTTGATGCTTGCCCACGGAGTTTCCATGTCCGTACAGAAAACCAAATCAAGTGTATTCCCCGCAGAATGCGTAGGACCCATAACTAGCTGAGACAGGCCCATGGCTGTCATGGTATCCATGAATTCCCGAGCCGCACCAGATGGAACATTGTTAGCCGCGAAGGGGATGTTGAAGTCTCCCAGGACTAAGAGCCTGGGAGACTCCAACACCAGCTCCAAGACCAACTGTGTCAGCTCGTTAAGGGAGTCTGTTAGCGCACGGGGTGGCCGGTAGACCAACAGGATCCCTAGACTGTCTCTGGCCTTCAGGGTCAGATACATACAATCGATATAGGAAGTCTGACAAACATGGTTCCTGGTTAAAGACAAGGTGTTTTTATGCACCAAGGCAACAGCCCCCCCCCCCCGCCCACCTAACCTGTTCTGGTCCTTCACCGAGTACCCGGAAGTGAGGACCTGAGCTCACACAGCATCCCCTTCAGGTCCTAGCCAGGTGTCGGTTATGCAAGCCAGATCACAGTTGTTGTCCTCTATCAGGTCGTGTAATATGTGGGACTTGTTCTTAATGGACCTGGCATTGCACAGGAGCAGAGACAGGGTTTGTGGTATGGCTGGAGTGACCCTCAGGTCCCTTTGGTTAGGAGAAGGACTGGAAGGAGAGATAGATATTAAACATCGATCTCGCTTCCCCTGCAACGCCAGTTCTTACTCCTACCGTCATACCTCCCCTTGCCCCACACAACTTGAATAGAAGCCCCGCTTGTAACAAGGAAGTTGCCCTCTCCCTCTCCAGCTAACCCATCTCCTCCTCCCATGTTGGTAATCCCCTCTTTCTTCACAACACAATAGTGATAGTAGAGGGGGAGTTAAAAAGGAGATAGAAATTATTAAGGATGACATTCAAACAACAACCATTTTTAGCGGGGGGGGGGGGGGGTAGCAATAACAGTCCTCCGCTACACTGGTTAGATCTTACTTTGGCGCTGGAGCTTGGGTTTGGGGCCCCACAGGCCAGCTAAGAAGGAGGAAGCCGCTCCCACCGGCTTCCCCGCCCCCAACAGTCCTCCACTGGGCGGAACAGGTCTTCCTTGGCGCTGGCGCTTGGGTTGGGGCCCGGCAGGCCGGCTAAGAAGGAGGAAGCCGCTCCCACCGGCTTCCCCGCCCCCAACAGTCCTCCGCAGTCCTTGTTTTGGCCTCTGGCGCTGGCACTGGGGCTTGCCTCTGGAGCCCGGTGGGCCGGCTTTGAAGGTGTGCCGCTCCCACCGGCCCTCCTCCTGGTTCTTCCCTGGGCGGGAGGCGTTGTTTTATCCTCTGGCGCTGGCGCTGGGGCTTGCCTCTGGAGCCCGGTGGGCCGGCTTTGAAGGTGTGCCACTCCCACCGGCCTTCCTCCTGGTCTTTCCCTGGGCGGGAGGCGTTGTCATAAAAGAAATATACAGTTACTGCAATGAGATGCAAAGCACCTCATATTGCTTCTAAAGTATCCCCTCAAAATAAGTCCCCAGGTCCATCTCTTTGCTTATGTTATCTATTCAAGATCTGAAAGACAGCAGACCATGTCACATATACTGAGTGTTAAAAATAAAGTCTGGAAATCAACTCTCTGTCTGTGTTCAGAACAGAACACAGTTCTGAACTTTAAAGACTGAACTAACATCATTTTTTTTAAAAAATAAATAAACTTTCTCCAAATTTCACAACAATGGAAGATGGCAATGTTTGTGGAGTGTGGAATGTGAATAAATCTTGTCATGTGTCCAGCAAGCTTTAATGCATTATTGCATTTAATTTAATATAATGGTGTACGTTTGTGGTGTCAAACTGCATCATTGAGTTAGATCTGTTAACTCTTTTAATCAAGATGATGATGATGATGATGATAGGAACTCTCTTGGAGAGTGAACCCTACAAGGGATCAGAACAATATTAGTTTTCAACTAAATGTCTGAGGAAAGCATTGGTCTTACAGTTGAAACCACAAATCATTATGTTCAGCTTTGTCATGGCCAATGGTTTTTGCCATCTATGCACCATTGCTGCCCTCTTGTGAGAAACAAATGGAGGACTGTTTAGTTTGAGGGACAATTTATTCCCTAAAATAGCAGACATGCTGAAGCAAATTTTCAGCATGGAATGGTTCTGTGTAAAAGGAAGGAAAAAATGTTAATTATGTAACTCACAACTGAAGTAATAAGCATAACTATTTCAAAATGCCCCTCCATTCCCCAGTCTGAAATTGTTTTGCAAGACCAATGCTGAACTCTTTGTTCCTGCAAAACATGAGCCTTCTAAGGCAGAACTACATTTTATGAGACCTTGTAAAACATTTTTTCTGGGACTAGATTTTCTTGAATGCTCCAGAAATAGCAGTTCTAATTAATTATTTGATCACCTAGCATCTGAAAGCCAGACTTTGAAGAGTAAAACATTCACATTGAGCTCCTTGGTCTCATGATGAACTTCTGCTCCTGGCTGAACCTGCCATGAGGAGTTGGTAGAGTATCATCCCAGAGCACTCTACCACATCATAGGCTGCTGCCACACTACAGAATTAATACAGTTTTACATCCCTTTAACTCTCATAGTTCCATGCTAAGGAATCCTAGGATCTGTAGTTTGTTGTGGCACTAGAACTCTCAGACAGAGAAGGCTAAATATTTCACTACAAATCTACAAAACTACAAACCCCAGAATTCCACAGCATTGGGCCATAACAGTATAAGTGATTTCACAGTACCTTAATTCTGCAATATAGTTGCAGACATCATAACAAAATAGAATTTTTAATATATATGCGAGAGTTATACTCTTTTCAGTACCTTTATTAGTCACAAATATTTTGAATGTCTTACAATTTCTAGCTACTGTACTGCGCACCTAAACATTCCCTTCTGTTAGTGAGACATGTTTTTGTTGTTGATGATCATGGGCAGGTGCTCATTCTCTTATTTCATCCTCGAGAATTTCATTCATTCATTCATCCATTCATTCATTCATTCATTTATTGGGTTCATAGCCTGCCTTTCTCCCAAAAGGGAGTCAAGGCGGAATTTAACTGTGAGCCAAATCGCAATTTATTACTTAATTTTTGAGAAGTATTTTACTGAGGAAGTGAAAACTAGGGATTCTGAGCTATTCTGTTTTTATCTCAATATTTGATCAGGTTTGATTTCAATGTCTGAATATTTAGGAACATTGCTTCAACTCTGTTTGATAGAACTGGGGGCAATGTGTTTGGGAATAATGATTTTAATGACTTCTTCTGACTGGAAAGACCAGAACAGAAGAACCTTGCAGACAAACCTCATAACTAAGTGCAACAGCAGTTCTTATTCTCCAATATCAAGATACAGTATAATCAGATAAGAGTGAATCCATCAGTTTCATAGCAACCAAGAACCTTACAGGTAACTTCCCCTATAGAAAGACCTATCCTGTCTTATCTTGGGATACCATCATAAGGAGGACATCAGGTGCCATTGCCAATTTCGGACCAATTCTGTTTTCTTTCTCTCTGACTATACTCTGGGACCAATATCTCCTGTCTATGTTTGCTCATGGACCCGATCTCCCACTTTGTCTCTCATGAGGGAAGACAGGTAAACACCTCTATTACAGATTGTGTCAATCATGGCTGGAATTCAACTGAGACAATTATCTTCCACTATAATTATGAAAATCACTACAGTTGTTTCTGCAAGCCAAATCTCCAGCACCTTTCCAGTAGAGGCATGAACAACAATCTCAATCCAGGTCAAAAAGTGTTTATGAAATCCTCCTCATGTGCCATTCAAAGATAGGATGAGGGCTCTGTAGGCAAAGGTCTGTTAGGTTGAACCCCTTTCACTGTACCATAGTGGTTTGCTTGCTGTTGGTCAAGGTGTGCTTTTCTAACTGTGTTGATGCTGTCTTGAATATGAGGCTGTTACACCTCTTTCTTACAAAGTTGTCTTGGCAAAGTGAGCTGCGAACCAGAGCAACTTTTTAAAATTTAGATTGCCAGCTGTCAGGTTGTAGGCAGATGCAGGCAAATATGCTCTAGAGAGACATTTAGCTGTGAGAATGATGAGGTTCCTGGCATCACTTCTTCTACTGACTGTCCATCAATGCAAAAGAGAACATGGAAAATGTCCAAAAAATCTTGCCTTCCCCATTCCGGTTCCTCATGAGTGGCATCAGCCTGGGACCCTTCTTATTGGTGGCATGGCTTCTCACATCATTTGTATGTTCAATGAACTTTTCTTCAAAAAGGATCCAAATGACTTTGAAGAACTGGGTATTCATTTTCCAGTGTAAGGAACCCATCCATTTTCTCAATATCACATGTTCTTGAAAATGTAAGAATGTTATAATTCAGGATATAGACATTTCAAAGAATATGCATATGAAGTTCATCCAAATTGGAATATTCATGTCTCAAAATGATATTTATCTGCACCATGTAATTTCTGCATCTTGATTGGCCAATAATGGTATCACTGTTTTGTGGTTTTTGGATGTTATGGTGCTTTGCTACATGGCCAACACTGCTACCCCTGGATAAATTGTTTATTTGTTTTGTATCTCATGGTTTCTAATTTGTCCTCCAACTAGATATTTTCTCTCCATAATAAATGAGAGATTTATCTTCTGTTTCAGAAAGTGAAATTCTATGTGTTTTTTTTAACTGTTTATTGGAAATTTGACAAAGTATGTTGACATGAAAAATGTGGGAGATCTGAGCATGTGGTGGGAAGCGTTAAAAATAATTTCAACAGGACAATCTGGATATAGTGAGAATGTCAATTTAGAAGTAATCAATTTTGAAAGAACTTCAATGGAAGCTACACTATAACAGGCTAAGGAAACATACACAGTGAAAGAAAGTAAGGGAAAGAGAAGTAGGAAAGAAATTGGAGAGGGAGACAGTTACTTCAGAAAAGTTTACCTTATTTTTATTGAAAAATTCTCCCCATAGGAAAATCATAAGGATGAAATGAAACCCCATTTGTTTATACCAAAGACATATTTATGCCACAGCTCCATTAGCATTAAGCTGAGGATGCTAAGATAAACATTTTGCATACAGAATATGTTGGGTTCAGATGCAGAAAATTGCATGCCAAATTGCATGAAAAGTCAGACGGAGAGCAGCCATCAGGCTGAATGTGTGGAATGAATGAACTTGTTGAGACTTGTTGAGAAGGTGGTGCATTTTATGTTTCCTACTGATTTCCAAATTGTATACCTTTTCAGCTACACAAATCTCTCTTTCACCATATTTCTCTGGGTTCCCCCCCCCCCGGCTTTCTGTAATTTGAATTTTATCACCATAGGCCCTTTTTAAAACTTTTCCTCTCCTTTAAAACAAGAAGGGAGGATGTTTGTTAGGCCAGGTTATGTTACTTTATCTTGCCTTATGTTTTACAGAAGTATTTCAAAAGCATAGCTCATGATAAAAGCTGGCATACTAATTCAGATGATAAATGCATTGTTTTGACAATGAGTTGTTTGATTTGCTGTTTATCCTGATTTCCAAGTTGTGCGTCTTTCAGCTGTACTTCATAAATTTTATTGCCACCATTCCTGTCGTTGTACTTCGCATCCCTCTCCCCTCCTCTCCCTTTGAGATTTCTCCCCAAACTCATTTGAAGTCCAACATTCTGACAAAGCAATGTGCAGAACATAGGCGTTCCTTCTGAAATATCATGTAACTCTGATTGCAGCATGGTGACAAAGTTCTACCAGCATGTCCTGGCTTTGGCATTTGCCGTAAATCAAATAAATGAGAATCCTGAAATTTTACCCAACCTCACCCTTGGCTTCCAAATCTATGACAGCTACTACTTTGAGAGGATGGCATATCGTACGGTTTTGGACTTGCTCTCCAAATCACAAAGATTCATCCCAAATTATGAGTGTGGTCCACAGAAGAACCTTGTTGCTGTAATTGGAGCACTTGGGTCTGATCTCTCCTTCCACATTGAAGAACTTTTAGGACCATATAAGATTCCACAGGTAAAAATTCTATGGGAGGGGGGAAAGGGTTTTGTTTTGTTTCTTTGCTTATTAAAAGCTTAACTTGCAATATTCTTTTTGTATAATGGTGATGCTTGTTTCAAAGAGTCAGAGATAGGTTCAATGATGGGGAAGCTGTATCTCAAATCTACATATATCAAATGGAGAATTGTTTTTTCTCATTCATTTAACTGAAGTCATTGTGCATGGTCTTTTAGCTTGCTTATGGTTCCTTTCCTTCAAAACCAAGTGATGTAAGACATATTTCTTCCTTCTACCGCATGGTCCCAAATGATTCCAAACAGTACATGGGGATTGTCCAATTGCTTCAGCGTTTTGGATGGATGTGGGTTGGGCTCTTCACTGCAGATGATGAAAGTGGAGATGAATTTTTGCAGGTCATGGAGACCTTATTTTTCAATAATGAAATCTGCTCAGCTTTCACGCAGAGATTCCCACGGCATAGCCGTTTTCTTGATAAACAGGACAACAATTTTGTGAGAGTAGCTGTAGATCCTAAAGTCAAAGTGTTTCTTATGCATGGTGATGCTATGATGATTATGTGGATGATCACATTCCATACTGTATTACTTTCCGAAGAGATGCAAACTATCTATCTTGGGAAGTTGTGGATTACAACAGCACAGATGGAGTTTATTGTAACAGGTGTTACAAGGAGATTAGACAATCAAATATTCAAAGATACTATATCCTTTGCAGTTCACTCAAAGGAACCTGTAGGTTTCCAGAAGTATCTTCAGAATATAAAACCTAGCCATATAGAAGGAGGTGACTTTCTTTGCTTGTTCTGGGAACAGGTTTTTGATTGTTTTGTCCCAAGACTTGAGGAGTCAATGGAGATGGATGATATATGTACATGGGAAGAGAAGCTGGAGAATGTTCCTAAGTCTGTTTTTGAAATGGACATGACTGGTCACAGCTACAGCATCTACAATGCTGTGTACACTGTGGCACATGCTCTCCATGCTATGGAAGTATGTAGAGGAAAACTCAGAATGATGTCAGGTGTTAAAAGAATCAAATGTCAAGATCTTCAGGCTTGGCAGGTAATATTTCCATCATAATGGTTTTTTTCCCAAATAGTCAACTATAAAAGGTGCTGCAATTATGCTATTATAATAATAATAATAGCGGTGATTACTATATTTCTGAGCATTAGTAATGTAATAACGCAGGGGTAACCTAGAGCCAGTGTTATAGTGGTTTGTAACCATACCCTACATCCCTATATAGGGTTTCGTATTTTCATATCTGGAACAAGTAGTGGAATTGGAGGTAGCAATAGTGGAGCTGGTGAGAACTGTAGAACTACATCTTGAGATAATTCAGAGTGATTTTTTAATTTGTTTTCTAAAAGTGTACAAAAACTATACATTGTCTTGTGCAGTGACAAATATAAAATTCAAGGGTCACACACTTTCAGCCCCAGAAAACCATTTAATAGTGTTCCCTTAGGTTCATCATAAGCTGGAAAAGACTTGAAGGCACACAGCACACAGCAACAACAACCTACCAGGAGTATCATCCATAGCATTTGTAGCAGCAGCAATAAAACTCTCAGCCATTTACATCCAAAGTAGCTCCTTAGAAAACATAAAGGGATTAAAAATACTTAAAATACAACTTAAATTAGCAATGCCAAACACCCCTCTTAAAAAAGCAGCAGCAAGCCGTAAAAGCATCTGATGGGAACAAAAATAGAAAATTATGCTTATCTTACCCAATGGATTCTCAAAGTCCACCCAAATGTAGGGAAAAGGATGACCTTTGAGTGCTGTATGTTTCACTGCACAAGGCAATATACAGTTTTTGTACGCTATTAGGGGAAAAACAATTGTCCTGAATCATCTCAAGATGTAGCATTTTCTATAGTTCTCTCCAATTTCACTATTTTGTTTCCAGCTATAGCAGAAGATAGAGAGAAGCCTATGAGGCAGAACATATGGCAGAACATAAGCAAGTTCAATTGGGCTGCTATGCAGAAGGTAGAAATGAAAGGTAGGGACAAGGTTCATTAACACACTAAGGACATGTCAGGACCAAACTCTTGATGTATATGGAACATTTTACTCTTCACAGTACAATGATTTTAGAACAATCCCAGGACTTTAATAGTAACAAAAATATTTGAAAATATCCGCAAATTGGCTAATATCTTTATCTCTCTTCTTTTGTTATTAGCTCCACTCTTTTCTTCATGTCACTTTTTTTAACAACTCAGCCGGAGACATCATAACCTTCAATGATAATGGAGAACTGGTTATTGGATTTGACATAATGAACATGGTCATATTCCCAAACAATTCTTTCCTTAAAAAAAAAGTTGGAATGGTGGATCCCAATGCTCTTGATGGAAAGCATTTGATCGTAAATGAGGATATGATCAAATGGCGTGCAAGATTTAACCAGGTGAGAATTCTTTGGTTTTTTGGAGGAAGCTCATTTAGCAGTACATTGTCCCCACAGTACATTGGGGGAAATTTCTAAAGCTTTTTCAAAGCTTTTCAATTCTTTTGTTGTCAACAAACTTATATCTACAACCTTCTCTCATCAAAATATCTCATCATTTTTATGGACAGACCCTTCCCCTTTCTTTGTGCAGTGACCCCTGTCAACCAGGGAATTTAAAGACCAAGCAGGAAGGGAAGAAATTTTGCTGCCATCTGTGTCGTCCATGCCCGGAAGGGAAAATTTCCAACAGAACTAGTAAGTGACAAACATTCTCATGTAACATTCAAGTATACACATTCAAGCAAGACACATAGTTATCAACAGGGTTATGTTATATAACGTGAGGATTTACAGCTCAAAAATTGTTGGTTTTGTAGTCAACAACCAATTGTTTTGTGATTGCTCCTAAAAATGGCTCATAAGATTTGTTATGAGCCCAATCAGACCTTTTTAGTGCTGACCTTTTACAGATGGGATTTAGGGAAGATATGATTTGCCAACATGAGAAAAACTGATTTGGCAAGTGGAACATAACAGTTAATCCTCTGTATCCACTGATTCTATATCCACGGATTCAACCAAAAAGATATTCATTCCAAAAAGACATACATTCCAAAAAGCAAACCTTCATTTTGCTATTTCATACAAGGAATTCCATTTTATTACACCATTATATTCAATTGGACTTGAGCATCCATGGATGTTGGCATCCATCGGGGGTCCTGGAACCAAACCCCAGTCAATACCAAAGACCCAATGTACTAGTGGATCTTACCTTACTATTCATTAGCCCACTTCCACTCAAGGAAACACTAGAAGAATCAACAATTTCCATTCACACTTTCATGATATCATGCCAATGTTGTACAATTGTAACAGCATTAATTCTTCTATTTTTGTTCCACAGATATGAAAGAATGCTTTGAATGTCCAGAGGATCACTATCCAAACAAAAACAAAACCAGATGCCTTCCCAAAAAGATATCCTTTCTGTCTTACGGTGAATCTTTAGGGATCAGTGCTGCTTCAGTTGCTCTTTCTTTTTCCTTCATCACAGCCCTGGTGCTGGCTACTTTTATTAAGCACCAAGATACTCCAATAGTGAAAGCTAACAACCGGGACCTTACTTACATTCTCCTCATTTCCCTATTGCTCTGCTTCCTCTCTTCGTTCTTATTCCTGGGTCGACCTGGCCAAGTGAGCTGCCTTTTACGGCAAGTTGCATTTGGCATCATCTTTTCAGTAGCAATTTCTTGTGTGTTGGCCAAAACTATCACTGTGGTTGTTGCATTCATGGCTACAAAACCAAGGTCCAACATGCGAAAATGGGTAGGGAAAAGACTAGCCAACTCCACTGTCCTTTCTTGTTCTTGGATACAAGCATTAATTTGTATGATCTGGCTAGGAATTGCCCCTCCATTCCCAGCTTTGGATATGCATTCAGTAGCTGGACAAATAGTTGTGGAATGCAATGAAGGTTCTTTTACCATGTTTTACCTTGTCCTAGGTTATATGGGACTTCTTTCCCTCATTAGTTTTACAGTCGCTTTCCTCGCTAGGAAATTACCAGACAGTTTTAATGAAGCCAAGTTTATCACCTTCAGTATGTTGATATTTTGCAGTGTGTGGTTGTCTTTTGTTCCCACATATCTGAGCACTAAGGGAAAATACATGGTAGCGGTGGAGATCTTCTCTATCTTATCCTCAAGTGTTGGGCTGCTGGCATGTATCTTTTTCCCTAAATGCTACATTATTTTGTTGAGACCAGAGTTAAACAGGAAGGACAAACTAATAAAGAGAAAAAACTGAAGAATATAGAATATGAAATAATTATGAAAAATAAAGAGAAAGAACTGAAGTATGTAACACTGTATTATTATTTGTAGAAGTGCAATGTGTGTTCATTAAGTTTTAAATCCCTGATTTAAAAAAATGACATCCTGACACGCATGAAAATGAAGACTAGGCAACAGATTATTTGAACTTTGGAATTTTCCCCAGAAGAATTTGCTTGCTTCACATTCATGTGTCATTTTTGGTGGGGTTTTTTATCCTGTAGAAAACAGTATTTTTGCAACAGCAACACTCTTAGGTGTTAAATACTTTGTTTTCTGAAATCATGTTTTCTGCAAAATAAATGAAGATTTTTATCTGTGGGTGAATTCTCTTGCAAAACAGCCCCAGATTGAGTATTACTTGAAAGGTGTATGCAGACCCTTGTATACTTATGTAGTGGGAAGAAAAAATGCACCAATTATTTGCTCTTGCAAGCAAGAATGAAAGAAACAAAGATTAACATTTCTCGTTATATGTTCTAACTTTTATGTTTATCTTCTGGTGTGCACAGTAGTGGAAGCAATGGCCCTAAAAACCCAAACACAGAGTAAATACTGAGCTCATACATCATGGCTGAATACCATGGATTTATGGTCACAAATTTATGTAGTGGTTGTGCTACACCACTCCTATTGCAAATTGTGACGTTCTGCAGCTGGTGGTGCATATGCCAGTGTGTGCTTCTTGTCTCATTTTGCAATGGGTTATGTGTAATGACAAACTAATGCTAATAAATATATTTTTTAGGTTGTAAACTAAATCCCAGTTAATTAAATATAGTATAACACAAAGCCTCTCTCCCAATATAATTGCGCATTTTAAAACTACAGAAACAGCAATGCTTTTTTTGTACAACTGTTTAATTATGAATTGGGAATTTTTTTAAAAAATAAAGATTTTTTTTCTTCCCTATATGGTTTGAATATTTTTCACATCATGGAAATGTATTTTGGTAGATTGTTAATATTATAATATATAATAAATAATAAATAATTTACTTCTATCCCATTTTTCTGTTAACAACAATCAAAGCGGCTTACAATAAAACCAAACCCTGACCGGCCCCTATTCCTTGAATCTTGATTCCTCGCTATTTGCATGGATGTCCTACTGAGTCACCTTATACATCTACCATTTTCACAAGTTGCTTGTTGTTGAGGTCAGAGGAAGGCACCCAGTGATGATCACATGGCTGGACACCTAGTTCTCACTTCAGAATGAGAGACCTGTGGTAGTGCAGACACTTGGGGTGGCTTGCTGGGATGACCATACAGACAGACACCAAAGTAGAGGAGTAAAGGGCTCCAGATTTATTTTTTAAAAAAAACACCTTGTATAGAAAGCATTTTTTAAAAAAGAAAAATATTCATATTAAATGTGTTCAACCTCAGTTCTGGTGCAGAAAATGCCAGCTGTCATCTGGACTGCCTCCACTAGAACCATGACTTGGGATTTCCTTTTATAGCTTCAGTGAATAATGGTGAGTTTCCTACACAATGGTCTTCCCTTCTGGAAATATTTGAAGTTTTTGCAAAAGATGTGAAACAGAAGCTGTCAGTGTGTGTCTTGCACAGTAATACAGGGCAGAGTCTTCAGCCTTCAGGCTTGTCATCTGCATATAGGCTGAGTTTTGAGAATTGTCCCTGGAGATGATGAATCTGCCCTGGAAATTGGGGTTATACCACTGGTTACTTCCACTACTGCTTATTTCAGCCACCCACTCGGGTCCTTTCCCTGGGGGCTGATGAATCCAAGCCATGTGATAATTACTAAAGGTGAATCCTGAAGCCTTGCAGGAAAGGCGGAGGGAGCCTCCAGGTGCAATACCTCTATCCCCAGTCTCTACCAGGAGAACTTCTGAATGGCAACCTGAAACAAAAATCAAATTGGAAATCAGGGGATACTTGTGCAAAAAAAAAAGTACAAGTTGCTGCTTTTCTTGATGGGAATAAAATTACCTGGGAGGACTAGAAAGAAAAGGAGGAGATTCAGCCAAAGGATCATGTTTCTGACTGTTTAGATAGCTTCTGAAATGAACTTCCAAACTTGATCAATGCAATTTGACACACAGTGGTGGAGACGGCAGGATTTAAGGACAGGACCCAAACTGATTTGCATGGGCTACTATTATAAAGACTGCATTCATTTCTCCTTTTTAGCCTTGGTTTTTGTCAGTCCAGAATAGGTGCACTGAGAGTGATGTAAAATCTTTGGGCACAGCTAAAAAGTGCTTGACTGCTTTGGCTGAAGGAACTTGGTTCAGATTCATCTCTTATAGAATATAAAGAGAAGGCAAAAGTAAACCTTTCATGTTTTTATTTAATTTATCTCCTATTTTCACATGCTGGGAACAAAGAAGAATGAATGGCAAACATTGCCTTACCCTGAATATGAATTCCAGAATGAGCTGAGAAACTTGAGGATAGATGTTTGTCTCCAATATAAACGGAAATAACATTTGTTTTTAAAAAAAATCCCAAAAATGATTTTGTGGTTTTATATTGTTTCATAAATACATAAAACATAACTGTTCTTCCATTATTTACAATGTAGTGTTTATGTAAATACATGATCCCAATGTGAAATCTCATTTAACTTAACGTCAACAGTGCCTCTAGTAACAGGTTTCATACCACCCAATCATTTCACTGACTTATTTTTAAAACAGAAACATACAGTTTTCAATATAGTCTTCCCAGAGCCTATTCCAAATGCTGTACTTTTCCCTAGTAGCCTCTTCCAAAAAAGGTTTTTTAAAAAGTATTTTGAGAGTTGAGAAACAATGAAAAGAAGAATCCTGGACTGACAAGAATCTTCAGTTTGAACAGTTTGAATGGTTTCATTTGTTATTTGGTGGTCCCTCCTTTTCCTCTTCTTCCAGCATAATTCTGTGAGCTGTCTTCAAGCCTTTCTCAGTCTGTGTGGTTTTGTCATCGTTATGTGCCTTCAAATCATTTCTAACTTATTGTGACCCTAAAGTGAATTTATCACAGAGTCGTCTTGGCAAGATTTATTCAGAGGGGGTTTGCCATGGCCTTCCCTTGAGGCTGAGAGCATGTGACTTGGCCAAGGTCTCCCAGTGGGTTTCCATGGCTAAGCAGGGATTCGAACACTAATATCCAGTTTCATAGTCCAAGGTCTAAACCATTTCACTCTCTTCCATTACAAATCCTTCTCTGTAAAGTACTCAGTTTTTCACTCAAGACTGTTTTTCAGGCTGTATTTTTCACCTCACCATAGTTTATCTCTGGACAGTCAGAAAGATTGTACAGCAATCAGAACCGCACATTATGACTGGTTTTGTTAATGTTGCATGTTGGAAAAGTGGGAATAAGGCTTCCTCTGTTTTATATTATTAAACTGCAAAAGTTTTCCCAGGGTGCTGGCAGATCCAGTACCAAGCATAAGAAGAAGAAGAAGCAATAGAGAAACCTATCACTTTGTAGACCATTCTAAGATTCTCTCCAGGTTCTCACCATTTCTGGACCAGTTGGTACAAGCTGAATATCCAAAAAGGACCCTAGGGAAAAAAAAGAGAAAAAAATGCAATGTCTTGATATTATATTATGATCTTATCAAGGGATTAACCAAACACTTCTTAACTTTCCACGGAATTGTACACTTACATTTTGGAATGGCTACCAAAGAAAACAAAAACAGAAGTGATTTCATCACATTATTGATAAGATGTCTTAGCTCTGTGTTGAAGACAAGGCTTTGAAAGTCCATGTAAATTAAACTCTGCAAGATGATTGATGTCCTTTTGTAGAACAACTCTCTCTGAACTGGATGGATTTGCATGAATCCCTCTTCCTATGGCAGATGAAATATAAAATAGCTATGCAGAGCAGAATTTGGGCATAGAGATCTGTGCATGCTGTGTACTTCTGAATAGATGTTATGACTCAACATGTCTGGAAGAAGAAGCACTACTTTTGGAGATCTTTTCTGAGGCAATGTAGTATATGGCTGTTGCTTAAATTTTTAAGCCTCATAGCAGAGCTGCATAGGTTTTATCCCACCAGAGCTATACTTTGTATGGCTCCAGAATACTCCCCTTTCTGCTGCAGCTTTAATATTGCAAAGCAGCTTAGATGATCAAGCTACTTTAGGGCAAGCTCAGTACATTTTTGTTCTCTTGACAAAGGATAGGATGGAATCCCATACGTGCAGAAGATCATTGACCTGGTAACCACTACACCACAGGTGCCAGGACAACATTCTCCAGCATGCTAGAGACAGCAGACTCACTTGTGAAGGACAGGACAGGTTGTGCTGTATATGTCCTTGTCCTCTAATATCTTTTTTGCTTTGGCCCAAGTTACTTCTGTATTCTAGCCTAACTAAGTACCCTAAAGGCACTAAGTCCTGTCTGATCTTGGAAACTAAGCATGGTCAGCTCTGTTTAGTACTTGGATGGGAGAACACTAATGAATTCAGGTGCTATAGGCTAGATTTCAGAGTAAAGAACTGGTAAAACCATCTCTGAGGATTCCTGGCCTAAGAAAATTCTTTGAAATTCATGGGATCAACATAAGTCAACAGATGACTTGGAGATGCTTGATGTGTTTTAACTGATGGAGCGTGTCTGTTAATTGTTGTTGTTCCCCGCCTTTGATCTATGGGGAGAGGTGGGAAATAAATAAATATTTTACCTGTTCTTAATGTATTTCAGGGGTGCTGCATTTTTAAAAAACCCTCACACAATAAAAAATTTCTAACCACAAACAGTTCTTTTACAAACACCACTACTGATTTTAACAATACTTTCATTAAGTCACATATTAAAACATGCAAATTTCCAAGAAAGTTGTGGCGAAAACTACACAATGGAGCAAATTTGAAATCTGTTTTTGGATTTTAAACAACCAATTCCTATAAAATCACCATCCATTTTAAAAAAGTTTTTATGAACCTCAATTTTGCAGGCCTGTGTATTATTATTAATAGCAGTCCACCAAATTCTCCAGTTCAGCCTAGAGACCCAAATCAGAGGTCTACTAGGAGCACAGGAAGTTGTTTTTTGTTTGTTTGTTTGGTTGTTTGTTTTTGGTATTATTGCAGATTCATTTCCTCTCACTGTGTCTCTTGCACAGTAATACACAGCAGTATCTTTAGGTTCCAGGCTGTTCATTTGCAGATACAGCATGTTTCAGGGATTGTTCCTGAAGACTGTGAAGCGCCCATTCACAGAGTCTGCATAGAATTGCTTACTTCCATCACTATATATCTGTGCAATCCATTCCAGCCCCTTTCCAGGAACCTCTCGCACCCAGCTCATGTAGTAGCTGCTGAAAGTGAACCCAGAGGCTTTACAGGAGAGTCGAAGGGAATTTCCAGGCCTCTTTATATCCCCGCCAGACTCTTCTAGTTGTGGCTGAACATCAGATTGGACATCTGGAAAGAACAGGAAATTGTCAAATTATCTTCAGAGTAACATCTGCAAAAGAGCATCTTTTTGCACTGTAAAAAGAAAGGGCCAAATTACCTCTAATTGCTGTTGAAATTAAAATAATGTGAAGCCAAAATATCATTTTATCTATTTGGAGGGAGGATTTGCTAGAAAGCATTCATAAGAATACAGGGGTGCGTCTCTGGATATTTCTGTCAGAGGGAGGCTGCATGAGGTGAATTTATAGAAGGTGCATCCCCGGAATTTACATAGGCCTCGACATAAAAGAGAAACGGATGTTTTACATTATCTAAAAGTAGGTGTAAAAGAGATTTGAATGAATGCAAGCTCACTGTGCATTGCATGTATGCTCATCCTGTTTTTGCTATTTGGAAAAAGGGTTCTAGGTGTCTTTTTTTTAAAAAAAAAACAACCCTGCATAACCTATTTGACAACAATCAGCAATAATAATAATAATAACAATAGTCTTTATTTGTATACCGCCCTTCCTTCGATCAGGGCGGTGTACAGCATTTTACAATTAAAAAACATTCCAAACAATACAATAAAAACATTACAATAAAACACAGATAAAAACATTATTGTCCAAATGCGGTGTACAATGGTTTGTTCCAATGGCTTATCGGGAGGGGTAACAATAACAATTAGCAATTAAGGATAAGCCTGATTAAATAAGTATGTTTTCAGCTCCTTTTTAAATTGGGGGAGGGAAGCAGTCAGGCGGAGCTCAGCAGGCAATGAGTTCCAGAGGCTCGGGGCAGATATTGAAAACGTTCTCTTGGCAGTTGTCGATAGCCTAGCCCCTGGGACTTTTAACAAGTGTTGCCCGTTTGATCTAAGTGTGCGGGGCGGATTATGTGGGGAGAGACAGTCCTTTAGGTACTCTGGGCCCAAGCCATTTAGGGCTTTATAGGTAACGACCAGCACTTTGTCTTGGGCCCGGAAGCGAATAGGCAGCCAATGAAGGTCTTTTAAGATCGATGTTATGTGGTGGGTTCTGGATGCCCCCGTGACCAAACGTGCTGCCATATTCTGGATTAGTTGTAGCTTCCGAGTGTTGTACAAAGGCTGCCCCATGTAGAACGCATTGCAGAAATCCAACCAAGAGGTTACCAGGGCATGTACTACAGTTTCAAGGTCCCTCCGGTCCAAGTAGGGACGCAGCTGGCGTATCAGCCGAAGCTGAAACAGGTGCTCCTGACCGTCGCATCCACCTGAGAAGTAAGGTGGAGCGACGAATCAAGGAGCACCCCCAGGCTGCGTACGGTGTCCTTGACGGGAAGCGTGAGCCCGTCCAGGACAGGTGGAACCACCTCCATCCCTGGGCCGGGAGGACCTATCACAAGTACTTCCGTTTTCTCTGGATTCAGGCTGAGTCTGTTTTCCCTCATCCAGTCCATTACTGATTCCAGACAGGCCACGAGAGGAACGACGCCATCCCTGGTCACTGCATCAGTCAGAGACATAGAGAAGACTATTTGGGTGTCATCAGCGTACTGATAACCCCGCGCCCCATGCCTCCGGATGATCTCTCCCAGCGGTTTCATGTAAATGTTAAAGAGCATGGGGGACAGAATGGCTCCTTGAGGGACCCCAGAGGTGAGGGCCCTCTTATCGGAGCAAACATCCCCCAGCTGCACCATCTGGAACCTCCCAGAGAGGTAGGACCGGAACCACTGGAGCGCAGTGCCTCCGATTCCCACCTCTGCCAGGCGTTCCAGAAGGGTACCATGGTCGATGGTATCGAAAGCTGCTGAGATGTCCAAGAGCACCAGCAGGGACACGCTACCCCTGTCGATACCCAGACGGAGATCATCGACCAGGGCGACCATGGCAGTCTCAACCCCATGGCCCACCCAAAAACCGGTTTGAAATGGATCTAGAAAATCCGTTTCATCCAAGATCGATTGAAGCTGGATTGCAACCGCCCTCTCAATCACCTTCCCTAGAAATGGCAGTAGCAAAACTGGCCGATAATTATTATGAACCAGGGGGTCGAGGGAGGGATTCTTCAATATTGGTTTTACTGTGGCCAATTTAAGGTGGTCAGGGAACTGTCCCTCCCTCAATGATGTATTGACAATCCGATGCAACAAGGAAGTTACTGCCGGTCCCCCCTGCACTAGCCACGAGGGGGAGGGATCGAGAGAGCAGGTTGTCTTCCTAACACTTCTAAGGATCTTGTCCACATCCTCGGTACTGACAGACTCAAACTGATCCAGTACAACTGAGTCCACGGAAGCTCTGGACGCCTCTATTCTGGATACTGCTTTAACACTGGCGTCCAGACCTTCGTTTATCAGAGAGATTTTATCCACGAAGAAGTTGTTAAACTGGTCACAGCAGGCCTTAGTAGGTTCAAGGATAAGGTTCGGGGCAGGAGAGAACTGAGTTAGCTCTCTCACTACCCTGAACAACTCTGCTGGACGCGACTCCGCGGACGCGATACAAGGAGCATAGAACGAATTCTTAGCTGCTCGTATCGCCTCTCCATAGTCCTTCAAAAGATGATCTAGGAGAGCCTTGTCGGATAAACACTGGTGTTTCCGCCAGGCGTGCTCTAGCCGTCGCAGAACCCGCTTCCTGGCCCGGAGATCTTCCGTATACCAGGGCTTCTTTTTGGAAGCAGGCCTGAGAGGGCACTTGGGAGTGATACTGTGTATAGCCCTGGAGAGATCCGTATCCCAGGTGTTAACTAGGGCATCAACAGTGTCGCCGTCACTTCCAACCATATATCCCTCTAGGGCTTCTTGGAGCCTATCAGGTTCCATCAGCCTTCGAGGGTGGACCATTCTAATAGGTCTGCCACCCTCGGAGGGGATCTGGGTTGATGCCTTGATGCTTGCCTCCACCAGGAAATGATCCGTCTATGACAGGGCGGAAATGTTAGTAATTTCCGCCCACGGAGTTTCCATGTCCGTACAGAAAACCAAATCAAGTGTATTCCCTGCAAAATGCATAGGACCCATAACTAGCTGAGACAGGCCCATGGCTGTCATGGTATCCATGAATTCCTGAGCCGCACCAGATGGAACATTGTTAGCTGCGAAAGGGATGTTGAAGTCTCCCAGGACTAAGAGCCTGGGAGACTCCAACACCAGCTCCAAGACCAACTGTGTCAGCTCGTTAAGGGAGTCTGTTAGCGCACGGGGTGGCCGGTAGACCAACAGGATCCCTAGACTGTCTCTGGCCTTCAGGGTCAGATAAATACAATCGATATAGGAAGTCTGACGAACATGGTTCCTGGTTAAAGACAAGGTTTTTTTATGCACCAAGGCAACACCCCCCCCCTGCCCACCTAACCTGTTCTGGTCCTTCACCAGGAGGAGAAGGACTGGAAGGAGAGATAGATATTAAACATCGATCTCGCCTTCCCCTGCAACACCAGTTCTTACTCCTACCGTCATACCTCCCCTTGCCCCACACAACTTGAATAGAAGCCCCGCTTGTAACAAGGAAGTTGCCCTCTCCCTCTCCAGCTAACCCATCTTCTCCTCCCATGTTGGTAATCCCCTCTTTCTTCACAACACAATAGTGATAGTAGAAGGGGAGTTAAAAAGGAGATAGAAATTATTAAGGATGACATCCAAACAACAACCATTTTTAGCAGGGGGGGTAGCAATAACAGTCCTCCGCTGCGCGGGTCAGATCTTACTTTGGCGCTGGAGCTTGGGTTTGGGGCCCGACAGGCCGGCTAAGAAGGAGGAAGCCGCTCCCACCGCTTCCCCGCCCCAACAGTCCTCCACTGGGCGGAACAGGTCTTCCTTGGCGCTGGCGCTTGGGTTGGGGCCCGGCAGGCCGGCTAAGAAGGAGGAAGCCGCTCCCACCGGCTTCCCCGCCCCCAACAGTCCTCCACAGTCCTTGTTTTGGCCTCTGGCGCTGGCACTGGGGCTTGCCTCTGGAGCCCGGTGGGCCGGCTTTGAAGGTGTGCTGCTCCCACCGGCCCCCCTCCTGGTTCTTCCCTGGGCGGGAGGCGTTGTTTTGGCCTCTGGCGCTGGTGCTGGGGCTTGCCTCTGGAGCCCGGTGGGCCGGCTTTGAAGGTGTGCCGCTCCCACCGGTCCTCCTTCGCTGGGCGGGAGGCGTTGTCATAAAAGAAATATACAGTTACTGCAATGAGATGCAAAGCACCTCATATTGCTTCTAAAGTATCCCCTCAAAATAAGTCCCCAGGTCCATCTCTTTGCTTATGTTATCTATTCAAGATCTGAAAGACACATATACTGTCACATATACTGAGTGTTAAAAATAAAGTCTGGAAATCAACTCTCTGTCTGTGTTCAGAACAGAACACAGTTCTGAACTTTAAAGACTGAACTAACATCATTTTTTAAAATAAATAAATAAACTTTCTCCAAATTTCACAACAATGGAAGATGGCAATGCTTGTGGAGTGTGGAATGTGAATAAATCTTGTCATTTGTCCAGCAAGCTTTAATGCATTATTGCATTTAATTTAATATAATGGTGTACGTTTGTGGTGTCAAACTGCATCATTGAGTTAGATCTGTTAACTCTTTTAATCAAGATGATGATGATGATGATGATAGGAACTCTCTTGGAGAGTGAAGCCTACAAGGGATCAGAACAATATTTGTTTTTAAACAAATGTCTGAGGAAAGCATTGGTCTTACAGTTGAAACCACAAACCATTATGTTCAGCTATGTCATGGCCAATGTTTTTTGCCATCTATGCACCATTGCTGCCCTCTTGTGAGAAACAAATGGAGGACTGTTTAGTTTGAGGGACAATTTATTCCCTAAAATAGCAGACATGCTGAAGCAAATTTCTCAGCATGGAATGGTTCTGTGTAAAAGGAAGGAAAAAATGTTAATTATGTAACTCACAATTGAAGTAATAAGCATAACTATTTCAAAATGCCCCTCCATTCCCCAGTCTGAAATTGTTTTGCAAGACCAATGCTGAACTCTTTGTTCCTGCAAAACATGAGCCTTCTAAGGCAGAACTACATTTTATGAGACCTTGTAAAACATTTTTTCTGGGACTAGATTTTCTTGAATGCTCCAGAAATAGCAGTTCTAATTAATTATTTGACCACCTAGCAACTGAAAGCCAGACTTTGAAGAGTAAAACATTCACATTGAGCTCCTTGGTCTCATGATGAACTTCTGCTCCTGGCAGAACCTGCCATGAGGAGTTGGTAGAGTATCATCCCAGAGCAC
Source organism: Urosaurus nigricauda (assembly GCA_034509955.1). Lineage (NCBI taxonomy): Eukaryota > Metazoa > Chordata > Lepidosauria > Squamata > Phrynosomatidae > Urosaurus > Urosaurus nigricauda. The sequence continues at coordinate 6,063,823 of JAOEGL010000006.1, forward strand.
TCTATCACATCATAGGCTGCTGCCACACTACAGAATTAATACAGTTTTACATCCCTTTAACTCTCATAGTTCCATGCTAAGGAATCCTAGGATCTGTAGTTTGTTGTGGCACTAGAACTCTCAGACAGAGAAGGCTAAATATTTCACTACAAATCTACAAAACTACAAACCCCAGAATTCCACAGCATTGGGCCATAACAGTATAAGTGATTTCACAGTACCTTAATTCTGCAATATAGTTGCAGACATCATAACAAAATAGAATTTTTAAAATATATGTGAGAGTTATACTCTTTTCAGTACCTTTATTAGTCACAAATATTTTGAATGTCTTACAATTTCTAGCTTCTGTAATGCGCACCTAAACATTCCCTTCTGTTAGTGAGACATGTTTTTGTTGTTGATGATCATGGGCAGGTGCTCATTCTCTTATTTCATCCTCGAGAATTTCATTCATTCATTCATTGGGTTCACAGCCTGCTTTTCTCCCAAAAGGGAGTCAAGGCGGAATTTAACTGTGAGCCAAATCGCAATTTATTACTTAATTTTTGAGACGTATTTTACTGAGGAAGTGAAAACTAGGGATTCTGAGCTATTCTGTTTTTATCTCAATATTTGATCAGGTTTGATTTCAATGTCTGAATATTTAGGAACATTGCTTCAACTCTGTTTGATAGAACTGGGGGCAATGTTTTGGGAATAATGATTTTAATGACTTCTTCTGACTGGAAAGACTAGAACAGAAGAACCTTGCAGACAAACCTCATAACTAAGTGCAACAGCAGTTCTTATTCTCCAATATCAAGATACAGTATAATCAGATAACAGTGAATCCATCAGTTTCACAGCAACCAAGAACCTTACAGGCAACTTCCCCTATAGAAAGACCTATCCTGTCTTATCTTGGGATACCATCATAAGGAGGACATCAGGTGCCATTGCCAATTTCGGACCAATTCTGTTTTCTTTCTCTCTGACTATACTCTGGGACCAATATCTCCTGTCTATGTTTGCTCATGGACCCGATCTCCCACTTTGTCTCTCATGAGGGAAGACAGGTAAACACCTCTATTCCAGATTGTGTCAATCATGGCTGGAATTCAACTGAGACAATTATCTTCCACTATAATTATGAAAATCACTACAGTTGTTTCTGCAAGCCAAATCTCCAGCACCTTTCCAGTAGAATCATGAAAAACAATTTCAATCCAGGCCAAAAAGTGTTTATGAAATCCTCCTCATGTGCCATTCAAAGATAGGATGAGGGCTCTGTAGGCAAAGGTCTGTTAGGTTGAACCCCTTTCACTGTACCATAGTGGTTTGCTTGCTGTTGGTCAAGGTGTGCTTTTCTAACTGTGTTGATGCTGTCTTGAATATGAGGCTGTTACACCTCTTTCTTACAAAGTTGTCTTGGCAAAGTGAGCTGTGAACCAGGGCAACTTTTTAAAATTTAGATTGCCAGCTGTCAGGTTGTAGGCAGATGCAGGCAAATATGCTCTAGAGAGACATTTAGCTGTGAGAATGATGAGGTTCCTGGCATCACTTCTTCTACTGACTGTCCATCAATGCAAAAGAGAACATGGAAAATGTCCAAAAAATCTTGCCTTCCCCATTCTGGTTCCTCATGAGTGGCATCAGCCTGGGACCCTTCTTATTGGTGGCATGGCTTCTCACATCATTTGTATGTTCAATGAACTTTTCTTCAAAAAGGATCCAAATGACTTTGAAGAACTGGGTATTCATTTTCCAGTGTAAGGAACCCATTCATTTTCTCAATATCACATATTCTTCAAAATGTAAGAATGTTATAATTCAGGATATAGACATTTCAAAGAATATGCATATGGAGTTCATCCAAATCAGAATATTCATGTCTCAAAATGATATTTATCTGCACCATGTATTTTCTGCATCTTGATTGGCCAATAAAGGTATCACTGTTTTGTGGTTTTTGGATGTTATGGTGCTTTGCTACATGGCCAACACTGCTACCCCTGGATAAATTGTTTATTTGTTTTGTATCTCATGGTTTCTAATTTGTCCTCCAACTAGATATTTTCTTTCCATAATAACTGAGAGATTTATCTTCTGTTTCAGAAAGTGAAATTCTGGTTTGGTTTTGTTTTTTGGGTTTTTTTTACTGTTTATTGGGGATTTGACAAAGTATGTTGACATGAAAAATGTGGGACATCTGAGCATGTGGTGGGAAGCGTTAAAAATAATTTCAACAGGACAATCTGGATATAGTGAGAATGTCAATTTAGAAGTAATCAATTTTGAAAGAACTTCAATGGAAGCTACACTATAACAAGCTAAGGAAACATACACAGTGAAAGAAAGTAAGGGAAAGAGAAGTAGGAAAGAAATTGGAGAGGGAGACAGTTACTTCAGATAAGTTTCCCTTCTTTTTGTTGAAAAATCCTCCCCATAGGAAAATCATATGGATGAAATGAAACCCCATTTGTTTATACCAAAGACATATTTATGCCACGGCTCCATTATCATTAAGCTGAGGATGCTAAGATAAACATTTTGCATACAAAATATGTTGGGTTCAGATGCAGAAAATTGCATGCAATTTCAACACAAACTGAAAAGTCAGATGGAGAGCAGCCATCAGGCTGAATGTGTGGAATGAATGAACAGACTTGTTGATTTTATCTTGGTGCATTTTATCTTTCCTACTGATTTCCAAATTGTATACCTTTTCAGCTACACAAATCTCTCTTTCACCATATTTCTCTGGGTTCCCCCCCCCCCCCCGGATTTCTGTAATTTGAATTTTATCACCATCGCCCTTTTTTACAACTTTTCCTCTCCTTTAAAACAAGAAGGGAGGATGTTTGTTAGGCTAGGTTATGTTACTTTACCTTGCCTTATGTTTTACAGAAGTATTTCAAACGCATAGCTCATGATAAAAGCTGGCATACTAATTCAGATGATAAATGCATTGTTTTGACAATGGGTCATTTGATTTGCTGTTTATGCTGATTTCGAAGTTGTGCCTTCAGCTGTACTTCATAAATTTTATTGCCACCATTCCTGTCGTTGTACTTCGCATCCCTCTCCCCTCCTCTCCCTTTGAGATTTCTCCCCAAACTCATTTGAAGTCCAACATTCTGACAAAGCAATTGTGCAGAACATAGGCATTCCTTCTGAAATATCATGTAACTCTGATTGCAGCATGGTGACAAAGTTCTACCAGCATGTCCTGGCTTTGGCATTTGCCGTAAATCAAATAAATGAGAATCCTGAAATTTTACCCAACCTCACCCTTGGCTTCCAAATCTATGACAGCTACTACTTTGAGAGGATGGCATATCGTACGGTTTTGGACTTGCTCTCCAAATCACAAAGATTCATCCCAAATTATGAGTGTGGTCCACAGAAGAACCTTGTTGCTGTAATTGGAGCACTTGGGTCTGATCTCTCCTTCCACATTGAAGAACTTTTAGGACCATATAAGATTCCACAGGTAAAAATTCTATGGGAGGGGGGAAAGGGTTTTGCTTTGTTTCTTTGCTTATTAAAAGCTTAACTTGCAATATTCTTTTTGTATAATGGTGATGCTTGTTTCAAAGAGTCAGAGATAGGTTCAGTGATGGGGAAGCTTTATCTCAAATCTACATATATCAAATGGAGAATTGTTTTTTTCTCATTCATTTAACTGAAGTCATTGTGCATGGTCTTTTAGCTTGCCTACGGTTCCTTTCCATCAAAACTGAGTGATGTAAGACATATTTCTTCCTTCTACCGCATGGTCCCAAATGATTCCAAACAGTACATGGGGATTATCCAGTTGCTTCAGCATTTTGGATGGACGTGGGTTGGGCTCTTCACTGCAGATGATGAAAGTGGAGATGAATTTTTGCAGGTCATGGAGACCTTATTTTTCGAGAATGAAATCTGCTCAGCTTTCTTTAAGCAGAGGCTGGATAGCCATCTGTCGGGGATGCTTTGACTGGGAGTTCCTGCATGGCAGGGGGTTGGACTGGATGGCCCTTGTGGTCTCTTCCAACTCTATGATTCTATGATTCTATGATTCTATGATTCACGCAGAGATTCCCACGGCATGGCCGTTTTCTTGATAAACAGGACAACAATTTTGTGAGAGTAGATGTAGATCCTAAAGTCAAAGTGTTTCTGATGCATGGTGATGCTATGATGATTATGTGGATGATCACATTCCATACTGTATTACTTTCCGAAGAGATGCAAACTATCTATCTTGGGAAGTTGTGGATTACAACAGCACAGATGGAGTTTATTGTAACAGGTGTTACAAGGAGATTAGACAATCAAATATTCAAAGATACTATATCCTTTGCAGTTCACTCAAAGGAACCTGTAGGTTTCCGGAAGTATCTTCAGAATATAAAACCTAGCCATATAGAAGGAGGTGACTTTCTTTGCTTGTTCTGGGAACAGGTTTTTGATTGTTTTGTCCCAAGACTTGAGGAGTCAATGGAGATGGATGATATATGTACATGTGAAGAGAAGCTGGAGAATGTTCCTAAGTCTGTTTTTGAAATGGACATGACTGGTCACAGCTACAGCATCTACAATGCTGTGTACACTGTGGCACATGCTCTCCATGCTATGGAAGTATGTAGAGGAAAACTCAGAATGATGTCAGGTGTTAAAAGAATCAAATGTCAAGATCTTCAGGCTTGGCAGGTAATATTTCCATCATAATGGTTTTTTTCCCAAATAGTCAACTATAAAAGGTGCTGCAATTATGCTATTATAATAATAATAATAGCGGTGATTACTATATTTCTGAGCATTAGTAATGTAATAACGCAGGGGTAACCTAGAGCCAGTGTTATAGTGGTTTGTAACCATACCCTACATCCCTATATAGGGTTTCGTATTTTCATATCTGGAACAAGTAGTGGAATTGGAGGTAGCAATAGTGGAGCTGGTGAGAACTGTAGAACTACATCTTGAGATAATTCAGAGTGATTTTTTAATTTGTTTTCTAAAAGTGTACAAAAACTATACATTGTCTTGTGCAGTGACAAATATAAAATTCAAGGGTCACACACTTTCAGCCCCATAAAACCATTTAATAGTGTTCCCTTAGGTTCATCATAAGCTGGAAAAGACTTGAAGGCACACAGCACACAGCAACAACAACCTACCAGGAGTATCATCCATAGCATTTGTAGCAGCAGCAATAAAACTCTCAGCCATTTACATCCAAAGTAGCTCCTTAGAAAACATAAAGGGATTAAAAATACTTAAAATACAACTTAAATTAGCAATGCCAAACACCCCTCTTAAAAAAGCAGCAGCAAGCCGTAAAAGCATCTGATGGGAACAAAAATAGAAAATTATGCTTATCTTACCCAATGTATTCTCAAAGTCCACCCAAATGTAGGGAAAAGGATGACCTTTGAGTGCTGTATGTTTCACTGCACAAGGCAATATACAGTTTTTGTACGCTATAAGCAAGTTCAATTGGACTGCTATGCAGAAGGTAGAAATGAAAGGTAGGGGCAAGGTTCATTAACACACTAAGGACATGTCAGGACCAAACTCTTGATGTATATGAAACATTTTACTCTTCACAGTACAATGATTTTAGAACAATCCCAGGACTTTAATAGTAACAAAAATATTTGAAAATATCCGCAAATTGGCTAATATCTTTATCTCTCTTCTTTTGTTATTAGCTCCACTCTTTTCTTCATGTCACTTTTTTTAACAACTCAGCCGGAGACATCATAACCTTCAATGATAATGGAGAACTGGTTATTGGATTTGACATAATGAACATGGTCATATTCCCAAACAATTCTTTCCTTAAAAAAAAAGTTGGAATGGTGGATCCCAATGCTCTTGATGGAAAGCATTTGATCGTAAATGAGGATATGATCAAATGGCGTGCAAGATTTAACCAGGTGAGAATTCTTTGGTTTTTTGGAGGAAACTCATTTAGCAGTACATTGTCCCCACAGTACATTGGGGGAAATTTCTAAAGCTTTTTCAAAGCTTTTCAATTCTTTTGTTGTCAACAAACTTATATCTACAACCTTCTCTCATCAAAATATCTCATCATTTTTATGGACAGACCCTTCCCCTTTCTTTGTGCAGTGACCCCTGTCAACCAGGGAATTTAAAGACCAAGCAGGAAGGGAAGAAATTTTGCTGCCATCTGTGTCGTCCATGCCCGGAAGGGAAAATTTCCAACAGGACTAGTAAGTGACAAACATTCTCATGTAACATTCAAGTATACACATTCAAGCAAGACACATAGTTATCAACAGGGTTATGTTATATAACGTGAGGATTTACAGCTCAAAAATTGTTGGTTTTGTAGTCAACAACCAATTGTTTTGTGATTGCTCCTAAAAATGGCTCATAAGATTTGTTATGAGCCCAATCAGACCTTTTTAGTGCTGACCTTTTACAGATGGGATTTAGGGAAGATATGATTTGCCAACATGAGAAAAACTGATTTGGCAAGTGGAACATAACAGTTAATCCTCTGTATCCACTGATTCTATATCCACGGATTCAACCAAAAAGATATTCATTCCAAAAAGACATACATTCCAAAAAGCAAACCTTCATTTTGCTATTTTATACAAGCAATACCATTTTATTACACCATTATATTCAATTGGACTTGAGCATCCATGGATGTTGGCATCCATCGGGGGTCCTGGAACCAAACCCCAGTCAATACCAAAGACCCAATGTACTAGTGGATCTTACCTTACTATTCATTGGCCCACCTCCACTCAAGGAAACACTAGAAGAATCAACAATTTCCATTCACACTTTCATGAAATCATGCCAATGTTGTACAATTGTAACAGCATTAATTCTTCTATTTTTGTTCCACAGATATGAAAGAATGCTTTGAATGTCCAGAGGATCACTATCCAAACAAAAACAAAACCAGATGCCTTCCCAAAAAGATATCCTTTCTGTCTTACGGTGAATCTTTAGGGATCAGTGCTGCTTCAGTTGCTCTTTCTTTTTCCTTCATCACAGCCCTGGTGCTGGCTACTTTTATTAAGCACCAAGATACTCCAATAGTGAAAGCTAACAACCGGGACCTTACTTACATTCTCCTCATTTCCCTATTGCTCTGCTTCCTCTCTTCGTTCTTATTTCTGGGTCGACCTGGCCAAGTGAGCTGCCTTTTACGGCAAGTTGCATTTGGCATCATCTTTTCAGTAGCAATTTCTTGTGTGTTGGCCAAAACTATCACTGTGGTTGTTGCATTCATGGCTACAAAACCAAGGTCCAACATGCGAAAATGGGTAGGGAAAAGACTAGCCAACTCCACTGTCCTTTCTTGTTCTTGGATACAAGCATTAATTTGTATGATCTGGCTAGGAATTGCCCCTCCATTCCCAGCTTTGGATATGCATTCAGTAGCTGGACAAATAGTTGTGGAATGCAATGAAGGTTCTTTTACCATGTTTTACCTTGTCCTAGGTTATATGGGACTTCTTTCCATCATTAGTTTTACAGTCGCTTTCCTCGCTAGGAAATTACCAGACAGTTTTAATGAAGCCAAATTTATCACCTTCAGCATGTTGATATTTTGCAGTGTGTGGTCGTCTTTTATTCCCACATATCTGAGCACTAAGGGAAAATACATGGTAGCTGTGGAGATCTTCTCTATCTTATCCTCAAGTGTTGGGCTGCTGGCATGTATCTTTTCCCCTAAATGCTACATTATTCTGTTGAGACCAGAGTTAAATAGCAAGGACAAACTAATAAAGAGAAAAAAAAACAAAGAATAAAGAAATATTAAAATAATAATATTAAAGAATAATATGAAATAATTATGAAAAATAAAGAGAAGGAACTGAAGTATGTAACACTATCTTATTATATTTTTCCTGTGGATGAATTCTCTTGCAAAACAGCCCCAGATTGAGTATTACTTGAAAGGTGTATGCAGACCGTTGTATTCTTATGTAGTGGGGAAAAATGCACCAATTATTTGATCTTGCAAGCAAGAATGAAAGAAACAAAGATTAACATTTCTCGTTATATGTTCTAACTTTTATGTTTATTTTCTGGTGTGCACAGTAGTGGAAGCAATGGCCCTAAAAACCCAAACACAGAGTAAATACTCAGCTCATACATCATGGCTGAATACCATGGATTTATGGTCACAAATTTATGTAGTGGTTGTGCAACACCACTCCTATTGCAAATTGTGACGTTCTGCAGCTGGTGGTGCATATGCCAGTGTGTGCTTCTTGTCTCATTTTGCAATGGGTTATGTGTAATGACAAACAAATGATAATAAATATATTTTTAGGTTGTAAAATAAATCCCAGTTAATTAAATATAGTATAACACAAAGCCTCTCTCCCAATATAATTGAGCATTTTAAAACTACAGAAACAGCAATGCTTTTTTCGTACAACTGTTTAATTATGAATTGGTAATTTAAAAAAAAAATAAATATTTTTTTTCTTCCCTATATGGTTTGAATATTTTTCACATCATGGAAATGTATTTTGGTAGATTGTTAATATTATAATATGTAATAAATAAAAAATAATTTATTTCTATCCCATTTTTCTGTTAACAACAATCAAAGCGGCTTACAATAAAACGAATTCGACATACAATACATAGTAACATATATATAAACATTGCACAATTATGGCTTTCAAAGAAACAGCCAAAAAAAAAAAAAGGAGGCTTACAAGGGTTTGCCGCTTTTGAGAAACAAGCTAAATATTTCTGTTTTCAGCACCAGAAGTGGCTATGGATGTTCAGGGACAGGGAGGGGCAAAGAAGGGAGTAATGTCAACTCACACCATGTTAGATCATCAGTCTCGAATTACCCGAGATGACCTATCACTCACATTCTCAGTAATGGTTTAACTGCAGCTATTCATGGGATTTTCCGATTCATTAGAAAGTTGTGGCAGAAGCATGAAATTAGCTACAGGATAGCTACTGCCCAGCTTGTCCTGCTATTAAAAAGCAGTGTGATAATCTGCTAAGTATTTTACTAAAGCCCCAAGCACATAATTATAGATTAACTAAGAAGGCACAAATTTATACTTATACAGATTTGACTACATACAGGAAGCTGAGAGGCAACTGTCCAGCACTACATTTTACAGAATCTTGTCTAATACTGCCACAGATAAATCCTGGACGGAATTACACAGACTGAACTTCCCATGGAGGATCAGAACCAATTCTGAATTGACAGCCCCCACTTTTGCAGCTCAAGAAACTAGGAAATTAATTGCAGTAGTTCAATTGGGATGTAACTAAGGCATGCACTATCATGACATCTCAAGGGGCATGATACTTTAAATGTGGAAAACCACTACTGGCCACTGCAGAAACCTGGGCTTTGAGGTTGAAAGCTTCATCCAGGAGTAGCCACAAGCTTCAAACCTGCATCTTCAAGAGCCCCATCCAGGTCAGGCTGAATCCCTACTCCCAGGCACCAAAGAAGAATCCCCCAGCACCACCTTCAGGAAGGAACATTTCTGTTTCCATTCCAGAAAGGTGGCCAAGAAAGATCGATGATATCCAAAGCAACTGAGAGGTCCAGAAGAACGCACAGAGACACACTTCTCCTATCCAGTTCCCTGTGCAAACCATCCACCAAGGCAAGCAAAGCTGTCTCCATCCCATAACCAGTCCTGAAACCGGATTGAAATGGATCTAGCTAATCAATTTCTTGCAGAAACTCCTGAAGGTGGGAGGTCAATACCTTTGCCAAAAATGGTGTTTTGGACATTGGATAATAATAATAATAATAATAATAATAATAATAATAATAATAGATTTATTTCTAGCCCACCCAATCATGAAGAATCCAGACGGGTTACAAGAGTAAAATACAGCAATTATCAATTTCAGACAGATCCAAAGGTCTCACAACTGCCACCTTTAGGCTGCCTTGTTGTAAAGAGGCACAGACCCTCACCCACATCTATTTGTATTATATAGAAGACCATCCTGTGGTACTTGCTTGTCACATAGCTATCACACAGGGTCTATGAAAAAAAAAAGAGAGAGAAAGAATGGCATCCAGCCACCACAATTCTGCACCACAAATGTGGCTGAATACAGGGGTTCAAAGCTATCTCTTTAGGGACAAAGTACTCAAAGTAATCTGCATGAAAGGGTAAATCTGTGTTTTAATTTCCACAACTTTATTTTTAAAATAACACAAACTCTTGCTACTCAGTTTATGGACAGATTTACCAATTTAAAAAGTGGTTGTTCAAAAAATATCTTTTTTAAAAAAACCCAAATTATTAAATTTTAAAAGTACATTGTAATTACCCCCCCCCCCCCCATTGACCTTCACTTATGTGGTTCATGCTGTGTTCCTCCAAGACTTTTCTGACTTGAGACAATCCTAAGGTGACGCTTTCATGGGGTTTTCTTGGCAGGATTTGTTCAGATGAGGTTTGCCATTGCCTTCCCTTGAGGCTGAGAGCATGTGACTTGCCCAAGGTCACCACTTTAAAACATAGCACAGTGATCAATCACCCTGTAGATAGCAAAATCGGAGTTCATACAATGTTAATCCACAGCTTAGAGTGAGATGATGACCTTGTATAGAAAGAGATCCATACTACATTTGATAAATGGGGACTAGAGTTTCACAAAAGTGTCCTTTCCTATTTCCTCTATTCTGCCAAACAAGGGAGATTATTTTTTTCTGCTAAGGCACTAGTGTATTTTTGAACCCCTGATAGACTCTAATTAAGAGATAAAAATCTTAGCCATCTCAATTTTCTGACTCTGTGACTATGAATGACTACAAAAAGGAGAGTGTCTTCGACTGTTTTCTCTGTTAGAAAAGCTTCTTGCAGGTTTTTGTACCAAGAGGAAGTAAGAAGCTCTCACTGTGTCATCTCGATGCCTTGTACAATAATACAAGCCAGAATCTTCAGTCTTCAGGCTGTCCATTTGCAAATAGGATGAACTTTGGGAGTTGTCCCTGGAAATGGTGAATCTCCCCTGGACCTTGGAGTTATATTTTTGGTCTCTTCCAGTTGGGTAACTAACCCAAGCCACCCACTCCAGTCCTTTTCCTGGGGTTTGACGGATCCAGTCTATTGCATAGTCAGTGAAGGTGAACCCAGAAGCCCTACAGGAGAGACGGAGGGAGCCACTTGGGACCACAACATTGCCTCCTGTTTCCAAAAACTGAATCTCTGAATAGGAGCCTGCAGATTAAAATAGATTGAAGATGAATTAAGAAATGAGAGACAATCTGTGCAGCAAAATTTAAACAGTGCTGAGGTGAGGGGAAGAACTACCTGAGAACCCTACAAAGAAGAGGAGGAGGTTAAACCAAAGTTTCATGTCTCTGACCATTCAGGGGAATGTTCAAATTAGAAGTAACCCTATGATTAATCCTCTTTAAAAGGTTCTCAGTGGATACTGGAGACTGATGGGTTGGTCTTCCAAATGTGGGCCTTAAACACTAAACTGTTCAACTGATTTGCATGGGCTTCATGTTATAAGGGATGCATTGAAACACTTTCCCTCTAACCTCATCTGCTGCCACACTGCAGAATTCATATTAATGCCACTTTCACTGTCATGCCTCCATCCTACAGAATCCTGAGATTTGTAGTTAGTTGAGGTACCAGACATCTCTGACAGAAAAGGCTAAATGTCTCACAAAACTACAAACCTCAGAAACTCATAGCACTGAACCATGGCAGTCAATACAATGTTAAACTGCATTAATTCTGCAGTGCAGCTGCAGCCCTCTTCTCTCCCTTGAATATTTAACTAGGCTAAAAGAGGAGAAAAATAGAGTGACGGGTGTGTCGTCATGTCTGCAAGGACTACAGAAGCCAGTTATTTTACATTTCTTCTTCTGAAAATGTCGCTCCCATTGGGTCCAATGAAAAGGAGATGGAGACATTCCCTTATTGACTGCTCAGGTCAGGCACATTTCCAGCTAGATTATTGTTCTGTTCAGTTTTGCTTTTCTCATTATTCGTCTTTTCTTCTGGATGCACTGGCAATGGTGAGCCAAAATGTGACTGTGGAAAAAACCAACAATGTTTTATTGTTTGGCAGCATTTTAATATTTTGCTGCTCTTCCCTCTAGTCCGCTGGCACAAGAATACCATAAGCCAGGGGTTTCCAAACTTTTTGACTTATGGAGCCCTTTTTTGAAACAATTTATATGGAGGATCCCCAAATGGCCTACCTTATGTCTTACAAATTAATGGCTTTCTTATTTTGAGTCTACTATTTGTTTATTTTTATTTTTTAATTTCATTCCATTTTTATTTGTTTCATTTTCCTGGAGTAGCCATGGAGCACCTGGGAATTGCACACAGAGCCCTAAGGACTCCACGGAGCATAGATTGGGAACTGCTGCCCTAAGCAATAAATTTAACCCTACTCCCTATTTCCTCATCCAACTTTCAGAGCAAATTGCAGCCCTCAGACTACCATTCATTATTCCTCATATATTTTTGTGGTCCTTAATCCCTCTAAAGAACTTTTTTTCTGATAGAAGTAAGTGAGGGGCAGGGGGGACATATTGAATTGCCTCTCCTGAAATCCTCCAGAAGCAGCAGTTCACATTTCACATAGGTCCATCTCCGCTATTCAACATGTTTAAAATATACACACACATACACTTTTTTAAATATCCAGAACCAGACTTCCTTATTTCCTTTTTCAGTTATTTTCCTGCATATATTTTTAGCATGACACTGTAGCAGAAGGAGCAACAACTGAAGAACCTTCCTGGAATTAAAAAACAAACAAAACTCACTTATCACAGAAAGCATTGGAAACACCTTTATGAAAGATCAGACAAGTAGGAAGCTTGTGGAGTTGTGCGGACTGGGTGTCAGAGAGAATCTGATCAAAGATCATTAGAAGAAGAAAGTGCTACAGCAATCTGCAAGTTGAAATGGAAGCTCATGATGGCCACCAATAACAAAAACAAGTGGGTATGGGGATGTGACATCTGTACTGTCTTTCTAGTTTACAGTTCTTTAGTGCCCTCTTTAGCAATTTGTTCAGAAAACCCAAGGCAGGTTTTTGTGTGTGTGTGAGAGAGAGGTCTAGTGGTTTTCCTTTTGCTGAGCATCTCACACAGTAACAAGAAATTATTTCTTCTGTTTCTAATATAGGTAGAAGCTGGTCTTGCCTTTGGAGGCCGGGCATCACTCTTGGATTACAGGGGAATAATTACTTTTTGCAGATCCAGGGTGATAATAGCAGAATAACTATTTAAATCCTTTACTGGGCTTCTCTCCATCCAGAAGCCATTAATAATAAAGGCAATGATAGCACTGGGTATTTTATGGGATCTTCTGGGTCTTATTAGTACTGGATCTGACTGCTGGACAGAGAGTCACTTATGTGAAAGCACTTGTGGCAGAGAAAGAAAATGTAGAAAAAGTTAATACAGATCATTTTAATTTTTTTAAAAAAAATCCATATTTGACATTAGAAACTGAGTTTAAGTGAAGGAAGGGAATATAATGCAACACACTCGAGAATAAAGCAACTACTGGAAGAATATATTAGGGGTACAGTTTGCTTTAGAGCCTGGGTTGGCAATCCCCCCATACACCTTAGTATCACCTTCCCTGTAAGCCCAAAAACTACTTTTTTCCTCTGCATTCTCTCTCAAAATGGTGACAGAAAGTGATGTTCCCATTTTGAGAAGTAATACTGGTGGAAATTGAGGCACTGGGGTAGTGCAGAGTTTTGAAATGCTCATGAGAGGATCCTGGAAGGTTATAGTCCCTGTTCTCTTCCCTCCCTCCTTTCCAATATCATTCAAAAGGTGGGTGGGAGAAGCCAGAAAAAGATAACTGAAGACTATAACCTCCCAATCCTTGCCTGGTTTCTCCCCAGTTGTCTTGTGGGTGATGGGCCTGGGGCTCTCCCCCACATCCTGCTGCTGAAGACTATCCTCTCCAAAAATAACATAGGGGCTGTAGAGATCTGTAGGCGCCCAAAGAAGCTCTGGGATGGGGCCAGGGCTGCCTCACCGGCAGCCCCAGAGGTCACATTCTGCTGCTTCTCCAGGCCATGGAGAAGTAGCAAAATGCTGTTTCTCTGTGGTCTGAAAGTGGGGTGCAGCAGGTGCCCTGGTGGTTCCAAGGGGAGAAAGGGGCCACTGCTGTGGCCCCTTTCCCCTCAGGGTCCTTCGCACAGCCATGTAAAGGCCACGCCAAGGACCAGCAACAAAAAAATTGGTGCTGTAGAAAGGGCGCCCTAGGTGCCCTCTTGCAGCGCAATGATGTCAGGCGCGTGTTGCGTTGTCTAAACACAGCACGCGCCATGATGTATGGATGGCGTGCAAAAAAATGGTGCCATCCATACGCAGTAGGGCTGGGGAGGGTGTAAATGTTGTGCCCTCTCCAGCCCTACTCACGCCCCACAGACGGCCCTTAGGGGCTTTATGTATTGGGCCATAGTTTTGGAGAACACCTGGCAGTGGGAAGAAATTTGATTACTGTATTGGCCATCCCTTAAGGGAATGAATAATTTAATACAGCACATCTGTAGCTAGATACACCTTCCCACTAAACTGCGTATCCTCACATGGAACCCAACCCCTTTCAGGAAAGATAGAGCCCAAACAGACAGGCCAAAATAAAGCTGCTTCGGGTCACTTTGGAGGTATGCTGTTTAAATAACACACACATCTTAAGAGGCCAGAAGCTGCACCAAAGCTGTGCTCCAGCCCTTAGGACTGGATCATGGCTTTGGCGCAGCTTCCGATTTCTTAGGATGCATGCATCATTTAAACAGCATGCCTCCAAAATGACCCAAAGCAGCTTTATTTTGGCCTGTATGTTTCGGCCCTATCTTTCTATAATCTAGAAAGTTCCTGTCTTTCCAATTTAAAAGGAAGTATATGTGTGTGTTAGGGGTGGGGAGGAGTCCTGTGACACTTTTTGGACTAGCAAAATTATTTTAGCTTGACATTTCGTGGATTGCATTCCATTTCCTCCGATGTGTTGAAATAGTATAATATTCTGCTGTGAGAGTGTCATTCCAATCCCCCCACTATTTAGAACTTGTAGGAGTAAACTAGGCAGCTGAGAGATCATGACAAAGCCAGATCAAGAACATCATGGCCAAACAATGTTTCAAGGAGAGTCCCACTGAAGAAATGCCTTTCACTGACGTCTGCTCCCTTCCATAATAGAAGAAAGATATAGAAATTATCAAAGAGAAGAAAGGGGAAAGCCCAATTTCATCACTGCCAGTTTTAGACCAGACATATCATTGTACATTCTAGGTTAATTTTAGGTAATGAATAACAAGAAACACATGGCCCTCCAGATGTTCCAAACGCATCCACAGCCTTGCCTCAGGGCATAGAAATCAGCTAAGGAATTTCTCCCTGGATCCATTTGAATCTGCCTCCCAACAGGGGTGGAAAGAATATTTGAAAATATATTTTAAAAGAACAGTTAGAAAAACACGTTTTTCAAGCACTGAGCAACCCTGACAAGAAGAAGCCTGAGCTGATGAGAATCTTCATAGTTCATGATGTTATCCTGCACAAAAATTTCATGTGGCTTTGCACAAAGGTAGCATTCTCTACATAGAAATCAAAACCTGTTTCTTCTGTTTTAAAAAATGCCATTTTATGTACAAAAGACTTGCATGTAAATTTTATGCAGAACAGTAATATGTTTTTTAAAAAAATAAAGCATGTTTTTGAAGTCTTTCTAGAAGTAGGAAGAAAACTGCTAAAACTATTTGTGCTCTACTTTCAGAAGAAAATTAGTGATGAATTGCATCTCTATTCCCACTTCTATTCCACTCATGAACAGAAGAATCAGAAGAAAACAAGCTCATTTTCTTCAAGTGGTATCCCTTGAGACCCTCTGCTCCTGAGATAATAAATGGGTAATATGCATGTAGTTATAAATTTTTGCCATTCACAGAGGAACTAGGGTTCAGATGCAAACATGGTTCGGCAAAGTGCGTTGGCTAGTTCTGACTGCATGTCTGCATGTGTTGCTTGTCATCATGAAGTCAGGTTTTCCCTGATGCTAAATTTATATTTTAGACCAGGAATACATGTCTTCTGATATCCAGTGTGGCTCATTTAAAAGATGTGAATTCCCGTCTTAATGTTTTATGTAGGCACAGCAATGCCTGCATTTAGAAAGATCTGTTCTCAGATGTTGACAGTAGTGCTCTTTCTACTTCTCTTTCCTTCAATGGCTTGCAAAGTGGATAACATGAAATGTCTGTCAAATGATCCCCACCCAGTTCTTCATGAGTGGCATCAACCAGGGCACCTTCTCATTGGTGGGATTTCTTCTCAGATCATTCTTTTTCCCTCTCTAGGATCCTTCGCACAACACCCTTCTAGGGAATTGAGTTTTGACTTTCCAACGTAAGAATATTGTTTGTCTTTCCTTGTGAGTGTTTAGCATGAGAATCACAATGATCAGAGGGTATGCATAACTGGGTACACTAACACCAGGGTACATGGGAAATGTATATTGTTATGTATGTGGTCAGTTGCTACATTCTTCAGGAGATGCCCTTTTGAATATATCATTCAATAGTATATACTATTCAATAGGCAGAAGCCCATTTGAAAGACAGGGAGGAGACAGCATTGCTGAGAAATCTTAGAATGAACTTCCCTTGGAATTGCAACATTTCCAACTTTTGCTGCATTTAAGGAGTGGCTATATATATATATATATATATATATAATTTCAACTTGGTTTTTCATTTATGTTTGTTATAATGGTTTCCTTCTTCATAATGAGTCATTATGTTTTAAAATGGGGGCTTATTGAACTTTTAATAAATTGTCCCAAAAGTGATCACAGCAGAAAACTGTAAATTGCCTGAATGAGAAGCAAACAGACACACACACAGTATTTTAAAAGAAAGCAAGCAAAATCTATCTAAAAACACAAGGCAAGGTGAGTGAATATCAGAAAAACACAAAATAACCACCTGCAGACGTACATGAATAGAATATTTTTACCCTTCTGCCTGAGACCATCCCTGAAATAAATATGACAACATAGGGAGAGATGGAAAGATAACCCAATAAAATAGCTTAATTTGATTACTATATATATATATATATTACTTGGCCTTCTCCTCTCACATGATTGGTTGTCATGCATATTTTATACAGTATATTCATATCCTTTTCAGCTTCCTTGTCACTCACAGATCTCTTTGCTTAGTCCTTAAGAGTCTGTTTCTGATCCTCTTTATAGGACCTCTATTCCCCATTCATTGTGCATTTCTACAAATGATATGAGGGAATTGATGGTATTTATATGTCTTGCTTGCCAGAATGGATGGCCTTACTGAAAGCCTATACAAGCCAACATAATATGATATTTTATTAAAAACCATTTTGCCTATTCTCCTCTGAAAGAACACATATCTCTCTTCACAGGGTGGTGACAAAGTCCTACCAGCATGCTCTTGCCTTGGCATATGCTATAAGTGAAATCAATAAGAACCCAAAGATCTTACCCAATATTACACTTGGATTCCACATACATGACAGTTATTATGATGCAAGGATGGCCTACCATTCAACTCTGCACTTGCTTTTCAAATCACATCAATTGATCCCTAACTATCAATGCCACGTGGAGAAAAATCTTGCCGCTGTCATTGGGGGAATGAATTCCGATATCTCTTTCTGTATGGCAGACCTCTTAAGTCTTTACAAGATCCCACAGGTAAGGTCTGTGGATGAGGAAGCATAGCCACAGATAATAAATATTTCAGTCTCATCTTGTCGTACTGGAAGTGGTTTGGGGGCTCATAAAAGGAAAAGGCACGATTGAAACAAAACAAAGCCAACCTTGATATTTGAAAACACAAAGGAAAGGGGGCAATGGATTTAGGCCTGCCAGAATAGTATCAGAGGCGTTTGGCAGATTTCTACATCATGATTGTTTTGAACTATTTGCATCCAGTGTTTAGATTTTAGTCAGAAAAAAAATATCCTTGATTTTGACATGTAAATCTGGAAATTTACATTTGAATAGAAAGCTGCACCCAAATACGATTATTCCCATTTCTCAAACATTGTTTAACCAGTATTGATATATACAGTAAAATCTCATATCATCAACATCTTTATTTATTTATTTATTTATATCCCAACCTTCTCCCAATATAGAGACTCAAGGTTGCATTTACATAGTTAACATTCACTATGGTAATATAGATGATGATGATGATGATGATATTTATATTTATCCCAATGTTTTCCCAGTACTGGGACTCATTTACATGATGTTTGCATAGTGTAAATTTACATGTAGATTTACATAATGTAGATTTACATGGTGTTTGCATAGTGTAAATCTGTATTGACGTAGTTACAAGAAAGTTGCATTATGTCAGACTTACTTATTATTCATTCATTCATTCATTCATTTTTATCCTGCCTTTCTCCCAAGTTGGGACCCAAGGCGGCTCACACCACACACATACACACACACACACACACACACACATTAAAACACTTTAAATAACAATTAAAATAGTTCAATTAAAACAGTAAAAAGTTTTAAAAATTACAACATACACAATTTAAAACATACAAGGTTAAAAATAATCTTAACCAACCCCCCATCCCTCAATAAAAACAGGCCTGCATGATTTTTAAAAAGCTTGCTTGAATACTTCTTATCTTGTCATACTAGAATTCAGGAGAATTAAGCTCCTGAATGCCAACATTGTACAATCAATTTTGTTTCTGCAATGTGAGCTTATTGTCCTGTTGCACCACGTGGAACACAAAGTGATAGTTTTTATAATCTCAATGGGTAAAGTAGTACACTGAAGGCAAATAGTTACACATGATTCAAGAATGTACAGCTGCTTGGCTAGAATCCTGTTGGTTAGCCCCAATGAGAGTTGAAACAAATGTGGATTGGTGATTCAACAAAGAGGTAAAACAAATTGACTCAATTGGCCTACTTTAGTTGGGACTAATAACAAGATTTAGTATCATGTGAAAAGATTATACTTTTCACTGTGTTTACACAACTGTGAAATGACTATCTTCATTGAACAATGTCCAAAAAAGGGCAAGCACATGTGTATGACACCAAAAGGACTTTGGCATGCACTCTGTTTTGTGTTCTGCCATGTTGTCACTTTTATGTATGTTTAAATATTAATTCATGTTCTTCCACATTATGTGTCATTTTGGAAAGTGTTATTAGCAGACCAAAATTCTATTTTTATAGTAAACCTTGATGCAGATTACCTAAAAGAAACAAAACACACATATATGATGTACTTTAATACTTCTTTCCTTTTACTGTCTAAAAAACCTTCTCTTATCTCATTGCATTTTAGCTCATGTTTGGCTCATTCATCCCAGAAAGAAGTGATGCAACAGATTTTCCTTCCTTTTACCACATGGTGCCAAATGAAGCCCATCAGTATAATGGGATTATCCATTTGCTTAATCATTTTGGATGGACCTGGATTGGCCTTCTTGTTGTGGATGATGATAGTGGAGATCATTTTATGAAGGCCCTGGAGCCATTGTTCTCGCAGAATAGAATCTGTTCAGCCTTCACAGAAAGAATTCCAAAACAAGTTTACTTCCTCGACTTCATTGATTTGATGGATATGGCCTCAAAAGTGTATCCATCTTTTATGGATGGGAAAGCCAGAACAGTTATTATTTATGGAGAAAGTATGGCTCTTATGTGGCTGAGCACCTTAGTGCCTATAATGGATCTGGAATATGGGGTGGATATATCTGTTGGAAAGCTGTGGATCACAACAGCTCAGATTGATTTTTCAGTAACAGGCTTAATAACTCGTACAAATTTTCACATCTTCCAGGGAGCGATTTCTTTCTCTTCTCATTCAAACAAACATCTGGGATTTCAGGCATATCTTCAGAACAGGAAACCATATTCGATCGAAGGTGATGGTTTTCTCCAGGGATTCTGGGAAGGTGCTTTTGATTGTTCATTCTCTAGCTTTGCTATGCCAGTCAAGGCAGAAAGCACATGTACTGGAGATGAGAACCTAGCAAGCCTTCCTGGGCCTGTTTTTGAAATGCAAATGACTGGGCAAAGCTATAGTATATATAATGCTATTTATGCCGTGGCACATGCTTTGCATGCAATGGGTACATCTAGATCACATCAAATCCCATTGGTCGGAGATGAAAAGTTTCCAGATTTTCAGCCTTGGCAGGTAATATTTGCTAAATAATTTGGGGTGTGTTGTTGTCCTTAGCTGTAGCTCAGTGGGATGGAGGACTGCTATTCAGATCATTACCCCCAATGTTCAATCACCAGAAGAGAAGATTATCTTGGGAAGCATTGAATATTAAAGAAACCAAACATTGGCTTGCAAGCTGACCTGATTTTCCTTGTAGACAGAAAATTTCAAGTTGCCTACAAAACACCACATAATGAAGTTTTATTGGCACAGTTTACAGAAGCCATGGGCTTAAATTTAAATTAAATTCCTGCATTATGGGCCTTGTCAGTATGGTGATGAAAAGTCCCATTCATTGTTTTATGCCTTTCCCTTGTCCCTAAGCTCTGAAGAGAAGTAGTGTGCATCTACCCTGTAGAAATAATGTAGTTTGACACCACTTTAAGTGCTGTAGGTCTATCCTATGGACTGCTGGGATTTGTAGTTTCATATGGTCTTTAGCCTTTTCTGTCAAAGGGTGCTGGTGCTTCAAAAAAAAAAAAACCCTACAAATTCCAGGATTGTGTGGGATGGAGCCATACCAGTTAAAGTGGTGTCAAACTATAATATTTCTACAGCTTAGATGGACCCAGAAACAGATGCATGAATGATTGAAAACACTATTTTTCTCCCCATCCCAACAAAAATACTTAACTTCTTTTCCATTTCTTCATCTCTTAGAATGTCATCTGCTTAAATCCTGCCCCACTTGCTGATTCCTATGTGGATCTGAGCAAAGGCCCCAAAGTGAGCAATCTTCATGCAGCATCTAGTATAGCAAATGGAGAGCTCATTTTGATGCAAAGAAAACCTTGTCCTTCCAACACTAAGAATTTTTTGGGCTGAGTTAGTTGGCTGTTTTTGAGACAACATATGATTCTTTCTGCTATGCTATGCTATGCTATGCTATGCTCCATGGATTATAGTGGGCTGGGTGATCTTCTTTGCACCCAGTATGCACTTCATAAGATGGTAAAGAATGAGCTAGTTGCCTGGTTTGGAGACAATGTAAGATTGTTTTCTCCAATGTTGTGGTTAGAGGTATACTTGGTGGGGCTGTGTACATGTCTGACTGTAACAACCTAAAGTAGAGGGGAAACCTGGTTGATGGGCTGTTGTCATTATTCTTTGGGGTTAGGGAAAAAATGAATGCAAAGGGTGGGAAAAAAATCACTGAGACATCTTCTAAGACAGGAGTAGGGGGAAATGCAGTCTTGTAGTTGCTACTGGATAACTACTTTAACCATCCTCCCATTATTGGCTATTCTGGCTAGGGCAGATGCAACCTGTAGTCCAAAAACTTAAGGAAAGGCAATGATTTTCTCACTTGTTGTAAGATGACAAACTGAAAGGACCATTTTTCAGAAATGATGGGGATGAAACTCTCTATTTGAGGCCCATCTGACTTTTTAACATGAAGCCATGATGCTTGTTAGATGGTTGTTGGCATCTCTTATTTTGCACATCAGTATGAAAACCCCGAGGAGCCATAGGGAGGAGGAAGCCTAGACATTGAATGTCCTCCTGACCTGTGGGATTCACCTAGTTTAGGGATAAAGCTAAACATATTTGTATCCAATGGGGCACAACAGAGACTTTTGTTAGGATCTTCAGTGTTTGAAAAACAGCACGTCGATGGTCTATTGAAAATGATGCTCCTTGAAACTAAAATATACCTGACTCTTATCTCTTCACTACGGATAGTAGAAGGAGTGAGTGAGTGAGTGCAAATTGCATGTATCTCCAGATAGGTTGTATTTTAAATAAAATGCCCAAAGGAGGAAAATTTTGTCACTGCTATCTCATTGTTCCTTGTTGTCTTTCAACTAGATCCATCCATTCCTTCAAAGTGTTTCATTCAACAACTCTGCAGGAGAAACAGTGACTTTTAATGATAAAGGAGAAGTGGTAGCTGGGTTTGACATTGTAAACTTGGACATCTTCCCAAATAACTCATTCCTAAGAATAAAGATTGGAGAGATGGATCCTAAAGCTCTGGCAGGAGAAGAATTCAGCATCAATAAGGATATAATTGTACAACTGAGAAGCTTTAATAAGGTGAGGTCAAGAGGCTCCATTTATCAGAATGGTTAACCTTAGGGTTGAAAATGTCACTTGTTAGAACATCATTGGGAGATCCTGCTGCATAATGAAACTGGAGCTGGGCATTTTGTTTTCTGTAATATATAAGTTGGGGATCATGACACAGCTTCATGTATCCAGTTCAGAATCTAAAGATGGTAACACTGAAATAGCTACTCTTTGCAATACTGGAAAGCCATTTTTCTATTTTCACTAAATATTTAATATACAGCTTAAAATCTAGTGGTGATTTGAACAAGGGAGATCAAATGCATTAATGGACTGCAAAAAGAATGTTGACCTAGTTTCTCTATGATAAAATAACATATTTTCTTGTTATGATCCCCATTTTCCTCATACAAGAGAAATATTGCAGAAATAAATAGCTATAATGGAAATTAGATAAGAACTAGCATAGCGTTCACAGCCTAATGCTGTCTGTTCTTTCACAGTATCTAATTAAGATGATCTTTTTTATTGTATATAGCGGTATCCTCTTTCTGCATGTAGTGACTCCTGCAACCCTGGTTATTGGAAGAAAAAGAAAGAAGGAGAACAGTTCTGCTGCTATGACTGTGTTCCTTGCTCCAAAGGAATGATTTCATACCAAAAGGGTTCGTAGCATATTTTGAAGCAACAAATTCAGTTTAAAGTAGCTAATGGGATAACTGGTTACAAGTGTATGTGCTTTCAAGGAAAAAAATACTATATTTGAATTTCTAATAGGAATGTGTGCCGATGTAATGGATTCCATCAAAAATAATAGGGACTGTGAATAAAAACAGCTATACATTGAGATTAAAAATTCAGGTAACCTTTTCATATTCCTGATGACTACTTAGGGTGCATTTACACTGTAGAAGCAATGCAATTTGACACCTCTTTAACTGCCAGGGTTCAATGATATAGAATCATAGGATTTGTAGTTTTGTGACGCACCAGTATGCTTTGGCAGAGAAGGTTGAAGACCTTGTAAAACTACAAATCCCAGGATTCCATAGGATGGAGCTACAATACTTAAAGTGGTGTCAAAAGGCATTATTTCTACAGGGTAGATACATCCTAAGTCATGATTTTGATACTATTTCTATGAGGTAACTCGCCCCCCCCCCAGCACAACCTACTCTACCAAGTATCAGCTGCATGGATGGAAGGATATCCATTCTGCTGGTGATCAGAACATGGCTGAATGACACTTCAGTGCACTTTGGGGAGAGGCAGGCCAGAAGAAGTTTACTTTCTAAACAGTTCATTTCCAGGATCGATAAACATTGTCATCTTTCCAACACAACCTGTGCAACACTTTTATATCTGGGCTGATACTCATGGTTATATTTAGCATGGCAGAATCAGTTTGTATGAGATATACCTGAAGGTGCTAATTGTAGGGGCAACTGGTTAGATCCATTGCCATATAGATGGGGAATCCAGTAATCATTTTGGAGAGAATAGAATTTTTATTATTATTATTATTATTATTATTAATTATTATTATTCATTTTACAGTGACCACTCCCATAGCTGTTCCAGATCATGGGAGTGGGCATCCAGGTGCTGAACTCTATTCCAGATAGAGGTTAGATGCTGAGAGAGATCCCATATTACTTGGAGAAATTGTAAAAGGAATAACTGTAAAATTGGCCATCTCTTGTGCACGAAACAGAGATGTAATGGATATTTGTGCTTTTTCCTGCCTCCTTTCTTGCTGAGAAAGGCTATCTTGTATTTTTCACACACCCCATTCAAAAATATTTTCTGTTATGATACTTTTTTCATCCCTGTACAAATTAGGTCATCAGGAGTAACAAAACATTGTCTGGAGTTCTGCTGAGGGCTTCCTAAGTGGACTTACACCTCTAGTAATTAAAATTGGGCAGTTCCGTAAAAGTCGACCTCCAGTAAGGAGTTGATTATATGTTAGTATGTAGAGGAGCTGCCAAAGTGAATGATGAACACTGAGACTAAAGCACAATGGGACTTATACCAGGAAGGGCATTCAGGTGTGCATTTACAAGCACCTCTGCTATGTAGCTAAGTGTATGTAAAGTTACATTAGGCTGGAATAGAAGATTCCCAACATCTTCTGCAAACATTTTCTGTGCAAATTATATTTCCAATAATGGACCACTATAAGAACCCACTGTTGCTCTTCATAAGAATAACCAGAACCGTATTTATGCAATACTAAAATAGTTTTCACAAGAATGCCACAGAGCACAAAAAGATTTTTTTAAAAAATACAGATACAAGCTGAATTCACTTGCTGTTTTTGCATATTTCATCAACATGCCAAGATGGATCTTCCCAACTCTGCCCCCACCATCTCTGTAGTCTTCATTTCCCACACCTGGGAAAGTGATGGATATAAAATGGAGCTTCTCTATTGCATTCAGGATTGTGATTCAGGTGGAAAGTGCCCACAAAAATATTTTATATTATTATTTATATATTTATGAAGAAACATGGGTTAAGGAGCTCCATTCTTTGTGTGTTGGAAGAACATTAAAAAATGTTGATGGAATAGGTCTATAAACCTCAGAAATCCTCATCAGAAGAGGAGGGTCTAGATACTGGTTCTGTACATCAGTCCTGCACAATGTGATGGTTTTGTTCTCTTAATTTTTTTTAGACATGGATGATTGTTCCAAATGCCCAGAAGATGAATTTCCAAGCAAGAATCAAGATAAATGCATTCCTAAGACTACAAGCTTTCTCTCTTATGAAGAACCTTTAGGGATCGTTTTAACACTGCTTGCTTTTTGCTTTTCAGCAGTCACAGCTTTGATACTTGGGATTTTTATTAAAAACAAAGATACCCCCATTGCTAAAGCCAACAATCGAGATATCACCTATGCCCTCCTCATCTCCCTCTTGCTTTCCTTTCTTTCGCCTTTGCTTTTTCTTGGCAAACCTAGGACATTAACCTGCATACTCAGACAGTCCACTTTTGGCATTATCTTCTCCATGGCAGTTTCTTGTGTACTGGCCAAAACCATCACAGTAGTCCTTGCTTTCATGGCCACCAAACCAGGGTCCACCATGAGGAAGTGGATGCAGAAAAGTCTAGCCAAATCCATTGTCCTTTCCTGCACTTTGATTCAAGCATTTATTTGTATGATGTGGCTAGGAACCTCTCCCCCCTTCCCAGACTTGGACATGCAGTCACTAGCTTCAGAGATTATAGTGCAATGCAATGAAGGTTCCGTTACCCTTTTTTATCTTGTCTTGGGATACATGGGGGTTTTGTCCATTGTCACCTTTATAGTGGCTTTCCAAGCCAGGAAGTTGCCAGATGCTTTTAATGAAACCAAGCTCATCACCTTCAGCATGTTAATTTTTTGCAGCGTTTGGCTTTCTTTTATTCCAACCTACCTGAGCACCAAGGGGAAATACATGGTAGCTGTAGAAATCTTTTCCATCTTGGCCTCCAGTGCTGCGCTACTGGGTTGTATCTTTCTCCCCAAATGTTACATCATTGTGCTAAAACCAGGTCTAAACAACAGAGAAACCTTAATAAAGAGAAAGAACTAGAGCAGAGT
The DNA here is from genome assembly GCA_034509955.1 of Urosaurus nigricauda. Classification (NCBI taxonomy): domain Eukaryota; kingdom Metazoa; phylum Chordata; class Lepidosauria; order Squamata; family Phrynosomatidae; genus Urosaurus; species Urosaurus nigricauda. The sequence goes on from JAOEGL010000006.1 coordinate 6,089,643, forward strand.
TATTCCATTCATATCTCTCAGGCAGCTTCCAGATGGTGATGCTTGGGGACAGTTGCTCCTCTAAGAGGGAACTAAAATCTGGTGTCTCTCAAGGCACCATTCTGTCCCCAATGCTATCTAACATTTACATGAAGCCGCTGGGGGAGATCATGTGGTGACATGAGGTGGGGTGTTATCAGTACACTGATGACACCCAGATATATTTCTCCACGCCTCAGACTGCTGCAGTGACTGAGGATGGCATCTCTCCTCTGAATGAATGTCTTAAGGTGGTAATGGACCGGGTGAGGAAAAACAGACTAAAATTGAATCCAGACAAGAAGGAGGTACTTGCTGTAGGAACCCCTAATCTGGGTATGGAGATATATCAATCAGTCTTGGAGATACTCCTGGATTTGTCTCTTCAGATGTCAGCTCAGATAGATGTGACGGCCAGCAACGTTTGTTATCAGCTTCGGCTGATATGCCAGCTGAAACCCTACCTGGAGCCAGGAGACCTAGAAACAGTGACGCACATGCTGGTAACCTCACAACTGGACTTCTGCAATGTGCTGTACATGGGGCGACCCTTGTGCCTAGTTTGGAAACTTCAACTGGTTCAAAATATGGTAGCCAGAATGGTCGCCAGAAAAACTAGAGGTGACCATATAACACTGGTTCTAAAATTTCTGCACTGTCTGCCTATTAGTTTCCAGGCACAGCACAAGATGTCGGTAACAACCTTTAAAGCCCTTTATGGCTTGGGTTCATCTTACTTACAGGAACACCTCATTCCATATAATCCAACCCTCATGCTCAGGTGAGGAAGGAATTTACTGCAGCCAAGGAAGACCAAGCTGGCTGCAGCCTCCCACAGGGTCTTCTCATCTGCCACCCCTTAGTTATAGAATGGCCTGTCCGAAGAGATCTGACATATCACCAATCTTGACAGCTTGAAAGAAGCCGTTAAGACAGATCTCCTCCGACCGGCCTTCCCTGACTGATTGCTCCAGTCCCTTTGATATGTATTGCCCAATAACTCCCTCAAGATATCCCACCATTTTAATTGTTTTAACTATATTTTAATGTTATTGTTTATATTATGTGGACTGTTTTTATGTATTTTATTAAGTATGTAATTTGTATTTTATTTATGTATTTGGTTGTAATCCACCTCGATCCTGAGGGAGAGTGAGATATACATACTACTACTAATAATAATAATAATGTACACCAGAATTATTATTATTATTATTATTATTATTATTATTATTATTATTTTAAGAGATGTCTTGCTGAGGATGGAGCAAGTTTGCTTTCTGAAGCTGCAGAACAATGGATTCCAACTACAGGAAAAAGATTCTGCTTAAACATTAGGGAGAATGTCCTGATCCTGACAGTTGAACTTCCTGTTCAACCATGGAATACTCTGCCTCAGAGTGTGGTTGAGTTTCCCTCTGGATGACCATCTCTCAGTAGTGCTTTGGTTGTATATTCCTCCATGGCAAGGAGATGGGCATGATAGCTTTTGTGGTCTCCTCCAACTGTATGATTCTATTATTCTTATGATTCTGTCCTCAGCACAGTACAAAGCATATGACTCCAATCTCAAAAAAGACTTCAAGGAGTCAAGTCCCTGAAACCTCTGACTTAGGACAACAATTTGTTAAACTCTTCTCACAAGAATTGCCTAAAACTATAGCTTGGCAATCATCCAGTTGTACTGTGCATGAATGTGTTAAATTCCCTAAGGGAAAACAATTCCTTTCCTCTTTTTTGTACAGTTCCTTCTTTGCTTTATCTCACTGTGGTCCTCTGGCACAGTAATAGGTAGCTGTGTCTGCAGCTGTCAGAGATCTCAACTCCAGATAGTGCTCATTCCTGGACGAATCAGCTGAGAGGGTGGATCGGCTTTGGAGAACTGAGGCATAGTATGTGCGCCATGATGAACCGGTCCAGACTATCTCACCTAGCCATTCTAGTCCTTTTCCAGGAGCCTGACGAATCCATTCCCAGTATTTACTCTTCACAGAATCTCCAGTGACAGTGCAAGTTAGCCTGAGGGATTGCCCAGGCTTCACCATTTCTGGTGCAGTTTCCACTGGAGTGGACATCTAGAGCCAACAATAAAATATTAATTAATAAAAAGTAAACTTGAGTCACATTTCTTTGCTTGAATCTAGAAGATACTCACACAGTGGAGCAACAAATAATGAAATAAAAAGTAAAGGAAGCTTCATTGTTCAGTATGAGAAACTCGTCCTTTTGATTAATGGCAGATTTGGATCCCCAGTGAATCGTCAGATTGTATTTAAATGAAAAGACAATTTGCATGTGATTTCCATGTCATCTTGTTGTATCTGGTAAGAAGTAAGTTATCTAAAGACCCTGGGGAAATATCAGATCTGTGATTCTCCAGCCAGAATAAAGAGCTGTCTCATGATTTGGGCTATTGTCCAATAGTTGTGAACTTTATAGTTCTTTTAGCTTTTCAGTCTCTGAAGCTCAGAAATTTGTCATCCTCTAAGAATAAAGGGTGGCATAAGAAAAGTTCCAAAGGAGATATAGAAAGAATAAGAGGTTTTCGCCATCTCTTCCATATGCAAAACATTCTATTCATAATGTTTCTCTGCTGTTCCAGAGATAGAGCACAGAGTAATGGATGCAAACTACAGGAAAAGAGGATCCACCTCAACATTAGAAAAAATTTCCTGACAGTAAGAGCTGTTCAACAGTGAAACACACTTCCTCAGAGAGTGTTAGAGTGGGTGACCTTCTGTTGGGGATGTTTTGATTGTGAGTTCCTGCATGGCAGGGGGTTGAACTGGATGACCCTTGATCTCTCTTCCAATTCTATGATTCTATGATAACTGGATTTTGTATCTGGGAGAGACACTTCAGAGTAACTATTACAGAAGGTAAATTCCTTATTTATTTTGGGTGTGATCCCTAGAGAGATTTTGTTGTTGTTGTTGGTCTCATAGATTATTTTCTGCATCTTTGTGAGAGATTTTAACAGTCACAATGTGAAAATGTTAATGCTATGCTTATTGTTATTACATCACATATGCCAATAAACAACAATAGCACTGGATGGGTACTAAAGATGGGTTGTTTCTTTCATATCCAGAAATAAAGAAGTTGAGCTAAGTGATGGGGTTGGATAAAGGACCACATTGATCAAAACTCATACCAAAAGCTTGCATCCAAAACTCACAGCTTTTCAAAGAAACTTATATAGTGCAGAAAGCAACTGAGTCCAGGGGTCCTTCCTGTCCATCTCCTCAATTGCAAATGAGATTGAGCATCCATTCCCCTATGTATCCCTGTAATTCTGCAATCTGGCATTAGCTAGCCAGTTGGTTTAACCAAGAAAATCTTCCTAGGTCAGTCTTTCCTCTCAAGCCCCTGATACAGAATCTGCCAACTAAGGGGGTATACAGACCACTCCAAAGGTGAGGTCTGCAGCTGCCCCTTAACTGACCAGATCAGGGCCATAGCAACCTTATACTGTGGCCTCGATCTGGCTTCTGGAGGGCGTCAAAATGATCTGCAAAAAGCAGCTCCTTTTTGTGACCTCCAAGGGGTGCTATAGCTGTGGAGGTGTGGCTTTACAATGCCCGTTTGGAGCTGCATCATGTGGATGCAGGGCAGGAGTCACACCATGATGGGGCATGCTATGTGGACCAGTGCTTGGCAAAATGCCACTCTCGGGATGGAATTAGGGTGTCCAACATGTGGACTCTGAGCTCTGACTTCACCCACAGGCCAGCACAAAGTGCCGGTCCCTTACTGCTTTATCAGGACATTTCCTGTTTAACTCTTGTTTAACTCTTGTTTAACTCTCGTTTAAATCTGTTTGCCCCCTAGTGTGATAAATCAGTTAGTCTAGTGTAGCTCAAAGGTTCTTCTCCTTCCCACACATGAGCTACATGCAACCCCAAATCAATGTTAAAGAACCCAATTTCCCAAGATGTGCTAAAGGAAGAAGTGCAGTGGTGGCTGCTCCTATGCCAGTATTGTACCTTTTTATTTTTTCATTCAGGACTACAGAGCGAAAGGGGCTGGTGTGATAAAACCCTAACTTTATGATCAAACCTCCATCTAGTGGTACTGAAGTCCACCCTTGTGATGACCCTGAAAGGTCTTTGGGACAAGGTTATAGGAAGGGTTAACTTAGGGAAAATTATTCAAGTTGTACAGATTAGGTTTCCAGTTCTTTTGGTAAGCAATTGGAAAAGAGGTTTGGTAACAGGTGGAATTGGAAAGCATTATGATATGGGCGCTTTGGTTCCCTTTTTCTAGAATAGATCAAGTCTGAACTCTCTGGAATCCAAGATGGTTTAACTCGGGATATATTACTTTGGCTGTACCTTAAGAAGAAAAGACTATCTAGAAAATACATTGATACTTGGAAAGAGGAAGACCATATTCCAGATAACTGGATTTAATCTGAAAAGCCATGAGCGTGAATCTGCAAGAGCTGAGCCAGGTGGTTGAGGAAAGGGTGCCTTGAAGGCCTAACATTCATAGGATCACCATAGGTCAAAGTTGACTTGAAGACAGTTAACAACAACAACAACAATTTCCTTCTGGTTTGACATTGAACCAGCTCAGAAATTTGTTATGACTAAGTGGTGTTTTTGCCTGGCTTCAGATTCACTTCCCCTCACTGTGTCTCTTGCACAGTAATACACTGCAGTGTCCTCTGGTCTTAGGTTGTTCATTTGCAGATATAGCATGTTTGAAGGGTTGTTTCTGGAGATGGTGAAGCGCCCTTTCACCGAGTCAGCATAGTATATCTGGCTCCCATCATACCATATAATTGCAATCCATTCCAGCCCCTTCCCAGGAGCCTGTCGCACCCAGTTCATGTTATAGCTTCTGAAGGTGAACCCGGATGCCTGACAGGAGAGGCGAAGGGAGTCTCCAGGCCTTTTGACACCTCCTCCAGACTCCACCAGTTGAACATCTGATTGGACACCTGGAAAGAAAGAGAGCTTATCAAACTCACTAGACATTAGCAACTACACTGTGTCTTTGTGCTAAGTGCTGACAGAAAAGTAATTACCCCTTAGCATAGCTGAATAAATGATTATTGGAAGGAAAAGTATCATCTTTCTTTTGTTTTATCAATCGGTTTGGGTGGGAAATGGTAACAGACTGGCACAGGGGTTTTGTGTTTAGGACGAGCTTGGACAGGGAATGTTTCTTACGGATTTAAACAAAAGGATGGTTCTGGATTTGCATAAACATTAGCATAAAAAAGCAAAGCAGCTCCTTCTTTGCATGCAAAGATCTTTAGAGAGAGACCAAATTTACAAGGAGCAGTAAGGCTGTGGGTATGAATCAAATGTATGTGATCCAGGAAGGGAGAATTTAATGAAAGATAAGTAATGTAAAAATATATTAACTTTCTGTTGCTGGTGAATGTGAGAATAGATCTAGCTGACGTTGGCCAGCTGTACTCTGTACTTACTTTATCACTTATTAAGTCAGGAAGAATCTTGTCTACAGATATGTGTGAAACAACAGGTATGGATGCATCCACATTGCAGAAATAATGCAAGTTGATATAACTGCTCAGTGTTATGGAATTCTGGGAAATGTGGTTTGTTGTGGCACCAGAGCTCTCTGTCACAGAAGGCTAAATATCTCACAAAGACATAATTCCCTGAATTCCATAGTATTGAGCATGGCACTTAAAGTTTCAATCTGGATTATTTCTGCAATATGGATGCAGGTCAAGAGAAGTATTGCATACTGAACAGTATTTCAGGCTGAAGTCCTACAGGTATTTATTTGGCAATGAAGTAAATAATTTCCTAGGAATTATTTCTGGATAGACACATAGGAGAGCCTACTGCTAATAAAGTTAACAGTGTGTATTTTTACAAACTTGAGTTGTCTGCATTAGTGGCATGAGGGAAAAGCTGTGAGATGACCATGCAAGTGAATCTCATTATGTGACATATTGCCAGGTTTATGTCAATTCCTTGAGTCCATACCTCATTTTCTAAAATTTATTCCTTTTTAATGTACATTGATCACACTTTTGCTCCTCCTTCTACACTTATTCATGAAGGAGGTTTGTGAGTGCTGCTCCACCCCACCACCCCCACCACCCCACCTACTCACTCATCTGTCTAATATGGATCTCAAGGAGGAATTCAAAAAGATAAATTTTTAAAATTTTTTGCATTTTTTATTCCAAATTTATTATTTCACAAATATATCAAACAAGAAAAATCATCACATATCATATATCAATCTTATCATCCCAACCTCCCTTTCTTCTTCCTCCCTTCCTCATTCATCACTTCTTTCTCTCTTCTTCTCACACTCCTCCCATTTATTTCCTCCTTCTTTTAACCATCCTTCTTCTGCTCCTTCTCCCAATCTTCACCCTTCTCTTCTCCTTTCTTATCCCCATACTTTCTTCCTATTCCTTCAACCCTACCTCTCAAATCCTTCACCCCTTCTCTAACCGTCTGCATCTATTCTCACCTTTCTAAATCTATCTCTGTCTTTCCTACATACCTAATCTGCCTAAAACAAGCCCTCCCCATCCTTATTCCAAAAATCTGGAATGACTTGCCAGAGGAGATCTGCCATATAACATCTTTGGAAGACTTTAGGAAGACAATAAAAATGGATCTCTTCCAGCAGGCCTTCCCAAACTGACTTCCTCTGAATTTAGCTTTCCATTTGTCTGTTTTTTTTACTTTGCTGTTATCTGCCTCGATCCAAAACAGGGAGAGGCAGGATACAAATAAATATTATTATTACTAATTATCATTATTCCTCTAATTTCACTAAAATTCTCTCACACCTTATTGACTTCTTTCCTCCCTAATATATATGTTTCAACAAGGCATCCCTTTTACCTGTAATTTTTACCTTCTATCATCTACTTTTATATTGTTAAATTGTATCATATTATTATTTTACATTCTGTTCCTTATTTTTTATTAGATATCCTTGCAACATTTACCAAACTCTACCTGTTACTAACTCTTCTTTATGTGATTTTTGAATTAGGAAAATTTAAATTTCTGTGTGACCGAAAAAGTCATTACTCTGGAGCATAGATGGGTATCGGGCAGCCCTCTTAGCATTTCTTGTCACCTATAGCTGGCATAGCCTGTGAGGTGAAGTACTGAGAGTCACGTTCCAAAAACATTTGGAGGACCATACTTTGCACACTCATCTTCTAGAGTGACAAAGTCTCAATTGCTCAAGGGACCAAGATAATGTTGGTTTAAAGTAAACTACTCAGGAAATTATTAGCCTCACAGATGAAACCACAAACCATCTTGCTTAAGTGTCTATTCCTTTTCTCTTTTTGGCAATGGGGTTTTGCAGTTGACACACCATTGCTGCCCCTTTGTGCGAGGAATAAAGAAGAGAGTTGTGAGGGCTGGCTTTTTCAGACTCGGACAATTTTTGCCTGTGAATTTTGCAGTGTTTTTTCCCTATAAAAAAAGAAGACAGCACACTACATTAAATGTATAGTGGGTGGTTACGTGAAACAAGCAAGATTTTTCTTTGGCTCAATTCTTTATGGGAAATCGCCCAAAGTTATATGTTTTTCAGAAAATCTGATGGAAAGGATTTAGCAAGGCTGTGATTTCAATATGATAGTGAAGGAAATTTGGGGGGGGGGGGGGTCGTCCTCCTTCCCCTTCTGTCTCTGCAAATGAAAGCAGCAACCGCAGAGCTCACAGAGCATTTCTCCTTTTTCTGGCTGAACCTCTTTCCCCGTTCCTTCCCAAAATGCCCTAAAGTATTATAAAAGGGAGGAAGGGGCAGTGCACAAAGATTTGCAGTGTCTCTAGGGATCCCTGCACCATTTTTGCTTTCATGCCAGCCCTTGACCAGTCCTGTATTCTGGTGCAGTTTGACAGTTGGAGAGAACCTGCTCAGCCAGTGCAAAGCATTCACCTCCATAGGTATCCAAATCTCAGACCAGACTTTAGAGAGTCCACTCCCTGAAATAATCTACTTGAGATGACAATTTGTTATCTTCCGCCACAAAAAATGGCCTAAAACACTTGCATGGCAATCCTTAACTCATAATGAGAATTAATGTGTGAATTCCCTAAGGAATAATTGCCTTCCCTTTTTGGTACAGTTCCTTCTTTGCTTTGTCTCATTGTGGTCTTTGGGCACAGTGATATGTGGCTGTGTCTGCATCTGTCAGTGATCTCAACTCCAGATAATATTCATTCTTGGAGGAATCAGCTGAGAGGGTGGATCGGCTTTGGAGGGATGAAGCATAGGATGTGCGCCATAATGAACCAGTCCAGTCTATCTCTCCGAGCCATTCCAGTCCTTTTCCGGGAGCCTGTCGAATCCATTCCCAGAAATCATTCGTCACGGAATCTCCCGTGACAGTGCAAGTTAGACTGAGGGTTTGCCCAGCTGCCAGTGTTCCTGGTCCAGATTCCACAAGCTGGACACTAGAATGGACATCTAGAGTCAATGAAAAAGCACTTGTTAATTAAACATTGCCTTCCAACAAATTTCATTCCTGCAGTTCATCAGTACAATACTCACACAATGGGGATGCTAATAAGAAGAGAAAGAGAAAGCACAGCTTCGTTTTATTCAACAAATAATAGCTGAAATATCTTCTGAGATAGCAAATGATTTGGTGCCATAATAAATCCTCTTTTGCAGATGAAGCTATTTAAATGGAGAGTATTGCAAGCAAGCAATTTGCATATGGTTTTGCTTTCTCCTATTAAAAGGAAAAGCTCAGAGGGCAATAAATGAGCATCAGTACTAAAGACAGGCCACAAAAGGCCATCATGCTTCTACAACATCAACAATCTTTTCAGTGTACCATGCTGTCTTGTTTTTTGGCTTCCCAATGGACACATTCCTATTTTCTGAGACACTCTTTTCTCCTTCACATCTTTACTTTCATAGGACGTTATCACACAGGAGGAATTTCTCTCAATTTCGAAAGAAATGAAAGTGGGGCCAGTTTGGAACTGAGTGAATTCACTAGTTCAGCGAATTTACGTGATTGCTTATTGACACCACATCGCATTCAGAATTGCCCGAAATTGCATGTGATAGGTTCTCACGCAATAACATGAAACCCCACGATTGTGTTCGGAAGGACTTTCCATTGGCCAAAAATGTGTGTAATCAGCTTTCACGCAATAAGGCGAAACCCCATAATTGCATTTAGATTGTCATTGGATTATACTTCCAATTCCCACTGTGTGATAAACTCCAGGCATGCTTTTCATATTTTTTTTAATCAAAGTAACTTTTAAAAACTAAATTTGTCGAGCTGCGGTTTCACAGTGGATTCAGTGGCAAAATCCTTGTGATAATATCAGGATGCTGCCAAATTTAAAAATTAAGCCAGGAGAGGTAAGTCATTTTAATAAGAAATGTGATAAGCGAAAGATTTATACGATCTGAAGAGAAACCAGAGTAAGACATAAGAGGTGCAGAAAGAGCTTTACACACAAATAAAGCTATTAAACTATAAGAGACAATTAAATGTATTGTATTGATATATTGATAAAGCTGGCAATTTATGTATAATATGCCTAATGTATATATGTAAATGTGAACAAAATAAAATTTAAAAAAAAAAGAAATGTGATAAGTGAATATCATGGAAGCCATAATTGAAAAAGCTTTGTAGCAACAAAATGTTAGATAGTGCAAAAGTGTAAATTACAGTATACACACGATTAGAAGTCACCCTCATGTAAAAGTTGAGGACAAGTTTTGGGACAAAAATTATTGATTTTGATCTGACCCATGGATAAGTCAAAGATAAAACTTAGTGGCACGTAACAAATGAGATAAAGGACAAATCAAATTAAAAAAGTGCAAATAACTTACAAAATTCCAATAAGTATAAATATTTCTGATTTCCTTAAAGGCTGGGTGTATTTGTAGTTTGTTGTTGCACCAAAGCTCTCTGACAGAGAAGGCTAAATAATAAGAGAGTAAGGGAGGGGTTAAGGGAGAGGAAAGGAAAGGAACACAATGCTGTCAGCAGCCCAAATTGCACTAAAGGAAGAAGTGGAGTGGTGGCTGTTCTTATGCTGGTATTGTACTTTTTTATTATTCATGCAGGACTACAGAGCGAAAGGGGCTGGTGTGATAAAGCCCTAACTTTGTGGTCATGTCTCCATCTTGTGACACTGAAGTCCACCCTTGTGATGATGCTGAAAGGTCTTTGGGACCAGGTTATAGGAAGGGTTAAGTCAGGGAATACAATTCAGGTTAGCCAATGTTAGATGTGGAGATGTGGAAATTGGCTCTGACATCCACAGGGATCTGTTAGCCAGCCAATGGAAGGTAAGAAAGTGAATACTGATTAGCCCTAACACCCAGCTGGGTTCTTAGAGGTTAGAAGGAGAGAGAATCCAGTAAGGTAAGCAAGGACTACCGCTCAGATATGAGAGAGGGAATGAATCCTGAGTAAAGATTGAAGAAGCCAGGGATCATCCAGTTATATAGATTAGGTGAGGTGATATGATAGCCCTGTTTAAATCATAGAATCATAGAGTTGGAAGAGACCACAAGGGCCATCCAGTCCAACCCCCTGCCATGCAGGAACTCCAAGTCAAAGCATCCCCAACAGATGGCCATCCAGCCTCATCTTAAAGACCTCCAAGGAAGGAGACTCCACTACACTCCGAGGGAGTGTGTTCCACTGTCGAACAGCCCTTACTGTTAGGAAGTTCCTCCTAATGTTGAGGTGGAATCTCTTTTCCTGCAGCTTGCATCCATTGTTCCGCGTTCTAGTCTCTGCAGCAGCAGAAAACAAGCTTGCTCCCTCTTCAATATGACATCCCTTCAAATATTTAAACAGGGCTATCATATCACCTCTTAACCTTCTCTTCTCGATGCTAAATATCCCCAGTTCCCTAAGGCATTCCTCATAGGGCATGCTTTCCAGACCCTTCACCATCTTAGTTGCCCTCCTTTGAACCCGCTCCAGTTTCTCCACATCCTTTTTGAATTGTGGTGCCCAGAACTGGACACAGTATTCCAGGTGGGGCCTGACCAAAGCAGAATAGAGCGGCACTATTACTTCCCTTGATCTAAACGCTATACTTCTATTGATGCAGCCTAAAATAGCATTGGCCTTTTTAGCTGCTGCATCGCACTGTTGACTCATGTTCAACTTATGGTCTACTTGGACTCCTAGATCCCTTTCACACGTAGTTTCATTCAGCCAGATGTCCCCCATGCTATAACTATGCATTTCATTTTTGCGTCCTAAGTGCAGTACCTTACATTTCTCCGCATTGAATTTCATTTTGTTAACGTTGGCCCAGCTTTCTAGTCTATTCAGGTCATTCTGAATTTCAATCCTGTCTTCTGGAGTATTGGCTACTCCTTCTAATTTGGTGTCATCTGCAAATTTGATAAGTATGCCCCCAATTCTGTCATCCAAGTCATTAATAAAGATATTGAATAGCACTGGGCCCAGTACAGAACCCTGTGGGACCCCACTGGTCACTTCTTTCCAGGTTGAAAAGGAGCCATTGTTGAGCACTCTTTGAGTTCGGCCAATCAACCAGTTACAAATTCATGTAACAGTTACCTTGTCTAGCCTAAATTTTACAAGCTTGCTTGCAAGAATGTCATGGGGAACCTTGTCAAAGGCCTTGCTGAAATCAAGATATACTATATCCACAGTATTCCCTTCATCTACCAAACTGGTAATTTTATCAAAAAAAGAGATCAGATTTATCTGGCAAGACTTGTTTCTCTGAAACCCATGTTGGTTTTTTGTGATTATGGCATTCCCTTCTAAATGTTCACAGACTCTCTGCTTAATGATCTGCTCTAGAATCTTTCCTGGAATTGATGTCAGACTAACTGGACGATAATTGTTGAGATCCTCTTTTTTTCCCTTTTTGAAGATGGGGACAACATTTGCCCTCCTCCAGTCTGCTGGGACTTCTCCTGTTCTCCAGGAGTTCTCAAAGATTATTGCCAATGGTTCCAATATTACATTTTCCGATATTACAAATATTTGAAGGGATGTCATATTGAGGAGGGAGCAAGCTTGTTTTCTGCTGCTGCAGAGACTAGAACGTGGAACAATGGATGCAAACTGCAGGAAAACAGATTCCACCTCAACATTAGGAAGAACATCCTGACAGTAAGGGCTGTTTCTCAGTGGAACACACTCCCTTGGAGTATGGTGGAATCTCCGTCCTTGGAGGTCTTTAAGCAGAGGCTGAATGGCCATTTGTCGGGGATGCTTTGGTTGGGAGTTCCTGCATGAGAGGGGGTTGGACTGGATCTTCCAACTCTATGATTCTATGATTCTTTTGAAAAGAGATTGGAAAAGAGAGCTGGCAACAGGTGGAGTTGGAAAGCATTATGATATAGCAGCTCTTCCCACAGCGCAAGAAAGAGCTCCAAAATGGAGCTCTTTTTATGCGCCTGGTCCTTAGCGTGGCCTTTAGACAGCCGTGCCAAGGACCCGGAGGGGAAAGGACCAGCGGCAGTGGCCCCTTTCTCCTCTCGGCGCTGAGGAAAGCGGGGTGCAGCAGGTGCCCAAAGCACCTGCTGCACCCCGCTTTCAGGCTGCAGGGAAGCAGCAGTTGGCCGCTTTCCCGTGGCTTTCAGATACAGCAGGATGGGGCCTCTGGGGCTGCTGGTGAGGCAGCCTTGGCCCCATCTCACCACTTCTTGAGGCGGCTGCAGACCGCCCCTTTTGGGCGGTCTGTATTGCCCCTATATTCCAGAGGGATGGATTCAATCAGAGAAGCCATGAGCATGAATCTGCAAGAGCTGAGCCGGGTGGTTGAGGATAGGGTTCCTTGAAGGCCTAACATTCATAGGATCACCATAGGTCAAAGTTGACTTGAAGACATATGTGAGGAGTGAATGGATTTTTAGGTGGCACTGTAAGACTGAGGAGAAATAAAATGGAGAATTGCAATGCATGATACTGGCAAGTGAAGTGAAGATTTCTGAAATGTTGATGTGGCAATGGCGTATCCGTGAAAAAGAGGGTGCAGCTGCCTGTGTTACCTGTAAGAAGAACCTGTATCTGTAAGAAGACATCCAAAAACTGCAAGAACAGCAATACAAAACAGAATGCTTGGGCATGAACTGATAAGAAGTAGAACACCTGAAAAACATCAAGTATGAAGCTTTGGCTTAAGCAAAGGTTTATGGAGAAGAGCCAAAGGGTGTTGGACATTGCAAAAGTGAAGAACTTTGCAAAAGGTTTAAAAAGAAGAGGCATTTCTAGCAAAGGTGTGCTTCTGTTCCTAGACAAACAGAACATCCATGCACTTTGTGAATGGCGACTTATCCCCAACTTCAGCAAAGTGCCTTTTTGTGTGTGAGTACATGTGTGTATGTGTGTGCACGAGGGCTCTCTTCATGCTTGTATTTGTGTATGTCTCTGTATTCCATGTTACATGCAAGGTGATTTAAATCCAAATTTGGTGTCTCAAAGTATCTGTTTCAGCTTGGCTTGGGGTTAGATCCTTTTGAAAGTGGGAATTTACATTACACATTCTCAGGTAACAAAGAACTGCCCTACAAAACCTGGGCATGACACATTTAACAACAACAACAACAACAATTTCCTTCTGGTTTGACATTGAATCAGCTCAGAAATTTGTTATGACTAAGTGGTGTTTTTGTCTGACTTCAGATTCACTTCCTCTCACTGTGTCTTTTGCACAGTAATACACTGCAGTGTCCTCTGGTCTTAGGTTGTTCATTTGCAGATATAGCATGTTTGAAGGGTTGTTCCTGGAAATGGTGAAGCGCCCTTTCACCGAGTCGGCATAGAATTGCTTGCTCCCATCATACCATATAACTGCAATCCATTCCAGACCCTTTCCAGGAGCCTGTCGCACCCAGTTCATGCCATAGCTACTGAAGGTGAACCCGGATGCCTGACAGGAGAGGCGAAGGGAGTCTCCAGGCCTTTTGACACCTCCTCCAGACTCCACCAGTTGAACTTCTGATTGGACACCTGGAAAGAAAGAGAGCTTATAAAACTCACTAGACATTAGCAACTACACTGTGTCTTTGTGCTAAATGCATCTGATAGAAAAGTAATTACCCTTTAAGATAGCTGAATAAATGATTATTGGAAGGAAAAGTATCATCTTTCTTTTGCTTTATCAATGGGTTTGGTTGGGAAGTGGTAACCGGCCAACACAAGGATTGTGCAGTTAGGAGGAGCTTGGATGGGGAATGTTTCTTACAGATTTAAACAGAAGGATGGATCTGTATTTGCATAAATGTAGCATAAAAGAGCAAAGTAGCTCCTTCTTTGCATGCAAAGATCTTTAGAGAGAGACCAAATTTACAAGGCGCAGTAAGGCTGCGGGTATGGATCAAATGTATATGATCCAGGAAGGGAGAATTTAATGAAAGATACGTAATGTAAAAATATATTAACTTTCTGTTGCTGGTGAATGTGAGAATAGATCTAGCTGACGTTGGCCAGCTGTACTCTGTACTTACTTTATCACTTATTAAGTCAGGAAGAATCTTGTCTACAGATATGTGTGAAACAACAGGTATGGATGCATCCACATTGCAGAAATAATGCAAGTTGATATCACTTTAACTGCTCATTGCTATGGAATTCTGGGAAATGTAGTTTAATGGGGCACCAGAGCTCACTGTCAGAGAAAGCTAAATGTCTTACAAAGATACAATTCCCTGTATCCCATAGTATTGAGCCATGGCAGTTAGGGTGTCAATCGGTATTATTTCTGCAGTATGGATGCAGCCCAAGAGAAGAATTTGATACTGAACAGTATTTCAGGCTGAGATCCTGCTCATATTTACTTGGTAAATATTTAACTCGGAATTATTTCTGAATAGACAAATATCAGACACTACTGCTAATAAAGTTAACATTATGTATTTTTATAAACTTGAGTTGTCTGCAGTAGTAGAACTAGGCTGTGGGATGACAATGCAAGTGACTTCTCCTTGTGTGACATATTGCCAGTTCTGTTTGAATTCCTTGAGTCCTTACCTCTTTTTCTAAAATTTGTTCCTTTTCAATGTACATTGATCACACTTTTACTCCTCCTTCTATACTTATTCATGAAGGAGAAGGTATGTGAGGTCTGTTCCACCACCCTTCATCCATCTACCCACCACCCTTTACCCATCTGTCTAATATGGATCACAGCAAGAGGAATTCAAAAAAGAAAATTTAATTTTCTGTATGACCTAAATAGTCATAATTTTGGAGCACAGATGGGCATTGGACAGCCCTCTCGACAACTCTTCTCACCTATAGCTGGCATAGCTTATGATGTGAAGCTCTAAGTGTCACATTCCAAAAACATTTGGAGGACCATACTTTGGACTCTCATCTTCTAGAGTGACAAAGTCTCTTGGGGAGCCAATTAAGGGACCAGGGCAATGTTGGTTTCAAGTAAACTGCTCAGGAAATTATTAGCCTCATCACAGATGAAGCCACAAACCATCTTGCTTAAGTGTCTATTCCTTTTCTCTTTTTGGCGATGGGGTTTTGCAGTTGATGCACCATTGCTGCCCCCTTGTGAGAGGAATAAAGAAGAGAGTTGTGAGAGCTGGCCTTTTCAGACACTGACAATTTTTGCCTGGGAATTTTGCAGTGCTTTTTTACAAGAACAAGACAGCAGACTACATTAAAAATATAGTGGGTGGTTGTGTGGGACTAGTGAGGTTTTTCGTTGGTTCATTTTTTATGGGAAATTGCATATATTTATATAGTTTTCTGTGAAAATCTGAAACAATGAATTTAGAGAGACTGTTGTCACAAAATGATGGTGAAGGGAAATTCAGAGTGGGTTTCAAAATGTTCTGTTCCTCCTTCCTTTTCTGTCTCATATAAAGGGAGCAGCAACCGCAGAGCTCACAAAGCATTTCTCCTTTTCCTGACTGAACCACCTTCCCCTTTCCTTCCCAAACTGCCTAAAGTATTATTAAAGAGGGAAGGGAGGAATACATGAAGACATGCAGTGTCTCTAGGGATCCCTCTACCTTTTTGTGTTTTCTACCCTCCCTGTCACCAATTCTGTATTCTGGAGGAGTTGGAGAGAACCTGCTTAGCCAATGCAAAGCATTTCACAAGACTTCAGAGTCCACTCCCTGAAACCTCCTGCTTGAGACCACAATTTGTTGTATTCTGCCCACAAGAATTGCCTAAAATGGTAGCGTGACAATTTTCCACTCATACCAAACTTTAATGTGTCAGCTCTCCTAAGGAAAAATAATTTCCTTCCCTTTTTTGTACAGTTCCTTCTTTGCTTTGTCTCACTGTGGTCTTCGGGCACAATAATAGGTAGCTGAGTCTGCAGCTGTCAGGGATATCAACTCCAGATAAAACTCATTCTTGAAGGAATCAGCCGAGAGGGTGGATCGGCTTTGGAGGGATGAGGCATAATATGTGCTCCATGCAATGCCATACCAGTTTATCTGGCCCAGCCATTCCAGTCCTTTTCCAGGAGCCTGTCAAATCCATTCCCAGTAATTACTCTTCACAGAATCTCCCGTGACAGTGCAAGTTAGACTGAGGGTTTGCCCAGGTGTCAGTGTTCCTGGTCCAGATTCCACAAGCTGGACACTGGAGTGGACATCTAGAGTCAATGAAAAAGCACTTGTTAATTAAACATTGCCTTCCAACAGATTTCATTCCTGCAGTTCATCAGTAATACTCACACAATGAGGATGCTAATAAGAAGAGAAAGAGAAAGCAAAACTTCATTTTATGCAAGAATTAAGACTTGAAATATCTTCTGAGACAGCAAATGATTTGATGCCGTAATAAATCCTGCTGTGCAGATGAAGCTATTTAAATGGAGAGTATTGCAAGCAAGCAATTTGCATATGGTTTTGCTTTCTCCTATTAAAAGGAAGAGTTCAGAGGGCAATAAATGAGCATCAGTACTAAAGACAAGACACAAAAGGCCATCATATTTCTACTACAACAAGAGTCTATTCAATGTACCGTGTTTTCTTATTTTTTGGCTTCCCAATGGACACATTCCTATTTTCTGATACACTCTTCCTTCTTATCTTTACTTTCATATATGCTTTCCATATTTTTAAAAAATCAAAGTAACTTTTAAAAACTAAATGAATTTATCTGTGTTTTTACATTTTACATTCTACATTTTAGAGGCTCTGAGCAGCTGGAATACAAGCTGATTGCATTCACACCTCTCAGAATAATATGAATCAGAATATCTATAATTTTCCATGCTTTCCTACTTTGTATCAGTTTTTGACCAACAAAAACAAAAATGAAATGAAAACATCACAATTAATTTCAAATGCATGTTTTGAGAAAGAAAGAAAAATCTATAATACCTATAAACCTGTATAGCATAAAGATGAATTCTTTATTTATTTAATAATGTAAATAAGGGTTTTTAGTTAATGTTGGAACTTTAATATTCTAATTGTTTAATCTTATTTTAAGGGGGGATTTGTATATGTATATAATTGGATTTTAACTGTTGTACGCCGCTTTGATTGCATATGCAAAAAGTGGAATATAAATGAAAGTTTTATTATTTATTTATTATTCTCATGTAGGATTTTTTTTAAACATTCTTAGATTGATGCAGAAATGGGATGGGATGGGGAGATACCCTAAAATGTGAAATAGATCTCCTTCATTCATTGGTACCCAGAGTAACGGTCATTACTCTGAAGCACAGATGGTCAAATGGCAGCCCTCACAGTAGTGTTGGACTAACATTCCCATCACTGCTAGGAAGTTCTGAGACTTATGTTCCATCTGGATGACAACACTTGGATGCCCAATCTTCTAGCAAGAGAGTAACTCTTCCTCATCAAAGGATAAAATTATGAAAGGAAGTCTGTTGGGGAAGCCAGCTTCTCAAGGGATCAGTGCAATGCTGATTTTAACATAAATTCCACAGGAAACTATCAGCCTCGCAGAAGAACACACAAACCATCATGCTTAGGTGCCCACTGTATTTCCCTCATTGGCAGTGGCGGTTTACAATTGACACACCACTGCTGTGAGAAACATTAAAAAGAAAGTGGTGGGTGCTGACTTTTTGGGAAGGTGGTCCTCCTGTAATGTGTAAGATGAAGGGAAATTTCTAAGGTAGTCATGCAAGGAATCATGCTTTTTTGATACTCAACTAAAGTGAAGTTTCTTTCTAATCCAGAAAACGGTTGTTAGAATCCTTGCATTCTATCAGAAGTAAATAGATATCAAGAGTGAACTGAAAAGTAGGCATTGGGAATGAGCAAATGAGAATGTTGGGGGGGGGGGGGGAATGAAGCATCTCATCCCTCCGTCTGCTATATTTGGAACAAAATCCAACACTGTGAATCTGTGGAAATAATGCAGTTTGACACCACTGTACTTTTTACAACTCCATCCTATGGAATCCTGGGAGGTGTGGTTTTACAAAGTCTTTATTTCCACCAGAGAGATGAAACCAAAGAGCAGGTGAAAGTGAAGAAAAAATTGGGTCAAAATGGTTTGTCAGTTCTATTCTTCCTTTTCTGTCTCTAGGAATAAAAGCAGCAACTGCAGAGCTCACAGAGTGCTTTTTCTCTCATTTTAGGCTGAATCACCCTCCCCTTTTCTTCCCAAATTACCTTATAGTGTTATTAGGGGTGGAGGGAGGGCAAGATGAAATGTGGTAGCTCTAATAGTCCTTGTGCCTTTTGTGCTCCCATTCCTCCAAACTAGACCAATTCTGTACTGTAGTATAGTTTCAGATTTGGACAGAAGCTGCTCAGCCTTTGCAAAACATTTCACTCCATAGGGTTCCAAAACTCAGACTAGACTGCAAAGAGCCCACTCACTGAAACCTTCCTGTTGAGGCCACAGATCTTCCAGTCCTTCTGAGCACCAGTGTATGAACTCCCCTAAGGGAAAATGAATCCCTTCCTTTTTTTGTGCAGTTCCTTCTTTGCTTTGTCTCACTGTGGTCTTCGGGCACAGTAATAGATAGCGGAGTCTGCTACTGTCAGAGATCTCAACTCCAGATAATACTCATTCTTGGAGGAATCAGCCGAGAGGGTGGATCGGCTTTGGAGAGATGAGGCATAGTATATGCGCCATGATGAACCATCCCAGTCTATCTGGCCCAGCCATTCCAATCCTTTTCTGGGAGCCTGACGAACCCATTCCCAGAATACGTTCTTCACAGAATCTCCAGTGACAGTGCAAGTTAACCTGAGGGTTTGCCCAGTCCTCAGCGTTTCTGGACCAGATTCAACAAGTTGGACACTGGAGAGGACATCTAAAATAAACAACAAAATATTCATTAATAAAATATAAACTTGAACATTCCCTCCTTTGCTTTTATCTAGAAGATACTCACACAGTGGAGCTGCAAAGAGTGAAATAAAAAATAAAGGAAGCTTCATTGTTCAGTATGAGAAACCTGTCCTTTTGATCAATGGCAGGTTTGGATCCCCAGTGAATTGTCAGATTGTGTTTAAATGAAAAGTCAATTTGCATGTGATTTCCATGTAGTCATGTTGTAACTGGTAATAAGCAATTTGTCTAAAGACTCCGGGAAAGTATGAGATCTCAGATTCTCCAAGAAGAACAAAAACAGATCTGTCCCGAATATGGTTAGGGATCTAAATCATGACTTGGTTCATTCTTGTATGGCAAACAAGAATCTTTGAAAAGTTTCTTCTCACTGCTGTATAGAGAACATTTTTCTTTTCTTCTTAACCTGGGTTTTATGATAGGAAAACAACAAGAAAACATGAAACATTCACTCAAATACAAAACAAAGACTGACCGGAAATTAAAAATGCAGGCTTTGAAACCAATGTTTTACAAGTATTTACCTAAAACTCTTTATAGTAATTAGAAGTATGATAGAACATCATTCCAAAGTTCATTTTGTGATTATGGAAGTATTAATACATCCTTGCTATACAGTGAACCAGCACCATACGTGGGCTTCACTTCCTCAGTTTTCAGCATATGCTGAAGCTGCAGTATAATTTATTGAATGGCATGCACGTCCATGGCAAGTGGACCACACTGCGCTGCATGCACGTGCCATATTATTTTCAATGGGATGCGAGCATACACGATCTTCCCCTGGGCGGGGGGGGGGGGGTCCAGAACAAATCCCCATATAAGGGAAGGGGGTACTGTATTAGCATAATCAATAAATGGAAACCACTCAGTAAAAAAGGTTTCTTCATAGGGTTCATTTTCAGACTTTTTTTTACAACTAATTTTTCCCCCTGTTTCCACTGGCATTTTCTGTTTCCAAAGATCCATTGGTAACTTGTGTACAGATTTCCACTGTTGTGCAATCACTATCCTTGCTGCTAAACAAAAGAACATTGTTGTTGTTTAAGTGAAATACCATTATCCTTTGCAAGGAATGGCAGTAAACCAAATGATGGTATAATCATTATATTCTGATGAATTATTTTTCTCATTTTTGTACAGATTTTTTTTTAGCTTTAATTCTTCAACCAAAGGGCATAGCCACCATATGTGAAAAAGTTACCTATTTCATTACAATTTATTCAGCATTTAGGTGACATTGTGACACTTACTAATCTGTTTTAATGGCTTATCATACTAATGAAAATTAATTTTATTGTTTTAATCACTTTGACAGACACTGATCTGACAGGTGAGGAATTCTGCAGAGAGGGCAACCAATAATTCTCAATTTCAAAACCAAGACCTTTTCCTAAGATTGTTTAGCCCCTTAAAAGTTGTCAAATGAATCATTTAATAAAGCAGAATATAGTTTAGAAGTTACTCAAATTATAATGGTTTTACATTTCAGCATAAAAGATGCAAATTTTGAGAGAGGACAATTTACAGACAGCTTTATCTCAGAACAAGAAGCAAAGTGAATCACTTGGTATATGTGGAGCCAAGAGACGGGCACTTCACTTGATCTTGGATATAATATAAAACCATAATGATGTACAGAAACTGAGACAGGACCTGACATCCCTCAAATAATTATTCTAGTCCCTTTTAAAGGTGGCCACATTTATAGTCATGCTTCCCTCTTGTGGAAGTGAATTCCATGATTTTATTATATAGGCACCCACCACTGAGTTCCCATATTGGGAGAAAGATGGGATATAAGTAAATAAATTAGTAATAAATAATAATAATAAACTATGTGAAATGCTTCCTTTTGTTCATCCCAAAATCTCCCCAAATTCAGCTGTATTAGAGCATTCCATGTTGGAGAGAGACAGAGAGAAAAGCGTCCGGCTTCATTTTATACACATTTTATCCTCCATTTTATACACTTTTAACATATCCACCCATTGTTCAACTTCTAAAATAAAATGTGACATAACTTATAACATACACTAAATGGAGATGAAACACCACTAACCAAAAATTTCAACAGTCAAATGATATCTATACATATATTCTCATTTTACATTTTCCAGTCCATATTTTTTAAAAAAAACTTAGTTATACATATTACAAAATTCAACATATTTGGGATGAGCTAATTTTTCAGGTGCAGAAATTAGAATAAAAAATGCATTTTCTCATATTCCAAGCTGCCATAGGTATCTTCCCAATAGTTTTGAGTGCTCTTAATATGCTTCCAGTTTGTACTCTGAATCTAGTCTTGTTAAATCAACTGGAGAGTTGCTGGGAGCAATAGCTGGTTTTTGTCAGGCTTCAGATTCACTTCCCTTCACTGTGCTTCCTGCACAGTAATACACAGCAGTGTCCTCTGGTTTCAGGTTGTTCATTTGCAGATATAGCATGTTTGAAGGGTTGTTCCTGGAGATGGTGAAGCGTCCTTTCACTGAGTCTGCATAGTATTGCTTGCTCCCATCATACCATATAACTGCAATCCATTCCAGCCCCTTCCCAGGAGCCTGTCGTATCCAATGCATGCCAGTGCTGCCAAAATCGAACCCTGATCCTTTACAGGAGAGACGGAGGGATTCTCCAGGTTTTTTAATGCCCCCTCCAGACTGTTCCAGCTGAGCCTCTGATTGGATGCCTGGAAAGAAAAAGTTTCATAGATTTCCTTAGGTATCAATCATCAGATATGAACAACTTCTTTTTCTTCATTTGTTGATAGACATCAACATCCATCAGTTCTATGCCACTTAGTCAATGCCAGGAATGATGATACTTGTAGTCCTGCAACATATAGAGATCACATCTTCCCCAGTCCTGGCTTTGACAATGTCTCCTTGGCTGAATCTGCACTGAAGAAATAATGCAGTATAAGTGTCATGATTCAATGTTATAGAATTCTAGGATTTGTAGTTTTGCCAGATATTTAGCCTTCTCTGTCAAAGAGCTTTTGTGTCACAACAAACTACAAGTCCCAGGTTTCCATAGAATAAAGCCATGGCAGTTAAAGTGGTGCCAAACTGGATTATGTCTGCTGTGCAGATTCAGCCCTTGTCAGTTGCATCTGGAAGAACAATTACCTTTTAATATTGCCAAACTGAAAGCTATGTGAAGCAAGAAAATCATATTTCTGTTTGATTCTTTGAAAAAGATCACTGTCCCACATGGACTGCCTTCCTAGTTGTAGCTGTGGTAGGAAGAGGATTTCACCAATTTAAACAAGAGCCTACCCCTACATTTACATACCTTTCCATATAAAACAGCAGCAGCTTCCTTAACTATAGCTATTTAGTTATACACAGAGACATAAGAAACAGTAAATTGGATTTACTGGAGGGTGCATGAGGCTGGAAATATGGGTTGATAGAATGGGATGGCAAGAAGAGTTAAGAAAAACATATTAACTACAAATATGCTACCTAAGTTCATGCATGAAATCTCCACATGGGGAAATTTTCAAGAGAAAGATAGGATAACTACCAAGCAAAGTATACACAGATTCTATTTTAATGCATAGTGGTAGAATAGATCTAGATGTTACTGGACTACTGCAATTGTTGTTTCTCGTCTTCTCAAAGAAGATGGAAGCTTGTGTCCTTTCATACGTCTGAGGGCAATCTGGCTGCGACATCCGTCACCCCATTGATCACCAGGGTTGATTTGGCTGATCTGGCTGTGCCCTCGGTGGAAGAGGACAACCATCCCAGATAGAAGGAGTGTACCGTTCTTTGGTCAAGGGTATATGATAGTTGCACTCCCCTGCTAGAACCTCCAAACAAGTTCAAGGTCCAAATTAAAGGAAGACTTTGATGATCACTGGAGGTGTCTCCAGTAATGACTGTGGAATTGTTGTAGGATGCTTATCAAATACAGTATACCAGGTGTGGTAGGATGTACTTCAGAGGAAGGAACTGGCAAAACAGCTCTGAATATTCCTTGCTTTAAAAAGCCCTATGGCCTTTTCTACACTGATTCATATTGTTACCCAGCAATCCCTACGCACAATGATTCTACTTGATGAATTGTACCTGTTCATCTGTTGGACCCTGAAGCAATTATTTTGTGTCTTTTCTGTGCTCCCCTTCACTATGAGACATTTACCCTGCATCACAAAGAGATCAGACAATGAATTGAAAATGATGTGAATTACAATATGCCCCAAGAAATTATTTTATTACGTTGTTGTTGTTGTTGTTGTTGTGTGCCTTCAACTTGTTTCTGACTTAAAGTGACCCTATCATGGGGGTTTCATGACAAGATTTGCTGTTGCCTTTTCCTGAGGCTAAGAGGATGTGACTTGCCTTAGAGAGTGGAATATGGGATGGACAGAACTTTGCCTTGTTTCTTTTAAGAGAAAGTTATGGAAAAGTCACTTTTGGTGACAATTTTTTAAGAGACTCCCAGAGTTGTCAGACCTACAGCTAGGGAAATGATTAACCTTACAAATAATACAACGTATTTAGGCACACATTTTATTTTCCTCATGCTCAGTTGCATATGTCACTGCTGCCCTCTTGTGTAAAGCAGGTGGAAGGGAGTCCTAGTTTTATGAAGAGATACAGGTGCTATATTTCTCTAGATCTCTGAAGCTTCTGAATCTGACTGAAAGAGAAATCCAGTATTGCGATCCCCTCACACATTGTATAAGAAGCCTGAGCAGCATGAAAAAGAAAGGGAGAAATGGATGACTCCAGAACAACTGTTCCCATGCAAGATCTTGGAAGCCATTCCTTACCAATAATAAACCTTGAAGATTACTACATGCAGCCACCACATAACACCTTTGGTGATACCTATTTCACAATGTTGCCTCCCACCTGTAGTTGCTGTGTCTCCCAAGCATAGTTAGAGCATTCCTTCTCACTGACAGAAGAAATCTGTCAATAAGCTCCCAAACATGTTTCTTTTCCACTATCCCACACTTGTGAAATGTCACTGCTATGGCAGTTTCAATATTGACAGTCACATGGTGTCAGTGTCTTCTTCTCAGCCCTTCTGTTCCCATCATTATTCCCAAGCAGACTTATTTTCTTTATTTTTTTCTATTTCTTTTCTTTTCTTCTAAACTGTATTTTAATTTATTAAAAAATTTTTAAAATTCTAAAAGGCATGCTGGCTAGGTCATAAGGAAGGAGGGAAGGGTTAAGGGGCTGTGTGCAAAAGAAAGTGTGAGGGGAGAAACACCCCCAGTCCTGCTATTGCAGACATGTGCAATAATGGCAGCTCTAAAACCCATATGTTTCCATTATCATTAACTGATGCAATTGTGGCAGTAAAAGAGCTTGTGTGGTAATATCTTAAGTCTAATTATTTTCCCCTAACAATGAAGGCATTACTAAGTTACATTCAAATTATAATTTAATGAGGGGTAACTTTACTAAATTTTGCACTACAGCTGTAGTGTTTTATCCACCTGTTATAATTATGGGTCTCTGGCTTCATTGAATGCTAGGGGAGGAATATCACACGGTCAAAGTACTGGCTCATATTCATTCATTGTACATGTTGTTCTGTATTAACAATTGAAAACAGTTTTTGATAAACAGTAATACTTTTTGTTGGGGCATTTGTTCATCAATATATTAATAGATATGGACCATTGGATAGAATACCATTGGTCAGCCCCATCTAGAGTAGACCTAGTGATTCAATTGTTGCTTGGTGAGTCAACACATTGGTAAATCCAGGCCATTCGTTTTAAAAGGAAGAGGGGGGAAAGGGAGGTATATGCAAAGAAAAAAGGTTGTGTAACCTTGGCCAAGTTATTAGAAATGAACAAAGGTCTAGATAGAAATGAACAAGGGTTTGGATAAATAATTGAAGTCTATAGATCTTATTTCTCAATGAATATGAACCAGATTGTAATCATGGGAGGGATAGAACGCATGCTTCTTGTTGTGTTTTGCTGGACGATCACTTAATTATTGATGTTTCTGACACAAATAAAGGTGGCCAATGAGGGGAAAAGGCAACCAGTACCATGACCTCTGGCCTTAGCAATGGCTCAGGTGGTGATGAACAGAGAGAGACAACCACTTCATCTCTCTTATAGAGGGAAGCTGGGCAACCTTTGAGTTTTCAAAGCACATCACCATTTTCCCCACTTGATTCCTGAATATGCGAGGCTGGCATCTGAATATGTGAACTAAGGAAAGTTGTACTGGAACTCTATTCTTCTTTGTTCAGACCTCACCTGAAACACTGCATCCAGTCCTGGGCATCACAATTCAAGAAGGGAGAGGACAAGCCGGACCATGTCCAGAGGAGGGGGGCCAAAATGGTCTGGAAACCATGTCCTATGTGGATTCAAACAACAGGAAAAGAGATTCCACCTCAACATTAGGAAGAGGTTTCTGCTGATAAAAGCTGTTCAACAGTGGAAGATGCTTCTGCCTCAGAGTGTAGCAGAGACTCCTTCTTTGGAAATATTAAAATAGAGGCTGGGTGGGAGTGTTTTCGTTGTGTCTTCCTGCATGGCAGGGGGCTCGACTGGATGGCCCTTAGAATCTCTTCCAGCTCTATGATTCTATTAATTGGTACCATGTAAAAGGTACTGCTTTTGAGGGTTTGGTGTGTAATATTGCAAACGCCTTCCTCTGTTGCTGTAATTCCACCAGCACCATTCCTATTGAGATGGAAAGATTTCAGTAATCTATATTTGGTTTATATAACTGTAGTAGAAATGTAGAAAATGGAGGCAAACTGGAGACATAAAGAGGAATTTTCAGCAAGGCCCCTGTGAAAGGCTGGAAGGCTGGAAAGGATTTGCAGTAAGAATGTTTAAAAGTACAGGTTGGCATTTTGAAGGACCTTGGTGCATTAAGGTGCCTCAAAGAAGATGCACAGTCTCAGTAATTTACTGTGATAAGGGAATATGCTTCTCTGTACAAGGGGCCCCTTAGGTACCATTTCATACCATCACTACTGATAAGAGGGGCTCTGGAATGTGTCCAGATGTATCTTAAGTGTTCAAACTTTGAACTGGCCAATAGAGTGTATTTTAGGGATTCCTTTGTCTGTTTACCTATAAAAGGTAGCCATTTTCCTACGTTTGGGGTCCCAGAAACTTTGGAATAAGAATTCCTTCTGAGGCTGCCAGTTTACAATAAAGAACTCCGACTTTTCAGCTGACTTGGTCCCCTCTCTTACTTCTGCTCTGCAGAACTGACACTGCTGTAGGCCAGTGAGAGTAGCTCAAAGGTTGTTTGTTCTGTAACACTATATGTGAGTCAATTTTTCAAAGCGTAATCAGGCTACTTTGAAAAGCATTGCATTTGGGGAGATATGAAGGGTCCAGTCTGTGCTGCTGGAAATGTACATAGCACTTCACACATTAGAAAGAAAGAAAAAGCTGAGTGCTACTCAAACAGACATTTCCATTAGTCTCAAATATATCTGAAAATTATTAGGCACCTACTTATGAAAGATGAACACTTAGAAATATATATTATGTGATACTTCTTAAATAGCAAAGGGCAGCAGCAAATACCTTCCTCTTTTTTCACAGCTCCTGAATTACTTTGTCTCACTGTGCTCTTCTGGCACAGTAATATGTGGCTGTGTCTGCAGCTGTCAGGGATTGCAGCTCAAGATAAAACTCATTCTTGGAGGAATCAGCAGAGAGGATTGTTCGGCTTTGAAGAGACTGAGCATAGAATATACGCCATGCATTGCTGTTCCAGTCTATTTGGCCCACCCATTCCAATTCTTTTCCAGGAGCCTGGCGGATCCATTCCCACCAAACTTTCTTCACCGAATCTCCTGTGACAGTGCAGGTTAGCCTAAGGGTTTGTCCAGGCCTCAGTTGTCCAGGTCCAGATTCCACAAGTTGGACACTGGAGTGGACATCTAGAGTCAATGAAAAAAGCAGTTGTTAATTAAACTTTGTCTTCCTACAGATTTCATTCATGTGGTTCATCAATACAATACTCACGCAACGGAGATGCTAATAAGAAGAGACAGAAAAAGGGAAGCTTCATTTTATGCAGCAAATAAG
Source organism: Urosaurus nigricauda (assembly GCA_034509955.1). Classification (NCBI taxonomy): domain Eukaryota; kingdom Metazoa; phylum Chordata; class Lepidosauria; order Squamata; family Phrynosomatidae; genus Urosaurus; species Urosaurus nigricauda. The sequence continues at coordinate 6,116,972 of JAOEGL010000006.1, forward strand.
AGTTGGAAGTCTTCTGTGAGATAGCAAATGAATTAGCCCAGTAGTAAATCCTGATGTGCAGATGAAGTTATTTAAAGTTATTTATTTAAGGTTATTTAAATGGAAAGCATCACAAGCAAGCAATTTGCATATGATTTTCCTTTCTTCTATTAAAAGCAAGATCTTAGAGGGCAACGAGTGAGCATCATTGCTGAAGAAGGACCTAAAATGGGCACCTTGCATCTATAAGATCATTAATTCAATTACTGTACCATGCTGTTTTCCTTTTTGGCCTCCCCATGGAGACATTTTCTGACAAACTTTTTCCTCTTTCACTACTTTACCTTCATATATGCTTTGCATATTTTTTTTCCTTTTAAAAACAAAGTAACCTTTAAAGCTTAAATGAATTGATCAATGTTATATAGCTACATTTTATAGATACTCAGTAGCAGAAGTACAAACAGTCTGTATTCCCACTACTCAGAATAATGGAAATCAGAATATCTATAACCTTCTGAACTTTCTCACTTTGTACCCATTTCCATCCAATAAAAACAAAAAGGCAAAGAAAATATCAAAATAGATTTCAAATGCATATTTTCAGAAATAAAAAAGTCTGTAATACTTATAAATCCATTTAATAAAAAAAGTGGATTTTCAGATGGAATTCTTTTTAAAAATAATCACAGTTTAATGTAAAAACAGATTAGAATGGGCTGGATGAATATGTTCAGATGTGCAGTAGATTTACTTCATTCGTACTCAATCAACACATATTTCCAGGTTCACTTTATAGGCATAAAAGTGTGGGACCTTGGTGAGAGATACCTGAATTTTGTTTCCTGATACTTAACAAAATTATGTTGTTTCAAGATTACACCTGTCTCTTGTACTGCAGATTGTATCCTGTCCAATCCTATGCCTATCTACTCAAAAGAAATCCCACTATGTATCACTATGTGCATATAGGTTGGGGGTAACAGTAGATGTCATGATTAGACCAGGCCTATTGCAATTATTGCAACTTAAATTTGAGGATGGCTGGATTTATTCTAAGTATGGCTAAGTCTAGATCAGATCATGACAGTCGACAAAGAACCTCCAGTTTCGGCGACCATGTTCCCTTGGCTGCCAAATTCTAGGGACAAATTAAAAGGTAAACACCTTTAGGTATTTAGGTAACACCCCTAGGTATCACATCCTACTAGAATTTGTAGCCTGACTTTCTTATCACACACATTCCCCCCTTAGTTTTTACACATTTCCTCCACTGAGCAAAGTATGCTTGCTCACATCAAATTGAAGATGGATAAAGTTGTCTGGCCTTTCAAAAGAAAATTGTGGGTAAGTCTCTTGGGGGATCCGACAATTGACAATGTAAGAAAAAACGGATATCTGCACATGGTGGTTTGTGGTTTCAACTGCGACCTTTTCCCCCTCTCTCCTTTTGTTTATTTATATAAAATTGAGCAATTTTATAAAAATAAACAAAAGGAGAGGGGGGGGGGAAATAGGTCACAGTTGAAACCACAAAAGACCATGTGCAGATATCCATTTTTTCTTACATTGTCAATATTATTTTTCTTTTTTATTCCTCTCCTGCCCCCTTGTGAGAAGCAGAAAAGGGAGAATTATCAACACCCCCCCCTCCCATTTGCAGCTTGATAGAGGTTTGTCAGTCATTGAATCCAATTTGTCTAAAGATGTGCTATTGTCAAAGTCACAAGGTCCCTAAAAGTCAGGTGTAATTGGAACATATATGAATTTATTTATGTGCTCTGATAGCATGCCTGGCACCACTTTCAGTTTACTGATTTGAGAGGATAAGACAAAATAAATAACAAAATTCCATTAAACATATTGGCTAAAAGAATTGGCAAATGTAATATCGGAATCATTGGCAATAATCTTTGAGAATTCCTGGAGAACCAGAAAGGTTCCAGCACACTGGAGGAAGGCAAACGTTGTCCCCATCTTCAAAAAGGGGAAAAAAGAGGATCCCAATAAATATCGTCCAGTTAGTCTGACATCAATTCCAGGAAAGATTCTGGAGCAGATCATTAAACAGAGAGTTTGTGAATACCTAGAAGATAATTCCATAATCATAAAAAGTCAACATGGGTTTCAGAGAAACAAGTCATGTCAGACAAATCTGATCTCTTTTTTTGATAAAATTACCAATTTGATAGATAAAGGGAATGCTGTGGATATAGTATATCTTGACTTCAGTAAGGCCTTTGACAAGGTTCCCCATGACATTCTTGCAAACAAGCTTGTAAAATGTGGACTAGACAAAGTAACTATTACATGGATTTGTAATTGGTTGACTGACCGAACCCAAAGGGTGGTCAACAATGAGTCCTTTTCATCTTGGAAAGACTGACAAGTGGGGTCCCACAGGGTTCTGTCCTGGGCCCAGTGCTAGTCATTATCTTTATTAATGACTTAAATGACAATATTGGGGGCTTAGTTATCAAATTTGCAGATGACAGCAAATTAGGAGGAGTAGCTAATACCCCAGAGGACAGGATCAAAATTCAAAATGACCTGAATAGACTAGAAAGCTGGGACAATGCTAACAAAATGAAATTCAACACAGAGAAATGTAAGGTACTGCACTTAGGACAGAAAAATGAAATGTACAGATATAACATGGGGGACACCTGGCTGAATGAGACCACATGTGAAAGGGATCTAGGAGTCCAAGTAGACCACAAGTTGAACATGAGTCAACAGTGAGATGCAGCAGCTAAAAAGGCCAATGCAATTTTAGGTTGCATCAATAAAGTATAGTGTCTAGATCAAGGGAAGTAATAGTGCCACTCTATTCTGCTTTGGTCAGGCCTCACCTGGAATACTGTGTCCAGTTCTGGGCACCACAATTTAAAAAGTGTGTGGAGAAATTGGAGCGGGTCCAAAAGAGGGCGACTAAAATGGTGAAGGGTCTGGAAACCATGCCCTATGAGGAACGCCTTAGGGAGCTGGGGATGTTTAGCCTGGAGAAGAGAAGGTTAAGAGGTGATATGATTGCCCTGTTTAAATATTTGAAGGGATATCATATGGAGGAGGGAGCAAGCTTGTTTTCTGCTGCTCCAGAGACTAGGACCTGGAACAATGGATGCAAGCTCCAGGAAAAGAGATTCCACCTCAACATTAGGAAGAACTTCCTGACAGTAAGGGCTGTTCGACAGTGGAACACACTCTCTCGGAGGGTGGTGGAGTCTCCTTCCTTGGAGGTCTTTAAGCAGAGGCTGGATGGCCATCTGTTGGGGACGATTTGATGGAGAGTTCCTGCATGGCAGGGGGTTGGACTGGATGGCCCTTGTGGTCTCTTCCAACTCTATGATTCTATGATTCTATGATTCTAATAATCAGAGAGGAGCTATCAGCCATATTTCCAAAACTCAATCTCAGGTCAGACATAAACTACAGCCCACAACTACTTCGAACAGTTTCTGCATATGGATTTCTCTTCTGTCTCCAAGGTTATGTGCCAAACCTTGTAATTTTGACAACAAAGGGAGAGCTACAACTATTTAATAAAATCATAGAATCATAGAGTTGGGTGGGAGGGAGCATGTTCCACTGTCTAACAGCCCTTACTGTCAGGAAGTTCCTCCAAATATTGTGGTGGAATTGCTTTTCCTGTAGCTTACATCTGTTGTTCCTTATCTTATTCTCTGGAGCAGCAGAAAACAAGCTTGCTCTCTCCTCAATATGACATCCCTTCAAATATTTAAACAGGACTATCTCAACAGAAATCTTAGCAGAATCCTCCTTGTAATGCAGGACAGCAAAGGTCTTCAGAAGAAACATTTAATCAATGCATGATCTTCTGTAAATAAAGCTGCGTGTACAAAATAGCCCATGTAGCATTACTCATGGTTGCAAGAAGACAGAGATCCTGCAATAACTTATTTAAAAACAACAACAACTTTAGTCCTTCAACTAAGTGTGCATCTACACTATAGAAATAATGCAGTTTGACACCAATATAACTGCCATAGTGCCATCCTATAGAATCCTTGCATTTGCAGTTTTCTGAGGTGCCAGCACTCTTTGGCAGAGATGGCTAAAGAACTTGTAAAACTAGAAATCTCAAGATAGAGTTATCCTATAGTAGTGCCAAACTGCATCATTTCTATAGTGGAGATGCACCCTATCTGGTGCTTGTTTCTCTCTACTTAGGCTGTTAGAACCAAAGTGTGGTGACTCTAATTCAGCACTGAAATAAATGGACATGAAGGAAATTACAAAGAGATTTTTTTTAATAGTTAATGCCTCAAAGGTATGGATGTGAATGGACAAATCCCTCACTTTTTTGGTTTTTCCTCATCCTCCTCTCCCATATCTAAGATTCTTTATAATTTCTCAGTGACTGTTTTCTAGGCCACAAAGCCTCACTGCCTGAAGAAACCATAATCCAATGTTACGAAGGGTCTGTCATCACATTTTACTGTGGCCTGGGATACATGGGCCTCTTGGCTATTGCCAGCTTCATTATGTCACTCCTCACCCAAGCATAGTCTGACAGTTTTAATGAAGCCAAATTTATAACATTCAGTATGCTGGGCTTTTTTGCAGCACATGGGTGTCCTTTGTTCCCACTTATGTGAGCACTAAAGAAAAATGCATGTTGGCTATGGAGAGCTTTTCCATTGTATTCTCTAGTGCTGTGTTGCTAGGTCTTAACTTTGCTCCCAAATGCTACATTATTGGATTGAGGCCTGATTTAAACACCAGTGAATTAGTTATATAGAGGAATCATTAATGCATGCATCCATACACACACACACACACACACTTGTTGTTCCATGCTTTGGTCATGGTTTTTAATGCTATTGCCGCTGTTATGTGGCTTCATGCCATTTCTGACTTAAGGCATCCCTAAGGCAAACTTATCACAGGGCTGAGTGTGCATGTGACTCGCCTAAGGTAACTCAGCATACATACAATTGTATACATACAATTACTATAATGTGGCACACAAGTTTTAAATTTGCAAAAGCACTCCTGGTCACTGCAGAGACCTGGGCCTCCAAGTTCATAGCTGAGTCCAGGAGTATCTTCAGGGGGGGTGTAATCCCCTCTAACACAAGTTGAATCTTCATTCCCTGATCTGCCTTCTGACTGACAAGTAGCACCTCTGTCTTGCCTGGATTAAGTTTCAATTTGTTAGCTCTAATCCAGTCCATTACTGATGACAGACACTGGTTTAGGACCAGGACAGCCTCTTTGGATTGAGGGGGAAGGAAGTAGTAGAGTTGAGTGTCATCTGCATATTGATGGCACTGTGCCCCAAAATTCTGGACGACCTCTCTCAGTAGCTTCATGTATATGTTGAATAATAATAATAATAATTATAAGGTTTATTTATAACCCGCTCCTCTAATAGAATACTCGGAGAGGGGTACAGCAAATTAAAAAATATAAGGATAAAACAGAAGTCAAATCCCTTCCCAACCTCCCCCCCCCCTTAAGACTAGATTAAATCAGAACTAGTTAAAATTGACATCAGTTAAAAAATTTTAAAATAATAAAAATAAAGTGCAGTTGATGGACAGTACGAGTGCAATCCCCAGTGGGTGGGATCAGAAGATTTGAACAGAGGGACAGCTAGAGTTAATCCCCAGGTGCCATTTACATTTTCATTTGCATTATTAGGGTTGGGGGTTGGTGATATATTATTCCCTCTTCAGGGGAAGGCCTGCCGGAAGAGATGCGTCTTTAAGGCCTTTTTAAAGCTGGTCAAAGAAGTAATGAGACGCATCTCGTCCGGCAGGTCATTCCAAAGCTTAGGGGCGGTAGCTGAGAAAGTCCTCTGGGAGGTTTGCGACAGCCTAGTTTTCATAGGCTTCAGCAGATTCCTCCCAGAGGACCAAAGTGTGCGGGGCGGTTCATATGGGAAGAGGCCGTCTCTAAGGTAAGACGGGCCTGAGCCATGTAGGGCTTTGAAGGTTAATACCAACACCTTGTACTGTGCCCGGAAACTAATGCGCAGCCAGTGGAGAGCTTTAAGCACTGGTGTTATGTGATCTCTCCTTGATGTTACTGTGATAAGCCTGACTGCCATGTTCTGAACTAATTGAAGTTTCCGGGTTAGGCACAAGGGTAGCCCCATGTAGAGCGTGTTACAAAAATCCAGACATGAGGTTACTAGGGCATGTACCACAGATTCCAGGTCTTTCGTACCCAGGAAAGGGCGCAGCTGGCATATCAGCCGAAGCTGATAGCAGGCGCTCCTGACTACCGCGTTCACCTGACTGGTCATGTGAAGCGATGAGTCAAGGAGTATCCCCAGACTGCGAACAGAGTCCTTAGAGGAGACTGTGACTCCACCTAGGACTGGATGGTGTATTCCCAAGCCTGGTTTTGGACCGGTAACTGTTAGTACCTCCATTTTGTCTGGATTTAGCTTCAATCTGTTTTCCCTCATCCAGTCCAATACCACTGCAAGGCAGTCATTAAGAGGAGAGATGCCATCTGAAGTCTGAGCCGACGATCTGGTCATGGAGAGATATATCTGAGTGTCATCAGTATACTGAAGACACACTGAGCTCCATGCCTCCGAATGATCTCGCCCAGCGGCTTCATATAGATATTAAATAGCATCGGGGACAGGATGGTACCCTGAGGGACGCCACAATTAAGCTCAATTTTGGAGGAGCAACTGTCCCCGAGCCTCACCCTTTGGGATCTCTCAGAGAGAAAGGATCGGAACCATTGAAGAGCAATGCCTCTGATTCCCAACTCCCTCAGCCGACCCAAAAGGATGGAATGATCTACCTAATCAAAAGCCGCTGAGAGATCCAAGAGCACTAACAGGGTCACACTACCCCTGTCAATGCTCAAGCGAAGGTTGTCGGTTAGAGTGACCATGGCAGTCTCCACTCCATGTCCTGTCCTGAAGCTGGTTTGAAATGGATCATCCTTGGCTTCATCCAAGACTGCCTGGAGTTGGTTGGTGACCGCCCTCTCGATCACCTTGCTTAAAAATGGGAGCAAGGACACTGGTCTGTAATTGTTTCTATCTAGGGGATCAAGGGAGGGCTTTTTCAGGAGGGGCTTGACCGCCGCCTCCTTAAGGCAAGATGGTAAAATGCCCTCCCTGAGGGATGCATTGATCATATTCTGAAGAAACGTTCTCAGTGTATCCCCTCCCTGGATGACCAGCCAAGATGGACAAGGATCGAGAGGGCAAGTCGTCTTCCGCATACTTCCAAGTAGCTTGTCCACGTCATCGGTACTTACAGATTGAAACTCATCCAGTAATGTGACAGCAACAGAGTGGCTAGACACCTCACATATAGGATCTGGAGAAAAGGTGGCGTCCAAGTTGGCTCTTATCCGAGAGATTTTATCTGCGAAGAAGTTGATAAACGCATCGCAGCAGGCTGTCGTAGGGTTAAGAAGGGGATTTGGCGCAGGGGGAACCTGCGTCAGCTCCCCTACCACCCTAAACAGTTCAGCTGGGCGAGACTCTGCAGATGCAATGCGTGCAGAGCAGAAAGATTTCCGCGCTGCATGCAAAGCCTCCCAATAGGCGCGAAGATGCTGCCTATGGCGAGTCTTGTCGGATAGGAGTCGAGTTTTCCACCACTTGCGCTCTAGTCGTCGTCCAACCCGCTTCATCTCCCTGAGTTCTTCTGTATACCAGGGTTTATGATTAGGAGCAGGTTGGAGAAGACACTCAGGGGCAATTGCACCAATAGCCTTGGAGATATCGATGTTCCAGGTGTTTACCAAGGCTTCAACACAATCACCAGCATTGCCTACCGTTGAACCCTCTAGGGCCTTCTGGAAACCAATTGGTTCCATGAGCCTTCGAGGGCGGACCATTCTAATGGGTCCGCCACCCCTGGGGGGGGGGCGAAACGCTGCTTTTAGTTCCACCTTGATCAGAAAGTGATCCATCCATGACAGAGCGGAGGTTTTGGTTACCTCCGCCCACGGATACTCCTGTTCCGTACTAAAAACCCCATCGAGAGTGTGACCCGCACATTGAGTAGGCCCTGTGACCAATTGGGATAGGTTCATGGCTGTCATGGATTCTATGAACTCCTGAGCTGCTCTGGATAGATCAGAAAGGCTGGTCTAGAGAGGGATGTTGAAGTCACCCAGGACCAGAAGCCTGGGTGTCTCCAACAACAGCTCAGAGACCAGCTGAGTCAGCTTGGTCAGGGAGTCTGTTAGGCAATGGGGTGGCCGGTATACAGTGGTCCCCCGGGTTACGAAGGTAATCCGTTCCGGGATTACCTTCGTAACCCGGAAGTTTTCATTACCCAGGGGACCGCTTTCGCGGACGGACTGCGTGGCCATTTAAAGGGGCCGCGCGGCTTTTTTTCCTTCGGATCCCGGGGGATACAATGCCGGTCCCATTGCCTTCGGATCCCGGGGTTTTTGTAACCCGGGGGATTCGTAAGGCGGGGGACCACTGTACTAACAGAATCCCCAAACTATCCCTGGTCTTCAGACTAAAGTACACACACTTGATGTGGGTTGTTTTCCAGACAGGCTTCCTGATCAAGGTTAGGTTGGTTTTATGGACTATAGCAACACCACCCCCGCTCCCACTTTCCCTTACCTGCTCACGAACCATGTAGCCAGATGGGAGAGACTGTGCCCATGTCGCAGCGCTGGCATCTCCCAGCCAGGTCTCGGTAAAGCATGCCAGGTCGTCCTGTTCGTTCTCCAAGAGGTCGTAGATGATATGAGTTTTTGCTTTAGCCGACCTGACATTGCAGAGGAGCAGATTAAGGGATTGTGGAATGGTTGGTATGCTCTCCACCTTAACCTGGGGAACAGAGTGGACTGAAGAGGGGATTGGTGTCAACCATCGATCCCTACTTCTTTTGCAACATTTTTCCACTCTGTTACCACCATACCTTCCCTAGCCCCACACAACTTCAAAATCCGCATATGATTCACTCCTCACTCCATTACCCGATGAAAACAGCAGGTTGTCAAATAGAACAAACAATAATTTCAATAGTCATAGAGGTTCAAATGGGGATGCAACTCATAAATATCAGGGAAGCTGGATTCTAATTACTGTCCAGTTAGACTCTGGGTGTGTTGGGGGAGGGACCGCAGGTGAAGCAAAGGCTGCCCTCTCTCCCCTCTCCCAAGTCCTTGCCGCCACTGTTGTTGCTGCCGGGGAGCCGCTGGGTGGCTTTGAAGGCTCTGGGTGTGTTGGGGGAGGGACCGCAGGTGGAGCAAAAGCTGGCCCTCTCTCCCCTCTCCCAAGTCCTTGCCGCCGCTGTTGTTGCTGCTGGGGAGCCGCTGGGTGGCTTTGAAGGCTCTGGGTGTGTTGGGGGAGGGACCGCAGGTGGAGCAAAAGCTGGCCCGCTCTCCCCTCGCCCAAGTCCTTGCCGCCGCTAATCTAATCTAATTTAAGATTGTATATACAGCACTGTGTAAATTTACAGTGCTATATAAATAAAATTAATAACAACAACAACAACAACAACAACAACAACGCGGACAGCACAGAATCATGAGAGACCTCATGGGCCAATGAGCAGGAGTGACCCAACAACAGCTTCTGGAAGGAACAGAGCCACTGTAAAACAGTACCTCCAAGTCTCATCACAGAGAGGTGGCCCAGAAGGATACCATGGTCGATAGTATCAAAAGCCTCTGAGAAGTCTAACAGAACTAACAGGGGCACACTCCCCCATGTCCAATTCCCTCCGTAGGTCATCCACCAAGGTGATCAAGGCTGTCTCTATTCCACAGCCAGACATGAAACCAGATTGAAATGGATCTAGCTAATCTATTTCCTCCAGAAACCCCTGGAGTTGGGAAGCCACCATAAGTTCCAATACCTTGTCCAGAAATGGTAGGTTGAACACTGGCCGATAATTATTCATTATAGTGGGATTCAGTGATGACTTTTTCAGCAAAGGTCTCACAACTGCCTCTTTTTCAGACTAGTCAAACACTGCCTTGCTTTGGCAATGACTACCTCCTTTACCCACTCAGCCAGCCTCTCTCTGGCTTGTTTCATAAACCAAGAAGGACAAGGGTCTAAGACACATGTGATGGGTTTAACCTCTCCAAGGTTCCCGTCCACATCATCAGTTCATCATTGGTTCAATCTGTATATACTTGCCTGAATTAGGCCTATGCAGAATTGATCCAGCGTTAACGGGGATACTTGGGATCCAATCAGACTAGACAAATTTCTAAAGTGTAGTTTTGTCAAATTTGTTTCTATTTCCTCATACTCACTTCTGTGGTCATTATTTTTGTTTTCTTAATGTTTGACATTAAGTTTATCTTAGCACTTCCTTCTGTGACTTTCTTTTGTAGTTGTTCCAATTATTATTCCAATTTGGTATCAGGCCAGAAATGAAAGATCTCTGTCCTTGCTTTAGGACCAGAAAAAGGAATATGGTCATACCTAGCAAAAGAAACCCCTGAAGTCAAATACACAGAGTGCCACTCTAGACTCAAGTTCTAAAGCAGTAATACTTTTACCCTATAATTATCCAGATCATTATAATTTGTTCAGCTGGCTAAAAACCCAGGGGCTTTCCAGAACACATTACCTAACAGTCAAAAGCAAGGTAGACTATAGTTATAAATAATCCCTGGGAGGAAAGAATGCAGGAAGATCTCAGCAAATTTCATTTCTGACAGTTGCCCTATTTTCTTTCTTTTCTTTTTTTAAAGCCTTATTTCAACCTACAACCTTTGCAGTTTTAACCCAGATTCAAGATTTCTGCAACTCTTTCATTGCCAAAATTAGGCTAAACTCCTTTTAAAGAGATGTATGGGCATAACCAGTCCCCATCCAATGTAGCAGATATTGGGGAGTTGTGATATATGGACATAGCAACATTTCCATAAAGAAAATCTCTCACCCCAGGATGTTGTGTGCACTGGTGCTTCTGCTCCTATTGTCTCCCATTGTCTGTTCACACAAGGAAAACACTGGAAGGTGCTCTGGAAACAATCCACTGTCTGTTCCACATGAAAGGTACCAGCCTGGCGACCATGTTATTGGTGGGCTCACTTCTCAGATCTTTTATATACACCAAGGTATTTCATTCAGAGAATATCCTCCTAAGGATCTTTTTGATGTTCCACAGTAAGCATGTATTATTATTATTATTATTATTATTATTATTATTATTATTCCCCTCTGCATCTTCTCTTCCTTGCATAGCCATAGAACGTGATTATATGGCAGAGAAAGTATATTTATGGAAAACACATGTAGCATTGCACTAGACTATATAGTTCTCTCCTTTGGCTTGCAATTCTCCTGCAAGTATATGTCTAGACATCTAATTTGATGGGCTACTAATGGATGATAAAGAGACAGATAGGTAGATATTTAAAAATGAATATGGGACAAAACAAAACTGAAGGTTTGGTCCCTTTAGGTAAATGATTATGATCACTTAAATGCTGAAATCTGGGTTTGGATTTTTGCATATTGGTGCTAATCTAAGTTTGCTACACTATGTTTCTAACAAGTTTGAAATAACCAAGCAGATACAACATATATAAATTATTGAGAGCAGGAAGAAGCCAGTTAAAATTGCTTCTTTTTTGAACAGCAGGAGAGACCCTGTACTGAACAGGGGACTGGATTCAGTGGCCCATGAGGCCCTTCCATATCTTTGATTCTATGGTTCTCTGCTTGTCTCATATTTTATATGTTTGTACACCCTACAACCAACCCAACCCATTTACACATCCATATTACATATTCCATTCTTTATGGATTTGGATGTAGGTTTCAATAGTACATTATACTTCTATTATTATTTTTTACTGAATTAAACATTACCCTAATATTCTGTTGCATTGTTTCTACTGAAATGACATTGATTCCCTCTCACTTTTCTATATCACCATGGCTTGCTCTTCCCATAATTTCTCATCACTGTTTCCTCTTTTCTTCTTATTCTTTATGGTTGATCCTTCAACCTAAACACTTTCAGAAATCATGATGACTGAATGGGTTGATTTCAAATAGTAGAATTTATCAATCCTTTAAGAATATTTTAGGTAACAAACAAAAAAATATGCTATAGTCCAGAAGTATTTTAATGGGTATCATTAAAATGCTGAGGGTGATCATTAATGGAAAATACTGTCTTGGCTGCTGCTTACATATTTCTAATAAAACTTATCTCTTGAAACTGTAAATCAGTTAGATATATACATGAATAAGAATGTGGTTTAATTATATCATCTGTTGTAGAATACTGTTGTGAAAAAAGAAATTCACTCTGTTGTTAGTGTGGTGACCAAGTTCTACCAGCATAACCTTGCTTTGACATTTGCCATAAATGAAATCAACAAGAATGATCAGATCTTGCCCAATGTCACTCTTGGATTCAATATCTATGACAGTTATTACAATATGAGGTTGACGTATTGTACCATTCTGGACTTGCTCTTCAAGTTGCAAAAGTTTGTCCCTAACTATGAATGTGATGAGCAGAAAAACCTCATAGGCATCATTGGGGGACTTGCTTCTGATGCCTCCTTCCATATGGCGGGCATCTTAGCACTCTACAAAATTCCACAGGTAAGAGCTGTGAATGGTGGTTTAAGAAAAGTACATTTTTCTCATGTTACCCTTAGAAGATTTCATCATTCTTAACTAAGGAACTGAAAAACTATACCCATAACTCAAGAAAACTAAATCAGAAAAAATCATTTGAATAGCTGTCAATAAATATATGCTCAAAAATATCATATATATATATATATATATATATGCTGGATATATGGATTAAGACATACAGGCAGGAAATTGCTGCTAAGATACAGTAATACTAAAAACAGATATATTTTCTTTCAGCTCTCATATGGCTCATTTGCTTCCAATGACATTCAACCAATGCAGGGCTCCTCCTTTTACTGCATGGCCCCCAATGAAGTCCAGCAGTATATGGGGATAATCCGGTTACTTCAGTATTTTGGGTGGACTTGGGTTGGGCTCTTTATAGTGAATGATGACAGTGGAGAACATTTCTTGCAAACTTTGGAATCTATGCTTTCAAAGAATGGGATCTGTTCAGCTTTCACAGAAATGATTCCACAATATATTCTCTTGGAAAACATGGATGAAGCTTTTGCTATTATCTCTAAAATCTATGTCTCTTTCACAAATGATAAAGCCAATACTTGTATCATCTATGGAGAATCTTTAACCATTTCCTGGCTAGAAACTTTAATGTTTCTGATAGATCCTGTCAACAAGGAAAGCACACGATTTGGAAAGGTATGGATTATAACAACCCAGATTGATTTCATATCAACAGGATTTGTGAAGAACTGGGGCTATCAGCTATTCCATGGTGCCCTTTCCTTCTCTATTCACTCAAAAGATCTTACAGAGTTCCAGGAATTTCTTCAGAACACAAAACCCCATTGGACTCAAAGAGATGTTTTTCTTAAAGATTTCTGGGAGCGAGCATTTGACTGTTTCTTTCCAGATCCAGAAATGCTGGTGAAAGTTGATGAAATGTGCACTGGAGAGGAGAAGCTAGAGAGTCTTCCTGCAGGTCTTTTTGAAACGCAGATGACTGGCCACAGCTACAGCATCTATAATGCAGTCTATGCATTGGCTCATGCTTTGCATGCTATCTACTCAGTTAGACCCAAGCATAAACTACTGCCAGGAAATAATAATATTGAACATCAGTCTCTGCAGCCTTGGCAGGTAATTTCCCCCCTTATTTACTTGACAGTTTTAAAAATAGTGATAAAGAACAGCCAGAGTGCTGTAATGGTTTGAGAATTGCACTGAAATTGGAGTCCAGGTTTTAATTCTCTGGTCGGCCATGGAAGCCTTGGGAAAGTCACACTCTCTCAGCCTCAGAGGAAGGCATGGGTGCCCTCCCTGAACAAATATTGCCAAGAAAATCACATGGTAGATTCACCTTATGGTTGGCATAAGTTGGACATGACTTGACGGCACACCAGGATATATCAGGAGTTCTCCAGAAATAACAGATGATAATATGTTCTAAAATCTGTTCATTCACTGTCTTTTATCAGTTTGCACATCTTTGAGCTGGAATCTGGAAATAATTGCAGCTTACACATTGTATTATATATTTCTTTTTATATTCCAAATAGCTCCATTGGTTTCTACAAAGCATTTCATTTAACAATTCAGCTGGAGAAAGAGTGTCTTTCAATGGTAATAGAGAAATGGTGGGAGGATTTGACATAATGAACATTATCACATTTCATAATAGCTCCTTCAAGAGAGTCAAAGTTGGACATGTGGCACTGAAGGGCACTGAGGAAGAATTCTTCATTAATGAGGACTTGATTGCATGGCATGGACATTTTAACCAGGTAAGGTTTGCAAGGTGTGCTCAGAAGTTCATTTGTTGTCCATATACTTTATGGAACTAACATGTTCATATTTTCTTTTTATCGCTAATTCTTTTTTGGGTGGGTCATCAGATAATACTCTAAGAGCACCAGATCCTCTCTGATCTTGGAAGCTAAGCAAGCTCTGCTAGCTCTGCTCAGTGCTTGAATAGGAGGTCATAAATGGATACCTCGTGCTGTAGGCTATTTTCAGAGGAAGACCTGGCAAAACCACCTCTGATCATTCCTTGCCTAAGAAAATCCTATGGAATTAATTGTTGTTGCTGTTGCTGTTGTTGTTATTGTGTACCTTGACATTGTTTCCAACTTATAGTGACCCTAACACAAACCTATCCCAGGACTTTTGTATGTTTTTAATTGTATTGTTTTCATATTTTCATATTGTAAGCCGCTCTGAGTCCCAGTATTAGGAAAAGGCTGGGATACAAATAAATCATCATCATCATCTGGGGCTAGGATGGCATGACTCACCCAAAGTCATCCAGAGAGTTTCCATGATTGAACAGAGAATAGAAACCTGATCTTCAAGGTCCTAGTCCTACACTGAAACCACCATGCCATGTTGGCTCTTGATGGAAATTCATGGGGTCACATAAGTCAATAGGTGACTTAAAGGCATGCACACACACAATATAAGAAAGTGATGAAACCATACAATAAGGAATATCTCTAATCTTTTTCTCTAATGTTACATTTTCTAGAAATAGTGAGTGAAATTTTAGCTCAGATTAAACAAGTTAATTGTTACGTCATATTTTTAACTAATCACCTCTTAGTAAAGTAAGGAATAAAAGGCATTGTACATCAGTATGCCACCCATTGGGAAACAAAGGCTCAGATTTCTTGCAAGAAAGCTCAGAATTCTCCTGGCTGGTAGGAAAAGACTAATTCACATTTCTATACAACCATTAAAAGTACAGGAGCCATCTCAAGTTTGAATATGGCAATCCAAGGGAGACAGGGATGCAGTAGGATTAAAGTTTAGTCATAGGGTTCTTGCCTCCTTGCATAGATGCTTCGATAGACATATTCTGAGAGCAGGTTTTGATGTTACTTTGGCCCAATACTGATATTAGCAATAGCAATAGCAGCTTCATTTATATACCACTTCATACTGCCTAAGCAGTCTCTCAGAGGTTTACAACTAGTGATGTAAAGAATATTCATCAAAATTTGATAAACAGAAGAAATTTCTGTTATTTGAGGATTTTGAAAACTTTTTAAAGAAATTATGAACACTTCTCAATCAATGAGTAAGAATTTTGGTTTTTAATTCGATGGCCAGGATTTGAGTTTGTGGCATAAGCAAAGCTACCGTTCATATTGGATTTTTCTAGCAGAGGAATGTTCTTTAAACCTCTACCAAACCTCCTTTTGTCATGCTAATTGAGTTTGAAATGCCAGGTAATTAGAGTAAATGTTCACCTCCCTTGTCTCTTATTTTCATTTGAGAAATCTGAAAAATACCTCTCGAAAGGGAGAGAAAAAATAACCTTTTGAAAGTGGGACTTTTGAAAAGAATATTTTTTTAAAAAAAATTGCATCTAGTTCTCAATGGAGGAGAAGAAAAAAAAAAAGGTTTATCACAACACTATTAAGCTAATGCTCCCATCAAGCTGGGTACTCATTTTAGCCACGTCAGAAGGATGCCAGATTGAGTCAGCCCTGAGACCCTGGCTGGGACTGAACTCACAATCTTGTAGTTTGTGAGTGAGTGGCTGCAATACTGTTATTTAACCACTGCACCACCAGAATTCCTCTTGATATTTTAGATATAATTTTTATGGCACTATCAATTAAGGCCCGAAACAGACAGGTGAAAAATGTGGTTTCCATCTATGTTTGGGGAATAGCATTTAGATGGCACACACCCCAAATGTGGAGGAAACCCATTCCAGACCTACATCTTCCCAAAAGAAAAGGGCCAAAAAGGAACAGTAAAATGCCACTCCTTTTGCCAGACTGGTTGAAAACTGTGATGGCAGCCCACATCAGGGCTGGGCTCTAGTGCAAATTGCACTGGTGTGGCCATGGCCCATGTTTTTCGGCCCGTCTATTTCAGGCCACAGTGTTCTTCCATTAGCCAGATTAGCCTTTTCCAAATAATAATAAGAAAAATCCAATTCATATTTCCACTGATATATGAGTGAACTTTGTTCCTTGCATTAGAAGGATCAAATTTTTACTTCCAAATTATAAAGGGGAAAAAAAGCTACTTAAGCGTTTTTTTTAAAAAAAAAAAAAAAAAAAAGTCTTATTGGAAAGCAATCATAATGTCAAGCCTGAGCTGCTTTTACTTTTAAATTAGCTGTTTTTCTTTCTCTTGATTTTAGATACATTCTTATCAGCAGTCCAGAGGCCAAATCAAGTAGTTCAAGACCAGGTCCAACAAAGCAAGTTTTGCTCAATGTATTGGAGATGCATTTTTCAATAGGCATCATCCTAATAATCATTCACAAAAACATCCATGTTATTTAGATGGGTGAAGGCATAATATCATTTCTGCCAGGGTGACAGCTAGGTGTTCAGTGATAACTAAAAACTAAAAAATTTTTAGACACAATGCCATTTTTACTCCACAACTTCAAGATATGTTGGATTACAAACCTTAGCAACACCTGTCAGAAACTAAATTACATGATTTGTAGTCTGAGGCATCTGGAAATTGTCAGGATGGGCAATGTCAAAAAGAGCCTGTTTAGAGGAGTACAATCAGATCCTACCACAAGGAGAAACAGTGTCCAGCAAAGTAACATATGCCTATTTTTCTGCAAAGGTTCTTTTAAACCAAATGAATAGCTTCAGGTTTAACATTACCAATAATTTAACAGAGTTCCCATGATAATAGCAGAAAATAAATTGGATTTGGTAGCTCTTTAACTGAAAGCCTAATTAATTGTGATTTTTGTATTAATTTTGTGAGCTCTGTATGAAATTATATTAATGCATCATGTGAAATATTTAAAGGAAAGGGGGAAGGGGGAAGGAATCTAGCATCACCTTTAAGACCTTTATATTTTAGCATAAGCATTTGTGGATATCAACCCATTTCCTCAAATCTGAGCAAGTGGACTGATTTCCCTGAAAGCTTATGCTAAAATGCAAATCAATTCGTCTTAAAAGGTCACTAGACTTTCTTTTCCCACCTCCTGTTTTCCTTCTTAAAATACAACAGACTAACCCAGCTATTGCCATGAAAAAAATGCTAAATATTTCTTATGCTTTGATAAAATATGGTCAAGGTAAGTAAATATGGCAAGTAAATACATATTCTGTGACCAACATTCCATGGGCACCAGCTTACCAGTTCTGCTTCAAAAGAAAATGAGTAGCTATCTCTGCAAATAAGCAATGAAAAGTATGACTATCTGCTATACTAAACTTACTTTATGTACTTGAAAAGGTGGTTCCCATTTCTGTATGCAGCAAGCACTGTCCTCTGGGTCATCAGAAGAAAAGGAAGGAAGGGATAAAATTCTGTTGCTATGATTGTGTTTCATGCCCAGAAGGGGAAATTTCAAACCAGACTGGTAGGTAAACCTCTACTCCACTTCTGTCATTAACACAGAAGTTCATTCTTTCTGGTGGACTGGAACTAATATGACACCTCTTTCTTGTTTTCACCCCCAGATATGAGTGACTGCTTAAAATGTCAAGAAGATCAATATCCAAACAAGGATAAGAATGCATGCATGGCCAAAGCAATACATTTTCTGTCTTGGGAAGAACCTTTAGGCATTGGGTTAGCATCCATCACTGCTTCATTTTCCATTATCACTGCCTTTGTGCTAGGGATTTTTATCAAGAACAAAGACACCCCCATAGTCAAAGCCAACAACCAAGATCTCACTTATATTCTCCTTTTATCTCTTCTACTTTGTTTTCTTGCCTCCTTCCTCTTCCTTGGCAAACCTAGAAAAATGAACTGTATTCTCCGACAACCAACTTTTGGCATCATCTTCTCAGTGGCAGTTGCTTGCATTTTGGCAAAAACCACTATAATTTCTCTAGCCTTCATGGCCACAAAGCCAGGCTCTAGGATGAAGAAATGGATAGGAAAGAAACTGTCCTATTCCATTGTCCTCCTATGCTCCCTATTTCAAACAAGTATTTGTATTCTTTGGCTATCACGTTTCCCCCCTTTCCCTGAATTAGACACCTATTCATTGCCTGAGGAAAGCATAGTCCAATGTAATGAAGGGTCTGTCATCATGTTCTACTGTGTTCTTGGCTACATGGGCCTCTTGGCTGTTGCCAGTTTCATTGCTGCATTCCTAGTCCGCAAGTTGCCAGACTGCTTTAATGAAGCCAAGTTTATTACATTCAGCATGTTGTTTTTTTGCAGTGTATGGGTGTCCTTCATACCAACTTACCAAAGCACTCAAGGAAAGTACACTGTGGCCGTGGAGATCTTCTCTATCTTATTTTCCAGTGCTGGTTTACTGTGTTGCATCTTTGCTCCCAAATGCTACATCCTTGTACTGAGGCCTGATTTGAACAGCAGGGATCAACTGATGAGAGGAAAACATTAGAGAATCTGTCTAATGTCTTATGTATGTTGGGTTTTAGGGATAGATTGGATACTGTAACATTAAGACCATATAGTCAGTGTCTTTTCCTCTTACTTTGTTGTTGTACCTGCTCATCATGGATTCTGACTATAACATCAGTTGTATATATTTAATATAATCTGTTTTTGAATGTCTCCAGAAAGCTTCTTTCATTTTCATACTTATTTTCAGCATATTTTGTCAAAGTTTTCCTTCAGTTTTCTCACCTCATGAAGGGAGCCTGGGAGCCAAATACACAATTTTTGTCCAAGTCCGTGTGCTTTATGATCATGAGTCAGACTCGTTATGACATAGCATAGCACTGCATGAAACAGAATGAAAAGGGACTGAAGAAAAAAAGAAACGTGAACAGTAAGGAAAGGCAAAAGTAACCAATGTGATCTTAGGAGGAAAAATGAAAATGAGCCACAAATAACAAAAAGAATTTCAACAGAGAATAAATGTACACTTAGGCAGAAAAACAAAACAGAACAGACTGCACAAATCTTGGATAAGTAATACAAGTTTGACAACAGGACATGCAAAAGGGATCTAGGAATCTTAGTAGACCACAAGTTAAACATGAGTCAGCAGTATAATATGGTGGCCAAAAATGCAAATTCAACCCTGGGGTGCATTAACAGGAATATAATGACTATTTTGAGGGAATTAAAAGCATGACTCTATTTTGCTCTGGCTAAGTCTACTTGGAATAATGTGGTCCAGTTCTGGAAACTGCAAATACCCAAGGCTAGTGACAACCTGGACTATGACCACAGTAGGTTGACCAAGATGGTAAAAAAAGGTCTGGAAATCAAAACTTATTATGATAGGGTAAAGGAGCTGAGTATAGTTAGCTTTGAAAAAAGAGGAATGAGTGGTGATATGGTAGTCATCTTTAAATTCTTGAAAGTAACTTATGTAGAATAAGCTAGGACACTAGACTACAAAACAATGGATTCCAATTGCAAGAAAAATATTCTCTCTCTCTCTCTCTCTCTCTCTCTAAAAACTTGAACAGTGTTCAAGACTTGATTAACAGCTGCTCCGAAGGATGGTGGTCTTGGAAACCATGCCTTATGAGGAAAGACTTAGGGAGCTGGGGAAGAGAAAGTTAAGAGGTGTGATGATAGCCCTGTTTAAATATTTGAAGGGATGTCATACTGAGGAGGGAGCAAGCTTGTTTTCTGCTGCTCCAGAAACTAGAAGGCAGAACAATGGATGCAAACTGCAGGAAAAGAGATTCCACCTCAACATTAGGAGGAACCTCCTGACAGTAAGGGCTGTTCGACAGTGGAACACACTCCCTCAATGGAGATGGTGGAGTCTCCTTCTTTGGAGGTCTTTAAGCAGAAGCTGGATGGCCATCTGTCGGGGATGATTTGATGGAGAGTTCCTGCATGGCAGGGGGTTGGACTGGATGGCCCTTGTGGTCTCTTCCAACTCTATGATTCTATGATTCTATGACTTCTTCAAAGATTTTGAACAGGTGGTTGGCTATCTTTTGGGAGTGCTTTAGCTTAGGGTTTTTGCATGGAAGGGGGTTGTATTAGCTTGTCATTGCAGTCCCTTTCATCACTATGACTTTACGATTTGAAGAGCCTGCAGATCCTAACATGCAACTCAAGAGCTGACATAATGAATCCTAGAATTACAGTAGTGTCCACTCGGGTTTGGTTTCAGACCCTCCATGGATACTAAAATCCATGGATGCACAAGTCACATTAAATACAATGTCATAATAACATGGTGTCTCTTATATAAAATGGTAAAATCATTGCTTTTTGGAATTTATATTTTGGGGGGAATATTTTAAAGCTATGGGTGATTGAATCTGTGGATAAAGAATCCATGAATCATAGAATCATAGAATCATAGAGTTGGAAGAGACCACAAGGGCCATCCAGTCCAACCCCCTGCCATGTAGGAACTCCAAACCAAAGCATCCCCAACAGATGGCCATCCAGCCCCTGCTTAAAGACCTCCAAGGAAGGAGACTCCACCACACTCTGTGGGAGTGTGTTCCACTGCTGAACAGCCCTTACTGTCAAGAAGTTCTTCCTAATGATGAGGTGGAATCTTTTTTCCTGCAGTTTGCATCCATTGTTCCGTGTTCTAGTCTCTGCAGCAGCAGAAAACAAGCTTGCTCCCTCCTCAATATGACATCCCTTCAAATATTTGAACACGGCTATCATATCACCTCTTAACCTTCTCTTCTCCAGGCTAAACATCCCCAGTTCCCTAAGTCGCTCCTCATAGGGCATGGCTTCCAGACCCTTCACCATCTTAGTTGCCCTCCTTTGGACTCGCTCCAGTTTCTCCACATCTTTTTTGAATTGTGGTGCCCAGAACTGGACACAGTATTCCAGGTGGGGCCTGACCAAAGCAGAATAGAGTGGCACTATGACTTCCCTTGAATATGGAGGGCTGACTGTACTACCAGCCAGATAGTCAAAAGCTTTTCCATTTGAAATACACACACACAAACCACATACTAGTTGTCATCTGGAAGGAATCGGCTCCCTTCAAAGGATTCAGCCTCGCAAAGAGGCATCTTCTGTTTCCATGACGATAGTAGAGCCATTGGGAGAAGCACTCCAGATGTTCAGACACTTCCCCTGCCTGAACCTTTTAAGGACATTTCAGGCACCTTTCAGGAACCTTTCAGCCAGGTATGAAAATCTTCATGAATAACAGCACCTGTTACAATGTCAGCAGATATTGCGGATCTACTGCCTTTGTGCATGGACATTTCATTGGGCATGCAAGTGAACACTTGGTTGTGCATCCAGTAGTTCGTCATTACTATTAAACACAAGGACTGAGTGGCAAAAAATAAAAATAAAAAATGCATAGCTCCACAGGCAGAGGATTGTGGTGTGGAACCCTGAGGTAGGATCCCAACCCTAATCTAAGAATTTGCATGTTTCTGTCCACTGTTCTATCTCAGCCTTCAGCTCAAACTCATGGAATTGGGGTTGTGTGCATGGTGCTGTTTACATGCACTGAAAAGCATTGGGTGCTCAGTTCTACACAAGGCTGTGCAGTTAGTGGTACATTCGTTGTGCGGTGTTGCCATTCAACACAATGATAATGTAGCACGATCAACACATTATTTAATGCAGAAAATTACACTAAGTAATCCTGAAGCAAGATCTTTATCTTAATAATTTTATGTACAATAGTTTTTTGTGGGGCATTTGGGCTATGTGGCCACATTCTAGAAAAGTTCCTTTCTGACATTTCGCCAGCATCTGTGGCTGGCATCTTTTTCTGAAGATGCCAGCCACAGATATTGGCGAAACATCAGAAAGGAACTCTTCTAGAACATGGCCACATAGCCCGAAAGCACCACAAAAAACTATGGATGCCGGCCATGAAAACCTTCGACTCCACACTTATGGACAATGGTTTTGCAGCGGGGAGGTAGAGAGATGCAACTAGAACATTTTAAAGTGGTTAATGGTGGGAAAACAGCCTACTTTTAAAGGGAGCACTGTGGAAATTAGGGATCTTTTGTGTGTGGAGCAGAGACTCTTTAATATATTCCAACCTGCTTTTTTAGTGGACCCAGTGGCATCACCAGGGGGTGATGAGAGAGTAGACCATACCAGTTGACACTCCAGAAGAAGGGTGGCACCGGGCCAAGTGCACCCTCCATCCCTGCCACCCTCCCTTGTACCTTTTTATATCTGAGTAAACAAGTGCATGAGGGGAGGGGAGGTGCTCTGAGCAGCCTCTCTTCCTCCTGTGCACCACTTTACTTTTGAGTAAACTGGTGCATGGGCAGAGGGAAGGTGCTCTGGGCACCCTCTCTCTCTGCTGCAAGCCAGTTTACTCATGAGTAAAATGGCAAGCAGAAGGGAAGGAAGGGCATGTGCCTTTTTTGACTCCCCCAAAGCCCTAAGCCCTGCATCGGGTGACACCCAGTGCAGGAATGCCACTGAATTGGCCTAATCTGTAATTCCAAAAACTGGTGGGTTTTTTCCCATTGTGATTTCCCTGAGTCCCTTCCACCATATCTCCCTAAGGAACAGATTAAAGAAAAATCAGAAAGAACAAAACATGTTTTCTTCCAATGCTGTTACTGAGAATTCTCACATTGCAACAGAGGCAATTATGTCCTCTGCAATTATTGGAGGTAATTGATTTTCCTAGATTACCTCACTCACCTTTCCAGAAAGTGGAAGAAAGGAAACCCAAATGTAAACTTGAAAGAGATTATAAAACTCTCCACTTGTACCATATAGGGCTGGGAAGAGAAGGACAACGTAGGCAGGGCTGTATCTCATTGCGGAGTGATACCAACTTCCCCATTTCAATTTGTGGCATCAGGTCTAGTAGCTTGGCTGTATTTCATGAAACATTTTTATAATTATGTTAGCACTAAAGCTTGGTTAGATAGAGTTCTCTTAATACAGTACATTAACAGCATCTGCTGCTGTTCACTTTAGCTGGTTTAAATTTACCCTATGCCTGAAGTAAAGTTACAGGTGGATTTCAGCATGGTCTGAGCTTTGTTCTCAAATGGTGTCATTGATTTTGTTGCTGTTGTTCCTTTGTGTGACATGCAAAACAGATATGCTTTCCTTCAGTAATGATTTAATTCCTGTGCCACATGAGTGGTATCAGCCTGGTGACATTGTTGTTGGTGGGATTGTTTCTCAAATCATGAATATGTATCATGCACATTCCTTCCGGGAACATCCTTCTGTGGAGGTAGAAGATAATGATATTCCAATGTAAGGAACTTTTTCTTTTTGCCTTCCATCTCTTTTGTAAGCTCAAGAAGGTTTATCATGTCAAACAGAATTCCCAGTGAAGGTTCATGTAGTATAGGGGTGCAGAAACTTTGACCAACCAAATGTTTTGGACCACAACTCTTACAAACCTTTACCTTTAGTCAGCTTGGACGAGGTTAATGGATGGTAGGATCAAACAGAGAGGGTGGTTGATAGTCACCTCACCCTGAAATCACTTGGACCAATCTGAATGTTTTCTTTCAATAGCATCTCTTTCAATCATTAATATTTTGTAAGTCTTCTCTTTTTAAAAAATATGATTCAAAGCACACTGGCCTGTTTCCCTCCAAAGTAAGTACTGTTCTTATTTCAAAAAGTGGAGTGTTGCATTCCATTAAATTGTTGCAAACTTAGATCTAAGTTTTGTAGGGGGAGGAAATGTATGTATATGGGCTAGTAACTGGACTGCAAAACTAGGATTCCATGTAAGCCCTAGGAAAAAAAAGGTGAAAGAGGATGATGTGATTAAAATAGGGGGAAAGAAACCATCAATGGAGGAAAACATCTTACTGAAAAACGTCTGAGCAGACAGTTGTACAATCCCATCTAAAATTGTGTTTAAGAAAACTTCCAAAAGTGGATGTCAGGGCAGGTCTGGCCAAAATAGAAGAAACATGGGAAAATGTGTATAAGAAGTTCTTCCTGGTGAAAAGGTTATTAATATTGACCCCCCCCCCCCCCTTTATAACAGCATAGAAGTTAAAAGCCAAGTCATGTCTTTTTTTCAGATACAAAAAACTGCTAAGGATGTTAATTATGGAAAGAAAAAGTGTTTGTTTCCTCAGATTGAAATATCTTCTTTAATTCGGACATGGAGCAATGGATGCAAACTGGAAAAACCCCACAAAAAAACTATGGATTCCGGCTGTGAAAGTCTTTTGTTTCACAAAGAGGGCTTTGTTTCTCCCCTCATTTAACATTGTGTTCCAAAACCACCAATTTGATCATAAATCTGCCTTGATTTATCTCATTTCTATCCATATAACCACCACTTTTTCTGCTCAATCATTTTTTGTCCATTTCTGCTATTCTTTCTCCTTAGACACAAGTCTGTCTTGATCACTAATCTTGACCCTCCACTTGACCCTAATCTTCCCATATGGGCTTCTTTCCATTGTTTCAGTATCTGTTTGTTATCTGTCATAACAAGGGTAAGGGAAGGTGGTGATGCTTATATAGGAAATGTTCTAGGATGGCTTTTCAAATTGAATATCAGAGTGGTCCAATATTCTGATGAAAATGATTGTATATATATTTGTTTACAAAAATGTATATTACTCTATTTTCAGCATGTTGACAAAGTTTTACCAGCACGTCCTGGCCTTGGCATTTGCTACTCATACAGTGAACAAGAATCCTAAAATCTTGCCCAACATAACACTTGGTTTCCTTATCTATGACAGCTACTATGATGCAAGGATGACATATCGTACAATTCTGGAAATGCTCTTCAAATCAAATAGATTTGTCCCCAACTACAAGTGTGATGCCCAGAAACCCCTCATGGCAGTCATAGGGGGAATCAGTCCTGTCATCTCCTTTCATATGGCGGATGTATTAAATCTCTACAAGATTCCACAGGTAAGACAACTTCATTGGTAAGGCATCCATTTCACATATCACATTTACCGTCTTGCTTCACCAACTATTAATAGATCGGCAGATAGATAGATAGATAGATAGATAGATAGATTCTTCCTATCCTGTTTCTAAACATCTCTGAACAATATGTTTTTTTAGCTTACGTATGGTTCATTTCCTCAAGAAAAAAGTGAAACAACAAAGCTCTCTTGGTTTTATCACACAGTACCCAAAGACTCCCATCAGATTATGGGGATTATCCATTTACTTAAGCATTTTGGATGGACATGGGTTGGACTGTTGGCTGCAGGTGATGAAAGTGGAGAATATTTCTTGCAGGTTTTAGAGTCATTGTTTACTCAGTATGAAATCTGCTCAGCCTTTACACAAAGATTGACCCGTGATGGTCGTTTACCTCAGAACCATGAACTAGTCCGTATGGCTGAAGAGATTAATCAACATTTAATGAATCAGACAACTAAAATATTGGTCATCTATGGTGAAACTCTGGCCTTAATGTGGTTAAGCACTGCATTGTTTTTATCAGGAATTGATTACAGTTACGTTGGAAAGGTGTGGATTATGACAGGGCAGATTGAATTCGCGGTCACTGGTCTTTCAAGAAACTGGAATTTTGAAATATTCCAAGGCTCCATTTCCTTTGCCATCCACTCCAAGGAATGTCTAGGCTTCAAGACATATCTTCAAAATATAAAACCTGACTGGACACAAGGAGGTAGTTTTCTCAAAGAGTTCCTTGAGCAAGCACTTGGATGCTCAATCCCTACTCCCCTAAAACCAATGGGAGATGAGGACATGTGTACCGGAGAGGAGAGGCTGGAGGGCCTTCCTGAGGCAGTCTTTGATATGCACATGAGTGGCCACAGCTACAGTATCTATAATGCTGTTTATGCCATAGCACATGCTTTGCATGACTTTTACACATCTGGATCCAGTTACAGATCAATGGTGGGTTGGAAAAAACTTCATGATCTCCATCCCTGGAAGGTAATATCTCCAAAATTAAATGCCTTTTAGCATTGAATACACTGTTAAAAAGTGTAAGAAAGCATGCACTTCATTAAATCAATGAAGTGTATTTCCAGTTGGGCATCCTTACACTGGAATAGTAGGTAGTGGTGGGGGGATGACAATCATCCCTCCATATCCACAGATGCTATGTCCATGGATTCAAACATCCAAAGCTTCCTTGTTCAGTTGTTTCCCATTGGAATCTGGTTTAACAAGTTCTTTTGCTAAAGGGCAACTGTATTAAGGTCAATGTACCTTGGGAGCAGGATGAGCAAGTCTAGATAACTGTTCCATATTCAAGATCACTACTTGGTCATGATTGTGACATAATTGTCATGATCGTACCTCCTTCCAACTTATTTTACTGGGCATCAGCTGCATGGGGAGAAGGTGTCCCATTCTGCTTGTGATCATAGAATGGACAAATGATATTTCCATCAGGTTTTTGGGGTAGACCAGGTTGGGAGAGGTTACTTACAAGCACACAAAGTTAAATTGTTGAGAGCTGATATAGAATACTGGTCACTGGGTTTTGCATGGTATATGTTAGGTATTTATGTTATTGCAAGCAACGTTACAAACATGTAAAGATGAATCGTGATCATGAACAATGCCTGTATTCTCAGGACCTTTACCTTTCAATTCTGTAAACAAATAAGTAGTAAACTATAATTCATGGGTTTTTATATAGTTATACCATCCTTTTCAAGATAAAGAGCCTAACAAATACCTTGCAGTGCTAAGTGTCATAAGCACAGCTATAAAACCATATGATGAGAACAACTGATACTTAAAATCAAAATGACAGACATCAAAGTGGTTAAATTTAAACAGTGTTTCAGAAAATCTTCTAAGTACACCTAGAATAGGAGGAAATATTTTGGTAAATCGCTGAGAAAGCTACAAGTATCATTAGTTCTCTACTATGTCTAGTATCTATTTCTCTACTATCTACTTTTCTTGGTGTGAATAATTGCTTTCTTCTTTTCTACCAACTAGCTCCATTACTTTCTTCAAACCATCACCTTTAACAACACAGCTGGGGAAACACTGTTTTTCAATAAGCGAATGGAAATGGAATCTGGATTTGATGTAATGAATTTATTCATATTCCCAAATAACTCATATTGGCAGGTGCAGATTGGCAGTCTGGATTCCAAGGACATTGAAAGAACACAATTAATAATTAATGAAGACATAATTCAATGGCATAGAAGCTTTAATGAGGTGTGGAGTATGGCATATTCTTGAAGAATGATCCATTGTCAATAGAGGCCATGAAAGTGATATGTTCTCAGTATCTGGGTATATTATCAGTAGAGCGGGAGTGGGAAGTGCTTTGTTTTCCATAAACTGGCCCTGCAATTGTTGTCTTAAGGTGTGGCTTATTCACTATCATGCATCCAGGGATGTAAAGAATATCCATATATGTTGTCATCCTTGATGAGATTCACTCCACTGTGGAGGTGTTCAACTGTGTGCTTTTTCAATTTATATGCTGACAATATCATATGAAGAGGAGGTTTAGACTTAGAAAGAGGAGGAATGAAGACAGGAGGAAAGAACATCAACAATCTAAGATATGTAGATGACACCATACTACTAGGGGAAAACATCACAGACTTGGAACAATTACTAAAGAAGGTCAAACAATAAAGTGCAAATGCAGGATTGATGCTGAGCACAAAGTAAACAAAAATAATGATCATGGAGGATCTTCATGTATTCAACCTAGACAATGAAGAAATCGAAATAAAGATTTCTCATAACTTGGATCAAATATTGATCAGAATAGAAACAACATCCAAGAAATCAGAAGAAGACTAGGAATGGGAAGAGCAGCCATGAAAGAACTAGACAAGATCCTAAAGTATAAAGATATGCAACTGAGCACCAAGATTGGAATCATCTAAACCATTGTATTCTCCATCACAATGTACAGATGTGAACGCTGGACAGTGAAGAAGGTGGATAGGAGGAAAAGAAACTCATTTGAGATGCGGTGCTGGAGAAGAGTGTTGAGCAATACCATGGACAGCCAAAAAGACAAACAAATGGGTCTTTGAACAGATCAAGTCTGAGCTCTCCTTGGAAGCCAAGATGATGAAACTGAGGCAATTGTATTTTGGCCGCATTATGTTAAGTCAACTCATTAGATAAAATGGTAATGCTTGGAAAGGTAGAAAGTAGTAGAAAGAAAGGAAAAATTCCATACCAAATAATCATGGAGGCCACTTGCCTGAATCTACATTACCCAAGAAGAGCAGGGAAGAAGAGCAGGTCTTGGAGATGTCTCATCCACAGGGACTTCATGAGTCGGGGTTGACTAGAGGACAGTAAACAACAAGAGTAAAGCTAGTTTAATTATGTAATTTAATATTATAACCCATCCTGTTCTTACTTTACCCCTTTCAATAAACTTGGGAGAAATGTAGGATATAGATTAAATTAGCAAAGAAACAAAACTGAGAAACAACAGGATCCCAAGTACAACTTGCCCACATTATTATTGCAATCATAGGGTGACCTTTGGAATCTGTTCATTAACTGTAAGCAGTATATAATATACTGGCGAATGTGTTAGCTGCTTCATTAGTGTTGAAAAATATCTCTCCTGTCTGTAAAAAAATAAAATAAAATAAAGAATGACCACATGCATATGATTCTGCCTAAACATAAAGCAACTAAGACCCTTCTCTAGATACCACCAGCAGGAAATATTTGGTTTAGTGGTTTGAGCATTGGACTATGGGACAGTAGATCAAGGTTCAATTCCCTGCTCAGCCACAGCAGCCCAAGGGGTGTCACACACTCTCAGCCCCAGAAAACCCCATGAAAGGTCTGCAATAAGAAACTACATGAAGGTACAAACAACAACAACAACAACAACAACAACAACAGACAGACAGCAAATTTAGTGGAGGTGTATTTTTTGTTATTATCCTCATACTGCCATTTCACTTTGCCCTTTAGCAGCTTTTGACTAGATGACATCCTCTTTACTGTTTTACAGCAAACTATTAGTAATAATTATCAGCCCACCATAACTGCCCAACTGTTCCCACCCTACCCTTTATGTTTATGCATAGGTTCGCCCTCTTTCTCTGTGCAATGAATACTGCAAAGCTGGATATCAGAAAAGAAAGAAGGAAGGTCAGAAATTTTGCTGCTATCATTGTGATCGATGCCCAGAAGGGAAGTTTTCTCACAAAAGGGGTAGGTGACATAATGTGTCATTATACTAGCATGCTAAGACTGAGATCCTGTATGGCACAATGAAGCATCAAATTTCTGCATGTGTAGTTATGCTATTGCTGGGCACCCCCACCCCCAGATTTGCCCTTGAACTGCTTCAGTCTCTAGATATTTGAAGAAATTGTGCCATTGACACAATTTTAGGTGGAACAGAACACCTCTGGCACAAGACTCATATTATTTCTCCCACTGAGGTTTCTTCGATGCATCTGAAATATGCTTTGAGCAAAATCTGCACAAAATTAATGTCTTTTTCCCATTGTGAAACTAAGGGGATAAACAGACTGGCAACTTCATCTGGCTTCAGGGTAGTGTGGGAGTGTGGCCTTCATATGATGTATGCACCAAAGATGCACCCAAGCCAGTGTCACACTGCCTGCTTGACCAGATGGTGGGCAGTGTTGCAGTGCTCCAGCGGCACGGTGTTCACATGCTGCATGCTGCAAGAGTGCTGAAAAGCCAACACCTCAGCAGAAAAGCTGACCCTTTTCTGTCCACAAAAAAAGCAGCATTTTGCAGGAAAAACACTGGATTGCTGCAGCGTGCAATTGCCAGGGAACCGATCCAGTGCCCAAAGGGGTAGCATCAAGCTGCCCCTTTAGGGCCCTCTGTACCAGCTCTAAGCATGATCCCACTTCACCAAACACAGTCTTGCCATTGGCTTAACCTCAGTTAACTTTTGAGTCTCTCATGTCTTTGCCACTCTTTTTTTTTCCAGATATGGCCAACTGTTTTGCATGCCCAGAAGATAAATATCCAAACAAAGATCAAAACCTGTGCATTCGAAAAACGATAACCTTTTTGTCCTATGAAGAACCTTTAGGAATAACTTTAGCCTCACTTGCAGCCTATTGTTCTCTGATCACACTCTTTGTGCTTGGGGTGTTTATTAAGAACAGAGATACTCCCATTGTCAAAGCCAACAACCGGAACCTCACTTACACTCTTCTTGTCTCCCTCTTCCTCTGCTTCCTATGCTCTTTCCTCTTTCTTGGGCAACCTAGAATGGTGGCTTGCTTTCTGAGACAATCGGCTTTTGGCATCATCTTCTCTGTGGCTGTTTCGTCTATCTTGGCCAAAACAATAACTGTGGTTATAGCTTTCATGGCTACCAAACCAGGGTCCCAAATGAGGAACTGGATGGGCAAAAGCCTGGCCAATTCCATTGTCCTCTCCTGCTCGCTTATCCAAACAAGTATTTGTATGATTTGGCTAGGAATGTTCCCACCCTTTCCCCATTTGGACATGCACTCAGGGACTGGGGAGATGGTTGCAGAATGTAATGAAGGTTTTGTCCTCATGTTTTATCTTGTGCTGGGTTACATGGGACTTCTAGCCATCACTAGCTTCACAGTGGCCTTTCTAGCCCGGAAACTGCCAGACAGTTTCAATGAAGCAAAGTTTATTACATTTAGCATGCTGATGTTTTGCAGTGTTTGGTTGTCCTTTTTCCCAGCCTACACAAGCACCAAAGGGAAATACATGGTGGCGGTTGAAATTTTCTCCATCTTAGCTTCTAGTGCTGGGCTACTCAGCTGTATTTTTTTCCCCAAATGTTACATTATTCTACTGAGACCTGAGCTGAACAACAAGGAACAGCTCATCAAGAAAAAGTCTAACAATTCTATTCCGTCAAAATACTCTTAGATGTCAGCCTCCTAGTGTAAAATTATATTTTCCCCTAAACATTTTCCACTAGATAAGTCTCCCTCCTTGAATTAGGAGATCGACAGACAAGCGACCAAAAGCTGCCCCTTTTAGCCCTGGATTGTTGCCACAGCATCCGCATGTGGCGGCAATGATCCGCTCTCTCTCAGGAGCAAGGGGCACCATAATGGTGCTCTTGCACCATGATGATGGCCCTTCCAGACATTGTTATTTGGGTGCTCTGGCGCCTTTGCATCATCATGGTGCGCCTTGTATGGATGAGT
This sequence comes from Urosaurus nigricauda, assembly GCA_034509955.1. Classification (NCBI taxonomy): domain Eukaryota; kingdom Metazoa; phylum Chordata; class Lepidosauria; order Squamata; family Phrynosomatidae; genus Urosaurus; species Urosaurus nigricauda. Next base: position 6,148,478 of record JAOEGL010000006.1, read on the forward strand.
GCATGCCAAGATGGTGCATGGGCAGCGAAGATAGGCTGGATGCTCAGCCCTATCTAGCCTTCCTTTCGGCCCTAGGCTGGCACAAAGTGCCAGTCTCTTTTGGACCTTACTCTGCTACTTAAATCATGTTTTGAAATATGACTGGCCCAGAGAGCAACTTCTTTTGTACAAAAACAATGCTGTACTGGAAATTTTGGTTTTTTATTCCTTCCTTATTGATCCTTAGTAGGGACTTTTTTCACAAAACACTGGACACTAGTTTGGCATTTCAACTATAAGATGTCTTTCCTGGTCTGTCAACACCACAACAGAATCCATAAGCTTAGATGTGAAACGAAGGGGGAACATTGTCCAAATATCTATCACTTTACATATTCTGGATTTCCTATTTGATTAGGCATTTTATTATCTCATTTACCAAGACTGGGAGTGTATATAATTGTTGTGTGCCTTTCCAAACTTCTGGAGACCCTAAGGCAAACCTATCATAGGAGTTTCTTGGCCAGAGATATTTAGAGGAGGTTTGTCTTTGCCTTCCCTTGATGCTGAGAGCATGTGACTGGCCCCAGGTCACAAATTTCATGGCCAAGTCCAACACTTAAACCACTATGGCACACTGGCTCACAGGAGTGCTTCGACACTGTAGAAATAATGCCATTTGATACCACTTTAGGTTTCTCTGCCATAGAGTACTGGTGGCTTGCAAAACTAATGACCTCAAAATTCTGTAATGGCAATTAAAGGGGTGACAAACTCCATTATTTCTACAGAGTAGGTGCACACTGAAAGACCATTTAGAACCTTTGATTGCCTAATTTTTAAAAAAAAACATCTTTAACAATTAGTAGTTCTCCATACTCTTTGCAATTTACTGTTCAGTTCCAAAGTATTTTTTTAAAGTGTAAATCTCAAAGGAGTTCAATGACAGATAGTTATGACTTCAGGAAATTGTGATAAATTTGGGTGGTGGTCATTTGTTTCATAAAAACATTTTCTGCTGTCAAGCACCATTAAAGTTCATTTCTAAAATGAAGCTATATTTTCCAAGGGCATTAGAAAACATCTTAATTGTGTAGGGTGCATGTGAATGCAACACCAATAGAGTGATCTCGTTTTTTATATACGTATATTGTTGTGGAACCATCTTGTTTTGAAGTTCACTTTTGGCTTTGAAGAAGATTCTCAATTCTGACAACACTGTGGTTTGGTTTCCACCATCTGCAATTATCTTTCTGAGTCGTTTCACTAGAAAGGTTTTTGGCATCATGTCTAATATGCTTTCTTTCACTGTGTATCTTGCACAGTAATATACAGCAGTGTCCTCTGGAGTCAGGTTGTTCATTTGCAAATAAAAATTGGAGCTGTCCTTTGAGGCTGTGAAGCGCCCTTGAATGGCAGGCAAATAGTAATTTATTTCTGAAGATTTCCAGTACATTACCAGCCATTCCAGTCCCTTCCCTGGCTTCTGTTTTACCCAATTCATCCAATAGTCAGTGACTACAAACCCACTGGTAGCACATTTCAGTTGAATTGATTCTCCAGGTCTCGTCAATTCTGAGCCTGTTTGGGTCAGAACAATCTGAGAATAGCTTCCTGGAAAAAAATAAAAATAAAAAAGAATAGTCATGATTTGCCAATTTGCATTCGCCATAAAACTATGTGAGATTATATTTAAATTAAAAGCAATACAAGGATGTGTTTCTAGATTTAAAAAGGGAAGAAAATACCTTTCCAGACTGCTACAAAAACCATCAAATGAAAGCAAAGAGTCATTTTTCTTTATTACTCTTGCCTGCACACTTCCACTTGAAAAAAAAAGACCAATACTTCGAATGCGTGTTGGATATAATGATGTATATTTATAGAACCGAATGTACCACTGTTTGCATATCATCAAACAGATGCATGTTCTTCTTTATAAAAGGAGGCACTTGGGAACTATAGTTTTAGCAGCTCAAAGTGTAGGACAAATTATCTTTGGAAGCACATTTGCAAAAGCTCTGCATTAAAAAAAATTAACCTCATGCCTTCCATTGACAAATGCAATATTTGCTCATATTGAATGACCTCAAAAGGAATAGAATGAACCTGTAAAGGTGATCGTTGTGTCTATGTTCAGAGATTTATTAAGGATGGAAAGGATCTGAGAATTTATAAAATGTTAATAAATGTGGGAAAAACCTAAATGAGCAAGAGTGCTTAATTCTTAAAATGCCGTGTTTGAATGTGCGTCTATAGGAGTCATCATAATACATGAGTTTAAGTATTGGATTAGGACCAGAGTACAAATCCCCACCAGGCTATATAAACCCCGTGGGTGACCTCGAATAAGTCATACTTTCTCAGCCTCAGAAGAAGGCAACCCCCCTTGGGCAAATTTTGCTAAGAACACCCCATGGAAGGATGATGATGGTCTTATTATTATTATTATTATTATTATTATTATTATTATTATTATCTAGCCCATGCCTCTGAGCAAGCAATCGGGGTGGGGTACAAGATAAAGTTAAAAACAAGACAGTTAAAATATCCAATCCCAATCCCATCCCCCCCCCCCTTAGGATTGCCATAAGTAAAAAAATGACTTGGAAGATAGCGAACAACAACAACAACAGCAGCAGCAGCATATAAAATGTGGACCCCTTCACACTACACACTATAGTCCAGCTGTCATAGCTGCCTCTTAAGGAATGGCGCGGTTTGTAGTTTTGTAAGGCACGAGAGCTCCCTTGCTGAGCATTCTAAATACTCTTCCCTAAAATTCAGATCTCTTGGTTCCATAAGAGGGAACCATGGCAGTGAAAGTGGGATCAAAGTGCTATAATTGTGAAGTGTGAACAGACTCTGTGCTAGCACTGAATTGGAGTTACCATCTTCTTTACCTCAAGGGGCTCCTCATCTGATAGGCTTCCCCATCCTAGATGTTTACTTTAGACTTGGTTTTCCCTCTCTAACTTTTTTCAGTTTTGATTTCAACTCAGCTTTGCCCATTTAGAAGCTGGCAAAATATGAGTACAGCCCCCACAACCCTTTTTTATGAAAAAATGTTCTCGTTACCCAGTGAACTCATTTCAATATGGACACTGAACTTGAGACTCTCCAACTTCATTCCTAAACTTCATCCACCACGCTACAGATATATTTGTCCATCTTTACGTAATAAAATTATATAAACCAGGAAAGTTATGTTACATTGAAATTAAAATAACCAAATTTTGTATGGATCTATTACTAGCCCTTGTGTTGTTCAGCATGAATGGTAACACACAAAGAGGAATGTTTTTATTTTCCTGAATACCTCAGTCCTCTAAGAGTTAGATAACACTCTATGTACACTTGCCACAAGAATGAGGCATGAGCTCCCTCAACAGGAATCAGTTTCATCATCAGTGTGGCTTTTTCCCCCCTGAACTTTGGCAGTTTTTCTTTCTTGCACAATACAAGATTGTCTACAAAATCAGATTGTTCATTTACAAATAAAAATTAGATCTGCCTTGGAGTCTGGGACAGTTGACTTCTAACACCATTCTTGGGAATATTAGGAAAACTTCCTAAATTTTGACAAGTGTGCTTTGGTTTCTAGAATCTGTAAATAAAACTTTATTTCCATAATTTCCATCACCATAAGGATGCAGTGTGGCAGAGTCATGTTAGGCTTTGTTCTCTAATGGAAGCAGAAGATAAGTAGAAATGTCTTCCATCTCAAACAGTCCCATTAAATCTTGAATACATTTTTTTAAAATCTCCTTGTCCCTCTCTCTCATCCTTTCACACACAAATCTGTACAGTGCTAGGCTGGTTATTTGCGTTCTGAGCTCTGCTATGTGAAGAAAAACGAAACAAATTATTGATATTTTTCTGATGTTTAATGTTAGCTCTGGAACAAGTTCCTCAGCTCTGAAAATATTATAGTTTGGCTTCCACCGTCTGCAAATATTTCCTGAGTCATTTCCTTAGAAAGGTTTTTGTATCATCTCTAATGGTCTTTCTTTCACCGTGCCCCTTGTACAGTAATACGTAGCAGTGTCCTCTGAAATCAGATTGTTCATTTGCAAATAAAAATTGGAGCTGTCTTTTGAGACTGTGAAGCGCCCTTGGATGGCAGGTGAATAGTAGTTAGTGGCTGAAGATTTCCAGTATCTCACCAGCCATTCCAGCCCCATCCCTGGCTTCTGTCTGATCCAATCCATCCACCAGTCATTGGGATCAAATCCACTAGCGGCACATTTCAGTTGAACTGATTCTCCAGGCTTCTTTAATTCTGAACCAACTTGAGTCAGAACAATACTCTGTGAATTTGTTCCTAGTAAGGAGAAGCAGCAAACAAACAAACAAAAAAAGTTAGGATGTATTAGGATAAACCATGAGCAAATTTCCTACTCTACACTTTCATCATAATAACATCTGATTACACTCATTCTGAAGAAAATATTTTCCCTCTTTCAGATGGAAGCAAAATACCTCTCCAAATGGCTATGATAACCATGACATACAGCCAAGGCAGCATTTTATTTGGGGTCTGGAGATATTCTAAAGAAGAAAAAAGTCTGGGTGCTTCTTCTTGGGAAAGGTGACCTGAAGATTTCATTTCACATATTCAGTAGAACAATGCATTTTTATAGAGGTGACTCACTGTTGCCATTATTTGCATAACATTCAACACAGGAGACACAACTCCTTTATAAGACAAGTGCCTTCAGAGGGTCTTGATTCTTCTGTAGGGGATCTTGATTCTTCAGTGCTAACATTCTGAGTTGTTTTGGCAGATATCTTTGAATGTCTACAAGCATCAAGAAATAACTACACTGTGATACCTAAAAAGCAAACTCATTTTTCTTCAGCATATACTTTGGTGGGGTTCAGCCCACTTTATCAGGGGCACAGAACACTGTGTCATTTACTATATTAGCTCATGATTCTGATGGAATGGGTTGCAGTCCACAAGGCTTATGCAAAAGGAAAAAAAGATTGTTTGTTGCTTTTGCTGAAACAAGCCATCTTTCCACCAGCTGAAAGTTGAAGACATAAAGCTTGTGTCATATGTAAGTATAAAGTGGTTTGGTGTGCAGTAGATTATTTTCAGGAGTACCCATGGTTTAGAAAACAGAATGGACATGTATGAACGATATACTCCAGATTTCCAGATGTCTCTTTATCTTAATAAATATAACCAATCAAGAATGGAAAGAAATCATGAAAGTATGAGACAAAAAAAGTTCAGACCATCTCTTCTAGTATCATGGAAGAGATTTATATAATTTAGCATCCATGTGTACACTAGGACGGGGGGGGGGGGGGGGCTCAAAAGACCCAAGGCCAGACACTATATTGTGGGTTGCAATATTGGCCACAGCTTTAATGCAAATATCATAATCATAAATCATATCATCATATAATGTATATGTGTCAGCAAGGAGGAGGATACATGGAGTCCAATGGTTCACTACAAGATAATTGTCTAAATGTAGGTCGGTTAACTTTACTGCAGGGAATTTGAAATTGACTGCTCAATGCATCATGTCCAAAATGGTTTCCTGCATCTGCCCCAACTGTAGACACCCCCACTTTTTCCCTCTAACCACCCCACTGGTGATCTTCCCTCTCCTCAATTTAAGTCATGCCCTATGATCCTTCCACCCCTTCCATATCTGCCACAGGAGGGGTTTTGCCTAATTTGAATGTGCCACTGCAGCAGGAGGGTAATGGAAATCAAGTAAATACCACATTCCTCTGGGGATAGGTGTAGCCCATCACCTCACTTCAGGTGGGCTAGGTCCATACAAATCCCTGATAAGCATGCCAGATCACACAAGAAGCCCATTGTGACACTTTAAAGATTTTTACACCAGTGCTTACCATGGGGTAAGCACTGGGAAAACACTGATAAAACATGTGTGAAAGCCTGATGCACTTCTCAAATGTCAGGGATTCTCAAATGTCAGGGAATTGTCCCCCTGCCTCTGGCATTCTTGAATCATTCACAGAGCAGTAATTTCCTATGAATGCAAATAATCTTCAGATTCTCTACACTGGTGCCCAGGCTTGCTACACCAGCTCACCACAATAGTGGAGTTTATCACATGAGGGATGGGATGTCATTGTCCTGAATCTTCATTTACATGGAAGCAGCCTCTCTGATTGACAAGTGTCTGTTCCCCTGTCAACTAAGAAGAAGCTGGCTGATGGTCCCACGTACTCGTTGCTGAAACAATATCTGGAGCAAGGGGAAATTGCAACAAAGGTCCTGTTTCTTCCTATCACACCGGACATCATGCATGCAAGAAGGTGAGACCATTAATCAATTGCTTCCCAAGTGAGAGTAAAACAGACTCTAGTCGATTACTATAGCTGCTGACCTGTAAGCAGAGATTGGGGTTTCAGCCAGGATTCACTACAGAGCTACATAACCACAGTGGTCAAGTAACATTGTAGTGCATGTTGGATTCCATCCTTTATTTTTCTTCTTCTCCTCAACAGATGATACAATAAGGATATATTGCATACTGCTTTCTTTCCTAATTAAACAAACAAACAAACAAGCAAACAGCTTCATTTATATACCGCTTCATTCCGCCAAAGGAGTGTCTAAGTGGTTTACAATTGTAAGCTATTTGCCCCCCAACAATCTGGGTACTCATTTTAGCGACCTCGGAAGGATGCAAGCCTGAGTCGAGCTTCAGCCCTTTGCTGGTCTTGAACTCACCACCTTATGGTTTTGAGTGAGTGGCTGCAGTACAGGCATTTAACCACTGCGCCACCAGGGCTGATCTGTGGTTAAACTGTTATATATACAGTGGGCCCTCCATGTTTACTGCAGTTAGGGGTGCAGGACCCACATGAAAGTGGGGGGGGGGGGACATAAATAAAAACCTGAGAGAACACCTCTCCAGAAATCTCTTGGTCCACCAGTGCAACTTTACAGCCAGCAGCCAGCAGACACTGACCAAAGAACTACAAAGGCCTAGAGAAGTGATTTCTTTAGAAATTTCTATGTCCTCCAGTGTGCCTCCAGAGTCACATTGGAGGACCTAGAGATTCCTCGATAGAACACATTAATCAAATTCACAAAAGTCAAAGCTGTAAATGTGGAGGGCCAACTGTATGTGTAATACACACACGCACACACACACATGTCAAACTGCTCACTGAGTGCTACCACCATTAAATTATTTCCTGAGAGTTCACAGCCAACTGATTTGTGTCATTAAAAAAAAGAACAATGTATGAAAATGTAGTCTACTTGTTTAACCAGCTGCATGTGAAGCTGCATGTTTCTTCCTCCCCACTAATGCTAAACTCTTTGTGGGTTTTTGTTTAAGCCTAGATTCACTTCTCTCACTGTGTCTCTAGCACAGTAATACACAGCAGTGTCTTCAGCTTTCAGCTGTCCCATATTTAGATAAACAAGCTTTTTTGAACTGTCGGTGGATGTTGTGAATCGACCATTGACTGAAAGTCCATAGTTTGTACTCCCTCTATAAATTCTGGAGACCCACTGCAGCCCTTTTCCAGGAGCCTGTCGAACCCAGTGCATCCAATAGCTGTCTATATTGAACCCTGAATTGGTGCATGTGAGTTGAAGGGAATCTCCTGGTCTTTTCACAGCACCTCCTGATTCTATCAGAGATATGTCTGACTGGACACCTAGGAAGAAAGAAAAGTGACAAGCTTTATTGACATATCACCATTATTATTGCCATCTCTACCATCATCAACATCGTCATTTTCAGCAGCAGCAGCAGCAGTAATAGTAGCTGCAACATTAATTCTACTAGCAGTGTTCTTTAATCAGATTTGGCAGTGCTTACTCTCATCTACTGATATTGCAGAGAATTGTACAAAATACCTTTGAAAAGAATGAGAGAAAAAATGAAATGAATCCAAAGGTCCATTTCCATTTAATTTTTTGGTGGGATGGGGTGGCAACTACCCAGCAAGAATCCTTCTTCGGTGTCAATTTGATCACACCCGAGAAGAAAGGAGAAGTTTTAAAAGAGTGGACTGTCCCATAATTTGCATATCTCCTTCTTTATAAGAGAGGGGTGTGGGTTTGTTATTATTATTATTTTTGAATGCAGACATTAACCTTTGAAGACTTCTCAAGTCCTTCTGCTCTGCTGTTAATTGCTTTTTGTACTATTATTGCTACTCCCTATTCATATAATTGTTGTGTCATGCTGAACTATATAAGTTGAACTCTTACAATATTTCCATGAAACTAAGGGTCCATCTGCAATATAGAAGTAATGCAGTTTGGTACTGCGTTAGCTGCCATGGCCCAATTCTACAGAATTCTGGGATTTGTAGTTTTGTGAGGCACCGGTACCCCTCGGCAGAGAAGGCTAAAAACAAATGTGCAAAACTACAAATCCGAGAATTACATAGGATGCAGCTACAACACTTATAGTGGTGTCAAACCACTTTCTGTGCTATTTTTATTTTTACAGTGCAGATGCACCCCAATTCAGCTGTGTTCAGCTGAAGCAACAAGCAGCACCAAAAAGAGCTTTCAAAATTGGGACCCTGCTTAAACTTTGTGAGTATTGCTGGTACTTAGCTGGCAGGTTGAAGCTGCTCTGCCACTCCTGCTGTCTCTCATCAGGCTGAGAGAAGAGATGGCAGGAGAAACAGTGGTGGTGTTTTCCACAAAAACAAATTTCACTAGTCTTGTTGAAAAGTCTTCTTTGCTTTCCTTGGAAAAAACTTCAGAGGTCTCACTCAACGAAGTTGTTGTTGGTGGTGGTGATGGTTGTGTTCTTTCCAGTCATTTCCTACTTATGGGGACCCTAAGGTGACCCTATCTGTCATGGAGTTTTCTTGGCAAGATTTGTTGAGAGAACATTTGCCATTGCCTTCCCCTGAAGCTGACAGCATGTGCCTTGCCACAGGTCACCCCATAGGTTGCCGGGGGGGGGGGGGGACACTTGAAGTTGTGTGGGCAAGACATGTCTCAGGGAAGGAGAGGAGAGGTATCTGGAGTTGCTTCTTGGAAAGAGTCCTTCACCTTGGAGCAGCTCCTGCACTTAAAATATCTCCGTTTCCCCATCCATGCCAGTCTCCAGTCCAGAACATGTGTCCTCTATAAGCCCTCTACACAAAGACCAGCTGCGCCTCTCTCTGAGAGTCCTTTCTTGCTAGGAAGAAGCCTCTCATTTTGCACCCAATCACCTTGAGAGAAGAAATTGAGCACTGACAAAGCAATGATCTCTTCCCTGTACTGGCCTTTGCCACAGGACTGGCATGGATGAGAGGCTTCTCAGTCACTGCTGAGCCAGCTGCTTGGTTGCTGCTCTCATGGAGACCAAGTACAAGGGGAGCAGCAACCCCTTTTGAACTTGCAGTAGAATAGACCTAATGTGAAGAAATGGGCATTGGAAGGTGAGCAGGCCGTGGAAACAGCCAATCACTGAGCTCCAGGAGTCCAGCCAATGAAAAGCTGGCTGGGCAGGGTTATAAAAGAGCCTTGACAGGGAGCGAAAGGGGGTTTATTTTGTTGGAGTTTTGAAGGAAAGGGACACCTCAGAGGGAGGGTGTGCTCTTAGGGTTCCTGAGGGAACATTTGTAGGTTAGTTATAGACCAGGGAAGGGTCTGAGAAGTCCAGTAGGGACTAGATAGGCTTGAGGGAGTCTAGGAAAGGGACGCTCAGTATAAGCCTGTAGGTGTTAAGGAAGATTTTGGCCATAATACATGGAGATAAGGTTGCCTGAGTGGCTGTAGTGTTAATGTTTGTAACTAAGAAATAAGACAAACAAAGCTTTAGTTATATTTCATAATTTATTTGTTTATTTTACAAATAAACTTTTTTCATGTTTTGAATTACCACGTGGCCTCTGTTGAACTTTTGAAACACGCCACCAAAGATACAGTGGTCCCCCGGGTTACGAAAGTAATCTGTTCCGGATTACCTTTCGTAACCCAGAAGTTTTTGCAACCCAGGGGACCACTTTATTTGCCGGACCGCGCGGCAAATTTAAAGGGGCCACGCGGTTTTTTTTCGGAACCCAGGGTTTTATTCGTAAGCCGGGGCTGTTTTTTGCGGCCCCAGCTCTTTCGTATCCCAGGGTTTTCGTACCCCGGGGGATTCGTAACCCTGGGGACCACTGTATCAGTGCCCCTGAGGAGATAGGTGGTGGGCGAACAAGAGAGGGTCTGTTTGTTCACCACATATTAAAGTGGTGGCAGCGGTTGGATCTAAAAGCCCAGGGTGCTGTCATCCAGAAAACGTACAAGTGAACAAGAAAGTGTTCACTACAAAAGGGTGATAGGGTTTTCACCCAAGAGGAATGGGGGAGGTACCCCAAAAAAGTTTCAGGATCACTGGTATAAAGCTTGACTGTAATTAAATATATTTTCATAAGAAATGTTGTGAAATTTACCATGATCCAAAGAATATGATTAGGCTAACAGGAGTGGAGAGGATGTAAGGTTAATTTAGAAGAGTTGTAGAAAGCCACGAGTTGGAATACAGTACTCCTTATCCAGATTTTTTTTTTTTTTTTTTTGGTCCATGGATTCAAACATCTATGTCTTCAAAATATTTTTAAAATATATTAATTCCAAAGCGTAAACCTCAATTTTGTCATTTTATATAAGGGGGGAGGGCACCATTTTACTAAAGCATTGCATGTAATGGGACATGAGCATCCATGAATTTTGGTATCCACGGAGGGTCCTGGAACCAAACCCCAGCGGATACCAAGGGCTGACTGTATAGTTAACATAAGAGTGAGATTATACATCCACACAAGTTAATTTCCCCACTAAGAAAGTGTTTACCAGAGCAGTGCTTTTTTGTGATAAAATTAGCTCTCTCTCTCTCTCTTTCCCCTCCCCACTTTCCTCTATTGCTCCCAGTTATGATTTATGTCAGTAGCTTAGTTTCTCAGATATCCATGAAATGGAGTGTGAACATCAACAACAGTATATTTGTTCCCTCTGGCTCTCATAATGTGTGACTCATACATGGCTTTAACTGGGTACTGGAGTCTTAAATGTCTTAATGATAAATTTCCAAGGTAACGTTCCTTCCCCTTTTTGTACAGTACTTCTTTTGTTTTGTTTCAATGTGGATTTCGAGCACAGTAATAGCTGGCTGTATCTGCTTCTGTCAGAGAAGTCAGTTCAAGATAATACACATTATTGGAGGAGTCAGCCGAAATGGTGATTCTGCCGTGGAAAGATGGGGCATAGTCTAAGCGCCATTTCGATTTATGCCAGTCTATTTCCCCCAGCCATTCCAGTCCTTTCCCAGGAGATTGCCGGATCCAATCCCATAAGTTGCTCTCAACAGAGCCACCATTGATGGTGCAGGTTAGTCTCAGAGATCCTCCAGGTTTCACGGTTCCTGGTCCAGATTCCATGAGTTGAACACTGGAGTAGACATCTAAGGTTAATGACAAAACATTCATTAATAAAACACTGGCTTTGGTCACATTTTGTTCTTCACGTTTATTTATCTTGGGAGATACTCAATGGTGAGACCAGTAAGGAAAGAAAAAGAAGTGGAAGATTCATGGTGTGCAGAAGATTAATGAGTTCCTTTGATGTGATGGAAGGGATGGGTCTTCATAAAAACCTAAAAGGGAATTTGTTTGTGGATGTTTAAAAGGAAACCTACACAAGCAAAGGATTTGCATATGATTTTCATCTTACTCGGAGAACACTTTATAAGTTAACTCCCAAATGAATCTTGTAAATTATACAATAATCTCTTGTTTGTAGATACTTGTTAGAGGTTTACTGAAAAGCATGGTGGGAGCCCTGGACTTGACTCTTCACTTGTCTATGGAAATTTTCTAGGTGAGCTTGAAGAAATCACACCTTTTCAGCCTCAGAGGAAGGCAACTCCAAAACTCCTCTGATTAAATCTGCCCAAGAAAATCCTATGATAGGATCACCAGAGGTCAGAGTAGACTTGAAGGCAGAGAACAACAACAAGAAGAAATTATTTGAAGCATCAACAATTTTTTGTTGGTTTGTACATATATTGTTGTATTATTAATATCTGGGTGGGGGTTTCTAAATTTTGAATAGCAGCAGAAATAGGACTCCTTTTTGGTGTCCCATCTGTGGCTATGACCTCCCCCCCCCCCCCCCAAAATGTCCCATAGATAACATCATTCTGTTTCACTTCAGGGAATGGTTACCAGCACAAATATTTTCAGTCTGGTCTGTGCCTCATCAAAATCCATCTCCCTCGCTTCTGTAGGATAGAGTCATGACAATTAAAGTGGTGTCAAACTGCTTTAATTCTTTAATGTAGATAATGTAGATACACTCATTAATGAGAATGGACGTTTCCATACATCACAATATCCTTTCCCCAAAAGGGGGGAATTGACTACTGGGAGATTTATTTATTTTGAAATAAATGTTGAGACATCTGCATTTGAAAACTTTTTTGAGACAATTGTGATTGTACATGCTTTGATACACAGGAGTTCACATGCAGACTTTGATACATTCACGCAATCCAGCCCCTTAGTCTGGATTTGTTGGTGCAAACCTGATAGTTTTGCATCTGAGGAAATGGACAGACATCCACAAATGTTCATAATAAAATGTATCTTTAAGTATTAGAACTACCATAATGCTCCTTTTTACATAGCTGGAACACACAGGCACAGGCATCCCTTTATGTGTGTGTGGGATGGGGGAAATCCTTCAAAATCTCTAGATTTGAAATCTGCAGGTTTGGAATATTCTTTTTTTAAAAATGAACAGAATCCAATTCTTAAACATCCCAAGGGACCACCTATCCCACCTAGGTCTTGCAGTTTTCAAAGAGATAGCTGTGTTTGTCTGTTCCACTATTTAAAAGCTTAAAAGGGAGAGGAGAGAAGGAACCCAGGAACATATTTACAAATGATTTATTTCAGCACAAGCTTTTGTGGATTTCAATGCACATCTTCAGATACCATATTAGATTACATGAATTATTCCTTGCAACATGCCTGGCTTCAAGAAGCAACCCTTGATGATTTAACTGGTAGTGTATTGTTTAGCTTTGTTTATTCCTGTGATGGCTTGCTGCCCCCTTGCAACGTACAGGAGAAGGACAATAATTTTGAGTCAAGTTTTTGTCTTGCCAAATACTAGGTTTCCAATCACTGTGTTTTGTAGCACAGTGATACAAGGCTGTCTTCTTCCTTCAGGTCATTCATTTGCAGGAAGAGTGTGCTAATGGAATTGTCTCTGGAGATGATGAATCGGCCCTTAACAGAGTTAGCATAATATATAGTAGTGACATCGATGAAGGCAATGCATTCCAATCCTTTTCCAATAGCTTGTCTTATCCAATTCATCTGTTAGTTGCTGAAAGCAAATCCAGAGCCTTGACAAGACAGACGGAGAGACTCTCCAGGTCTTTTAACATCTCCTCCAGATTCTTTTAGAAGGATCTCTGATTGAACTCCTGGAAAAGAAGAGAGACTATAAATCTCATCGTCTTAACCTCTGCACTGTAATATTTTTGCATGTCCTATGATGCAAGAATAATTACCCTCAATAGCTAATGAAAGTAAAACAAGTTGAACCCACAGTATCGTTTTCCCTCCTTTTATGTTCTGAGATGGACTGACAAGATTCTGTCTCTAGATGCCTTGGACTGTGTCTTGGTGCAACTGAGGAAAGGAAAGATGTATGGCTGATTTAAAGAGGAGGCTGATTTGCATTTACATAGAGCTCAGGATAAAAAATGCAATACCTCACTTGGTCAGGTATTACTTCTTTTTCTATGTACAACAATATATTTGATCCACAAAATGGAGAAATGCAGTGCAGCAAGGTTGTGAGGATTGAACATGAATGATTCTTTTAAAATATATTGGAGAAAAGCAGAATTTTAATAATATTAGTAAAATGAAAAGATGGTATGTTTGTTCCTTGAATTGTCTGCCCTTGCATTTATTCAAAAGATACTTGCAGGGGTTGTCCATATGGGCCAAAAGGCCCAGGTTTTCCCCGGCCTCGTATTGTCCTATTTGGATGACACAGACCAAAACCTGCCAGATCAGATATGGTTCCAAGGGATCCAGACCAATCCCAAGTCCAAAGGGCTTTAATATGGAGTGATTTGACTCCCAGTTTGTTGCAGTGTTTCTTCGAAACTCCATGGCAAAGCCTGGCTGATCAGATGGCTGCATGTGTCCCTTACCCATTGTTGTTACAAGTGAGTAGATACCCAACACTGTGGACCTTATCACATACATTTTTTCCACCGTTATGGGCATGAAAAAGGGACGCTTGGGGCTGCACAAGACGGAAAAAAATGGATTTTACCACACACTGAGGTGTCCTCAAAATGGCCCCAATCCGGCACCCAGCACTAGGATGTTCCCATTCAGTGCTGAGGCACTTTAAATTATTGTTCAGAAGACTTATGTTCAAGCCAAAGGACGCGCCTCAGCACTGACTGGAAAGGAGTGCACAGCAGTAGTGATTCCTGGATCAGTTTGGGGGTCACCCATTCCATGCTGACCCAGGAATTGACCTGAGGGAACACTGGAGCAAGAATAGCATGGGCTGAGCCCTGAGGAGGAAACAAAGAGAAATTATAGGGTTTCTGCTCTTACACAACTTGTTCAATAAATCATGCAAATAATGAGTATGTGTTTTCTTCCATGCTTTTTTCACTGTGGTGTAAAAGGGAAGCTATTTATTATTATTATTATTATTATTATTATTATTATTTATTGTGGTGGTGGTGCACCATCAAGTTGTTTCTGACTTATAGTAACCTTAAGGCAAACCTATCACAGAGTTTTCTTGGCAGAATTTGTTCAGAGAGGATTTGCTTTTGCCTTCCTCTCAGGCTGAGAGAGTGTGACTTGGTCAAGGTCCCCCACAGGGTTTCTGCAACTGAGTGGGGATTTGAACTCTGGTCTCCAGAGTTGCAGTCCAATGCTCAAACCAGCCCACCCATTCTATGTATTTCTTGAAATTGTAGTTTACCCTTCTCCCTTAGAGAGCTCTAGTACCACAACAGACTACAGTTCCCAGCATTCCATAACACTGAGCTCTGGCAGTTAAAGTGATGTCAACCTGGATTATTTCTGCAAAGCAGATGCAGCCTAAGTGAAGCAAGAAGATATCAGCAGAAAGGCCTTCCCTCTAAAAATAAATAAAATAAATAAAAATAAAAAATAAATAAAAAACATTAAACCATAAAACAGATCTCCTTGTCTCTTTCTCGCTTACATACGTCTTTTGTTTTGTACACTGTTGGGCTAGGAGGTTATTTGCTATGTTCTTGTATCAGGGGAGAAAAAAGTGTTCTGTGCACCTTCTCTTGAAGTTCAGTGTTGCTTTTGGAAGCTGTTTCTCCATTTTAACAACATTGTGGTTTGGTCTCCACTATCTGCAAATATTTTCCTGAGTCATTTCACTAGAAAGGTTTTTGCACCAGTTCTAATATTCTTTCTTTCACTGTGTGCCTTGCACAGTAATACACGGCACTATCCTCTGGAGTCAGGTTGTTCATTTGCAAATAAAAATTGGAGCTGTCCTTTGATGCTGTGAAGCGCCCTTGGATGGCAGGCAAATAGTAGTTGGTTGCTGAAGATTTCCAGTAGCTCAATAACCACTGAAACCCCTGCCCTGGCTTCTGTCTTATCCAAGCCATGTACCAGTCATTGAGCACAAATCCACTGGTGGCACATTTCAGTTGAACTGATTCTCCAGGCTTCTTCAGTTCTGAACCAACTTGGGTCAGAACAACACTCTGTGCATTTGTTCCTACCAAGCAGAAATTAAAAACAGAAACAAATGAGAGTTGTGATATGTCATATTAAATCATGTCAGAATTGTGCACATACTGCACATATATTCAGAGAAAATTAGCACCCAGTTACATTTTTAAGCAATTACATTCCTCCCATTTTTTTAGCAAAAGAAAAAAAATACCTCCCAAAATTGCTATGATAAGTATCAAATGGAGCCAGCATGACATTTTCCCAAGCATTTGGGAGATACTTTGAAGGAAATGGCTTCAATGTTTTTAGGAAAAGGGAGCTAGAACTCAATCTTCCAAATGCACCTTGGGTGCAATGAGGAAGGTTTATAGTGACAACTGTTACCAATATTTGCATAAGAAACAAAGAGCCTTGTGGCACCTTAATGCCCAACAAGTTTTTGTTGTCTGATTTTCCTGAATGGAAGCCCACTCCAGATGGATCAATATTTGCATTTTGTCTAAGCGATGGTGCAAGCTTCCTTTATAAAACCAGTCTATCTTCATAATGTGTGTTTCATTTCAAGGTGGTCAAATGTAGTTTTGTCTTTTTAGAATTTGGATAAAGTATCACATTATTTTTTAAAAAGCAAAAAGCAACATCCTTTGTATGATTCTTTCTCTGCATCTGGACAATTTGTAAGGATTGGGTGGGGGAGCTGCAACCTTTCCCTCGAATATTTTTTATTAAAAAAAATAAATGAAAGGAGTGCACAATGATATTTCAGGTATGCAAGGTCTGTTTCTTGCGTACTATTTTTGATAATTTCTTGCATACTAATTTTTTGATATTATCCTAACTGCTTGGCTGAGGTATCCAATCTGTTATGGAAGGCATAGTTCAAGGAGCTACCAGAAAGAAGGCCGAGTCTAGTAGGCTACATCATTACTAGCATTAGTGTACAAATAACTTTGTTGTGGTGTTGCTGTGTGCCTTTGGACTCTTTCATACAAGGCTAAATTGGAAGTATAATTTAAGGTCAATTCGAATGCAATCATGGGTTTTATGTTATTGCAAATTAACTCTTCGCACGCAAATTCGGGCAAGAGGGAAGCCAATTCGAATGCAATCATGGGTTTTACCTTGTTGCGAATTAAAGCTTCGCATGCAAATTCGGGCAGGAGGGGGTCATTTTCGGGTAATGGGAAGTAATTCCGAACGGAGCAGGGGTTCATGTAAATTCGCTAAACAAGCGAATTTACATAAATCCGCATTGGCTCCATTCGGAGTTGGGAGAAATTCCTCCCCGTTTGAAAGAGTCCTTTGAGTCATTTCTGACTTAGGGCAACCCTAAGATGATGTTATCAGGGGGCTTAGAATATGTGACTTGCTCTAGGTCACCCAGTGGGTTTCCATGGCTGAATGGGGAATCAAATCCTAATCTCTAATGCTCAAAACACTACACCATGGTGGCTCTCGCGCATAACTTTAACTCCATTTAATTAAAAGGAATATTTTCCATTATGCAGAGTATTCATGGAATTGCATTACTTTCACACAAACACTCATCGAGTTTTTTTGTGGGGTTTTCAGACTATGTGGCCATGTTCTGGAAGAGTTTATTCCTGACGTTTCACCAACATCTGTGCCTGGTTTATGAGGCTATATTTGATTGCTTGGATAATTTATTTATAATAAGAATGAGTACAATGAAATACTGAACCCACTTTAAATATGATCGTGACAGTCTCTGGAATCCTGGGCATTGTAGTTTAGAGTAGTTTTTGTTCAAATTGATGAATTTAATTAGAGTCTGAGGAGGCAGATGACAAAGAAAATGTTTTATAAAAAAAAAACAGCGCTTCATTTATCCACTGTTTGATAAAGTCCAAACTAAGGCTGCGTTCACACTGGAGAAATAAACCGGTTTAAGTGCCATGGCTCAATGCTGTGAAATTCTGGCTCCGCTCTGGACCCCACAACAAACTACAATTCCCAGAATTTCACAGCATTGAGCCATGGCACTTAAACCGGTTTATTTCTCCAGTGTGAACGCAGCCTAAATTTAATGGGAAAATTCCCGCAATGGAAAAAGAACAAAACTAGTGATACTGGAAAGGCAAAAAGAAAGAAGATGATTCCAAACCTTTCTATTACTTTCAGATATGCACCTTGCCTTTGGATTTCCTTCAAAGCATGCATCATTTTGGTCTGATATAATGTAACTTCATCGTGTCATGATTTTTAGGTAGTCAAAGTTTAACTGCATTGCGTTTGTAGTTATATTTGTATTATTAATAGTATTTGATCAAGATATGAAAATTATTTTTTTAAAAGATAAACTTCACTCAAATATATCCTTAGGCATGATATAATCTATCTGAATATAATGCTGATCTGAATCCTATATCACTCTCTGCATTGTGTATCATTGTCTATATATGGCTACATAGCCCAAGCACTATCTGCACTGTCGAAACAATAAATCGTAGGATTTATAGTTCAGTGAGGCACCAGCACTCTTTGGCAGAGAAGGTGAAAAACCTTGTAAAACTATAAATCCCAAGTCCCCTGGGGGGGGGATGGGATGACAGGGATTAATTAGGACAGATGGAGGGTTGCACAGGTTGATCTGCTTTAACCATCTCTGTTTTGCTATTCACACATGCCCATTCCCATGAAAGAGTGAAGTTTACCTTGCCTGTTGTAGGCAGGGACACACAGATTATTATATTATGTTATATCATATTAGTTTTGCTGCTACTACAGCTTTCCTTTACCATTGAGGAAGACTTTTGTCGAAACATGTTTGAATGTTTCGATACTTTTTACTCTTAATACATTTTGGAAGTTTAGATGCTCCCTGTCTATAATGCATTGTTGTACAGTGTATTGCACTGTTTATACACTGCTTATCTTAATGTAAGGGAATGCTTTGTCACTGCATCATCAGAATATTTTAGATATTAAAACTTTTTTTTTAATGTTTTACTCTGTTTTTCCTAGACGTGTCTGTTTGTTATACATCCCCAAGGTCACCCAGTGGGTTTCCGTGGCTGAGATGGGATTTGAACACTGGTCTCCAGAGTCCTAGTCCAGTGCTCAAACCCACTACACCACACTGGCTCTTCTGCTGCTGAATATGTGCTTTTGGACAAATAATGTTTATGGATCAGTGCCTGAGGAAATGAGTAAGAAGAAACAAAGACATGTTTCCAACTACAATTCACAAACACAAGGCTGAATGAAATTTGCTCCATTAGAAGGGTAGTTTTTGAGCTGCCTCTGAGTGGGTTTTACTCAATGTGTCTCTTGCACAGTAATAGATAGCTGTGTCTTCAGGCTTTAAGCCATTCAGTCGAACAAACACCTGGCCTTTTGAATTGTCCTTGGTGATGCTGATCCGATTTTGGAGAGCACTGTTATAGTCAGGGCTTGAAGTACGCCAGGCAGTCCCCATCCATTCCAGGCCCTTTCCTGGTGGCTGACGGACCCAGCTCACTGCATAGTCTGTTAGAGAAAATCCAGTCACTGTGCAGGTCAATTGTAGGGACTCTCCAGGCTTCTTCAGACCACCACCAGATTCTGAGAGTGTAATCTGGGAGGAGATGCCTGTATGTATGAGAGGAAAGAAATTGAAATATATTCTTTCTTTCTTTAAAGTAACATAAGAGAACAGGACAAGAAACATTTGCATTGTCTATATAAAGAGAAAATGTGGGTGTTCTTACATGGAGTTAAAATCATTAGGATATTTATCAAGACTGTGAACTGCAGGCCTTCCATCAGTGGGTAGAGATTTTAGGACCTGGAAGGCAAGCGTATTCAAGCAATTATATTGAACTGAGAGGACTGTTGATAAATGTTTCTTTTAATGATGAACACCTTAAAGGTGATTTGCATAATGCAAAGTATGCTGCCAATATCAGGGACAGATCTAGCTGAGGTTCAGCACAGGTGTGGGAGGGTTCAGGTGAATAAGTAGGGGCTGGTATCCTCTTGGAGAATTATGGTGGCATACGTTGGACTCATGCTATCACAGTTGTGTTTTTGGCTTGTTGTGGAGGTCAACATTCTGTTTCAACTAAGCAACACCCCCAACCCATCACTGAAGCATCACAGCCCATCTTCAACATGATCATTTCCATGTTCTTGTACAGTGTCAGGCTACTTTTCTATAGTTGGACACACTGTAAAGAAGTCATCTGCAGGGATCTCCCAAGAACTTCTGGTGGTCTCCACAAATGCCTGTCATTGGCAAGCTGATAGGGGGAAGCTATCCTGACAGATATTTGACCCTGAAACCATATAGAGCTTTAAAGATAAGCACCATCACCTAGATGCAAGTGGCCCTGAAGCTGATGCCTTAGGAAAGTCCATACACCTCACCCTATCTGATGAGCTCCTTCACTTTTACTAGTCTGGTCCTATTTAGGAATGGGTGAGAATATTCCATAATTTAAGAAAAGTGTACCCTTTAGAGTCATGCCTCATTTGTGTAATGCATGTTTTCCATATAAAGGATTTAAAGGAACAGGATTGCCATAGGAGTAGGGCAAGCACTGGGGTTTCTGGTCCAGTTCAGCATAGACCTTGTCTGCATGGCAGGATACTCCAAGGGCAACCATGGATATCCTGTCCCTGGGTTTCTTGTCCTCCCCTCCCTACCTGGCCCTCCATTAAGATGTGGGGATGGCTGTGCACCTCCTGTACATCCTGCTGAGCCAGCTGGCTTTGCTCTGATGTCAGAACAAGGTGTTATCATGTGGCTGGACACCTGGTTCTGACCTAAGAGCAACTGGCAACAGTGATGGACACAACATGCAGTTCAGTGGGACATGTATATGAACAGGTGCCTTGGCATCAGAACATAGGCCTCTGGATCTTCCTAGATGATTCAGAAAAAAGATTTATTTTTTTAATGCATGTTAAGGTGCTATACCCCAATTCTTGTGCTGAACATGCTGGACATCATCTGTCCTGTCTACTGTACGTCGTCCAGACCCTGCAGAGAGAAAGGGATGCCTTTTTCATTTGGCGAATGCAGACAAGGCTGGAGAGATGAGGGACGGAGTGGTGTGGATACATAAAAGCAGCTGGAGATTCAGTGTTTTAGGCAATAAAAATAGACTATCCATTAGAAGAGGACTTCTGAAACACCTGCTTCCTGTGGTTAGAGTAGATTTCCCTCTCTGTCCTTTCTCTTAATTTCATTTTATATTGCTAAGACATTCTACAGATTTGACAGATTCATTGAACGTGAGCGCCACCCCCTGCAAATTCTTATACTGCAAAAGCTTTTTGATTGATTGATTAATTAATTGATTGATTGCCTTTTTTTCCTAATACTAGGGATGCTAAAGCCTGACTTGTCTTGTCTTTGCATGGTGAAAATGGAGGTTTGGCTAAAAGCAAAACAAACACACACACACACACACATGCACATACACACACACACACAAATGAGCAAAAATTAAATTAAATTAAAACCCCAACTAACCTCTTCTCTCAAGATAGCATAACAAGCTATTTTGGGGTTGAAAAATTGAGAAAATGGGAGCATTTTTGCAAGTGCAGTGGGTCCTTGGTATTCACTGGGGTTTGGTTCCAAGACCCCCCCCCCCCATACAAAAATCTGTGGCTGCTTATGTCCCATTGAATACAATGGCCAAGTAATATGGTGTCTCTTCTATAAAATGGCAAAATCAAGATCTGCTCTTGAGATGTTATATTTTTTAAAATATTTTCAAGCCATGGGTGGTTGAACTGACTGTAATTTTTTCTTAGTAATAGAAAATGTAATAACTGTTGCCTAGGAAGTAAATTATAACAAATATTCTGTGTTCTCTGTTGATTCACTGTTGTTCCCTGCCTCAATCCATGGGGAGAAACAGTTAAGAATAATAATAATTATTATTATTATTATTATTTTCAGTTGATCAATGAACACTACTAACAGTAAAGTATTTCCTGATTCGCAGGAGGCTGATTTGTGTAATTTTTTTTTTAAAAGACCTATGTACAAAAACCACATTGTGGTCTGCTTGATCGACCAGCTGAGAGACCAACAAATAAATACTCCCTCTCTGGGAAGCTGCAAGCATCTCTTGCCAACTTCTGCTGACCTCTTTGTGGGTTTTTGTGTAAGTTCAAATCCACTTTCATTCACTGTGTGTCTAGCACAGTAATACACAGCAGTGTCTTCAGGTTTCAGCTGTCCCATATGTAGATAAACCAGGTTTTTTGAGCTGTCTGTGGAGGTTGTGAATCGACCATTCACTGAAGGTCCATAATTTTTATTTCCGCCTTTAATTTCAGAGACCCACTCCAGCCCTTTTCCAGGGGCCTGCCGAACCCATTGCATCCAATAGCTGTCTACACTGAAACCTGAAGAGGTGCATGTGAGTTGAAGAGAATCTCCAGGCCTTTTCACATCACCTCCTGATTCTATCAGAGAAATGTCTGCCTGGACACCTAGGAAAAAAGAAAAGTGACAAGCCTTATTGATGCATCATCATCATCACCACCACCATCGGTTGTAATACTAGCAGCAGTATAGTATTAATATCATTTAATCAGATTCTGTTGTGGTTCATATTTCTAATGTTTTTGTAGACAGTTGTATGAAATACCTTTGCAAAGTAAGACAGTAAAAATGAAAGGAATCCAAAGGTCCATCCCTGCTCTATTGTTTGGAGAGAAATTCTCTGTTGAATGAGATGACAGCTGTCCAGAAAAAAAATACTTCTTCGGGATCAATTTAATCATGCACATGAAGAGAGGCGAAGTTTAAAAGACTGGCCTGTCCCATAATTTGCATTTCTTCTTCTTTATATGAGAAGGGAGGTTGGTTTATTTTTTTGAAAGCAGAGATTACAGTTTGAACACTTCTCAAGATCTTCTACTTTACTGCTTCTGCAATACATGCAACTGCCAACTTCTATTCATATAATGGCTGTGCCATGATCAAAATATAGGAGTGTGTCAGCTCTACAGCAGGGCCACAAAACTCCTTCAGCTGAACTCCAAATGAATTAGATGAATTCAGGACCATTGAAACTAATAACTGAAAGATCACTGATAGAGATGGGTGAAGGGTTTGACTGGTTATTAATTATTGGATTTGGTCTGTCTGCTGTTATTTTTTTTTTTTTTAAAAGAAAAATGTTTCCTGACTTTTGAAAATGAAAAATTGCTTCGCTTAATCTTCTGTTTGCCTTTCTCATTAACTGGTTAATATGAATTAAGGATATAAACTTTTGCATACAGGTTGAGTCTCCTTTATCTGCAATTGGGAAATGTTCCAAAATTATCCACATTTTGAGAGTGACACCTTTGCTTTCTGGACACAAACTTTGTTTCATGTACAAAATTATTTTTAAAATTATATAGACTAGGCTGCATTATGGATTTCTTCATTTTTGTTTTGTCATGCCTTCTCATGATATGTGCAAAGTACAACAGTCTCAGTTTTGTCTTCTACTTTTTTAAGGGGAAGTGAGGTGGGTATGTTTGGAGGATTTTAACAGTATATGTTTTTAATATGTTGTACCCCGCCCCGATTGTTTGTTCAGAGGGGCAGGTAAGAAATAATAATAATAATTATTATTATTGAGTTTAGACTTTATTTGCTCTGGGTCCCATTCATCCATCTTTTTAGTAGTCTTTGATATGTGTACAATTCTTCCCCAACACCACATTTCAAAATTTCTCTTCTTTAGCTTTCTTGGCTGTCCACCTTTTACAGCCATACATAGAAATGAGAAATACTATGGCATAGACAATCCTAACTTTAGTATTCAATTATATACGAGTATCTTGTCTAATTTCTCTGTTCTTGACCTTCCAGGTCCTAGTGTCCTTTTGGTTGTTTGACTCCAGTCTCCACACTTGATGCTTATATGCTTTTTCTGGTACTGCTTCTAAAAAGATAGTTCTTACTGCACTTACTGTATAGTAAAGTATATTGAATTGATCAAGCTTTGAGCCACACCATTACATAAATAACTGGCTTTTTTATGCAGCCCTTATGATAGTGATTCAAATTTGGAGCACACTGTTAGGAAGTGTTGCCATCGCAACACTTCCTAACTGATTGGTGACTTCAACCAACAGCACATCTTCATATCACTTCATACTACTGCCCAGTCTACCATTCTTTGGCCATGAGTTGGGAACGGAGAAGGAATATTTACTAGGCAGAGCTTAGAAAGTTTCCTTTTAAGATTATATATATCTTCCTGAATCTCCAGTCAATGTCCATGAAGCCATATGGGTTTTTGGTACTCTGATTAAACAGTAACAACAACCAAACACTTCCAATATCTACAACTGGTGGTTTTTGGACTTTTCTGAATTTCTCTCTATCTTATCACTTGTATTACTGGCTTGAGTCACCCTGTCCTCCTCTTCCTCCTGTTCTTTGGCATATTTTGGCTTGGATTTAATTGATCGATAACTCTGAGACAGCTAGACAGACATTTAGCTATAGAGGGAAAGCATTGCAGTTGATAATTTGAAATCCCTAATTTCACCTCAGATGGTTAATATCTTTTGGATTGGCTGTACTAATTGAAGTTAGGGAAATGTGAAAATCTCCCAGACTCTCAAAACATTCCAAATGTAATCCTTTAAATGGAAGAAAATGGAGCTTTTGTAGCATCATGGACCATGAGTGCCACCATCAGCAATGTTTCCTCTATGAATTATGTAGCAGAAGGTATTTCTTTGTGGTTGTTGTTTGTTTTTGTTTGTTGGGGGGGTTGCTTTGTTTTGTTTTGATGCACATGAATCCTTATTTGCACAGGAAACATGGAAATCCAGACCAGATTTCCATTGTTATTTTAATCCAATGCAGAAACATTCATCAGTGTTCTCTATATTTTCAGCCTCTAATTTGCAGATAGAGATCTGACCTATCTATTGGAATTGTGAGACAGCCTTGAGTTACAGAATATAAATGGCTCCTTGTTTCCCTATGGGAACCAACCACTGTTTTCTTTCTTTCTTTGTACTTCTTGCGACCTCCTTGTTTACATCAATTGTATGGCTCCCTTTTAACCTTTCAAAGTCCTGGGCTAAAGGGTTAATGTTATTGCTACAGTGTAGAACTGCACCTTTGGTTTTTATGGTATGCTCTGAACAAATGTGGTTGATCCTTTTTCGTATTGTGCTTAAGGACATCACCAGGGACTATCCATTTTGACCTCTATAGGAATTGTTTCTGGTTTTGGCTCCTGACCAGACAACCTTACCTGCGCTATTGCTTGTCATGTTATTCTACATGCAACTCATGCAGTGATGACATTCAAAATACAATAGAGACACAAGAATGTAAACAGAATGCATTGGGCCCATGGGGAATTTGGAAGGGAAACCACCAATGTAAACAAGACCTTATTTAAACCTGTGAAATAATAGACTAGTATAATAGCCTTCTGGTGGATTTTGCTGTTTTCGTGGTGACTAATCACTGAAATATACTGTAAACAGAGAGTAAAAACAGATAACTAAACTAAAAATAAATAAATGAAAAGGAACAGTTTTGAAATATTGTACAAAAATGGACAAATTTTCCTGCTTTTCATGAAGAGTGGTTTTTGTACTGGCTCTGAGCAAGATTACTTCAGTGTGCATGTCTTGCACAATAATATACAGCAGTGTCTTCGGGCTTCAAGCTGCTCAGTTGCAAGAACACCTGCTTGTTTGAGTTGTCCTTTGTAATGGTGATCCGTCCTTGGAGAGCACTGTTATACCTAGCGGTTCCATCATGCCATATAGCTCCAGTCCACTCCAACCCTTTTCCTGAGACCTGATGAACCCAATCCACTGCATAGCTGGAGTCTGTTAAAGAAAATCCAGAGACTGTACAGATGAGATGCAGAGTCTCCCCTGGCTTCTTCATGCCGCCACCAGACTCTGTGATGGTAACTTGGGAAGAAATATCTGCAATGGATTAGAGGGACGGGGAGGATAAAAATAAGAGGAAATATTAGACAAAGCAATTTCAAAGAAATGGCATGGTACTGTTTTACAATACAATACATAAAGAGCCATTGTAGGAGGTTTTTTTTCTCACATGTAGGGAAGATAACAAGGAAACTTATCAAGAGTTTCATTTCCATGACAAACTGACTATTGGCAACAATCCTCAAGGCTGGAAACGGAAGCAGATTGTGTTGATGACAATGGATTCCCTGCTTCACATGCTTGACTTCCCTTTAAAGAAGGCCATATCAGAAATATTTGCATGGCTCCACTAACTTTGCTAATATAAAGCAGTCACAGTCTCTTACTAAACCATGACAAGGAATGGGTGAGTTCAGCTAAGAACAATACTCTCAAATGCCCTTCCTACAACTGCCCATTTTCTCCATTCAGTGCTGTAGGACACCAAGCCACACTCAAACAACCTAAATATAAGCACATGTACAAATGATTCAGAACAGTGTAGTATTGCATTCTGATTTCATTTTGCAGGCTTCATGAGCAGAAGAACTCTAATACTCTGACAGCCGGCAGCTGTCAACTATAGACTTAATTCAGGGTGCATCTAATGGTAGAAATAATGTAGTTTGATACCACTTTAACTGCTGTGGTTCTGTCCTACAGAATCCTGGGCTCTGTAGATTTGTGAGGCACCAGCGTGGTTTGGCAGAGAAGGTTAAAGACCTTTTAAATCTACAAATTCCATAATTTCATAGGATGGAGCTACCACACTTAAAGTGGAGTAAATTATTTATGTGGTACAGATGCACCCTTAGTGGGTGAGGAAAACTCAGCATGAACTTTGCATATGATCTCTGGACCCTCATGCATGGTTGCTGAAAACCACCAGCAAATATTTGAAACTCTCTGTCATTTTTTTTAGTGTACATAAGACCTGCAAACATTCACTCCATCACAAATCAGCTCCTGTTGCTCCATATTATCCTCCCATGCCCTAAAATCTCTAAGCCCTAAAAATGTCCTTTCTTGGCTGAAAACCAAAACTGGGAGTATCATTCTGTCACTTCCATTTGTACAAGGAAGGACGTTGCAGACAATTGTGTGAGGAGAAAGGAAATGGCTCACATGTCCCATCCTGCTACCTACTCCTGGTGTCTTTGCTGTCTGAATTTGTATAAGACCATTTCTCTTCTCTCTTATGAACTCTGACCAATATTCTGTAAGTCTTAAAGCTCCAAGATCCCTCTCTGACCATCCTGAGGTTCATATGACAAGCTTTCTCCAGTGGGTAATGGTGGCAGGAACAGTGCTTTATGTACCACTCAAACTATTCTGCATGTCATCCCACCCCGGATCACATTAGATCCCACTGATTTTTCATTCTCAATATTTTTTATGTGTAAGATCCCAACAAAGCCAACAAGGAGGAGCCAACAAGGCACCAACAGAAAATCCAGTATTTTTGTCCCCAAAAATACTTTCGAGATAAGGAGGCACTTTCACCAAGATTTTGGGCTCCTTGGCTATCCTAGGTCCAAAGAGGTCCTGATTACTTTCTGATTTGTTTGTTTGTTTGGCAGACATCTTCTTTCCTAAAATGGCCTGTTGTTGTTGTTGTTGTTGTTGTGGTTGTTGTTGTGTGCCTTCAAGTCATTTCCAACTTATGGCAACCTTAACGTAGTCCTACCATGGGGTTTTCTTGGCAAAATTTCTTCAGAGAGTGTTTGCCTTTACTTCTTCCTGAGGCCCACCACACCCCCTCGTGATGCCGTTGGTGGGTCCAAAACATGGCAAAATGACCCACACTTCATAAAGGGTATTTGGTGGCATTTAATTTCAAAAAGAAAATTCAAAAAGTGTTCTTTTTGATCACTGTGAGGCCCTGGCTTTTACACAAGGGCTACTGGTGGACTATAGTTTGTGGCAGGATCTTTTTGCAGCTGTTACCCACAAACAGATGAATGACTAATGCTAAGACTGTAGAAAGAGTTGTTTTTTGTATTAACATCAAGAAAGTTTTACTCAGTGTGCGGCTTGTACAATAATACAAGGCAGTGTCTTCAAGCTTCAGGCCACTTTGTTGAAGGACCACCTGGCTTTTTGAGGTGTCCTTTGTGATAGAGATCTGATTTTGGACACCGCTCTTGAAGTAAGTGCTTCCATCATACCAGATTTCTCCAATCCATTCTATTTTCTTTTCTGAGGGCTGACGGACCCAACCCACTGCATAGTTTATATCTGTTAGTGAAAATCCTGACACTGTGCAGGTTAAACGCAGAGTCTCCCCTGGCTTCATTACACCACCACCAGACTCTTCCATGGTAATTTGAGAGCAAACATCTGCAAGAGGTAGAAGAAATAACAGAGAAAAGGAATAAACTCAGAAAAAACACCCAAATATTACAGGGAGGGGGAGTGGACTGCTGCATAAAAGGCAATGGAAGCTTTTCTTACATGCAGGAGAGATCATTATGAGAGTTATCAAGAGACATATTTCCATGCCTGCCTGACTGTTGTCAACCATTTCTAGGGTCTGAATTTGATCAGATTCAGGTGAGGGCTGTGAATTATTTCCCTCACCCTGTGACTTCCCTTTAAAGAACATCACAGCAGTAAAATTTGCATAATTTTACCAAAGCTATCAATATAAGACCACCACTAAACAATAATAATGGGTGCAGGCATAGAAATCTCAAATATTCATGGAATTGCAGAACTCAAATAGATTGCAAGGGCCATCTACTCTAACATCTGTGTAGATCTTCTGGCTTTTGTAGGAGAAAGCTAATGAATACTCAGAAAGCATGATATGACAGTCGTTCTATCTTTTAATATATACACATATGAAAAATATTTTGTATACTGTGTCATGAGCTCACACTTCAACCTTCATGCATATTAGAATCAATACTTCTCTCTCCCTTGACAATTTTTTAGCCTTCTTCAATTACTAGTTTGGCACCTGTTACCCAAATCCCTGCTAATGATGACCCTTTCACACAATCCAGTTTAATGATTTAGATACAGTTAATTTTCTTCAGTGCAAGAGCAAAGTACAAGTAGAAATGGCTCCCATCTAGGGACAGGTGAGAAATTTTGCAACATTTGGTCTTCTTCACAATTTGAATAGATGCTCTTATTGAATTTGGTTAATGCAGACTATTAAGACCTTTGTTGTCATTGTTGTGCCTTCAAGTTTTTTTCTGACTTATGGTGACCCTAAAGCAAACTTATCACAGGCTTTTCTAGGGAATGAAAGCATTTGACTTGCCCATGGGTTTTCATGGCCATGTGGACAATCCAATATTCAAACCATGTTACTGCTTGCATTCCCATTAAGATCTTTACTTATTCGGATTGCAACCCAGCCACCCAAAAACACGGTGTGCATTCATTATTGTGCAATATCACAATAAGCAGACATATTGACAAATGTACAATCAGTTGCACAATTTGATATTCAGCAAAACAGTGGCACAGCACAGCCATCCTATAACTATGTGAGTATAGACTGACACTGTTCCAACATGATGTAGGCTCATTGCTTCAATGAGAATTGACTGAAAGATTTCTACTTCCCTAGGGGTAGGACTTATAAAACTGAAACAGTTTCATAGAAACTTGTTTCTGCATTGCAGCTAGCAGCATTATCTAAAATAGGAATCACATTTCCTTTCCCTTTCCATTGAGGTGAGCTTACTCTGTTTTAGCATTAGCCTTCATGTCTGGCAGAGCTGCATCTCATGAAGTACACTGTTGTCTACAAAATCTACAGATAGTTTTGTTGTTTGTAGGAGTTGGATTACCTAGACCACTAAGTTCTGTTATTAAAATTAGAGCTCTCAGTCTCCCACCTCTTCCTTCCTCTCCAACATGTAGTTTCTACCAAGCACTCTATTTTGATGCATTATACAGAACGTGAGTGCCACCAACAGTATATTCTTTTTTCTGAACTTGCACAGCAGAAAATATTTTCTAGCCCTCTAACCTATTTTATCATTTGTAGCAATTAGAAGAACTACCTTTTTCATTTGTTTATTACTCTGAAAGCAATTCTATGATTTTTGTCAAGGAACATATGAGCTTAAACATATGAGGTTGTTGTACTACAAATTCAATTGTATGTCATTTTTGTCTAGGTTCTCTGGGTTGTTTGAGTGGTAAAAGGAGTATTTCTTATAAATGGGAAGGAAATTTCTTATAAATGGAAAGTTGTTGGTCCCCCCCCCCCTCTTCTTTTCCATCCAAACAGTTCTTTTTACTATGGTGGGGTGTCACCACACAAATCCCATGAAGCTAATCCCATGATCTGTCAATGAAACTGAAGGCATTGTTTTCTAAATGTCACTGGACTGTAACTCTCATTGACACGAAGAAGGTCAATAGAGAGGGATAAGAGGGATTTGGAGGGACACCTTTTTGCTATCTCTGCTCTATGTGCCTTACTTCTGTAGTGGGTTTGTGCCCGTGCATTATTTCTACAGTGTAGATGCACTTTACGATCATGAATTCTAGCCTAAGATTAAAATATTATTATTACACTGAGAGGGGAGCACTATTGAAATAGGTATGCCTTACAGGTTTGGTAGTCAAATAGTACATGTGGAGTGCAATTGCTTGACATGTTCACTTAGTCCTGTTAACTGCTATGTTGGGTGGGATGGACCATAATTTAGTAGCAGAGGACATGCCTGTGATGCTGGTATCTCTGGTTGAATCCATTTTAAAAGATCTCATGTGAACGGGCTGGCAAACAGCTTTTGTCAACAACCTAAATGGCCTTTGCCTGTCAACATAATCACTAGTTCTCTGGGCTATATAGGCCAAGAGAACTATTGTGGGTAGAGAGTCTGGTCACACTTACCAAATCGAACCAAAAAACCAAACAAAATTAAACCAAATACAGTGGGCCCTTCGTATCCGCTGGGCTTTGGCTCCAGGATCTCTCATAGATACCAAAATCTGTGGATACTCGAGTCCCATTATACATAATAGTGTAGTAAAATGCTGTTCTGCATATAAAATGTCAAAATCAAGGTTTGCCATTTGGATTTTCTTTCAGGGGTATGTTTTCAAGCCATTGATGGTTGAATCCAGATGCTGAGACTCAAGGTAGAAATAATCCAGTTTGAAACTGCTTTAACTGCCTGGGCTAAGGACTAGGGTATTCTGGGAAATGTAGTTTACTGTGGCACCAGAGCTTTCTGACAGAGAAGGCTCAGTGTCTTAGTTCCCAGAATTCCCTAGCATCGAGCCAGGGTCTCAAACTGGATTATTTCTGCAGTGTGTTTTGGACCTTTGTCGTTTTGGAGGGTTCACTGTAGTACGTGCACCCAGACTCTCTACCCTTTTAATAAGACAGAAATAGTTGCAAAATAAAAATAATGGTGCCCTATGAACTGTCTGCATTTCTCTCTAAGAAAACATGCTTTTCTTTTCAGTTGCACACAAACCCATGAATGACTTTTTTCCCCCTAGAAAGGGAAAGATAGTTTTTGTTTTGTTGCTAAGAAGGATTTCCTCAGTGTGTGTCTCACACAATAATACACGGCGGTGTCTTCAGGCTTCAAACCACTCAGCTGAAGGATCGCCTGACTTTTTGAGGTGTCTTTTGTGATGGTGATCCGATTTCGGAAGACACTGTTATAGTAAGTGTCCCCATCACCCCAGATGTGTACAATCCACTCCAGATGCTTTGCTGCATGCTGCCGAATCCAGCCCACTGCATAGTTTCCATCTGAGAGGGAAAATCCAGAGACTGTGCAGGCTAGATGCAGATCTACTCCTGGTTTCTTCACACCACCACCAGACTCTGTAAGGGAAACCTGGGAGGAAATGTCTGTGCAAAGGGGAAAAGAATGGGGGAGGAAGGGAGAGAAGAAAAATTATAAGGAAGATTTTCAAAGAGACTTAAATTTTAATTTCACAGAAATACTATTAACTTAAAGAACAATCAGGGTATATTTTCTTACATGCAGGGAAGACCATTAATAAGATTATAAAGAGCCTCAGTTCCATGACTGGCTGTTGAGAACAACCCTCAAGGCGGAACATGAACCAAATGGACTTCAGGATCATCAACTCCCTGCCCTCAACCTGGAACATCCTTTTAAAGAAAGATGCACCAGAACGATTTGCATAACATCCCAGATACTAGCAATATAACAAAATCTCTGGCTGCACCAGCACTGAAGAAATAATTAAGTTTGACTCCACATTTTATTTATTTGTTAGAGTATTTATACCCCACCCTTCAGCCTTAAAGGCTATCAGAGCGGCTTACATTTATTATTTTTAATTAGATGGTTCCCTGCCCTCAGGCTTACAATCTATATTTAACTACCATGGCTCAGTGCTATGGAATTTTGGGATTTGTAGTGTTATGAGATATTTATTCTTCTCTGTCGCCACAACAAATTACAAATTCCATGGTTCCATAGAATGGAGTCACTCTTGCTAACTCTTGTTAGTATTGTGCAGAAAAAAGTATCAGTAGGCCAGTTCTGAATGTCTTTTACCATGAAAACCTTAGAATCATAGAACTATAGAATCATAGAGTTGGAAGAGACCCCAAGAGCCATCCAGAACAACCCCTGCCATGCATGAACTCACAATCAAAACATCTCAGACAGATAGCCATCCAGCCTTCATTTAAAAACCTCCAAAGAAGGAGACTCTTGAAGGTAGAGACTCGAGACTTGGAATAAAAGACTTGAATACATAACTGATATAAATGTTGTAATACTTGATGTAAGTAAGCTAAAATGGACAGTGATGGGAAGTGTTCAATCAGAAAATTCAGCAGCCCCACCTCTGCTCACAAGTTCTAGTTCTGAGATCCTGCTACAAGGCAAAATAGGTATATCTCCACTAGAAACTCATTGCTCCCCTGTCCCTGACAAAGCCATTTGGTGGCCACAGGGGGTGGGAGACAATTGAGGATCAACTGGCTGTGGACCTCCTGGAAATCTGAGAGGATGCCTGCATCATTGAAAGCCCAGCTATTGGAGCATGGCCAGATGATCTTCAGCTCCTCCTGCCCTTCCCTCATGACCATGTTAGGCTGTCAGGGGAGGAAAACTTATAACATGACATTTTGTCCACTTGTAACATCCAACCATCTGTGATAGTAGACAGATGTTTATGTAGTCATCATCTGAGCCTTTATGGAGATCATCTAGAGGTTGCAGAGGTTGGCATCATTGCCATTCATTAGCCTATCAAAATATAGCTAGACAATCCTCCATTGATTCCTGCCTTCCCCTGACCAATAAAACATTAAATCTTGAGGAGAGACTGGACACCTCATTCTGACCTCAGAGAGAGTGGCCTGCTGTGGCGGAGATGGTGCTGGGCGCCACAGCAAGACACATGTGCAAACAGCTGCTCAGTGTCACAAAGGAAGGCCCCAGGTAACGGGAGGATATTGGTGCACCTCCCAGGCCATATTCTGGATGGTATAGACACCACAATTTTCAAGGCAATTTCTCTCACCCTGAAATTCTTTCTCTTTGCATGCAACTGGAGGCTCATGGCCAGGCCCTGAAATCTAGCAACACTTTCTGTGACTGAGGAGATATAATAATGGCCTTATTTTTAGCAATTGCTTTTCTAAAAAAAATCAAGAATGAGTTATGTCTGGTTCTGGAGAAGTGAAGTTTTTGAATGGCCTCTGAGGAGGCATTCCTTGGTGTGCTTCTCGTGCACGGTAGTAAGTGGCAGTATTTTCAAGCTTCAGGTTATTCACTTGCAGAAACATTTGTTTTGTTCAGAGGTCTCTTGCAATGGAGACCCGATCTTTAAGAACCATGTTGTAGTAAAGGCCTCCAGCATAACTGATTATGGCAAGCCATTCCAGTCCCTTCCCTCGGGCTTCCCAAAACCAGCCTACAGCATGGTTTGTTAGAGAAAATCCAGACACTGTACAAGTCAATTGTACACTTTCTCCAGGTCTTTTCACACCACCACCATTCTCTACAAGGGTCTGTGATGAAACACCTGCATATCAAGAAAGAATTACAGAAATATGAAAAGATGTATGAGGTAGGGGGAATCCAGCAACACAGGGAAATATGGAACCTTTTCTTACATGCTGGGAAGATCATTAGGCAAATTATTACAAGCTTAGATTCCATGCCTTAAATTGATTAAGAACAACTACAACAGCGTAAAGGGGAACAAACTCTACCAGAGATCTTAGATTCTGAATCTCTAGTCTACATTCACCCTTTAGAAAGGCCTGACAAGAGAGTAATTTGCATAATATGATGGGTTGTAATGTTATATAAGGCATGTAGTCGTGCAAATTTTTGCATCTACTGTGAAGTCAAAGGCTTTCATGGCCAGCATCCATAGTTTTTGTGGGTTTTTTGGACTGTGTGACTCTCTTCCTTGCCAGTATTCTCTGAAGATGCCAGCAACAGCTGCTGGCAAAACGTCAGGAATAAACTTTTCTAGAACATGGCCATAAAGTCCGAAAAACCCACAAAAGACTTTTGCATCTACTGCTTCAAAAAAGAGTTTTCTTTTCCTCTGGATGGTGCTTCTCTCACATTGACAAAGTGATATTTGAGTCTTAGGGTTGTGACTCTAAATATGACTCTAACATCATTACCTTTTTTCTCTTGTATAATTTTTGAAAACTTTGCTAGATGAAGAAGCCAGTGAAGCTTTGAAAGCTTGCATGATGATTATTTTTGTGCATTTTATTTGTTCTCATAAAGGGATCACTGTTTTGTGGATTTTGGATTTTAGCTGCATCTGTACTGCAGAATTAAAGCATTGACTGGCATGGCTCAATGCTATGGAAGTTTGGTACAGTATCTGTAGTTTTGTGAAAACATGTGTCACCCAGATGTTTTGGACTCCAACTTACATCAGTCTTAAGCAGCATGGCCGATGGTCAAGGAAGATGAAGATGTAGTTCAGCTATAAATGGAGCTCCATAGATTCCCAACCTCTGTCCAAAATCTATAAATATGTCTTTCTTCTTATTGTAACAAAATAACAAGAAATGTGAGCAAGCCAATATTCTCCTCTGAAAATAAGTCTTATTCAGTCTTCAGAAAGAGAACAATGCATTACTTAAGACTTCAGTAGCAAATAAGGAAAGATGGTGGGAACAAAGGAGACGGCATTCTTGCTGGCTGCTCCTAGACATCAGAAAACCTTTCCTAGAGAGGCCATCAGCAGGTCAAAACATTTAGTTTGTATATATTCTTTTTATGAATTTTAATTACTCAAATGTTCCATGTTTTTATTTCATAAATTGTTTAAATTTTTAAATCTTACACCTGTGCTTGTTTTTGTATAATGTTTTTGTATTCTTTTTAATCTGTATTGTTTAAAATATGCTCCTTATTTAAATATGCTCCTTATTGAGTCCTATTGTTGGAAGAAAGATGGGATATAAATGGATGCAAGCTACTGGAAAAGAGATTCCATTTAAACATTAGGAAGAACTTACTGATAGTAAGAACTGTTTGACAGTGGAACACACTCCCTTGAAGATTGGTAGAGTCTCCTTCTTTGGAAGTTTTTAAAGAAAGGCTGGATGGCCCTCTGCCGGGGATTCTTTGATTATGAGTTCCTGCATGGCAGGGGATTGAACTGGATGGTTTTTCTGGTCGCTTCCAACTCTATGATTCTATGATTCTATAATTCTATGAAATAAAGAACTGAAAGGCACACTTTGTAACTCATTTTTTCCCCATACATAAGATTCATTTCATCTGTCAGTTGCTGTCTTGATTCTTTTCTTCAGGAGCTGTTCACTGCTGTTCAGCTCAGGCTTGAACAGAATAATGTAACATTTGGGGGGAAAGATACAACAGAGCACCCCAGCACTGGAGGCTAAGATAGAGAAGATCTCCACAGCCACCATATATTTCCCTTTATTGCTCAGGTACGTTGGAACAAAAGACAACCAAACACTGCAGAAAATCAACATACTGAAGGTGATAAACCTGGTTTCATTAAAAGTATCTGGCAACTTCTTGGCTTGGAAAGCCACACAAAAACTGATGATGGACAGAAATCCCATGTAACCCAGGGCAAGATAAAACATGACACTTGAACCTGCATTACATTGCACAATTATTTCTTTAACCACTGAGTGCATGTCTAAATCTGGGAAGGGGGCAGAAGTTCCCAGCCAAAGAGCACAGATACCAGCTTGACAGATGAAGCAAGAAAGGATAATGTAGACAGCTAGTCTTTTCCCTACCCACGCCCTCATACTGGATCCTGGCTTTGTAGACACAAATGCTACAACCACTGTGATGGTTTTGGCCAGCACACAAGAAACAGCCACTGAGAAGATGATACAAAAACATGGTTGTTGGAAAAGGCCGGTCAGTTTCCCAGGTTGGCCAAGGAACAGGAATGAATAAAGGAAGCAGAACAGAAGGGAGACAAGGAGACTGTAGGTGATTTGCTGGTTGTTGGCTTTGACTATAGGAGTGTGTCTGTACTTAAGGAAAGTTCCAATCACAAATACAGTGCTTAAAGAGAAAAAAAGAGCAATTGCTGATAAACTTTCCCCTAAAGGTCCTTCATAAGACAAAAAGCTTATAACTTTAGGAATGCATTCATCTCGATCCTTGCTTGAATAGTGGTCTTCTGAGCACTGAAAACAATCTTCTGCATCTGAGGAAAAATAAGATAGAGTTATCACAGTGAATATGCATATATACCACATACATTTTTGTCTCCAGTTTTACCTTCTAGTTAAAAAGTGTCCAAAACAGATTGGCTATAAGTGCTGGCTTGGAGGCAGCCTGGGGACTTAGTTTTTGGATGATGCACATCCTGATGCCACCCTCAAGCTGGTGTCATACCTTCCATCCAACCAGATGGCAGGCAGTTTTGCAGCACTCTGGTGGTGTGGTATTTATACACTACATGCTGCAGGATCACTGTAAAGTTGCAGCGGTGGCGAAAAAGCCAGTTTTTTGAGCCGACAAAAAGCTGGATTGGGGCCACAGAATATGGTTGCCGCAGCCCCAATCCAGCTTTCTCTAGGGCAGCTTTGCACAAGGTTGACTAAGTACTGTGACTTGGTACAATCTCCCAACCAGTGTTTTGTAAGCCACTTTGAGTCCCATTTTGAGGTGGGGGAGCAGGATATAGATCAAATAAATAAATCAATAAAGTGTGGAATTACTGTGAAATTATCAGGAAAACAATGTTATCGATAACTGTTGTGACTTCAACACTGTGCCACCTGCCACAATACTGATTTGCATACGCATTTGTGATTAGTTGCCACCTACTTGATCCATTGGAAATCTTCCCTTCTGGACATTGAGCACAATCAAAGCAGCAAAATTGTTCCCCTTCTTTCTTTGCCTTCCAATAACCAGGACGACAGGAAACACTGCAGACTGAAATTGGCACAACCTAGCCATGAAATCAGTGAATATTTATGAAAAGATAGATTATATGAGGTTAAGCAAAAGACATAGAAGAATGCAGAATGTCATGCAGGCAAATATCCAACCAGCATATTCTTTATTGCAGATATTATTTTTGGGGTAATAGAAATTTACAAGGAAGTGCAGAAAACAAAAGGCACTCTGTAAGAGTACTTCGTTCAATGACAAAAATAATAAAAAAAGATGAACCCACAGTTCAGATGTGGCAGTATCAAAAAAATTTGCCAGGTGGAGCATTAAGGCTATATCACATTGACACAAACTTTAGGAAGACAGGACATTGGAAAAAACAGCTATTGCTTCAACAGATTTGTGCCATGATGGGGAAAGATGCAGTGTAATGTTACCAATTGTTTTTGCTTACATTTTATCCTCTGTGAGAACATGCCTTGCCTTAGTCTTTCAGGCCCAAATTGAGACGGGGATGATGGAGTTTATGGGACCATCAAAGATGTTCCTTCCTGCTCTGATGCTAAATTGCTTTATGACACAACTGAGCCTTGCTTTGTTACTGGAGGAATCCTCCTGCCAGCTGTCCCATGTCTATTTTTGGTTACAATGTAAACTAATTTTGCATAAAGCCTTGTAAACATAGTTCTCTTAGATACCAACCCAGTATGAAATGTTTAAAAGCTAAATTTAAATGGAAAACACAAAAAATTGCTTATAAAAATTTGGTTGGTAAGGAAGGATAAAGTGGGAAGAAAGCAACAGTAATAGAATACCATTCTCCCATTATACATCTTTGCAATTCACTAATGGGACTTCTTAGCTTGTCTGCTATGTAGCTATGTAAAGAAAAAAATTGTTATTGTGATGGGGGTTCCAGTCATCAGTAGTTTCACCAAGATTTGTCAGAAACAAATAGTATGACTAACTAGAAACTGAAGAATTGGGGGGAGTGGGTTGAAAGTAGACACTGTACAAAACAATATGAAATAGCATTACCTCTTATTTAACCTGTTTTATATATATTAAAGTGGAGGTGATAGATAGACAGATAGGTGATAAACAGACGGATAGATAGATAGATGGTTTACTTTCTCTTCATCTTACTGAGGTTTACGAACTTTCTTACTCAGAATCATGCCAAGAACTTTACATAATTAAGATATATTTAATCTATGTCTCTGACTTCATTAAAGGGTCCAGTTGCCCCCCCCCCTTTTTGTTTTTGTTTATTTGTTCCTGTATAACACAGTCTTTGTTCAGACTGTTTTGCTCAGAACATCCTAGAAGCCACACCTGGTTAAACCTTCTGTGCCAGGAAATCATGTTGTCATCAAGGTGGAATTTTTTCCCTTTAGGAGCATAGAAATCTACCCATCCAACTTTCACATGATGAAAGGACCTGTTTGGAAATGTCATCATGTTCATTATATCAAGGCTACTTCTCACTTCCCTGTTATCATTAAATGATATGGTTTCTCCAGCAGTGTTGTTAAATGAAATACTTTGTAGAAAGGAGTGGAGCTATGTGAGCAAGGGAAAGAAAGAGAAATAAATGCAAATTAAACTCCTCATGCAAAAAGCTAATCAAATTAGCATTCCTTCTTGTATTAGGTGTTGTAGGAAGTGTTTCATTTAGACATAGGCATTTATCACATTACAAAGAAAAAAATCAACTTACCCCTCCTGCATTGAAGTCTATTTCAGGATGCAGTTGGGTATTATCGCAGGGAAAATGCCACTGATGCCACCATCCAACTGCATCCCACCTAAGATCTGTCTAGAAGCCACACTCAGCTGGCCAATCTGGAAAGCTCCAAACTTTGCAAATCAACCATCTGAGTATGGCTTTTAGCTGGGTTGTAGGTAGGATACAGTCAGTCGGCAGCATCAGCAGCATTTTCCCTGTGATAATACCTGACTGCATCCCAAAACAGACTTCAGTGTGGCAGGGGTAAGTCAATTTTTTGGTAATGCGATAAACTTCATAGTCAGACACAGAATGGAATTACTGAAATCAAGAAAAGAATTAGCCCTGACTAACTGAAGTCCCACTGATTTAATTGATAATAAACTATGCACTATGGTTTCCGACTCTGTAGCTTTGGACTGTGAGTCTGGAGATCAGTTTGATTTCCTACTCAGCAATGGAAACACACTAAGTAAACCTTGGGTGAGTTACACAATCTCAGCCCCAGAAAACCCCTTGAGAGTAGGTTCACCTTAAGGCCTTCATAAATTGGAAATGACTTGAAGACCCACGGCAACAACAGCAACAACATTCTAAACATTACTGAATCTGGATCTTGTACATTGTTTTGTGCATTTTCATTTCACAAAATAGCAGCTTGGAAAACAGTTTGAATGCAGACTGATTAAAATGCATTGTTTCTCCTCCTTGACTCAAGAAGTTAAGGCAGGCAACTGCACAGGGAGTTTGGGCGAGTTTTTATCCTTGCTCACCCAGGATGAACCAATGCGTTCAGGTGCACCAAAAAGAGAGATCATGTCACTTCCACTAAATATTTTGGCTGGTTTCCATTGTTGTTGTTCAGTTTTATAGGGATGCATTTCGGAGCTTCAGAATTTCAGGGGGTGACAGAAAATCTTTGTGACTGCATGTCAGACTATTCATTGCCTATTCTAGGGAAATTTAGATATACAGTAGATTGAGTATCCTTTATCTGGAGTTCTGAAATCCAAAATACTCAAAAATTCAAAATTGTTCACAGGGGTGGCAGAGGTAATGACAACTTTGCTTTCTGAAAGTATAATGTACACAAACTTTGCTTATGCACAAAATTATTTAAAGTATTAGGTATAAAATTATCTCCAGGCTATGTATATATAAAACATAACCAAATGTCATGTTTAGGCTTGGGTCCGTCTCCAAGATATCTCATTACGTATATGCAAAATATTCCAAAATACTCCTGGTCCCAAGCATTTAGGATAAGGGAGTCCCAACCTGTATTGTTTTATCTGTGTTGTTGCTGTGTGCCTGCAAGTAATTTCTGGCATATGGTAGCCCTAAAGTGAAACTTTCACTTGGTTTTCTTGGCAAGGTTTGTTGAAAGGGGCATGCCATTGATTTTCTCTAAGGCTGAGATAATGTGGTTACCTCAAGTTCACCCAATGGGTTTCCCTGGCCGAGTGGGAGAAATATATTCTTCTCTCCCAAAGTCCTAGTTCAACATTCACATCACTATAGCATGCTGCTTCTTATCTCTACAGAAATAAAACCATAGTTTTCAACAGACATTACCTCCCAAGACTGCAGATTTTGAAGTTCACTTTTTTTGCAACACATCATTCTTCTGTTCTTAGAGCTCTGAGAGCATAAAGCATGTAAAGAGTGTGCAATGGCATAGGCAGCATTATAGATACCATAGCTCAGGCCACTCAGACGCATCTCAAATACAGGCGTAATAAGGTTTTCAAGCTTCTCCTGACCTGTGCATGCTCCAGACATCTTGTATGGCACACTGAGATCTGGGATGAAACAGTCAAATACATTCACCCAGAACCATTTGAGAAAATTATCTGCTTGGCTCCATTCAGGTTTTATGACTGTGAGAAATTCTTGGAATGCTAAAAGCTCCTTTGAGTGAACCATGAAGGAAATGGAACCATTGAACACATGGAAATCCTTGCTACTGTCACCCAATACAAACTCAATCTGACTTGTTATAATCCACACTTTTAAAGCATTAATGTTTTCTTTATCTCTGTCATCTCTCAAAGATATTAAAAAATTCAGCCACATAATAGTAAATGTATCACCGTAGGTAATAATTACTCTTGATTTCCTATAACTGATAAGTTGATTAACATCATGGACCATGCGTTTAACTTCCTCTGGGCTATGCATATGCTCTTGTATTGGGATTTTTCTGATGAAGTCTGAACATATTCTCTCTTGAGAGAACAATGGTTCCAGAGTCCGTAGAAAATGGCCTCCACTGTCGTCATCCACCACAAAGAGTCCAATCCATGTCCAACCAAAGTGTTTAAGCAGCCTGATAATCCCCATGTATTCGTGATCTTTAGTCTGGACCATGTGGTAAAAGGAAGGAAACCGCTCATTTCCTATTAGGGGAAATGAGCCATACGCAAACTGAATTTTTTTTTAACAAAAACAAAAACAAAATGTTTTTAGTTTACCTTCTTATTTAGCATCACTCGACTATTTACTGTTAAACAGTGAACAAGCACTTGGAAATAAATCAATACAAAACTTGGAATGAACAGCATAAAATATATTAAAAGTACAAAATCCAAAACCAAATGTTTACATTCATAGAATAATAAAATTGGAAGGGTCCCTATGTTCTATCAAGACCAACCCTCTCTCAGTGGAGGATCTCCAGCTAGAGCATCCCCAGCAGGTAGCTGACCAGCCTCTTTTGGAAGATATCCAGAGAAGGAGATTCCACCATGTTGCTAAGAAATTGGTTCCATTGTTAAACTGCTCTTACTAGCAAGAAATGCATTCTAATTTTCAAATGAAATCTGTCATCCCATAACTTAAAACCATAAGATCTGGTTCTACCTACAGGGGCATCAGAGAACAAATCTGCACGCCCTCCTCTCTGTGGCAGCCCTTTAGATGTTGAAAGAGTGACTTCTTCCCCAAGCTGAACATGCCCAGCTCCTTCAACCTCTCCTCATATATTTTGCTCTCCAAATCTTGTATCATCCCTGTATCAACCTGCAACAATTTAGGGTAGCCAGCAAAGGCCTAAGTAAACAATATCATCGTCTTCTTCATCATCACCATAATCAATCATCATTATTTATCTCTTGCCTTTTCACCAAGACTAGGGCTAACGGTGGCTTGCACATTTAAAAAGATTACAATTAAATACATACCCCTCCCCCCTCAAAAAAAAAAATCAACATTAAAACTAAAATAAACTATACTCTTTAAAAAAGATTTCAAGAGTTAGAACAAAATAGTGTAAAACAATCCAGATGTTACCACCTTTTTCTTAAAAGCCTTCAACCTTTTCCTTAAAAGCCTGTTTGGATGATGATGATGATGATGATGATGATGATGATGATGATGATGTCCTTGTAGTGCCCCTAGAGAGAGAGAGAGATTTGAAGTTTCTTCCAAAAATGTTGATGCTGGACAAGTAGAGCCCTCTTGAGCACCTTGATCAAAAGTGGGGTAAGGGAATGTCCAGAGGAAGGTAACCAGAATGGTGGAAGGTGTGGAAACCATGCCCTTTGAGAAGTGGCTTAGGGAGCTAGGGATGTTTAGCCTGTGGAAAAGAAGGTTAAAGGGTGACATGGTGATGATTTTTAAATATTTGAAGGGATGTCATATTGAAAATGGAGCAAGTTTGTTTTCTGCTCTCCAGAGACAAGGACCCAGAGCAATGGATTCATGCTACAGGAAAAGAGATTCCACCCCAACATTAGGAAGAACCTCCTGACAGTAAGACTATTCAACAGTGGAATATGCTGCCTCAAAGTGTGGTGGAGTCTCCGTTTTTGGAGATTTTAAAACAGATGCTGGATGGCTGTCTGTTGGAGTACTTTGATGATGTCTTCCTGCATGGCAGAGGTCTGGACTGGATGGCCTTTGGGTCTCTTCCAACTCAATGATTCTATTATTCTATGGGTATTAGCAAATCAGCTTTAGTTGTGAAAGACTTTAACTGTTGTAAGCCGCTTTGATTGTGCATACAAAAAGCAGGATATAAATAAAAGTTTTATTTATTATTTATTCTGGAGTCATGGTTTTTCTTCTGAGAAACGACCTCACCTGTACCACTTTCAGAGCCACAGGAATGATGCTCTCATATTTTTTTAAAAAGGGGATAAAACGCATTGCATGCAAGACTAGAGATCAGAGAAACGTCTCAGAGCCTAGATTATACCTGTGGATTCTTGTACAGATTTAGGATTTTTGCCATGTCAAATGACGCCTTGGAGGCATATGCCCCTATGACAGCTATTAGCTTTTTGTTGATATCACATTCATAATTGGGAACAAATTTTTGCGATTTGAAGAGAAGATCTAGCGTGGTACGATAGGTCAACTGTTCATCATTGTAGTTGTCATAAATTTGGAAGCCAAGACTAACGTTGGGCAAGATCTTGGGATTTGCATTGATTTCCTTTATAGCAAAAACCAAGGACAAGATGTGTTGGTAAAATTTTGTCTGTGGCCTGCAAACAGAATTAAATAATGATTTATTTATTTAGTTATTTATGATTTTCATTGCCTTTAATACCATGCAGTAATAAATATGTGGTCTTATGAAGAGGCATGACATCTACTTTGATCAGTAATTTCAAACTAGATTTTGTGTTTTTAACCCTTTTTTCTAATCAGCGGCAAAAACTATGTCATTATACTGTCACTTGGATATTTCCAACAAGATTTGAATTTTCCTGTATATTTTTTCTTGCACTTTTTTCTACACTGATTGCACCATAAAGGTAGAGCACATATTGAAAAATGGTGTGAGAAGAGACAAAAGCTAAGCCCTCTTCAAACAGACACATACACACAGTGACAAGAACAAAAAGAGAGAGATTTCGCATCACAGAAGAAGAATGTCACATTGATAAATAGGAAAAGTACATTGTTCAAAATAAAGGTTTCCAAAAGAACAAATGTCTCTATCTATCTCTTCATCATTCTCTACTATTAAAAATCCCTGGGGTTTATGATATGCCCTAATACAAAAAGGAGAAAAACAATTCCTTACATTGTAATGTCGGATAATTCATCCCAAGGATATTCCTTGAAAGAAAAATTGTGGAAACAGTAAAGGTTCTGAGAAACAATAGCGCCAATGATAACATCTCCTGTTTGGTATGATTCGTGTGGAAGAGGAGGTGGGCTGAACATGTGGCATTTCATTGTATCAGCTTTGCAAACCCAATTGAGAAATAGAAGCAGCAACAATAATACCCTAAACCCATTAGTCTGGCAGCAAAGATTGTCTCTAGCTCTGAACCTTCCTCTATCCAACATCTGTGTGGCTAAAAGAGGCTTTTTGGCAGGAATCAAATCGCCACCACCACTTTGTCTACAGTAGCGGCAAGCATATAATTTAATTCCTGTCTTTTGGGTCCTATAAATATTTTAAATGCACTGTCAGGTGTAACCGATAAAATGAGGAAACTTCAGAGATTAAGCTGAAAACATTCTGCCTCCCCACTTGCCCTGATCCTTTGGAAATGGCACAAAGGGAGGAGATAATATAAGTACTTGCATTCCTTGCAGGAGTGACTCATTGTTTTCCAGCTTTCTCAAGATACAATTGACTTTTCTCAAGGGGGCAGAAAGCCACCACAGTAATTTGGACAATGACAGGAAGGATAATTATTTCATAGCTTGCTTGAGTGGCAATGTCATCCACAAATCTTTTTTTGTTTGTTTGTTTTCAGATCTGATCAAATACTTATTTATTTATTTATTTATTTATTTCTTCCTTAGTTCAATGAGTAGAAGATGGGTTCAGAATTCTCTTGGGAAAGAAATAACAACAGTAAATTCTGGACATGACACAAAGTTATCAGCTTGACTAAGGGGACATGATGTGATGCCCCAAGCTAAAATGTGTTTTTTACGGGCTCCAGAGTACAGCATATGAGTGGATACTATGAAAAAAGAATACCGTATTAATTATTTTATCAAAGCAGACCCGGCAGTTTAATATTGATGGCCAGAATCATGTTGAGAACTTACATCTATGGGAATTAGAACTGGACAGTTACATAGGCCCGATCTAGACGGGCAAAAAGAAGCATTTTAAGGGCTAAAAAGCCTGCCTTTAGGGTTAGGTAGGGCGTAGCGTCTACATCCTCCCTAGGCCTAAAGCGCATGGATGCTGCCATTTAAAGATGGCGGCATCTATATGGACACGCCGGAAGAGCG
Organism: Urosaurus nigricauda; assembly: GCA_034509955.1. NCBI lineage: Eukaryota > Metazoa > Chordata > Lepidosauria > Squamata > Phrynosomatidae > Urosaurus > Urosaurus nigricauda. The sequence continues at coordinate 6,193,382 of JAOEGL010000006.1, forward strand.
TCATCACGTGCGCAGTGTTTAGATACACTGCGCACGTTGTGACGCTTTTGCACCGCAGGAGGGCGCCAATAAGTGCCCTTCCCGTGGCACAAAAAAAGAGCTCCAAAACAGAGCTCTTTTTTTGCGGCGGGTCTTTGCCGCGGCCTTTAAATAGCTGCGGCAAAGACCCAGGGAGAAAGGGACCGCAGCGGCGGCCCCTTTCTCCCTTCAGCCCCGCCGAGGGAAGCGGGTGCAGCGGGTGCCCAGAGCGCCTGCTGCACCCCGCTTGGAGGCCACGGGGAACCGGCAGTTTGCTGGTTCCCCGCGGCCTCCAAAAGTGGCGGGATGAGGCCTCTGGGGCTGCCCATGCGGCAGCCTCAGCCTCATCTTGCCGCTTGAAGGGGCGAGTATGGACCACCCCTTTTGGGCGGTCTAGAAAGCCCCACTGTGTTCATCTTCTGCAAATGGCTGCTGTAACATTATTATGTGGGGCATTCAAAAACATAACCTTTTCACACTGCTACTAATGCATAACAGGACCCAATGTGGATTGTGACTGATGCACCCATTGTGCACTAGGAAACCAGCTAGACAGTGTCAATACACACTGGGACACTGTTGCCAGTGTACTGTTATGTATCTTCTCAATTCACTAAGAGTTTCTTAGCACCTCTGTTACACAGCTAAGTACAGTGGGCCCTTATTATCCACTGGGGTTTGGTTCCAGAACCCTCCATGGATAACAAAATCCATGTATGCTCAAGTCCCATTAAATACAATGGCACAACAAAATGGTGTCACATATATAAAATGGAAAATCAAAGTTTACTATTTGAAATGTATACTTTTTGGGAATATTTTCAAGCCGTGTCTGTTCAAATCTGTGGATAAAAAATAAGTGGATAAGGAGGGCCAACTGTATGTATAAAGTTTTTGTCATAGACTGTGATAGAGGATTCTAGACAGTGCTGCCTCATGTTGGCTTAGGCTTCTAGCCAAGAGATAAGGTTGATACCTTAACAGATGTGTCTGCTGATCAGGAATATTGTTGTGCAGTGTCAGACACTGGGCTTGCTTACAACTTATCTTTGCTTTGCTTTTCAGGCCCAAATCAAGATGTGGAAGATGGCATGGCTAGGATTGGCAGACATCCCACATCTTCCCCTGTGTCTGTATTGCCTTATGAAGCTGTAGATCTTGGGAATTTTGATCTCAAGTAAGTATAGTCATCCATCCACATTCACAATTTTTTTATCCATGGATTCAACAATCCACAATTTGAAAATATTTCCCCAATATATATATATATATATATATATATTTCAAAAAGCAAACCATGATATTGTCATTTTATATAAGGCAGACTATTTTATTATGTCATTGTATTTAATGCAGTGGTTCTCAACCTTCCTAATGCTGCGACCCTTTAATACAGTTCCTTATGTTGCGGTGACCCCCAACCATAAAATTATTTTCATTACTGCTTCATATGTGTGTGTTTTCTGATGGTCTTAGGTGACCCGTGTGAAAGGGTTGTTCGACCCCCAAAGAGGTCACAACCCACAGGTTGAATACCGCTGGTTTAATGGGACTTGAACATCCACAGGCAATCCTGGAATCAAACCGTTTCAGATACCAAGGGCCCTTGTCTACTTCTGATTGTCTGAACAAAAAAAAAAACCTACTGTGTTCTGTGGGGCATAAACAAGATTTTGCCTCTGGAAAACTTACAATTTTTATATAAAGTATTATGCATATCAGCTGGTATAGTGCACTGGTGCGCCCAGTAACATATTGGCAAAGCACAATCTTTAAGAACCCCCATACATGCCCCCTTTCCCTCATCACCTCATACCCCTCTGTTGGACCAGCTGTTTCATATATGTTTCAATTACATCCATGCATTATTGGCGACCTGCCATATTTGTACTATTTTTGCATCATGGGGTGTGTGACAGCTTGATGGTGCTGTGAGTCAAAAGAAAAATTTGTATGGCAAGCAATGGCGCTAGTAGCTGTGTCTCACCAGTCCCAGAGTGAATACTCCAGACCACATAATAATAATAATAATAATAATAATAATAATAATAATTTATTTATACCGCACTCTTCAGCTCTAAAAGCTAGCAAAGCGGCTTACAATCATTATTTCAACTAGACGGTTCCCTGCCCTCAGGCTTACATTCTAAGAAGACACGACACAAAAGGAGAAGGGAATGGTGTTGGGGAAGGGGATCAGGTCCAAAAGTTCTTTTCTCCCCCCGACGCCCGGACCAAGGCAGATAGCATGGAGGGAGGACTCTGTTTCTTAATCCAGGACAGGCCCTATGGAGTTTGGCCTGTCCTTTCACTCCCTCCTGGGCAAGATGGTGTAGGAGGGAGGGTTCTTCTACTAGAGGCCAGGCCTGATGGTTGCAACTAAAACCTTGGTGCCCCTCCTCTGCCTCCCCACATTCTGACACTCACACTATGCTGTTTATATGATGGTGCAATGGTGCACATTTTCTGTGTTAACATGAAATAGAAGACTTCTTTTTGCTCTGGTTTTTAGCCCCAGAACATAGTTTTACATCATTTTTCACCTGCTTTGGCCCCATATATTGTCTGAACAGCTAGACTTCAAGTCAGTTTGAATCAACTTTTTGCCAGTGCAGACAACCCCAAAGGGAAAAAAATATTATGCTTGCAGATTGGGGTGCTGAAAGTATTTTTGTTGTGTTATTCAAACAGAAGTGCGGTTGATGTATAAAAGTATTGTAGATAAGTTTGTTATTATTTTTTTTCCTTTAAACTTCCTGGGTTGAGAAGGTGGGAACACAGTTTTAGTTATGTAATTGCTGAGTTTATCTGAAGTTAGTTTATCTAATTGTTTGGTTTAGTATTTTAAGGGGGGTGGTATTTTTGGATTGTTAGGAAATTAGCTTTATTTGTAGTTTTATATAGCATTATGTCTGATTGTTTCGATGCTATGATGTATTTTGCTTTCTATATTTTACGTGTTTAATGTTTTTCTTTTTTGTGGTAAGATACTTTAAATTTAATAAACATTATTTTTTTAAAAAAATTATTTAGTTTGAAAAATTAGGGTGTGCAGCTCACTACAGTATCCCACGGTGAATATTTTTCCTTAGATTCTCCTGATGTTCTCACTCCTGGCCTAACAAGAGAAGGCAGAGATGTGCTGCAAGCACAGGTGTTTCTACCACGCCACACAGTTTCTCTTACACTTCCTCCCTTCTTTCCTCCTTTCCCCCTTTCCTCCCTTCCTCCCCTCACCTTAAAACTGTATTATGCTGGGACTAAACCTTTTCATGGACTGAGATATATCATTGGAGAAATTTAGTTGTGCAAACCTTCTTAGCATCATACAACCAGTTATGGTATCACACAGCCCTTTTGAACAAGCTCCATTTTAAAAAGAGAAGATGTGATATGGTAATTTAGCCAACTTAAACAAGTGTATTTAAACAAGCAAAGGAGCAGAATATGTAGCAAATTAGATATAGTTGCCTTCCCCGCATGATGATCAGATTAGATCTTGATCCATTTGGATCTATTTCTGTAAAAACCTTGACTCCATCTTTGGTTATCCACCCACTGCCACAACAACTCCATTGGTACCACTACAAAATCAATACCCAATTTAATTGAACAGATTAATGCTTTAATTCTTCCTCTTGATTAGTTGCTCCCTACAGTTCAGCTCTGGTTTGAAAAGAATAATGTAACATTTAGGTGTAAAGATACAGCATAGCAAGCCAGCACTTGAGGTTAAGATTGAGAAAATCTCCACAGCTACCATGTACTTCCCTTTGCTGCTCAAGTAGGTTGGAACAAAAGACAACCAAACACTACAAAATATCACCATGCTGAAGGTAATGAATTTGGCTTCATTAAAGCTGTCTGGCAACTTTCTGGCTAGGAAAGCCACAGTCAAGCTGATGGCAGAGAGAAGTCCCAAGAAACCCAGAACAAGATAAAACATGACCACAGACCCTTCATTGCATTGCACAATGATTTCTCCAACAACAGAAGCCATGTCTAAATCTGGGAATGGTGGTGAAGTCATGAGCCATACAGCACAAAGTCCAGCTTGAGAGAGAGATCCAGAAAGGATAATGGAAGTGGCTAGTCTTCCTCCCACCCATTTCCTCATTTTGGAGCCTGGCTTGGTGGCCACGAAAGCCACAATCACAGTGATGGTTTTGGCCAAGACACAAGAAACAGCCACTGAGAAGATGATGCCAAATAGTGGTTGTCTGAGTAGACAAGTTAGTTTTCCTGGCTTACCAAGGAATAAGAAAGAAGAGAGGAAGCAGAACAGGAGAGAAATGAGCAATGTGTAAGTGAGTTTCCGGTTATTAGCTTTGACTAGTGGAGTTTCTCTGTGCTTGACAAATGTCACAAGCACAAAGCCTGTGATATGGCAGAATGAAACAGCAGTGCAAGCTAAACCTTTCCCTAGTGTTTCTTCATGGGACAGAAAACTTATGGCTTTAGAGTTGCATTTGTCTTGTCTTTTGCTTGGAAACTGGTCATCCGGGCATTGGAAACAGTCTTCCATATCTAAAAACAAAAAGGAAAAAGTAGCTATCACAATGTGAAGTCATATTTAAACTGTAGATGAATTCCATCACCAACTCCTAAATTGCAATTACTGTTGTGTCACTACATATTTGAGAACTTACTTAGAAGAGTCTCCCCCCACCCCAGCTTCTTGGGCATTTAATTTTTCTATTAAAAGTTCTAATAATATAAACATAATTCTGCACGCAGGAATGAAGAAAATTGAACAGCTTCCACCAATATTATATTTCTAAGGATTTTTTGTTTGTTTGTTTTTTATTGTTTGTTTGTTTGTTTTTTGACAAAAGGACTGGATGGCCCTAGTGGTTTCCTCCAACTCTATATTTCTATGAACATCAAACCAAACTGTTTTTTGAGGTGAAAATCAGGCTGATGTCAAGATAAAGCCACTGTAAATTTCACAATCTAAAATGTTGGCCTTTTTAAATATATGTATGTGCGTATTAAACCAATTGTGTTAAAATTGCAATGACCATTGGTTTGATGCAAATTACATTTGATTTGATTTGTTGAGGAATTTTATTTGATTATCATTTTGTAATAAGCATATTTTTTTTTTAATACTGCCGTCCATCCACTAGCTGTTTTTCTGGCACCATAGTAGCTCAAAATGATGCTCTGAAGCTTGACACTGCACAATATGTTTTATAATGTGAACATTTCTCAAATCCAAATGTTTGATGATTATCCCCTTCATTCCTCCTCATCACTTATCTCTTGCTGCTGTCCTTGTCTGTTTTTGTAGGAAAGGATTTATGACAAAATGGGATAGCAATTATAATTCTTTTTCTTTTTTATTTTTATTTTTAAAAATCATTTTTTTATTAAATTCAAGATTATTAAAGAAGAAAAGCCTTCAACCTACTCCCAATTACTGACCCTATCCTCTGATCACTTTCTCCATATCACCACCCGTCTTCAAAGACTGAAATAATTACAATTAACCTGATACTACTCTCAAACATGTTTGGAAGTATACGCATGAGACAAATCAAAATCTGATTCCTACTAAGTAATTCCATTAACACCCATGGCATAAACCTCTTCCTAAACATTCTTGTTTTCTCATTTTCTCAAATAACTCCATCACCCACCTGTTTGATTGGAAATCTTCCCTACTGGACATAAATCACAATCATAGCAGCAAAATTTCTTCCCTTCCTTCTTTCTCTTCTGGTAACCAGGCTGGCAGGAATCACTGCAAACAGAAAGTGGCACGATCTATCCATAAAGAGGAATACAATTTTAGGATGGTAGAGATTAGAACCATTCATTTTATCATTAGTGTACAAAGAGTAAGAGTCATTTATATATTTCAAATACTAATGTTCCATCTTTCTTTATCTTTTGAATATGATATAATTGATTAGCTTCATTACTGAGGCTAATCTCAGAGGACAGGATAGTTTATGAGATGCAGGACGGTTCTGTGTTTGGTTTCTAAATCAATTAGCCTCATCTTGGTTTACTCATTAGATGTACTCTGAGAATCACACCTGGTGAAACTTTCTATCCCAGGTAATCATGCTGTCATTAATTTTAAATTCTTCCTCTCCAGGAGCATAGGGATCTACTTGTCCAACCTTCACATTCAGAAAGGACTTATTCACAAATGTAACCATGTTCATTATATCGAATCCTGTTTCCATTTCCCTGTTATCGTTGAAAGATAAACTTTCCCCTGCAGAGTTGTTAAATGAAATGCCTTGAAGAAAAAGGTGGAGCTATTTGAGAGATGAAAAAGAAAGAAACAAATAAAAATACACAGATCGTTTCTACTTAAATTTGCTGAAAACACCTTTCCTTGATTATGCATAATAGGATCCAGATTTATTTATCCTGACCCTGATGCTACTGGTTTCAGTGAATCTTTTCTAAGCATACCTAAAGCTGAATCCAACAAATTTCTGTAAGGAAACAACTCCTGCAGAAGCTGAAACCTGAAGCTTCTTTCATATCATGTGGAGACAGGTACAATTAGACTTTTCAAACTCTGGGGTGCTGAAAAGTCCTTGATGATACCAGTGCTCTTTCTATAACAATATGTTGCATCTACATATCCCACATATTTCTGCTCAGACTCTTAAGTAGTTTTGCTTTACCATACCAAGATTTCACTTGAAGTCTCCTGCTAGTGAGACCATTGTGAGACTTCAAGCTGGAACCTCCTCTGATGAGCCCTAGAAGCTCCAGAATGGCTCCAAAGATGGCTAGTGCAACAGCACCCTTCCAGTCAGTATCGGAGTAAATCTTTGCCTTGTGAAACAAAACCTATGGACAGTTTAGAGCAGGTTGATAGTTTTGCTGAGCAATTCATGCAGTTTACAAATGCTACATAATTACCAGAATCTGATCAAAACTCATCATCACAAATGCCAAAATTCTACCTTGACAGAAAGAAACTTGCTTGCCTTGCAAATGAAGATAATCCCTCCTGATTTTTGTTTATTTTCCTGTTTTGTTTGTTTCTTTATTTTTGAAGTTTCTCATCCCCAGATTTACATGCTTTGTTTTACTTTCTGCTAATCTGTTCATAGATACATTTTCCTGGGGACACCTTACCTGCCATGGGTTCAGATGCTGAAGTTTACCTTTTTTGCCTCCCACAATTGCTCTTGGATTGGACCTAGATGAATAGAATTCATGTAAAGCATGGGAGACAGTATAGACTGCATTATAGATACTGTAACTGTGCCCAGTCATGTGCATCTCAAAAAAAGGACTAGTAAGATTCTCCAGCCTTTCCTCTCCGCTGCATGTTCCAGACACCTTGAATGGCAACCTGGGATCTGGGATTGAACAGTCAAATGCTTCCTCCCAGAACCTCTTGAGAAAATCATCTGCTTGTGTCCACTTAGGTTTTACGGTCTGAAGAAAATCCTGGAAGCCTGGAGGTTCATTGGAATGAACCATGAAGGAAATGGCACCTTGGAACAATTGCAAATCCTTGTCTCGGCCAAGGCTTGGTATTGCAAAATCAATGTGGCCTGTTATAACCCAAACCTTTCCAACAAGGGGTTCAGTCTTCTTTTGAGCAGCTTCTAGATCCATGAAAAACCACAATGATATAATGGAAGAAATATCACCATAGATGACAAATATTCTGGATGTTTGATCCTTAATATACTCGTTAATATTACTTATTATATGGTTTGCTTTATTTAAGTAACGAAAATGACCTTGGTTTTGGATACGTTGAGTGAAGTCAGAACAAATTCCACTTTCAGAAAACAATGGCTCCAGAGCCTTCAAGAAATGTTCTCCGCTGTCATCGTCCACCACGAAAAGTCCAACCCACGTCCATCCAAAATGCTTAAGCAAACTGACAATCCCCCTGTACTGATAGGTTTCGCTTGAGACCATGCAGTAAAAGGAAGGGAGCTGAATGATTTCATTCTTTGCTCGAGCAAAAGAACCATATGTGATCTGAAAGGTTTTTTTAAAAAAAATTATGAAAAATTTATTCCATAGGTGTTTTAAGTTTATCAAATGCATCAAAACTATGCTTAATATCACATTCATTTGGGGAAAGAGATTAAGCTACATTCATTATTCACCCATGATAACCATATAAATTAAAAAACAACAACAACACTTGTCTTTTTATTTACTCATTTCTCAGCAGAACATGAAGTGGTTTTTGATAATAAAGTAAAATTGTAAGGAAGATGACATTTCCCTCAGAAGAACGATGAGGACAACAATAAAAGAGTGAAATAGATCTTTTGCTGCATCTGCACTGCAGAAATAATCCAGGTCAACACCACTTTAATTGTCATGGCTCCATTATATGGAATCCTGGGAGTTGTAGTTTCTTGTGGCACCAGAGCTCTCTGACAGAGAAAGCTAAATGTCTCACAAAACCACATTGCCCAGAATTCCATAGCATTAAGCCATAGCAGTTAAAGTGGTGTCAACCTGGATTATTTCTGCAATGTATACAGCCCTTAAAGGCTTTGATTTCTGTTATTACTAAACCACAGAAGGACCACAGTAGATGGACAAATTAAAGACCAAGTTTATTAAATGTTAAATATTATGAGATGTATATTTTTATTGCATCACTTGAGAATAATTTTAATAATTATTTAAATTATACAGGAAACAGGGTAAGCGAATTCAACGTATTTTAGAGTATGTTGGAACAACATGCCTCACTGGCTTACAAAAAGTGTATATTGTATATATTGAATGTATAAAGGGCCATCAAACTGAATTTACCAGATTTCACATTCCACATTTGATATATCAAAGGGAAAGATTGTTTTGAAGGGATATACAGTAAGTGCCAGATTTTGGCTAAAGTGTCTATTCTCCCCCTCTCCCCCCAAAAACCCCAAAACACTTGAAGAACTCACACCAGAACCAATTCCACCATGTTTTCCATTCACTTTTTAAATGAAGTTGTGGTTTATCCATCAGATAATACATATGTTTTTCAATCCCTCTTTCTTTGAACTTTTTCAATATTACATTGGAGACTAGGGTTTGAATCTTCACTCACTTATGTAAAACTACCAGGTTACCTTGGACAAACCACATTTTCTCAGCCTTTGAGGAAGGCAAGGAAAAAACACCTCTGAAGAAATCTTGCCAAGAAAATCCTGTGATACGTTTATATTAGGGACATCATAAGCTGGAAAGGACTTGAAGGCACACAAGAGCAACAGCAATGAAAACTTCTAAGCAACAATAATCCTACCTGTGGTATCTTGTAGAGGCTTAAGATTGTTGCCATATGGTAAGAGGTTTCTGAGGCAAGTGCCCCAATGACAGCTATTAAGTTTTTGCTGGTATCGCATTGATAGTTAGGGACAAAACTGTGTGATTTGAAGAGAAGCTTCAGAGTGGTGTGGTAGGTCATCTGAGCATCATTGTAGTTGTCATAAATATGGAACCCAAGGGTGAGATTTGGTAAGATCTTAGGGTTCTCATTGATTTCTTTCACAGCAAAAACCAAGGACAAGATGTGCTGGTAAAACTTTGTCAAGACACTGCAAATAAGGTGAAATACTGTTTCACTACAAATAGTTCTATGCTTCACTTTATTTAATTTCCTAATTGCAAGAATGCTCTTTCATATATTACTAACAGCTGAAGAGTCACATAGTTTTCTTTTAATTCAGATTAGATTTCTGACATATCATAGTATCTGCATCGGAAAGAAAAGTGTTAACAAAAGGAAAATGCTTACATTTACTCTCCTTTAATGAAAATATATTGACTATTGCCCTCCACACCTTCCATTCTGAATCTGATGAACATTCAGGCAGAAATAGCCATGGCTATGTGGTGGACATTTTGCTAAATTGCTAGCTTGGGGACAGGCACTTAGCTGTTTGAGTGTTCATCCAGCTCTAGAAATCATTATTGCCTTTCAACATTCTTCAGATTAAAAATGCTTTATCCGACCTCAATATGACTGTTGAGAAAAAGAGTGGAATCTGTGACTCTCAGATATAGTTGGCCTCTATTGATCATCATTGTTGGACACTGGCTGAGTGTGGCTGATGGGAGCTGAGTTTAGAAAAATCTGTTCAGAAAACTTCTCCTGACATTTTTACTCTAATACAAATATTTTACTCTAATACTTTTATCCAGTAGTGACGTTATGCATGGAAATATACAAATGTGTTCTGATGAGTTCTGTTCTGCTTCTAGATCACTGACATCCATATTTCTAAACAAAACAACTATGCAATTCTAAATTCCCAGTTTAGTACACTTCTTTGATTTTAACATTTCTAATCTGGAGAAACAAGTGGGATCAGTTAACAAAATATTTCTGTATTTATAATATTACACTTCATGCTCTTTATCCATGGATTCAATCAACTACAGCTTGAAACTATTTTGTTAGTTGAAAAAGCAAACTTTATTTTTTTCAATTTTATATAAGGGACACCATTTTACTACCACATTGTCTATAATGGGACTTCAGCATTCATGGGTTTTTGTATCCATGAGTGGTCCTGGAACTAAACCCCAGTGGATAGCAAGGACTACCTAACACAGTATCCTTGTTCATTGTTCCAGCCAGCCATATCCTTCCAGCAGACAGTTAAAGCTTTAAGAAAGTCAATTAGAACATTAAATTCTGTAAAACATTTCCAGGGGGTAGTGTGTTGGCTGTACAGCAAAGTACAATAACATCCAAAACAGTGATACCTTTATCATACCATCTTAACTGAGAACAAATATAACAACATATTGTCAAATGTAAACCTTTGTTTCCAACATCAACATTTTTCCGCTTTCTCCTGTTTGATTTTTAACACCTTTGTCTGATGAAGAAGCCAGTGGAGCTTCAAAAGCTTGCATCGTGCTTTTTGGGCATTTTAGTTGTCTAATAAAGGTATATTGTTTACTGGATTTGGAGTGTTATTGTATTAAATTTTGTATTTTCTTTCAAACATGGTGTGGATGTCAAGAAATGAGAGAGCACAAATTTTTCAATAAAATGGTACAAAGTTTACTGAAGTCAAGTGGCAAAAGAAGAAGTCTTCTGAATAGATAGATATAAACACAGACACAGACATGCAGATCACACACAATGGGTGATAGGTTATGATAACCATGTGAGCCATCAGAATATAAAGGAGCTGAAGAGAAACACATCCAGATAACCAAACTAGACTGGATCCTTCTCATCCCTAGGCATGCTATCAATTCAATATTATTCTCATTACAGAAATCTTGTGAATCAGTTCTATATCAAAACTTGCTATACTTATTTTTCTCTGTGACTTTGTTCTCCTTTTTCTCTCATCTCTCCCTTTAATTTTCTATCTTTGGCTTTCTATCATTGTTTGTAAAATCACATATCTCCAAATCCAATTAGTTGGGAAATTAATTTTGCCCTGTCATTAACCTTTTCACACAATGCAAGTTATTATACTGTACCATATTTGTCCCTTTTCAAATACAGGGTCTGGAAACGCATAACATGTCCCCTAAAAAGTCCCCTTAAAAAGAGAAAAGTACAGAGTTTAAATATGTCTCTCTGAGTGATGTCTCTTCTTAAAGGAGTCAAATAGTGTGTTTTATAAGCAGGGCAATCCCTAAAGCTTTTAACAGCTGAAAAGAAATAGGTCACGACAAACAAAGTTTAAATCTGTCCAAGAAGCATTAACCAAACCAAAAGGTTATCATTACAATACGTAGCATTTATGATCAACTGAAAGTCACATGATTTCGGAAAGAAGAAGGAAAAAAGAAGGTGCCTTACTTTGTATAATCAGAGAATTCCTGCCAAGGATATTCCTTGAAAGAAAATCTATGTGAATAATAAACAAACTGAGAGAAAAGCCCACCAACCACGTAGTCCCCTGGTTGAGAAAGCTCCATTGGAAGAAGGGCAGGAGGAGCTGGATACCATTTCATTGTTTCTACTTCACACACCCAATGAAGAAGCAGAAGGAAGAACAGTAATATACTAGCCCAGTGTTTCATCAGACAGGGTTTTTCCAAGTGCATGGCCTCCTTCATCCTTCTACAGCCTACGCCCGGCTTAAGGATGCTATCATGACCAGTGCCAGATTTTGATACTGTTTAGGTACCTTAAAGGCACCTGATCCCATCTGATCTTTAATGCTAAGCAGGGTCAGCCCTGGCTAGTACTTGCATGGGTGGCTGTCACTGAATACCAGTTGCTGCAGGCTATATTTCAGAGGAAGGAACTGGGAAAATCACGTCTGAGTATTTCTTGCTTAAGAAAACACTATGAAGTTCCCAGGATCACCCCAGGTCTATGGGTAACTTGAAGGCACATGCTCATACACTTCATAAGAGAAGATATACAACAGTGTTCTAAAGCAAAAGCAGGATAAAAAAAACTTGGTTCATGAAGCTGAGAAATTGCCGATGCCCTAATGAAGCCTTCTGTATAAAATGGGAAAAGCATTTCCTTCTTGCCCCCTCCCCCTCTATTGAGTCAAATGGAAGTGTTGCTGAAATTACTTGGAGAATGGTTGCTTCAAAATTGTTTTGTATCCTTCAAAGAAACTGTTGGATCATTCTCAAGAGAAAACAAATTACAGTGATTTAGATAGTGCTTGATGGCAAGACAATTTCTGTGCTTGAAAACTGATCATTTTTTTTATAAGATTCATATGTTTTCTTTTCTCATAGGACAAAAGGGAATAGATAGGTTCTAGGCCACATGCAAGAAATGTTGACCATGAAATGAAATCATCATCATGTTGTTAATGTGTGCTTTTCAGGACGTCTGGTAGGCAGCTTCAGAAAGAAAATATCAGCCTAGCTAGGCCTCTGACCTGATAAATCCAGACTTCCTTTGTAGTCTTAAGCTCTTGAGAAGACCACCAGTTTTTCTAATGTTGCAGAGGTGATGGGAATCAGAATTTGTCAGTGTAATAGTAAGATGTATTAGCCATCAACAGCTTCAACTTGGCATTTAAATTGGGTCAGTATATGAAAAGAAACTGTAGACTTGGAGAAACAAAGCTCTCTTCTTCAAAGCAGCTGAATGATTGCATATACCCGTCTTACATATACTGTAAACCATTGTAAGAAAAGTGGGGTATAAAATAGTTACATAAATAAATAAATAAACTATCTATATATGCTTTTATTTAAGACATTTAATTTAAAGAACAGAAGGTCTTAAATTTTGAACCTGTTCCTTCAGATTTGATTTTGCAGCTTCATACACATTTTGTTTGTCCCAAAATATTTTCTGTTTGCTTCTGATACAATCAGATAATTTTTGTACCAGCTCAACAGGTTGGCTTATTTTAACTCAATATAAAACATAAACAAAATCTGGGATGTTTCCAGCAGTCTGGATGTGCCCTGATACCTTATATAGCATCATGCGCTGGTAGCTGAGTAAATGGACAGGCTGAAGTACAGCTGTTTTCAGATGCAGGATACAAATGCATGCATGACTAAGGACTAGCATTCTGAAAAGGAAGGTTTTTGTGCTTCCCCAGCAAAGGTTTCTTTACTGTGTGTCTCTTGCACAATAATAGATGGCGGTGTCTTTAGGTGTCAGGCTTCTCAGCTGTAGGAACACTTGATTTTTGGAGGTGTCTCTTGTGACTGTGATCCGATTTTGATAAGCAATGTTATAATAATTGCTTCCATCAACTGCAATACGCCCAGACCACTCCAGTTCCCCTCCAGTGGGCAGACGAAGCCAATCCATGTAGCTGCTTCCAACAGAAAATCCAGACACAGTACATGTCAGTTGCATTGTCTCTCCTGGTCTCTTGAGTCCACCACCAGATTCTGTTACACTAATCTGTGATGAAATATCTGTTCAGTGGGGTGGGGGTGGGGTGGTGAATATATACAAGAAAAGATTAAAAAACATAAAAATGTTAGCATACACAGTTAGTGATGGTATTCACTACATAAATGGGCAAAAGTTGGTGTGTCCCCCCCCCCCTTACATGCAGGGCAGCTCATTAGGAATCCTATCAAGATGATCAATTCCATGATCTGAATGGTTGCCAGGAATTCACAGGACCCAAGTGATGCTGATTTCTAATAGGAACCTTGAAAGCTGTATGCTTGACTTTATCCCCCCTTTAAAAATAAGACATTTGCATGTTATTTAGATTGTATGCCATCTCCACAAAGACATTTGCATGCCATTTAGGTTTTATTGGCATAAGGCAGAACCATGGACACAAACTGGATGACAAATGTAGATATGCACAAATTAAGTCTAAACTACTACATGTATCTTTCAGAGTTTTTCAGTCTTCTGTTGGTTCTACATTTTTTTTCTGTCATTATTATGTTTTCTTTGTAAACTATGCATCAGGTGCTCAGCTCAATTGTTTGTAAAATAAACAGAAATTTTATGGACCATGTATACCCATCTATAAGTCTAAAAATTATGCCCCAAAATTGACTTATTTACTGGTCACTATGGAAATGTGATAGCAGCTCTTTCAGATTTCCTCATGCCTTGTGGAGAGGAGTTTAGCAAGAAAGAGCCAAGCAGAAAGAATCCTGGGTGACTGATTCATCTTGCTATTTGTTTAAGATTATTTGTTCCCCCTCCCACCAGCATGTCTGGCTGGAACAAAAGCTGAAATGATGAAGAAAAGGCTCAGTGAGAGTCTCGCTTGCCATATGCATGCATGCACACACTGAAGGAACCTCCAAGTTTTACCCTCGACCTATCCATGGGTCATAGCAAAATCTATAATTTTGGCCCCCAAACCTGGCCTTGACTTATACTTGAGGCTGACCTATAGTTGAGTATATACAGTATGTATGTATGTATGTATGTATAGCTGGCTTTGGCTTATGATGTGTATATGTAGGGTGGTGCAAGAATTTGTCCAAGCTTCAATCAGCTTTGAATCAAAGGTTCAAAATTCCCAAATTATGAGTCCAAAATGGATGCAACTGCTTCCAAAAGTGCTACAGTTTCAGGGGAATAGAAGACCAAGAGCCCTTCCAAGAAAGTCCCATGATGCTTTTAATCTTGGATTTTATCTCCAGAAAAGCTAACAGAGGTGGGGTTTTTTTCTTCCTTAATTCTCTGCTCATTTCCATCTTAGGTAAAATGCTATAATTTAGAGCCAGGGTGGAGAACATCTAGCCCTCTGATGTTGCTGAATGACATACCTCAATAGTTCTCTCACTGACAATGCTAACTCTGGCTATCCACTTGCAATCCAGATCATGGGGCTGGGGATTTTAACGCCAAACCCATCACAGTGATTTTGAGTAGGACAGCTGGAATGCCAACCATGTGATCTTTAGCAGTATATGTACCTGCCTGCAATGTATGCTTTACACAGGTACGCTTTTATTTGTACAAATATATGCAAAAATGCATGAACACATAGCCATCAAGACACCACCAATGTGGCCTTCACTACCATAAATATCTCTCCTTATTTTAAAAGATGACAAAACTCCCAGTATAGCACATCATGAATTTGCAGAGGAAGAAAATGAGTGAAAAGGAACTTGTTTCCAGCTGTTGTACACAAAATCATGAATGTTTAATATTTCATTTTCAGGAAGAGAATGTTTTGTACTGGCTCTGCGAAGGATTGGCTCAGTGTGTATCTTATACAGTAATACATGGCAGAGTCATCAGGCTTCAGACCACTCAGTTGCAGGAACACCTGGCTTTTTGAAGTATCTCTTGTCATGGTGACTCGATTTTGGAGGACACTGTTATAAAAAGTTCTTCCATTACTCCAGATATCTGCAGCCCACTCCATTCCCTTTCCTGTGGTTTGACGGCTCCACTGTACACCGTAACTTGTGAGAGAAAATCCAGACACTGTACAGGTCAGTTGTAGAGTCTCTCCTGGATTTTTCATGCCACCACCGGACTCTGTTAGGGTAACCTGAGCTGAAATGTCTGCATGCATGGGAAATGAATATAGCAAGAGGAAAAATGTAACATGAGAAGAGAAACATAATAGGAAACCACTGGATTTTACCCATTAAATATATATTTTAAAAGGTTTTATTTTTCTTACAGGCAGGAAAGATTAGAAGTAAACTTGTCAAGAACTGAAATTCCATGATTTTAAACAATACGGATGACTTCTCAAACCCCAAAATGAACTTGAGTTATATCAAGGACTTTGGATACTCTACCCTTATTATGTGATTTTGATATTATAAGGGCGACACCAGAAACTCATTTGCATGATCTGCTTGGTGCTTCTAATATAAGAAATGAAAAGAGTTGTTAGCCTAATTTGTAGCATGTGCTGTTTCCATAAAAAGCAACAGTCCCACCTCTAAACCCAGCATCTGCTTGCTCTCTTTAATCAGAGCAGAATTGTAAAATGCTATCATCACAACTAGTTGCTCCTTTTGTTCCTTCTGAAAACAACAGCCAAACTGGTGTAACTGATATAATCTTAAAACACAGAGAGGCGCGCACTCACACAGTGTCATATAGTTATGAAGCATAATGATTTTTATTACATGATTTTATTAACTTTCAAAGTACCTCCATTTGAAATAAGCCTACCTCCCAGATACATGAAATTATAATTCATAAGCTTTTGCCATATTTATCCTACTGGCAACTTGATCTCTTTTTGCTGTATTTTTGTTCATTCAGAAGCACAAGAAAAGTCATGATGAAGGACATTGAAGGTGGTTGCTAATTTTTCTAGGACACGACCCCTCAGAGTACTTCTACATTGCATAAGTAATGCAGTTTGACGTGATTTTAAGTGCTGTAGCTCTGTCCGATTGAATCCTGGGATTTGTAGTTTTACAAGGTCTTTACAAATCTCTGCCAAAGTGTGCTGGTGCATCACAAAATTACAAATCTCAGTATTTCATAGGATGGCACCATGACAGTTAAAATTGTGTCAAACTGCATTAATTCTACAGTGTAGATGCACAGCTAGTCACAGGTGGAAAACAGGATAAGGAAGCAAGTGAAATTGAGGTAAAAGAGATCAGTCTACATGGCAGCTCTTCATGTGAGTCTGAAAGAGTGTGACTTGTCCAAGGTCACTGGATTTCCACAGCTGAGTGGATCTGTGTACCCTTGTCTCCAGAGTCACAATCCAATGCTCAAACAACTACACCATGCTATCTTTCTGCATTGTTAAAATATAGATGTTTTAATAACTGGATTAAAATACAACTACAATTGAATAATTTGGAGGTACTTTTTAAAACTGCAGGTTAATGTAGAAAGACAATGGAAAATAATTATTGGGTAAAAACATGCAAAAGCAACATGGACAGGAAATACATGTCTCCATCCCAAAACATATTATGGTTTTTATGAGTTAAATCCTTAGGGTCTTTATCAAGATAGCTTCCAAAGCAGAAAGGAGTCCACAAAACATCTGTTTCCTGTGATATAAGTAGACTTCTTCTTTGTTTTCTCTTCTCTTCTATGCCATTATTATATTCAGTAGCTCAGTCATGGAACATGAGTGCCACCACCAGCAAATTGGTTTCAGAACTTAGGGAAGATATTTTTGATATACGCCCAGAATACACAACTGTGTCCTCTTCCTTCAAGCTGTTCATTTGTAGATAGAAACTTGAGGCATCTTTGGATGCTGCAAATCTTCCTTGGAAATGATTTCAAGGAGTAAATTATTGCACATCACAGTCTGAGACATGACAAATAAATGCTTTTCAAAAACCAAGAAAAAAAGTCTTTGTTCTGGTCCAGAGGACCTTAGGTTAGTTTGCAAAACTCTGCAAAAACCTATTCAGGCTTCTCCAACCAGAATTACAGTATTCCACAGCACCTATGCAGTAGTCCTTATCAACACCAAATCTCTTTTTCAGGGATTCAGGGAAAGTATTTCAGGGATTACTTTCTTAACTATTCCTTCTTTGTATGCATATGTGGTCCCTCTCTTTTAAATGTCTCCATTCAATTTTCCCTTCTCCTCTTAGCCATTTTGAAACTACCAGCTGTTTTGTTGTAAACCCTTCCACCTCCAGCAGTTTGAATCTAGCCCTTTGAAACACCCCAAGAGTTGCAGTAGTGGGTATGATCTTGAAACCTGCTCAGACAGATTTGATTCCTTTTGATAATCTTTCCCTGTTCTGAAGCAATCGTGTAGGATTAGTTGGATATAGACTTCTCTTCTGAAAGGCAATCTCAAGAAGAAAAATGACCAACCCAGAGAAGATGCAACTATTAAGATATGCATCATCATAGCCAGAGGAGACTTGGACAGGAATGAATTCAGCATCTGCATCAGGTTTAACTGTGGAAATGCTTGGAGTGCTACACCATATGCTCAGTCAAAGTGAAAGTTTTGTCTTAGGCCAGGATTTGCTGCTGACATTTCCACCCCATAGAAAAACCTGGTACCCATTTAAGTTTTGTAAAATGAATTAAGATCATTTATATAGTAGAAAAAAGTACGAGGGAGTATCATAAAGTTTTAACTATAACCTTTAAAAAAATTGGTAGAAAGTTTGTTTTGATTTGTCGTTGTTCATTTATCTCTATGTAGTCACCATGCAGATTTACACATTTTCCCCATCGTTTCTTGACCCTCCAAATACCATTATTGTAGAAGTCTGCAGATTGTGCCAGATGAGGATTTTGCCCTTTAGTCACTTCTGGCAGAGCCAGTCACAAAAATAAAGGATACAATGAGTTGGTTTTCTCAGCAATGTGCACTTAGGGACCAATGATGACACTGACAAAATTTCATCAATATGCCATAATAACTTCTGGGTGATAATTATTACTTTACAATACCCCCTCGTAAGGTACAATCTGCAGACTTCTACAATATCAGGTATTCGGAGGGTCAAGATACGCTGGGAAAATGTATAAATCTAGATAGTGACTACGTAGAGATAAGTTAACAACTACAAATCAAAACAAAGTTTCTGACAATTTTTTTAAAAAAGTGATCATTAAAATTTTACAATACCCCCTCATATATAAATCGTCAAGAGGAAGTATAGAATGCAGGGGCTATAACCACCATTTGGAGGAGAAAACCATTAGAGCATATGTTTTGCTGTTAGGCTGTTGTTTTTTAATGGTATGTAATGGTGGAAATGGTTTTGTAATGATAATGTTTGTATTGTTTGTTGAATGTATGTAGTTTTAGATTCATATACCATGCGCCTGCATCATACGCAGGTGTGCCATATGCAGCTTCCGGTTTATGCGTAAGCTGCGCTGTAATACTTTCAATGGCATGTGCACCCATGTCACGCCGCCGCGTGCACGAGTCCCATTCACTATAATGGGGCTCGAGCATAGGTGGAATTTGCCTTATGCAGAGGGGTCCAGAATGGATCCCCCACATAAGGTGAGGCTCCACTGTATAAAGCTTGTTTGTATTGTTGTTGTTTGTACGTGTTTCATAAAAATGATTGTTAAAAACATTTGCTTGTTTCCTATAAAATGGGGAAAGCAAATGTTTGGTTAGCTCTGAAAAACACATGTGTGAACAATATGGCATGCAGGTGGAGATATAATTAGCTGTACTGTCATTATCTAACACTGTAATTTCTGTTCCCCAGAGAACAATTCAATGGATTCAAGAAAAAAAATCCCCCAAACCCTAGAAAACAAGACCAAATTCTTTAAGTGGTTATCTGAACTTCTGCACAAGTGACCTTTACAGACGAGACTAACCAAAAGGCAGAGAGGGCTACATCACTCAAATCTCGGCCCATTTCTCTTCCCATTGCATATGTCACACTTTGTGAGTGTATTTGGCAGCCACTGCTGAATTTGTATGGAATGGATTTACTAAGGCTACTGTCATAGAATATGGGAATTTGTCTCATCTAATCAGGTATAGTGGTAAAAAATTGGTGGCTGCCAAAGGAGGCTCTCTGAATCAGGTAGATGCTGTGAATGGATGCAAAGGAGTTTTCATCTAAGAAGGGAATTTTCTGCCTGAAGGATGGACTGTTAGTGTTGCTGCTCTTTCTTCTGCTTCTCCTTTGGGTGTGTGAAGTAGATACCATCAAATGTCTCCTGCTTGATCTCCCTTCTCTTCCACATGAGTCGTATCATTCAGGAGACCTCATGATTGGTGCACTTCTTTATCAATTCAATTATTTTTCTCATGAATTTTCTTTCAAGGAGCATCCTTGGCAGGAATTTTCCAACCTTGTCCTGTAAGAAATTCTAATTTTCTTTTTCCTGAAACTTGTGTGTATGTATGTATGTATATATATATATATATATATGAATTTTGAAAGACAACCCTTTCTCAAGAAATATAAATGTAAGGACATGTAAATGTAAGGAAGAAATAGAAATAGGTGTTTGTTTGTTTTTGTTTTTGCCCTTCCATGTTCTTTCTTTCTTTCTTTCTTTCTTCCTCTCTTCTTCTTCTTCTTCTTCTTATTATTATTATTATTATTATTATTATTATTCTTTCTGGTTGAATTTCTCTAAAATCAGTCTACCTTTGGTTCCCATTCTTCCATCATATAGACTGCAATACCCTCAGTTTTCCTGCTGCACTGAAATTGGCATATTTAATGCACTTATTCCTAATTTGTACAAATATTTGCACCTTTTACCCAATCTACCAATTATTTCAATTCCTGTGCAAAAAGCATGCTTTCAGTATAGAACATGTTTTTTTGTGTGCTGTGAATGTTCTGGGCAGAAAATAAGCTTCTGTGCAAAAATCATGTGGATTTCTGCTGAAATGAGTATTTCCCCAAAATATAAAGCATCTCTCATTAGCCTTGAAGTGACTGTATTGTTCCTGATACAGTTTGCAGAGTAGGCATGGAATCAATATTCCCCATGATACATATCCCAGTAGAAAAATGGTTTCTGGAAATTTGGCAGAAATGGTTGGGAAATCCAAGAGCCCCAGAATTTGGTGAATTTTCCCCAAACATTTTAGGAAATTATTCTGCATAGAAATACATGTTTTGTTCCATTTTGGGTTTGTTTGTTTGTTTGTTTGTGAATCATAAAAATGATGGAGATTGGTGTAAATAACTGTGGTTTTTATGCAAAACAAACAAACAAACAAACAAAACCCTTGCTTCCAGAAATGGTGTAAAATTGCTCAAGAGTAAACAAGGAACATGATTTTGGGGGGCAAAAAACCCATGTACTTTTTTCTGGGAACATAAAACATATGGGAGGCTTTTCTGTTTGAAAATCACAATTTTCATACCAAGATACAAAATTTTGTATAAAACTAGTAGGGTTAGGTGTTAATTTTTCCTTGGCTGTTGCACAGAGTGAGCCTATAGAAAGGCTGAATAAAACTGAAAGTTGGGGGGGGGGATGGGACGAGACAAAAAGCAGAGGGAGAGAAAACATAGCAGAGTGAAGAAAGGAGGAGAGCTTAGAAAAAAATATATCTACTCAGAAAAATGCTGCAATCTATTCCAATAATGAAATTTTTCCAAGTTCTGGTGGGGTTGGCTTGCAGGCCACCTTTTCCAGTTCTTTGTTGCAGTGTTGACTCTTAGGATAAACATATAACCTTACAATACTTCCAAAATCCACAGAACAGTGATACCTTTATTAAATCCACCAAAATGCACGGAATATATGTTACAAGCTTTCAAAGCTCTACTGGCTTCTTCATCAGGCAAAAGTTTTGTATACCATACATGGGAAAGAAAGAAAATATGATGATATTAGAGTCACGGGCCTAGATTTTGTAAAGATGTTGTTGTTATTGTTGTTGTTGTTGTTTTGTTCTCAATTAAGATGGTATGGAGGGATATCCAGACAGGCAGGCCACCTCTGGCCATAGATGTTTTTGGAGACAAAGAGCAATAAAATCCAGGAAATAAAATTTATGCTCCATTAGCAACACAAATATGCTTCCTTTGAGATCCAGATTGCCTTACAGTTACAGTTAGGCAACTAAAATAGTGAAAAGACTGATATTTCAAAACAGCTTTGATGTCAAATTCTCCGAGTAAAGTATGCGGAACTCTATTTACAGGGTGATGACAAAGTTCTACCAGCATGTCCTGTCCTTGGTTTTTGCTATAAAGGAGGTCAATGAGAATCCCAGCATCTTACCAAATGTCACCCTTGGATTCCACATCTATGACAGCTACAATGATGCTCAGATGACTTATCGTACCACTTTTGAACTCCTCTTCAAATCACATAGCTTGGTTCCCAATTATGTCTGTCAAAGCCATAAAAGGCCATTAGCCATGATTGGAGCCCTTGACTCTAAGACTACATTCCACATGGCTAACATCTTAAGTATCTACAAGATTCCACAGGTAAGATCCTTAAGTGCAATTCACTTTTTCTCTTGAAACTCACAACTGATCAAATTCGAAAAGTTTTAGTAAATTTCTTATCTTCTATTTAATGAGAAATAGTGAATGTGGAATAGATATAACAGCCATGGCTTTGGACTGTTTCACTTTGTACAGAACTGTACACACTATTTTGCATATTATTTTCATCCCAAATCTGTTAGAGAAGAAACTATGTATTTTGGAAAGACCTCTCCACTGGCAACAGAGAAGATGGGTGTACCTGACCTGCAGTAATCTCTTTGGTCTTTATGTTACAAGTTATAGCACTCAATAAGGTATTTGATCAATTTAGGATTACAGAGAAATTTTAGTCTTAACCCTCCATTTATTTTATTTTTACTTTGACCAGGACCAAGTTTGTATAGGTTCAGGCTTGGATACTTTACTCAATAACCCAAATTAGGAAATTGATCAGGAAATATGACAGTTGCTCTTCTGACTTCTTAAAGCAAGGATATTTGGGTCCCTATCCACCAGTAAATTAAAGGCAGTTCAGTTCTACTTTCCTCTTACATCTCATTTAGGAGAGTCAGTGCCAGGGCTTAGAGCACCAATGGGCTTGACAAAAATCAAAAATTGAAGTCATAGCCCAGAAAGACAAATAATTCTTTGGTGAGTCATTCCCAAGTACCAGATTTGAGGAGATTCTCTATCCTAAATTGGGTTTGAACTGCCATAGAAGGAAAAGATATACGGTCTAGTTGTGCTTCGCAATCCATCATTGTCCACAGATAAAGAAGTATTCATTCTGCCAAAGAGTGCTTTCACAACTCAGGCCTTTTTAGAGAGGGATAAATTGGCCGGTCACTGCCACACTTACAGTGATAATCTCACATCTGGACTAATGTACTAGCATGTAAATGCAACTTTCTTGAGGCTGGATTGGAAACTGGAGCTGGTACAACATTTAATGACATAAATAATTGGCAGAGAGCTTTACTGAGCATATATTATGGTGATCCTGGTTGACCTTCATTAGCTGTCTATTTACTGAGCTGTCTTCAAAAACAGGTTCTTAATAGATAAATGTAGAGATGTTTTGGATTGGGTTCCTTGGGAAGATCATCTCCTCCTGTCCTTACTCACAGAGGAATCAAAGTAATCTATGGACATTTTGATCACAGATCTATGGAGGGCTGATCCTTACTTGGTGGTGGCCCAAGAAGTGAGCATTTTGTGTCACAGCACCAGCACTTTGAAATAGACATCATCCCATATGTGTTATTTAGACTCTTCTTAAGGACACTTCCTGCTCAATTGCATCTTGGTTTCAAACAGAATGCTTTTGAACATAATTTTTATCATTTTTGAATATCTCATGATAGGTAATCTGAAGTTCTTGGTTTGTTTGGTTTTTTTTTCTTTTAGAAGGCTAGAATATTACTTTGATAACCAGCCATGGAATACCAAGGCCAGACACAGAAAGTTGGGTTATATAAGGACTACAGTGGTCCCCCGGGTTACGAAGGTAATCCGTTCCGGATTACCTTTCGTAACCCGGAAATCTTCGTTTCCCAGGGGACCGCTTTAAGGGACGGACCGCGCGGCTGATTTAAAGGGGCCGCGCAGTTTTCCCCTTTCTTAACCTGGGGTTTTGTTCGGATCCCGGGGGCTGTTTTGCAGTCCCGGCGGTTTCGGCTCCCGGGGATTTCGTTCCCCGGGGGCTTCGTATCCCGGGGGACCACTGTACTTTATTTGACCTAACCTGTTTAAGAGTCTCTTCAGACTGCCGTTATACACAGCATGGGGGCAACATGGGGGTTTGGCACACACATGCCGGCTGCCCCCACACCACCCACATACCAGCATCACACCACACACCCAACCGCACAGCAGGAGTGTCACACCACTCTGTTGGCACAACATTTAAACATGCTGCACCAAAGGAGAGCTGAAAAGATGCTGCCCCCATGATTAAGGTGCCCTTTCCATGGTGCAACAAGGAGCCACCTTTTGCAGCTTCTTTTTGCACCATGGAAAGGCCAGATCGGGGCTATGGCATGTAGTTGCTGTGGCCCCAACCCGGCGAGGAAAGGAGTGGCTGCAGGCTGCTCCAAAGAGGTTGTCTGTTGAGCCTTATTTCTGTGCTTTTTTTAGCACAAAAATTCCTTAAAGGGAAATAAGATGCTTTGGCCTGGAAATAAGGCAAGAGGATGAACCAATTTAATGTGGGTCCAGCAGAAGCTAGATATCAACCTCTTGACAATCTCCTCTCACTTTCCTTGGAAAAAACAATTCAACCCCAAATATTTAGGCTGCTCTCCAACTGGCTGTATTCAAAAATTCAGGATTCCCACCCAAGTCTTAGGACTCTACAAGGGAGAACCCAGATCTCAAATTAACCTCAAGGGTAGCCTCCTTCCCCAAATCCCCAGACCTCAGGACCCAACAAGAGGAGGTTCAGAGCCCTACCAAAGGGGGAAGACTCATATTCCTCCCTCTATTACCTGTCAGGTAAAAGCCTAATAAAGGACACACCCAAAGCCAATAGTTCAAGTCCCAGAGATGCAGCATAGGGTAAGCAAAAAAAAAAGCAGGTAAAATGGGAGAAAATTCCAACCTATCCCCAATGCAACCAGACAGATCTCCCTCTGCACAGAGGAAGGGAAGGCCACACTGTGAAGATTCAAAGAGGCATGTGGAAGGGCAATCAGACCATAAATAGCCTCTGGCTTCATCCTGATCACATGCTGAATTCTGGCACCTTGTATTCTTACCATGGAGAGTATCACAGTCCTACCTTCTCCTGCCGCATCGTTCATCATGCAAATCCAGGTAGGTATTATGAGTAGTGCTCAAATGCTGACACTGGATTTATAAAAGGAAACATATTTTCAAATACTTCTTTCAAATCCTTCCAGCTCGCATATGGCTCATTTGCCCCACTAGAGGCTGAGATGGTGCAACTCCACTCCTTTTACCACATGGCACCCAATGAAGACCTTCAAGATAACGGGATTATTAGTTTGCTTAAACACTTTGGATGGACATGGGTGGGGCTTTTTGTAATGGATGATGACCGTGGAGAGAAAAAATTGGAGGCGTTGCTTTCACAGGGCGGAATATGTTCAAATTTCACAATACAAATTCCAAGCCAAAAACATGTTGATGACCCAAATACATGGAATAATTTAATCCATAAGATTTATCAGATATTCACGTTTTCAAAATCCAGGATATTTGTCATTTATGGTAAAACTGGTGCCATTATTTGGGTGTGGTATCATATTAACCAAGGAGCTCTTGCAGATACAAACAATGCATTGGTCGGAAAGGTGTGGATTACAATTGCTCAGGCTGATTTTATTTTAGAAAGCATTAACCGGCATGACAATTTGCAACTGTTCCAAGGGGCTCTTTCTTTCCACATTCACTCAGCTGAGCCTCCAGAGTTCCATTCGTTTCTCCAGACCTTAAAAGCTGATTGGACAGCAGAAGATGACTTATTCAAGGAATTCTGGGAGCAAGCATTTGACTGTTCCATTCCAGATCCCAGGATTCCATACAAAGTTTCTGGAACATGCACAGGGGAGGAGAGGTTGGAGAGCCTCGTTACACCTCTTTTTGAGATGCGCATGACTGGGTTAAGCTATGGCATTTATAATGCTGTCTATTTTGTGGCACATGCTTTACAGGCCTTGTACGCATCTAGGTCTAATCGCAGAACAATGGTTGATGGTAAAAAGGGTGATCTCCAATATCTGCAACCTTGGCAGGTAATGGCGCAAAATGAAATATGTTTATTTCCATGATTACTAAAAAAAAATGCCCACCTCATCTAGTCCCCTGTCCTGAATTACTTGCAAATAATGTCACAGTTGTACACAAAGCTGTATGGGTGTACATTGCTTTCTCCTTGCAATCTACAAAACAGAGATCAGAAAATTTCCCTTTCTCTACAATGGAAATTCAGTTTTTGAGAGATGAATATTTTAAAATGAAACTGGATAAAGCTAATGGTAGAATCCATGATAAAAAGAAGGAAGGGGAGGGGGGAGAAGGAATTTAGTAGCACATTTAAGACTAACTTCTTTATATTTTAACATGAAATTTTGTGGCTATAAACCTATTTTGCTATCCACAAAAGCTCATGGTAAAATAAATTTAAAAAAAGTCTTTAATATTATTCTCCAATTCTCCTTCCCCCTTTCCTCTCCTCCCTTTATCCTTTTTGTGCTGCAAGAGACTTACTTCTTAACTACACTGAAGAATTAATGCAGTATGAGCCTGGTTTAACTACCGTTACTCAATGCTATAGAATTCTGAGATTTGTAGTTTTATGAGATATTTAGCCTTCTCTGTCAAAGAGATCTGATGCCTTACAAAACTACAAATCCCAGAATCCCATAGCATTAAGCCATGACAGTTTAAGCTTTGTCAAAATGCATTAATTCTGCAATGCATGATAGACTTTATATGGCTATTACTACATCAGCAAAATTCAAGGTTACTCATACTTAAAATAAAAACAGTGAGCTCTAAGGCGCTTGAGTTAATCATGGTTCATTTATCCCGTTTGTTCCATATTTGTTTCATATATATATATATATATATATATCCCATTTGTTTCATATAAGTAAGTAGACAGCCACAAAGGTACAGATATTAAACCTTACTGAAGCAAGTCCAATATAAATTAGTCATTTTCTTTCTTCTTGTTATTACTTTTAAATAGCTGCATCCTTTTCTTCAAGATATTGTCTTTAACAACTCTGCTGGAGAAAGAGTGTCTTTTGATAATAAAAGAGAAATTATATCTGGATTTGACATATTGAACATGGTCACATTTCCAAACGGCACTTTTCTTAATGTGAAGGTTGGGCACATAGATCCACTTGTTCCTGAAGGTGGAGAATTTGTCATTAATGTCAACAGGATTACTTGGCATAAAAGCTTTAACCAGGTGTGGATTCCAGGGTATTTTTGGTGGGCAAATCATGATGAGTATGGGTGATCTAAGAAACAGAACCGTATGTAACCTTTGTGGATTAAGGAGACCCTGGATAATTAATTGATAGTGTGTGTGTGTGTTTAAGGATACTTGCTTTATACTCAAAAACTAAAAGGTGAAACAGCATTTATATTGTCTGTCTAAGAAGCTTATCTCACTGCCTATGGTGCCTGACTTACCTCTTCTGAATTTGGCTCAAATTCAGAAGTTAAGCTGATTTTATCATGTGGACTTTTCTCTCAAAACAGCTTCCCGTTGCCTCCAGTGCTGAATTCGGGTACTAAGTCACTTTGACGATCATTTTTCGCAAATGAGAAGCTTCTTATGGGGCCCAAAGTCAGCACTGGAGGCAACAGGAAGATGTTTTGAAATAAAATTCCATGCAATAAAATCAGCCTAACTTACAAATTTGAGTCAAATTCAAAAAACATAAGTCAGGCAATAGAAGTGGTGCAATAAACTCCTAATTATTTTTCTCATCCTTCTGTTTATCCAGAATCTATTCGGAATCTAACAAGGGATAAAAAGTTAAAGTTCCAAATAACCAAATGGAAACAATATCTGACATGGAAGATTATCAGACCAGCACTTAAGTGCTGGTAAATCACTGCCCAAATGTTGAGGAAGCACATGTGTGTGAAAGCCTGGTACACTTCCTCAACATCAGGGAATGATCGGCTCCCATCCAGCATCACTGAATCATTTAGAAAAAGGGAATTTCTTCTGAACGCAAAGTTTCCATTCAGAGGAAATTCTCCCTCAATTTTTCAGTGACACTGGAGGAGAGCTGACAATTCCCTGACATTGAGGAAGTGTGCCAGGCTTTCACACACGTGCGCTTCCTCAATGTTTCAGCAGCAATTTATCATCATTTACCCCATGGTAAGCGCTGGTCTGATAATCTTTATGGAGGTGCTGGTCTGATAATCTTCCATGTCAGATATTGTTTCCATTTGGTTATTTGGAACTTTAACTTTTTATTCCTTGTTAGATTCTGAATAGATTCTGGATGAACAGAAGGATGAGAAACTGGAGCGGGTCCAAAGGAAGGCAACTAAAATGGTGAAGGGTCTAGAAACCATGCCCTATGAGGAACGACTTAGGGAGCTGGGGATGTTTAGCCTGGAGAAGAGAAGGCTAAGAGGTGATATGATAGCCCTGTTCAAATATTTGAAGGGATGTCATATTGAGGAGGGAGCAAGCTTGTTTTCTGCTGCTGCAGAGACTAGAACGTGGAACAATGGATGCAAACTGCAGGAAAAAAGATTTCACCTCAACATTAGGAGGAACTTCCTGACAGTAAGGGCTGTTCGACAGTGGAACACACTCCCTTGGAGTGTAGTGGAGTCTCCGTCCTTGGAGGTCTTTAAGCAGAGGCTGGATGGCCATCTGTCGGGGATGCTATGATTGGGAGTTCCTGCATGGCAGTGGGTTGGACTGGATGGCCCTTGTGGTCTCTTCCAACTCTATGATTCTATGATTCTATGATTCTAGTTTGAGTCTCCCTTATGTGGAATTCTGAAATCCCAAATATTCCATAGACCAAAACATTTTTCATGGCTGGCTGAGATAGGGGCACCTTAGATTTCTGATGCAATCTACACAAACTCTGTTTCATGTACAAAATTATTTAAAATGTTATAAAATATTACTTTCGGGCAATATGTATAAGGTATATATAAAACATAAATGTATTTTGTGTTTAAATTCAGGTCTCATCTCCAAGATACCTCATTATGTACATATATGAAAATATGGGCATTTCAAAATCCAAAAGAATCCAAAATCCAAAAGAATCCAAGCTTTTGGATAAGGGAGACTCAACCTGTAACAAATATTTATTATACTTTTCCTTATTCTAGTTAAGATGGTCACATACACAAAAATATTGTTAGCTATAAGAGGAATGTGGTCCAACATTTAGCCATGCTTGCCACATGGGAAAAGGGTTTGGAAAATTATGTAATGTATCCGATTTTGCACTCCTCTGTGTCTCTTTTTTATTTGTACATCACATTATAATCAAAGGATGTTTCCCAGCTTTGCTCACACTAAACATTCCTCATCTTTATGGGCAGACCCTTCCTCTTTCAGTCTGCAGTAACTCCTGCACTCCTGGTTATCAGAAGAGTAAGAGGGAAGGGGAGAAATTTTGCTGCTATGATTGCATTCCCTGTCCAGAAGGGAAGATTTCCAACCAAACAGGTAGGTAAACTAGAATAATGTAAATGATGTTTTTGGATAGCCAGTCTTTGAAATGAACATAACCACCTAGTAAATGTCAAGCATTCACAATTATCATTCTGATCGCTTACAATACAATACAATACAATACACTTGTTTATTATGGTAAATAGTCAGCACAAGATCATTTACAACATTTCCAGTTATTTCCAAATTATATCATGGTCTATGGTACATGACTTTACATATATAGAGTTGGCTTTCCATATCCATGTATTCTGTATCAACAGATTCAACCATCCAAAACTTGATAGTATTTTTTTAAAATCATCTCAGAAAGTAAAACATGATTTAGCCATTTTATATAAGGGGCACCATTTTACTACCCCATTGTTTATAATAGGACCTGAGCATCCATGGATTTTGGTATTCATGGCGGGGGGGCGGGGATGTTCATGGAACCAAATAGATATCCAGGAACTATAGTCCTTAGCTACATTGCAAACGCTATAAAAACCCATGTTAGTGAATTGTAAAGACACCAGCAAGAGTGTCCTGATGATATGCATTGGGCTGTTTCAATGTCCATTGGTACTCCCTAGCTGGTGTCCCAAAGCACAATGATATTGATGTACATTGGTCCCCTTATGCATCAGTCCTGAAGGGCATCAGTCATTTTGTGAGCTCCATAGCACCACACTGGCTGTTATTAATAAAATACCTAGTTGCATTTCATTTTATTTTCTAGATAAGATAGGGAAGACTGGAACGGCAGTTACCACATAGGAATCTGATAGGCAAGAAATCTGAGAGTTAACCCAAGAAACACCAAAATGCATCTTTATTTGTTACATTCCAATTTGGGTAGCTACATGATAGAATCAAGAGAACCAGTGGCTCAAGTGTTGGACTAAAACAACAATAAGGTAGTCAATAGAAGACATAGCTTCAAACATAAAAATAGCCATATAACTTGGCCTCACTTTCCATATGACTCATCACTATAATTGACTTTCTTTCTTTCTTTCTTTCTTTCTTTCTTTCTCAGACAAAGTTGAATGCTTCCAATGCCGGGATGATCAATATCCAAGCAGGAACCAGGATCATTGTATCCATAAACGTATAACCTTTCTTTCCTGTGAAGAACCATTAGGGAAGATTTTTACTTCAGTCGCCATTTCCTTGGCACTGATCACAGTTTTGGTTCTTGGAATTTTTGTTCTGCACAATGACACTCCCATAGTCAAAGCCAACAACAGGGAGATCACTTACATTCTCCTTGTTTCCCTCTTGTTCTCCTTTCTCTCCTCTTTCCTGTTCCTTGGCCAGGCTGGGAAATTCACATGCCTTTTCCAACAACCAGTTTCTGCCATCAGCTTCACTGTGGCTGTTTCTTCTGTGTTAGCCAAAACCATCACTGTGGTTTTAGCTTTCATGGCTACCAAGCCAGGGTCCAACATTAAAAAGTGGCTGAAGAAACGAGTGGCTATCTCAATTGTTGTGTCTTGCTCCCTCATCCAAGTGGGCATTTGTGCTATCTGGATTGGAACTTTTCCCCCATTCCCATTTTTAGACATGAAATCAGTTACTGAGGAAATCATTGTGCGATGTAATGAAGGCTCTTCGATCATGTTTTATCTTGTCCTGGGCTACATGGGATTTCTGTCTATCATCAGCTTCACTGTGGCTTTCCTAGCCAGGAAATTGCCAGACATCTTTAATGAAGCCAAGTTTATCACATTTAGCATGTTGCTATTTTGCAGTGTTTGGCTGTCCTTTGTTCCCACCTATCTGAGTACAAAGGGGACAGGCATGGTAGCCGTGCAGATCTTCTCTATCATAATTTCCAGTGCTGGGTTGCTCTGTTTTATCTTTCCCTTCAAATGTTACATTATTCTGCTCAAGCCAGAGCTCAACAGCAAACAGCAGCTCACCAAGAGAAGAATAAAGCATTAAGCTGGCCATTTAAATGTTTAAGGCCCAGTAAAGGAGCTGCATTGTGGCTGTGCCATTTGGATGGCATGGCCACAATCTGGGGGAGAAAGGGATGGCCTCTGTCTGCCCTCCCCCCCCCCCAATTTATATAGGCACTTATTTTGATTTATCTTTACTCACAGTTTCAATTTAAAAAACAAACAGTCCAGGTTGAATACTTCACCAAACTACAAATCCCAGGATTACTGGGAGAGATCATGCGGAGACATGGGTTGGGGTTTATCAGTTCACTGACGACACCCAAATCTATTTCTCTATGTCTCTGACTGCTGCAGTGACTAAGGATGGCATCTCTCCTCTGGATGCCTGTCTTGGGTCGGTAATGGGCTGGATGAGGGAAAACAAACTCAAGTTGAATCCAGAGAAGGCAGAGGTGCTCGCAATAGGTACCCCAAGTCAGGGGATGGAGTTTTGTCAACCAGTCCTGGACAGGGTCACACTTCCTCTAAAGGACGAAGTTCGCAATTTGGGAGTACTCCCAGATCCATCTCTACACTTTCATCTCAAGTAAATGAGATGGCCAGGAGTGCTTGGTATCAACTTGGGTTGGTATGCCAACTCATCCCTACCTGGACAAAAAGGACCTTGAAGTGGTACATGCATTGGTAATCTCTTGCTTAGATTTCTGTAATGCACTCTACATGGGGCTATCTTTGTATCAAGTTTGGAAGCTTCAATTGGTTCAAAATGTGGCAGCCAGGTTGGTCACCAGAATACCGAGGTCAGACCAAATAACACGTGTGCTGAAATCACGTCACTGGCTGCCGATTAGCTTCCAGGCACAGTACAAACTGTTGGTCATTACCTTTAAGCCCTACATGGCTTGGGCCCAAGTTACTTGAGGAAATGCCTCTCCTTACACAATCTGCCCCGCACTCTCAGAATATCAGGGAAGAATTTACTAAAACACCATAAATCCAGGTTAACAACAACGTCTCACAGATCATTTATGGCCGCAGCCCCCAAATTATGAAATAGTCTACCAGAAGAAATCTGTCTTATTGCCACCTTATATGCCTTTAAGAAGGCTCTTAAGATGGATTTCTTCCAGCAGGCTTACCCACCTGACCTCTTATAGGAGATCTTAAGTTAAAACACTCCACTCTGGATACAACAATATGTTCTTTGGTTGTTTAGATGATGATTTAGTTAAATTATTGAATTAATAATATTGTTAGCATTTTATTGTCTATATTTTTATACTTGTATTTTATTATTTTATTGCTGTAATCCCACCTTAATCCGCAGGGAGAGGCGGGAAATATTATTATTATTATTATTGTTGTTGTTGTTATTATTAGATGGCATGGAGCCATAACAGGTAAAGTGATGTCAAACTGTTTTATCTCTGCAGAGTGAAAGAGCTGTGAGCAAGTCCCAGTTCTCTGATCTAGAGGAGAAATGTAAGGAATACTTACAAATGTAGGGAATACTTAGAGTTCCTCATGAGAATGTGTATCTCACCAAATCAAGACACCCGGGGCAGGGGGGGTGGAACAAAAGATCAACTACAATAGGATTTTTCTCATTTCAAATGTTTGTTTCTGAAAACTTCAAAAATATTGTTAGTCACACAAAGAGGTAATTTCTTTTTCAAAAACAAATTTTTGGCAAACATCTTAAAATGTGAAAGATGTCCCAAAAAGTATCACACAGACAAAAAAAAAAAGTGTAATCGTATGTATGTATATATGTATGTATGTATATCTGGCTGTTATGTATACATATGCAGTCCCATTTGTGTTGAAATCATATTGGATATGCAGTCCCATTTACTCAAAGTAACTCCCCCTGTTTTCAGTGAGACAAATCTGTTGAGGACACACAACAACAACAAAACCACAGGGGAATTAACTCAGAAGGTTTTTGTTGTGTGTACCATTGAGGAACAGTAGCATTACTGGACAAAAGAATTCAGAACTCAAAGAACACTGCATTGTCTTTTGGAAAGTACTGAGATGGTCTTTCACAGCTCCAAAATCACCGACTGCAAAATGTTCTTGCATCCCTACTGAGCCTCTTGCCAACTTAATATAAACAGTCAGTAAGGATGAGATCCATTAGGAAAGGAGACACACATAAGATTTAATTGAAAGAACAAATATTTAATTGAAACCAGGAAATAGAAATTGCCACTGTCATTCTTTTCCTTCTTTCTTGGAACAATAATTGCTCGCCTACCCTATTCCCATTCCTCTCTCCCTCCTTTGGTGTCCTCTATAGATTGGAGAAAAGAAGCTGCCCTGGTGCCCTGGTGGCACAGTGGTTAAATGCCTATACTGCAGCCACTCACTCAAAACCATAAGGTGGCAAGTTCAATACCAACAAGAGGGCTAAAGCTCGACTCAGGCTTGCATCCTTCCGAGGTCCCTAAAATGAGTACCCAGATTGTTGGAGGCAAATAGCTTACAGTTGTAAACCGCCTAGACACTGCTTAGACGGTGGAAGCGGTATATAAATAAAGCTGTTTGTTTTGTCAGTTTTATCACATAATCCAAACCAATCCTGTTGTACAGAGGAAGAGAAGTGACAGGCATTGATAACAGATGGGAAGAAAATGCTCTCTAGCAAGCCACCTATAGAGGATAATGAACGGGTGCACATACATTTGTATCAATGGGAAAAGGCAGTTGCCATGTAAATCTTTTCCTTGTTGTTGATCAAAGACTTATAGCATGGTAGAGTTGGAAGAGACCCCAAGGGCCATCCAGTCCAACCCCCTTGCCATGCAGGAACTCTCCATCAAAGCATCCCCGAAAGATGGCCATCCAGCCTCTGCTTAAAGACCTCCAAGGAAGGAGACTCCACCACACTCTGAGGAAGTGTGTTCCACTGTCGAACAGCCCTTACTGTCAGGAAGATGTGCGCCTTCAAGTCATTTCTGAATCATGGCAACCATAAAGCAAGATTTGGAGCTTTCTTGGCAAGATTTGTTCAGAGGGTGTTTGCCTTTGCCTTGCTCTGAGGTTGAGAGATTGCGACTTTCCCAAAGTCACACAGCAGGTTCCCATGGCCAAGTCGGGTTGCAGTACTTGGTCTCCAGAGTCCAACACTGAAACAATTAAACTATGCTAGCTCTCAAATGTCTTGGAGACAGCTGTTTGTCTTGATTTTAAGACATGGGACATTACTTACAAAGGAGACAGGACTAGTGTGAAATGTAGAGAATCTCAGGAACTCTAGTGCAGTTTCTGGGCTGCTCCAGAATCTTTGTATATCCTCAGATCATTGCCAAAACATTTCACCAGCATGAAAATACCTCAATTGGTCAACAGTGTCAGATTCTTGATAACGAATTTGGTTCTGATGTTAGAGGCATAATCACTATTTTCAATTGTCCAAAATGACACACATATTATTAATGAAAAAATGAAACTGACAGATTCATCTGAATAACATATTTAAATGGACAGGTTAATGTTCTCAACCTTTCTTCTGGTTAGTTGCTCCCTGTTGTTCAGCTCAGGCTTAAACAGAATAACGTAAGATTTAAAGGAAAATATAAAGCAGAGCAACCCAGCACTGGAGGCTAAGATAGAGAAGATCTCTATAGCCACCATGACTATGCCCTTGGTGCTTAGATAGCTAGGAACAAAGGATAACCAAACACTGCAAAATATCAACATGCTGAAGGTGATCAATTTGGCTTCATTAAAAGTGCCTGGCAACTTCCTGGCTAGGAAAGCTACAATGAAGCTGATGATGGAGAGAAGCCCCATATAACCCAAGACTAGATAAAACATGATGGGAGACCCTTCATTACAATGCACAATGATTTCTCCAGAAACAGAGTTCTTGTCAAAATCTGGGAATGGTGGAAATGTCCCAAGCCAGATAGTACAAATAACAACTTGAATGAAAGAGCAAGAGAAAACAATGTAGATGGCCACTCTTTTTCCTACCCATTTTCTCATGCTGGATCCTGGCCTTGTGGCCATGAATGCCATCACAACTGTAATGGTTTTGGCTAAGACACAAGAAACAGCCAAAGAGAAGATGGTGCCAAAAATGGGTTGTCGGAAAAGGCAGGTGAGTTTGCCAGGACAGCCAAGGAACAGGAAGGAGGAGAGGAAGCAGAACAAGAGGGAAAGAAGGAGCATGTAGGTGACCTCTCTATTATTGGCTTTGACTATAGGAGTGTCTTTGTGTTTAATAAAAACACCAAACACCAAAACTGTGACCAGACAAAAGAAAGCAGCACTCGAAGCTAAACCTTTTCCTAAAGGATCTTTGTAGGACAGAAACGTTATACGTTTAGGGATGCATTGATCTTGGCCTTTGCTTGAATATTGATCTTCTGGACATTGTAAACAGTCAGCCATATCTGGAAAACGAAGCAATGTCACAGAGCTGAGCAACCAACTTCAATATATTTTATTACCTGCTATTCTCCAGTTACCAGTTTGCGGTTTGACATTGTGTGAATGCTTTTTTTAAAAAAAAAATCTGTAATCATACACTAATTTCTCCCATACTGGATCTGCTGTGTCTAGTTCTGCATATGGAAAACGATGAAATTCAATAGTTTTTTCCTCCCTTTTCATTTCTTGCATATTTCACTGCATATTTCATAACTCATACTCCTCCATTTCTAAGCTTCCATTTTCCTGACTATTTTGCTATACCTCTAGCCAAACACCAGGTTTGTTCATTCTGAAAGATCATCTGATGGATTTTGATGGTGAGACATTTTTGCCTGATGAAGTACTCTTCTAAATCCCAATGCACATTTACAATGCCCAGATAGATCATTCCTCTCTAATTTCATTCTCCTTTATATTCTCTATGTCTTACCCATGTCTGCCTTGGTAAAAGGGCTTACACTGGGGTAGGGCTACAATTATTATGCTATTTTAGCTTTGATGGAAGAAGTAATATGAATGAGTGTTGCTTAAAAGAAGAAACCCTTCATGTAATGTAAATTGGATTGGCACAGAAAACATTAGGCTAAAGTTTATATGCAGTACTAGGGTCAAGAAGTGCAAGCAGTATAGTCTCATTGGTTAGCTAATTTCCACATGTTATTGTGGTGGTAGGGAAGAAAGAGGAAAAAAATAGAAGATAACAGCAAGTGATGCTCACATGTCCTTTAAGCCTTGTCTGCACTGGCCAGGATACTCTGGTGGCAGTCTGGAATATCATTTTGCTTCATTAATTGGCCCTCAATTCCAGCACAGACTGGCATCTGTCTGCATGCATGTCTGGTTAAGCCACCCAGGGCATCTGCTGCCATTGCTTGCTCACTCTTTAGATCAGAACAAGGCATCAAATGACAATCATATGGCTGGGCATCTCATTCTGACCTCAGAATAAGTGACTGGTGACTGATGCCCAGGCTGGCTCAGCAGGATGCATGTTCAAACAGCTGTACTGGCTCAGGAACAGAAGATGGAGAAAATTGGGTACACTTCTCCATCTCCAGCTTCTGTACTTAAGTAATGGTTGGGAATGTTTATGTCCTAAGTTGTCGCTTTGTGTTTTCCAACTGATGAATCAACCTTTACTGAAAATATTCTGCTCAAAGTCCCACGATTTCCCATCTGATATGAGGGGATGTACTGTATAAGTTGTATGGAGCATATTTTATCTCTTATTTGATTTGAAGTGTTGTAAACGGACACAATAATACGTATCGACATTTACCATAGGCTTATCTGCTTATCACCAAATTAAAAGCAACCATCTGCCTTTATCTTAATCACTGGAATCCTT
This sequence comes from Urosaurus nigricauda, assembly GCA_034509955.1. Lineage (NCBI taxonomy): Eukaryota > Metazoa > Chordata > Lepidosauria > Squamata > Phrynosomatidae > Urosaurus > Urosaurus nigricauda. The sequence goes on from JAOEGL010000006.1 coordinate 6,230,526, forward strand.
GTGCTACCTACCAGTTTGGTTGGAAATCTTCCCTTCTGGACATGGAACACAATCATAGCAGCAAAATTTCTTCCCTTCCTTTTTTCTCTTATGATAACCAGGACAGCAGGAATCACTGCAGGCTGAAATGGGGCGGACCTATACTTAAAGATGACAAATATCTGGGATGGGCAAATTTGGAAGAATTGTGCAATCATCAAAAGATATATAATAAAAAGTATCATGGAATAATGTTGAATCTAGTGTATGAAAATAATATCTAAAATGGTCTTCTTACATGGTAAGGATGTCCTACTGTTGGTCCACAGTCTTGTTCTGGTTTCATCTCATTGTGAGCTGAAATCACTCAAGGTATAATAAAAAGCTGCTAAACATATTTGTGCTAGTTATTGGAAAGGTCTTGCTATAGATTGTGCAGGGAATTCACTAAACTGATTTTTTAATGGATGCACATGTACATGTATGTATGCACTCTTTTACTTGATTTATTTGGATTTTTTTTTAAAAGATTGTAATGGCTTTTAGTCAAATACAATAAAAAGTGACTAACAAGCTATAATAAATATTTGCTGGATGTCTATCATACACACATATTTTATTTTATTTCTATACCACATTTTCCCCAAAAATGGACCCAAGGAAACTCACAATATAAAAACATATTAAAAGAGAATGTTTAAAAACATTTTTAAACCCCTAATTAAAACACTACAAGGTTAAAATTAAACACACACACACACACACAAAAGGGGGGAGGCATGCCTAAACTGTATGAAGGTAAACAGGGTCAGGCCGGGTTAGTACTTGAATGGAAAACCACTATGGAACAGCAGATGCAGCAAAATATATTTCTGAGGAAGGCAATGGCAAACCACCCTTGAGTGATCCTTGCTTAAGAAAACCCAAAGCAACTCACAGAGTTGAACAGGAAAGCTTAAGGCACATGTGTGTCTGTGCACGTACATGCATGCATGCAAATAGATAAGATATTTGCCAGAATCCTTTATTACCTACTTAGTATATTTATCATACTGAAGAAAATGCCATTCACCCATGCTCCGATCACTTCCAAAATAGGTCTCCTTCTCCCCATGCAGCTGATGCCCAGTTGCCAGGTCATGGAAATAATGCCACAATCATGACGAAATAGCAATTGTGAATGGAAACAGTTATCCAGATTTACTCATCTATAACTGTTTCATTTTTACAATCATGTATAATACCTACATATGGTTAAGTGTACTTATTATAGTTTATGAAATAGCTGATGCGGGATTCTAGCTATTCTGTATATTTAGCTATTTGATTCTTTAGTGTTATATTCCTCATTATATTCTAAATATGAATTAGATAGATAGATAGATAGATAGATAGATAGATAGCAGCTTCATTTATATACCTCTTCATACTGCACTGGGCAGTCTCTAAGTGGTTTACAACTGTAAGCTACAAGGTGGCTACTCATTTTAGCAACCTTGGAAGGATGCAAGGCTGAGTCGACCCTCTGCCCCTGGCTGGGATTGAACTCACAATCTTGTGGTTTGTGAGTGAGTGGCTGCAGTACTGGCACTTAACCACTGTGCCGCCAGGCTTCCAGATAGATAGATAGATAGATAGATAGATAGATAGGACCCTGGCAGCCAGGATGAATGAAATGAGGCTGTTATAATTTGAAAGGCAGTAGAAAGAGAGGAAGAACACAAACCAGATGGATGGAGTCAATCAAAGAGACTAGAGACGTGAGCCTGTAGGCCCTGAACAGAGCTTGAACAGAGCAGGGTCACCATGAGTTGAGATCAACAACAAGAGACAGAGACAGTTAACAAAAACAACAAGAGACGGAGACATTAATGTTGCTTTTCTTTTTAGTTTTTGCATATGGTGGATATATGCTGCAATAAACAATCCAACATGCAGGGAATAGAGTGTATTTAGTTCTCAGTGGATATTTCTACTTTTTGCTCTTAAACCACCCATCTATGGCAGCTTGAAGACCAATAATACTTTGGAATCCACACCTGATTAAAGTTCTTATGCCAAGTAATCATGTTGTCATGAATAACGAATTCTTTTCCTTTGGGAGCATTTGGATCTACCCAACCAACTTTCACATTAAGAAAAGAATTATTTGGAAAGGTAACCAAGTTCATGACATCAAATCCAGCTCTCATTTCTCTGTTAGCATAAAAAGATATGCTTTCTCCAGCCGAGTTGTTAAATGAAATTCCTCGAAGGAAAGGGTGGAGCTAAATTGAACAAGAGAAAGGAGGAACTAGATTAAAAAGATTAACAACACATCAGATGCATCACATTAATGTATAATGTCCATAACTTTGTGGCTGTATCCTTGATCATGATACAGTGTAGCCAGGGAAATATATGAGATAAAATAATTGTGATTAAATGAATTGCCCTTGGATTTGCTTTCTGCTTTCAACATTAGGCATTGACCCTACAAATTATTTCTTCTAACAACAAACCATTGTGGAAAAAGTGGTTTCCATTATAAACAGAGATTCCTATTTTGTACACTAAATAGAGAGATAAATTATATTTTAAACTGGGCTACTTTATTTATATTCCATCTCTTTCCCAAACAAGAACTAAAAAAAGCTTTCAAGACAAAAAAATTTTAATTCCATAAGTAATAAATGAGTAATAAAAAATAATTTTATTATTTTATTTTCAATCTGTGAGAAACTTTGTAAAAAACGGCATAGTTTTCAAAGTAAACTGTCTTCAAAGATTATTCATAGTCTGGGATTTATCCTGTGCAAAACTTTCACAGATATTTTGTGCAAAAAACAGTCTTTTCTGTGCATAAAACAATCCTGTTTAGAGACTAGTCAGAAATATTTTTTTTCCCCACAAAAAAATGTGGCTCATGCTCAAAAGAGCAGCTTTCTACACCATAACGGTGAATTTTATTCACAATAAGTTCCCAACTACAGCATCTTTGTATCAATAATGGAAATGTATTCATTTCATTATGGAGACATTACCTCCCAAGGCTGCAAATCCTGAAGATTTCCTCTTTTACCCCCAACTGCACTTCTGTGATTGGACCTACATGAGAACAAAGCCTGTAAAGCATGTGCAACAGCATAGATAGCATTATAAATGCCATAGCTGTGGCCACTCATGTGCATTTCAAAAAGAGGAGCAATTAAGTTCTCCAGCCTCTCCTCTCCTGTACATCTTCCAGACACCTTGTATGGCATCCTGGGATCTGGGTCTGAACAGTCAAATGCTTCCTTCCAGAAATCCTTGAGAAAATCATCTGCTTCAGTCCAGTCAGGTTTGATAGCTTGAAGAAATTCCTGGAACCCTGGAACTTCACTAGAGTGGATCCTAAAAGAAAGGGCCCCTTGGAACATTTGCAAACTGCCATCCTGGCCAAAGCTTGCTAACACAAAGTCAGACTGGGCAGTTGTAATCCACACCTTGTTCTTATCCTCAAGAGCATCTTGAATTATAAAATACCTAATCCACATAATAGTATAAACATTACCGTAGAGGATAAATATTCTGGCTTTGGATGATTTGAATATCTGATACAAATACTGTGTTCTATGGTTCCGTGCTCTTGCGTCATGAAAATGTTCTTGGGTTTGTATTTGCATGGAAAAGGCTGAACATATGCCATTTTCAGAAAGTAACAGTTCCATTTTCTCCAAAAAATGTTCTCCGCTGTCATCATCTACCGCAAAGAGTCCAACCCATGTCCACCCAAAATGCTGAAGTAAGTTGATAATCCCCATATACTGAGGGTCTTCATTGGTGGCCATGCGGTAAAAGGAAGGCATTTGCCCATTCCCACTCTTTGTGGGTGCAAATGAGCCATAGATGAGCTGAAAGAATGGGGGGGGGGGGAAGTATTTGAAGATATATTTCATCTTGAAACCCAGGACCAGTTCTAGTTCGCTTACTATAAAACAATATCTAAACTTTGTTTTTTAAAAGTAAAAAAAGCTCAGAATAGTTGGTATTAAATATTTTAAAAATATTTTTAAAATTAACAGGTTTTTAGTGGGAATCCAGGGAAAATAGAATTAGATAAACGCTACAGTTTCATATAGAGACTAAACTATTTCTTTCACACAATGATTTTCATTGCTGTTGTTGCTATGTGCCTTCAAGTTATAGTGAGCTAGAGTTTTCTGGGGCTGAGGGTCTATGGCTCATCCAAGGTGGCCTTCCACAGATGAATGATGCAAATGCATGTGCAGATAAAAACCTCACACATGAATGAGATTTGAAAGGAACAGGGTGTCGTATGTTATAAACATAGGTATGTATCTGGGATGAATATAAATGTATCTGGGATTAAAATAAAACAGGATTCCAACTGATGTTTCTTCTCAAAATGTTAGAGCATATCACAGATAAGAGAAAGAAAGCAATGCATTCAAGTATCCCCAGGCATAAATCCTACCTGTGGAATCCTGTAGAGAGTTAAGATGCTTTCCATAAGAGATGAAGTCTTGGAGGCAAGTGCCCCAATGATGGCTAATGGTTCTTTGTGGCTTTCACAATCATAATTGAGGACCAATCTATGTGATTTGAAAAGCAGTTCCAGGGTAGTACGATATGTCACATGTGCATCATTGTAGATGTCATGGATGTTGAATCCCAGTGTGACATTTGGTAAAATATTGGGATTCTCGTTGATCTCCTTGATAGCAAAAACCAAGGACAAGATATGCTGGTAGAATTTTGTCACCACCCTGTCAATAGAGTTGTACAAACATTTCTTGGAAAAAACTAGACCAAAGTTGTTTTGGAGGGGGAAAAGATAGTAATTTCTTTATCATTTCAATTGCCCAATTGTAATAATCTCTTTTTATGCATGGAGTTCTATCAGTGCAAGTGCTGCTTTCTGCACCCCTTAATCTTCAACCGAGTTTGAAATGATTACTTTTCAGAAGTAGATGACAGTGGGTTTTGGAGCACTCTTCACAATAAATAAAAACATTAATAAATTTTCCAACAACCTCTAGTGATTTCTTCCCAACAACCTCTAGTGATTTTATTCTTCCTGTCCACTGGTTCTCTTCTCTTAAATCACCCCCCCCCCTTCAATGTCCTTTTTTTAAATGTTTCCTTATACTCACTGTTCCCTGTGCCCTTGTCAGGAAACAAGATTATTTCATCTTCTGTCTGTCCTTGGTCATCGTTCCTGAAGCTGATGTGAGTTAGAAGTCAATAAATATATGGTGTAACTCAGTTTTTCAACTTAGGCTCAGACATATAAATCAAAGCCATGAAGCAGAGCAGAAAGTGAAAGCCACAGAATGCCTGATCTTTGTGCACCAAATTTTAAATTAACCATGAATTCAAACTACTCTAAGCTTCCTCACACATTGGCTGTGCTACCAAGGAGTGCCTGGACTTGCTCTGACACTAGGATGTTTGATGCCATTTTTTACCTTTCTGCTTTCTGTAAGATAGGAAGATTTACATAACTTTACCATTCCCTTCTAATATCAACCTTTATTGGTGGCTTCAAAAATGCTTTGGTTTCTTCTGTTTTTCACTCTCACATCCCCACCACCCACCTCTTAATGTACAAATTCAAGCATGTATGATTAATTTTTTTTGCTCTCCATTTTTAGACGTATTAACATTGTCTTTTTCTCTAAATAAAACCCTACCCTACCCCTTCTTTTGAAAGATCTGCAGATGGTGATCTTTCTGGATTTTTCCCCTTCCACTAAGCCCTCTTCCACACTGCAGAAATAATGCAGTTTGACACAACTTTAGCTGTCAAGGCTCCATACCATGGAATCCTGTGATTTGTAGTTTGTTGTGGTACCAGAGTCTCTGACAGAGAAGGCTAAATATCTTATGAAACTACAAATCTCTTAATTCCATAGCATGGAGTCATGGCAGTTAAAGTGATGCCAAATTGCATTATTTCGGCTGTGTAGATGCAGCCAAACTCTTTTTTAAATCTTACATACAGTATAAAATGCTCTATAAAAAGTTGGATATATACAAATACTACAAAGAGAAAGACAGGGAGAGAAGCAATGCCTTGGATCTTGCAAATGGAAACCTCACACATGAATGAGATTTGAAAGTAGCAGAGTGCCATATGTTATAAACAGACATGGTATGTATTGGGGATGAAAAATAAATGTGATTAGCCTCAATGATCTCCCTCCCCCCCAAAAAAATAAAAAAAATAAAAACTGGCATTTCTGCAACATCAAGAGTTTGTGCAAGAACTTGCATACCTCTTCTTTGTATATCCATGCATTTGTGATGCTTTCAGGGTCCATGTCACAAATGTGTGATTACACAAAGGAAGGTATATATGTTCACACACACACACAACCCGGGTATATTTTAAATTGGGAATGGCTAAGATAATTACAAGGAAAAATACATCAACCAGTGCGTGAAATATACATAAGTGAGGTAAAGTTCTGCAAATAAATATACAAATTATACAGGAAATATATTTAGTGTTAAAAAAAAAATCAGTCCAGGAAGTCATCTCAAAATTTTACAATACAAAAAAAAAAGAAAGAAAGAAAGAAAAGAAAGAACGAAGAAAAAAGAAAAAAAGAAAAAAAGGATAGGATGGGATGGAATGTAAAGGTAGAGGATAGTTAATAAAACCTGTTGACATATCAGTTGACATTTTCAACTCCCAGCACATTCATAATTCAACTAGAATGACATTTTTGCCTCCAGCACTGTGTGACATTTAAAACACTTAGGGCTTAATGGCTTTCTAATTCTCATAATGAAAGATAAAGAAAAATAGAATTCCTTACAATATAAAATCAGAAAATTCCTGCAGAGGATATTCCTTGAAAGAAAATTCATGGGAACAGTAATTGTAGAGAGAAACAAGAGCACCGATCATGAGATCCCCTGAATGATAGGACTGCTGTGGCAAAGGAGGAGGGTCAGTCAGGAGACATTTCATGGTATCTACTTCATACACCCAAAGAAGAAGAAGAAGAAAAAGCAGTAACACTGCCAGTCCAATCTTCTGGCACCTCTCTCTAGACTGGAACCTCACTGCCTCCATCTACCACATCTGCTTCATTCAAAGAGGTCTTTTGGCAAGTGCCAGGTTTGTCCACTATACTTCCCAAGACAGGCTCCTCTCTCTTCTCTATTGCAGTAACAAATGCATTCTTTACAAAGCCAGCAGAGACAGCCAATACACTGGATAATATCTACTGTATAAATGAGAACAAGGGTCAAAGATCAAAGTGATCTTTTCCCTGATCCAATCCAAGAATGCCATAATTGGATGGGTTAATATAGCCACCTGCAGAATTGTGTTGTGTCTGTTTTCCAGCTTTTTGAGAATTCATTGGATCATTCCCTGGGGAAAGGAAATTGCAGACTGTTGGATAATAACAGTAAAGTTAATTATTCTTCTCCCTGAGTGGCAATATAGTTCACAAATTTGTTTTCCAGTTCAAAACCAACTTTTCTTTGCTAAATGTTTTCAGCAAATGATGGGTTCCAGATTTCTAAGGCAAAGAAATGAAACAGAAAATCATAGGCCATGATAAAACTATTGGCTTTGTTGCTTCAGGACCATAAAAAACATTATATTTTATTAGTTTTCAGTATGAACAGTCGAATTTAATACACTCAGCTAAAGATACAGAAGGGAGGGGGGAGAGAAGAGGAAAAGAAAGGGGAGAAAAGGCATACAGCTAATTCACAGTAGGGTTCTGCCCCCATCCTGCCATCATTGCATTGAAAAGAAAAATAAATAAGAGCAAAAATATTATTCTACCATTACAGATCCAACTAAATAACCCTATAATTACTAATAACCATAGCCACCGATCATTAAATAATTAGGTTTCATATTGCTTAAAAATTCCATAAACAATTCCAAACCTTTCAAAAAGTCTTAAATTGTCTTATCCTTTAGAACCCATGTTGAGGTGACTGTTGGGCTAATGCGGGAACCTTAAAAAATAATAATCTATTCTTCCATTGTCAGTGCTTCAGTCCGTTTCCAAGTTTGAGCAAACAATAGTCTTGCTGGTGTTGTCATACAGTATATGGAAGAAGTAATCGAAATTTATAATACAATTCATGGGGCTTGGAGAACAGTAACAGAGTGGGACGGAAGGGAATGGAATGGAACAGAAAGTGGGAAAATGCATGTTATCACATGGGAGAATGCTGTCAATGCCACTGGGAGTCCCCAATCCGTTCCCCAACCATTCCACAGCAGCTGAAAAACTGTTCAGAATCGTTCTTTAAAATTGGCTGCTATGGGACGGATAGGCAACAGTTTGGGGACTCCAGGTAACATTGGTGGTGTTCTCCAGTGTGATAACATGCTTTCTTTCTTCATTCCGTTCCCTTCCCATTCCCTTTTGTTTTGCTCCGTTCCCATTCTCCAAGCCTTGTGTGATAAATTTATTGGATTAGGCCTTTGGGAGATCAGGGTTTGACTCACTGCCCCCCACCCACCCATGAAACTTTACTAGATGTACCTAGGCAAGATACACCCTCTCCTCCACAGAGCAAGACAAATTTACTAAGAAAAACCCATAATAGGATTGGCATAAGATGGAAACCACTTGAAAGAACAGAGCAAGTTATTCCATACAATATTAGCAACTACAAAATACCGGTCAACAGAAACAATACCTCCAAACTTGAAGTAAGCCATGGAGGTTTGCTATATTTATATGACTGAATACTGCAATGCTCGCTCTCTTTTATTATTTTAGACACAGTTGATGGCTGTATTCTCCTCAGACATTCCTCTGAGATTTGAAAGAATGAGAGATCAGAATCTCACCAAAGAGCTCAAGGCTGGGACAAGTCAATATGGAAGAATGCAGACTTCACCTGGAAAACTGCATCCAATTCTGGGCATCCTGATTAAGAAGGAAATTGACAAGCTGGAATATGTTGAGAGGAGGGCAACCAAAATGATGAAAGGTCTGGTGCTTTAGGCCTTGTTTTCTGCTGCTTTAGAGGCTAGGGCACAAAGCAATGGATTCAAACTACAGGTGAAAGACATTGCACCAAAACACTAGGAAGAATTTCCTGTTGGTAAGAGCTGTTCAACAGTGGAACGCACTCCCTCAGAGTGTGGTGGAATCTCTTTCTTTGGAGGTTTTTAAACAGAGACTGGCTGGCTATCTGTCAGGAGCCCTTTGGTTGTGTATTCTTGCATAGCAAGGGGTTGGACTGGATCGCCCTTGTGGTCTCTTCCAGCTGTATAATTCCATTATTCTAACCCTTCAGAAAGATACACAGACTGTGAATCTGAGTATCCATGGAATGTATACTTCATTTACAGTATCTCTGTTTGAGTTGATCCCAGTTCTCTGATCTAGAGGAGAGATGTAAAAAATTCCTTTTTGGGCGTTTCCATATGATGTATATCTCATCATAATCAAGAGACCCTGTTCAAAGGCAAAAAAAAAAAACACCCTACCATAGGACTTTATTTTTTCAGCACTTTTATGAAAAAATATTTACACATAATGCATTGCTTTAATGCACAAGGAGGTTCTATTTCAAAAACAGAATTTCTGCAAATATCTTGAAATGTAAAAATAAACTGCGAGACATCTCAAAGTATCACCCAGGGAGAGAGAAAAATGCACTCAAATGTATCTCTGTGTGTCTGACTCTGTATGTACATATGCAATCCCATTAGCTCTGAAGTAGCTCTGTATCAGGCATATCTGGTTGTGTCCTATGACTGATTGTTCTGAGCCTGGCAGCTTGTGAATGAAGGAAGAAAAATTCATCCCACACCATTTTGGGCTGAGCCCCACACTGCTTGAAATCACAACAACAACAACAACAACAACAACAACATTTATTTCTTACCCGCCCTTCTGAGAGAGCAATCAGGGTGGGGTACAACATGTTAAAAACATATACAGTTAAAATCCTCCTAACATACCCACCTCCCTCCCCTTAGACATAGTCTTAGACCAGCTGTATGGATCAATTATTGATAATACTAATTTTGATTGCTTCTACATTTATATCAATGGAGTAGGGCTTTGGTCTTCACAAAAACATTGAAAAGCATGAGGAGCTCTGATGGATCAGACCAAAGGCTTCTCAAGTCCACTATTCCCATATTACACCGTCTGGACATAGGATATAAATTAAATTAAATAAGTAAAATAAAATAATTTTTTCCCCTATGTGATGCAGTGGACATCCCAGAGAGACCATTGCATCATATCCTCAATCAAGCTAATGTTTGCATCTTAGGCCAAGATTTACTGATGAATTTTACTCTCTATAGGTATAAGAAATCCATCAGCTTCTTTCCTCACATAATGAAGTAAGCAAACTTTCAGTTAGATCTGAAAACATGTTTGTGAACAATACTGGCAAACAAGTGAAGAAATAATTAGTGTTACTGTCACTAACCAATACTCTGTAATTTCTTTTCCCCACAGAGTAAGACCAGTAGATTTTTTTTAAAACCAGCAAACAAACACAATGTGTTCTATTAACACATCTATTAATATGCAACATTTGGTTATGAGATCAGTACAAGAGACACTGAAGACTCTGGCACTTTGTTTTTTGTCCCTTTTTATTTCCCATTTGAAGGGCAGACATTGTAATGTCAAATGTATTGGCTGTCTTTCTTGGCTTTGTAAGGAATGCATTTGTTACTGCAATAGAGAAGAGAGCTGTGCCAGCTGTAGGAAGTATAGCAGTCAAACCTGGTGCTTGTAGAGAAGACTTCTTTGTATGAAGCAGATGCTGTAGGATGGATGGCGGAAGGTTTTCATTTAGGGGGAGATTTTGCTGTCAGAATGACAGCCTGATTGTGTTATTGCTGCTGCTTCTGCTTTTTCTTTGGGTGAATGAAGTAGGTACCATGAAATGCCTCCTACCCGATCCCCCTGCTTTGCCACATCAGTCATATCATTTGGGGGATCTCATGATTGGTGCGCTTGTTTCTCACTACAGTTATTGTTCCCATGAATTTTCTTTCAAGGAATATCCTCTGCAGGAATTTTCTGATTTCATAACGTAAGGAATTCTTTTTTCTTTACCCTTCATTATATGAATTAGAAAGGCATAGAGCCTTAAGGATTTTATATACAACAAAATGCTGGAAGTAAAAAAGCAGACATGGCATCTTTCCCTCCTATGTCCATTGGTAGTTAACTATGGGTTAGGAACTGATGCTTTCTCAACTGAAATGCCAATGGGATTTCCCAACCTCCCTCTACATTTTTATTTCCTCCTTCTCTTCAGTTATAAGATATTGAGTTGTCTTTCTGGGTTGAATGTTTATCACTTAATGAGTCACCCCTCCTAAAAAAAAAAGCCTGTGCATACATTTACCTAAACTCTTCCCCTATTTATATATGTATTACCGACCAGCAGATTTTTCCTGTATCAGGATTTTAACCATGCCCATTTTGAAATGTATCTGTTTATTTGTTTGTTTTGTACAAACTGTGTTTCTGTGATGCACCCTGTAAGTCTCACAAATGTGTAAATAAACAAGGGGAGATATATATTTACTTGTCAAAAGACTTGAGGATGCAGAAATGTGATATTTATTGTGATATTGTCACATTAATTTTCATCCCCATTCTGTATCCACCTCTGCTTATAACATACAGCCTCCTGCTCCATTTAGATCTCATTCATGTGTGCAAGGGTTTCCTTTGTATGTATGTACATGCATTTCAGGATTCCAAGGCATTTTCCTCCTCTTCTCTTCAAGTATTTTTATATATCCAACTTTTATGTGGTTCTGGAGTCTGTAACATATGCAAGGCTTATCAGAAGAAAAAATCCTCAGGACAATCATCTCCGGTTGAGTTTCCAAAATAAAAGACAGTTGTTAGAGCAAAAGACAAGGATAATAAACTAAAACTGAAGAGTAGTATAGTGTAGTGATATGAGTATTGGAGTACAACTCTGAAGATCAGGGTTAAAATTCCTGCTTGGCCACAGAAATTCACTGGGTGACTTTGTACAACTCATGGTTTCTCAGCCTCAGAAGAAGGAAATGGCAAATCCCTTCTGAACAAATATTGCACTGTGATAGGTTTACCTTATGGTCACTGTAAGTCAGAAATAACTTGAAGGCACATGTCAACCTTTCATACATTGTAGAATGAGTGGTGGGAACGAGAGAGAGAGAGACCAGAAGAAACCAAAGCATAGTTGAAAACCACTGATAAAGGTCACAATTAGATTGGAATGGAAAAGGTTATGAGAATATTACAGTCTAACAGAAAAAAAGAAGAGTGAAAAAATGGAGCCAAATATCATGTTGCCAGGAGTCATAGCCAGGGTGTAGTGATGCTGAGACTGAGAATGTTCAGATCACCACACCCCACAAAAAATTATGTGATTTCACAATTATTTAAAACTGTGAAGACAATGATCAAATTTTTTTTATTGCTTCATGGGTTTCAGATATGATGGAACCAGAAGCTGGAAATCTGAATTTCTCACAGCCTGAACAGGCTGGCGATAAATGCCAGCCTCAGGGCAAAGTGGGGGTGTGGTGTCCACACGACACACTCCCCGACATTGCCCTGACACCGCTGTCACACAGTGCAACTGACTGCAGGGTGAGCAGCGTCACAGCTCTCCTTTGGCACTGTGTCCAGATGACGCAGCACCAAAAGGAACGCCAGAAGGTGCCACTGCCCCTCAAATTTCCCCCTACTCCTACCTTAAATCAGCTCCAGGAATAATGACCAAGGCCAGAGAAATAAGGAAAGACAGACAAGGGTACAGGGGGCACTGAATACAATAAGTAAAGACTCAAAAACTATCAGAGAGGAGAGAAAGATAATAGATGTGGGTGGTTAAAAAAAGAGAGAAAAGGGGGGAGAACAAAATCATTAGGAATGGTTGGGAATGAGAGCTTGGTAAATAAAATCTTGTTTGTTACAAGTACTCTAATACCCACTGCTAATTACTCCTGAAAAGTAACCTTTTCAAACTCTGTTGAGAACTAAAGTGAAAAATCACCAGAAAGCAGTACTTTCAGGGACAGATCTGCTCAGAGCATAAAATGAGATTCTTACAAATAGGCAATTGAAATGGTATAAAGACGTTTCTCTCTCTCTAATTTTCCAAGAAAAGTTTCTTCAACTCTGTTTATAGGATGGTGCCAAAGTTCTACCAGCATATCCTGTCTTTGGTTTTTGCCATCAAGGAGATCAATGAGAATCCCAATATTTTACCAAATGTCACACTGGGATTCCACGTCTATGATAGCTACAATGATGCCCATGTGACTTATCGTACTACTCTGGAACTGCTTTTCAAATCACACAGATTGGTCCTCAATTATGACTGTGAAAGCCACAAAAAACCATTAGCCATTATTGGGGCACTTGTCTTCAAGACTTCATTGTGCTTGGCTAACATCTTAACTCTGTACAGGATTCCACAGGTAGGATTTATACTGGCGGTTCTTGAATGCCATGCCCTCTTTCTCTTGTATCTGCTCGTTTGTTACATCTCAGGAGGAAAAAGACAGCAAATGTGGATCTAATTTCATATCTTCTGTTCAATGAACAATGCAAAATGAGGAGCAGACACAATTGGCATGTGGTTGAGGGAGCAAAATGTAGTCAGAAATGGATTCTTTTTGGTTTAAGCTCACCAGAAATGGGATCTTTGGAGAAGTGAGAACCACAACATGTATGCTGCTCTACTACCTATCTTAGCATCTTTATTCATCAAGGAACTGTGTGTATATCAACCTAATTTGTGGATTATTACCTATATGAGGAACAGCAATTATTCTAAAGACTATCCAAAACTGTAGAATTTACCTTCCAAGGAGGATCTTGTGGTTGACTGATTTTCAGACTTGTTAATAAAAATAATCCCTCACTTGATCATCCATACCAGAGGTTTTGCCATTTTGCTCCACCAGAAATCTTCAAGCAGACCAAAATGATGCACTGAGTGATAGGATCAGGATGGCTTGAGGGCAGTGCAGTGTGCAGTAAAATCTGTTCTCCCTTAGCAATGCACATTCCCGAGTGTCCCCTGCCCATGCCCAGATCTGTGACCAAGCTGCATGTGATAAAGTCCCTTTCAGCCTTTCAAAAGAATCATCAGGCAAACTGTGTGCTAAAATCAATGATATTTATTTACTTTTTAATTTATTTATTTATTTATTTATACTCCACTCTTCAGCCCTAAAGGCTATCAGAGCAGCTTACAAATATTATTTTAATTAAACGGTTCCCTGCCCTCAGGCTTAGAATCTAAAAAGACACAAAAGGAAAAGGGAATGGTGCTGGGGAAGGGGATCAGGTCCAGCAGTTCTTCTCTCCCTCTGAGGCCTGGACCAAGGCAGATGGACTGGAGGGAGGGCTCTGCTTCATACTCTAGGACAGGCCCGATGGAGTTTGGCCTGTCCTTTCACTCCCTCCTGGGTAAAATGGTGTAGCATGGAAAGAGGGCTCTTCTACTTGAGGCCAGATCCGATGGTGTTGCTGGGCCTCTCCTTTCACTCCCTCCTTATGTTGTGTTTCCTGTGTTTAATCTTACAGTTGGGCCTCCACATTTGTGGGTTTGACTTTTGCAGATTTTGGTTATTCATGGATTATTTCCTGCTACCACCACTGTTTCCCTAGTGCCATTTTTAATAGTGCCATTTTTAATTTAATTTTTAATATTTTAATGATATAAAAATAATGTCAGGTTATTGCTAATATAAGGCCACAATGTAAGGTAGGATATAGCCGCATAAGGGAACAGACAAAAAGAAATTTAAAAGGTGAGCCAAGCTGAGTTATACAGTGTTATTTGATCAAACAGAGTGTAATATAAGGAGTAAATACTGCAGAAAAACAAACTACATTAGTAATAACAAAGGGAGTGACAGAGCTTGCCTAAACCTTAGGTTCAAAGATAGTCCAATTTCTGGAGCTTCTTCCTTCTTCAGGAAGAGCCTGAACTCTTTTGAAGATCTCTAGCACTGTTTATATTTCAGAATTTTATAGTTGTTCCTAATCTGCTACAGATATTCTTGGTAGAATCAGTTCACCTCAATCTATTTTAGCCTGGGTGCAGGCCAAATTTTGTATAGCATAGGCCTTGGTTTCACTGATGGATGAATTTCTTTATGAAATGAATTCAGATGTGCTTTTGTGCTGTATCTCAGCATATTTCCATACAAGCTGAAATATTGTGTAATGAATGGTCTGGGTTTCAAGATTAAATATACCTGGAGTTATGTCTCCAAATTTATTTCAGCTCTTTCTTTTATGCCAGCTATTCTGAGTTTCTTCCTTTTTGGAAAAAAAAAAGCTAAAATATTGTTGAATAATAAGTAGTCTGGAACTGATTCTGGGTTCTACAATGAAATACATCTTCATATTTCATGGTGTTATGTGCTGTCAAGACATTTCTCACTTATTGTGATACTATACTTCTTCCAAATTCTTTCAGCTTACCTATGGCTCATTTGCTCCATCAATGAGTGAGATGGGTCAACTCTCTGCCTTTTACCACATGGGTACCAATGAGGACCTTCAGTATATAGGGATAATCAGTTTGCTTAAGTATTTTGGATGGACCTGGGTTGGACTCTTTGTGGTAGATGATGATAGTGGAGAACATTTTTTGAAGATAATGGAGCCATTACTTTCCCAAAATGGAATATGCTCAGCCTTTACCAGTCAAATAAAAAGCAAAGAACATTTTATTAGCTCAAGAGTACTGGAACATGTACAACAACATTTCTATCAGATTTTGAAATCATCAAAACCCAAAATATTTGTCCTATATGGTAAACCTTTTACAGTTATGACAGTACGGTTTCATATTGCTCAAGGAGCTCTTGGAGATAAGAATGATGTCTTGGTTGGAAAGGTGTGGATTATAGTTGCCCAGTCTGACTTTGTGTTAGCAAGCATTAGCCGTGGTGGTAGTCTGCAAATGTTCCAAGGTGCCCTTTCATTCGTGATTCACTCCTGTGAGGTTCTTGGGTTCCAGAAATTTCTTCAAACCATCAAACCTGATTGGACAGAAGCAGATTATTTTCTCAAGGAGTTCTGGAAAGAAGCATTTGACTGTTCAATCCCAGATCACAGGATGCCATACAAGGTGTATGGAACGTGTACAGGAAAAGAGAAATTGGAGAGCCTCACTGGGCCTCTTTTTGAAATGCGCATGAGTGGCCACAGCTATGGCATTTATAACGCTGTCTATGCTGTGGCACATGCCTTGCAGACCTTGTACTCATCTAGCTCCAGTAAGAGAGTTGTATTGGTTGCTGGTAAAAGAGGAGAACTTCAAGATTTGCAACCTTGGCAGGTAATGCCCCCACAATATGAGCACACCTTCACTATTAGTACTGCTGTTTTCTGTGCAGAAAATGTTGTGTTCTGCACAAAATACCACAGGCAAAGTTTGCACAGCATACGTTCCAGAATGAAATGGTTTTTGTTTTTCAGTTGTGCACTTTTAATATCTTTACTTACTGGAGGAAGAAAATTGCACAGAATACTCATTTAATTCTTCACTGATAAAATTACCAGAAACCACATCTTGAAATCTTCAGGGATAGCATTTTTCTCAGTCTAGCCACCAATGCAGACACATTTCAGAATGACAATGTGTGGCAGGGCCGTCCCAGTGGCTACTCCTATGTATTAGAGCTTCTTTTCTATTGAGACTACAATGGCTTTTTCCTTTTGGTGTTGTTGTCAGCAAATGGAGACATTTTTTTATGTCAGCACACTTTTGGAAACTGTTTCTACAGTACTGTAAACAGTTCAATGCTATTTTAAAGACAGCCTTTTCTAGCCTTTTACTTGTGTTTCTTTTTGTCTTGTAAGATGCCTTTTACCAACACTTTGGGGAAAAGATTAGGTTTAAAACAAATAATACAATCTGCAGTTCAGATATCTCCCTCCTTCCAATCTACTGTCTGTGATGGAAACCCCATTTTCAAGGATTGTATATTGTTAGATGAAATAATGGGCAAGAGCAAGGCAATTTGTTTCTCCCATTTCTTTCTCTGTATACTGCATTTATGATTAAGGCTGCAACCACAAATTTAGGGACATTAAACATTAGTGTGAATGTAATAAAATTTATATTAGTGTGAAGTCTCCAAAGTGTTGTTAATCCATTTATTCCTTCCTCTTTTTCAACTAGCTCCACCCTTTTCTTCAAGCTATTTCATTTAACAACTCGGCTGGAGAAAGAGTGTCTTTTAATCCTAACAGGGAAATAAGAGCAGGATTTGATATCATGAACATGGTTACGTTTCCAAACACTTCTTTTATTAATGTGAAAGTTGGTTGGATAGATCCAAATGCTCCTGAACGAAAAGAATTAATCATTCACGAGAACATGATTACTTGGCATAGCAGCTTTAAGCAGGTGCAGATTACAGATTATTCTTGGTTTTGAAACCACTTTGAGATTTAAGTGATTTAAGAGCAAGAAGCAGATCTATCCTTTGTGGACTGAATACATTCTATTCCCTGGCTGGTTAGATTGCTTATACATCCATACACAAAACCAACATTGTCATATGTATCTGTCTGTCTATCTATCTGTCTACCTATATTATTATTATTATTATTATTATTATTATTATTATCCTGCCCCTCTACAAGATGCAATTGGGGTGGCTTACAAAGGTTAAAAACATACATTCAAAACCCTTAATCCCTCCCTCTTAAAATACAATTAAACGATATAAGAATTAAAACATACTTAAAAACTAAAAAAAAATTAAAAATACAACAAACTATAGACTATTACTATTCAGGAAAAGCCTGCCAGAAGAGATCCATCTTTGTAGCATTTTAAAAGCTATTTATGGTGGTAATATGATGGATCTCATCCAGCAGGCCATTCCACAATCTGGGCACAAAAGCTGAGAAGGTCCTTTGGGACGTTGTGGACAGCCTTGTTTTATAAAGCTGTAGCAAGTTCCTCCCTGAGGATCTAAGTATGCGGGGAGGATTATATGGAAGGAGGCAGTCCCAAAGGTAAGTTGGGCCCAAGCCATTTAGGGCTTTAAAGATGATAACCAACACCTTGTACTGGGTCTGTTTTTAGTTCACCCGAAAAGGATTGTTGTTATTGTTGTTAACTGCCTTCAGTTTGGCTTTTGATTCATGGTGATGCCATGAATGAGATAGCTCCAAGACCCCGTGTCCTCAGCCATTCTGTTCAGGTCCTGCAGGCTCAGGACCATGGCCTTCTTGAGTATATCCATCTGCTATGCAATCTTCCTCTCTGATATTTCCTAGCATTGTTGTCTTTTCTAGTGAGTCATGTCTTCTCATGTGTCCAAAGTACAACAGCCTCAATTTAGTCATCCTGGCCACAAGAGAGAGTTCAGGTTTCATCTGTGATAGGACCCATTTCTTTGTCTTTTTGGCTGTCCACAGTATCCTCAGCACTCTTCTTCAGCACCACATATCCAATGAGTTGATTTTATTTCTATCAGCTTTCTTCACTGTCCAGCTCTCACACCCATACATGGTAATGGGAAATACCATGGCTTGGATACTCCTAAAGTTAATGTTCTATGCAAAGGGTATGAGGTCTGTCATTGCCTTCCTCTGAAACATATACAGCACCTGGTGTTTCATAATAATCTCCCATAAAAATACTAATCAGGCCTGAGCATGCTTAGTTCCCAATAGTGCCTTCCAACTATAAAGTCCTGCCAACTCTATACCGGTAGTCCTGCCTGTCCATTCTCCATAATGTGTAAGTGATGAAAACAGAGAAAATAAAGCTTTGTTGGCCATAACAAAACTGTGGTCTGACAGGAGGTCATCTTTGTGATGTATAAAGACAATTTTGGAAATTGATTTAATGCATCGTGTTATTCCATGCCCTTGTTCCCAGACATTTGCTATCTTTAAGTACAGGTCCAGCCCTTTCCAACCTGCAGTGACTCCTGTCCCCTTGGTTATCAGAAGAGAAAGAAGGAAGGAGTGAAATTCTGCTGCTACGATTGTGTTCCATGTCCAAAAGGAAAGATTTCCAACCAAACTGGTAGGTAGCACAAGAATTCCAGCCATTAAGGATAAGGCACGTGGTTGCTTCTGATTTGGGGGTAAACAGATAAACCTAAAGGAAATATTTGAACCTAATATGTATCACCCTGTCCATCTGTGATACTTGCAAATCTGATAAAAAATTAGCCATAGAAATTAAATATACAAGTTGATTCATCAATAAGAATATACAAAATGACAAGAACTCAAGAGGTGGACATTCATCTGAAAACCTACTATTTCTTGAGGATAGAAGCTGGGATAGAATAGAGAAATTCTACCAGTGTCCTCAGGTTGTTGCTGCATCTTTTCATTTCCAGTTCTTCCTCAGCAACTGGAATCTCTTCACCACCTTGAAAACAAAGCAAACTTTTTTTCTAGAGTTTTGACATGGTTGGCACAGATGCCATTGCCTTGTCCTAAGTTTCTGTATTATGTCTGCAGGTCAGACATATATGTATGTTTAATTTCTATGGTTAATGAGATGCCCGGCCATATGCTTGTCACTGTACACCTCTTTCTGACTTCAGAAGAGAAGCAAGTGACTGATAGTGACAGCACTGGGAAGCTCAGCAATACATGCATGCAGAAAGCCAGCCACTCCCATAGGAATAGATGACCAGATACCTGGGGGAGGTTGGGACAGCTCTGGGTCCAGGATACTCCATGCTGCAGCTAGAGTATCCGGATCCATGCAGAGAAGGCTTCAGGTCTTCTCTCAAACATATGAAAAATGAACAAAACAATTTCCAATAGAGTTCAATCATCAGTTGAAAGGCACAAAATGACAATAACCCAAGAGATGGGCATTAATCTGTGAACCAGTTTTTGTTGAGGTAAGAAGCTGGAAATAGAGAAGCCTGCCCATTGTTTCCAGCCTCCTTCTGTAACCTTTCATTTCCAGTGTTGTTATTTGACATCTGTTGCATGTCATTTTTCTCTGTATGTAGGACAAAGAATAAGTATGGGAGGAATTAGGGAACAATTTTCAGATATTAAAAACAAAATGCATCCACAAATTGAAACTCCAGATCTGTAACTGGAAAATAGGAGGAAAAGAATGAATTGAAGGTATTTTTAATTGTTGCAGATAGTGACAGGAATCTATCCCACATCACAAATCACTCAAGACTATGATATTGCCTTCTTTTCCAGACATGGCTGACTGTTTCCAATGTTCAGAAGACCAGTACCCAAGCAAAGACCAAGATCAATGCATCCCTAAACTTATAGTGTTTTTGTCCTATAAAGGACCTTTAGGGAAATGTTTAGCTTCAAGCGCTGCTTCCTTTTCTCTGGTCACAATTGTGGTGTTGGGTATTTTTATTAAACACAAAGACACTCCTATAGTCAAAGCTAATAATAGAGAACTCACCTACACTTTCCTTCTTTCCCTCTTGTTCTGCTTCCTCTCCTCCTTCCTGTTCCTTGGCCATCCTGGCAAACTCAACTGCCTTCTCCGACAACCCATTTTTGGCACCATCTTCTCTTTGGCTGTTTCTTGTGTCTTAGCCAAAACCATTACAGTTGTGATGGCATTCATGGCCACAAGGCCAGGGTCCAGCATGAGAAAATGGGTAGGAAAAAGAGTGGCCTTCTCCATTGTGTTCACTTGTTCCCTCATTCAAGTTGTTATTTGTACTATCTGGCTTAGGACATTTCCACCATTCCCAGATTTAGACAAGAACTCAGTTTCGGGAAAAATCATTGTTCACTGTAATGAAGGGTCTCCCATCATGTTTTCTCTAGTCTTGGGCTACATGGGACTTCTCTCCACCATCAGCTTCATTGTAGCTTTCCTAGCCAGGAAGTTACCAGACACTTTTAATGAAGCCAAATTGATCACCTTCAGCATGTTGATATTTTGCAGTGTTTGGTTGTCCTTTGTTCCCACCTATCTGAGCACCAAGGGGACAAACATGGTAGCTGTGGAGATCTTCTCTATCTTAGCCTCCAGTGCTGGGTTACTTTGTTGTATCTTTTCCTGGAAATGTTATATCATTCTGTTTAAGCCTGAGCTGAACAACAGGAAGCAGCTTTCCAGGAGGTGAAAAATAAAGGATTTACATGTCTGTTTTAATGTGATATTTTGATCTATCTTTACCCATACTTAGATTTTTATTACATATATCATTTTTTAAAAAAATTATATATGAAGAAGTTTTATCCATCTGGTAGGTTCCTATTAGAAACCAACCATAAGTGGATCAGATCTGGAAGTATTTTATTTAAATATGAAAATATTGGAGGTCAGAACAGAGGGTTTCAGGTGGCATAAGGACTGTGCTTGTGGACATGCCTATGAGCCTTTGGACAGCCTATGGTCTTCCCCATTGCAAATAGTGGAATGTCATGAGATCATGACAACAGACTACTTCCAAAGTATTTATTGACTGTTATAGGTACAATGCTTGTTGTTAGATGAACCACTTTCAAAGATCAGAGTTTAGGTAGGCTCATACGGGATTATACACATGAATCTTGAATTCATTGCATAGCCCAACAATTAGAATTGTTCATGGAAGCAAGCCAGTTGCCACTGGGTATCATGCACTCTCTGCAGAGCTATCAATAGGGCAGAGAGTGTGGACCACACTGGATGACACCTCAAAGGTGTGTGTCATCAAGTGTACTACTGAGAAGGGATGTTCTGAAGTTCCAGGTTTGCTGACAGGGCAGGAAAGGGAGTCTCTTCCTTTTCCTGCCCAGCCAGCAACTCCTTTTCCTCCAGGTCCTCAGTGGGGTCAGCCTGGAAATGTAGAGACAGGCATGGTCTCTGCCTGCCACCCTTACTACTGATAGCCCATCTGTATGACTCACCTCTTTGGGGTACCATACCCTGCCAAAGAGACAGGTTATCAGCAGCAGTGGTGGTGGTGACAGATCAGGTCATCTACATTGTTACTGTCACTATAAGCACCTCAAATACTGCTAATGTTCATCTCTTCAGGGCACTGTGGCCTGCCAAAGAGCCGAGCATTAGTAGTAATGGCAGTTGTAGCAGACCAAATCCAAACATCCTTTCACGCTGCCTAGTGGAGTCTCCAAACTATTCTTCAGCCATGACAGTAGCCTGGTGGCTTGACAAGGCAGCACAGAGGTAGGCATGGACTCAGCTCGCCAACCCCTGCTGCAAGCAGTTTCATTTCATTTTTACTTTTGTTAAGTGGATGTTTTAAAACAATTATCCATACCGGATGTCAAATAGGCCAGGTACACCACTTGCTCCCTGTAACTGGTTCTTATCTGGCTACAGTTTAAAGTGACCTTTGTCAAAGACAGCCTCAGGGGGAGTACATTTCAGTAACTGGAAGGAAATGTAACTACTAATACATGTATCATCATGGCCACATCAGACAAAATAAAAAATAATAAAATAAGTGCAAAAATAATAAAGCATCTGCACTCTCTTTAACTATGGAACTGCATTCCTGACAACCACATGATCTGGCTGTATGGATTCAGGGCTCAATCCTAAGGATAAATGTGAGTCTTCACAAAATGTGTACCTGCATAGATTGTTTCTCAGTAGAGTGAGTCCCAGTTCCTTGACCTAGACGATAGAATGCAAAGAATACTCACAAAAATTCAATTCCTGAATGAGGAAGAGTGTCTCAACAGCTAAACCATCTTACTGAAAAAGCAGTCAACCAACAAGAAATGTCTCACAATTTGGGACTATTTTTCTTTTTTTCTTTAAAAAAAATCATTAACACAGTTTCTTACACAAAAGTTTTTTGGGGTTTTTTTGCTCAAAAACTAATTTTGCAAAAAAAAAATTAAATGTGAAAAAATATTGTAAATGATATAGCCCTTGAAATATCACACAGCAAGGGAAAGGTATGGAGTCCTATAAATAACTTGAACAATTTTGATTGAGGCATAACAATTGTGTACTAAGACTTTTACTGATGTAAGTAGAGATGGTTTGTGAGCCAAAAAGGGGATCTACTTCCCACGCCACTTTGTAGGTGATTTCTGCCACAGTTTCTGGGAAACCATGATTAATCAAACTGATTTGGATTGTCACCATTTTTCACCACTGTTATAGGATTTGATTTTCAGAAGGATATAGGAAGCCAAAAAATAACTTGCTGGATGAGAACAAAAGCCAATTAAATTCAGTATTTTGTACCTGCAGTGGTCAGTCAGTTGGCAATTAGAAATTTCATCATAGTAAACTGTATTCCCTGAGATACACCATGATGTAGCGGTTTGATTTTTGGGTTGATGCTCTAGAAGAGCAGGATTCAAACCCTAAATCAGCCATGGAAACCCACTGAGTAAGATATACTTTCTCAGCCTCAGAGGAATATAATGGAAAATTCCCTCTTAAAAAAAATCTTGCTGAGAAAACCCATGAAAAGTTCACCTTGGGATCGCCATAGGACAAAAATGAATTGAAGGCACACAACCACCAAAATTGTATCCCCAATTAAGCCAATAGTTAACTCTTGGGCCAAGATTTACTGTTTTCATTTTTTCTTTCCATAGAAACATGGAACTTGTCTCTTGCAATTTCAGATATTGAACAAAGCAAACTTTATGTTTGAATTAACAGACCTGTTTGTGAACAAGTGGCAGAATAATTAACTGTATTGCCACTATCCAACAGTCTATCATTTCTTGTCCCCCAGAGAATGGTCCAGTGGATTTTCAAAGAGCTTGAAAACAAACACAGTTGTGTAAGCAGCAATATTAACTCCTCCAATTGTGACATTCTTGGCTACGATCAGGAAAGAGGTACTGAGGTCTCTGTCACTTTGATCCCTGTCCCTTGTTCTTACTCATTTTGTAATATTGTCCAGAGTGTTGACTGTCTCTGTTGGCTTTGTAAGAAATGCATTTGCTACTGCAATAAGAGAATTACTTGACAACCTGGTATAGCAGTCAAATGCGGCGCTTGCCCAAAAGACCTCTTTGAATGAAGCAGATGCTGTTGATGGATGCAGGAGGGTTTCTATCTAGAAAGAGGCTTCAGAAGAATGGACTGGCCGTGTTACTGTTCCTGCTTCTGCTGCTTCTTTGGGTGTATGAAGTGGATACCATGAAATGTCTCCTGACTGATCCTCATGCTCTTCCACATGAGTCATACCATCCGGGGGATTTCATTGTTGGTGTACTTGTTTCTCTCTACAGTCATTGCTCCCACGAATTTTCTTTCAAGGAATATCCTCTGCAGGAATTTTCTGATTTTATATCGTAAGGAATTTGATTTTTCTTTATCTTTTATTATGTAAATTAGAAATATGTTTAATTCTAAGTATTTTAAATATAACAAAATACGGGGGAGGGGGGGCAGACATAGCATTTTCTCCTTCTGTGAGCACTAATCATGGTTATCAATGGGCTGGAAGTTGAAGCTTTCTCGGGTGAAATGAAAAAGAGTTTTCCCAAATCTCCATCTTCCTTTCTTCCCTTTGTTACCTTCTTTTCAATTGTAAAATTTTGAGCTGTCATTCTGGACTAAATTTTAAACACTTAATGTGTTTTCCCCCAATATAATTCTTACATTTCCCCAATTCCCCATGATCATGCATATTTTGCCAACTGAGTAGCATATCATTTCCTTTTAGAAGCATTTTTGCTATCCTCAGTTTTAAAATATACACATTTCTGTAAGCACTGTATTTCTGAGATGCACCCTACTAACCTCACAAATCTGTAGGTGCTTCTACCCTGTAGAAATAATGCAATTTGACACCACTTTAACTCCTACATAATCCTGGGAGTGGTAGTTTTATGAAGCACTAGCACACTGTAGCAGAGAAGGCTAAAGACCTTGTAAAACTACAAATCCTGGGATTCCATAGGGTGGAGCTACAACACTTAAAGTGGTGTCAAACTGCATTATATCTACAATGTTGGTGCACCCTGTGAATGCACAAGGGAAAGAATGTTTTCTTGACTGTTCATCCTATCAAAGACATGCCACTTATTTTATTTAATTTTTAGGATGTTGAGCCAATCACATATATTTGCATCCCCACTATGTACCCTTCTCTGCTTATAATATATGGCTCCTGCCACACTGCAAAATTGATGTAATTTGACAACACTTTAACTATTGTGGAATCCTGGGATTTATAGTTTCTTGTGGTACCAGAGCTCTCGCAGAGACAAGGTTAAATATTTTACAAATTACAAATCCCCAAATTCCATAGCATTGAGCCATGGCAGTTAAAGTGGTGTCAAACTGCATGAATTCTGCAGTTTAGATGCAGCCATAAGGCGTCCTGCTCCACTTAGATTCCTGCTCCATTGCTTCCTCAGGATGGAAGGATATGTGAAAGGATATGTAGACATACATATCCTCCCATAAATAGACACACATATCCTCCCGCATATCCTTCCACCCTGAGGCCTTGCCATTCAACAACAGACCAACACACAGATTAACATGTAAAACACTTCATCTCAACCAAAAGTCACACAGGTATATATATACCACAGGTATATATATACCCCACACACTTCCATGTCACCACCTTCTAAAGATGCCAGCCACAAATGCAGATGAAATTTCAGAGATAAATTCTTACCGAACACAGCCACATAGCCCCAAAAGCCCACAAAAAACTAAAGAAAAAAAACTGCTAAAATTAACACTGAAGAACACAAAATCATGTACATTTGCCTTTCACATATTGTGGAATAGGTGCTGGGGATGAAAAAGTAAAAACAGAAGAAGACAGAGCATTGTTTAAAACCATCCTGAAATGTCACTATTAATGGGAAATGGCAAAGGTATGAAAATCTTCCCATCTAACAGAAAAGGGTGAAAAATGGAACAAAATATAATGGTGTAGGGAGACGTAACCACTCTAGGCAGCACGGCTAATGTGTAGGGAAGATGGTAGTTGTAGTCTTCAAGTCATCCTACTCCTGAAGTAGTGGGATTTCATGGTCAATTTAAACCTGGGAACACAAACATCAGACATTCTTTGGATTTCACCTTCTGGGATGCTTCATGGCTTTGAGTCATAAGCCTGGAACCAGAAGTTGGAAATCTGATTTATTTGATATGTTTTTTATTAACTCACATCAACTCTGTTGAAAACTAAAGCTTTCAGAAAGCAGCACGTTCACTGACAGATCTGCTCTAAGCATAATAGGAGATTCTTACAATCATGGGACTGAAATGGCAAAGAGCTGATAATTTTTTCCCCCAAAATAATTTTGTTCTAAAATTTTCCCAGAAAAGTTTGTACAACTCTATTTACAGGGTGGTGACAAAGTTCTACCAGCATATCTTGTCCTTAGTTTTTGCTATCAAGGAGATCAATGAGAATCCGAATATTTTACCTAATGTCACACTGGGGTTCAACATCTATGACAGCTACAATGATTTTCGCATGACTTATCGTACCATCCTGGAACTGCTCTTCAAATCGAATAGATTGGTCCTCAATTATGATTGTGAAAACTACAAAAAGCCATTAGCCATTGTTGGGGCACTTGCCTCCAAGACTTCTTTACTTGTGGCAAACGTCTTAACTCTCTACAAGATTCCACAGGTAAGATTTATGTCTGGGGTTATTCAGTGTAATGCCCTCTTTCTCTGATCATCTGTCATATTTCAGGGAGAAAAAAGAGGTGGAAATTTTCATCTGATTTCCTATTGTTAGTTTAATTAATTATTGCAAAATGTTGAGTAGATACAGTTGACATGTGGACGAGGAAGGAAAGTGGATGCTACTAGTTCCCAGATTTTGAAATAGGATACTCGGAGAAGTGAAAGCCACAACATCCATAGTTGTGACTGTTCAGCTATATATACTTTTGGTACAATCTGATTATCATGACACATTTCAGTCTGGATTCAGCCCAAGTTCACATAGAATCTGTCTTGTTATTTTCTTTAAGAAATGAAGAATGTAATACTTTTGTTCTTACACTGTATCTTGCCTCCTTTGCAAACCAAAAAAGTGCTGTCCCCCATCTTTGGAGAGAGGACTACCATTTGCAGGTGGATGTTTAGCCTGGAGAAGAGAAGGTTAAGAGGTGATATGATAGCCCTGTTCAAATATTTGAAGGGATGTCATATTGAGGAGGGAGCAGGCTTGTTTTCTGCTGCTCCAGAGACCAGAACGCGGAGCAATGGATGCAAGCTGCAGGAAAAGAGATTCCACCTCAACATTAGGAGGAACTTCCTGACAGTAAGGGCTGTTCGACGGTGGAACACACTCCCTCGGAGTGTGGTAGAGTCTCCATCCTTGGAGGTCTTTAAGCAGAGGCTGGATAGCCATCTGTCGGGGATGCTTTGACTGGGAGTTCCTGCATGGCAGGGGGTTGGACTGGATGGCCCTTGTGGTCTCTTCCAACTCTATGATTCTATGATTCTAAGTGAGCTTCTCCTGTGACAGCATGTGAACTTTCAAACTGCTTACTAGTCTACAGGAGACAGAATTGTGATGCACTACTTATGACTTACACACCTTCTGAAAAGCCACTTCCATGTTCTGTTTTACATGCTTTCCCTTAGAGAAACCTTTTGATTATCAATTTTGTGCTAGTTATTCTGAGTTTCTTATTTTATAAATAAACTTTTTTAGAGCCTTAGATAATGTTATGTAATGACTAGTCTGGAACTTGCACAGGGTTTCAAGATGAAATATTTACTTACTTATTTACTTACTTACTTATTTTACATGCCACTTTTCTCACTTTACTGGTTTAATGTAATATTAAGGGGTGGGAGGATGGTAATGGGTAATTGGTACTGTTTTAACTTGTGTTTTTTAACTTCTTGTACCCCACTCCGATAGTCTGCACAGAGGAGCGGGCTATAAATAAATTATTATATTATTATTATTATTATTATTATTATCATCATCATCATCATCATCATCACAAGACGGTTTCCAAATTATTTTATCTTCTAATGCTTTCAAATTATTTCAGCTGACATATGGCTCATTTGCCTCAGCAAAGAGTGAAATGCGGCAACGGCCTTCCTTTTACCACATGGCAACCAATGAAGACCCTCAATACATGGGGATAATAAATTTGCTGAAGCATTTTGGATGGACCTGGGTCGGGTTCTTTGTGGTGGATGATGAGAGTGGAGAACATTTTTTGGAAAGAATGGAGCCCTTGCTTTCCCAGAATGGAATATGTTCAGCTTTTACCAGACAAATACCAAGCCAAGAGCATTTTCACGACTCAAAAGTACATACTGTATATGAGTTTTTTAAATTATCTAAAACCAGGGTAATAGTCCTGTATGGTAAAATTTTTACCATTATGACAGTATGGTATCATATTACTCTAAGAGTTCTTGAAGAAAAGACCAATGCCTTGGTTGGAAAGGTGTGGATTACAGCTGCCCAATCTGAGTTTGTGTTAGCAAGCATTAACCAGGATGGCAATTTGCAAATGTTCCAAGGTGCCCTTTCATTCATGATTCACTCCAGTGAGGTTCCTGGATTCCAGGAATTTCTACAAACCATCAAACCTGACTGGACAGAAAGAGATGATTTTCTCAAGGAGTTCTGGCAGGAAGCATTTCAGTGTATAGTCCCAGATCTCAGGATGCCATACACAATGTCTAGAACATGCACAGGAGAAGAGAGATTGGAGAGTCTGATTGGTCCTTTTTTTGAAATGCGCATGAGTGGCTACAGCTATGGCATTTATAATGCTGTCTATGCTGTTGCACAAGCTTTACATGCTTTGTATCTATCTAGGTCCTATCAGAGAAGCATGACTGCTAGTAAAAGAGGAGATCTTCAGGATTTGCAGCCTTGGCAGGTAACATTTCCACAATTAAATAAATAAGCTACCATGATCAGTAGATATACAGATATACAGGAAAATTCTCTAATTAGGGATTATTTTTGTTAGCTTTGGTGATGTTATGAGTTCTGTTTTGCTTAGTTTAAGGCTCAGAACATGTGTAATAAGTATGTTTGTAAAGCATAGAATATACACATATAAAAGGGACCTCTAAACAGATACAAATTAAGAACAGCAAGGAATCCTCAATCCCACAGTCTAAAGAGATAAGTGTGGGAAACCAGGTTTGTTTCATTTTGCACAAAGTTTCTTTCCTTCTATAGTTTTTTTGTGGGGTTTCACTGGATTTAGTGTATGCATGGTTAAGGATGCAGCCACACATTTATGGACATTATACATTACTGTGAAGTTACCAATGTGTTGTTAGTATGTTTCTTTTTTTCTTCTCTTTCAACTAGCTCCACCCTTTTCTTCAAGCTATTTCGTTTAACAATTCAGCTGGAGAAAGAGTGTCTTTTAATGCTAACAGAGAAGTAAGAGCTGGTTTTGATGTCATGAACATGGTTACATTTCCAAACAATTCTTTTGTTAATGTGAAAGTTGGATGGGTAGATCCAAATGCTCCTGAAGGAAAGGAATTTACCATTCATGAGGACATAATTACTTGGCATAGCAGCTTTGAGCAGGTGGGGATTACAGACTATTCCTGCTTTTCAAACTACCATCAGGATGGATGATTTTAGATCAATGATATTTTGCGGACTAAATACAATTTATCTCCTGGCTGGTCAGCATTTTTTATTAAAGCACACATACAGCATATTCCAAAAAAAGAAAAGAAAAGCAACATTAATATAAAGTGGGCCATTGGTATCTGCTTGGGTTTGGTTCTAGGACGCACATACCCTCTGTCGATACCAAAATCCATGGATGCTCAAGGCTCATTATATACAATGGGGTAGTAAATGGTGTTTCTTGTATAAAATGGCAAAATGGATGTTTGCTTTTTGTTGTGTGTGTGTATTCAAGCCATGGATTCTTGAGTTCAGTGATAAAAAAGTCTGTGGATTCTGTATTCTCTCTTTCTCTCTCATATTCAAAATATAATAAGATACAACATTAATGC
Organism: Urosaurus nigricauda; assembly: GCA_034509955.1. Lineage (NCBI taxonomy): Eukaryota > Metazoa > Chordata > Lepidosauria > Squamata > Phrynosomatidae > Urosaurus > Urosaurus nigricauda. Next base: position 6,260,400 of record JAOEGL010000006.1, read on the forward strand.
ATCAAATAAGTGAATTTACAGAATATCGTGTGTGTGTGTGTGTGTGTGTGTGAATATGCCTTAGAGTTGTCTGTTGGGTTATGGTTTTCCATTAATCTCACAGGGTTTCTTGAGGCAAACATACCCAAAGTGTACCACTTTTCTCTTCTGAAACATATCCCAAAGAATAGTATTCCACAGTGGTCTCACATTCAAGTACTAATCAGGTCTGACCCTGCTAGCTTTCAAAAATAGGACAGGTCTGGTGATTCCAAAGTATTTGTGCTTGTCCCTCTCTCCAGGTGCACAAACATAGAGAGACACACATACACATATAAACAATAAGGCACCCTTATATACGTTCCAAGACATTCAACGCATGCCTGAAATCATGAATAGTAGTGAACTCTATATATTATGACTACTGTATTCTCCCTTCTTTCTATTCTTGGGTGAGCATGAACATCCTTTACACGTAGAAAGCAGAAAGGAACCATTTTAAACCTGAAGGTTCAATGTGATCCAGCCAATATAGATTTTCCATTAGTTCTGGTGGTTATACTACCATTAAGTAATATACAGAAGCAGGAGTGCTGCGTGAATGCTTTACATCGTGGACCCGAAACAGACAGGCCAAATAAAACAGCTTCCAGCCATTTGGAAGGATGGTGTTTAGGTGATGCACACCCCCAAAGTGGTCAGAAGCTGCACCAAGGCCACGCCAAGCTAGCAAGAGCCAACCATTTTAGGAGCAGATTTAATCTGCTTCTGCTGGCTGCCAGCTTGGGACCACGGTGGTGGCTCACTTCGGGAGCAGACCATATGCTCACTGCAGTCCCAGCCCAAAAGGGTCTGGAGCAGCCAGAGCCCCTCTTTCCAGGCTGCCTGCTTCAGCCCTTGGTGAAGATGGCTCTCCAAAACACACCTTATGGCTTTGCACCTTCTAAAATCATCCAGCAATGTTGAGGTAGAAAGGCAGGAAATAGCCTGGCTTGTGCTATCTCCAGGGCTAGGGTAGCCTTTAGTGATGAGAACTGGGCAGTGCCGGTGGTTTCATCTTGCTCCCTTCACTGGAAGGGATCAAGAGGAAGAAACACAGGAGAGATGGAGAAGGTCAGTGCTGAGCCCAGGCATTGTCGGCTCTGCTCCAGAGTCCACAGCATCTTGGAGTGGTTGCCAAGACTCTACAACCTGGATGTCAGTTGGCTGCTCTTTGACCCACTGCTGGCACTGTACAGCATAAGATTTTGTCAAGCTATGCTACTCAAAACAGGTATTACCATCTCCATTTATTCTTTCCATTTCTAATTAATATTTTTGGACCACAGTTCAGACTGCAGTTCAGCACAGATAACTGAAACCAAAGAAAATGATCCCACAGATAAAGGTGCCTTGTTGTTGGTGGTGTGTGCTTTCAAGTCATTTCTGAATTATGGTGACCCTAAGGCAAACCTGAGGCAAATGGGGTTTTCTTGGCACATTTCTTCAGAGGAGGTTTGCCATTGCCATCCTCTGAGGCTGAGAGTGTGACTTTTCCAAGGTCACCCAGTGGGTTAATATGTTTGAGCTGAGATTTGAACCTTGGTCTCTAGAGTCATAGTCCAATGCTCAAAGCACTACATCATGCTGGCTCTGTGATACCTTCCTGCATATATTGAGAGAGAGAGAGAGAGAGATCTATTTTTATTATACCTTGAATTATTCCAGGTCACTTCAATAAGAATCCAGAAAAAAATAAATCTCTTTGGGCCAAAACAAGACTGTGGACCAACATATATAAAGACAATTTGGGGGGGGGGGGTCATACATTAAATTCAGGATCATTTGATGCCTCCTGTTTTATTGTACATCCCTTGATCATCAATCAACGGTTCTTGGTTTTGTATACAGACATTTGTTATCTTTAAGTACAGGTCCGACCACTTTCACTCTGCAGTGACTCCTGCCCACCTGGTTATCAGAAGAGAAAGAAGGAAGGAGCGAAATTCTGCTGCTACGATTGTGTTCCATGTCCAGAAGGGAAGATTTCCAACCAAACCAGTAGGTAGCACAAGAATTCCAGCCATTAAGGATAAGGCAAGTGGTTGCTTCTGATTTTCGGGTAGGCAGATAAACCTATGGGAAATATTTGAACCTACTATGTATTATCCTATATATCTGTGATACTTTCAAATCAGATAAGAAATTAAATATAGAAATTAAATATTTCATCAACTGGAAAATAAAAATGACAAGAATTCATGAGATGGACATTAACCTGAAAACCTATTATTTTTTTATGATAGAAGCTGGGATAGAATAGAGAAATTTCTCAGGTTGTTTCTGCATCTTTCCATTTCCAGTGTTATTCCAGCAACTGTAATCTCTTCACCACCTTGAAAACAAAGCAATCTTTTTTTTTTCCTAAATAGAGTTTTGCAATGGTACTGTAACAACAGCATTCAGTTGGATACAGATGTCATGGAACTCCCCAGTTCTAATTCCTGCAGACATCAGTCCACCTATGAAGAAATAGACATTCCGGCCAATATTAGCATTAGCATTCTTTAATGTATAATAGAATTCAGAGTAGATTTTTCTACATCTATTGTTCATATTGCTTTCTTTTCCAGACATGGTTGACTGTTTCCAATGCCCAGATGATCAATATCCAAGCACAGACCAAGATCAATGCATCCCTAAACGTATAGTGTTTCTGTCCTACAAAGGTCCTTTAGGAAAAGGTTTAGCTTCGAATGCTGCTTCCTTTTCTCTGATCACAGTTTTGGTGTTGGGTGTTTTTATTAAACACAAAGATACTCCTATAGTCAAAGCCAATAACAGGGAGCTCAGCTACACTCTCCTTCTCTCCTTGTTATTCTGCTTCCTGTCTTCCTTCCTGTTCCTTGGTCGTCCTGGGAAAATCACCTGTCTTCTCCAACAATCCATTTTTGGCACCACCTTTTCTGTGGCTGTTTCTTGTGTCTTAGCCAAAACCATCACAGTTGTGATAGTATTCATGGCCAGAGGGCCAGGATCCAGCATGAGAAAATGGGTAGGAAAAAGAGTGGCCATCTACATTGTTTTCTCTTGCTCTTTCATTCAAGTTGTTATTTGTACTATCTGGCTTGGGACATTTCCACCATTCCCAGATTTAGACATGAACTCAGTACCTGGAGAAATTATTGTGCAATGTAATAACGGCTTTCCCGTCATGTTTTATCTTATCCTAGCTTATATAACACTTCTCTCCACTATCAGTTTCATTGTGGCTTTCCTAGCCAGGAAATTGCCAGACACATTTAATGAAGCCAAACTCATCACCTTTAGCATGTTGATTTTTTGCAGTGTTTGGTTGTGCTTTGTTCCCACCTACCTGAGCACCAAGGGGACAGACATGGTAGCTGTGGAGATCTTCTCTATCTTAGCCTCCAGTGCTGGGTTGCTCTGTTTTATCTTTCCCTGGAAATGTTATATTATTCTTTTGAAGCCTGAGCTGAACAGCAGAGAGCAGCTAAGTAGGATAAAGACCTAGACCATCAACCTGTCCATTAAAACATCTTATTGGATCAATTCCCAATTTCAGATATCTTGAATTTTCATCTCAATTTTTTAAAATCATCAATACATACTCTTAACTGTGTTTCAGTTAAGCTTATAAAACACGGATGAGAATCTTATAAGAAATGGCACTATTGGCAAACTGTTACAGACTGTGCTGATTCATTTTCCAATGTCAAGTCCTGGAATAATAATAATAATAATAATAAGAAGAAGAAGAAGAAGAAGAAGAAGAAGAAGAAGAAGATATAATAATACATGAAATATAAGATATAATATCTGATGTATTGCAGTATTTTTGTGTGCATTATGATGACAATAGAGACTCCAGGAAAAACTCTGCTGAATTATAAACAAAGATATGAGCAGATCTGACTGAAAGCAGATGCAAAACATAGAGAGCTGACCGATGTAATCTGATGGACAGCAGCCAAAAGCCAAGATCTAACACTTCTAGGGTTGTCTTTATTAATTCCAAGAACCTGATTAGAGGTGAGAGTATGGTTAACATAAACATGTTTCACTAGAGATTTTATATCTCATTGGGATATATGGGAGAAATGGGACAGCTGATAGGATGAGCAGAGGTAGAGGACAGTATAAAACAAGCCAAGAGATGAGGGACTAATTGGTCAGTCTCTGACATATGAAGAAATTTGTTTCACACCAGCTACACTTTTCAGTGGTGATAACCCCAGCCATGCTGATATTAATAGAAATAATTTTTGTTGTTGTTGTTGTTAACTACCTTCCCATTGAACTCAATCCTTGGCAACCCAACATCTCCAAGACCCCCTGTCATCTGCTCAACTCCTGCAAACTTATACTGATGATCTCTTTAATAGGGTGATTCCTTCCATCTATCATGTGGCCCTCCTCTCTTTCTACTTCCCTCCACCTTTCCTAGCATTATTGTTTTTTCCAGTGATTCATGTCTTCTCGGGATATGTCCAAAGTACACCAGCCTAAGTTTTGTCATCCTGGTTTCCAGGGAGATTTCTGGCTTGATCTGCCATCTGTCGGGTATGTTTTGATTGAGAGTTCCTGCATGGCAGGGGGTTGGACAGATGGCCCTTGTGGGTTCTTCCAATTCTATGATTCTATGATAATGAAAGTAATATATCCAAACACTGATATGTATGTTTCTTCCCCAGACACTGATATGTGTATGTTTCTTCCCAAGAGGAGTGTATATGTATGTATTATCTTTCATTGCCTGTAATAAATAACCTAAAAAATTACCAGAGATCTTCCTTATTCTTCCATATAAATATCCAGAGATTCTAATTCCCAGAATGCTTAAGACAATAAGACAATATTGTAGAAGGAAAGGGGAGCTGAGTATGGATGTGTTCATGGATGAAAGGTGCATTTGACACACCTCTTTTGCAAGCTGTAATGCATCAGGAAACATAACAAAAGGCTGTATCAAGGTTTACTGAGCAAATGATCTACAAAGGCCCTGCCTTTCCCTACTTATGCAAACATATGCACACTGATGATGCACACTACTCATACAAACATATGCACACCTTTCTCTTGCAGAGGTAGATTATCTGGGGCTCATTCCTTTCCCATCCACTGACTTTGCCATGCCATTTCTCTTCCTACTCCCTACAGACAGCCCATGGGAAACTCATAGTTTCTTTTGTTTCCTTTCATCTCTGGTGGCTGGTGAAGGCAAAGTACAAGCATGAGGCAATTGAACGGTGCCCTGTCTGCACTGGAACAAGGCAGCCTGTAGTATTCTGGCTGCACAGCTGCCCCGAATGCTCCCCCATTGCAAAGCTCTGGTGCTGGGTAGCTGATCACACCAATGTCCCTCTAAGCTTCTCAGTGCATCTTCTCCCACCATGGGTCCCTTGTTCTGAGGTCAGAATGAGATGCCTAACCTCATTCACATGCTTCGGTGCCTGATTCTGACCTCAGAACGAGTGATTGATGGCAGTTGCAGATGTGCCAGGCAGCAGAACGGGACACATTTCAAACAGCTGCTTGGCATTGGTATAGAGGATTCCTGGTTTTCCAGGAAAATCTAGAACAACTGATGTCTTTTAATTTTTTAAAAGGGGGGTATACCCCAGATCTGGTGCTGAATGGCCCTGTGTTGTCTGGTCTGTTTGCAACAGAACTGGGGTTTTGCAGTGCATCATCCAGTCTCCAGTATGAAAGACTAGATGCTTTATTTGGCCCATGCAGACAGGGCTCTGGTAATGCACAAAGGATGGAGGGAGAATACCAAGATATTAATAGCATCAATCAATTATCTAACAAATGTATTAAGTTGTGGTCTATATTATATACTAATGTTGTTAACTGTGCTCAAGTTGACCTTGATTCATGTCAACCCTGTGGATGAGACACTTTGTCCTCCAAGACCTTTTGTCCTCCACTGTTCTGCTTAGATCTTGTAGAACCAGGCCTGTGACCTCCTTGATTGAGTCTATCCATGTAGTATGCAGTCTTCCTCTCTTTCTCCTACCTTCCACCTTCCCTAGCATTATTTTTTAATGAGTCAAGTCTTCTCCTGGTGTGGCCAAAGTACAACAGCCTCAATTTGTTCATCTTGGCTTCCAGGGAGAGTTCAGGCACTAATACTAGTGCATTATTCTTTATAAGAATGTTTCAGCTTCCCCTCTGATATTTTCAAGGGAAATGCTTCGATGATGATGATGATGATGATGATGATGTTTATTTATAACCTGCTCTTCTAATGAAATACTCGGAGTGGGGTACAGCAAGAGTTTAAAAATACAAAGTAAAATAACAATCATCTCTCTTCCCACCTGCCCCCCCTTTAATATTAAATTAAACCAAGACTTATTAAAATTGACAACAGTTAAAGTTAAAATCAGCAACCATTAAAACAGATATGATCTATGTTCTGATTTTTAACAGGAAATATTTGACAAAATGCTGCATAGCAATCATGGATACGAAAGAGTTACAGATGGTTGCATTTAGATTACTGTTCCACATTCACAATCACCATGTAATCATAATTTTGACACTCCTGCCATGATCATAACTCGCCTCTCGATCTACTTGAGCAGGCATCAGCTGTATAGGGATTAGGAGCACAGCTGAATCAGCTTTGACTGCTCAGGATTCACAGTGTGATCACATGCATGATAACTCAGACATAAGCCATACTGTTTTCAGTGGGGCATATTTCTACTTAAGCGTGATTGTGACAGGAGGGTAACACAAAGATTTCCCTCCCTCTTGTTTTACCAGGACATAAGCATGAGCGGTTTGGAGTTCAGCAAGATCTTACTATTCAAACTAGTGGTTTCTTCGTAGACTAGGATTCCTTCCTGACATTTCTTTCTGCTGGAAATCAGCAGCTCTTTTCCGTGTCGCTCAAATAAGGAACAAAGCAAACTTTTGCATACCTTTGAAAAACATGTTTGTGAACAATATTCACGCAAGGGGAGAAAAAAAATAGCTTTGCTGCCATTATACCAAACATAATAATTTCAGTTCCTGAGAGATTCCAGCATATTTTCCAGGATAGATAACAACTATGTCACTATTCTCTGCATGGTTATATTAACTCCCCCCACCTTGTGCAAATCAGAGATAGGGTTGGAGGAGAGGGATGAAGGATTCTGTCACCTTTATTTCAGCCCCTTGATATTTCCCATTCTGTAAGCAAGATGTGGTCAATGCATAAGCAACCTCTGCTGACTTTATAAGGAATGCATTTATATCTGCTAAAGTGATGAAGAGGCTCAACTCATTTAAGAAAGTACTGCATTAACAGCCTTGTGCCTGCCAAAGTAGATACTTTGAATCATGCAGATGCTGTAGATAGATATAGGAGGCTTTGCATCTAGGGAGAGGATTTGTGGCTGCAATGGTGGTATGGCAGCCTTACTGCTGTTGTTTCTCCTTTTCCTTTGGGTGTGCAGAATCGTAGATACAACCAAATGTATCCTGTCCGATCCCCCATCTCTTCCACATGAGTCATATCAGTCAGGAGACATCATGATTGGTGCTCTTCTTACTCATTTAGTTTACTATGTTCATTCATTTTCTTTCAAGGAATACCCTTGGCAGGAATATTCTGATTTTATTATGTAAGGGTTTTTTTCTCTCCCTTGAATCATGTGAATTTAGCAAGACAAAAAGCCTAATTATTAAAATGCAAAAGAATGCTGGGGGGGGAGGGAATAATTTTCTGGTATATATATATACACACACACACACACACACACTGAAATGTGATGTCTTACAGTTCCCTTTTTGCTGAGTTTTTTCATTATCCTTTCCATCTATGTTTTCTATTGGGTCTTAAAATTTTGTGTTCTCCTCCTACCCTGAAACCTGACTACCTTATTCATAGCTTCTGCATTTCTTTGTCTTTGCCCAATTTGCTTAATTTTATGAAACTCTCCTCCCAATTAAAGGACACATTTAGCCACACTCCCATTTCAAAATATAGTTGTTGTTTTGTTTTATATCTGAAAAGTGCTCTTTAAGGCTTTCAAATGTGTAAATGCTCAAAGAAAAATGTGAATGGTCTTGCAACAATTTTCAATTGTTTCTTTCAATGAGAGTCCCTACTTTCATTAACACTGTCCTTTTCTATGCTATTTCATACTAGCAGTTCTTTTGCTATTCCATTAACTGTAATGATGAAAGGCTATCCTTACAATTGGGCTAATAAAATGAAGAGAGCAAAAATGTTTTTTGTCATTGCTTGTAACTGCTTTTGCAGGGTGCTGACAAAGTTCTACCAGCATATCTTGTCCTTGGAGTTTGCTGTAAAGGAGATCAACAAAAATCCCAACATCTTACCAAATGTCACCCTTGGATTCCACATCTATGACAGCTACAGTGATGCACACTTGACTTATCGTACCACTTTGGAACTTCTCTTCAAATCCCACAAATTGGTACCCAATTATGACTGTGAAAGTTACCAAAAGCCATTAGCCATCATTGGGGCACTTGAATCCAAGACCTCATTCCTTATGGCAGACATCTTAACTCTCTACAGGATTCCACAGGTAGGATATAGACGTGGCTAAATCATGGTTTATGGAGACCCTAGAGCAATCCTATAACAGGGTTTTACTATTATTTTTAGTACAAGGACAAATAAGAGAAGATATTTAAATATGTGACAGAATTTCTATGGGTAAAAGAATAGGTTCCTTGCGGAGATGAGCAACACAATGTATGTGTTATTACCTTGCTCATCCTGGCTGACCAAAGTGGCCAGGGAAGATGAGCCCAAAGTGTATGGGTAGTGGTGAATGCCTCTTTGTAGCAGTACATGTTGAGTTTCTTGATAACTGACAAAGTGATATAGTTCGTGTAAAATTCAGTGGCCTGGTTGAGCGGGAGGTTGCCCTATGGAGCATGTCTTGTGCTGATAAGGCACAACACTTGAGATGTTCTAGAGGTCTGTTATCTACTAAGGTATCTCTAAGGGTGTATCCTTAACAAATAAAATGCTGCAGCTTTTTGAAGGAGTATATAAGAGACTAGGGGGCAGTACGGATGGGTGGCTCCATGCCGCCCATTTTTGCTCTGTGTCTGTGCTGCAGCATCCACATGCTGCAGCACAGATGCACTTGTCTTGAGGCGTCATAAGGGCTGCAGTGCAGCCCTATGATGGCTTTTCCATCCAGAGGCATGTGGGCGCCCTTACGTCACAAGGCTGCACCCCGTGTAAATGTGACGTACGGGTGATGATATTAGGGCTTGGAACATATGGATGCTGCGCGTTATCGAGCCCTAATATCCCTGCTTTTGGCCTGTTTGTACTGGGCCAAGATTCCCTTATAGTGAAGAAAAGCAAAAACTCATTCATGGGATGAAAAATATGCTGTATGAAAAAATGCATTGCATTTTCCATTGCATTTTCAAAATTTTTCAGCTCTCATACGGCTCAATTGCCTCAACAAAGAATGAGATCAAACAACTTCATTCTTTTTACTGCATGGCCACCAATGAAGAACAACAGTACAAGGGGATTGTCACCTTACTTCAGTCTTTCAGGTGGACATGGGTGGGGCTCTTTGTAATGGATGATGACAATGGAGAAAGATTTTTAGAGACCATGGAGCCCTTGTTTTCCAAGCATGGAATCTGCACAGCCTTCACTACAAAAATTCCAAACCAAGTATATTTTGATGGCTCAAGGAAACAGGATCATTTAATATATATTATGCATTCGATTTTAAATATTCCAAAAACTAGAATATTTGTTCTCTATGGTACATCCTTTAACACTATCTGGCTAAGAAATATTCTTATTGAAAGAATTCTTCCAGGTGAGATCAGTCCATTGACTGGTAAGGTGTGGATTGCAACTTCCCAGGCTGATTTTGTACTAACAAGCATTGGCCCGTATAAAGATCTGCAAATGTTCCATAGTGCTCTTTCGTTTATGGTTCACTCTAAGGAAGTTCCAGGGTTCCAGGGATTTCTTCAGGCCACAAAACCTGTTTGGACAGAAGCAGATGATTTTCTCAAGGAGTTCTGGCAGGAAGCCTTTGACTGTTCAATTCCGGATCCCAGGGTGCCATACAAGGTCTCTGGAACATGAACTGGAGGGGAAACATTGGAAAGCCTTATTGGGACTCTTTTTGAAATGCGCTTGAGTGGTCACAGCTATGGCATTTATAATGCTGTCTATGCTGTAGCCCATGCTTTGCATGCCTTGTATTCAGCCAGGTCAAATCACCGAGGAAAAGTGGATAATAACAAAAGGGATACTCAGGATGTGCAAGCTTGGCAGGTAATGTTTCCAAAACAAAATATATGCATTTGTATGGATAGCAAAAAGATACACAGCTTCTGTTCTTCCACTCCTGATTAAGTTTTTAATATTGCAACACTGAGGATGGGGAAAAATATTTTAAAGGATATTCCAAAAAAATGATTGGAAAATTTCAGGACTGAGAAGACCTCTTGAGACAAATCCTAGACTGATCTGAATCTTCATATTTTGAGACTTCTTATGCATAAAATTCACACATGGTTGTTTTGCACTGAAAACATTTTTCTGGCCAGAAAACAGTTTTTTTTTTCTTTTCAGTAATTAATATTTCTGCTTGTATTATTTTCTTCACTCACAAAAAACCTTTTTTCCTGAACATAAAAAAACTTCAAATGTGGACATTCTGAACAAAATTCACACTTGGTTGATTTGTATCCCTACACAGAAAATTTTGTTTTCTGTGCAAAACAAAATATGTGAATTTTGGAAATAATATTGTAAAACCTGTGTGATTTTCAAAGATTTTCTCACAGTGAGAAGAAAATTGCTAAAATATCTCATTGCTTCCTTCAAAAAGGAAATTGGTGGCAAATTACATCCTTACATCACAGGGAATATAAATTCACATAGATTTATGGATACAGATTTCTCTGTCCTTTCAGTTTGAAAACATGGGAATCTGTATATTTCCTCTAGAAGCCGGCATGGCATAGTGATTTAAGTGTTGGACTATTACTATGAAGACCAGGATTCAATTCCCAGTTTGGCCATGAAACCCACTGGGTGACCTTGGGCAAGTCACATGCTCTCAGCCTCAGAGGAAAGCAATGGCAAACCTCATCTGAACAAAATCTTGCCAAGAAAATCCCATGACGGGTTCACTTTAGGATCACAATAAGCTGGTAACAACTTGAAGGCACATAACACACACACACACACACACTTGATCTGACTAAACCCCATTTTCCAGATTAACTTTCTCCAATTTTAAGATGGAACTGCCTAAAGTAATGTACAGGATCTAGGCTTGGTCATGCTTAGATTCATGCTTTCTCCAGGCTGGGAGAAGAGTGGGATATAAATCTTTTAAAAGGTAGCTAATAAAATCTATGCAACGTCAGTTAATTGCGATTCATTTCAGTTAATCATGACTCATTTCTTTCATTTGTTTCATTTGATGTACATTAGGTCTGAATGAACCTGGATACAACACATTTGAAAGTACAGATATATTAATTTATGTTTTTATCGTGAAGATTCCATTATTTATCCCTTTCCCCTTTACTAGTTGTTTGTTTGTTTGTTTTCTCTCACCTAGCTCCACACTTTTCTTCAAGAAATCTCATTTAACAACTCTGCTGGAGAAAGAGTGTATTTTAATAACAGAGAAGTGAGAGCTGGATTTGACATAATGAATTTGATTACATTCCCAAATCAGTCCTTTGTTAATGTGAAAGTGGGACAAATAGATCCCAGTGCTTCCAATGGAAAAGAATTCAGCATTGATAAGCATAGGATTACCTGGCCTCAGTTCTTTAACCAGGTGTGGATTATTGGGCATTTTTGGTGCAAATACACTAAAAATACAATGGCCTGATACAGACAGGCCTGAAGAGGCGCCATTGCGGCGCCATTTGGGTTCGGGAGTACGCATTGTTTACACACTCCCAAACCCTAGTATGCAATGGCGCCAGCGCCATTACATAATGCCATTTAGATGGCATACATAATGGCGTTGGCGCAACTGCGCAGCTTCCGCACAGAGCTGCACAGTTGCGGTGGCGCAAAGGCACCAAATGGCGCCTTTTTACTAAATCGCACCACAACTGCGCACCTAAAAAGAAGTGTGGTTTCCCCGCTCCTTTTTAGGTGTGCAACTGTACTGCAGCATCTAGCTCCTGTGGTGCAGTTACAGCACTAAAAGAGATGGTGCCATGTGGTCTGTACCACCCCAATGTGTCTTTCCTGATATATGAAGGACAGCTATAACAAATTGTTCTATGATTAAATTTCTCTTTCATCTCCATGACTCTTGTTTATTTGTACACCCCCTGATAGTATAGAATCTTTATTGAGGTCATAGACCAGCATAGATCCCCTGATGCTCAAACTAGGGATCTGCTCATTCTGAACATCCCTCATCTTTATGGACAGGTCCTGCCCATTTCAGTCTGCTGTGATTCTTGCGCTCCTGGCTATTAGATGACAAAGAAGGAAGGGGAGAAATTTTGCTGCTATGATTGTGTTCCTTGTCCAGAAGGAAAGATTTCCTCTCAAACCGGTAAGTGGAACAGGTCTTTCAGCCAAAAGTGTTAATGCAGATGGCTATGCTCAAATTGACAGACTTCCACACATTCCTATAAACACCTTTTAAAAGTCATGCCTTGATATTTATCATCCTGACTATTTACAGCAATTGCAAAACAATTGCAAATCTTGTTCATGTTAATTTGTCAGCCTCACCAGTTGGATGGGTAATGGTAGAAAAGGGAAGATTTCAACAATTATTTTCAAGACAGGTTGATTCATCAGTTGCATGGCACAAAGTGCAAGAATTCAGGAGGTTTACACTATGGGGCAAAGTAGCTGTTAAATGAAGGCAGAAGCTAGAAATGTTAAGCACAAGGGTTCCCAAAGTATTTCTCTTCCTCTTTTTGTTTCCAGCATTGGTCTACAGAAATTGGTCTCACTCCAGCAGTATGAAAGCAGAACATATGTTCATAGCTATTTGTCTGACGTGGGTCCCATACATAGGACACATTTATTGAGGCACCTGTGCCATGTCTTTAAGAGATTATGTTCAGTCCAGTTAAATTAAAGAGTTTAAGTCAAACTACTTCAAGAAACCGAAGTTCCAGGTCAGAGTTATGTAAAAGACAACCACAGAGCAACCACAGCACATTTATTTTGTACATTTATTTAGTGGTTCATTACAGTATTCTTTTGTCACTTTTGCTGCATGTCTTCAAAGTGCAAAGAAGGAGGTTCAGTGTTAATTATGTAATTTGAAAAGCCAGAGTTTGGGGATGATATATATATATATAGTTCCTGGTAAATAACATTATACCCCTTTGGTTTTTTGGAAATTATTTCATCATTTTTGTGGTTCTCATTTTAAGTATTCCAATCTAGAATCCAGGGTGTGACTTTCAGTCCTTGTAGAGGCAAAGTGCAAGGGCAATAGTCAGAAACAGTCTAGTTCTCTGAGAGATATCACTATGGGAATAACATTTAAAAATCTTTATTAAATATAAACAAGAATTACATAGAACAGGACTAATGATATGTTGATCCCATGATCCAAGGTACAAGATAATTTGAATTCTCCATCATGTCACAAATACCTGGATGTGTAATATGTAGTTGTGATATCAACAAAAGCACAGACATATACTCTCAAATGCACATGTGGGAGCACACTTTGTTCACTCACTGACATTTCTAGAGATGTTTAAACCTGCCTTCCTGGCTCCTGAAAAAGGGGAGGGGGCTACACGTAGGATGGATTGAGTTTTGTGTGTGTGTGTGTGTGTGTGTTTTTCTAAAGACTTGATTCACTCACAGGTTCATGATCCAGACTTAATGGTTGTAAAGAGGGGACCAAGGCATGAATGGAAAAGTATCACATAGCATTAATTTAGTACAATAACTGTATCCAAATTCCCCAGTGTTGACATTAGTGGTGGAAACTGGTTCCACACTGTATATGACTGTATTATAATGGCCTATTTTTTTTTCTTCCACCAGATGCAGTTGAGTGTTTCCCATGCCCAGAAGATCAATATGCAAGCAAAGATCAAGATCAATGCATTCATAAACTAATAACCTTTCTATCTATTGAAGAACCTTTAGGAAAATGTTTAGCTTCATGTGCTGTTTCCTTATCCCTGGTCACAGTTTTGGTGCTTGGAATATTTATTAAGCACAATGATACTCCCATAGTTAAAGCTAACAACCAGAAACTCACCTACACCCTCCTTGTGTCCCTCCTGCTCTGTTTCCTCTCTTCCTTCCTATTCTTTGGTAAGCCAGGAAAATTCAACTGTCTTCTCCAACAGCCATTTCTTAGTATCATCTTCTCAGTGGCTCTTTCTTCTGTGTTAGCCAAAACAATCACTGTGGTTTTAGCTTTCATGGCTACTAAGCCAGGGTCCTGTATGAGGACATGGGTGGGAACAAGAGTGGCCCCCATCATTGTCTTCACTTGCTGCCTCATTCAAACTACTATCTGTCTCATCTGGCTTGCAACCTCTCCCCCATTCCCAGATTTAGACATGAACTCAGTTGCTGGAGAAATCACTGTGCAGTGTATCAAAGGATCCACTATCATTATTTATGTTGTCCTGAGTTACATTGGACTACTGTCCATCATCACTTTAATTGTGGCTTTCCTAGCCAGGAAGTTGCCAAATACTTTTAATGAAACCAAGTTTATCACTTTTAGCATGTTGAGCTTTTGCACTTTTTGGTTGGCTTTCTTTCCAACTTATCTGAGCACAAAGGGGAAATACATGGTGGCTGTGGAGATCTTCTCTGTCTTAGCCTCCAGTGCTGGGTTGCTTTTTGGTATCTTCCCCCCAAAATGTTACATTATTCTGCTCAAGCCTGAACTGAACAGTAGGGAACACCTAACCAGGAAAAAGACTTAGAATATCAACCTGTCCATTTAAAGCTGTCATCTGATGATTGTCCCAATTTCATTTTCTCACAAATTCAAAATCTTTCCATCACACTCCAAGGCAATGCATTCGCCTGCCAAACAACTGTTTCTATCAGGAAGTTCCTGATGCTTAAGTGGAATCTGTTTTCCTGTACTTTAAATCCATTACTCCAGGTCCTATTCTCTGGAGCTGCAGAAAATAAACTTGTTTCATCTTCAGTATGACATCCTTTCAAACTCATGTTCAACTTATGTTCTACTAGAACTCCTAGATCCCTTTCACATGCACTGTTATCGAGCCAGGTGTCACCAATTCTCTATCTGTACATTTCAATTTTTCTCAACAACAACAACAACAACAACAACAACAATAATAATAATAATAATAAATGTTTATTTATATTCCGCCCCTCTGGGTGAGCAATCAGGGCGGAGTACAACATTTAAAAATACATACAATTAAAAAACACATCAGTCTACGCTCCCGCCCCTTAAAAATAAACTAAGAGCAGAATTTAAAACAGTAAAACATTAAAAGATGGATATTAAACATTTATAGCTCTAAAATTAGAAAGTGGGCGGCCTCAAGAGTATTACATAAGAAGGCGCATCTCGTCTGGCAGGACATTCCATAGCCTGGGAGCAACGGCGGAAAAGGCCCTCTGGGAGGTCTGCCTCATGCACCTGGAGAAAACAAATTCAGCATTAATGATGACATGGTTGCTTGGTATAACAGCTTTAAGCAGGTGTGGATTCTAGGATAGTCATAGTAGCTTTATTGTTTATAGTTGTTGGCCACCAGATTGTAATACATATGCAACCACGTCACTGATCTGGCCTTTTTAGGGGTGGAACAGATGGAACAAATAAAGTAGCTTCCAGCCGCTTTGAAGATGGGGCTTTAATACGATGTACACCTCCAGAGCAGGTGGAAACCAGAATGAAACTGGAATGAAGAAGCAGGGATAGTTCAGCTTAGGGCAGAAGATGCACATCTTTTCACCTGTATATAAACAAACCAGTGCCAGTCCAGAGCTGTGGCAATGCAAAAAAAATGAAACTATGACAAACTCAATGGATGAAATAACACTATAAACAAAGCAGACTGTCCAACAGGCGGCATGGGGTGAAGGGGGTAAAGGGGGCATGTATGGGAGGCCCATGGTTGAGCTTGGCAAATGAATCATTTAGCACTCCTGAACTCTGATGCTCCAATACCCTGTACTGGTGGAGCATCACATGTGTGCATGTTCAAAAGTTCAGCCATCCAATGGGATGGCACAGGCATAGGAAGTGGAAAGTACTTGGAGGTTGCATGTGTGCTGGGGAGATGACCAAAAATAGCTTTGGTTCCCAAACTTTGCTCCTCCATTTGCTTTGGAATTCAGATCCCAGAAATCCCAACCAACTTGGCCAACAGTGGGGAATTTTGGGAGATGAAGTCCCAAACATCAGCAGGATGTCATTTTTGAATTAGGAATGAAATAATCAAGAGGAGAACCATTGAGATAAAGTTTCAGCATATCTTTTGGCTTCCGGGAAAAAAGATTTAAATTTGCCTGGCACATATACAAAAAACCCAAAAAAACTAGTAGTCCAATAAGGTTGGCCTATTTTGAAAACCTTTGCATCTACTAGGAAGTATGATAGATTTATATAAACTTTCTGTATAATTGTCACAGGTTTAAGATTGCCATGGGAGTGAAATCTTAAGAGTCAGTTAAACAGAATTACCATGCAGAGGATGGGGCTTTCCTTTTAAACCCCTCTCTACTACAACTGGAGCTTATTATTATTATTATTATTATTATTATTATTTCTATTCTGCTTAATCTCAAGGAATCCAAGTGGATTACAACAATAAAAAAGGATGCAGATTCAAAATTCCAAAGTCCCCAACCCCAATACTGATAAACTTGTTCACCGATAGCATTTTATTCCTCTAGATTGTTCAGAATTAGCAAATCCGATTCCCCATTTTGTTGGAAAGGATATTAAAATATCTTGTGGTGTGAAGCACCTCAGGGCACCTTGGTGCACAGTTTGGGAGCCACTACTCTAAGGACTATTTTAAAAATATCCCAATTTGATTCTGATATTTTTCTTGTTATTTTTTTAATAGTTTAACTTCCATCTGTGAAGCAATTCCATGTTGACAGAACTTGTTGCATTTGTGTGTTTTTTAAAGAGCATCAGGCACCAGATCCAGGTTGCATGAAAACAGTTTATGATCTGTAATTAATACTATCAGATATTTACAAAACATTTTACTCTGGAAAATAGCAATTTAAGAAGAAACTGGATGACAATAATAGTAAAGTGAGATGTAACAAAAGCAGTCAGGGGATATAACACAAAAATCTGACTGAATAATATCAATAAGACCTTAGGGAAAGTATCTTTAGGAAAACTAATTACTTTTAGCACCGAGTACCTATTCCCCAATCTGCCTTTCAAGAATATGATTCAATTGTTCAGTGCTGATATGTGGCCTTGGTTTAAAAGTAAAAGAACTGCCTTTGGATTGTCATGGAAAGGAGAGACAGAGTTGGGTGTCATTTGCATAAAATCTTTTACCATGTGCAGAGAATGGGAATTTCCATCAGATGACCAATTGTGTAATCATCTATTCGATTGTTCAGTATGTGCATCATAGTACATATACACTGGTGTCCTTATGAAGAAGACGGGAACAAAAGAAGAGCCTTGTTGGATCAGGCCAAAGAAAAGGACTCAAGCATGAACCCATTCATTTTGCATTGTCAGTTTTAACTTCCTACGCGCCCCAAATCTCAAATATTAAAACCTCAGATACGAATAATTTGAAAATGTTGGTAACTTTTTTTTATTTAAAAAGTGTGATGAGTAGCAGCAGTAAATTATCAGAGACAATATTGCCCTATATATGAAAGAAATGTTTGCGGAATGTCCAGGAAAGTTGCCTGCAGTTTTATCCCACCTTATCCTGGGTCTATTCACATCGGTTAGTAGTAGTAGTAGTAGTAGTAAAATTTATTCAGTCATTGACCAATACAAAAATTGATAAAATAATAATTACACATTACAGTTATTTCCACATTGGTTATTCACACAGCTGACATTGGGGCTTTCTAGATTGGCAGGAAAGTGTGACATGAAGTTGCCTTTTCCTTAATGCTTAGCAGCTGCACCACAGCCTTTAGATGGAGCTGCGCTGTTCCGCAGTTTTTAAAAAAGAAGCTGGGAAAACCAATACCTTTTTAAAGGCGCTTCTCCCCTAAAACACAAAAAAAGTGTTTTCATGGAACACTTTCCCTTTTTCTCATCTAAAGGCTAGAGTTTCATGCAGCCATGAACACACTTCTTTTTGCCAATCTAGAAAGCCCCATGTGAAACTTTTAGGAAAACTAAGGGGGAAAATACAAGATTGATTATCCCAGGATAAGTGTGTGTGTGTTGTTGTTGTTTGGTAGCCCCCAAAAACATACTCAGGTGCATTCAAACTGCTTGTGAACAACAAAGGTTCAACCCACATTCTATTGGGATTATTTTCCCAGACTGAATAACCCCTTATGTTGTGCCATCTCTGTTTGAAACAATTCACTGCAAGAGAACCAACCACCTCTTTTCAACTCCCCTGAAAGCAAGAACACTGTAAACAAGTGCAGCTCACCAGCTGCTCTGAGATATTTTAAATATCTTTTTAAAAATACCACCAAATCAGGAAGTGAAAGAAAATGATCTCTACACACACACACACACACACACAAACATAAGTAAGTAATAAGTGTTTACTGTGGCTAAAATAGTACAATAATCCAAAAGGTTATTGTACAAGGAAAAGGCTGCCCTGTGCCAGTGTGGTTTCTGCTGCACAATAATAAAGAGCTGTATCTTCAGTTGTTAGGGTATTTATCCTTAGCTTTGCCGTAGAACCGCTTGTTGAGGGGGTCACACGCCCCTTAAATTCATTGGCGATTGGTGTACTATACCCTTCTCTGAAGCCTGCTATATAGATGAGCCCTTTCCCAGTGGCTTGACGGATCCAGTGAATGTGGTGGTTGTTGATATTGAATCCAGAAACCACACAATCCAGAGTTAAAGATTCTCCAGGCAATACCATTACCTCGCTGGGTTGAGTCAAGCTGATAACTCCAGATGAAGCAGATAAAGAGACACAACCTACAAACACCAGAGGAGAATAGACACATGGCATGACTCCAATCTCTCCAATCGCACAATTTGAATTAAATTTTAAGTACCCTGGATTTTGACCAAACCTGAAAAAACACATAAAATATTGCAGTATCCATACATACTCCATGACCGTGAAGACAGATGTGAACTACAAATAATGAAAAACTCCAGGCGTAGATCACAAATGGGGGAAATAATTTGTTCGGTTTGCATGTAAATACCAACCAACCCAAGTCACACTTTCAGACGGGAACACAACTTTCTTCTCGTTTTCACATTTCTGCAAATTTTGTGATACAGTTCTCCAGTCACAAACTGTACAAAAATGAAAATATTGCAGTGGAAAAGCCACAAAAAAGCATGTCTTGCATATAATGACTGGCAAAAATGTGCATATGAGGGAGAAGTGGATATAAGAATATATAAAATTTTCTGAACAGAGAAGGCCCAATATCTCACAAGAATATATATCCATAATTCCATAGCATTGAGCCATAGTTAAAGCAATGTCAAAACTGTATTAATGTTGGCAGTGTAGATGCAATCCATAGCTATCAAATATTTTTAAGAATTTTAGTTAATACCACAATCTGAACTGTCGTTGGTACTCACCTGAGAAGAAGAGCCATACGGCTGAGCAAACATTGTTGAAAAACTGCATAATACCAAAAATATTCCTCCTTTGGTGAACAGTGTTAAGCACTTGGTTGACCACACAAACAATTATCCAACCTCCTATATAATCAAGGCCAAGCAAATTATTTTGCATTTTAGAAACATCACTTCTCACATTGGCTTTTTCTGGGCCACTCCAACGAAAGGAGTTGCATGACTCTGAGGTTAGTGAGATGGTGACTTTGTTCTGAGTTTCAGATTTAAAGGAGCTATTCAAGGGGCTAAAAATTATCCCAAACTGACAGCCTTAATATATGAAGCATATCTTGTGTTGTAATGGTTTGAGTGCTAGACTAGGACTCCAGAAGACTGGGCATTCAATTTCTCCTCAATCATGAAAATCCATTGGGTGACCTTGGGCAGGTATAGCAAAGCACACTAATATCATAAAATATATTCCTTCACATATTCTCCTACCTTCAGAGCAGGGATTCCCAAACTTCAATCCTTCAAGTGTTTTGGATTTTAACTCCCAAAAGACACAGACAACTTGGCCAATACTCAGGAATTTTGGGAGCTGAAGTCCAAAATATCTGGAAGACCAAAGTTTGGAAACCACTGTTTTAGAAGAAGACAATGGCAAACTTTCACTGAATAAATGCCACCAAGAAAACCGTATGATAGTGTTGTAACAAACTGGAGTCAATATGAAGGTACATGACATCAACAAAATGTGTCAAATGCAAAACTAGAAATTAAAGCCTTTGTCATTTCTCCTTTCTCCCACATTTGGAATTTTAAAACGTAATGTTCATTCTACCCCATTTATGACGGAAATTGTGCATTATATAAAATTTTCATCCAAATGAAATCCAGCCAAATTCCCAAACATCTACATTGGTGAAATGCATTCTGCTTGGATAGGTGAATATGCCAGTTTTGATTGGGGGGGGGGGGGGTGTCAATGTCTTATCATCACAAATATGCTTGGTTTTTTTTTACATCTCCTGTTTTGTTCAACAAACAAACAAACAAACAAACAAGAGACCTTTGAGCCTTACATCTCAGTGTATCTGGTTGAACAGGGTAACCACAAGTGCACAAACATCCTCTTACCTACTTCTAAAGAAATAAAAAAGGAGTACAGTGGTCCCCCGCCTTACGAATCCCCCGGGTTACAAAAACCCCGGGATCCGAAGGCAGCGGGACCGCCATTGTATCCCCCGGGATACGAAAGATCCCCCGGGATACGAAAGAATAAAAGCCGCGCGGCCCCTTTAAATGGCCGCGCGGTCCTTTTAGAATAGCGGTACCCCGGGAAACGAAAGCTTCCGGGTTACGAAGGTAATCCCGGAACGGATTACCTTCGTAACCCGGGGGGCCACTGTAAAGGCTCAGTGGCTCACCACTTCCTTTTAGAATTTTGTTCTACATGAGAAGATACAGTTTGTAATGTTACAGTTTCTTAGCTACATCCCTTATGAGACAGACAATCCTTCTAGTGAATTTGGACAATGTGTATCTGGACATCCTATGCAGTGTCCTGCTTTGCTATGAGAGTTCTGTTGGGTGAGTCCCATCAAGTTCTGGCACCCATCACACAATGGGGCCCATAGCTCTCTGATGATCATTGCATCATGGCTCCCATGGGTCCATCTACGCAATTGTCCCAGAGATGTCCCTATGTCTCTCCTCCCCTCCTGATAATGTAAGCATTGTACATTGTCACAATTCACCTTTGTGAATCAGTTTACAAGGACATAAACACCTGAGCAGAGCCAATATGATGTAATGATCTGAATACTGGACTATGATTTTGTAGATCAGGGTTCAAATCCCTGCTCACCTAAGGAAACCCACTGAGTGACCTTGGGTAAGTTTCAGAGGAAGGCAAACTCTCGCTGAACAAATCTTGTCCAGAATCCCACTTAGAGTTTCCTTGGGTGAGCAGGGATTTGTCCAGAAAACCTGCCTTAGGGTTGCCATAAGTTGGAAACAACTTGAACACACATTGCAACAACTGATACCTAAAAGGATGCCATATATGCAGACATTTGGATAGATAGATAGATAGATAGATAGATAGATAGATAGACTAGAGAAGAATATTCATTGATAGGATGCATTGGCCAGGACATTTTGATAGAACTGGGGAGCTCAATCCTGCTGGTTACAAGTTCATTGAGATCTCTCTACTTATTGCAGCAAGGATTTGAACAAGTTGCTCAGCTTTCAGTTTTGATACATCTATCCCCTACAAGTGAACTAATAAATAATCCCCTTTGGTACCCATCTGAAGCCTCACGCTATTGGTTAGATTTATAATTTATTTTTTCTGGCCATTGATAGGCAATTTCCACAATATGTATAAGAAAAAAAAATCATCTTGGCTTTTATGCTGCTGTTTCTCCTACTCCTTCTCCTTTTCTTCTTTTTTATCCTCTTCCTCCTTTTTCCTCCTCATTCTTCCTTTTCTTCTTCATCTTCCTTCTCCTCTCTAGTCTTTCTCTTCCTCTTCTTCTTCCTCTTCTTTAAAATGAGCTCCTTCCAGCTTCCTATCGCTACAGGAAAAAATACACAGATATACAACCTCTTGGGATTTTACTCCTCAAAGGGACTTCCAAGCAGAGAGAGAGAGAGAGAGAGAGTTGTACAAGGATATTGTATGAAGAAACTGCCATCTAATATACCACTGTGCCTCCTCTTGCACAATAGTAGATGGACGTGTCTTTAGCTGTTAGGGCATCTATCCTTAGCTTTGCTGTAACACCACTAGTGAAGGGAGTCATACGTCCCTTAAATTCTTGAACTATTATTACAGGATCTCCACTTCTGAAGCCTCCTATGTAGACAAGTCTTTTCCCAGTGTCCTGCCGAAACCAGTGCATGTGGTGTCTGTTGATATCATACCCTGATACCTCACAATCCACAGTGACAGATCCTCCAGGTGATGCTGTTATTGCAGTAGGTTGAGTCAAACTGATGGATCCCAAAGAACCTGCTATGGAAAAGCAAGGTTAAAGCCTGGGAAGAAGACAATCAAAGCAGAAATGTAGGCCAAATAATTCCAAATTCACATTGCTATGAATTTCCATTTAACAGAAAGGTGCGAAATACACCAGGGATGATTTTGTGATATGTTAAAGCATGGAGAAAAATGGTTTATTGGATCACTATTTATGGCGGATTAAATATACAGCTTTTCTAAACAGCCATCTATCATTTGGGCCAAAAAAACCCAAAGCCTATGCTAAACACAATTCTATATTAGAAATACTGGACTTGAATCCAACATTTCACAGACAAGTTTTAACCTGCAGGGGTTCATTTTGATTTATTTTATTTCTTTGGAACTCTAGAAAATTATGATGATGAAATTCACTTGAAAACTCAGCTCCTGAGCAAATCTCCAGGTGTAAATGAAGTAACACATAACCTCCAGCATTTAGTGATGGGGGGGGGGGTGTTAAAATAAAAACATAATCCTAAATTGAAAACAAAAATTGTTCCTCTTGCCTTTGATAAAAGGTTAAAATTTCTAATATCTAGTGAATGGGGTCAGTTCTACTGGAGATTTTGATACCCTCTTTCCCCCAAAATAAGACATAGCCTGAAAATAAGACCTAGAAGAGGTTTTTCTGAATATCTAAATATAAGGCCTCCCCCAAAAGTAAGACCCAGCAAAATTTTTGTATAGAAATATATATACAGTATATAATAAATGTTCTTTTTTCCCAACAATAAATGTGAATTTTTCTTCATGGAAAAATAGGACATCCCCTGAAATTAACACCTAGCACATCTTTGGGAGCAAAAATCAATATAAGACACTGTCTTATTTTCAGGGAAACGCGGTATCTGGTGAGGAAACGATGCATGTATAGCTCAAAATATTGTGTTGTTGTTACTCACCAGGAAAGAAGAACCATAGGACAGAGAAAACAAAACTCAATTCACACATCATATTATCTTGGCCTTGGGTTCAATGAATTGATGTCAAATATTTGCAGTGGGCACACAAACCAGTTTATCATTTGTACATTCTTATATATCTCAGGGGAAACAAATTTCTTTGCATTTAGAAAATCCCCTCTCCAATTGTTTGTTCCCTCCCATTTCCTTCTGATATTGGACACTGTCACTGAACAGTTTCCATTGTAGGAACATGGCCCTTTAACCATAGGCAGGGTGAAGATATTGCCCTAAACATGTACATGTGCCTTTCTTGGTGTAGAGTTGTTACAGTCCATTCCCTCCTTATTCAATGCCTTTGGCAATATTAATATAAAATAAAATAAGTTTGAGAACCAGTGTGGTGTAATGGCTTGAGTGTTGGCCTTTGAGTTGTTGTTGTGTGCCTTCAAGTCACTTCCAACTTATGGTGACCCGAGACTCCTAGAGATCAGAGTTAAAATCCTTGCTCAACCATGGGAACTAACCTTGAGCAAGTCATGGGTCTACTCCACACTGCAGAAATTAAAGCAGTTTGAAATTGCTTTAACTGCCATGACTCAATGCTATGGGATCCTGCGATTTATGGTTTATTGTGGCACCACAGCTTGCTAACTGAGTAAGCTAATTATCTCACAAAACTACAAATCCCAGAATTCTGTAGAATTTGGAGGGAGGCAGGATAGAATTGATGATGATGATGATGATGATGATGATGATGATGATGATGATAGCAGCATTAGAACAAGGCCCATAAAGGCTGGTAGCAATAATCTCTCAATGTATAGAACCAAAACATGTATAAAATATTAGAATCCCTTTCTCACTACACAATTATAACCCTGCATTCCACTCTAACTGTTATGTTTCCATCCTATGGAAACCTGGGATTTTCAGTTTAGGGAAGGGAATTTAGGATTGTCATCCAGTAAATTCTAGCACCTTACCAGACTACAAACCCCAGGATTCCATGGGATGCAGCTGGAGCAGTTAAAGTGGAATCATAGTGCTAGAACCAAGTAGTGTGAAATGGGCCTACATACCATGAGAGAGGGAGGGAAAAGGAAGAAAGAAGCAATGCTAGTGACTACCTGAATGGTGAGCCCGTATCCTGAGATGTCCCATTTTGTGAGGAAAAGTGAGATATAAAAAGAAAGAAAGAAAGAAAGAAAGAAAGAAGATTAAACAGAAGATAGAAATAAATAGATGATACATAGATAGATGAGAGAGAGGAGGGAGATTAAATAGAAGATAGATAGATAGATAGATAGATAGATAGATAGACAAAAAATGGCATCTGCATGGCAGCGAGACAGACTGGATGGCCCTTGTGATCTCTTCCAGCTGTATGGAGTTTATCAGACGGAGAGAAATTTTTCTCTATTTCCAATGGAGCCAATTCGAATTCACATGAATTCCCATTGCGTTCAGAATGCATTCAGATTGACTTCCCATTACCCAAAAATGACCCCCCATTGCTTGAAATTGCGTGAGATGCTTTAATTCGCAATAAGATAAAACCCATGATTGCATTCAGAATGACTTCCCTTTTGCCCGAAATTGAGTGAGATGCTTTAATTCATAATAACATGAAACCCCATGATTGCGTTTGGATTGCCATTGGATTATACTTCCAATTTCCGACATCTGATAAACTCCTATGATTCTGTGATTTATATACAGTTCAAAACCAGGGTGGCTGGTGGATCTGCCATCACGAGAGAATCACATTTATACTTGATTTTCCTGCTGCTCTTTCCAGATGTTGAACCCTATCCTTTCAGACATTCAGTACTGGCCAAGCTCCAGTGCAACTTGGAGCAACCTCAGCAAGAGTAGTGCTTGAACCAAGAGTGCATTTGCCACTCCAAGAACAGACGATCCATGGGCTGCTCCTGCTCATATAGAAGCATCCTTCGAGTGTGACTTTGCTGCTCAAACCAGAAAACTCACACCTCTAGCAGCATTTTGCAGAGGAAAGTATGACAACAAAGCACAAGTTCTTTGGCTCTCATCTGTAAAATAAAATGACCTCCCCTTCCTTTACCGACTCTGGCCTTAAAACCCAAACAGGAGATGTCTCATGAATCTCCCAATGTAAAATATAATTCATTTCCACATGATCTGTTTTAACAGTCTCATAGCCCAGGAGAACAGAAACCCAAGCATATGACAAGTGTGATTTCTGTGCATTTTCATTTCCTTCCCTTTTCTTTCACCTATCAGTACATAACTTTATTTGTTGTCTGGTGTAGCAGGAAACCACTTTCTCCTTCCCTACCTCACGATGGCAAACTTTGTGTTTTCTGCGGTGAAACAGCACTGCACATGAAGAGAAGCTCCCTTCCTATTCATATCCAATGCAGATATAAAACCAGAGTCCAGTCTTGTTTGCCGAAGCCAAAAGCAGCAGCTGCAGGGGAAAGGACATGAGACCAATAAGTAGATCTCAATAAGTCATATTGAAACTTTCTGCAGTTTTTTACAAAATAGGATGCAGAGAAAAATAGCCTTCTCTCATTCTCTCATCCTTAGATCTTTGCTGCCATCAAGTGGTTGCAGCACTGTTGGAGTGGTGGATTCAGGGCTTACATGATGGTGCTGCCACACTACAAAATTAATGCAGTTTGACACTGCTTTCACTATCATGGCTCCATCCTAGGGAATCATGAGCTTGCTGTGGCACCAGATCTCACTGAGAGAGAAGGCTAAATATCTCAGAATCCTACAAATCCCAGGATTTCATAGCACTGAGTCATGGCAATTTCTCCATGTTTTGGTCCTAACAAAACCATAAGAACGGAGTTGAGCCTTAGCCTTACTTTTAGTACCTGACAAACTGTTCAGTACTAACTATCTCTTCTTAGGGCTTTTTAATATGTTAACAGGAACATTTTGAGAACATGTTCAAGAACCTCTGACATTCACAGTTTGGTTTTCTGTAAAGAGTGCTGTCACTGAAGGACTTGTCTTCCTTTTCACTGGCTCGCTTATGTTTTAGAGTCCTGTGGCAAGGGAAAAATGGAATAAATACACTTAAAATACACAAGTTCACTTTATCTCAGCTCAGTGTGTCTTGGCTTTCTGTGAAAGGAGACAAAAACTTGGGCTGCATCATCTACACTGCAGAAATAATGAAGTTGGACATGGCTTTAACTGCCATAGCTCCAAGCTATGGAATGCTTGGATTTGTAGTTTTGTGAGATATTTTCCGTCTCTGTCAAAGGGGTCACATGCCACAACAAACTACAAATCCCAGGATTCCATAGGGTGGAGCCATTGCAGTTAAATCAGTATCAAATTGCATTAATTCTGCAGTGCAGATGCACCTGGGACACATAACTGCCTTGTTGCACCAGCTTCACTGAATGCAGATCTATTGGGCACAATCCAAAGTGCTGGTTTTGACATATAAATCTCAGGTCCAGGTTATTTGATAGACAGTATTTTCCCTTTTAACCCAGTCCATGCTTTAAGATCTGCTTGTGAGGCCCTTCTTTCCATTCCACCACCTTCTCTCTATTCCATGAGAAGCCCACTGTGTGAGATATGTGACAGTGCCACAAACCTGCGATTGGATGTCAAGAATGGAAAGGTTCCATTCATTCTAAATATGAATCAAAATAAAACCAATAATGGTTCCTCCCATATGAAGTGAAATCCATAACTCAATCAGTGAGAGAATTATTTACATTTCTAACCTCTACTGTCATCATGTGGCCACTATGAAGCATAACAGTAGTCTCTTCTTTCTCACTTTTCTTCCTCATTCCAGTGTGCCAGATTCCCACTCAACCTTTAAACTGCTCCATTATATCAATAATCAGCAGTGTGCTGTTTATTTCAGTTCCAGCATCAAGAGTTATTATTTTATCAGGTTACAGACTACACTATTTCATTGAGTCATTGATTTTAGAAATTGCACTAAATCTGTTTTTAGGGCCTATTGTTATATATTTTATTCTATACCACTTTGGGGACCCTGGTGGACAGAAAAGCAATTAATAAAATCTTGGAATAAATGAATAAGCCACTTGAGCTTTCTCTCATTCAGCATGTCATTCCCATCCATAGGGTTCTGCCCTCCCCATTACAATCCATAGGGATTTGGTTTTGCCCTCCCTATTGCATGGAAAAATATGTATGCTCAAGCCCCATTATCAGCATGGCTCTGCACATGTGCGCCCATTGACAATAATGGGGCTGACTGATCAGTGGATACATGAATACATGGATGGCTTGTTGCTGATACTATGGGCCCACTGTATATAAATGGAATAAATAAATGGATATAAATAGAATAAAGAAATAAAGAAATTCTGAGAAAAATGGACGAGGAGGAGAAAGGGGGGGAAGGATTTGTTTTATTTACACGCGATTATCAGTGCAACATTGACTACCAAGAGGGCTTACAGTACCAAAAAACCAATACAAAACCCTACAATATTAGAAGTCCATGTGGATGGCAAGCTTTTCTAGTGAAGGACATGATGGAGGGTGCTCACTGGCAGCTCATGGATACTGCATATGTGTTTGATCCCCAAAATTCCAAGAAGGCCTCCTGATGGAAAACATGAAGATCCATCATGGATCATCAGGACCCTTTCACCCTCCAAACATTCTGGATTTCTATTTCCATCAGCCACAACCCAGCATGACCAGTCTGGCAGTTGTAACCCAAAGGTCCAGGAGAATCAAGCATTCTTACTGGATGGACCAATAGTCTGACCTGGTTACAGTATCTTGCCATATTACAGACCAGATGCTAAGATCTTATCCTAGTGACTGCGGGTTTCAATTTGGATTGAACCAAAGTATTAATCCACAGGGGAATTTTCCCCATCCATTCCCCAAAAACTACATCCAGAAGTGTGTTCATGAATGGATCCATTTAGGTACAATGGGAAGGACAGAGAACACTACAAGCCAGTTGATGTTAGCTGACAGTTTCATATGTGTCTCAGAATTAGAGGTGGGTACCTTACAGATTTTAAATCCGAGCCAACAGACTTTAAATCCCAGCCCATATAGCTAATGATGGGGGATGTTGCAAGTTGCAATCCAACAATGTTGGGAGTACCAAAGTACTCTCTACTCCTGTTTGAAATAAAGGAATTTACTTTGGTTCTGGCCACTAGGTGTCCTCCCAACACTTGACAGTACCATCAAAATCTTTCCATAGTAAGCTAAATATTTGTCTGGTGCTGGTATACCTAATGAGACATGGAGTCATAGAGTCAGACAATCATAGAATTGGAAGGGGTATCATGGACCGCAGAGTTCAATCTCCTTCTCAGCGCAGGATCTCCAGTTAAAGCATCCCTAGCAGGTAGCTGTCCAGTCTCTTTTTGAAAATTTCCAGAGAAGAAGACAACAACCTTCTTGGACAGGAGGCAAGAACTCATAGCTGGATGTCCCCTGAAGATGTCACAGTCAGTGATTTGGATGTGAAATTATTCCAGTAACACTGATCACCCTTGGAGGATCCTGGTGGATCTCAACACAGCAGTCATCAAGTGGTATCTGGCTTTGACAATGTAGCAGGGCACTTCTCCAAGCTTTCCAGCTTTCCATGATATACAGAATGGTCACCTGGGGTGGCTTTAGTGGCTTTTCAATAAGTCAAGGTGGAAGGACATTGGGCAATGTGAAGGGAAGAAGAGAATACCAACTTTTGCAGTGCCTGAGAAAATCTGAGGAAGGATATGTCCACGTGTAAGGAAAATTTATGCATGTAGATGCCCCTAACAAAATTCCAGCCATGGAGTTATGTGATGATTATGCAAAATCACAATTAGTGAATTTCAACAATGGAACTGAACATGTGATCAAATGTGAAATGCATGACTGTGATGCACATCTGTATATGCATTGCAAAATGGTACCCTGTGCAATGGCACTGCATTCACAACTCTAGTTCTTCAGCCTTCCACTGAATACAGACTTTTGCCAGGCCGGGCCGGGGGGGGGGGAGGTAATTTGCTTCTGTGGGGGAATTTATCCACATGTAAGTCACTAACAGGACACCAGCCCTTTGGCCACTCTCTTCTGTCTTCCGTTGCAATGAACTGTGTATTTCCTATAACACATTTCATCTGTCTTTCCTTAAGTTCTTGCTACTGGTTCCTAGCTTGGGGGTGGGGGGAGCAGGGAAAGGAGAGGTTATTTAAAAAACATTTATTTATTTATTTAACTATTTAAAGGAAGTTTTGAGAGACCCAGGCCATGTGTGTACATGACCTGGTATTACAGTACTACAGGAGTATTCTGGTCCTAAAACTGCCCCAATGTTGCCTGGTTACTTCAGCACTCTGGAGCACTGCTGGGAGCCTATTCACATGCATGTTCTGCTATGTCACCTGCCTCACCCATGCCAGTGTAAGTCTCTCCTGCTGAGGCTGAAAATGCCCAGCAACAATTACATGGCTGTGCACCTCATTCTGACCTCAAAGGGAACAATTCACACCAGCAGTGGCAGGTGGCATAGTGAAACATGTTGTAAACAGCTACCAGGTTTTGTTCCAGATCTTCTGAAAAGATCTGGAGCAAAAGGATCTTTTTTAAAATCCACGTTAAGGCTGGTATATCATGGGTTTGGGACTGAATTGGCTGTACTACATGTGAAGCTGACTCAGAAGCCATGCAGGTTAGCTATTATAATTTCAATAGGGACAGTTAGAGACATATCTCCCCTATAGTGTCCATGATCCCTTGGTGACCAGGCTATCCCTCATTTATAATAAGACTTCTAATCCATTGGTAAATCCAGAGCCGTGTTGTGCAGAAACAGCCAGCCTATTCCTTGAGAATGACATCTGAAGAAGGCAAAGGAGGTCTTGCAAGGGTATCACTAGTGGGTGCAGGGGGTCAGATTGCACTGGGTAACACCTCTGGGTGGGTATCACTATCACACAGTGTGCTGGTAAGAAGGGGCAGCTTTGGTAGATGTGCTGACTGGGCAGTAAAGAGAGTCTCCTTCCTCTCCCACCTGGTCAGCAGCTCTTCCAGAGCTAGAAAGGGCCGTTGAAGAGACGAGGGGGGTTGTTAAAAATTATCTTCAACAGATGTCAGATATACTAGGTACACACTGAGGTCTGGTACTCTTTACTAGAGTGCCACTCATTCTGAATTGGTGCAGAATTCTCTACAAAGGGAAAAACTATAGCTCAGCGATCAAGTATATGCTTTCCACACAGTAGGCCCCTGCTTCAGTCCTTAGCATCTCTAGAGCAGGCTGGAAAACCTCCTTCCTGAGTTCCTGAAGCATGATTGCCATTCACTCAGGGTCGCCTGTACTGAACTAAATGGACCAGTGATCTTTCTTTAGGGCAATGTCATGCATTCACATGTTTTGAAAAGTATAATTACTTGATCAAAACTCCCCCTGGAAAGCTACATCAAGCAGTTCTGAGCACCACAATTCAAGTAGGATATTTACAAGTTGGGATGTGTCCAGAAGAAGGTGACCAGGATGTTAAAAGATCTGGAAGTGACTTGGGGATTGACTTAGAGAGTTGGGTATGTTTAGCTTGGTTGAAGAGAAGATTGAGAGGTGGTATGATAGCCATCTGTAAATGGCTGAAGGGATGACAAGAGGGAATAAGCTTGCTTTTTAGTGCTCCAGACTCTAGAACATGAACCAATGGATTCAACTTACCAAGAGTCTGAGAGAGAGAGAGAGAGAGAGAGAGAGATTCTTCATAAACATTAGGAAGAACTTCTTGACTGTAAGATCTATTCAGTAGAGGAACAGACTACCTCAGGGGATGGTGGGTTCTTTGGCGTTCTTGAAACAGAGGATGGTTGGCCGTCTTTCAGAAGTGCTTCAGTTGTGTTTTCCTGCGTGGTAGGACATTGGACAAGATGGCCCTTGTGGTCCCTTCCAACTTTGTCATTCTATTATTCTATAAGCTTGTTGCTGATTGTTGCTAATAGAAATACATAGCTATATAAAATCATGGAATTGTGGGATGAAATAGCTAAACCCTGTGAACAAACAATTAAAGGAATAAAATATAAAAGTCTGCAAAAGCTGACCTTTCCCTTCCTTCCTCCTTCTCGGTGTCTTTCTCATACACCTGGATTTATGAGATTTACAAATCATTTGTTCTGTTTTTCAGTTTCATAGATCTTCAGTTAGACTGAAACTCAGCAGGTAATATTCTGGTTCTTTGCACTGGGTTTGAAACTATCAGCTGGCCCTTCAGGTGACAGAGCACTCCAGATGCATTGGGTCTTATCCTTTTGTTCTGGCGGGGGGGAAATGACTTCATAATAAATATTTTAGCTTTTGAAGAATATATGTTCAACATCACCACTGAAAAATACTGAAGATGGCTAATGATCATATCAACCCTAACTGATACTCATTCCTTTAACTAGTATCTTTCTTCCAGCTCTCAATGCCAGTGTTTGTTCAATGAAGAGTATGACTTACAGCCTTCCAGATAGGTTTGAACTTCAACGCCCATCAGCCCCTCACCATTGAGTATCTTGGCTAGGGCTGCTGAGAGTTGCAGTCTGACATTTGGAAGGCCATAAACTGCCCATCCCTGACTAATAAATGAGATTACAAGAGGAGCTCAAATTCAAGGCCTAACTCCAGTTATTAATCCCAGCTAGAACTGAATCAATAGAAACTTGATAATTCAACAGTTTTCTAAATTCCATTTGTTCAGTGGTTGTACCTAGTTGGGACTTGCTATTGGATTTAGACCCAAGGGCCTCCTGTCTCACAGCAGCTAGAGAGAAGATTCTGGGAGACCTCATAAAAGCAATCCCCTTCTCCTGTTTTATTGCTGTTGTTTTGTCCCTCAGAAATGGTTAGTCAGATATAAACTACTTTGTAAAAAGGAGATGGCATGTAAGCAATAGTAGGGTTACCCAGATGCTGCTAGAGCTGCTGACCATTACAGTAGTTATGTCTATTCCATGTACAAAAGGTAATTGTACTGGCAGATTTTGCTTCAACACTATCTATTGGGTGGGATTCTTCAACACACCAGAGATAAGCAGGTTGGTTTATAGTGTGCAGAACAGAGTGTGTAGTTCAAACAGCTCTGTCCAAGTGAGAAGAATTTCTAGGAGGCTTTGGAGAAATAGCTTAGGGTCACCACAACTGTATCCCAGCATGTGTAGGACATGGATGGGTCAGGCCCCACAGCTCAGTGCACTTGCCTCTCTCTGCTTCATGGTAGAACATACAATTCATGTCCTGGACACATTTCTAATGTCATTTTAAAGTCATGTAAGATAATGATCTTCTAGCAACAAATGATCATAGAATCATAGAGTTGGAAGAGACCACAAGGGCCATCCAGTCCAACCTCCTGCCATTCAGGAACTCCCAGTCAAAGCATCCCCAACGCCCATCCAGCCTCTGCTTAAAGACCTCCAAGGACGGAGACTCCACTACACTCCGAGGGAGTGTGTTCCACTGTCGAACAATCATTATATATCTTTTAACTGAGACAACTCAGTCCATGTCTGTATTTAAGTCCAACTTGGGCAAAACCCTGCAAATATACATATGAGAACTAAGTAAAACATGGACTCAGCTCTAATCTAATTAATCACAACTGGTACAATAATCATGTTCTTGGGCCTTATCAATGTTTATGAATTCTTCCACCACTGAGAGGTAATTTTAAAGGATGGCAAGTGATCAATAAAGATAGATGTGAGATCTTCCCTAATTCCAAGATTATGAAATCCTCATTTTGAGATAAACAAAGAATTAACTCCAAAGTTTAATGTCCCTTTACAAGGACTCTAACTTTCAGACTTTTACATGTCATGCAATCTCCAAGATGTGCATTGGTTTTCCAGTGACATTTTATCTACAGGATACTGGTGTGTAATTGACAGGGAGAACAATGTCCACAACTACACTGGGCATTTTTCCAAATCTCTCCACTTGCCCTATCTATTTTCTTCTTCTCAAGGAAAGCTGCATGTGCCCCATGGTTAACACATTTTCCTTAACCTTCCCTGAGGCTTGGAAAAGGCAGTACCATTACCATTGTTGAAGTAAGATCTACGTCTTTGCCAGTCAAGTTAGCTGGATTTTCTACCCAGAATAGGGAGTGGAACCATCATACTTTAGTTCAGGCAGCACAACATCTTGGCCAAGCCCTTGTTGTCTTTTGGGGGACTTTTACAAACCAAAATCCCTATTTATTTCTCTAGTAAACATATTATGGAAATGTGCTAGGTAGTTTCCTAAAAGCCCAATATTCCAGAATCCAATAACTGTACAGTTGGCCCTCCATATCAACTAATTCTTTATCCATGGATTCAACCATCTACTGTTTGAAACTATCTCTCTCTCTCTCTCTCTCTATCTATCTATCTATCTATATTCCAAAAAGTTAACCTTGATTTTGCTATTTTATATAAGAGACACTATTTTACTACCCTATTGTATTTAATGGGAATTGAGCAACTATGGGTTTTGGTATCCACAGGTAACTAAAACCCAGAAGATACCAGGGGCCTACTGTATATTGCAAGAACTGCCTTTCCCTTTTTTTCCATTCATTGGTATTGTATCCTTTCATTCCACCCAGTTATAGTGCTATATTCCACTTTAACCACCATGGTTACATCCTGTGGAATCCTAGGATTAGCATTTTAGGAAGAGGTACTTAGAATTCTTAGCCAGAGAACTCTAATGGCTCGATAAATGACAAACCAGAATTCCATAGGATGCAACCATAGCAGTTAAAACAGAATAAGAGTGATATAATGGTATAACGTGACAGTTCTCATCTGAGGCTATGCTTGAGGTACCCCTTCCTTATGGAAGTTGGACAAATGGGATGGACAGGTAAAGTCCTGCTGTGGCACTGTTGTTGTTAAGGATATTTGTATTCCACACTTCATCCAGTGACCTCAGGGTGGTGGACATCAATACTACTCAAAGTAGTGGTCCATGATCCAGAGCCAGTCTGCAAATCATCAGCTAATGCTCTGCAGAGCAGTTTCAGAAAATAAACATGGTTTCTTTTCCTGGACTATGTGTGATTTTTCACCCCTTTCTGTTTCAGCAGCCTCCCATCTTAGCCATCCTCATGACTCCCAGTTCTGCTTTCTCATAATGTCATTATCACAAACAGGAGCTGGCTGTTCTGAAATGAGCTTTCAAAGGACAGCCAGCAACCGCTACTGAAACACCCAGGTGTCAGAATTCTGAGAAATGAAAAACAGACAAAAATATCCCTGGGTTGATATCTTCAGACAAATATCTTCCACTACAACTGGATTGATCAGGATTTGAGGTTTCACTTGGTTGTTTTTTTAAGCAATGGTTTCTACCACTATAATCAAATATGATGTTTTACACCTTGAAAGACATTTCTGAACTGCTTGACTGTTGGTTCTTTCTTTTTTTCTTATTTTTAATCAAGGCTTCAAAGAATGTGACTGATAAATAAGTATCTGATTTAATCAGCCCCTGCTCCAAAGTCACACTCTCCTTACCTGCAAAGATCACACGCGCGCACACACATCTGGAAAAGGGCTTAAAATTATTTGAATGGATTATGAGATCTATGCCATTGGATTGCGTACAACCTGAAGAAAAGTAAAGTATTTGGACACTCCATATGAATTATGGAATTATGGAGATAAAGAATTGTAAAAGAATTAGATAAATAGACAGATGGAGATACACACATACACACTAAACAGAGATATTCTTCAACTTTTTACATAAAGAATAACAAAGCTAATAAGAGCTAATAACAGTGTTACTGAATGCCTAATGAATCTATGATTATTAGCATTATCAAAATCTTTTCTCAGTAGTCTCCTAGGGTATATCTACATTGTCAAAATAAATCAGTTTGACTGTCATGGCTCTATCTGACAGAATCCTGGGATATGTCATTTTGTGAGGCACCAATACTCATTGGCAGAGAAGGTTGAAGACCTTGTAAAACGACAGATTGCAGGATTCCATAGTATGAAACTACAGCACTTAAAGTGGTGTCAAACATTTCTACTGTGTATATGCACCCCTAGGCTACCAAGCTTTTTTTTAAAAAAATACTCGGTTTCCCTGGGTAGTATTTGTTGTGGATAGCAAAATGCATTGGACACTCTCCACCACTTTTTTGAAAAGTAACAGGAGAGTTAGTAGAGAATGACAGAGAGAAAGAGAGAGCCCAAGTCTGGATGACGCCACCCAAAAAGTGGTCCTTCACTTCCCTTTATGCAGGCATTTATCCACTATTCCACAATCTGTCCACCCTTCTCTTTGGCTATTTAGCCGATCATCTTGCCATCCGTTCCTATATTCCTTTATCCATTTTTCCATACATCCAGCCCCATCGCCTTAGATTTCCTCATACCTCCAACATCCTGGTTAGCGACCTTCATTTCTTCTCTGTTTCTTGCCCTGTTCATGTGTAATATGTATTTCAGTAGAATTCAGAGACGTAGTCTGGAATATCAGTCTGGAATGCACAGGGATCTTGTTGGACCTATCTGTGCAGAAGGTGTTGTAGCATAAGCTTTCCTAAATTTAGGATTTTTGTAGATGAGATCTGCAAAAGCTTACAATACAGCTTCTTTCACACATATATTTCAGTGTAAATGCATGGACAAAAAGCATTAATGCCCCAGCTGTTTCTTCCCTCAGCTCCATGAATTTATGTGAAAGTCCAAACACAGCTCACCCATATACAACTTAAGTTCTTATAGGGCCCACATGTCTTCAAGATAAGCACTTATATGCCTAGGCCCTGCGGGCATAGGCA
This sequence comes from Urosaurus nigricauda, assembly GCA_034509955.1. NCBI lineage: Eukaryota > Metazoa > Chordata > Lepidosauria > Squamata > Phrynosomatidae > Urosaurus > Urosaurus nigricauda. Next base: position 6,296,818 of record JAOEGL010000006.1, read on the forward strand.
TAATCTAATAGGCTCTGTTAAAACAGGGGTGGTCAACTGTCTTGGTGGTGGTGGCCAATTTTTCCATGTTCTCTCTCTGCCCCAGGAGAAACAGGACAGGAGGGACATCACAATACATCTGGTTGTCACTTTTGGCTTGGGAAAAAAGGCTTTTGGAGGGGGAAAGAATCTGAAGGGAGGCAAACTATCATGTCTACATATGATTAGACAGTTTTATTGGGGGTTGTGAAGAAGATGACTCAATCATGCTTAAAGGGGGGAGCTGGAGTCCTTTGGGGGGGCTGCCAGAGGCTTTGGAGGTCACAAAAGTGTGGTTCAGAACCTCACTTTTCTTAACCCTGGTTTAGATGTTCACATTAAGGCGCCATGAATGTGACCCTGATTTTCTACACCAGAGTCATATTCATGTATACACTGACTGGATAGCTCTTGACTATTCACTAGTCCTATCACCTGCTTTTGCCCACAGTATACATACAAATTCTTTGATGCAATGTTGTAAGCTTTTACTTTTTTTTTCTCAGAGCCCGTTTGTCTATCAACTCCTTTCTTCTGTTTCTCAACTCACCTGCCATTCGCTTCAGTCTTACTTCTCCTCCATCAGATGTCTAGTGCCCAGACCATTTGTTTGTGCACCTCTTCATAGGGCAACTTGTATTTACTTCGTTTACCCCCAGTCCTAAACCCAGGACTAGCCCTACTGTTGGACACAGTAAAGTAGTTGTTGCCTCAGGTGGTAGATTTTGGATGATGTTGAAATGGCAACATGGTGGTCCCCCTTCTTTTACAGGACAGAGCTTCCAGGAAGCTTGCTCTGGATCTCCTAAGCTTCTGAGAAAGGATGATGTTTCATCACTAGTGTCAAAATAAGGTACAACTGTCAGGACAATCATCTCTTATAAGTAGAATGTGGAGGAAAAAATATTGATCACTACCTGGGGCACCAAAATATCCTGATCCAGTCCTGCCTACAATGGTGTGAAGCTCGAATCCTAGTTAAAGGTATTTTGTTTCTTTCTGCAAGGAAGCAAAACACTTTGTTTCCTAAGCAGTTGGGAATGGCAGCTGCCAATTAGTTTCTGGTCAAGGTACAAAGTGTTGGTTATTACCTTTAAGGCCCTACATGGTTTGGGTCCAGGTTACCTACAGGATCGCCTTCTCACATATAATCCATCCATTATGCTCAGGTCCTCTAGAGGACATTTACTCCAGTCAGCCAGGACTAGGTTGGCAAGGGCTTTTTCTTCAGCACCCCCTAGACTGTGGAACGACATGCCAGAAGAGATTCAACCCCTGAATACACTGACTGAATTCAAAACAGCATTAAAGACCAATCTCTTCTGGCAGGCTTACCCATAAGATTTTTAAATTTTGGGTTTTAAATGATGAATTTTAAATGTGGATTCTTTTAATATGTCTATATCTTGTCATTTTAAATCGATGTGTATTTAAATTGATATGTTTTAACTAATGTGGTTTCCCCACCTCAATCCATGGAGAGAGGTGAGTAAGAAATAAATGTTACTGCTGTTGTTCTTGTTGTTTGCAAACCACAGTGTGTGCAGTAGGCTTCTGTGCTTGAATCTTCAAGGTTTATGACCCAGGGATAAATCTAAAGATTCAGTACACTAACATCTTTTGCTTCCAATCTTCTTAAACCAACAGTACCACATTTGAGAGCTCAGAAATCAGACTGAAAATATTTGTCTCTGTCTATTCATTCTTTATTTTTCTAAGCAATTATGCCTCCACCTGTCCTCTGTGCAAAAGCGGACTATCTCAATTAATTCAAGGATGCATGTTTTATTAGTGAAATTTTTTCAGTGCATATAATCCATGACATCCAATGAAAAGTTGGTAAAACAGGGTTTCCCCCCTCCCCAGCAAACAAAATGGAAAGTCAAGTTGGCAATATTAAAAAAAAAATTGTCAGCAATGTGCCTAATGTAGTTTGGGACATTAAAAAGGAGGAAAATGTGAAGAGAAGGTCAAGCTGGAAATGACATTACAGTTTTTCTTGATGATATTGGCTTACTTTTCCCCCAGAAAGTACAATCAAATAGCTAAATATTTTAAAGAGTGGACATCTTTTCTCATGTGTAGTGCTTTTCATGAACTACACTGATAGACTGTGGTTTCACACATCGGATAGAAAATATGAATGGATTCATGTCTCCTGGTTCTGATTTGAAGAATCCGATAAGGAAAATATAGGGTTTGTCTTGTGTACACTGATACGTTGCATCCATAGCACTTTGGGTTATTTTTCAGTGCCATCACCACCACCACCACCCTCCAACTTTATGGTGTCATAATTGGAGCTAAGTTGTCATTTTTGAGGGAGCTATCAGAATTGACCAGAGATTGTCTCCTTTTTTCTCTCTCTCTCTTCTACTTCAAATCATGTCTTGACCCTATAGACACACTGGGTGACCTTAAGCAAGTCACATTCACTCAGCCTCAGAGGAGGGCAATGGCAACTCCCCTCTGAAGAAACTTGCAAGAAAAGCCCATGATAAGTTTGCCTTAGGGGCACCAGAAGTCAGACTTGAAGGCACACAACAACAGCAGGCTTTATGCTGTGCATTTGGAGAGAGTACTGCTGACTTGCTTGAAATTGGGATTAAGACTTTATCTACCCTGGGATGTCCTCATAGCTGTCTAGACAGAATCCGTCTGTTAGGGTTATCTTCTTGGAACCTGAGAGGTAGAGCACATCAGGGGCTAGGTACAGTATATCTGATATGGTTCATCTAACAGGACCCTCTCTGCGTACATATTCAACATGTACCTGGCTAGGATGAGATATGGTGGAACATTCACATATCTTGAAACTGAGATGTTTTTGCATCTATGGAGAGCTTATTTGATGACCACTTGACCTGTGCCCTTTGAGGTTAGCATCACTAACTATTTTCCTTCATTGCACATTGATTTCACTTAAATAAAGTTAAGCCATGTTTAGAACTCAACACTGGTGTCTGGTTTTCATTCCCTTTTGGGTGAGCAATTCACATATGGCTTATTTAAATCCCACTGATTTTGATAGGTCTAAATCTCCATCCAAGCCATAACAAAACACTTAACCTTTTAAATTTAAATTAGAATGCAGTGTATCAATGAAACAATATTTTACTTTATTTGTTATTGTCAAGTATTCATTGGTGTCATTCCAAAGCATTCTGGTGCAAGTACTGAAGTAGAATCCTCTTCAGGCTATGAACAAGGGAGCAGTCCAATTATTTTTACTTCTGAAACATTAAGGTAGTGTTTTTATCTTTTTTCCTTCTAACAAATATATAAACATGTCTATTTCCTTTGCAGGTAGGAAAAACGAGGATTACACAAACAACCAATGTAGTCTGTCTGGACAATATGGTCGGCTAGTAGAAGAAGGCAGCACCAACTAAATTCCTCTCTTCTTCTTACATGCATATTGTTTAGTTAATACATTTCTTCAGATGACTGGTTTTCACTAATAATCTCTCTCTTCTGCCTTAGGCTCCAGTGCTCTGCAGAGCTTGAAAGAGGAAGCCAACACACACATAACTCAACATGTATGTTTCACTCTAGTGCCCTTACTTTGAAAACATCTGCAGCTCAGGGCAACACTTGAGAGCACAGACCAAGACATGAAGGGCCATTTTTAGCAGTCCCTTGCAAATTAACTTCAAACAACAACAACACCAAATGAAGTCTGAAGAAACAATTTCTATCATATGGCATTTCCCCCTTTTGTATGTTTGATGGTGTTATCTGAAAAATTATGTTCTATAAGCACAGTGATTATACTAAAGGATGGGTGCAGCACCTCCTTTTTGTGACCAGGGTGATTTTGGTTCATCTACACTGTAGAAATAGCACAGTTTGACACCACTTTAGGTGCCGTAGTTCCATTCTATAGAATCCTGGGATTTCTAGCTTTACAAGGCCTTTAGCCTTCTCTGCCAAAGAAGGCTGGCACCGCACAAAACTACAAATCCTAGGATTTCATAGGGTGGAGCAATGGCAGTTAAAATTACGGCAGACTGCAGTATTTCTAGGAAACATATTCAGGGGTGGCCATGTTGACCATACAGCAAAGCACAATAAAACCCCAAATCCACAAAATGCAAAGGCACAAAATACATGATGCAAGCTTTTAAAGCTGCATTAGAATACTGCAGTATTTCTACAGTGTAGATGCACCCGTTGTTAGAGGTTGGATACATAGGCTCCATCTTGCTAAATGGGAAACTTTGGTGGTGGTTCAGTGCCTGTAGGCTAATGGAATCACAGAGTTATAGAATCATAGGGACTTTACAGACCTTCCGAAAAGGGTGGTCTGAAGTCTCCTTTTTCTTCTGCGCATAATCGTTGTAGCAACTAGACGGCGCGGTGCGCAGAAGGTGCGCAGAAGAAAAAGAAGCACGGAACACCTGCTCCTTTTTGCATCGCAGTTGCGACACAAAAAGTGCAGGTGGCGCCTTTGGCACATCACAACTGCAGAGAGCTGTATGGATGCTGCGCAGCTGCGACAGCATCGCTACATATGCCGTGTAAATGGTGCTACAATAGTGGTGACACCCCAATCACGTGCTAGGGTTGCGGGGCGTGTATATGCTCCAACCCAAGGCAACCCTAGCACATGATCGGGGGGCCATATAGCGCCCATCTGTTTAGAGCCATATAGTCCAGCCCCATTCTGCCATGCAGGAAGACAGAATCAGAGCTCTTCCTATAGATTTGGATGGCCATCCACCTCTGCCTAAAAGCCTCCAAAGAAGGAGAATCCATCACACTCCAAGATAGTGTATTCCACTGTTGGACAGCTCTTACTGTTGAGGTGGAATCTCTTTTCCTGTAGTTTGAATCCATTGCTCTGAGTTCTAGTCTCTTAAGATGCAGAAAACAAACTTGTTCCATCTTCAGTATGACATCCCTTTAAATATTTAAACAGGGCTATCATATCACCTCTTAACCTTCTCTTCTCCAGGCTAAACATACTCAGCTCCCTAAGACTTTCCTCATAGGGCATGGTTTCCAGACCTTTCACCATTTTGGTTGTCCTCCTCTGACCACACTCCAGCTGAACTAGACACAGTATTCCAGGTGAGGCTTGACCAAAGCAAAATAGAGTGGTACTATTACTTACCTCAGCCTAGACAATATACGTCTATTGATGCCACCTAGAACCATATTGGCCCTTTTAGCTGCCGTATCACACTGTTGACTCATGTTCAACTTGTGGTCTACTAGGACTCCTACATCCCTTTCACATATACTGCTGTCAAGCCAGATGTCCCCCCCATCCTATATCTGTGCATTTCATTTTTTTTCTGCCTAAGTGTAGTACCTTATCTTTCTCCCTGTTGAAATTATTTTGTCCCAGCTTTCTAATCTATGAAGGTCATTTTGAATTTTGATCAAAATGACCTTAACAGATTAGAAATGCATGCAAACTCAAACCAATAAACAGATAATAACATGCTTTGACAACAGTAGAGATGCTCTTTTGGAGGGGAAAGCAGTCATTTCTGTGGAAAAAACAAATTTTCAAGAAGGTTGAGAAAACTAGGACACATTCTACATTAAACTACTGTACAAACAATGAAAACCCAGAACAAAAATAACATTTGATTTTCAACACATTTTTCATAGTTATTCTTCATCTACTCTAACACCTATACAGAAAGTATTGCTACATATCAAATAGCTCTTAGCCCTTACATTTTTTCCATAAAGCTTTGAATGAGCACCTTTAGCTATGAGCTAGTCACATGAGAAACAAGGAAAATGTGAACAAAGTAATTGGTTTGATTTCTGAATGCCAAAATCAGGATCATTCATGCCATTGCATTTCCAGTTTTTAGGTATGGTTGTGACAGATGGATAGTGAAGAAAGCTGACAGGAAGAAAATCAACTCATTTGAAATGTGGAGCTGGAGAAAATGGCCCATTGATATGTCTTAGAGAAATGAAGAATCAGCATGGTATAGTGGTTTGACCACTACAACTTTGGAGATCAGGATCTGATTCCTTGCTTGGCCATGGAAACCCCTGGGTGACCTTGGCTGAGTCACACAATCTCAGCCCTAGAAAACCTTGCAAGAGGGTCACAGGTCGGAAATAACTTGAAGGCACACAACAACAGCAACAAGAGCAAATGATATTCAAAGTATTCTGCTGGTTCTTCACTTTACAGGATTCCATCTTAGGACTCTAGTAATTGGGCCAGATGTTTATTTGTGTCTTTCTTGTTTACTTGAGATGCTATTCAGATCTATGTTTCTGCTTCTACTCAATCTAACCCTTATCTGGCTTGTTTCTAAATTCAGGCATCAAAGATGGAGCTCAAAAGAGGCAGGATGCTTGTAGTTCATGGGTGGTCACACATGGAAGGCTTTCATTTTCAGCCACCCTGTTCCAGTATTCAGCATTCAAATGAGGCAGAGGATGAGGCAGAACAAACAGGTGGTGGTTTCAGGGCTACAACCTAACCATTTGAGAAAAAAATATGCCTGAGATCCTCAGAAATGATGTCTTGTAAAGTGTACGTGCCTCCAAATTGCCTGTCGACTTATGGCAACCCCATGAATTTCATAACGTTTCTTAAGCAAAGAATACTCAAGAGATGGTTTGCTAATCTCTTCCTCTGAAATGTAGTCTAAAACACCTCCTATTTGTTGGTGGTCTCCCATTTAAGTATTAACCAGAACTAACCCTGGTTAGCTTTGCTTCTCAGCAAAGATATGATAGCGTTAGGTATTTAGACCCTCTTGTAAAGCAGATCACCATAGTTTGTTAGTCATAGCTTGGCATTAAATGAAAGATACTTTTTTACAAAACAAAGTGTATTATTATTATCATCATCATTGTTATTATTAATAATAATATATAGCCTGTCTTTTTCTCAGTAATGAGACTCAAGCTGGTTAACAGCATGTTTGAAACAATTCCCATTAAAACTATGCAAAACTTTCATAAAAACATAAATGTTAAGGCATTTAAAAACAATTAATTTATAATGTTAAAAACATTAATGATTAAAAACATTGAAATTCATTAGTAGACTGCATTGTTGCTGTGTGCTTTCAAGCTGTTTCTGGGTTATGGAAACCCTAAGGAGAACCTTTCATGGGGTTTTCTTGGCAAGATTACAGACAAACCTTAAAAACAGCCTCACATCTCATTAAAAGGCCAACCAAGGGGCTAAACAGACCATCAAGAAATGCCAGCATCTGTGTTCATAGAATCATAGAGCGCAGCCTCAAGTTTGGAATTGAATCCTAGAACCTTATCACAAGAGGCACTTACCACTGCCCAAACATTGCCCAAATGTTGCGGAATTGCTGGTGTTGTGATCATCCATTTTACCTCTATTGAGGCTTCCCACTTCTATTGAGGCTTCCCACTTTCCTTCCAATGTGGAATAGTTCACAGAGAAGCCATTTTGCTAATACATGTTATTAACAAAATGGCTTCTCCTGATTTCTCCGTGAACAATTACACAATGGAAGGAAAGCAGAAGGCCTCAACTACACTTTAGAAGCAGAACAGACAATCACAACACATGGGTAGCAGTAAGTGCCTCATGTGATAAGGTCCTATGTCTCTTGACTTGCAGGCCAACACTCAAACCACTACTCCACATGGGCTCTCATCTTCTTTCTCTGCCATCAGTCATATTGTCACTGTCATTTGATGCTAGAAGCAACCAGGCAAGGTGTGCTGCCCCTGGATTTGACACATTCATTTACAGCATCACAGGTGTGCTGCTCAAATGGTCCAAAGAGTCATCTATCCAGACATCCTACTTCCATCAGTGACCAACCAGAGGGCTCCAGCCCAATGACAAGCCTCTCAGGGTGCCATTTTGTCTCCTCCACTTTTCAGCATCTGCAGGTGCAAAAGCCCTAAATGTTTTGTTACCAGGCTATCTTAAGGACCATCCCTTCCCATATGAGCCTACCAGTAGTTCGGAGAAATTTCGAGATGCATCTACCCTGTAATGCAGTTTGACACCACTTTAAGTGCTGTAGCTCCAATGAAGGCCTGGGATCTGTTAGTTGCAAAAGGAAGAGAAAGATTTGTAAAAGCATCCCTATTACCAAACAGATTTTTCCAGCTTGGCAAAATGGACACTTTTACAATCCTCTCCCATGCTTTTTATGCTTCAAAGATGTGTGGAGACAGAAACAGAAACACACTTCTCTTCTCTCTTGCCTGCCAGGTTTGTTTGCAATGCAGGATATTTAGCCTTCTCTACCAAAGGGTGCTGGTGCCTCACAAAACTACAGAACCTAGGATTCCAGAGGATGGAGCCAAGCAATGTTATGTTATCTAAAAGTGCTATGTTAAAGCCCTATATTACTGCTATAAATATTCAGCAAGCTTGTTTTCTGCTGCTCCAGAGACTAGGACCCGGAACAATGGATGCAAGCTCCAGGAAAAGAGATTCCAGCTCAACATTAAGAGGAACTTCCTAACAGTAAGGGCTGTTTGACAGTAGAAGATGCTACCTCTGAATATAGTGGAGTCTCCTTCTTTGGAGGTCTTTAAGCAGAGGCTGGATGGCCATCTGTCAGGGATGCTTTGATGGAAAGTTCCTGCTTGGCAGAAGGAGATAGGACTAGATTGCCCTTGTGGTCTCTTCCAACTCTATGATTCTATGATTCTATGGGTGTGGATCAACCTCAAAAAACCATGAAATGACAGCTAATTCTTATATATTTAACTTGATAATATTGTATGTTTACTGCCAGGCCTGAGGACCCAAGGGATTGTCTGCATCATGAGTGAAAAGGACACCTTAGGATATTGTAGAGAGGAGTGAGAGGGTATCATTTCCTTCCTATTTTGTCTCAGGCAGCAAATTGTCTTGGACTATTGTGTTTTTATGTCCACCACTGAATCAGCTCTTACTGTTTAAACTTTTTAAAAATCTTACTTCAAAACTAGAGATCACTCCCAAATTGATCAGTTTCACTCATATTTGAAGCAGAATCATTGAAATCAATGGGACTTAAGCTAGACCATTGGTTTCAATAGGTGTAGATGAAATCTGCCATAGTATTTTAAAATCTAAAATACAGTTAATTTTCTCTTTGGTACTAATTGAGAGGTGGTTTGTTTGTTGGTTTGTTTTTCTTCTGTTCTGTTTTGTACTGATGTTATTCTGATTTCCACTTTATTGTTGTGCTTTGTTGTTCTTGTAAGTCACCCCAAAGTTTTGCTGTTGGAGGATATGCAAAAGTAAAAATAGCCTCTACTGTAAAATACAAATACTGTAAAAAAATAGTTCATAGTTCAAGCCAGAGGAGGACTTCCCTTACTCTGGGGCTACAAATGTTGTTTACTTCCTTGTTTTTGTACTGATTTCTTACCCTTTTGATTCATACCATTTCAAACCAATGCATCACTTTGTGGCTACATAGGACCATCCAAACTCCTAATGGAAACTTGCATCTCAGTTGCTTTCCTTTCCAACATTATCTTCAAATCAATGTTTAATTACTATATCAGATTCTAAATTAATTCCCCTCGTAACTCTTTATTTTTTCACCCTAATGCACCAAGGCAGCAAAAAACAGTCTATAGCCCTTCCAAAACTCCCTAATCCCTGATCCCTGATTTACTTTCTCCTTCTCTGAGAGTTGAAGGATTTCCAAAAGGCTGCTGAAACTTCATGGGTTGATTAAGGCGTCATTTGATCTAAAATTGATGCCAATGGAGGCAATGTGAAAGAAGTTACTTTTTTTTCTTTTGCTCTATGGACGTTATCAGACGACAGAAATTGGAAGTATAATCCAATGGCAATCCGAACGCAATCATGGGGTTTCACATTATTGCGTATGAGTGTATCTCATGCAATTTTGGGCAATGGGAAGTCATTCCGAGTGCAATCATGGGTTTTATGTTATTGCATATTAGAGTATCTCATGCAATTTCAGGCAATGGGAAATCATTCTTGGGCAATGGGAAGTCATTCTGAACACATTCTGAATGCAATTAGAATCCACGTAAATTAGCTAAACTAGCGAATTCACATAATTGCGAATTGCCTCCATTTGAAACTGAGAGAAATTCCTCCTGTCTGTGACACTAAATTTTGAACTCTCCATGAGCAGAGGATCAGTGAATCCAATCCAGCATTTAGTTTGAATGTTAAAGAAACTACCCAAGTGCTCAAGGGGTGTCTGAAGGGGCGGGGGTCATCACTTTCAATTGTTCCCTTATGGTTCAAACTAAACCCCTATGTGAATTCACTGTCCTGCTGACTACAGTTGGCAGATTTGAGATCCTGGCCCTGAGTTTCCTATTTGCATGGCTCTCTAAGGAGATTATCACATGGAGGTTTACTGTCACTAAAATGTGGCTAAATCATCCAAAAACTATTATGGTGTGATCACCAGTCACACTTGTTGCGGGTGAATAAATCATCAGGGAGGCATCCCGGTCCACTCCCATCATCAGCATTAGTGCAGCAGCAATTTCTCCAATAAAGGAAGTTCCTGTTATTGTAAAAATGACTGCTGTGTTAATGCTTTGATGACGGGAGAGGAGCAGGCCACATCCCTGATGATTTAATCATGGGAAGCAAGCATGACTGGCGATCACAGTATTGCAGTTTTCGGACAATTTAGCCATGTTTTAGCGATGGTAAGCCTCCGTGTGATAATCTCCTAGGTGGGAGTTGAGGATGCAAATTCTCCAGTTTGGGTGGGCTCCATTCCAGGCAAGAGAAAAAGGTACACAGCTCCAGATCAGCAAGAAGAGGAGAAGAGAGAAAATGGGACATCTTAAGAGCAGTTGAAAAATGGGATAAGAGGATAACTGGGACAGTTGGAGGATGTGTCAGTGCTCTCAATGCACCCTTTTTTCCCACTGAGCTTGCAGAAAGAGACACTGTCGATCTCCCTTAGTACAAGGTACCATTTCCCATGGTACAAGAGCAAAAGAAGCAACCACACTAGCAAACACAAAACTGAATGCAGAACATTGGTATTGAGCAGAAGGGTGAGTTAGTAACAACATAACTGGGTATGGACCCTATGCAAGTGCAATGTAGGCTCTTGGCTTAAGGTCTTATTCTTGAATCAAGTCACTTGGAAATAAATCAACCTATACAACACACATATACATACATACACATGAAATAGCAAGCTTATTTCTATAGTAATGATATTCCCCCCACCATGCGTGTTCTCAGGGTTGCTTTTTAAGGCTCTATCTGCACTGCAGAGATAATGCAGTCTGACACCACTTTAAGTGCCATGGCTCAATGCTATGGAATTCCGGGAACTGTAGTTTGTTGAGCATCAGAGCTCTCTGACACAGAAGGCTAAATATGTCACAAAACAACAAATGCCAAAATATCCAAAGAATTTTTTTGAGCATCCATAGATGGAAAATATTCCAAAAAACAGGAAGTTCCAAAAAGCAAACCTTGATTCCCCCCCCCCCCATTTACATAAGGGACACCACTTTAATATGATATTGTATTTAATGGGACTTGAGCATCCACAGATGAATGCTTTATTAAGTTATTCAGTCCATCTTCTCTTATATATATGACAGCTAACATTTCCTTTACATTTCTCAGACTTTGCTACCACCAAGTGGTTTTATGTGATGTCTACAATGAAGGGCTCTCTCATGTAAGACATAATGGTGTAGCCTCACTGCATAATTACAGTCAGCCCTCCACAGTTGTGGCTTTAATTTAATCTAATATAATCTGACTATGGACATTGGCCATAGAGTCGCACTGGATGACGTAGAGAGAGAATGTATTAATCAAATATGTGAATAATCAAATCCGCAAAAGCCAAAGCCACAAATGTGGAGGTCCAACTGTATTCCTTTGATATAGCCCAGTGCATGCCCCTGTGACTGATTCCAACACATATTCTTTTCCCCTTTTCAAGGATGATCTGGAATATATATGTATGTGTCCATGTTTGTGTGTCTGTGTATATAAAACAAAATACTGTAGACTCTGTTCTTTTAATATTCAGTGTTCCCGTGTTTTGGAGGGAGAGTGTTCACAACTCCAGTGATTTCTGGTAAATGATATGTATGTTTCTGGCTGTGTCTACACTACAAAAATAATCCAGGTTGACATCGCTTTAATTAAAAGAGACGGCCAAATGTTTTTGAAAAACTGCAAATCCCAGAATTCCATAGAATTGAGCAATGGCAGTTAAAGTGACACTACTTTAAGGTACAAGGTATTTGACTGTCTAAAGGTGCCAGGTGTTTGACTGTCTAAATTTCAATATGGAGTAAACTTTGTAAAAAGTAAGATGGAGAGGATTTGGGGCCTGTACCAAAAGTGAGGTGGGATTGGGGCAAACATTTATGTATTGCCAGAAACAGGACACTGATTCACAGAATGCAATGGACTAAAATATATTATATTTCTCATCATAAGTAGAGAAGTCAGGTAACAAGTGTACATCTGACTGTCTGATCAGTCTTCAAACTGTTGATGGGCAACTTGAAGACCAATTGCATTAATTCTGCAGTGTATATCCAATCAAAGTGGTGAGAGGTTTGGGGAATCCACCATACCACAGCATTTGGTTTCCTTTGAAATTAGGTTCAATCAAATATTTGCTCTAGAGCTCTCTCAGACTTCATCAAAGTACAAATTCCAGGATTCCATAGACAGAGCCAAAAGAGTTAAAGCAGTATCAAATTACTTACAAGTGATTAGTACTGATACACTCCAAACTTAATGAACTCAATTTGCACAGAAGAGCATCTTGCAGGATTCTACCTTATCTCTGTCTCTGATTCTCACTGTCATCCTAAGACCACTTTCTGAGATGACCATCTCAGACCACATCCCTGACCAGTAAGAACAGTACAGCAGCAAGAAACGAGGCCACACCTCTTGAGATGCCTCTGCCAGATGTTTCTGTTTATTCTGCCCTCTGGAAGCCCTGGTCAAGGTCAAGATGGGGCAAGTGATGCCCTTCTGCCATGATCATGCCATTGGTCAAGTATCGCAATGGGGGAGGAGGTGGAGGCCCCACAGCCTGGTCTCTGGGAACCTCATGCCATGTAGGGGGAGGGAGTTCATCTTCTGGCACCATGGAAGAAACAAGATTTCCCATCAGACGGTGGTACCGATGGTTCTCTTCACGTTCACCCCCATCTCCGCCCACCCACAGGGTCAAAGAAGACAGAGGAGGGCAAGATCTTTGAGCACCTCGCCGAAACCTTGCACCTCTTCGTCCCCAGGAAGATAGCATCTCCTTCGGAAGAGGGTCCAGGTCTTGGTAGAGGATCTCACCAGGAGTGAGGGATATTTCTCTGGGCTGGAAGGGAAAATAAGAACTGAACTAGCAGAGAAGTAGAAGGCAGCCTTAAATTCTGTGTGCACAGAGCAAACCCCAAACTGTCTAAATTTCAATATGGAGTAAAGTTTGTAAACAGTAAGATGGAAAGGATTTGGGGCCTGTACAAAAAGTGAGGTGGGATTTGGGCGAACATTTATGTATTGCCAAAAACCAGGACACTGATTCACAGAATGCAATGGACTGAGAAATATTATATTTTTCATCAGTGTGACCAGGTAACAAGTGTATATCTGACTGTCTGATCAGTCTTCAAACTGTTGATGGGTAACTTGAAGACCAATTCCATCTCTTCTGTCTTGGAGTAGAAAATTGGACTAGACTCAGGGGTTCTAACCCTTTCGTCCTCCATTTGTTTTGGACTTCAGCTACCAGAAGCTCCAGCCAATTTGACCAACAGTCAAGAATTATGGGAGCTGAAGTCCATATCATTTGAAGGACCAAAGGTTGGGAACCATTGGAAGAGCTGTTCATATCAAAGATGTCCCCTGAGAAAGTCCTCCAAATAGAGAACTCAAATACATCTGCATCATAGACTCCATCTTTATTCGCAGTGCTGGCAAAGAACTCACCGAGATGTGCATAGATGTGGTTCCGATAAAAAAAGAATAGTGTAAACAGTAAATCAGGAATTTGAGATTATTCACATAGTTGCATTGCAAAACAGAACATGTAGAGAACCCCTGAGTGATAAATGCTTAGTGGAATAGAGTTTAGATTGGAGAATTAAGAGGCTGGTTCCTCACCAAACACAAGAAACTAGCTGGATCTGGTATCCCACAGCAGAAAATACCCATTCCCCTTGGATAGCAGCCCTCCATTTAGAGAACTATACTCATTTTGCAGAGAAGAGGATTCAGACCATGTAACCTGAGACCCACACCACACCACTGCCACATTCTAATACTTACTGCCCATTGGCCTCTCCGAAAGAACTTCATCAGCCCTTGCCCTTGACTTCCCTTGGCTGGTTCTTCAAGCTTAAACTCTTCATCCCCGATTGTCTCCAACTTCCTTCCGGAGGCCCAGTTCCCCATTCCAGGGGGCTCACCCCCTCTTGCTGGGAGATGCCCTGCTCCCCCTTGTCCCCTGGGGCTGTGTACTGGAACTGAGGGGGTGTGGTGGGATGGTGCTATTGTGACCTCAAGAGGTGGCTGCCAAGGAGACATTGAGCCCTGTGGCCTTCATTGCAACTAAATACAGTAAAAAAAAAACAACCCTGCCCTGCAGAAATACACAATCAAAGCACCCACGACAGATGACCAGCCTCTGTTGAAACACCTCCAAAGAAGGAGACTCCACTAGACTCCTGGCAGCATGTGCCACTGTCAAACTGCTCTTATTGTCAGGAATGTTTTTCATAATGTTCAGGTGGAATCTCTTTCCCTGTAGTTTGAATGCAGAAGTCTCACTGGAAGTCTCAGCCTGGAAGTCCCAGCCCCTAGAGGTCCCCCTTCCCAGCACCAGGTGACACCAGGTGCAGGATCACCATTGCTCTGACTCACGTAATAGAATCCTCCTCTTTTGAAAAATACACCCCAAACATAGAGGTGGCTTTAGCATTGGAATATGCCCAACAAAACCAATAGATCTTAATAAAACAGTCATGATTAACCCATTCCACTAATTTCATTGGGTCTACTCTAAATATAGGTTATGCAGGGCCAGCCCATTTTCATCCATTAGGAAACCATCTATCATGAAAAGAGTTCTTGCTCAGTCTTCACCCTCATTTAGTAGCTGCAAGTTTGGTGGTTAGTGTTTTATGTGTTCACCAATGAGGATTCATTCATGTCTGTGTCAGTCTTCCCCTACAACCTGACATTAGCCTAACAGCTTTAGGACCTGTGTGGGGAGTAACAATGAATGCAAGTAGACTTTTTTTCTGAGAGCTGAAATGAGCCATGGAGATCATTTACTCCAGCTGTAGCATCTCTGATAGACAGCTATCCAGCTCCTGCTTTAGAAAGAAAGGCTCACATCTTTCAAGGCAATCCATTCCATTGTCAACCAATTTTTAACATTCATACCCTCCAACTGTTCTGATTTTGCAGTAGCAGTCCTGATTAATTCTCTATCATCCCACTTTTTCAACTTTCAAAATGTCTCCCAGTGTCTCTCTCTCTCTCTTCCTTCTCCCTTTTTATTCTCTGCTTGCTTCAATTGCTGCAAACTGATTTCCAAGTGCAAAAGTAATTTGTACTCAATTGACTTGGGAGCAAAAAAAAAAAGAGAGAGAGAGAGAGAGAGAGAGAGAGAGAGAGAGGCAGAATTTTCCCCTCCTCAGCAGGGTCAGGCAAAAGCAAACTACTGCAGCTTTTTCTGGCTTGAGTTACCTTCCTCATTTCTAACTTTTGTCATCTTGAGCACCGGGGACATTGCTTGGCCATACATATCCCAGTTTTCATCTGTGAAATGTTGAAGGGTGTAAACAATAGACAACCACCCTGCTTCCCCGCAACTGTAGGGACCCATTTGAACTACTGCTCAAGTTTGTTTGTAGATGCATCTACACAGTAGAAATAATGCACAGCATGTTAACTGTCATGGCTGCATCTTACAGAATCCTGGGATTTGTAGTTTTGTCAGGCCTCAGCACTTTTTGGCAGAGAAGGCTAAAGATCTTGTAAAACTGGAAATCCCAGGATTCCATAGGATGGAGCTACAGCAGTAAACTGATGTCCAATTGCACTATTTCTACAGTGTAAATGTACTCATAGATGGGGTTGCATCTTAAGGCAGGCCTGGAAGCTTCCAGAAAAATGTCTAATTGGGACTAAGGCTATGTGGCACTTTGTGTTGATGCTTCCTCAACTTTACCGGTTCCCCATCCTTTTCTGGGCTCTCCTCAGAGTTCTGGGTTTGACATTTGAAGTACATTCACAGTTTGGGACCAGGAAAGTGAAAAGATCACCAGTCCTTACTTTAAGAAAGCCTTCAGCATCTCTGTTCTTGGAGTCCCTGCTGGTTGAGAGCAGGGCAGTCATAAGGCAAAGAAAACATGCCGCCTATGCCTTTCACAGTCATATGGAAAACTGCTTCTTCCAGACAACTATTAGGTGTTCAGTTGCCATGTCTTCATTGTCATATGGCCTCTGCACTCTATGTTAGCTTTCTTCAATCTTGGTAATGTAAATTCATAGAATCATAGAGGTGGAAGAGAGCCCAACGGCCTTCCAGTCCAACTCCATTCTGCCATGGGGGAAAGACACAGTCAAAGGACTCCCAATAGATGGCCATCTAGCCTCTCCAAAGAAAGAGAATCCACCACCCTCCAAGGCAATGTTTTCCACTGTCAAAAAGCTCTTACTGTCAGGAAGTTCTTTTTAATGTTTAAGAGGAATCGCTTTTCAGATAACAATGTTTCCTTTAATCTGCTCTTTACCAGAAGAACAAATGTCATCTTGCTTTTTACATTAGTGGAGTACAGGCGGTTGCAGAAGAAAGAAATATAACCAACATTCATGGCCATCTCTGGCTTTGATAGATCCTCAACAAAATGTCCTTGGTGACCCTCTTCCAGAACCTTGTCTACATGGTTGTTTTGCCCCAAGTTTTCCCTGGGTACATTGCATCCTGCTTACACAATGCAGGGCCAAAACATCAAATCAGCTGCAGATTGTCTTTACAACGTCCACACCTGATTGGGGGCTTCCTCCCCCTAACCCACATTTTTAAAAGCTCACCGTTTGCGGTAGGTTTTCAAAGAGCTTCCAGCAATGGTGGCAACTACTTTTTTCATTTGCAGCCCACTTTCATTGCCCAGTGCCACCACTGTGAGTGCAAGTCACTCTGAAGTCGACAAGGCACCCAGCATTGATAGCATCGCTGGGCACCTTGTTCTGACCTCAACCGTGGTGTTGGGCAATAAACAGGGACCAGAGTGAGAAGCTACCCTTCATTGCTGGGGGAAGAGAGCCACCTGCAAAGTAAGGGGGAATTGGGGGAGGAATTGGGGGCAAGAATACTCTGGGGGCAGCCCAAAATGTTCTGGCAAGTGTAGACGAGCTGCTACCCAGAGTATTCTGGCAAGTATAGATGAGACCCTACTATAAATGGGCACTGCTCAAACAAAATGGAACAAGACTTTAGCATTCTGATCTTTATTGTCCTCCAAAATGTATGTTTGCCACGTCCCCTCAGAACACTGTCAGGTTTCTCCATTGTCGCTTGATATCTCGGGCCACTTGATTCAGCCACCAATCTTCGTGCATGACTTCCTTGAGCCAAAGCTGGAACTTCTCCCACTCATGACAGTTCTTGAAATCCCGGGATGTCAGGTCCAAAAGGGCCTTCTCCAGCCTATGGAGTGTTGCTCCAGAAAGACGCCGGTTCCGAAAGCGGAAATTTTCCTTCCAACTTCTGATTTGTCCCTGGAAAATAGAGGTAATCATACAAAAGGTCCAGTTCTTACTCTTTTACTGTTAGACTTGTTTTGCATTATTATTATTATTATTATTATTATTTACTCTGATCAATTACAGTTGATGATTAATGAATTAGGTTTAATGATATCACCAGGGCTGATTCCATTATGCCATCTTCACAGATCTTCTCTTGAGGTGTATCTACACTGTAGAAATAATGCAGTTTGACACCATTATTATTAGTAGCAGTATTAGCATTTCTTTCCGGCTTCTCCTCTAGGTTCAATGTGGGGTACATGTTAAAATACAAACCACACTTTAAAAAGAAAAAACATAAAACTAACAGTTAAAAACAATACAATACATTCATACAATACAATACACTCATATAATACACTTGTGTAAATTCACTCTGTAAATATGAAAATTAACATGTCACAATTTAAGTCATTAAATTTAAAAAAGTCATGACTTTAAGTGCTGGAATCCTGGAAGCTGTAGTTTTACAAGGTTTTTAGCCTTCTCTGCCAAAGAGTGCTGGTGCCTCACCAAACTACAGATCCCAGGATTCTGTAGGATGATGCCATGGCAGTTAAAGTGGTGTCAAACTGCATTATTTCTACGGTGGAGAAATAACATGGTCTCAGCTTTGGTTTGAAATCTGAGGGCTGGGGATAGTACCAACCTGACAATTCTATCTACAGCCCACTGAATGTCTTACTCCTTGTGCTCACGAATAGTAACATCTACTGACCCAGAGGATCACTAGCAAACAACAGGTGTTACATAAATGTCATGCCCAAATATATTTCTAAGGCCTATAAGCTCATTGTATTTCCTAAATGTTCTGAAATGCCATTGAAATTATACGTTTGGAACAAGTTTGATCCTTGAGGAATAATAAAAATACAGCTTCAGCCCTCAAGCTGAGCCAAGCCAAAGGTTCATGTAGTATTTATTCTTCCCTCTACCCCATTCCTACAGTGGTGAGCCTCTTCAAACTTGGTGGGAGATTTTGGCATGCTTTCTTCCATTGCCGCAAAGCTCTGAGAAGTGGACATTTCCCTTTTACTCAACAGTACCCCGGAAAATGAATTACATCTTCTGGGAACATTATGCAAAACAAAGATGGCAGTTGATGGGAATTAATGTGAGCATTTAAAGCCTGTGACATTACCAGTCATCACTACTTCATGTGACAAGAGTATTGCACTTTTATAAACATGGCCCCATAATGCCATACTCTCCAACTGTCCAACTCTGGCAGAGACAATCCCAGTTAATCCTCTGTCATACCACTTTTTCAGATGCTTTTTAAATGTCCCAGTTTCTCTCTCCTCCTTCCACTTTCCCCCTTTCTCTTGGCTTACTTCAATTCTGCAAACTCAGTTCAAAGTGAAACAGTAGTTTTCTCTCAATAAACATATCAGAGAGAGTGGAGAGGGACAAATCTTGCCCTTCCCAGTTGGCTTAGGAAAAAGCAAATTGCTAAAACCTCTCCTAAGTTGTGAGTTCTTCCACATTGATAAATTTTGCCATTTTGACCACAGTCTGGGTGTTTGCTTGGCCATATGAGTCCTAGTTTCCACCTGTGAAATTTTAGAGGGTATGTAATACACACGACTCTTCCCAGAATCTAACCAGTTCTCTTTTCCCACTCCATCTCCCATAACCTTACCTCCTGAACACTTACACCACAACAGATTCTTGGCCAACAGCAGTCATAGAGATCCAGTTGCTTCTCTTGTTTTCTTGGGCTGCAGGATGTGGCCTGCCTAAGCCCAGCTTGGGAAGGGACGCTCCCCATCAGCCCCCGGTTACCACTTGGGGCTGAGGCTTTACAAGGTCTGGCCCTGAGGAAGGATATTAGGCAGCCCTGTGTGTTCAAATAACTGCAAGCAGGCCCCAGACTGACCTCACAATGCAAAGATGAAATCACAGAGATGAGGAGGTAAAACCCTACAACTCATCTGTTTTGTCTCTCAATCTTGACCAGCTGGTAGCTTCTACATCTAAACTTTAAAGGAGCTATCCAAGGTGCTGAATTTATGATGGCAAACACCCTGGACAGCTCCTTTAAAGATCACTTTCTGTCTGCCTCAGTATCTATTTCTCCCTCTCTCCCTCTCTTGGGAAAGTTAACTTTTTGTCTACAACTCCCAGCATCTCCACTGTGGTTATTAAGTAATATTCCAGTCTCTAATGGATCTATTTAATCTATCCATCCAGATCAGCCCTGTGTGTGTTGTGCTTTCAATTTGTTTCCAACTTATGCTGACACTAAGGTGAACCTATCACAGGGTTTTCTTGGCAACTTTCTTTAGAGGGGGCTTGCCATTGCCATCCTCTGAGGCTGAGAAAGTGTACCTTTTCCAAGGTCACATAGTGTGATCAGCCCTATTCTTAGATATTTTGTTGTTCTGTGCCTTCTGGTCATTTCTGACTTATAGTGATCCTAAGGTGAACCTATCGTGGGATTTTCAGCAGCTGAGAGTGTGTGACTTGCCTAAAGTCACCCAGTGGGTTATCATGGCCAAGCAGGGAATTGAAGCCTGATCTCCACAGTCCTAGTCCAAGGCTCAAACCACTACACCACACTGGGTCTCACTATTAGATATAGTCTAACCTAAATACTCTGAAGGCACCAAATCCTGTCTGATCTTGGAAGCTAAACAGGGTCAGCCCTAGCTAGTACTTGAATGGGAAAAACATCACTGAATACCAGTTACTGTAGGCTATATTTCAAGTATTCCTTGCTTAAGAAAACCCTATTAAATTCATTGAGTCATCATAAATTAATAGTCAACTTGAAGACACACACACACACACACACTGTCTCAGATGCTGGGAAATGAAGCTTTGTGAAATGTGATCCCTAGAATTCCTTCATAGGGCTATCTTGCCATTGCCTCCTAATCAAACAAACTAGGCCTTTCCTGACTGTTCTCCTGTCCACATATCAGAGGACTCAAGAAGACAGAAACTTACACATGCTCACTTAAAAGAAAGTGCCAAGGAATCTAGACTTGAGCTTTTACAAAATGATCGCCAGATGGCAGTAAGAGATAAAAAATGATGTGTGCATGTGTGTGTTTGTGAATGCAAGCCTGTAAGTCAGATCACTTATAGGAAACTTGCAATATATTCAGGGCGGCCATGTTGGCCATATAGCAAAGTACAATAATATCCAAAATCCACCAAACAGTGATACCTTTAATCAGCCAAACAAAATGCACAAAATACGTGATGCAAGGTTTCCAAGCTCCATTGGCCTCTCCATCAGGCAAAGGTGTTCAGAATCATACAGAAGAAGAAGAAAAAAATTAAAATGAAGGGATTAGTGACAGACTTGCACTTTCTCAAGGGTGCTCTTGGTATGTTCTTCTTTGGAGGGATACCTGTTCATGCTGCTTCTTCCTCCTCCTCCTGGCCATGTGACAATGGGAACAAAGCCTTCCAAAGTCCGTTAGATAAAATCAGAATTCCATTAGCAGCACAAAAAAGTACTTCAAATTCAAATTTTCTCTCAAGGACTTTGGAAGGCTTTGTTCCCAGTATGACATGGCCAGGAGGAAGGAGCCACTCTAGTGCTGCATCATACTATGATTCCCAGGATTCCATAGCACTGAGCAATAACAGTTAAAGTGGGGTCAAACTGGATTACTTTGGTAGTGCAGATGCAGCCCTAGCTTCCGTGATGCTGCTTACTTCCATTGTTCAATTTAATCATGGGGCCTACTTCAATTGCAGAAAATGAATCCTAAGTGCAGAAATAGTTTGTACTCAACTTGGGAGGACAGAAGGGGCTAAATGTTGCTCTTCCCAGTAGCCTGGCTGCTGTGCTACTCCTCATAAGTAGCTTTTGACATCTGGACCACACTCTGATGTTGTTTGCTCACATATATCTCAGGGCACTTTTCACAATATGCAAAAACTGCTGCCTGAGGCAGCTACCTCCCCCTCCCTAGTGGAAAGGACAGTTCTGCTGATAGATACAGGGCTTCAGTCAGAACATGGTATTCTTAGCTAGTGATCAACAACTGAGGACTGGCACGAGCCACACCTTCAACCATTTTTTGCCCTACATTACCAAAATGAAGGCTGCCATTTTCATTTCTAGAACAACACTAAGGACTTTATCACACAGAGGAAAAATGGTTAAATCTCATGCAGAAACAGAATTTTAAAATCCACTTTTGCGAGTTGTTTTTGAGACATGTTTGCATCAATGAGAAATACCACAACATTAATTTGAACGCAAAGTCGGCAAAACAGTTCCCGAAAGTAAAAAGGAATGGTTTTGTCGACTTTGCATTCAGATTAAGGTTGCGCTATTTGTCATTGACACAAACGTCATCTGAAATTGTCTCACCAAACTAGAGTTCCCAGAATTCCCTAGCATTGAGCCAAGGCACTTAAAGCAGCCTCAAACTGGTTATTTCTTCAGTGTGTTTTGGACCAGAGAAACTCAATATCCCACAAAGCTACAAATCCCAGAATATATAGCATTGAGACCCAACAACATCAAACTTCATTAATTCTGCTGTGCAGATACAGCCTGCATGATCTGAACAGTTTTCCTGTAAGATCCGAGTATGGGTTCCAACACCATTATCTGATCCCCACCTTTTCCCTCCACTGCTACCAGTTTTACACTTATTACTTTTCATCCAAGTACCAGTAGTTTAAAAAAGGGGGGGATTCAACATAAAATTGTTTTTAAAGAACAATTAAAGCAGCTGTCTGATGAGAAGTAACCGTTGGTGGTTGCCACATACTTTATGGGATGTTGTTCCAAATCAAGTCCGCATTTCCCCACATTTGCGAAAACAGCTCATCCCAAATTCCTGAGGAGGCAGGATTGAGCTTGTTTGCTATAAACCGTTCAAGCAAAATAGAGAGCCATTTGTGCTCCCCCCCCCCTTTTTAAGGTGTATTCTTAGAATCATAGAATCATAGAGTTGGAAGAGACCACAAGGGCCATCTAGTCCAACCCCCTGCCATGCAGGAACTCCAAGTCAAAGCATCCCTGACAGATGGCCATCCAGCCTCTGCTTAAAGACCCCTAAGGAAGGAGACTCCACTACACTCTGAGGAAGTGTGTTCCACTGTCGAACAGCCCTTACTGTCAGGAAGTTCCTCCTAATGTTGAGGTGGAATCTCCTTTCCTGCAGTTTGCATCCATTGTTCCGCGTTCTAGTCTCTGCAGCAGCAGAAAACAAGCTTGCTCCCTCCTCAATATGACATCCCTTCAAATATTTAAACAGGGCTATCATATCACCTCTTAACCTTCTCTTCTCCAGGCTAAACATCCCCAGTTCCCTAAGGCGTTCTTCATAGGGCAAGGTTTCCAGACCCTTCACCATCTTAGTTGCCCTCCTTTGGACATGCTCCAGTTTCTCCACATCCTTTTTGAATTGTGGTGCCCAGAACTGGACACAGTATTCCAGGTGGGGCCTGACCAAAGCAGAATAGAGTGGCACTATAACTTCCCTTGATCTAGAAACTATACTTCTATTGATGCAGCCTAAAATTGCATTGGCTTTTTTAGCTGCCGCATCACACTGTTGACTCATGTTCAGCTTATGGTCTACTTGGACTCCTAGATCCCTTTCACATGTGGTCTCATTCAGCCAGGTGTCCCCCATCCTATATCTGTGCATTTCATTTTTCCGCCCTAAGTGCAGAACCTTACATTTCTCCGCATTGAATTTCATTTTGTTAGCACTGGCCCAGCTTTCTAGTCTATTCAGGTCATTTTGAATTTTGATCCTGTCCTCTGGGGTATTAGCTACTCCTCCCAGTTTAGTGTCATCTGCAAATTTGATAAGTATGCCCCCAATTCTGTCATCCAAATCGTTAATAAAGATGTTGAATAGCACTGGGCCCAGGACAGAACCCTGTGGGACCCCACTGGTCACTTCTCTCCAGGATGAAAAGGAGCCATTGTTGAGCACCCTTTGAGTTCAGCCAGTCAACCAATTAAAAATCCATGTAACAGTTAACTTGTCTATCCCACATTTTGCAAGCTTGTTTGCAAGAATGTCATGGGGAACCTTGTCAAAGGCCTTACTGAAATCGAGGTATACTATATCCACAGCATTCCCTTCATCTACCAAGCTGTTCTTCTTGTTCTTCCTCTTAAGCTGTGTTCAGATCCTGAGACTGCAGTTAAAAGCATGACATCTGACATGGTTCTAGACCTTGACCTAGTGTCGAGGAGGAGAAAATGTAGTCCAAGAAAGGTTGGACTGCAATTACTATCATCCTTAGCCAGTATAGCCAGTTGCAAGAGTTGCATGCTAGGAGCTGCAGTCCAACAACTTTTAGAGAGGCACATTTTTGGCCACTCTATCCAAGAAGAAAATGTCATAGTTGTCATGGTTATTAGACGTAATATGCCAGCAACAGCCTCCAGAGGGGAGAAAGTGGACCAAGGCAACACTAACAAACCATTTCTTAGAACAACCATTTTATTAAACATACAAAATTTAGTACAAACCAAGGTCAGTTTTATACAAAGCACCACAAATGCAGGAGATTAAGGGAAGGGAGCAAACGTGCTCCCACATCCCAAGTTAGAGAGGACATTAATATGGCACCACAGAGCCATTGTACACACACTTTACCAAAAATATAAAGAAAAGAAAAGGCCATAACTCCCAAAAAGCCTAAGGAGACAGGGACATATCTTTCCGTGCCTCCATTAATCATATCTACCCCACCTCAACCAAAGCTTCATGCAGTGGGGGATACAGCTCAGGATACAAGACGCCCAATTGACATATAAATTAGAAATAAAAATAGAAGTTAAAGCATCATGAGGGTTTTTCCCCCCACCAAAGTGGCACTTGGTTGAGATTGCGTGGTGTCGATGTATATGTATAGAAGGCAATTCAAAAAGAGTGGTGCAAAACTGAGTAAGAACAGCTTAAGTTTTGCATCATTCTTTTTGAATCACTCTGTATAAGAACAGAGGGATGGATTTCATAGGTGGCAACGCAAAGCACAGGCTAACTACTTAGGCTCAGCCACAAGCTTGCATCTCTTGGAGACTTCCTTTGCCAACGTTGACACCACTAGATGGGGCAGTGACACAGCATGGCAGAAGAGATGAAATTTTTGCATGTTGTAAAAACAGGCACTGTGCACCTCCTTCACCTGTCACACCAATAACAGTCACAAAGTGTTTTGATTTTTACTGAAATATTACCACATACATTTGCCAGAACTGAATTAAGTGTATGAACAGATTGTAGTGATTTCCACCCAAATTTTCACACAAGTGTGTGTGTTTTTAATTATAGAATTCCACCCCCAAGGAACTACAGAGGTACAACATGAGAGAGCAGAAATAGTTGGGGCTGAGGGCACTAAACCAGACAAACACTGGTAGCCCTGTAGATAATGGATGGTATTATGTTAATATGAAGTTACCTCCTGCTCCACTCAGCCAGGAAATTCAACTTTTGAAACAGTGGTGAGTGAAGTGCAGCCTTCCAGATGTTGCTGGACTGCAGCTCCCAGCATTCTTGACCCCTGGCTCTGCAGGCTTAGCCTTAGACTGGTGGGATTTCAACAACATCTGGAGGGCTGTAGTTTGCACAACTGTCTTAGAAGGACACCCATTATTCCAGGATCTCAAGGTTCTCTGGTCCTCCACTAGCCTGGGAAGGATCTGGCAGTCCTCTGCACCATAGCTGAACAAAGATGACCTTCCTGTCCTCTTGACCTCAGATGAAAGCTGGAGATCAGCAGATCCTTCTCACGCCATCTCAGCTCCTTGAACCTAACATGAGATAGCGACTTGAGGCTTCTGTCATCTTTCTTTTATTTGACATCAGAAGCCATGGGCAATCTTCCACATTGGCACACAATGGCCAAGACTCTCGTGTCATGTCCATGCCACATTCTGCTAATGCTTTTCCACTATGGAACAAACATGACATAATCCACAGACCTGGTATCAATTAACATTCAAGAGTCTAGCGTGATAGACTGGTACACTCTGGAGGTGGGAGGAAGAGACAAAAAGAGGGGGGGGGGAGAGAAGAAACTGCAAACAACCATGCATTGTTCATTCTCAGTCCAAGCCATCTCCTTGACTTAGGTGAGGTTAAATATGGTATTTACCAAAAGGAAGCTATCAGACTGCTTCCAGCTTCACAAACCAAGATGTCTTGACTAAATGGATCAACAAAATAAAATCTCCGAGAAAGACAATAAAACTCTACATCCTATTGCCGCCCAAAAGCAACCTCATTTCTGTGTTTACTATTACGTGGCCCACTGATCAGTGAAATTAAGAGTAGCTTTCTGTGGCACAAAAGTACTGTGAATGGTGCTGCAGAAAAACAAAAACAAAAAACAAACGAAAAGGAAAACAGCTGAGAAAATGGAGGAGGAAAATTATAATGAAAGATAGTTACAGTGGTCCCCCGGGTTACGAATCCCCCGGGGTACGAAAGAGCCAGGGCCGCAAAAACGGCCCCGGCTTGCGAATAAAACCCCGGGTTACGATAAAAAAACCGCGCGGCCCCTTTAAATTTGCCGCGCGGTCCGGCAAAAAAAGCGGTCCCCCGGGTTACGAATATTTCTGGGTTACGAAAGGTAATCCGGAACGGATTACTTTTGTAACCCGGGGGACCACTGTATGAGGAAAGCAATGCATGGACAGGTCAGGAGGGGCATAGCATAAAACAAACCAAGAAGCAAGAAGACATTGAGATAAAATAAAACCATTTGAGTCTAGGTTAACCCAACACAGGTGGCCTGCAACCTTTAAATAGAATAAAGTTTCAGAGGGAAGTTAAGCAAGGGTGAGGGTAGAGGCAAGTATCCTCCAAGACCAAGTTGCATCTGACTCTAGAGGAGCTGATGTCTCTGCTCCTTGGGAAGCGTGGAGCGTCTTGTGCATGTCCCAGCATTTGGGCTCTGGGGAGAGAGGCCTGCAGACAAGGAAGGAGCATCTTTTCCCTTCTGTTCTAGGTGCAGTCAGTCAACAGCATCACAGATCTTTTTCACAGCAGCATTGAAGGCATGGGGCTGGTCAGCATAGACGTGGTGTGAGGCACCCGGAATAGCCTGAGGAAGAAATAGCAAAGCCAAGAACAGGTGTTAGGTTCAGACAAGCATGAAAAGTGGGCCTACTTAGTTTCAGCCCACATAGTTATTTAGGAAAGAACTACAGCTTAGTGGCACAGCACACAAGGCACATGCAGAAGGTTCCAATGTTTAATTCCTGGCATCTACAGAAAGGTTGGGGAAAGAAAAGAATCCTGTATGAACCATGAGGCCTAAATTCCCTGAAGGCAACCAATCCTGTCTGACTTTGGAAGTGAAACAGGGTCATCCCAGGTTAGTACTTGGATGGGAGGCTGCCAACGAATACCAGGTGCAGTTGGCAGTTTCAGAGGAAGGAACTGGCAAAACCACCTGAGTACTACTTGCCTAAGAAAACCCTATGACAGGCAACTTGAAGGAACACACACATGAATCACAGGAGAGCCACTGTCAGTCAGCACAGAGGAGAAGTGGGAATGATGCTTCTGCATCTAGATGTTACTAGACTAAAACACCCAGAATTCATCACCATTGGTTATGCTGACTAGGGCTGCAGGGAATTGCAGTTCAACGACATCTGGCCTCCCATTCTGTATGCACTCCTGAGGAATATGGATCAGTGGTCTAAGTCAGCTTGCTACGCTCCTATAGTTTCATTGGAAGGGCTACTTCTGTGGACCGGTGTCCACATCATCAACCAGTCCATGATTTGATTTGCCTGCTTGTGCAACCCCAGTACCAGAAAATCCTGACAGGGAAATATATGAAAACAATGTGTTTGGGAGCATGCACCTTTTTTCAAGTTGAACAGCACTTTTGTAAACTTTCTGGAAGCACAAGGGAGCTTGAAAAGCAAGTGTGTACTCCTTGTGCATGTTTTTTTTTAAAAAAAAAAAATTGTATGTATGTACAGGGAAGGATTACAGTTGCAACCAAATTTTAGGCACCTACCATGTCACAGACATAGCTCCCTGGTCGCAAGTGCTTGACTTTCTCCCCAGTGCTGGTATCAATCCAGGAATTGGCACCATAGATGAGGGTGATGGGCAAGTCACGGCGAATCAGGTGGATACGCTCCAACATGGGGCGTCGGGCCCAACCTAACGCCTCTGTCATAGCCTTGAACCCTGCCTCGCCACTGAGGGAGAAAGGACACAACAACATTGTTAAGGATTATGGGGAAAGGGGTCCTTTCTCCAGGACATCCCCAATTCTTACAAACCACAATTGAGAGGACTTGGAAGGAAGCAAAACTTTACAGCAATTCAACATATCCAGTGCACACTTTATACTTCTTCAAAGCTTTGCAAGGTTTTTGTTTTATTAGGGTATTTATAAGATTCTTGCCAATCCAATGGAGCTCCAAGAGTGTGGGGAAAAACCCAATTCAAGACAACATCACAAGAATGCAAAGATTTAAAATAAACATAATGCAAACAACAGTACAAGCATTTAAGAAAAATTAAGGCATCACATTTCTTTTTTCTCAAATACTCAAAGGAACATATTTGACACCCAGAGCAGATTGTTTTTTAATACCCCTGGTAGAGGTAGGGGAAGACCCATCTTGAGGAAACATTGTGTGACTGGGTTGTTGTTGTGGTGGTGGTGGTAGGGGACCTCAACACAGGTGGGCTGGTTCTGATGGTATAGTGGCTGGGACTATGGCTGGGTTTCAACCTCAGAGAGCAGGAGGATGACAGCCATCATGTACTTCAGCAGAACCTGGATGGTCATGCCCTGCAGTGATGGGGAAATGAAAGTTTTCAGCCTGATCAAGCAAATTGTGCCCAGGTAAAGGAAGGTAAGTGGGTGTGAGTGGACAGACAGGGCATGCCAGACGTCTCTTAGAGTAGGCCTTCCCCAACTTGGTGCTCTCCAGGAGAGCTGTACTATAATTCTCATAATCCCCCCACACACACAAACACACACAACCAGGATAGCCTTTGTAGTACAATTTATCTAGAGGGCAACAGTTGTGGGAAGACCATCTTAAAAGGGACAGATTAGTGATATTCTCACCTGGGTGTTTGAGCGTTGCAGTGGTAGATGTATTCTGAGATGGTATCATCGTCAAAGAAATCGGCAAACTTCTGCTTAAAGTCTGGACGGAAGCGCTGCACCAGTCCAGGACCTGGAAAGAAAAACAGAGCTGGTAGACTGACCCCAACGGGAACTGAAGTCCCGTTATTCCCAACGGTGCATGATATGCACGCAACTGCACTGGTGAAGTTGCATGCATGCACCACCATTGAGAACAACCAGGTGGGGCCATCCATGGATAGTCAGATCCATAGATGGCAAGCCCACAGAAGAGGAGAGCTGACTGTATTTCGTATTCTGGATAAGGGATAATCAAATTACAATCCTATAGAAACTTCCTTTACTCTGCTCAGATTATTTGATCTAGTGGTTCTCTACTCCATTAAACAAGTTCCAATGGTTTACGAACTTTTTTTCAGGCCCATGACCCTTTAGGTTAGGTGTGGGAAATCAGAGGAAGCAAGGGGGGCACATTAGTCACCCAGGATACCTTGGAAAACAGTGCTCATACTGTACTTTCCCTGGGAAAAAACAGATCTTTACTCCTCTTCGTGAGGGCATGGGGGGGGGGGGGACATTTCTTCCATGATGGGGGGGGGGCAGACCCTGGTACATTTTAGGACCTTTTTAGAGTGACCTGATGTCATTTCCTGTTCCTGTTTTTAAAAAGACTTTTCCTGGTCCTAAAATGGCCCTGAGTTTTCCAAGAAGTGCTGAAAATGCTCCCCACATCTCCCAGAGAGCATTTGGAGGGAGGGCTGAAAGACAAAAAAAAAAAAAAAAAAGGGAAAAAAAGAAAAACTTTAAGGGTGAAATCAGTAGTGAGGTCAACTGCCTATTTTTAGCCACACTTCTGGGTTTTAAAAAAACACATTTATTATTCCTAAAACATGCTATTGCTAAAAACTTGTTTTAGAGGAGTGTCATTCTCCTACTTTTGGAAGGTGTTTCCTAGATTTGAGGAGAGATTTTTTTTTTCTCCAGTAGGTGCATGCAACTGAATCATTGGTTTAATAAAAGGATTAGAGGCAGTTGCATTTCAAGTAGTTTGGATCCTTGGAAATATCACATCAATTTCAGTCCATGTGACTAATGCAATAAACCCCATACATATACCCACGTCACAAGCAAGCTGTCCTCAGATATTACAAGGATTTTTGGTCGTATGGCTGAGAAGCACAGGCAGTTCTATTTTGAACAACTGCTGAACCCTGCCACTCCTTTGGTTTATTCCTCAGTACCTGTTTATCCTTCTTGCTAGCTCACTCACCCCAGGGCCCTGCTGCTCGGAGCACAGCCAGAGGGTTAGATCGTCCCAGCAACGTGGCCACAGCCTTGACCCAGGTTGGAGGAGTACGGACCTCAGCTGGATCAGTTGGCCGCACTGGGAAGCCCCAAGGGTCCACGAGGATGAGATGTTTCACCCTGGGTAAGAGAGGTGAGAAAGATATACCATTGTAAACTAGTGACAAACCCTCCATTCAGGAATAGTAAGGTGCTAATCTTATTGGCATTTTGCTTGACAGGCTAGTGTTCTACATGGACAGAGGTTTTAATTATTATTTTTTGAGGTACATTCAGATAAGAGACTCCTATCACCTGCATTCTTGAATCCTGCACAGACTGAGCCATGCCATTCTTGAGGGTGCCTCTCATTCAACTAAGATGCAAGGAGGGCAGCTTCTTATGAGAGCACTTATATATGTTGATGAGACTAATATTTTCTGAATGGGGGGAGAGCATGCATCCATGCAGAAATAGAGGAGGATGTGATAACATTTTAGCCTAGTCTTCCCCCACCCCCACCCCAACACCTCTGGGAATCATGTGGCCTTTAAAATGCTGTTGTATTGCAACTCCTGCCATTCCTGACCATCAGCTATGCTTGCTAGGGCTGCTGGAAATTGCACTCTACAAACATTTGAAAGGTCACACAATTCCTGCCCCAATCTAAATCGTAAAATAATTTCTGTCAATTGTGTACCATAATATTAAGAGGAAACTCTTCAGGCCCCAGGGCAATGACAAAAGGTAAAAGATAAATAACAGACCTTTGCCATACTTAATGGCCATACTGTCTGGGGGATTCTGGGAGCTGTGATCTTAAAAAAGCAACTTTGAAACTCTAGGGGAAGGCTCATAACAGAACTGCACTACTAGTACTACAATTAACAATGTGGATATATCGTTGGCATGGACTCACCTCTCTGGGTACTGCAAGCTGTAGGAAGCAGCCAGGAAGCCCCCAAGGCTGTGGCCAAGCAGGATCATGTTGGGGATGCCCATCTCCCGGCGCCAGGCCTCGATGGAGCTCACAAACTCCTCTTCAGCCCCTTGAGCATCACGGGGGAAAGGAGGTCGGGAGCTGCGTCCAAAGCCAAGGAGGTCAAAAGCATGGACAGGGCGACAGCTGCTCAGTTGATCCAGGTTGAGGATCCAGAGACCAATACCCCCACCAAAGCCATGCACCATCACCAGGGGAGTGCGCCCTTTGGCCCGTTCTGGAGATAGTGACACAGTCCAGATCTTGGATTGGTTGGGGAGGGAGATGTACCGGGTCACAAATCGGTTCTGGAGGCCTGGAAGACAAAGGAAAGGGGATAGAAAGGACAGATGAATGCTCAGCACCCAGGAGCATATAACTCACAAGCCATAAATACAAAAAAGTCTGGATTTTCCATATCAAAGGCTTCCAAAAAGAATTCTACTATCCAGTGGATAATAAGAGAGATGAAACATTTAGTCTAACTGTGGTATTAATTAGAAAGAAGTCTTTGATTATTTAGTAGCAATTGTTCATGTTTAAGTAATTATTCACATTCCATTACAGATACAGTTCCAAAGAAATCATGGTAAGCAGGTATCACCTTTTGCCAGCATGCCTACTCTCTTACAGAATAGGAATGCCTGTTCTAAGAAGGTGTGACAAGTAAGTTTTGTTATTGTTATTTGCTGTCAACTTTGACCTACAGAGATTCAATGAACGAGAGACATCCAGGATGTCTCGGGTCACATACAATTTTGCTATGGTGTCTTGCAATTTCAGGACGACTTCTCTGATTGAATCAATCCACCTGTAGGATGATCTTCCTCTTTTCCTACTTCCTTCTATGATTATTTATTATCTTTATTATCTTTTCCAGTGAGACATGCTGTCTTATGATCTGTCCAAAGTACAACTGCTTCAGTTTAGTCATCTTCACTTGCAGTGAATGTTCAGGCCTGACTTGCTCTAAAATCCATGTCATTTGTCTTTTTAGCAGTCGACGGTATCCATAAAAACCTTTTCCAGCACCACATTTCAAAGGAGTTGATTTTTTTTTCTTGACATCTTTCACAATCATACATAGAAATATTATGGCCTGGATGATTCTGACTTTGGTATGTCAGAGTTAGAATCAAAGTCATATGGTATAATGATATGTCTCTACACTTCAGGATCGTATCCAGTTCCTTTATGGCTGCCTTTCCAAATCAGTCTTCTGACATCTTGGCTATAGACTCCATCCTGTTTAATGATCTAAGGTCGAGGAAATCTTTATTTCAATGTCTTCGTTACCCGCCTTAAAATTTTGTACATCATCTGTGGTCATTATTTTTCCCTTCTTAATAGTCAACTGTAATCTTACTTTTACACTTTCTTCCTTAATTTACATCAGTGTTACTCCAAATTTTTGCTGTTTTCTCAAGTAATATGGTGTCATCTGCATATCTTAAATTGCTGAAGTTCCTTCCTGAATTTTCATAGAGGCAGTACATACTGCCCTGAAAAGGCACCCTCCCGACACCTGTTTTTCCACCAGAGGGAAGCCGGAGCGGCCAAACCACTTCCTGATGGCAGAAAAAGAACCCGCAAAATGCAGGTTCTTTTAAAGCCATAGAGGCGCCCAGCAACCGTGTAATAAGTGCGCCACTGGCACTGCGCAGCACTGTGTGGATGCCACATGGGGCCTACATAATGATGGTGGCGCCCATGTAGACAGGGCTCCGCCTTCTTGACGTGTTCATCACGTGCTAGGATTGCAGGGCGTGTATATACTCTGCCCCCAGGCAACCCCAGCTCCTGATGACGGTGCCACAAAGGGCTGGTCTGTACCGGCCCATACTTTCTTCTTCTGAGTCTAAACTGCCTTTCCTTATGATGTGTTCAGCACAAAAATTAAACAGATAGAGTGATAATATGCAGTCTTCTCTGACCCCTTTGACAATGGGAAAAAGTGGTTGCACCTCCTAAAAACAAGCAGTGCTTCCTTTCCACTCCAATCTGCACATTTATTTTATTTATATTCTGATTTTCCACCAGAGCTGGGATTCCAAGCAGCTTACAGAAATTAAAGCAGATACTGATAGAAATAAATAATCAGTTATTGTTAAAATGCAATTCAACTATCTACAAAATTATATATATACATCATCTGTAGAAAGAGTCCTTTCTGCATTTCTCAGGAAAATCTTTCACATGCTGAACTGCGTTCCAACAGCAGCTCTACGTCTTGAGGCCGGGTGCCCATCAGTGGAATGCCTTGCGCAGAAATGGACCTTAGGCTATTTCCTGAAACTTATTTTTGCAGGCCCTGAGTCTGGATACACGTACTTAATTTACAGAGACACATATATCACCGATCTGATTAAATCGGTGACAGAAAAATTCCAGAAACTGGGTCTCCCACACAACTTTTTAGGTACTCTTGACAGGCCTAAAGCAAAACAGATTCTTATACAGCGCATTAAAGATATTGATATGCAATACTCAACATCTTTCGGATGCTCTACCTGCTCCCCAAAGGGTTTGGGATTGTGCTTCAACCCAAAGGGGGCAAAACATTTGGAAAATCTAACAAACCCCAAATATAGGTTGGCATTCAGCAAAGGCCGGTTTAATGTAATTCCTTCAGCTATGCTAGAGGGACGTTTCTATCAAATTGAATATAAGATAGAATCTGTGTGGAGAGTGCCAACCAGAATCCATATCTCACATTCTTCTTTATTGTATATTTTATAAAGATGACAGACTACAAATAATCACCTCTTTATTAAATAGATATTCAGGCAGAACCCCTGAATGGTACATGAAGTTTTTACTGGCAGATAAGGACAAAAAGATCACAGAGGAAGTTGCAAAGTTTATTTTCTCTGCTATCAGAATTCGTAAAGCTATGTGTTATAAAGGAGAGTAGTGATGCTCTCTCCCAGCTTAAACACTTATGGAAAATTGAGGTGGGTTATGGGCTGGATAATGAAGTGGTGAGTCTGTTAACAAAACCCTCGTCACAATCTATTTTACATGCTTGTTTTTATGCTGTGCATGTATTACTCTTATTGTTACTTTGTTGGTAATCATAGAAAATTTGCTGTTTGTTTCTTTTAAAACTGCCTAAGGTTTGTTAACTGAAATAAAGGCTACTACTACTACTATATAATTTAAAACAGATCCATTAAATATTTAAGAAATAAGAAGAAGTACAATACATTATTAAAAGTCATTTCTTTCATATGGTAATAGAAAGGCAACTAGGAAAGAACCAGTCTTGCCTCCCTAGGGAGAGATTTCCAGTTCCAGGGTGCTGCGACCAAGAAGGCAAATTTTACCAACCCACAAATCACATTGGGGGTTCTTGTAGTCCTGAAGAATAATTGTTCCAAGCACACAAACACACATACACACAGTTGTTGTGCAACCATGGGACTTTCTTCCTCCAGTTTCTATCGGGAGTCTTGTTAATCTCTCTTGAGAAAGAGGGACGAGATCAACACAACCCGCCTCCCTGTGATACTCACACTGCAAGATCCGAGCTTCTACATTCTTGAGGTGCGACATGGAGGTGGGACGCCAGGCGGGCAGCCAGCCCCCGAGCCAACCGTGGGACCTGTGGAAAGGATGAGAGATAGCTGAAGTGAGGACAGGCTACATGAAGAATGGCAAGGAGTACCATGAAAGAAAATGAAAGAAGAAAAACAAAACATGAAAGTAGTCAGCACTAGGAAGGTATATTCAGACTCAAGCTTTGTGAACTCTAGGATGTATGGAGGCTGCCAGGACTTGAGAGACCAGAGGAACAGTACTGAACAGTTAATATCTAGGGTCACCAGATCTCAGAGCCTGGTCCTGTGTCTTTAACTTTCATGGGTATAAAATCATACCTGACGGGAGACAATTTGTTCAAAGAAGTTTTGTCATTGCCCTCCTCTGCAGCTGAGAGATTGTGACTTGCTCAAAATCACCCAGAGGGATTAGACACCTGGTCTCCAGTGTCATAGTCTAGTACTAAGACCATCACACCACACTGGCTCTCGTTATTAATTATAACATTTTATTGTACCTTTTCACCAAATAATGGGATTCAAGACGGCTTATACAGCGCTCGCTTGGTAGCTAATGGGGTTTGGTTCCAGGTCCCCCCATGGATGCCAAAACTCATGGATGCTCAAACCCCATTAAATACAGTGGCATAATAAAATGGTGTCCCTTAAATAAAATGGAAAAATCAAGGTTTGCTTTGTGAAATTTATATATTTTTAAAATACTTTCAAGCCATGTAATAAAAAAATTCCGTGGATATGGTGGGCTGACTGTAGCTTATTAAAAACAGAACACATTAAAAACAAGAGCTAAAACATATGCATATAAAAATTAATTAAAGATAAGCTGTAAAGTTAATGTTCTACAGAAAGATATGATCTTTCTGTGTGCTTGAATTGTACGTCAGCAAATGTGGTTAGTCTGAAACATAGAATCACAGAACTGGAAGAGATCACAAGGGCCATTTAATGACGTCACCAGGGATTGTCCCGAAATCTCATATTTTGGCTGGGAAACCTCACTTGCCGGGATGATCCTGAACTGGAAACCCTGTAAATATTTCAGCTTTGCCTGGGGATCACAGTCTACGTAGTTCAACAGCAGCAAGGTCACTGTAGCAGGGAGAGATGGCAAATGTATTTCACTGCAGGCTGGGTCTCACGTTGTGCAACTTTTTGCAACCACACAGAGAGCAAACTGCCTAAAGGGGACTCACAGAGCAATGATCATGCCGCCAGCTTTTTCGGCAACAGGAAGCAACTGTCCTTCCTCAAAGCAACACCAAACGCAACGCAAGCAACCTGTGCATGAAAACCTTAAGTCACACTGACTCATGAGAACGCTCCAGGGCTGACCTCAGTAGAACTTCGTTCTGGGTAAACATGCTGAGGAGTGTACATAAAGGGTGTGCTTTGATACACATTGACTTGGGAGGAGTAAGTCCCATTAAGGAAGGGATCACAATCTCTACCCTGGGTAGGACACAACAACCACCACCACCCACAGTTCCACGAACCCACCATCCAATTTTCCATAGGCAATTACGCACTAATTCCATTTAGAATACTTCGCTAGTAGCAAGGAAAAATCAATTAAAAATAATCCAATAATGATTGTTGGAGTTGTGGATAGAAAGGTTCTTCCAATCCCTCACAGTATAAAAAGATCACTGCTGGAATGTTATGTATGAAAGCATGAAAGAGAAGGAGACCTCCAAAGCATCTAGCTACAAAGTGCAGTTACTTCATTTTTGCAATAACCAAGGCTAAATTGTATTATGACTGTAGCTGAATGAGGAATATCTACATAGCTTCAGTGTGTGGTATAAAGTGGGAACCTTCAGTTGGAGGGAGTTGCTCTCATTAAATCAACGGAGAAGTAATATGACAGGTCATCCAGTGACTTCAATACTGAATCCAGGTTATATTAGTCCTAGTCCAACACTTTAATTGACATATATCAAGAAATCTCCTGATACTGAAGCCTGTGGTGGGTCTAAAAATCTGCCAGCATCTAGTTTGGAGCATTCATTGCGTTTCAAGCCCTCTTCCACAGCTTGAGGACGAGAAACTTAGTTGTTAAGAAAACGTCAGCCAGTGGACCTCACAGCAGTATGGAAATTTGAATTTGATCTCAGCACGACACTGAGACCTACTACAAAAAACCCACGAGGCTGATCAAGAGGTTGACTGCAAGGATGGAGAAGATATGGCCTTTTATTTAATAATACATTTTATTTCTAGCCTGCCCCTCTGAACGAGCAATCGGGACGGGGTACAAAAGAGAATAACAATTAACAAAGCAAAAATACAAAGCAGTTATAGCAACAACAAAAATACATAGTAATTATATCAAAACAAGTAAAAAGAAAATCTCCATTCTCAACCCCCATCCCAATCCCAAAACAATGTGAACTATACACAATCTAAAAAGAAAAGAAAAAAAGTGGCGGGGGGGGGGGAGAGACAAGACTCCTCCTTGAGTCCAGGAGGACTTATGTTGCTGGATTGGAACTCCCAATGTCCCTGGCCACTGCCTACGCTCCATGGAACTGCTGGGATCTGCAGTTTGACACTGGCTGGGAAGCTACACATTCCCTACTCACTCTGATTGCAGATAATGAATGCAACATACTTTGAACTCTCTGAAAAGGTATACAAATTGTAAGCGGTATTATTTTTGCATATCAAAGTCCTCAAAATGATATCTGTGACAATCAGTCCTGCGGTTTTTAATGTCCCTTAGTTTTCTCTCTGTTCCAGCAATTATTAGTGGCATAATAATAATAAAAATAATAATGATAATAATAATAATAATAATAATAATAATAATAATAATATGCAACAGCAGCTGTTTCACCATTAGAACGTGGAAAAGTCAGTTTGAGGCTGCAACTGCTGCAATGAGTTTTGCCAGTGGCTTAATTTTCTTGAAGATTCAGGGAGCTGGGAGTCCAAAAAGTAACTTTTCCATATCCCACCTCACCCTCAAGTAAGGCTGCCAGACTGAAAACTGGAAAGGGTGCCTGTACCTTTAATGGCTGTGTAATAAAGATAATTTCTGCAGGTGTGGCTTTTAACTTCAACCAGGTAATGAGCAACACCTGCAGAATTTCTACACACCCATTAATCTGCAGCTGTCAAGTTGGCAATTTTACCCCCAGGTTGTATTTGCAAGCTTTCCCATCAAACCCTGCCTTTGAGCTTCATCTTAAGAGTGCATTTGCACTGTAGAAATAATGCAGTTTGACAACACTGCACAGTCAACCCTCCATATCCACAGATTTGTTATCCATGGAATCAAGTGTTCACGGTTTGAAAATATTTAAAATATATATAAATTCCACAAAGGAAATCTTGATTTTGCCATTTTGTGTAAGGGACATCATTTTGTCATGCCATTGTATTTAATGGGGCTTGATCATCCATGGATTTTGGTATCCACAGAGGGTCCTGTAACCAAACCCCAGCGGATACCAAGGACCCACTGTACCTGCATCCTATAGGGTCCTGAAATTTGTAGTTTTGCAATGATTTTAACTCTCTCTGCCAAAGAGTGCTGGTGCCTTGCAAAACTACAAATCCCTGGAGCCTGGATCTATGGCAGTTCAAGTGATTTCAAACAGCATTATCTCTACAGTGCAGATGATAAAATTGTTCATTTACCACTGCAAAGCTTTGGCCAGGACGTTCTGGCTTGTCACAAGTGCCAGGGCACTTCTCTTTAGGCGCTTCTCTGTCTCTGGACATTGGCAACAGCTACAATGGACAGATTTCAAAGCAAGGACAAGGGCTGCTTTCCAGTGACAAAGAACTCTTGGAAGAACAAGGCTGCACTGTAATAAATCTGTGACAGGGCAGACAGAGCGATTTCCCTGAGTCATCCTGAGTCAAGCCTCCAGTTCTGCTGATTCGTCCCCAACTCTCAGCCCATCCATTGCAGTGACTCAGAGTCCATCCACATGGCAAAAATAACCCTGTTCGATGCTAACTGCAATGGCTCAATGCTATAAAATTCTGGGACTGATAGTTGGTTGTGGCACCAGAGTAAAGCTGAAGCTCTTCCAACCCAAAGTTTCAATGATGGTATATGTAATAAAAAAAATCATTAATAAATGTGCAAGGACCTCTAAGCCTATGCAGAGTATTTCCCTTTCGCCAAGGAAAAGGCCTAGCTCTCCCAAACAAGGAGAAGGGCAAGAATCTGCCTCCATTTCAGACTTGGACCCTGCCACCTAGCATTTCAAAGCGGGCCATATTATCAACCCTGGCACGCAAGATACAGGGCTGAGTTCTTGGAGATCTGTCATTCATCAGGTCACCATATGTTGAAGTCAACTTGAAGGCAAACACAACAACAACAACATCCTTTAACCAAAGATCTCTCAAGGATTGGAATCCGCGCCAACTAAGCAGAGAGTCACATTCCTGCCCAAGAGTACAAAATTAATATTTGTTGTTGCTGCTGTTGTGTGCCTTCAAATTATGTTTTATTTATGACGATCAATAAAAAAATAACAATTCTTGGCAACTTCTTCAGGGGGGTTTGCCACTGTTGCCATCCTCTGAGACTGAGAGAGTGTGACTCGCCAATAGCCATCCAGTGGGTTTTAAGCAGAGATTCAAACCCTGGTCTCCCAGAGTCACAGTGCAACACTCAAACCACGAACCCATGGTGTTATTCCATGATGAAAAGTCACTCTGTTCATGTGCAGGACACATTGAACACTTTGTTTGTTGCCAAAAATAATAGCAACAAGAACAGGGCGGAGTGTGCCTCAATTCTGCTGAGGAAGCGAACGCTTGGGCCATAATTTCTTCTTTCGTATGATTCCCGGCATCCCTTCCTGGAATTAAATTATCCATTTAAACTCGCCTCTCCCCATTCCTTTTCCTTGCCACATTTGAGACTCTTTTCTTTCCCTTTTTCTCTGGTCTCCCCACCCAATTTTAATCTTTTATCTCCTTTTCTGGACTGCACCCCACTCCACCCACCAGACTTGGTGCTTCCTGGCACTCCCTACTTTTCAGAGCCAGATTTAACCCACGCCTTGTTTGGATGTCGATCCACTTTTTCCCCATCTTTCCCTTCCCCGAATGGAGTTGTTTACAGACAAAATCCAAGGCGTTTCACGGACACGCATCCTTGCTAAAATTCATTGCAGTCCCAACATGGATCCCTGCCTGTGATCCTGAACTGGAATGATTCAGTTGTAAGAAAAATATATTAGAAAGACCCAGATCCAACGCATTGTACAGTCACATCTCCTAACTAAAAATCAACCATGAATCTTTGTTCTATGCCGAACTCCCAGGATCTAGCTACAACTAAAATTATAATAACCCAAGCACAGAAAGTGAGGAGAAAGAACATTTTTCACATCCACCTGTAGGAGCAACTCAGGCCATAACTCTCTACAGCTACAGGTTGAGCTTCCCTTTCCCAGAACTCCATAAACCCTGGCTTCCAGGCTTCTTAGGTCCAAAACACACTACAGAAATAATCCAGTTTGAGACCGCTATAACTGCCCTGGCTCAATGCTAGGGAGGTCTGGGAACTGCTTGGAGTTCATGGGTGTATATTTATTAGAACCAAATATATATTTCAACGCTGGATGTGTATCTGTTACAAACAAATATATATATAGTTCACTCCTGGATGTATATCTATTTTGTTCCTGGAGTCCAGACATATATCTGCCTTGATTACCTTGGGAAAAGGTGGAATATAAATATATTATTATTATTATTATTATTATTATTATATTTGTTAGAACCAATCTATAAAAATTTTTATAGATTGTTTCTAATAGATATACTGTATATCCTTTGGGAGCAAAAACTAAGGTAAAACACTGTCTTGTTTTCGGGGAAACAAGGTATCTGTTAGAACCAATCTATATAAATTTTGCTCTTGGATCCATATCTCTTAGAACCAATCTCTCTCTATATATATATATATAGATTTATACATTACCAATCTACATAAAAGATGCTCCTGGATCTCTATCAATTAGGACTATTTATATATATATATATATATATATATACATATACATATATGTATTTCAGTCCTGGATCTAGATCCGTTAGAACCAATCTATATAAACGTTGCTCTTGGATCCATATCTCTTAGAACCAATGTCTCTCTCTCTATATATATATATCTATATAGATATATAGATATGCATATTACACTCCTGAATGTATATCTAATACAACAAATCTATATAAAATGTACTCCTACAGTATATATATTTCCTTCCTGGCTGTCTCTCTATTAGACCCAATCCCTATCAATGCTGCTCCTGGGTCTGTATCTATTAGGACCATATACATATATGTGTATATATATACACACACAAATATTTCCCTCCTGGATGTCTATCTATTAGAACCATATATATATATATATATATATATGTTTCACTCCTGGATTTTTATCTATTAGGACTATATATTTCCCTCTTGACTGTCTATTAGACCCAATCCCTATCAATGCTGCTCCTGGGTCTCTTATCTATTAGGACTACTGTATATACATATACATATATATATATATATGTATGTATTTCCCTCCTGGCTGTCTCTCTATTAGACCCAATCCCTATCAATGCTGCTCCTGGGTCTGTATCTATTAGGACCATATACATATATGTGTATATATATACACGCACAAATATTTCCCTCCTGGCTGTCTATCTATTAGAACCATATATATATATATATATATATATATGTTTCACTCCT
Organism: Urosaurus nigricauda; assembly: GCA_034509955.1. NCBI lineage: Eukaryota > Metazoa > Chordata > Lepidosauria > Squamata > Phrynosomatidae > Urosaurus > Urosaurus nigricauda. The sequence goes on from JAOEGL010000006.1 coordinate 6,338,186, forward strand.
GGATTTTTATCTATTAGGACTATATATTTCCCTCTTGACTGTCTATTAGACCCAATCCCTATCAATGCTGCTCCTGGGTCTCTTATCTATTAGGACTATATACATATACATATATATATATATATATGTATTTCCCTCCTGGCTGTCTCTCTATTAGACCCAATCCCTATCAATGCTGCTCCTGGGTCTCTATCTACTCACGCGGGCTCCTCCAGGTCTTCCTGCTCCATGACTCCCCAGGAACGAAGAAGAAGAAGGAAGAAGAAGAGCAACTACATAATAATGATCCCACCACCAGCTGATTCGGAAGGCGTGGCCTAAGCAGGGGGAGTGGGCGGAGTTAGAACGTGGGGGCGGGGCCTAGCGGGCGGGGCAGGGGCGGGGCTGGCATTTTATGAATGGCGGGGGTGGGCGGGGCCAAGAGGGAAAGGCCGGTTGTGTAACCTTCCTGCGGGGTTATTCAATGCCTAGTTATGTAAGGGAAGGGAAGGGGCGGGAGGGAGGAGGAGGAGGAGGAGCCTCCGAAAGGGTCTGGATGATTGACGGGATGATTGATGGGACCGGATCCAGGGAGGAAAAGGACTGAGCCCTCCTGCTGCGCCTTCTTCTTCTTTCCTCCCTGAGGTGGGCGGAGCATCACAAAGAGGGGAGGAGCCTGGCTGGGGATGATTGATGGATGGCTGCCCAGGGAAGCTAGAGCTACACTGCTTTCAACTCTTTTTTTTTTCTGGCTCAGGGCTATGGAATTCTGGGAGTTGGAGTCTGTTGTGGGGCCCAGAGCTCAAGGTTTAGCTCTTTTCTGGCTCAAGGCTATGGAATTCTGGGAGTTGGAGTTTGTTGTGGGGCCCAGAACTCAAGGCCTGACTCTTTTTCTGGCTCAGGGCTATGGAATTCTGGGAGTTGGAGTTTGGACCCCACAACAGACTCCAACTCCCAGAATTCCATAGCCTTGAGCCAGAAAACGAGTTAAAGGCAGTGCCAAAAGAGTTTTAAGGTTTCCTAGGGCTGCATCCACACCCGCTTTGGCACCGCTTTAACTCTTCTCTGGCTCAAGGCTATGGGATTCTGGGAGTTGTAGTTTCAGTTCCAAACACACACACACTGCAGAAATAACCCAGTTTTAATTTGAGACCCTTTTCACTGCTAGGGAATTCTGGGAGCTGTACTTTTGTAATACGTCTAGCCCTTCTCTGTCAAGAAGACAGCTCTGGGGCCACAGCAAACTACAAATCCCAGGATTCCCTAAGCACTGAGCCAGAGCAAGTTAAAGCACTTTAACTGTCTGGGTTTTATGCAATGGAATTCTGGTCTGGTTCCGCAACTATAAATCCCAGGATTACACAGCCATGGAGCCATGGGAGTTAAACTGGATTTGTTTCCACAGCCCTTAGTCTACAAAAGCTGATTCCACAACTTCTTGCACACCTCTGATACAGAATGAATACACTCTGACACCCCTTTAACTGTCAAGGCTCCATCCTGTGGAATCCTAAGTCTAATAATGATAATATTAATAACAATAGCTCATAAATCTATTGGTAGCCCTGGTTAAATATCTGAAGGGATGTCATATCGAGGAGGGAACAAGCTTGTTTTCTGCTGCTCCAGAGAATAAGATAAAGGAGCAATGAATTAAAGCTAGAGGAAAAGAGATTCCAGCTCAACATTAGGAGGAACTTCCTGACAGTAAGGGCTGTTCGACGGTGGAATGCACTCTTTCCTCGGAAAGTGATGGAGTCTCCTTCTTTGGAGGTCTTTAAACTGAGGCTGGATGGCCATCTGTCAATGGGGATGCTTTGAGGGAGAGTTCCTGCATGGCAGGGGGTTGGACTAGATGGCCCTTTGGGTCTCTTCCAAGTCCAGCATCCTACAAATCCCAGAATTCCATAGCATTTAGCCAAGGCAGTGAAAGCAATGTCAAGACGCTTCATTCCTTCAGTGCGGATGCAGCCTCTGAGAAGATTATATCGCACTCCACTCTTAAAAGCATTGCTATTCCACTTTAACTGAAAGTTAAAGACAGTGATGTGAATAATAGGTTAAAGACAACACTTTAAATCATTACATTATGGAGTTAAATCATTACATTACAGAGTTAAATCGGTGCCAAACCGGGTTATTTCTCCAGTGTGGATGCGGCCCTCATCTGTCTCAAAGGGGCTACAAGGTCCCTTTGCATACTAGTCCCAGACTAACAGGCCTATGTCTCCGGATTCTGGCCCCAAAGGTAGAATCTTTAGCTTCCGAGACACAACTTTGCTTGTGGGTTGCGCACGTGTGTGTGTTTCACATGCATTTATTTATTGCACGTCCTTCCGTACGAGACTTTCCAGGCGTCTTCCAAACAATGCAGCCATGCGTGGCACTTCTCCCTTCACATTCGCTAGGGTTAGGAGCACAAGAAAAAGGGAAAAACCATATATAATAAAAAAGACTATGTTTTTACCTGAGAGGACACCTCTCTAGGAATCTCTAGGTCCCCCAGTGCGACTCTGTGGTCAACGTTTGTCAGACACTGACCATAGCGTTGCGCTGGAGGCGCGACAAAGGCATAGTAGAGTATCCTCTCTAGGAATAATCTCTAGGTCTTTCAGTGCAACTTTTAGTTAAAGCTGACCATAGAGTTGTGCTGGAGGACCTAGATGTTCCTAGAGAGAACATATTGATCAAACCCGTGAATAATCAAATCCACAAACTTCAAAGCTGCAAATGTGGAGGGATGAGTGTATAAGCAAGCGTCCGCACTACTTCTCCAGGGTGACCAGGCGTCCTCCTTTTCCAGGACGTGTCCTCCATTTCAGCCTTCTGTACCAAGAAGTCTTCCAAAACGTCCTCCATTTTGAGCAGGGCATAGCGGATCACCTTTCTATGGGTGTTTTTAGCTCGTATTTTGTAACCCACAATGTTGTTGTTTTTTTCTCATCCTCCTTTCCAGTTAAGACAACTGGTCACTCTGTGCTTCTCGCCTTTCCAGTTATTTTATTTATTTCAAGCTGGTTAGTAAGGGAGTGTTTCTGAGCATGTGCAGAGGGCTCCTCCCATCCTTTCATGCATTGCTTTTTTAAATAATAATAAAAAAAGATTACTGTTTATTTTAAGGGATTGAAAGGAAGGCGGTATATATTTTATTTATTTTAATTTATATTTATTATATAATAATTTAATAAATATATATATATAAATTTATTTCCATTTATAATTTAATTTATATATTAATTTATTTTTATACTTTTATTTATTTATATTTTAATATAAAATTTATTTTATTTATATTTTTATTTATATTTTAATTTATATATGTGTGTAATTTATTTTATTTATATTTTATTTATATTTTAATTTATATAGATAATATATATAATTTATATATTATATATATTTAATTTATTTTTATTTATACTTCTATTTAATTATATTTTAATGTATATATATTTTTTAAATTTATTTTTAGGCCGCCTTTCTCTCAGAAAGGGACCCAAGGCGGCTTACAAAATAAACCATATATATATATATATATAATGCAATTTTAAAAAGTTTTAAAACAATTAAAAACATCGGGGTGAAAAAAGCAGTATTAAAATGGCACGCGTTAAAAAGCAAAAAACAAACAATGTCTTCGCTTCTGTTTACCTGCTGACAGCTGGAAGAAAAGTTCTCACTGCGCATGCGCACTTATTTCTCTTTTATCCACGCTCAATTTCTTGATCCGAACAACGCGCATGCGCACTGACTCCTCCCCTCCTCCGACAAGAAACCTAGACAGCGAAAGCCCTGAACAGTACAGCGAGCATTTCATTGCGCATGCGCAGAAAAACCCGAGGGCTAACCCTCTTACGTAGGTAAATACATGACTGTACTACGCATGCGTAATAGACAACGCGTCGTTCCCAATTCATCTACGTCGCCGCTCTGTGGCTATTTCTGCGCATGCGCCTGAGAGGGCCAGGGCTAAAAATGTCCGCGGAGGGAGCAACGGCGGCTACCGCGCATGCGCACTCAGCGGTCTTTTCTCCCACGCATGCGCAGTGCTGAGAATGACCCGGAAACGGTGTTCTTCAGCTTCCGGCGGCCACTCATTCCGTCAGAGCAGGTCGAAGCGAAAGCGAGAAGGAGGAGCAGCAGAGGGTTCGTCGTCCGCCGCCGTGAATATGTCCGGCTCGGCTTCTGGCTCGTCCGGCTCCGGAGGAGGAGGAGCGGGGAGCTCGGTGGGCTCCGTGGTGAGGCGGTTCTTAGCCGAGTACAGCAGCGGGACGCCGAGCCGGTTGAAAGTGCTGGACGCCTATTTGCTCTACGTGATGCTGACGGGGGCGCTGCAGTTCGGATACTGCCTCGGCGTCGGCACCTTCCCCTTCAACTCCTTCCTCTCGGGATTCATCTCCGCTGTGGGGAGCTTCATCCTGGGCGGTGAGGAGGACGGAGACAAATGGGGGCGTGTGGTTTTATTTGGCTCAAGGCTATGGAATTCTGGGAGTTGGAGTTTGTTGTGGGCCCAGAGCGGAGCTCCGCTCCGCTCTGGGCCCACAACAAACTCCAACTCCCAGAATTCCATAGCGACTGACCCAAACAACAAGCTCTGGACCCCACCACAGACATGAATCAACAGTGTGATGCTGCAGCTAAAAAGGCCAATGCGATTATAGACAGCATCAATAGAAGTATAGTTTCCAGAACAAGGGATGTAATAGTGCCACTCTATTCTGCTTTGGTCAGGCCCCACCTGGAATAATGTGTCCAGTTCTGGGCACCACAATTCAAAAAGGATGTGGAGAAACTGGAGCGGGTCCAAAGAAGGGTGACTAAAATGATGAAGGGTCTGGAAACTGTGCCCTATGAGGAAAGACGTAGGGAGCTGGGGATGTTTAGCCTGGAGAAGAGAAGGTTAAGAGGTGATATGATGATAGCCCTGTTCAAATATTTGAAGGGATGTCATATTGAAGAGGGAGCAAGCTTGTTTTCTGCTGCCGCAGAGACTAGAACGCGGAACAATGGATGCAAGCTGCAGGAAAAGAGATTCCACCTCAACATTAGGAGGAACTTCCTGACAGTAAGGGCTGTTCGACAGTGGAACACACTCCCTCGAAGTGTAGTGGAGTCTCCTTCCTTGGAGGTCTTTAAGATGAGGCTGGATGGCCATCTGTTGGGGATGCTTTGATTTGGAGTTCCTGCACGGCAGGGGGGTTGGACTGGATGGCCCTCGTGGTCTCTTCCAACTCTAGGATTCTATGTTTTCTCCAATAATCTGATAACAGTGTTTGCTTCTCCCCTTCTCTTTTCTTAGTTTGCTTGAGGATCCAAATCAACCCACAGAACAAAGCAGAATTCCAGGGAATCTCGCCAGAAAGAGCCTTCGCAGACTTTTTATTCGCTAGCACCATCCTACATTTGGTGGTGATCAATTTTGTGGGCTGATCAAAGAAAGCTTGAGGTATGTGTGCTTTGTTGAGATGAGGAAACGTATTTTGAGGAATGAGGAGGCTTGTTAGAAAAAAGCTGCTGCGGTGGTTCTTTTTTTTCTGTATTAGCTTTTTTTAGGATTTGAGGGCTTAAATCCAAATGCTAGTCTCAATTCATAGGTGACTTGCTTGTTGAAAAATAAGTAGATGTGCTAAGCATACTTTAATTATTATGCTATATGTGTGTCGCCTCTTTTCCAAAATCCTATTATTATTATTATTATTCCTGTTGAACTTCAACATATAGGGAAATCCAGCAAGTAATTTCATCATGCTGAGCAGAAAGAAAGGAAAGAGACTGAAATTGCCATATTATGATTGGCCTTCTCTGGCAGAGTTTTATACACAGTTTCTTGTTGTCATTCAATGCTTGTGTGTGTAGTGTACATTACTAACCTCCTGGTATATCTTGTTTAAGGACTGAACAGTATATGCATTTGGTCTTAGCACAGGTTGGGTTTTCCAACAAACAAGGATTCATTTGTGGTTGAGGTAGAGCCTTGCTGTTAGTTTCTACAATGGTCCCCCGGGTTACGAAATTAATTCGTTCCGGCACCTTTTTCGTAAGCCGAAAATTTCGTAACCCGGGGCCTATTTCCCATAGGAAATAGGTAATCCGTTCTGAGGCCTTCGGCGGGGGCCTCCTGGCTGAGGAAAGGAAGGTCCGATCCGGCGGATCGGGCCTTCTTTTCGTCAGCCTCGGGGGGCTCCTGGCTGGGGAAGGGAAGGTCCGATCCGGCGGATCGGGCCTTCCTTTCATTAGGCGCGGAGGCCCAGCCTGGCTTCCCCAGCCAGGCTGGGCCTCCGCGCCTGAGGCCAAAGGAAGGCCCGATCCGGCGGATCGGGCCTCCGGCAGATCGGACCTTCCTTTCGCGTCAAGCGCGGAGGCCCAGCCTGGCTGGGGAAGCCAGGCTGGGCCTCCGCGCCTAACGAAAGGAAGGCCCGATCCGCCGGATCAGGCCTTCCTTTCGGTAGCCCGTCCCTTGTCCCCCGAAGCCTGGCCTCGGAGGAAAAGGGATGGGAGTCCGTCCCTTGTCCCCCGAAGCCTGGCCTCGGAGGAAAAGGGGTGGGAGTCTGTCCCTTTTCATCCGAAGCCTGGCCTCGGAGGAAAAGGGACGTCCCTTTTTTTCGGATCCCAGGGGATCCTTCGGATCCCGGGGGATAATTTTTGGTCCCGCCGGTTTCGGATCCCGGGGTTTTCTTAACCCTTGGGATTCGTATCCCGGGGTACCACTGTACTTAACATTTCAGTTAGGCTTTTGGGGTGTGTTCTCTCAGATTTACATGGAAATTTAAATGTGCTATAAAGTAAGAGGACATGCTACTTTAAAGGTAAACCTTCTTTTCTCTGTGTTTTTCCCCTTGCAGATTGTGTGCTTATCTTGTTCACTTAAGATTGTTCAGTAGTGACTGGGAGCCTCATCATATGTCACGGATTAACCCTCTGATGGACAAAGGAAGAAAATCTGAAAAGGTCTCCTGAAATACATAGTAATTGCCTTGATTCTCAATAAACCTGTTTTGTTATATTTCTTGTATCTAGCTTCTCAGTGATGTGTGGTGAAGCTGAACTGGTGGGGTTTGGGATGTATTTACATGTTGGGTTGGAAATCCAGGCCAGGGCCCTGGCCCTTTGGATATCCCCAGACAGTCATGTCCCCTGCCCTATGACACCACTTTTTGATGGTTTCCCAGCTTTTATACACGATTGCTGCCTCCATTTTAAAAGGTTAAAATGTCTGTGGAGTTGAAGGCTTTCATGAACGGCATCCATAGTTTTTTGTGGAGCTTTCAGGCTACGTGGCCATGTTCTAGAAGAGTTCCTTTCTGACGTTTCGCCAGCATCTGTGGCTGGCATCATTCTCTGAAGATGCCAGCCACAGATGCTGGCGAAATGTTAGAAAGGAACTCTTCTAGAACATGGCCAAATAGCCCGAAAGCTCCACAAAAAAACTATGTTAAAATGCCTATCCTGAATTCTAGTTACTGTACTAGCATTAAGAGCTGGTATTTTTCATTCTGCCATCATGTCTTTGTCTCCAGCCACTGCTGGAGTACCCTCCCTTGACGAGAAGCTCTCTTAAATTAAATTTCACTCACCAGCTAAAAGAGATTTCCCACCCTTTTTTGTTTGTCCTTCAAAGCCATGAATGTTTTCCTGGCAAATCCCTTGAATGTTGTTCTGGCCAAAATGGAGAACAGAGTTGAATGAGGGTGGATTCTAACATAACTATTGGTATGTATTTCAGTCAAAGTTGTGGGACTTTTTAAAAAAACTTCTACATGCCTCAAACGACTGGACAGCCTAAACGTTGATCTCAACCAGCACTGTTTTCTATCTTTATAGAGCTATTTAACTATCATAGACTATCATGCCTTCCTATGTTGCTTGGTAGTGCTGTCCTTTCTTTCCTTTTACTTGGATGCCATCTGGTGTCATCTTCTGAGAATTGCATAAGCAGGTCACTGTTTTGTTGACTACAAATTTCAAGGAGTGGAATTGTCAGAAGTCTTTAAACTTTGTCAAGAAGGCCAAGAAACAACTTGGTTCACAACTCCACTCACAACTATAGTCCTCCCCTTGGAGTGAAAATCTGAATCCAGCAATTGAGAGACCGCACCTTTACAGGATTTCTTGTTAATAGCAATAGCAAGTACATTTCTATACCATTGTATAAAATCTCTTATACAACTGCATCAAATTGCACATCACACACTGACTCCTAAGCCAGTTTAAACAAGTAGGAGGCCATGTAGCACAGTCTTCACAGTTATATGCTACCTCCAATCGGAGAATAGAGTAGCATTGTAGAATAATACGCATACACGCATAGTAGTTACTGACTTCGTTTCCCCCAAACATGCTAGTTTTCCATAACGAGAAGAAAAGACCATGAGAGCATATAGGTAGTTGATTCCACAAAATAAATATTTGAGGATACTGTCATTGCACTCAAAATATTGTGTGACCCAACTATGCTATTGACTGGCTTTTACAGATTACTTTTCACATTCAGGAGGCTAGTACTTGGTCTGTGTCTAGATAATCAAGGATATGTACAAAAAATATGCTCAAGCTGTACAAAGGGGGTGGTGGAAACTACTTCTCTACATGTTGGATGCTTGTCACCCTAGATGCTGTGGCCAGTGGGTAGGTATAATTTAGATCCAATAGTAGCTGAATCACTACCGATTCCCCGCCTTTCCTTTCCAGCCCTGTTATTCAAAACAGATGAATTATGGCTTTCACTTTAATACTTTTAAGTCTTTACAATGGTCAACATATGCTTGAAAATGTGTGAACTACAATTCGTAAAATCTATAGTTAGAGGGCACTCTTAAAGATTTTTTATTATCAGCTGATACAACTTCATGGTCCTCTATAATTCTTTGCTTTGTCCAGGACTATCAGATCTTTATGATACAAAATAATTGGTGCCAAATGAATGAGTAGACTGGTGTGTGATATAGCTGTCAGTTCTATTTAGCCTTTACAACCTAATGGAGTCTTATCTGGCAATAGGGTAGAAGATATATTCATATTTTTATTGCTGCCAGGGCTAGACCATTAGACAAGTGACTCAAGCAACAGATGCTAAAAGTGGCAGCCCTGTCATCTCGCCCCCAAATACCCTAATGTGATTTTAGCTTTTTGGACTGCGACTCAAAAGGCCAGTGTTCAATTCTCAATTTGGACATGAAACCCACTGGGCAAGGTGGCCTTAGACAAGTCACATGCTCTCAGCTTCAGGTGAAGACAATGGCAAACCTCTTTTGAACAAATCTTGTCAAGAAAACTATGTGATGAGTTCACTCTAGGGTTGCCATACTTCAGAAACGACATGAAGGCACACAACAATGACAAGTTAGGTTCTCTACATAGAAGTAGTGGTAGCCATAATGTCCTTTGCCATTAATATGCCTTGGTCCAACTCTGTACCTGTGGATAACAGAGAAACAGAATCCTAGATTAAAACTAGCCTCAGTCTTGTTCAACAGGGATTTTTCAAAAGGTATAGAGATGGTCTTATCTGTAGAGAAATGTCCAGGGTTTTCCATTGCTGGTGTTTGGTGCCTTCTCAGCAGCAATGAAAGGACAGGAAGAAGGTTCCATGTTTCTTAAAGACTTTTACATCTTTCCCATGGTTATGTGAACTCACCAGATACCCCCCTCCCCCCACTGTCCATAGGCTGCATCATAGACTGGCCTAAGACCTTTTGCTGCCTGAGCAAAGGACAAGATAGCACCCACTCCCCCATTCTACATACAGAAGCTGACGGGGCATTTACTTAAATGCTGGCCGTTGAGTGACTTCCTTCACCACACCTCAAGGGGATAGGGTACACCATGTGCCCCACACATTTCTCCCTTCTAACAAAGAGAAAGGAGCAAGGGGGAGCAGCCATAGAAAGATGCTGCTGTCCTCCCTTCCATCTGACAGCTTATTTTATCATTGTTTATGATTAATAGTAATTTATTAATATTATTACACCAATCAATCTATAAAATCAGTACAAGCTCCAACTGACATATAACCTCGCTAACAATACATAACGTGTTGACACAACATTTTGATCTTTGATGAAAGTGGACAGAATTTGGGGGGGGGGGGTCAGCTGTGACTCTGGTAGCCTAGATTCATTTAAAGAGGTCATAGAAGGCCCCTGTTTGCCCTTATTCACATGCCCAGCTTGCCCACAACTGAGGCAGCCACAGAGTTATTCTTAGGTCTTGCAGGCCTTTGGTAATGATATACTTAGCTATATCCTCTCCTCTACCACCCCGGATGCACCTGACATTCTCTAGCATTTCTGTGGTCCTCCTCTCAACTTAGGGCAGCACCTTCTACCTTGCGGTCTAACGTTCTCCCCACCGCCTTGTCCTTCCACGTGAGCTGCGGCACGTGTCTCCTCTTTCAAACCCTCCATCTCTGTGCAAAACAAACTTGTTTGCCAAAGGAAGCGGTTTCTGCGGGGTGAGCTTCAAACATTGACCCAGATCAGTTTCTGCGCCTGTGATGTCACGGAAGAGAGGTGGTTGGCTGTTTTGACCCATTTAGGGTTGACATATTTTCCACTTCCTGCCTTGCTTATTTCTTCCGGCTTTTACCTAGCTTGGGGACGAGGGTGGAGAAGATATTTTTGAGAGTTAAATGTAAATAAATACATTGTAACTGGTTGAGGGTGGAAAACACCTGTTTGAAGGAGGTTAAAAATAATCTCTTTGTTAAGTTTCTGTAGATGGTGGGTGACTCTTTTACTTTGATCTGGGATGGCTGAACTTCAAAGCTGCTACTCCTCAGTTAGATTTGCACCCCAATATCCTAACCATAGTCCCTTGAAAAAATTTAAGTTCAAGACAGTTCAGTGGGTAAAGGTGTCCTTTCTCTCCACAACTTGCTGTAAACACGATTGTGTGGAAAAAAGCAAATTTAGGACCTGACTCACAAAACTGATAAAAACAAACCAACGGTCCAAAAATAAATATAGTTAAATGTGTATATACATGTATTATATATAGAATTTAAGTGTCAAATTTCAGTAGATTTATATGTACAGCAATCTGTGACACCTAGATAATGAATGCATAATCCTTACAGTTTTGTAGCATTGAAGTTACACTAGATATGAAGATCTATTGGGCATGAATCTTTTTACTGTAGGAAGCTTAATGTCCAGTAGTAAATATAAACCCATAATAGAACAAAAACAAGTTGTGTCTCAACTTGGTTGTCTTCAGTGACCAATATAATCTTGAAGATGGAGTGAAATGTATTTTTTTACCAGATATAAACATATTTATTCAAATCACAAGAAGAGTTAATCTACCTAAACATTAGGAAGAATTAGTTTATTGTAAGAGCTGTTGGACAGTGGAATCAGCAAAAGCTAGTGGACTCTCCTTTTTTGAAGGTCTTTAAAGAAGAGGTTGGATGGTCATCTCTCAAGAACACTTTTGTCATATTTTCCTACATGGCAGGAGATTGGACTAGATTGTCTTTATGGTCTCTGTCAACTCTGTTATTCTATAAACATCTTTTTAATCTCCTAATTCTTCCCACCAGCCAGGCAGGGCCAAACATGTTTGTCTCAACATGTTTGTCTCAAAGTATAGGAGTGTCTGTTACCCTTATGGCTATCGACTTTTAGAATTTGCTATATGTGTAAATAGTAATCTATAATTAAAATTTATATATAAATAACTATACATACACAAACTACTCTCTCTCTCTCTCTCTCTACACACAGAGAGAGAGAGTTGGCCCTCCACATTTGCGGATTTCACTTTTGCGGGTTTGATTATTTGAAAGTTTTATTAATCTAGGAATCTCTAGGTCCTCCAGCGCAACTCTGCCAGAAGTTGACTGTAGAGTTGTGCAGGGGAACCTAGAAGTTCCTAGAGAAAACCTCTCTCTAGGCATTTGTAGGTCTTCCAGCATGATTCTGTGATCAACCTCTGGCAAATGTTGACTATGGAGTTGCACTGGAGGACCTGGAGATTCCTACAGAGTTGCTCTCTTTGGGGAAAATATAATATTTATTTATTTATACCCAGAACAGTGCTTTTTAATTTGCAGTTTTCCACATTGATGGGGGTTCTTCACCCCTAACCCCAGCAAACATGGAGGGATCACTGTATAGTGTTTGTGTGCTTAGTTATTTTCTGTCCCTATAAATTCCATTGAGATCTGTTGGGCTTACCTCTGAGTCAACATGTACACTATTTAACTGAAAGGACAGTAATGGGGGCAGGGGCAGCTTTATCATGAGACAGAGTGTGGCAGGTGCCCTGGGAAGCATGTGTGGTCCAGTGCTGAAGAAGGATCCAGATGCCAGTCTGATCAGCATTTGTCCATGCTGTGGACATAGGGTACCATCTTATCCTTCTTGCCACAAAATGGCTTTGGTATACCTTAAGAAAGAGCCTTGTTGATTCCTCTGCATTTAATTGGTGATTGGGAGAAAAACTAGGTTTCTCCTGATTGTATCTGTTCCTTTCTAAGGTGATCCTACCCAAATTCCCTCTACTAAAAATAAAGAAGTCCTGCCACTGTTTGTGTGTGATGATTTCCCATCTATAAAATGGTGGGCACAGAAGAAATAATTTGTTTAGAAATCTCAGAGACTTTCCATGAGGCAAGCAGGACAAGACAACTTGTGTGTATGTTCCTTTAAGTTGCTGGTTGACTTATACTTGACCTATACTTTTTAGGTGCCAGAAGCTAATGAGTTCATGGATTTCTGCTCCTTTACAATCTACATTTCAGAGTCATGACAATGGAATCACAGGACTGTAGAGTTGGGGAGACTAATCCAACTCACTGCTTGATAAAGAAATTCAGACCTAGAGCATCCTCTGTAAAGAGGTAGCAAGACCTCAAGTCTACAGAATCTGTTTTTCTTCTCTTTTTTGGCTAGATCCCTGAGATCTACCTATTAGAGACAGCTCGGAAGAATGGGTAGCTCTCAGAGATCTAGCCAAAAGAAGAAAAATAGGTTCTGTAGGCTGAGGCCTTACCACCTCTTTACAGACCAATACAAGTGGCATGTTTGCATTTTGGAGCTCTTTGAAGAACAAGAGTGTGGGAACATATGAAATTCCAGAGGTTGACCTTCAACTTCCATCCATCATAGCCACCATAGCAATGGTGAGGGATCATAAAAGCTATCAAACATGTGGAAAGCTATGCTTTTTGCATTCCTGCTCTCACTTGTTACAAAAAAAAATAATAACCCACATATCTCTTTCCCTGCATGGGTTAATTTAATGAGCACAAGTTCCACCCTTAGTATAACAGTCTTCAGGTTGATCCAGATTTGTTTAATATTTGGTACAAATCCACTGGAATCAATAATAATCAATAATCACTGGAATCTGATAGCTTTTAGAGCTGAAGAGCGGGGAATAAATAAATAAATAAATGCCTTATTAAAATAATGATCCACCTTGGTCATAGTGATTTCCATGTTTCTGCTCTACATATGGCTAAAGGCAGATCCAACCCTTAGGCCATGGTGGCAATTATGTGGCTCTGAATGTTGCACTGCAAGCTCCATCAGCCCTAGACAACATGGCCAATAGTGAGGAATGTTGGAACTTGTAGACCAACAACATCGGGAGGACCACATCCTTTCCAACCCTATTTTAGGCTACAACTGTGTGTATTCATTTAAAAATAAAACCCACTGAACTCAGCAACACCTACCCTGTTTCCCTGAAAATAAGACATAGTAGAGGTTTTGCTGAATTGCTTAATATAAGGCCTCCGCCAAAATTAAAACCTAGCAAAGTTTTTGTGTATATCAGAAATGTTCAATTTTTTTGTTCAACAATAAGAGTGAATTCTTCATGGAAAAAATATGACATCCCCTGAAAATAAGACCTAGCACATCTTTGGGAGCAAAAATTAATATAAGACACTGTCTTATTTTCGGGGAAACACGGTATATGACTAGGTGTTGAAAGGGATATGTCTTTTGTTTATGGACACTGGTGGAAAAGGGGCACATCATAAACTGATGTTCTTGATCATTTGATGTTACGATTTACGTCATTCTTACTGGTTAAATATTCTACTCAGCCCAGATTCTTAGCTATTTTCTGCAAAGTGAAACTATGAAACCTTTTTTCTACTACTACTCAAGTCACTAGGGGCCCTGTGATAGAATGGGGAATCATTTCAGGCAAGCCTCTACATCTTCTTTGGGACCCCTCCAACCACCCATTTCAGTGCTTAGTTCTGACCTCTGGGAATTCCTTATCTTGAAAAATACTTGAAGAAAAATTGTCACAAGTCAAGCTGAGACAAAATGTGATGCAACTCCACAAATTATTTTTATTAGCCACTCACTCAAAACCATAAGGTGGCGAGTTCAAGACCAGCAAAGGGCTGAAGCTCGACTCAGGCTTGCATCCTTCCGAGGTCGCTAAAATGAGTACCCAGATTGTTGGGGGGCAAATAGCTTACAATTGTAAACCGCTTAGACACTCCTTAAGGGTATGAAGCGGTATATAAATGAAGCTGTTTGTTTGTTTGTTTGTTTGTTTATATCTCACCTTTCTCCTGATATAGAGACTCAGTGGTGCAACATTTAAAGGCACTGGCGTGGTCTCAAAGTCCAAAGATGGTGATTTATCTTCATTGCAGAGTAAGCCCAGCTAGTCTACACACCCTTGCAGCATTTTCTCTCCTTTCTCCCACTCTCTTTTTGTGTTGTGTCTTTTTAATAATATATTTAATAATAATAGTATATGTATCCCACCTCTCCCTGTGTTGGATCGATTTTAGCTTGTAAGCCTGAAGGCAGGAGACAATGACAAAAGCAACCAACTGAAGAATATGAATATACACATCTTTTTTAATACTGAGTAAAATACAAGAAGCTTTGGTAGGTAATATTCAAAAGATAGCATGATAAAAGAGAACAAAGGAGGATTCCAATTTGTCAGTACCATCTCCTTTCTTGCTTGGAATTCCTGTGCAATAAGGAGAAATTCAGAAGGTGAAGTTTTCCCTTTCCAGAATAAGATATAGTCTCTGTGGCTGGCATAGAAATGTAGGAATGATGTAGCATAGTTCTCTTCAATCAAGTACTACTGCTGTTATTTATGTTTGTTCCCAGGTGGATGGGTACCTTCTAGGGGTTTCTTCTTTTCAGCATCCTAGATACAGTCACCTTTTTTTTTTCTTTCATTACCAAACTGAGATAAAAAGAAAGATGGGGTTATTATCGCTGTAGAAGAATTAGAAATATTTTATACTGAAAACACTGACAGTTTCAGAAACATTCAGAATCAAAGATATGCAAATAACTCTATTGTGTGTTGACATTCATGTGAAGAATCAGAGATCCCTTTCAGCACGGATGAGGAACACTTCTCCAAAACCACCAACCAGCATCTGATGGCCACAAGGGTGTTGCTGTTTTAGTTTTAAGCATGCAGCATGCATAAAAATGGTGTAGTTGGGAATAATAGTGCAGCTGGGGGAAATACAGTTAGAAAGTTGATAGATGTGCAATGGGGGAGAAGAGAGGAATTCAATTCATGCTGTGCATTGAGGACAGATTGTTGGAATGGACATTTATAACAGTGTGAACATGTGGGAACCCTAGCAAAAGCTTTAGACATTTGTAAGGGTTATTGTGAACCAAAAAGAAAAACCAACATTTGAAAAGCACAATGGTTGACAATACAGGTTGGGTGAGGCAGCAGGAATAGATGGACAGTTTTGTTGTTGAAGTAATTGGCACTGTATAGTACAGTTGGCCAAAACATTTCACAGCAAAAAGTAGATACCATGACCAGAGTATGTTTATTCACCCACCCACCTGCACATTATTTTACCATCTCTTATCTGATGAAGAAGTCTGTGATGCTTCTAAACCTAGTGTGATGTATTTTGGGCCTTTTGTTGGTCTCATAAAGGTATCACTCAGTGATGTAGATTCAAGTCAATTGACTCAGATTCAAGTCAGACTCAAGTTACTCCAGTGACTTGACTTGGACTCAACTTGGCAATAAATGATGCATTTATTTCACTAAAAACTTGTATATTCTTAGCGACCGACTTGCTGGCATCAGTCACTTCGAGCAGCAGGCAAGATCTGCCCCCAGAGTGTGATGTTTCTCAGAGGGAAACAGCAAATGTTTTAGGCAAGGGGCTTGAGGTGGAAAGATCCTTCTAAAGCGTTTTAAAAGTTTTAGAAGTCTTCTCTAATATGTAGCTGGAGTACAGGCTACCAAGTAGACCACAAACCCTGCCTCAAACGCACTGCTTAACACATCTGCTGTTCCTCTCCAAGAAACGCACCTCACCTCCCTTTTTTCTGTTAAAAGTTGGCTCCCAGACTTGAGATTAGACTTGAAAGTATCTTGCAAGGACTTGAGACTTGACTTTAGACCTGAAGGTAGAGACTTAAGACCTGACTTGAAACATGGAGTAAAAGACTTGAATACATCATTGGTATGACATCAGGATGGATTTGGGATTTTGCTGGGTGGGTGGTATGGCCAGCATAGTTACTCCTATGAACCCAACCAGAGTAATTTTAACCCCTCCTTCAGCGAATCAGAAAACTAGGTGTTGTTTACTCCAATCCCCTGCCAATGTAGGAACCCACAGCTAAAGGATCTGTGAGAGATGGCCATCAGAGCTCTGTTAAAAACATATTGTCTCAAGGAGACAACACCGCCTTCTGAAGCAGTTAAACAGTCAGGATGTCCTTCTTAATGTTTAGTTGAAATCCTCTTTCCAGTAGTTTGAAGAATTACTTTACTCCTGACTCTAGCAAATTCAGTTTTCGCTAAGACTTGGCATGGAAGATCACTCCTAAATCCCAGCTCTTATTTCAAGCCTATCCATCTTCAGTGGGAAACGACCTCCTGCCCAAATCACCTCAGTCATACTCATCATTATTTAAGAAGTTTGTCCCTACCCAAGCAGCTCAGTGCTTACCTCATCTGGACCACAGGCGGAAAGTGAGCAGAAGGTTGAAGGCCACACTTTTGAGGAAAACAATTCTCAGTCCCAGCACGGTGAGAGAAAGGAGATTTAGCCTTTCATCTGAATTTTTGGTAAAAGAGAGAAAAGAATAGGAAACTGTCACAGGAGAAAAACTTGCTATGCAAACAAGAACATTTGTTTTATTGCAGATTACTTGGACAAGGTAATTGGAAAGGTTTTGCTGTCATTTTTAACAAGCCCTAATTTCCAAAATTCAGAACTTTACTTTTTAACAGTAATTCATTCCGTGTCATATTACAGCATTTATCAAATAGCCCATTGCCATTATTTTGTAAATAATCATGAAAATAAAAAACTCATCACATTACTTTTTAAGCTGGCCATTATTTTTCCATTACTTTCTGTTCTTTTGAGGCGGGGAAGGAGCTTTAATGACTAAAAGGAAAGTGGCACAAAACTTGACATATTCCCTTTAAAATGCCCTTCAAAAGTAACATTTGAAAATTAATGAAAACTACTGGAATAAAAAACGTATTTTTTTATACTCATTATGTTATTTTTGGCATGTGGGCTCATAACTTTCCTCTCCATAACTCCAAGTTCTGTTCATTTATATTGATGCAGAATGTTAGACTTGGTTGAATGAAGGTGCATGAACTTCCCAATGTTTTCAATTCAAGCTTCAGCACACAATTAAATCCTCACTCGAGAGATGCTCTACCATCTTAAAATGTACTCATAACAACTAACAGTATGTCAGGTGATGGATAGCTATAGGCATGAAGATTTGTATTCCAGTGACAGCATGTGACAGGTCATTCTCTCAAATTTACTGCTTTTTATCCTAGTCTCACATACCTGTTTCAAAAGCCCCATTGTCCCCACTTTCCGCTAAACAGGTTCCAGGATCATCTGGAGAAAGAAGAAAGAGAAGACACGATGATGATGATGGATGACATCAAGACTAAATTCTCATACAGAAATGTTTTCACAACTATTTTTTTCTTTTGTCCCATAATGGCTCCATTAAATGCCGAATGAAACAGATGCCCAAATCATGGGATCTCTGTTAGCAATCATTCTGACATCTGTTTTATTGTTGCTGTGTGCCTTCAAGTCATTTCTGAATTATTATGACCCTATCACAGGTTTTTCAGGGGTTAAGAGTGTATGACTCAACCAAGGTCACCCATTGAGTTTTCATGGCCAAGCAGTGAATTACCCCCAATGTGCAGAGCTGTAGTCCAATGCTCAAAACACTGCACCACATTGGTGTAACAGCAGCAGCGCAGTCCCCCATATTAAATAGCCTGAGATTCCATAAGTGCTTAAGTCGAATACTGACACTAAGTCTGCCTGTTTCAACTATAATGTTGTTCATGATTTGGGAGCCCAGACAACCAGAAGGCAATGGGAGGGAACTCTCAGAAACGGAAAGAGATTAGCTGACAAATAGCAAAGGTCCCTCAGTCTAAGGGGTTATTCATTCTTTTTTTTTTTTGTTAGTGTGACTTTGAGAAAAATCTCACTCACACATTCAGTTTTGTTGTTCACCCTTGTTTTTCTTATCAGAACTGCATCTCTGCAAGTTGTGTTGCTCAAACATGCCAGAACTGCCAATAAAGACAGAGTCAATGATGCAGATGTATTCAAAGCACTTTCAAGTTTTATCCCAGTTTATCCCGAGTTTATTCGCATGGATTATTCACACATCCAACAATGCAAATCTTTTAAGAAAACTCTGGGGGGAAACCCGAGATCAATTATCCCAGGTTAAGTGGGATTTTTGGAAGTTCCCTCTTAAACTTAATCGGATGCATTCAAAATGCATGTGAACAACAAAGATTCCATCCACATTCTACCAGGATTATTTTCATTGTCTGAATAACCCTAAGAGGAAGGCGTGAGGAGCCATGAGTGTTTTATAGGAGAGTGGGGAGGATAGAACCAGTTTTTGGCCTGGGTGCATGCTAATATACTCTTCATCTTTTTACCTGCTTTCTTTGATGCAAATTTTTGTCCCTTTTTGTCTGAAGCAGTACAATGAAAATTGTCATCCTTGTCACCCCAGAGAACGATGCCATAGCTGGCGGTTCCCTTGTCAGCATCCTCTTCCTTGACAACAACCACCGAGCCATTGACCTCCTTCTCCTTCTCCCCTTCCTTGCTCTTTACATTGAGTGGGTTGGGGAAATAGTCAGTGAAGAGGCAGGCAGCTTTGTCTTTCTTTTCTCCAGCAGCAGAAGCATCTGGCTTCAGTTCATAGATGGAAGGAGGAGAATCCTCAAGATCTGCAGAAGAAAAGGAAAGGAAGTTATCCACAGCATCCTGTAGCGAGATAACAGGAACTTATCCACCACATCATGTAGCAATTGATGTTTATACCCGTAACTTACCAATAATATTGGTACCCAGCTTGTACTTGGAGCCATGTATGGATTTTTAGTCGCGGGACAATTATGCTCTTATCAGCATCTCTATCATTTATATCAGCCCTGGTGGCGCAGTGGTTAAATGCCTGTACTGCAGCCACTCACTCAAAACCATAAAGTGGCGAGTTCAAGACCAGCAAAGGGATGAAGCTTGACTCAGGCTTGCATCCTTCCGAGGTCGCTAAAATGAGTACCCAGGTTGTTGGGGGGCAAATAGCTTATAATTGTAAACCGCTTAGACACTCCTTAAGGGTATGAAGTGGTATATAAATGAAGCTGTTTGTTTTGTTTGATTTACCTATCAGTAGTTAAGAGACAAGGCCAGATTCAGGGTCCTTCCACATCACACAGTTATCATACTATGATTCCACATTATCTGTCAGGGTTCCATCATAGGAATCCTGAGATTTACAGTTTGGGGAAGGGATGTTTAGAATTCTTGGCTAGAAAGCTCTAGTGCCTCGCCTCATCAAACTACAGGTTGAGTCTCCCTTACCCAGAATTCAGAAATCTGAAACACTCCCAACATTGTCCACATGGATGGCTGAGAAAGAGAGACCTTTGCTTTCTGATGGGTCAATGTACTCAAACTTCATTTTATGCATAAAACTATTAACAATATTATGTATAAAATTATTTTCAGGCTATGTGTATAAGACAGCCAGTGGGATGTAGTGGTTTGAGTGCTGGGACGATGACTCTGGAGACCCAAGTTTGAATACTGACTCAGCCATGGAAATTTTGACTTTGGTCAAGTCACACTCTCTCAGCCTAACAGCTGTGCACCCTAGGGAGGGTGTAAAAGCTGTGCCCTCCCTAACCCTAAAGGTGGGCTTTTTAGCCCTTAAAATGCCTTAAAGTGCCCATCTAGAATGGGCCTATAAGTCAAAAATGCTTTGAAAGCACACAACAACAACAACAACAACAACAACAAGCAACTATGTATATAAGTTGTATATGAAACTTAAATGAATTGCATGTTTAGACCTGAGTCTCATCTCCAAGATATCTCATTATGTATATGCAAATATTCCAAAATAGAAAATATATATCTGTAATCCAACACACCTCTGGTCCCAAACATTTCAGATAAGGGAGACTCAACCTGCACAAATCCTAGGATTCCATACATGTAGCCTTGGCAATTAAAGTGGAATTATACTGCTGTAATTGTGTTGTGTGAAAGGGCCCTCGGTTTGCTGGGGTGTAGCCACACTACACACTGATGACACCTTCATACCACTTTAACTGTCTTGCTTCGTGGACACTAGTGCTCTGTAGCAGAGAAATCTGAGTGTCTCATGAAAATACAAATCCCAGGACTCTGTTCAGGAAGGAGCTGTAACGGACTGTTATACCTGTAATTGTAGTACACTCCTGGTCTGAGATAGAGTATCAAGTCCAAAGAATGGCTGAGATTATTTTACTTGCCCAAGGAAGGTTTATTCCTTTAAAAAAAAAAATCCTGTACTACACAAAAAAATCTCTTATGAAATCTAAGAAGATATCATAAACATGAGACACTGGAACATATGACTCTGCTTTTGAAAGGAGAAAAATACAAAAACACCATGCCCATCAAAAGTGCCCATTTGGCTCAGTTATCTTCTGAGCTGGGTCCCTACTGTAGAAATAATGCAGTTTGACATCACTTTAACTGCCATAGAGCCATTCTATGGAATCCTGGGATTTGTAGTTTGTTATGGCACCAGAACTCTGACAGAGAAGGCTAAATGTCTCACAAAACTATAGCTCCCAGGATTCGATAGCATGGAACTGCATTATTTCCGCACAGCGGATTAGCCCCAGAGCTGATGGTCCCATTTAACCTCGTTCAGTTTACAATCAAAAGGCACATGAAAATGATAATAAAATACTATAACTGAATTAAAAAAGAAGGGCAAATAATAAAATAAGCAGATGTCTGATGTCAGTTTGTCTGTAGTCTCATTGCCAGGAAGGCACTAGTTACAAATACTAAGTTCCATGTAATTAATTCCTTCTTGCAATATCTAAACAGGTAACCAGTGTATACAGTATTACATGGTAACATAACACGGTGTAACTTTTATGTCTTTTGTGGAGCAATTGGTAAATTTAATCTTAATTTTATAAAGTGTATGGGATGTCATTACTTAGGTTTTGTTTTTGTATTTTACAGATCTGCAACTTCTACCATACTTATTTTTTTTCAAAAGTAACGTTAGTGAGAGGAGAGAGAATGTTGAGATTTACTTTTAAAAGTATAGCTAAAATGGTAAATAATTACTTGGGTCACCTCAGAACTCCAAATGGAACAAATTAGTATTAAAGGGTAATTTTCCAAGTGCAGCACAGTGAGATGCTTTTGCAAAAAGGCTCCAGTTTGCTCCCTTGAGCTCCTGCTCATTGCAACCAAGAGTTTTGTTCTTTTGAAACTGAAAACCCAGTTTCTCAGAAGCAGCCACAAAATTCACACCTCCCTATGTGCTATTGTGCATTGCTGTTTTGCTATGACTGTACAGTATGTTCAAGGCTTCAGCAGTAGCATCACTCCCCACATTTCCTGCTCTGCTCTTCACTGGTTGTGAAAAGAAGCTCATCTATCAAGACACTGAAGTAAAAGAAAACTGCATTATTTTTGTCCCACCGCGACTTACCGGTAAAATCAGGGACTTGCCTACTCTGAGTAAGAGAAGAATCAAACCTTCACTGCCAAGAGATGCTAAATACTGCAGCTGTAAAGTAGTGTTAATGTTAAACAATGCAGCCCTACCCAAACCTATTTAAAAGATGAATTACCACTCCTAGAGGCTGAGCATACATCTATACTGTAGAAATAAAACAGTTTGTCACCACTTTATCTCCCATGGTGCCATCCTACACAATCCTGGGATTTGTAGTTTTGTGAGGCACCAGCCGTCTTGGGTAAAGAAGGCTAAAGATCCTGAAAAGCTACAAATCCCAGGACACCATAGACTGGACCTACAGCACATAAAGTGGTGTCAAACTGCATTATTTCTATAGTGTTGATGCACCCTTAGGCTGCTTCTACACTGCAGAATTAAGGCAGTTTGACATTCCTGCAACTGTCATGGCTCAATGTGTGGGAATTAGATAGGTACTTTTTTAGACAATGTTTCCTGGAATTTCTCATTGGCCTAAGGATTCTGAGAGCTGCAGTCCCCCTAAAACTTTTAGGAAGCCATTAAGATATTATAGTAAGTATTCTGGGGTAAACGCTCTTGAATGAACTATCAAGATTTACAAAAGATTTACTCCTAGCTGAGAAGAAAACTGCTAGAACTGGTTGGTTGCTATGGATCAACACAACAGACTGGGTTTTTGGTCTAACTTTGGGATTGTCCTGGGACTGTCATAAATTGAGGCTATGCTTCAACATTTACTAGCACGCCATGGTTCACAGCAACCCTTTGAGAAAGGTTTGGCTCGTATAGCAAGTATGATGGCTGTGCATGGATTCCTTGGTCCATGGGTGACACCATGAATTATTCCACACTATACCACATTTACTCCAGATGTGATGCACAAAAAAAGAGAAAAAGTAGGGGGGAAATACTAGTACACAATAAAGGAATAAGAAGACAGCTTACTTGGAAACACACAGAGCTTTGTCCCAGTTCCAAAGTTCAAGCGTCTAGCCCCCATTGTGTCCGCACACCAGTATTCACCATTACAAATACTCACCTCCTTCAATTAGCTTTCATAAAAGTGTGACAGAGAGTATATCTACAATGTAGAAATAAGGCAATTTTGACACCATTTTAACTGTCATGGCTCCATCCTACAGAATCCTGGGATTTGTAGTTTTGTCAGGCAGCAGCACTCTCTGGCAAAGAAGGCTAAAAACTTTTTTAAACTAGAAATCTCAGGATTCTATAGGACGTACATTTAAAGTGATGTCAAACTGCATTGTTTTTACACTCTAGATGCAGCCAGGGAAAGGCATTTTTGCATATTTTAAAAAGTATACAAAACTTTAGGGTTGGGATCCCAAACTGTGTACAACCACGCACTTGAGAAAACACATGTATATGGGGATTTTCCCCCTTTCCTATGCAGCATTTTAGATCTGTTAAAGGTTGCTCATGAGCATCTCCCAGTTCTCAAAAGAAATGTGGCTGCTGGAGATGTTGAAAAACATTGATACCTATTCAACTGTGGTGTGGCAGAGCTGTTTCTTTCACACAATGTCTGTTTCCCTCAAATATAAACATTAATATATTTATTAAATATAAAGGATGGAAGCTGGACTTCATCTAAATGGGAACCTATGTCTCATGTTTCCAAAATTCACACAACCAAGAACTACCAGTAATACAATTATATATCCCTAAAAGAAAAATTTGGAAATTTCCATGTATAAGAATTTGCACCGTAAAATACACCACCCTGCATGTGTTGAGGTGATATGATCCAGACACTTGATACAAAATAAAACTCTAGTGGATTGCCTCAAACAATACACACCTTGCCTACCCTACATCACTGGGGTTGTTCACACATGGCAAAGTCACCCAGATAAAATTACAGATGATTGAACTTGTATGCTGAAAATACCATAAGTAAAGCAAGATTAGACTTGGAGGAAGGAGTCTGAAAATTGGAGGAAGGAATGTCCACATTTGAAAATATGCAGGTGACAGCATACTGCCAGCAGAAAATAGCAAAGAGTTGGAAAGATTGTTGAAGAAAGTCAGGGAAGAAAGAGCAAAGGCAGATTTATAGCTGAACATTAAGAAATAAAAAAAGACCACAGATAATTTACATAACTTAGATGATGAAAACATTGGAATAGTTCAAGATTTTCCAGAGTTTGGCTCAATCATCAATCAGAATGGATATTTCAGTCAAGAAATCAGAAGATTGGGGACCCTATCGCATGGGGTTATCACAAAGAATTTTATAAAGTGTATGGGATGTCATTACTTAGGTTTTGTTTTTGTATTTTACAGATCTGCAACTTCTACCATACTTATTTTTTTTCAAAAGTAACGTTAGTGAGAGGAGAGAGAATGTTGAGATTTACTTTTAAAAGTATAGCTAAAATGGTAAATAATTACTTGGGTCACCTCAGAACTCCAAATGGAACAAATTAGTATTAAAGGGTAATTTTCCAAGTGCAGCACAGTGAGATGCTTTTGCAAAAAGGCTCCAGTTTGCTCCCTTGAGCTCCTGCTCATTGCAACCAAGAGTTTTGTTCTTTTGAAACTGAAAACCCAGTTTCTCAGAAGCAGCCACAAAATTCACACCTCCCTATGTGCTATTGTGCATTGCTGTTTTGCTATGACTGTACAGTATGTTCAAGGCTTCAGCAGTAGCATCACTCCCCACATTTCCTGCTCTGCTCTTCACTGGTTGTGAAAAGAAGCTCATCTATCAAGACACTGAAGTAAAAGAAAACTGCATTATTTTTGTCCCACCGCGACTTACCGGTAAAATCAGGGACTTGCCTACTCTGAGTAAGAGAAGAATCAAACCTTCACTGCCAAGAGATGCTAAATACTGCAGCTGTAAAGTAGTGTTAATGTTAAACAATGCAGCCCTACCCAAACCTATTTAAAAGATGAATTACCACTCCTAGAGGCTGAGCATACATCTATACTGTAGAAATAAAACAGTTTGTCACCACTTTATCTCCCATGGTGCCATCCTACACAATCCTGGGATTTGTAGTTTTGTGAGGCACCAGCCGTCTTGGGTAAAGAAGGCTAAAGATCCTGAAAAGCTACAAATCCCAGGACACCATAGACTGGACCTACAGCACATAAAGTGGTGTCAAACTGCATTATTTCTATAGTGTTGATGCACCCTTAGGCTGCTTCTACACTGCAGAATTAAGGCAGTTTGACATTCCTGCAACTGTCATGGCTCAATGTGTGGGAATTAGATAGGTACTTTTTTAGACAATGTTTCCTGGAATTTCTCATTGGCCTAAGGATTCTGAGAGCTGCAGTCCCCCTAAAACTTTTAGGAAGCCATTAAGATATTATAGTAAGTATTCTGGGGTAAACGCTCTTGAATGAACTATCAAGATTTACAAAAGATTTACTCCTAGCTGAGAAGAAAACTGCTAGAACTGGTTGGTTGCTATGGATCAACACAACAGACTGGGTTTTTGGTCTAACTTTGGGATTGTCCTGGGACTGTCATAAATTGAGGCTATGCTTCAACATTTACTAGCACGCCATGGTTCACAGCAACCCTTTGAGAAAGGTTTGGCTCGTATAGCAAGTATGATGGCTGTGCATGGATTCCTTGGTCCATGGGTGACACCATGAATTATTCCACACTATACCACATTTACTCCAGATGTGATGCACAAAAAAAGAGAAAAAGTAGGGGGGAAATACTAGTACACAATAAAGGAATAAGAAGACAGCTTACTTGGAAACACACAGAGCTTTGTCCCAGTTCCAAAGTTCAAGCGTCTAGCCCCCATTGTGTCCGCACACCAGTATTCACCATTACAAATACTCACCTCCTTCAATTAGCTTTCATAAAAGTGTGACAGAGAGTATATCTACAATGTAGAAATAAGGCAATTTTGACACCATTTTAACTGTCATGGCTCCATCCTACAGAATCCTGGGATTTGTAGTTTTGTCAGGCAGCAGCACTCTCTGGCAAAGAAGGCTAAAAACTTTTTTAAACTAGAAATCTCAGGATTCTATAGGACGTACATTTAAAGTGATGTCAAACTGCATTGTTTTTACACTCTAGATGCAGCCAGGGAAAGGCATTTTTGCATATTTTAAAAAGTATACAAAACTTTAGGGTTGGGATCCCAAACTGTGTACAACCACGCACTTGAGAAAACACATGTATATGGGGATTTTCCCCCTTTCCTATGCAGCATTTTAGATCTGTTAAAGGTTGCTCATGAGCATCTCCCAGTTCTCAAAAGAAATGTGGCTGCTGGAGATGTTGAAAAACATTGATACCTATTCAACTGTGGTGTGGCAGAGCTGTTTCTTTCACACAATGTCTGTTTCCCTCAAATATAAACATTAATATATTTATTAAATATAAAGGATGGAAGCTGGACTTCATCTAAATGGGAACCTATGTCTCATGTTTCCAAAATTCACACAACCAAGAACTACCAGTAATACAATTATATATCCCTAAAAGAAAAATTTGGAAATTTCCATGTATAAGAATTTGCACCGTAAAATACACCACCCTGCATGTGTTGAGGTGATATGATCCAGACACTTGATACAAAATAAAACTCTAGTGGATTGCCTCAAACAATACACACCTTGCCTACCCTACATCACTGGGGTTGTTCACACATGGCAAAGTCACCCAGATAAAATTACAGATGATTGAACTTGTATGCTGAAAATACCATAAGTAAAGCAAGATTAGACTTGGAGGAAGGAGTCTGAAAATTGGAGGAAGGAATGTCCACATTTGAAAATATGCAGGTGACAGCATACTGCCAGCAGAAAATAGCAAAGAGTTGGAAAGATTGTTGAAGAAAGTCAGGGAAGAAAGAGCAAAGGCAGATTTATAGCTGAACATTAAGAAATAAAAAAAGACCACAGATAATTTACATAACTTAGATGATGAAAACATTGGAATAGTTCAAGATTTTCCAGAGTTTGGCTCAATCATCAATCAGAATGGATATTTCAGTCAAGAAATCAGAAGATTGGGGACCCTATCGCATGGGGTTATCACAAAGAAATCACTGCCGAATCACTGCCCAGGCCCATCCTGGATGCAGCCCAGGTCCTCTAAGCCACTTCAGCAGCCATTTTTAGAAGTTGGAAGCTTCTAGCTTCTAAAAATGGCCACCAAAGCAGCTTAGAGGATCTGGGCTGCATCGGGGATGGACCCAGGCAGCGATTTCCACTGTGATTTCTATGCAATATACCCGGCTGCCTAAACTGGGGTTTTAACCCTATGTGATACGTATGACTTGGAAGGAATAAAGAAATCAGACAAGATCCTGACATGTAAATATATAATGAGATGTGGTGGCTTAGTAGTTAAGACACCAATTCTGATGACTGGAAGATCAGAAGATTGGCCGTTAGAGGTCCAAGTGCTGCATGATGGGGGGAGCTCCTGTCCCTAGTCCCAACTTCTGCCAGCCTAGCAGTTCGAAAGCATGCAAAAGCAAGTAGATAGATAGGTACTACTTAAGTGGGAAGGTCACAACATTTGGTGCAGTCATGCTGGCCACATGATCACAGAGTTGTCTTTGACAATGCTGCCTCTTTAACTTAGTAATGGAGACGAGCACCATCCCCTACAGTAGGTTACAACTAGACATTCATGTCAAGGGACTACCTTTACCTTTAAAGATATAATCATTGAATACTAAAGTTAGGATTGTTCATGCTATGATTGCAGTTAACAACTCTAAATGTGGATAAATCTTAATCCAGCCTATTTTCTGGTTATTCCACCTTTACCTGCAAACCTGGAGTACAAGATGCCGTTCTTTCAAATGGTTTGTGTAATAGTAATAATTCATACATTTTGACTTACTTGGTTTAACATGTAGCTGGGTGCCCCCTCCAAACAGCAGTTTGGTACCAGCTCCTCCATACCCACACAGTGCCTTAAGGTATGTCAAAAACCCTGGCCTCCTCCATACAGAACTAATGGGGAATATCTGTGTACAAGATCACAGCATTGGAACAGTGAATCTGTTTTAGTCCACATCCCCAAATCAGATCCAGCTCATAGTACGGCTCCTTTAGTATTCCTGCAATGGATTCAACCTGGAGTAGATTTAATGACTCTCTGACATAGAAGTCAACAACCTTTACAAGATTGTAGTTTGTTTGTTATTTTACATTTGTGTTGTTTTTCTGTGTGAGCCTTCTTGAGGAAGGCTATTCCAAAAACATGTTCCAAAAATTTATTTTTGGACTTGGATACAGGAACGAAAGTCTGGGTTTGAGTTTCTCAAAAAGCCTCTCTTGCTCAAAGCATTTTTGAGGGGGCTGGCATCACCAGTCAGGGCTTAGCTGGTGGTGTCTCCTCCACCACAGATTCTTCCCCTCCCTCACAAACAAAGAATTTCTCCGTGAACATGTTAACATTGTGGTAGACAATGGGTTGGACACTGTCTCAAGCCTGCTTAGAATGGATCCATAGAAATGTATGATTTTACTGAGATTAATCTATGTGTAGAAAGCCAGTATTGTGGTGTAGTTTGAGTATTGAACTAAGACTATGGACAGGAAGACAAAGACAACCTCTCTCTGAACAAATCTTGCCAAGAAAGATTTTCTTTGAAGGGAATGCTGTGGATATAGCATATCTTGATTTTAGTAAAGCCGTTGATAAGGTTCCCCATGACACCCTTGCAAACAAGCCTGTAAAATGTGGGCTAGGCAAGGCAACTGTTACATAGATTTGTAATTGGTTGACTGGCCGAACCCAAAGGGTGCGCAACAATGGCTCCTTTTCATCCCGGAGAGAAGTGACCACTGGGGTGCCACAGGGTTCTGTCCTGGGCCCAGTGCTATTCAATATCTTTATTAATGACTTTGATGACAGAATTGGGGACATGCTTATCAAAGCTGCAGATGACACCAAATTAGAAGGTGTAGCTAATACCCCAGAGGACAGGATCAAAATTCAAAAGGACTTGAATGGATTAGAAAACTGAGCCAAAACTAACAAAATGAACTTACACAGGGAGAAATGTAAGATACTGCACAGGGAAGGAAGGAAGGAAGGAAGGAATAGATATAGGATGCGGAACACCTATCTTAACAAGTCTACATATAAAAGGGATCTGGGAGTCCTTGTAGACCACAAGTTGAACATGAGTCAACAGTATGATGCAGCAGTTAAAAAGACCAATGTGATTCTAGGCTGCATCAATAGATGTATAGTCTCATGATCAAGGGACACAATAATGCCACTCTATTCTGCTTTGGTCAGTCTTCACCTGGAATACTGTGTCCAGTTCTGGGCACCACAATTCAAAAAGGATACTGGCAAGCTGGAGCATCCAGAGTCCAGAGGAGGGTGACTAAAATGATGAAAGGTCTGGAAACCATGCCTTATGAGAAGAGACTTAGGGAACTGGATATGTTCAGCCTGGAGAAGAGATGGTTAAGAGGTGATATGATAGCCCTGTTTAAGTATTTGAATTGGTGTCATATTGAGAATGGAGAAAACTTGTTTTCTGCTGCTCCAGAGACTAGAACATAGAGCAATGGATACAAGCTACAGGAAAAGGAGTTCCAGCTCAACCTTAGGAGGAACTTCCTGAGAGTAAGAGCTGTTCAACAGTGGAACACACTCCCTTGGAGAGTGGTGGAGTCTCCTTCTTTGGAAGTCTTTAAACATAGGCTGGATTGCCATCTATTAGGGCTGCTTTGCTTACGAGTTCCTGAAGGGCAGGGGGTTGGACTGGATAGCCCTTGGGGTCTCTTCCAACTCTATGGACTTTATCAGACATCGGAAATTAGAAGTGTGATGTAATGGCAATCCGAATGTAATCATGGGGTTTCATATTATTGCGAATTAAAGTATCTCATGCAATTTCGGGCAAAAGGGAAGTCATTTCGAATGCAATCATGGGTTTTACCTTATTGCGAATTAAAGCATCTCATTCAATGGGGGGTCATTTTTGGGTAATGGGAAGTAATTCTGAACGCATTCTGAATGCAATTGGAATTCACGTAAATTCACTAAACTAGCGAATTCACGTTAATTCGAATTGGCTCCAATTGGCTCCATTTGCAATAAAGAGAAATTCCTCCAGTCTGATAAGATTTTATGATTCTATGAAAGCCATAAATTGGAAATGATTTGAATGCACATAATAACAAACTATGTGTAACCAGACCTAGAGCTAAACCATTATAGAGTCAGTCTAGGCAGTCTAGAAGAGTGGGTTGGTCGACAGACTAGGAAGGAGTTTTAAGTCTGCATGAGGTTTGGTGCTGGCAATTTAGGAAAGCAAGTTATGGGTTGGTGTTGTTGGAAGGACAGGAGACTGAGAGGAGGAGGACTGGGAGGAAGAAAAGTAGGATGGAAGAAACTGATGGGCTAGGAAGGGGTTTAAAATCGGGATGAGGCATGGTGCTAGAAAGATGGGAAAGGAGTGATGGCCTAGTGATGTTGGAAGGACAGGAGATTGCTAAGAGTAAATATATGGAGTGGCCCATAAATGGAATTACCATATCAAATCAACAAAACTCCAAGCATTTCAAAACTTGGCCATTGTAGAGAGCTTGAATTCCCTTCCATGAAAAAAGAATGCATGGACTGACAATTTTGATGCATAGGAGGTAGCTATAAGTCTGTATGATCAGAAAACTACATTGTAGATTCCCACCAAAAAAAAAAAAAAAACAACACATGGTATGTTAGGGAAATTTTCAGAAGTGCATTAAATTATTGTAATGGTTTCTTAAATACTGGTATAAACAGAAATGCCAGCTCACCTGGGATAATGACAAGTTTGGTCCCGGTTCCAAATGTGACTTTGACTGAACTAGTATGAACACTGTGGGGAATTACTTTACAAAATGGTGGTTCAGTGAGAGGTGACATGCTTCACACTTCATGCTCTGTTTGCAATATGTGGAAGAACATTTGAACATTCATGGAGGCTGCTATCACACTGTAGAATTAATTCAGTTTGATGTCGCTTTATCTGTCATGGCCCCATCCTATGGAAACCTGGGTTTTGTAGTTTGTTGTGGCACCAGAGTGCTCTGACAGAGAAGGCTAAATATCTCACAAAACTACAAATCCCAGAATTCCACCACATGGAGCCATGGCAGTTAAAACGATGTCAAACTGAATTTTGCAATGTAGATGCAAAATGTTTTACAATAGATTTAAGATTTGCCAAGGCCCTAAATTATGCCAACTTTGGGAGGCATTACCCCTCACAAACATGTTGTTCAACCAGATTTGTATGTGTTTAGAGGATTCTCATGATCTGAGTCCCTAAACATAGCTTACGTTGATTGTGCATAAATCTGGCACTGGAAAAATGGCTGATACTTTGGAAACAGGAAAATTGAAAAGACCAATGGATGGATGGGTCAATAGATGCTTCCCTGTATCAGAGCTTTCTAATGACAGAAGGCCAGAATTCTACTAGTTATTCCCAGCTAAAGTCAAGATATTCAATTAATTGTTGAACTATAAGGCAAAAAATACACAAACCCCATTGCTTCAATGGGTCTCTTTTAGGAGCAGCACTTAGTTTGTGTTTTGCTGATGTCTCTTTTGTTTAAGGAGTGCATCCCTTTGATACTTTTGAAGAAGGAAATCTCAAACTAGTGTCAATAGCACAGGATTTAAGAACTGACCTTTTGTTTGCTTTTTTCCCCTCTCCAGAGAACTCTCTTTCACAGAAATTCTTTTAGAATAATTTTAAAAGAAGGTTGCAGCTACAACTACCTAGAGGAGTCCTTTGAATCCTAAATTTAGTACAGCATTAGAAACTCCAAGAAAGCAGGGTTTAGATCCCTAGGCACAGAATCTGTGGATACGGAGGGCTGACTTTAATTGTTTCACTGTATGAATTCAATAATAATCAATTTATTTATCTATATGTCTATTGATTATTGTAAGCTGCTCTGGGAGCATGTATGTCCGAAGAGCAAGATTAACCATGTTTTCAATAAAGCTGGATAAATAAAACATAAACTGAAATGCAACATTCCAACTTGTCTGTTACTGGGATGAATCAAGACAAACTTCCCACAAAGGTGAGGACAGTTCTATCAATACTTCTTTAACGTTCATGGGCAACATCTAAATATATATCCTTACCAGGGAGAATGATGAGCTTTGTCCCACTTCCAAATATGAGTTTATCCCATCCACCACCAATACTAACACAGTGAAAGACTACTTTACAAAATGGTGGACTTCTGAAAGTTCTGAAATTAGATGCTACTTACTCTTTGTCGTGTCTGAAAAATGTATTAAATGTAGCATGTTTCTTTCCAGCAACATTGAAAGGTAGTTTTTTGTGGGGCTTTCGGGCTATGTGGCCATGTTCTAGAAGAGTTCCTTTCTGACGTTTTGCCAGCATTAGAAAGGAACTCTTCTAGAACATGGCCATATAGCCCAAAAGCCCCACAAAAAACTATGGATGCCAGCCATGTAAGCCTTCGACTCCACATGGAAAGGTAGATTAGCAGTTCGATCAAGTT
The DNA here is from genome assembly GCA_034509955.1 of Urosaurus nigricauda. Classification (NCBI taxonomy): domain Eukaryota; kingdom Metazoa; phylum Chordata; class Lepidosauria; order Squamata; family Phrynosomatidae; genus Urosaurus; species Urosaurus nigricauda. Next base: position 6,370,699 of record JAOEGL010000006.1, read on the forward strand.
GTAATGGATATAGATTAGTGAGTCCTAACATTGAGAAGTTAGTCATTTCTTTAAGGTGCCTAGAGAATTCATGGCCAATCCAAACTGATGACGTGTTTTTTAATGGGTTTTTCAGGCCATGTGGCCATGTTTCAGAAGAGTTTATTCCTGATGTTTCACCAGCAGCTGTGGCTGTCATCTTCCTGCTGGCAAAACATCAGGAATAAACTCTTCCAGAACATAACCGCATAGCCCCCAAAATCCACAAAAAACTATGGATGCCAGCCATGAAAGCCTTTGACTTCACCGATGACATATGGTTCTGTGCACAATTGCTTGCCTTAGCCATAAAACTATATTTGATTTTGGAGATGAATTTTGTATTTGTGATAAATAGTATTAAAACTCATTGCTTTGTCTTTTGTTTTGGAGAGATTAATATTTATCCAGGGTGCTGCATTGAACTGTGAGTCAGGTAATGAAGCACAGATTTCCTCATTGAACCAAGAACACACTATAATACCTTGCCTTGGACCAATTTTTCTGTCTCTCACTCCAACCTATTTCACTGGATCTGAGGAAGTAGACTTAAGTCTATAAAATCTCATACTTTCAACTTCTTTATTTCAGTTAGTCTCAAAGGTGCTACAAGATCTCTCTACATACTGATTGTACAGATTAACATAACTATATATTTGAATTACTTACTGGATGGTCATGAGGATTAATTGGGGAGGAGGAAACCAAAGCTACTACCTTAAACTCACAGAAGGAAAGGCAGGATGATCTAGCAGTAGTAGAAGTGGTAGTAAAATACTTTTACAAAGCACTTTATAGAGTCCATTCTGTTCAGCATCTTTTATGAAGTTTGCAGTGAGAAATAATTTGACTTCAACTCAAGAAATTAGGAAAAAAGTTGGACAAAATGTGGCTGATTAGATGTCATTGGGTTGCAATTCTCAGCAATCTTTAATATTGGCTATGCTAGATAGAGTTGAGTGAAAGTAATAGTGCCTCTCTATTCTGCTTTGGTCAGGCCCCACCTGGAATATTGTGTCCAGTTCTGGGCACCACAATTCAAAAAAGATGCGGAGAAAATGGAGCGTGTCTAAAGGAGGGCGACTAAAATGGTTAAGGGTCTGGAAATCATGCCTTCTGAAGAAAGACTTAGGGAGCTGGGGATGTTTAGCCTGGAGAAGAGAAGATTAAGAGGTGATATGATAGTCATATTTAAATATTTGAAGGGATGTCATATTGAGGAGGGAGCAAGCTTGTTTTCTGCTGCTCCAGAGAGTAGAACGCGGAACAATGGATGCAAATTGCAGGAAAAGAGATTCCACCTCAACATTAGGAGGAACTTCCTGACATCAAGAACTGTTTGACAGTGGAACACACTCCCTCGGAGGGTGGTGGAGTCTCCTTCCTTGGAGGTCTTTAAGCAGAGGCTGGATGGCCATCTGTTGGGGATGCTTTGATGGAGAGTTCCTGCATGGCAGGGGTTGGACTGGATGGCCTTTATGGTCTCTTCCAACTCTATGATTGATTCTATGATTCTATGAAAGTCAGAATGCCAAAAACATGAGGAGGGACATATTTTGCTCATTTCTACTGAATGGTCTTCACTCTATCACAATAAAGTAGGGATCAAAGATCAGTGATTTCAAATTCTGGGATAAAAAAGATCTGCCCACCAAGAAAGGTAAATAATACAGTATTTAACTTACTTGGCTTAACAATCATTTGAGTCCCATCTCCAAAGAAAAATTTGGCAACTCCTCCTCCATAGCTCATAGAATGGCTTAGTGTATAACAAAAAACCCAAATGTCACCTTTTTGGAAATAACAGGTATGCACACCGAAGTTTAAATTTCAAAGCAGTAACTTTAGTTCAACAGCTAGTGGAAGTAATGGAATGAATCAAAATAAGAGATTGACTTAATTTAGACTGAGCATTTCAGGTACCATGGCAATTAAAGCAGTGTCAAAGTGCATTATTTCTTCAGTGCAGATGCAACGCTTGTTCCATAATGGAAGTTGTCTCCTGTAATAGATGAAAATTGACAGAACAGATAAAGAGATAGATAGATAGATAGATAGATAGATAGATAGTCAATGAGAATAAAAAGAAGAAAACAGAGAAAGGGATATCAATCTTTGCTTATTCTTATGAATTTTTTTTTAAAAAATCCTCCCACCAGATGTAAATGTAATTATAAATTAAAACTACTGAAGTTTCTGAAATGGATGCAGGCAAACGTCCTACAAAAATGGATGCAGGCAAACTTTCTACAAATCTACCAGGATTTCTTTGAACATTGTCACATATTAAAATGCCAACTTACCAGGAAGAACTAAAAGTTTGGTCCCACTTCCAAAAATGGCTTTGCCCCAGTTGGTACCCGCAGAAACACTGTGGCACACACCTTTACAAAATGGCAGCCAACAACTCATTCACCACAATGATTCTGCCTACTCCAGCAAAGCTCTTGTTTTCACACTGAGCACAGTACCAATTTGCGGGGTTTTTTTAAAATGAGTTTCACTACAATGTCACAAAGGTTTGCAGGGGATTAGGATGGTATATTACCTATGCCATAGGGTGGGGGACTTCTTGTTAAGGAGGCTCTGCCATGGCATAGCATTTTGGTGCATCACCATCAGGCTGACCAGATGTCATAACCACAAAGAGAAAGACAAGGAACCTCATCTAAATTCATGCTTCTTAGCCATGCTTAAAATAGAGGACATTTTGAAATTCCTTCTGGACAGAAGGATGATGTGTAGGCCATGTCCTGGAAAAGGAGAGCATCAGGTCACCCTGATCACCATTGGGTTTCTTGCTGAGAAGATTTAAAGCCTGAAGTGGTGCATTTATTGGGCAGAGCAACCACAAGGAGAAGCTGACTGAGGCTCGGTCCGCATGGGCTAGAATACTCTTGGTTCAGTCTGGATTATTCCAACCCCCAAGTATTGTGAGTAGTCAGAAGAGGCAATGGGGAGGGATCTTGGGGGATCTTGGGCATTTGTATCACACAGCCTCTGGTCCCCAAATTGGGAAAAAATGGCCTCTGAAGCTACAGAGCCCGAATTCAACACTGGAGGCAATGGGAATCCGTTTTGAGAGAAAAGTCTGTGTGATAAATTCAGCCTAACTTCTGAATTTGCGCCCATTTTGGAAAAAGTAAGTCAGGGATGTTAAAGTCCTTGGAGTTCCACAGTATTCCCCCACAATTGCAGTTGAAAAAGCATTCTCCCTCACAGCTATCATGCTGATAGTGAGAGTTCTCAAAAACTACCAAAATAGTGCTATATCATGTTGATGGTGCATTCTGGTATATTTATGAAGCCCCAATCCTCTTGATGAAGTATTATATCTATATACTTACTGGGTTTCACTAATAGCTTAGTTCCTTTGCCGAAGATGAACTTGTATCCTGCATCACTGTGCTATGCATCTTTTCAAAAACAGGTATACTACAAATGTGTCCCAAAAATTTGTTACAGTTGAAACAGGGATTCTCAACCCTTTAGCAATTTTAGACAAGGGATTAGGATTAACATAGTTGTTCCACAAAATCTACAAGTCAGAAATAATTGTGTGTGTGTGTGCACGCGCGCGCGCCCGCACACGCACATGCTTTGAGATGTTACATAGAATCACCAATGATGGGCACATGTTTAATTCAGCAGAAGTAACTACCATTTGTAGATCTTTTCCAAATATTATTTGCCATGTATGCCTAGTATATGCAGGGTCATTGGCAATTCATTTCCAGGGAAAGCAAACAAAATGTAGACATTCTTAAATCAAATGTACAGTATTGCACACATCTTACTTGGTTTAACATGAAGCCCGGTCCCGCTTCCAAAGATGACTCTGTAGCTACCTGTATTCACACAGTGTTTGCTATTGGGACAAAAACTATCAGCAAGAAGGTTCAATTCAAGGCAAGATTCTTTCTGTCATAATGTGGATAGTATCTACCATATTATTTCATCTATACGCCTGAGTCATTTTAGACATATGTCAAGAGAAGCAGCAATTTACTTGGTTTCTGCTTCAAATCTCCAATCACATCTCCATTTTATCCTGATTTCTATTCTCATAATACATTGTATCTTTTTAACATGCAGTTTCTGCACTTTTCTCCCCTAATTTCCATCCATCCAACCATGGGATATATGAAAATCTTAAGGGATGTTACTATTGTTGTTTTTATAGTTAGATCTTCCTTGAGGATTCCTGGACATAAATCCATTGGATGGCACTCTGATCTAAAGAAATTCAACTGGCATCAACAATTTGACAGTCAAGTCGATACAGTATAACCGTGCAATAGATTTCAGTCTTGCACCAAATCCAGTTACCTGTTTCTAAACATAGTGGTCTCAATCCTATTAGTTAGTACCAAGTAGAGAAGAATGGTGGAATTAATCACTGAATGCTGAGCCAATAATTATGTAAATCCCATTAATCCAATGGGTTTAATTTAGTTGGGACTAAGAGCAGGATTTAGGTTAGAGAGTTCAGACTATACGTAAGCATTCTTATAGAAGACTAGGTGAAAATGCAGAGAAGGTGCTCCAGATATAACTCCATCTTTCTATCAGAAACCCTACTATAAAGATTTTAGACTGGCTAGATGAGGTGAAGGATGGTTAAATAGTGAACCACAGCTACAAAGTGGAAAAGAAACAGTGTGCTTTCATACACTCTTTTTATGGTCCATCCAGTCATCCCAACGTGCAATTTCCTCTATTTGTAAAGATCTAGTGAAATGATATTTTACAACCTGTATGATCAGAAAAATCACATGACAGACCCCAATTCGATAAAGGACTAAGCTGTGGAATAAATCAAGATGTCACATAAAAGTCTTACTCACAACAAACATGGATATATATTGGAATGACAGCTTACCAGGAATAACAACAACTTTGGTCCCACTTCCAAATATGATCTTCCATCCATCTGTATTAACACTGTGAAATCCACCTTTACAAAATGGTAGCTCTGTGATTCATGACCTACAACATGCTAGGACCCATGGTGTTCTTGCAAGATTTAACAAAAAATATTTTGTTCCACAATAGAAAGATCTCTTGTCAGGATAGATAACATTCAATAAGGAATGCAGTGATAGGTTGTGAAAGGGGTGGAATAAGGTAGAAGAGAAGGGGGAAAGTCCTCTCTTTCTCCCGCTAAGTGTATCAACACTATACATGTTTACCAGCTTCATTCCACTTTAACTGCAATGGTTCCATCCTACAAAATCCCGGGATTCATAGTTTGATGAGAGACTTACATTTTTCTTCTAGCAAGCAAGCTGTAATGCATTCCCTTGAAGTAAGCAAACATGAACATTGTAATTCCATACACAAGACCACAACCATCCACTCCAAAGTGTCATTCTCTCACATAACTGAATTGTACTGATTTGAAACTAAGAATCCCATGCACTTCACAGGTAAAGGAGGAGTGGTTCTAAAATCTCAATTATTTTGTGGAATGAAATCAACATATAATTCCCACAAGGATAAATATGGCATTACAAGCATTTCCTTAAACATGGACAGGAACAAAAATGAGGACTCACCAGGATGAACTACAAGTTTGGTCCCTCTTCCAAATATGACTTTGTCATATCCACTAACACTATGCACCATACCTTTACAAAATGGCAGCCTTCAGATTGTTCCTAGTCTCTTGGTCATTTAATATACCCAATGATAACTTGTAATTTCACAAACAAATTTGTTTTTGTCTGTTCTCAAATTATTTTTTCTAAAATCCAGATGATCCATCTCCTACTTTGCTTACACCAAGACTGATGATATACTTAGTGTGTTTATAGGCTACATGTAAGCACACATAAACTGGATGAAGGATTTCAGAATCTCTAGGTTCTCCAGCATGACTCTATGGTCAGCTCTGCCAGATATTGGACCAAGAGAAACCTAGAGACGACACATCTCTCTGAATTGTAGGTCCTGCAGCACAATTCTATGATCAACATATGGCAGAAGTTGACCATAGAGTTGTGCTGGAGGATCTAGAGATTCCTAGAGTGGTGTTCTCTGGGGTTAAAAAGTATTCTTGGTTTTTGTTTTTGTTTTTAATTTGGAAAAATCTGGGAAAAAAATTGATTTTTCTAATTTAACAGAGGTCACACACCTCCACAGCAAATGTGGAGGGCCCACAGTATAGAACAGAAGTGGGGAAATCGTGATCCTTCAGATGTTGTTGGACTGCAAATTCCATTACTGACCATGTTGGATGGAACTGAGGAGAGCTGAAATCCAACAATATATGGAAGACCAGACGTTCCCCACTGTTACATTATAGACTGGAACATAACATCTGTTTTTGTGGACTAAATGGCTCGAGAGCATTCCATTCTATGGGTTTCTTCATTATCCTCTATTTGAACAGAAGGCCACCACCATGTCTGAAGCTATTCCATACTCTTGAGCTATATAATGAATTGTTTTGTAAGGCACATCCATTGAAGGTGGCTTGCCTTGCACATTGTGCCACAAATGGCTGCTGTTGAGAAATATGTGTTCAGGCTGTCTGGGACCAAAAATGCTCTACACGACCTAAATCCTAGGGTTAGTCCTGACTAGAGTAAACCCACTGTGACTCACTATAGCCCAAGTGATTCAATGGCGACTTGGCATTAATCAATAGGATTCAGACCAATGTGTCCAAGTCATCATAGCTGGAATGTTCTCAAGTGGGGTGGGAAACATGTAGTCCACCAGGTGCAACTCCCATCCGCCATAGCCAATAATGAGTGATTATGGGAGTTTCCCAAGATCTGGAGCTGCTTCTATTATATAAGACCAGCATGGTGAAGTGGAGATTAGGGTTCTATTCCTCAGCCATAGAAGCTCACTAAGTGACCTTGTGCAAATCACAACCTCTCAGCCTCAGTGGAAGACAAGGGCAAACTCCCTCTGAACACGTCTTGCCAAAAAAATTCCATGATAAATTTGCATTAGGGTTACCATAAGTCAGAAATGACTTGAAGGCACAGAAAAAAAAATCTGTCTATTTTATCGACAAAAGAAAATAAGCTGTGAAACTTACTGGGATTCACCTTCAGGAATGTTCCTTTCCCCCAAAACAATTTATTTCCACTTATATACCCACAATGATTCATAGTTCCTCAAAAACCTCCAGACATAGTCAGTCTTCAGTACCTGATATCTTGTAAGGGCTAGATAATAAGGAAAAGCTGAAATGACATCCCACATTTACTCAAAATTCAGTTAGCATATTGCCTGTGTTCATTTAAAAGCATTAGTGAAAGTAGAAATAGTATCCTATAGATATGCTGTTACATAAACACAAAATTAATAACTGAGCAAGTTAGTTTACCTCCTATTACTTGCAACATGTTGTTGTTTGCCTCCAAATCAACTCTGAATTATAGAAATTCTATCATTGGGTTTATTTAGCAAGATTTATTTAGAGGAGATTCCCCCACTGCACTCCTCTGAAGCTGAGACAATTTGATTTGTCAAAAGTCATCCAGTGAATTTTTATGACTGACCAGTGATTTCAACCCTGAATTCCTGCACCAACTCTCAAACCACTACATCACAACAGTCTTCTAATTATAACATGTTGAATGTTCAAATACTGGATGTTGACCACTAGCTGTTGAACACAACAGATTTGTTTGTAGGGTTCAGAGAAAACGATAGATAGATAGATAGATAGATACATAGATAGATAGATCCCTGTTTCCTTCAGTGGTGCATGTATTTATGTCTATATAAATAATGATAATGATAGATATATTTTAGTAACAGGCGAAAGAGTGAGGAAGACCTAAATGGGGCTCCAAAGCTGTGGTGATGGCATTGTGGAGATTAACAATGCTTTATAAACTAGCACCATCTTTCTAGTTCTGTAGGATTTGGGGGAGAGGAAGGAGTTTATTCAAATCAATTTGTTTGAGATGTGATGCTGGAGAGGAAATAGCCCAAAAGGCAAACAAATGGGCCATGGAACAAATCAAGCCAGAAATCTCTCTGGAAGCCAAGATGATTAAGTCAAGGCTGTTGTGTTTTGGTCACATCATGAAAAGGCACAACTCATTGGGAAAAATAATTATGCGAGGAAAGGTGGAGGGATGGAGAAAGAGAGGAAGACTGCATGGATGATGATGATGATGATGATGATGATGATGATGATGATTTCTTAATCCATTTTAGACATGGATTCTATAATCAATTTTATAGTCTTTTATATAATGATTCTTTACTCAATAGAGATGATGGACCCTATTAAATAGGTCACAGGCATGAATTTACAGGACCTAAGCAGAGCAGTGGAAGAAAGGGAGTCTTGGAAATGTCTCATCTACAGGGTTGCCTTGAGTCAAAGGCGTTTAACAACAACAACAGCAGCAACAACAAGGGTTTATAGATGACTGGGGAAGGTCAGGAAGATAGCCTGAACAATTACATTGCCAAAATGAAAGGAATGATACTCACTTGGTTTTACAATCAGTCTAGTCCCACTTCCAAAGGTTACCTTCCAGTTGCCACTAGTAGACCCACAGTGCTTCTTGCCCTGACAAAAATTGCTGAGGCGAACCCAGAGGAAGTGAACTAAGGAATGGTATAAGGGAAAGGTACCTTTTGGGAACAGACATGCTATGAAATCTCTTTCAAATCCAAGCACTGGGGATAAAGCTTGTATCACTTTTCACAGGCTTTCTCCACCATGGCTCCTTGTGCTTTCTTCTCCTTCCTCCCTGGTTTCATTCATGGTCCACCAAGAACTGAACACCCTGTTTTGTTCTACTTTGCACCCATTGCTTAGCCTTGGGCACATGGGACCCATTTCATTCCTGGCCACAGATAGAACAATGACAATTGGGGAAGTGGGGTTTTAAAAATGTCTCAAAACAATTTCATGGTTTACTAATTTTTGAAATGAAGAGCAGTCTTTATGAAGAATATCCAAGAAAAGGGTTTCGGGAGATGAAAAAGGAGAAACAGGCATGGCTTTTAAAAAAGAGTTGGGAAAGTACCGTATATTCTGTGGGCCCTATGAAATCGCTGAACCAAACTTTTGTGGCCTCAGAGGTCCCCTGACAGTCTCCTAAAGACCCAGAACCCACCCAAATATTTTGATATTTGATGCTGATGGGGCAATTTTTGAGTGTCTCAAATAAATTAATGAACTACATGCAAATGTAGTAATTTATCTCCCTCCAATTCTCAACAAACAGTGGATTTTGGATGAAAATTGCACAAAAAGTGTCACTTCAGGTGTTTATCACATGCAGCAATGCAGTAGAACAGGGATGTCAATTGTTCACAATCCCTGCATTGTTGCTTACCTTTGCTTTTTAAAAAAAGAAGTATTCATATTTTGTTCGCTCAAGTGCAACACAAATACACAGGCTTTAAAAAATTAATGTCACTGTCATTTCAAATTAGTCAAAATCATGAATTGTAGTACTGTCTAATCTCTTCTGCATCATTTGAATTCCTCTGTACAGAGGGAGAATATCTTAAAACACAAAAATCAAGAGGATAAATAATGAGAGGAACCTATTAATTTCCTCTCTTAATTTCTCTCTCTCTGTGTGCCTTTCATATACAGATTGAGTTGCCCTTATCCAAAATGCTAGGGACAAGAAGTGTTTCGGATTTCAGTTTGTTTGTTTGTGAGTTTTTTTGGGAGGGTGTTTTGGGGATTTGGTGTGCCTGTATTTGCATATATTTACCCTAATGAGATATCTTGGAGATGGGACCCAAATAAAACACAAAATTCATTTATGTTTCATAAACGCCTTATGAAGACTGAAAGTAATTTTATACAATATTTTTTAATAATTTTGTGCATGAAAAAAAGTTTGTGTACAATGAACCATCAGAAAGCAATGGTGTCACTATCTCAGCCATCCATTAAAAAGTTTTTTTTTTGTTTTTGTAGTTTTGTTTTTGTTTTGTTTTGTTTTGGAGTATTTTGGATTTCAGAATTCTGGATAAGGGACGTTCAACCTGTAATCATACATATCACAAAAAATTTGTCTCCATTTGACATAATGGGGAGAGAGGACAAAGCATCCCACTTACTTGGATTCACATTCAAAATGGTTCCATTACCAAAGATCAGTTTCCATCCACCTGTATATACCCACAGTGATCCATAGCCTCTCAAAAACCTCTAGCATTTTGCATTCTCTGACTATATTGTATACTATATTGATCCTATGGATCAGTAACAATGAAAGAGATGAAAGGAAGTACACAAAAGGTTGTACCAGTAGAATTTTTAAAATTCATTCCTGAACCTAGGCTATAGCTACATGGCATTACTGAGGAAGTTGGATACTACTTTAACTCTGACTCCAAGGATTTGTAGTTTGGTGAATGCGCTTACAGTTCTCCGCCAGACTCCCCTCAACTTCAGCATGAGAGCAGCCAGGTAGAGAGAACTAGTGCCTTTCAAATAGCCAAATCCTAGGATGGGGCAGTCAAAAATAATAGTTATCTAAATGCTATAATTGTATAGTGTGGATTTACTCCCAGAAAGGGATATGCCCAAAATTTCACAAACTCCTGTGTCACATTTTTGAAAATTCTGATTTTGAGACCTTTATGCTTTCCAAATAGCTGTATGCAAATTTAGGAATCTGAACCCTCAGTTTAGTTAGAATCACAGAGTTAGAAGAGACCCCAAGGGCCATTCAGTCTCACTCCATTCTGGCATGCAGGAACACAGAATCATAGAATCATAGAGTTGGAAGAGACCCCAAAAAGGGCCGTCCAGCCCAACCCCCTGCCATGCAGGAACTCCCAGTCAAAGCATCCCCGACAGATGGCCATCCAACCTCTGTTTAAAGACCTCGCACTCCTGACAGATGGCCAGGCAACCTCTGTTTACAAACCTCTATAGAAGGATACTCCATCACACTCTGAGGCAGTGTGTTCCACAGTCAAACAGCTCCTACCATCAGCAAGTTCTTCCTACTGTTTAGATGGAATCTCTTTTCCTGTGGTTTGAATCTATTGCTCCATGTCCTACTCTGAAGCTGCAGGAAAAAACTTGCCTCATCTTCAGTCTGATATCACTTCAAATATTTATACAGGGCTATCATATCATTTCTTAACCTTCTCTTCTCCAGGCTAAGCATATCCAACTACCTAAGTCAATCCTCATAGGGCTTTATGGTTTCCAAACATTTCTCCATTTTGGTTGCCCTTCTCTGGACATGATCCACCTTGTCAACATCCTTTTTGAATTGTGATGTCCAGAACTGGACACAGTATAGTTCCTTCTGCCCAAACAAGTTAAAAATGACAACAAAAGAATCTAGTGGCACCTTGAAGGCTAACACTTTTATTGAACCATGCACTTCCATGGGCTATAAATCATTATAAGGTATCAAATGCAAGAAGGGCTCTCCAGATGAATAAAGTGGATGACAGACAGCTACTAGATCATGCCATAATAAAATTGTTGGTCTTTAAGGATTGTTTTTTCGAAATGGCTTAAAACCTGAAATAATAGGCCAAAAGGCCTATTAAATGTGCTCTTTAAAATAATTTCTAAAAGAAGCGAGAAACTGTTCTTTATTACAGCAAGAAAGTTATTTCTGAACTGTAACGTCATGACACACTCTTGTTACCCACCCTCCAGGTAACTAGTTACAGATAACTATGTTGTAACTCATTGCTTCCAAGCTCTGAACATATATTCATTCATATATTGCCTTACCAGGGAGAACAATGAGTTTGGTTCCACTTCCAAATAGGACCTTATTAAAGCCAGCGGTAGCCACACTGTGAAAGGAGCCTTAACAAAATGTCAGACTTCTGGGATTACTACCGGTAGAGCATTGTGCTATATACTCTACTGGTTTTGTATATGGGTGCCAGACTGAAAACTAGAGTTGGGCCGTGGATCTTTTATGGATTTTGGAAGAGAGAATTTTGGCAGGTCATGCTTGCCATGGAAGCAGGTCACAAGCAACACCTGCTGAATTTTTCATTGCCTGCAAATTCATTAAAAGTACCCTTTCCAATTTTCAATCTGACTGTGCTATGGATGAAAAATGCATCTAAAAATGTATTTCAACCAGTCTAAGGCTGCATCTACACTGCAGAAATAATGCAGTTTGACATCACATTAACTGCCATGGCTCAATGCTATGGATTTTTGAGATCTGTAGTTTTGTAAAATATTTAGCCTTCTTTGTCAGAGGGCTTTGGTGCCACAATAAATTACAAATCCCAGGATTCCATAGGATGGAGTCATGACAGTTAATGCAGTGCCAAACTGTATTAAGTTCAGAGGGAATTAAATGCAACCCCCCCCCAAAAAAAAACAAGTGGAAATTGTATAATTATAAATACTGATTTTCAAAATATTGTGTTATACAATTTCCACTGGTTTGTTTTTTTGTTTGTTTGTTTGTTTGTTTTTTGGTGGGGGGGAAGGTTGTATTTAATTCCCTCTGATCCAACTGTCCACAATTCTTAACCCTTCCCAAACATCTGTATTGTAATATTCCTGAAATGCTGGGTCCCTTCAAAAACTGCATTTGACACAACAAAACAACAAAAACTTACTAGGTGTGACCAGAAGCCTTGAACCTCCACCAAAGGTGAATTTGTAACCGCTGCCTGCATTGACACAGTGATTTAGACTAACACAAAAACTCTATTGGGGATGCTGTGAAATAGTAAAAAGTTGGCACCTCTCCAGCAGAGAAAAAACTCAGGTGGAAACTAGGATCACCGTGGCTTTTACATTTAACACAAAGGTAAAGACAAAATCATTGGGTCACTGCAAAAAGAGCTGGAAGGGCAGGTGCAGCTGAAAAATATTGGGGGTCAGGGAGAAAATGGATGAATAAAAAGAAGGAACAAAGACTGGTTTGTCTTCAAGCAAACTTACATGGTAGGATATGCAACTTTGTTCCAGATCCAAATATCCTCTTGTCATTTACATAGGTTACACAGTGGCTTTCACTTTAGCAAAAACTGATATAGATACAGATAGATATAGTGTTAACTCTGCCAATTCGGTTTTTTATCTGGAAATCTGCTTTGCACAAGAACAGTCTCTGTGGGTCAAAACTATGGTCTTCCCATTTCTAGTATTCCTTCTGTAATAATGATCTAATAAGGAATCAACTATTGTGGCAGCATCACACAACTAATCCTTTTCTATCAGCATATCTAGTAGTCTACTTCCAAAGCCTACCTTCATTACACAATAAAAAGCAGCATATTCTTTGTGCACAACTTTTTGGGTTGGCATAATAAATGTATTACCATTGTTTATTTGTATGGTCATTGTAGCTACCCCAGAAATTATTGTTGTTTGCCTTCAAGTCATTTATGGCTTATGGTGACCCAAAAGTGAATCTATCATGGGGTTTTCTTGACAAGATTCCTTCAAAGGAGGTTTGCTAGTACCTTTCTCTAAAGCTGAGAGAATGTGACTTGTCTAAGGTTACACAGTGAGATTCCATGGCATAACAGGGATTTGAACACTGGTCTTCAAGGTCCTATGAAGGCCAGCTTGGTGTAGTGGTCTAAGTGTTGGACTTTGACTCTGGAGAGTTTGAATCCCCCCAGTCAGCCATGAAAACTCACTGAGTAACCTTGAGCAAGTCATAGTGTCTCTGCCTCTGTGGATGACAATGGCAGACCCCCTCTGAAGAAACCTGCCAAGAAAACTCCATGATAGGTCGCCATAAATCAGAAACCACTTGAAGATCTGCAACAACTCCAAGGTCCTAGTCCAACACTCATACCACTATACTACACTGGATCTCTGTTCCATCAACAGTCTACTATTACTACCCCAGCAATAGTCTATTAATGAAACACTCAGCAACCCATTTAAACTTTTAACATCTGGATGCAGAATATGTTAGCTAAAATCCATTATCATGCTATTCTTGTGAGCCCAAAAGATATCTGACCAGTCATTGACAGATGACTCTAGATTCTGTCATTCACCCTACCAGATGGACCTCTAGTCTACTGAAGAATTGGTATTTTTACATTTCTATTTGTTAAAGAGCATACTATGCATAGAGTATATATAAATACCCTGTTTCCCCTAAAATAAGACATCCCCTGAAAATACAACCTAGTAGAGGTTTTGCTGAATTGCTAAATATAAGGCCTCCCCCGAAAGTAAGATATAGCAAAGTTTATACAGTATATAATAAATGTTCAGATTTTTTTGTTCAGCAATAAATGTGAAGTTCTTCTTTCATGGAAAAATAAGACATCCCCTGAAAATAAGACCTAGCGCATCTTTGGGAGAAAAAAATTAATATAAGACACTGTCTTATTTTCAGGGAAACACGGTAAATGCACGTGCATTTCCAATATTTTATGTTACTTACTTGGCTTCACAACTAATCTTGTACCTTTTCCAAAAACCGGTTTGTAACCCGAGCTTCCTGTATTCACACAGTACTTCTGGCCATAACAAAAAGGCCAGCAGGTGAGTATCTACAACAACACTATACACTTTTTAACTCCACAAAATCCATAGGTAGGAGATGTAGCTGGACCAGTGAGACACTGATAATAAAAAGAGGGAGGGAATTAAACAATAGATGCCAGCTCATAAACATCGTGGAGATCAAAATCAAGATCCTGTATTTTAGTGAAACTCCTGTGTTTTAGTGGGAAAAAAAACACTACTTTCACTTATCAATCACAGGTTTAGCATACATGGAAATAGCAAAAAAAAAAAAAGGAGGGAGGGAGGGAGAAGTACTGAAGTTTAAAAAAAAAATCTTTGGCAAGGCAACATATCTATGTACTATGGCCAGAAAAAGAAGAACTCTGAATTACCCTAACTTTAAATCAACTTTGATGGCTAGAAACTTTCTTTTCTGGCAAAGCTCTGAATTATTGTACTGAATTATTTATTTTATTGATAGTGTGAGTGGGAGAGGACATGGGCGAGTAAGTACAGGTTGAGTCTCCCTTATCCAGAATTCCAAAATTGTCTACATGGGTGGCTAGTTTTCTAATGGTTTAATGTACACAAGCTTTGTTTCATGTATAAAATTATTTAAAATATTTTCTACACAGGCTATATATGTAAGGTTTATACAAAACAAATGAATTTCATGTCAAGTTTTGGTTCCCATGTCCAAGATATCTTGCTATATATATGCAAATATTCCAAAATCTGAAAAACTTCAGAATCCAAAACGTTTCTGGTCCCAAGCATTTCTGATAAGGAAGACTCATCCTATAGGAAATATGAAATGATCTGTAATTTGTTTGTTTTTTATGCCAAGACCCAATCCAGACAAAGCCGAGCATTTAAATTGATTTTTAGTGGGAGAGATTTAAGTATGTGTCAAATTCTTGAATTGATCAAATGTGCTTAAGAGAGGGACCCAAAGATGCTGGTGGTTTTGTACAGGACTTATACAGTGATCAATTCTTATTTGTTTACTTATTTATTTAAAAACCCATACATTAGTAGCAATAGGATCCTTCCTTCAGTGTTGGCTGATGGCTCTTAGCTATTGGACATACACCAAGGCTCAGAAGTTAGAAAGGAACATTTTGATGACTTTATTGATACTACATAGAAGATCTCCCACCCAACCCAACCACTGGTCATGTATAGAGCTTGTTTTTAACAAGTTAATTCAAAACTTGGGGTGCACATCTCGTGCATAGAAAGAATAAAGGGTTGGCAAAACTTACTTGGTGTCACCATTAGTTTAGTCCCACTGCCAAAGATGAGTTTAGTGTAGCCCTGGGAGTCCCACAGTATTTCCTACCTTGACAAAAATGGCCCAGGGCATAAGGAGAACTCTGGGTAAAAGACAAGAACTACGGGAAGGGAAGACCTGTGAGGCCATGAAATCTCTTCCAAACAATAAACAATCCCTTAGTTAGTTTTTGGTGG
Organism: Urosaurus nigricauda; assembly: GCA_034509955.1. Lineage (NCBI taxonomy): Eukaryota > Metazoa > Chordata > Lepidosauria > Squamata > Phrynosomatidae > Urosaurus > Urosaurus nigricauda. The sequence goes on from JAOEGL010000006.1 coordinate 6,386,612, forward strand.
GCTATGTGGCCATGTTCTAGAAGAGTTTATTCCTGATGTTTCGCCAGCGTCTGTGGTTAGCATCTTCAGAGACGATGCCAGCCACAGATGCTGGTGAAATGTCAGGAGTAAAACTCTTCTAGAACATGGCCACATAGCCCGAAAAATCCACAAAAAATTATGGATGACAGCCATGAAAGCCTCTGACTTCAGATCCCTTAATTCTCCTGATAAGCATCCTGGGTTGCATTTGCACTGTAGAAATAATACAGTTTGACACCACTTTAACTGCCATGTCTCAATGCTATGGAATTCTGGGGTTTCTAGTTTGGTGAGATATTTAGTCTTCTCTGGACCTTATCACATGGGAGGGATTCCCCTCAATTTCAAAAGAAAAGATAGCGAGGTCAATTCAGAAATGAACGCAATTGCGTGAAAGGTTATTACATAGGAGGGGGTCTGCTCAATTTCAAAAGAAAAGATAGCCTGGGGGGGGGAAAAATAGGATTTCCAAATCCGCTAATTCACCGAATTTGTTTACATTTGGATTGCATTCAGACTGCATTCAGACCACGTCCCCACTGTGCTCGATTGCATGTGATGACCTATCACGCAATTACGTGAAACCCCATGATTTTGTGTTTGGACCACGTCCCCACTGCGTGCGATTGCATGTGATGACCTATCTCTCAATTACGTGAAACCCCATGATTTTGCGTTCAGACCGCATCCTCACTGCCAGCAATTGCGTGAGATAATCTCTCATGAAATTACATGAAACCCCATGATTGCATTTGGAATGCCACTGGATTATACTCCGAAAACAGTTGTGTGATAAGGGTGCTAGTCAGAGAGCTCTAGTGCCACAACACTGTTGGAAATGGGCAAATGGAAGGATTAGAAACAGAAAGTAATGCCATGGGGGATCTCTTATAAAACAAATACAATGAGCAAACAGGATAATTGCAGAATAAGTGTTTCATCTGGACTCACCCTAAGTCTAGATCCACTCCATGAATACCCACAGAGTCTTCTTTTGTTTCAATCCATATTTTCATCTCTTTCCACCCAGTGATAGACCACGGAACTTGGTACATCAAGAAAGAAATGAAAATGCAGGTTGCATCTGCACTGTAGAAGTAATGCATTTTGACACTCCTTTAACATAGCTCAATGCTATGGCATTTTGGGATTTGTAATTTTGTGAGAGATTTAGCCTTTCCTGTGAGAGAGCTTTGGTGCCACAGCAAACTACAAATCCCATAAGAGGGAGCCATGACAATTAAAGGATTGTCAAATCACATTACTTCTGCAGTGCTCATGCAGACCCAGATGGATCCAACCTCATCCGCTTCACCTTGTTGAGATAAATTAATATATGGACAGAATTCAAAGATATAGCCATGTTAATCTGTAGAAGCAGTACATAGAGAGATCTTGTAGCACCTTTGAGACTAAATGAAAGAAAGAAATTGGCAGAATGTGCTTTCGTAGACATCAGTCTATATCCAAATACATCTGGGAAGTAGACTGAAGTCTACAAAGGTTATGCTACCAAGGTGCTACAAGATCTCCCTACTTACTAATATATGGACAGTTGCTCAAAAACACTGGCATAAGTATAGTACATAAAACAAAAGAAATGTAAAGTGGGTGCTGTTAAATATGAATAATCTGTGAATAAATGAAGCAGACTTACTGAGAAGGACAATCAGTTTTGTCCCAGATCCAAATATCACCTTGTCAGCATAGTTCACACAGTGTTATTCACTTCAGCATAAACTCACACAATGCTACATCTGCCCAGAAGGTTGACAGAAGAGATTCTAGGACTGTGAATCAAAAAGCTACATGTTTTCCTATAACAACAAGGTGAGCTAACAAATTATGAGGCTAGAAAACAATGATCACAACTGAATTCTGCCTTTTCCATTGTCCTGAGCATGTTGAGCGTGTCTTTGCAAATGTGTGGATTAGACATATTCTTTTCTACAAGGTAAAGCTAAAACTCAGTGGCTGATACCAGTTTCAGTGCTTTTGTAAAATTACAGGCACATGCACACAATATTCACAATTATTTACTTCCAGTTCAAAAAAGGTATGTCCTGAAAGTTAAGAACCAGTGTCAGGATAAATAATAGGCCAGTGAAAATGTTTGCACATTTTTACTGACATTTGATTTTCCAAAGTTGCTGTTAGTGGTGGTACTGTGTGTTTTCAAATCATTTCTGACTTACAGTGACCCTAAGGTGAACCTATCATGCGGTTTTCTGGGGCTGAGATGGTGTCAGTCAGTGGATTTCCATGGCTGATCAGAGAATCAAACCCCAGTCTCCAGAATCCTAGTCCTACACTCAAATTATTGAAATTATTCTGCAGATGAAAAATATGTGGGGTTTTGTTTTGTCTTGTTTTTTGGGGTTTTTTGTTTGTTTGTTTTTTGCATCTCTCTCCTCCTCATCCCTCACATTTTCTGTGCAAGAAATTTATTTTCTGCACAGAAAGTTTTCTTTGTGGGAACCCTTCTGCTGAACAGAAAAATGTTTTTCATGCAAGAAGAACCATGTGTCTTCCTCCACAAAATAATACCTATGCAACACTTCAAGATATATGCTACAGGGAGAATATTTGCAGATGAATATTCATTTTCTTGCACAGGAATATTCATTTTCTTGCATCCCTACAGACTGGTTGGAGTTTAAGTGCTGTAGGAAAATATGCAGTTGCATGTTGCTTTTCTAAAAGAAAATCACTTTATATCCTTTAATTAACAGAGAAAGGGTATATTGTTGGCTTTTAGACCCAAAGACATTTGGATGACTATTTAAAACCGTATCTATTTTTTAATTATATGTCTTCAAGTGCAAAAGCAAACATCATATGCACACAGAACATATCACATAATGTTGATAGTCCTATATTTTCAGTTACTTACTTGGCTTCACCAATAAGCTGGTTCCCTTTCCAAAAACCACCTTGCCGATCCCAGTATTGACACAGTCAGATTGCCCTTAACAAAAAACCAGCAACTTTGCCCAAGCCAGACACCAAACTCAATGGGCATATTTGGTCACCACAGATTTAATCAGTAGGTGAATAGATACAGTGTAGAGAAAAGAAATGTACACACAGCTGGTGCAGCTATAGACACAGACAACACATTTTGATATAGATAGAAAAGATCATAAAACAAGGAGACTGATACATTGTCTCACTGGTGTCAATTAGCAAATCAAGACAGTACATCTAGGCAGAAAGAAAAATGAAATGCACAATTGTAGGATGTGTGACACCTAACTTTTAAAAAGTGAAAAAGATCTAGGGGTCTAAGTAGACCACAAGTTGAACATGGCTCAATAGTGTGATGCAACAGCTAAAACAGCCAATATCATCCTAGGCTGCATCAATAGTGTAGTGTCCAGATCAAGGGAAGTCATAGTACCACTCCGTTCTGCTTTGGTCAGACCTCACCTGGAAAACTGTGTCCAGTTCTGGGCACCATAGTTCAAGAAAGATATTGACACACTGGAACATGTCCAGAAAAGAATGACTGAGATGATCAAAAATCAGGAAACCAAGTCTCACGAGGACTTACTTTATGATCAAATTCTAGCAATCTTTACCAAATGGGCATTTAAGCAGAGAAGAAAATATTCACCTTCTTTAAAATGGAAGCAGAACATTGATGACAAAGCCAGTTCTGCTTCTTCTCCTACAAAATGTACTGCAGTTTTGTATAAAATGGACTCTTCCCCCAAGTACTATGTTTAGGAAAAGGTTTGGACACTCTGAATCATTACCAGTTTCTTCAGAATGAATGCACACATAAAATAACTCTACAACTGTGGCATAGTTGCAATTCTAGTGCTACCAAGGCTCCACTGAAAATATTACTGCTTTAGGATGCCACCATTTTGAAGCAATATTTTAAGAATGAATTAATTTGGGAAGAAGCACAGTTGTTTTCAAGCAAACAAAACAGACTTACAAGGTACGACAAGCAGCTTTGTCCCAGATCCAAATGTCACCTTGTTGCCATAATTAACACAGTGATTTTCACTTTAACATAAACCTGTGCATTGCCTACAGCTGTGACAGATCACATCTGGGGTGGGGAAAAATAATGTCCATAAAGATAACTCTAAAGTCATCTGAGCATGCTCCATCCTATCAATCCTCATGTTCTGTTCCTAATAATATATTAGACAGAAGGCACATCTGCATTAAAAAGAAATTATAACATATTGATACCCTTTTAATTGCCATTAACCACAGCATTGATGAGATACTTATAGTCCTCTACTAGAGAGTTCTAATGTTGTAGCTGAGACAGTGGAGTAGAATTCTCTAAAACAAAATTTGGCATACCTCATTAAACTACAAATCCCATGATTCTATGAGCCATGGGAATTATAATAGCTTCGGATAACTACAATTGCATACAATAGATGTACGTAGTGTCAACCATGTTGTCTATGGCTCCATCCTATGGAATCCTGGGATTTGTTGTGGCACCAGTGCTCTCTGACAGAGAAGGCTAAGTAGCTCACCAAACTACAAATCCCAGGATTCCATAGCACTAAGCCATGGCAATTAAAGAAGCAACAAAGTGCTTTATTTCTGCAGTGTAGATGCAACCTGAGATTAATTTTTAACAAATTACTTCCAAGCTCTGGCAACAGGGAACAGCTTCCACTTTGAAATGAAGTGAAATGCTAGAGACCCCTCCATTGGACATGGGTCATCTGCTGTCGCCCTTAACTTTTAGCCATGCCACCCTTCTCCTATCCCCACATTGTATCATAGCCAGGGATACTTACAGGGACTGACCATCAGAAAAGTCCCTTTGCCAAATATTAGCTTATTTCCAGTTATTTGCCCACAGTGATTTGTAGCCTCTCAAAAACCCTTAGCGATGTGTCTTCCCTATCTTGTGAAAAAGAGCTGACAGCAAGAACCCACAATGAAATCTATGCGGGATTCCAGGCATGGCTTTCAAGCATGGCTTTTATTTGACAATCACCCTGTTTCGTAATAAATATTTTATAGGGGGTACATCCAGACTGCACAATTGTAGCAGTTTGATCCCACTTTAACTGCCATGTTTTTGTTCTAGGGGATCCTGGGATTTTCAGTTTGGTGATTTTGATTTCTATCCTAAAGACCTTGAATGTTGGGAAGCAGAGTACAGCATTCCAAGTACCTGGGCAAAGTACAAATCCAAAGGACCCCAGGGCTGCATTTTAACCATCTTGGCAATTATTATTATTATTATTATTATTATTATTATTATTATTGCATCACACACTAGCACAACCTGCATCAGTATTTGGGGGTTCACATGTGTGATATATGAACTGCTAAGTCATTGCTGCTGTTGTGTGCCTTCAAGTTATTTCCTATTGATGGTGACCCTAAGACAAATCTATCATAGGGTTTTATTGGCAAGTTTCTTCAGAGGCAGTTTGCCATGGCCATCCTCTGAGGCTGAGAGAGTGTGACTTGCCCAAAGTCACCCAGTGAGTTTTTATGGCCAAATGGGGACTCAAACCCTCATCTTCAGAGTCATATAGTCTAAGGCTCAAACCACTACACCACACTGTCTATGAACTGGTACATGGCACCTGAATTACTCTACATAGTAGAATAGAAAGAACGATGGGGTGAAACTTACTTAGAGTCACAACCAGTCTTGTTCCACTTCCAAAGGTTACCTTCCGAGTGCCACTGCTATACACACAGTGTTTCTTCCTTTGACAAAATTTGCCCAGAGTACAAGGACACAAACATGAAACTGGAATGGCATGTAGGGGTGAGGAATGGCATTCATCTCATTTTTTAGATATCCATACCAAATAATTCCTTGCAAACCTAATTCTAATAATTCCTTGCAAACATTCCACTTATTTTCACATACAACCTAAACAGAGGAATCCCTCAATAGATGAGCATACATTTCATGCACAGGGATTAAATTGATATTTTGCCGTCTCACCTCATCCTAAGTGTGTGCTACTATTTATGCCCTCTTGAAGTTTCTACCTGTTGACAGATGGACACAGTTTCAGTCCAACAGTAGATTATATCTAGATTTATTCATACTTAGATTGCATGTCCGTACGTGCCTTCAGGTTGCCTGTCGATTTATGACAACCCCATGAATACCATAGGGTTTTCTCAGGCAAGGAATACTCAGAGGTGGTTTTTCCAGTTCCTTCCTCTGAAATATAGCCTGCAGCACTTGGTGTTCATTGGTGGTCTCCCACTCAATTATTAACCAGGGCTAAGCCTGCTTAGCTTCCAAGATCAGATGAGATCGAGTACTTTTAGGGCATTTAAATCCACATTAAGATTAGATCTAGTGAAATCAAACAAGACAGTCAAGTTGTACTCAGTTCTAAATTACATGTGACAAAATCATGATCAGACCATCCTTTCTCTAAAACGTAGTACATGGGTGGAAGTTCCCAAAATAAAATGTTGTAAAATACCTAATGCATAAATCGCACTGTTATTCTAGACACCCTACCAGTTTCAAGTTTCTAATCCACATCTTTTTTGATATCTCTCCAGAGATTGCAAAATAGTCAAAAAGAACCCCTCGGAAGTGATAAGATGGAACAATAAACTGGATAAATGCTCATTTTTCTAGATCATTGAACAGAGACAGAAAAGACATACTAATTTCTATGCATTGTGAAGAATCATGCAAACAGAGAACTTACGTGGTTGAACTATCAGTTTTGTACCTGATCCGAATAACACCTTAATGCCATCATTCACACAGTGTTTTCCTCTTCAACATAAACTCCTATAATACTGCAGAATCAATGTTCTGAGACTGACAACCCAAAAGATCCAGATTTTTAACATCATAGCAAACAAGAAAAGCCTTCTTTAATGCTACAATGCTATAAGCACTTGCCTGGAAGTAAGTTTTGAACTCATTGGAGTAGACATGCATACAATTTTCCTATAATGTTGGATTTAGACTATATTCGTTGAGCTTCGTGTCTCCTGAAGTCAATGGATCTATTTATGCAATGACTAATTTATCTCTTAAGGATGTAACCCTTTTTTGGTTAGGTAGGTGAGAACAAATAATTTCTCCATTTCCCTACCCAACCCTTAGTGCAAGAAAGTCCTTCCGAAGTGTATTGTTTTCAGGGACTATTGGCAGTCAGGTCTTATTCTGTGAAAAATTCACATGTGAGGATTTTTTGTTTTTGTTTTTGTAAAGTAAAGAGTATTTTTGGTAGAAACATTGTTTTCTACTAATATTTCTGTAGAACAATGTACATTTTTTACTTTATTTTATTTTATTATTATTTTTGCACAGAATAAGTGCCAATCGATTTATGAATATTTTTTGGATCCCTATTGTCCCCATTGATTTCAGTGAGGACTAATTTGGCTCATTTTGGCTGCATCTCCAGAATAAATGCAGTTTCCTGCAGCTTGAACTGCCATGGCTCAATGCTTTGGGATATGGGGATTTGTAGTTTTGTGAGATGTTTAACTTTCTCTGCAGGAGGGCTCTGGTACTACAGCAAACTACAAACCTCAAGATTCTATAGCATGGACCCATGGCAGCTAAAGCAGTGTCAAACTGCATTAATTCTACAGTGTGGCATCACTGTGAAAGAAAGAAAAAACCTATCTCTGAAATCCCATTGTCTCCTTTAATGATGACCAAGTTGGAGTCAAGCCACCTTAAAAATCAACACTATTGTGTGAGTTCTTGCAGTATTTTAAGATGTTTCACTGTTTTTACTGCAATGCATTAATAAAGCTATAGGTCAGGAAGAAGGAATGATAGGTTCCTATGCCATTGCTAGGTCTACTGTAGCAGTCATACTGTTGCAGTCAAGGAGATGTACAATGCTCTAAGGATGCGGTAAAAAATTTTTTTGCAAGAAAGGATATTGCTTTATATCTTGGACTGTGAGAGTCAGAAGATCCCCAAAGGTCATCTAGTCCAACTCCTTCTAGTTCAAGAGTCTCCAGCTAAAGCTTCCCTGAGAAGTGTCTATCCAATTTTCTGTTTATGAAGGAGAGTCCATGGCCTTCTTGGATAGTCTGTTCAACCTTCAAAAAGCACTTACTGTTAGGAAATTAATCCTAATGTTTACTCAGAATCTCCTTTCTTATAATTTGGACCCCCTGATTCAGGTCATACCCCCTGGAGCAGCAGAAAACAAGCTCAAACCTTCTTTCATCAGGCAACCCCTTAGATATTTAAAGATCTTTGTATATCTGTGTATGTGTATTCAAGTCACCTGTCGACTTGACCCCGTGAATTTCATAGGGTTTACTCAGGCAAGAAATCCTCAGAGGTGGTTTGGCCAGTTCCTTCTCCTGAAATATAGCCTACAACATCTGGTATTTATTGGTGGTCTTCCACTCAAGTATTAACCAGGGCTAAAGATCAGACTGTATCTGGTGTCTTTTAGGGTATTTATCTTTAATACTACAGATTAGCACTATCTCCTTTGTTCCTCTTCTGTACAATAAGCAAAAGAAAAAGTTTCAAGAGGGATGATATAAGAGTAGAGCACATCCTCAACTCTTGCAACTAGTAAAATGGAAAGCTGGAACTTACTTGGTGTCACTATCAGTCTTGTTCCTCTTCCAAAGATTGTTGCATATAAACCACTATGAGATGCACCATGCTTCCTGCCTTAACAAAAATTACTCAGGGAAGAAGAACAGAAACTGAACATTCAACAAAGGGGGAAAGGGAATGTTGATATTCTCGTATGGTTTGGTTCTCTTCCCAAGCAACCTGAACAACAAAACTCTACTGATTTCTCTTCCTTTCTTATAGGGGAGGCTTGCAGTGAGTATTCCCTGACCACGAGACCATCGTAGGTTTTGAAGTGCAAGCCACAAACCTGCACAAAAAAGTAGGAAAATGCAGACAGAATCTGCAAATGCAAATTCATTTTAACATTGTTTGTTCAAGTCATTCCCATGTTTACAGATCTTTTGTAAATCTAATGGATCTGAACTACCCATTTAGCCTCCCCATCCCAAGCCCCATTGTAATAGGATTGTTCATAACAATATACTCTTACTGTGAAAACTGATTTTATCCTACAGTACTAAGGGGACTTGCAGCTACACACAAGAGGGGAGAGGGAAGCTTGAGAGAGTGGGTCACAGATGGTGTGATGGTCCATCCTCATCAAAATGCCACCCCACTTTGATCCCAACAGCCCTAGTTCCATTAAAATAAGACTGAGACCCCAAATATTCTTAACATGATCTGGTTGTTAGCTCTCTGTGTGTATCTGTACTGTAGAAATAATACAGTTTGACATCACCTTGACCCCATCCTACAAAATCCTGGGATCTGTAATTTTGTGAGCCTTGTGGTTGTTGTTGTTGTGTATGTTCAAATGTTCCTGCTTTAAAGCGACCCTAAAGCAAACCTATCATGGGTTTTTCTTGGCATATTTCTTTAGAGGGGGTTTGCCAGTGCCATCCTCTGAGGCTGAGAAAGTATGACCTGCCCAAGGCCACCCAGGGAGGATTCCATGGCTGAGCGGGGATTTGAACCCTTTTCTCCAAGGTCATAGTCCAACACTCAAACCTCTACACCACATTGGCTCTCATCGTTTGTAAGGCACCAGGACTCTTTTGTCAGACCTACAATTACTGGGCTTCCATAGGATGGGGCTATCCCACTTAAAGTGGTGTCAAACTGCATTATTTCTACAGCACAGATGCACTCTTTGACAGTGGAGCAGATGGTTGTCCCTCATAGGTGTTTTCGCCATGCTTGAAGTCACAGAGTAATTACAAGTATTATCTATTATCTGGATTATCTGGGGGTACCATAAATTATTGTGCCATGTGACTATTTAAGTCCATTGTGCTGGAATCAGACTTAGGCTGCATCCACCTTGCAAAAATAGCCCAGGTTGACACCACTTTAACTGTCCTCGTGCAATGCTATGGAATTCTAGGAGGGTAGGAAACCGTCTAATTAAAAAGATTGTCTGTACAGTGCTGTGTAAATTTACAGTGCTACATAAATAAAGGTTAATAATAATAATAGTAGTAATAATAATAATAATAATAATAATAATAATTTTGTGAGACATTTAGCCTTCTCTGTCAGAGAGCTCTGGTGCCACAAGAAGCTACAATTCCCAGAATTTCATAGCCTTGAACCAGGGCCGTTAATAGTGTGTCAACATGGATTATTTCTGCAGTGTAGATGCAGCCCTAGTGTACTGTATTTAACGTAAACCCATGAAAATCAACAGAGTTTAAATCAGGAAAGATTGACAACTCACATTGAATTCAGATGGATTATGCTAAGCAAGTATAAACTCAAGCCCTTCAAAAACATGTGAGACATTCCCAAACAGCTATAGTTCAAGCGAAGTTCAAAAAACTTTAGAATTCTGTGAATATTGTAATTTCAGAGTCTATCCACTGACCAGGATAATTGCCTTCAAACTTTAAGCACTTGTATATTTCATTCTGCTATTTAAATTTTGGAAACCCTTATTGAACTAGGGATGCATCCATACAGTAGAAATCATGTAGGTTGACACTGCTTTAACTGTCAGAATTCCTTCCTACAGAATCCTGGGATTTGTAGTTTTGTGAGGCACCAGCACTCTTTGGCAGGGAAGGCTGAAGACCTTGTAAAACTAAAAATCCCAGGATTCCATAGGATGGAACCATGGCATTTAAAACCATGACAAACAACATTATTTCTATATTGTAGATGTTTACCCGATAATTCAACTTGGAATGGGTGAATTCTTTAGTTTTTCATTTTGCCAGCTTTGTTTATTTTGTCTCAGACTTTGAGATCCTTTTTTTTTTTTTTTGGTAAACATTCCTGAAAATTCATACACACATTTTTATTGCCACATGTACTTGATATGCTTTCACCCTTAATATACAGATTCTTCCTAACAGTTCTCCTAATACAACTCATTTTAAACATTATTTTCAGATGAAGACACATTTTGCATATATTTTCCCCCAACATATAAACATTAGGAGAATTAATGCCACTGTAAATTCCAAGAAGAAGGAATTCAAAGATAATAAAATGTGGGTTTCCATGTTGGCTCAAAAGTGGGAAAAGAGATCATTTTGCATCAAAATACATATTGAATCAAATTTCTCCCACATCACTACTATGAAAAAAGTTACTAAAACAACTATCAGACCATTCTTTAAAAAAAAGTCAGAGAAGGGTGTATGAGCTAGTCCTCCACCAGATCTTTTTTCTAAAAAATCCAGTGTTTAATTTCCAACAGAAGATTTTGTTACTCATTGATATGATATTGCCCAGGGACCAAATTGGGTTACCATTTATTCAAAAGAATTTGGTTTTCTATTCTAGCAAAACTTACTTGGATAAACTTTCAGTTTGGTCCCACCTCCAAAGGTGATTTTGTTTCCCGTTCCAAAATTACACAGTGAAGCAGACCTTTGCAAAAACCGTTAATATTACAGATGTGTGTGTGCAGACAACACCAAACGGGAGGAAAAATGTGTTTGCACACAGAGGACATGAAGGAATCTAAGTGTTTTTGGCAATGTTCTACTTTTATGAATATATATATATATATATATATATAATCACCATCATAACCATTACTCTAGTGCACTTTCTTAAATACTTCACCATGCTACAAATCTAAGGACTTTACAACACTATATATCCCATGATTTCATTGAATGGAGTCATGGCAGTTATAGTGGTATCCAACAGGTATAACTGTGGGTTTGTTAAGTGGGATGTATAAAGAAAAGCAGCATTCTGCTCTGTACTGAGAAAAACTTGAAATCTTTCCTCTGGCTACCCCATGGGTCTGTTATCAATGTAGCTGAACTCCGATTTCTCTTTAGGAATGCACCATCACAAGCAGCTCTGTGCAAGACAGATTCTGGTTGCTTCTATTCTGACATACCTGGTTGGATGGTTAACATGGTCCCCTGGCCAAATGTCACCTTTCCGTAACCACCAGTATTCACACACTGAGAAACAGCTTTACAAAAAATGGCAGGAGAAAAAGAGATGGTCACAGGTTTCCTTTCCACTCATGCCTGTGGGGGCACATTGAAGCAGTAGCTAAACTTTGGGATGCCTGTTGTTTGAAAGCCCTTTGCAAGAGGAATGAATTTCTGGATCGTTCCTATTTCCTAACTCCAATGACTACTAAACACATGTAAATGTACCCACTGCCTTCTATCTTATTCAACCAGGAGACATCCCCACAGTTCACAGTTTTCTCTTTCGTTTGCATTTTGTGAACATTTAGATTGTAAACTCAGTGGGTGCAGAGAACTTCTTTTTTTAATTCACTTCAGTGCATAATGTAGGCTGATGATGGACTATAATAATGCTGACAAAAGTGGGGTATTTACAACATTTACAACAATATTTACATCAATATTATAAGTGATCCATGCAGCCTCTTCCAAGGCAGCACCTTCGAGATGTCTTGAACCACAATTCCTATCATCCCCAGTCAGCACCAGCATTACCCTTAGTACCTGGGGATGGTGGGCAGTTCAACTCATCTCTGTTGTGGTTGTTGTTCTGTGCCTTCAATTCATTTCTGACTTATGGTGACCCTAAGGCAAATCTATCACAGAGTTTTCTTTGCAAGTATCTTCAGAGGGAATTTGTCATCGTCTTTCTGTGAGGCTGAGAGAGTGTGGCTTGCCTAAGGTTACCTAGTGGGTTTCCATGACCAAGCTGGGATTTGAATCCTGGGCTCCAGAGTCACAGTCCAACTCTCTAACCACTACACCACCCAGTGTCACAAATATCAGAACTGATCCAGGCAGCCACTGCCATGGCAGCACCTTCTAGATGTCTTGGACCATAACTCCCATTATCCCCAGTGAGCATCAGCATTGCCTTTGGTAGCTAGGGATGATGGGAAGTGGCAGTTCAACTCATCGAGAAGGCACCAGGTTAGGAGAGGATAAAAGTTCTTCATATGAAAGCGACCAAAAGTATACATTCCGGAGAACTCTTTAGGGACTTACTTGGGTAAACTGATAGTCTTGTTCCACTTCCAAATGTAATTTTGTAAGATCCACCAGAATTATCACAGTGAAACAGAGCTTTCCATAAACGTATCAGCTGAGACACACATTATGAGGACTGGAATTCTGTTTTGAGCAGAATTAATGGAAAGTATTTGTTTAGACCACAACTCCCTAGAGTGCCCAGCCAGCATGGCCAGTGGCCAAGTTGGCTGGGGGGTTCTGGGAGTTGTAGTCCAAGAAAGATTTCCACGCCCCTCCCCCCCCCCCCCCAGTTCTATTTTTGAAAACCAATTTATCAAAGCAATCTCTTTACATTTGGATATATGATAGCCACAAAGGTGTAGTGGTTTGAGTATTAGACTCTGGGTTCAAATCCACGAATTGTCATAGAAACCCACTGGGTGACCTTGGATAAGTCACACACTCTCAGCCTCAGAGGAAGGCACCCCCCCGCCATCTGAATAAATTCTACCAATTCTACCTCCTTGCATCTCTTTCTGGAAGAAAGGTGGCATAAAAATAAAATAAAATAAATAACCAATACTTCCTCAGTGTTTTCAATTGCTTTAAATAAGGCAGTCGAGATTTGCCAGTCGTCTTTCTCCCCTGCTATTGTAGTGGCATATATAGGTTAGTGCTTTATAAATAAAGTTTAATAATAACAACAACAACATTAATGTTTAGTTCAAACCTGATATTCTAAATTTTTAATTCAGACTTCTCCTCCTACAATTTTTTTTTAAATCATCACATACCAGGAATCACTGTGATTCTTGTCCCAGCCCCAAAAGTGACTTTCCAGTTTGTCCCTGAATTCACACAGTGATACACCCAATGATGAAAAATGGAAAACTCATTTCACAAGAACTCCAGCTGCCTAAATTGATATAGTAGGTTTTTATCCAACTATAGCTGCTCAAGTAATGGCTAGGATAGTCACTGTGTGTTTTTGCAGAATTTAAATTTTAATGCACCTGTCATGATCTATACCTTTGAGTTTTCTTTTTCTCTCTCTCTGATTTGCTTTCTTTTCCCTAACTGTACAGCACTTGACAACTCAGGACAACACAAAACATCTCTTGAAGTTGACTCTAGTCCGTGAAACTATGTTGTTGTTGTTGTTGTTGTTGTTGTTATGTGCCTTCAAGTCATTTCCAACGTATGGTGACCCTAAGGGTGTGTGACCCACCCGAGGTCACTCAGTGAGTTTCCATGGCTGATCATGGATTCGAACCCTGGTCTCCAGTGCTCAAAACTACACCACACTGGATCTCCATGAAACTGTATGCCATAGTAAATGTATCTTTATTAGCCAGTGTAACGTAGCAGTTTGAGTAATAAACTATAACTCTGGAGACCAGGGTTTGATTCCCAGCTCGGCAATGAAACCCACTGGGTGACCTTGGGTAAGTCACACTTTCTCAGTCTCAGAGGATGGCAATGGCAAACTCCCTCTGAACAAATCTTGCCAAGCAAACATCATGATAGGTTGGCCTATAAGAAATGACTTGAAGGCACACATCACCATCAAATGTATTTTCATTATGCCACAAGAATTTATGTCATGTATGGAAGCTGGGAATATATCATACTCTCACATAGTTATCACTACAGTGAAAGTCAACTACATAGGCAGTATATTTGTCCCATTAGATTATCACATCTAATCATACATGCTACCCATCCTTCATACTTATACTTACTTGGTATCACAGTCAACTTTGTACCAGACCCAATAGTGAATTTGTAGTTGTTATTGCTCACAGCTGTACAGACCTTTACAAAAACTCATCCACTCTAAGCATCACCATGATTCGAGAGCATTCTCTCAAGTAACAAAAACACCTGTCTTGGTGACTCATAGAAACAGGCTTCATCCACATTGCAAAATTAATCCAGTTTGACACCACTTCAAATGCCAAGGTTCAATGCTATGGAATTCATGGAATTGTAGTTTATTGTGGCACCTAAGCTCTAATAGGGAAGGCTAAATGTCTCACTAAATTATAATCTCAGCATTCTATAGCACTGGGCCATAGCAGTTAGAGTGGTGTCAAACTGGATTATTTCTGCACTGCAGATGCAGCTTTTTAGAGTCCTTCCAGAAGAAGAGCAGATATGAATGCTGTAAATGATGAACGAATATGATTTAGACTAGGCTTTGAAGATGGTGGGTGTATTTTGTATCATGATGCTTAGCATAATAGAGGAGATGAAACTTACTTGGTATGACAAGCAATGGAGTACCAGTTCCAAAGATCCAGACCAGCACGATGTTTCCTCCCCTTACAATATGTATTTTCTAGTAGGAGAGCATTTTGCAAAGCACAGCTGTTTCTCTGTGTTGTTCTTTGCAAAATGCTCTCCCACTAGAAAATACATTTTGTAAGGGGAGAAAACATGATGTGGGTCTGTAAATGTAAAAATATTTTTAAAAATGTAAAAAGTGATCTTTGGAACTGGTACTAAATTGCTTGTTATGCCAAGTAAGTTTCATCCCTTCTATCATGCTCTGTGACCATTTTGAGAAAGATGCATGGGCCTATTGTACTCCAAATGCCTGCAGATGGAGGCATAAAGCTATGATAAAATAAGGATCTAGGGGGAAAATGAGATTTGTGCAAGAATTTAAATCAGAATTTATTTCCTTCTCATTCAAAAGAATGAGGATGGGGGTGGAAACAAAACTTTTTCCTCCTTGTTAGGCAAGATTATAAGGAAAGGTTGTTGTTTTTGGTTTGTGTTGATGTTTGTTTTGCAAAATTTGTCTACTGTGATAGCACACGTCTTGATGACATCCCTGTTTTGGATTACTACAACACACTCTACATGGGACTGCTTTTGGAAACTGTTGATAAACCGCAGCAGCTCCAAAATGCTGTGGTCAGACTGCTGAATGAATCCGCACTACAGAAATAAAATGGTTTCAAATCACTTTAACTGCCATGATTCTGTCCTACAGAATTCTGGGATTTAGTGAGGCACCAAATCAAGAGCCAGAATAGCATAGTGGTTTAAGAGTGGGACTATGTCTCTGAAAACTAGGGTTCAAATCCCTGATTGGCCATGAAATCCACTGGGTGACCTTGGGCAAGTCACACTCTCTCAGCCTCAAAGGATGGCATTGGCAAACCTTCTCCAAAGAAATTTGCCAAGAAAACCCCAGGATACCTACACCTTAGGGTTACCATAAATTGGAAACTACTTGAAGGCATGCAATAACAACAAGAACAACGAGGCACCAGGACACTCCTGACAGACCAGACTGAATATCTCGCCATACTACAAATCCCAGGATTCCAAAGGATGGCACCATGATAGTTAAAGTGGTAGGAGACAGCTTTATTTCTGCAGTGTGGAAGGGCTGTGGGTCTGTTTACAGGGAACAAATATCTTCCTTGTGAAAACAGTCTCACTGGTTTCTAGTCTGTTTCCAGACACATTTCAAAGTCCTGGTTGTCATCTATAAAGCCCTATACAGCTTGGGTCCTGACTATATTTCAAGGAAAGACATTCCCTCAGACATGGTCCTATGAAAGGGCCTCCTTGGTGGCTGCTCTCAGACTGTGGAACTCCCTTATTCTGGCAAACACCATTTTATTTAGCCCCCCTTTTGCTCAGAAGAATCAGGGTGCTATACGTTTGTCCCCATTCCAATGTACTCCCCTTTCAAAAACGGTTTTATATTAATGATGTTTTAACAGGATCATTAGTTTACTTGTATTTACAACTATGATTTTTTTTTACTATATTTTGTTTCATTCTGTCCCTTGTGCCACCTTGTGTAAAAAAAGAAATAATGTTATGATTTCCGATATTTCAGAACTTCACTTTTAAAATGTCACAGAAAAATATTGTACAAAAAACAATGTGTTTTATGCAAAATAAATCTCATAGAAATTTGATTTTTTTCCCAAGGTGTCAAGATACCCTTTCTTGTCAATGTTAATAACCCTGAAAATGTTATCATCAACCTCGATCTAAATGACTTACTTGGAACAACTCTCAGACTCGTCCCATGTCCAAATGTTAGTTTACCAACACCACTTCTATCATTCCACAGTGAAACAAGCCAGTACATAAACTATAATCTGTGTCCCTTATTACCCACTTTGTAAAGCAGGATCTTCAGAAAACTTCACTGATCATTGGAAGGGCAGTATATAAATAAAGATGATGATGATTATTATTATTATTATTATTATTTACAAAAAAGACTTTAAAAAGACTCTGAACACTCCTCTTACTGTTTATTTTTGCCAGTATTTTTGTCTTATATTGACAGTTCTCTGCCACAACTTCTTAATTCTTGCATTCCACAAAGTAAAATGACAGGAAAATGACTTGATCCAAATGTGGAGCTCTTTTTCCCTTTATTGTAATTCTTTTATATTATGTATTTGTTACACTTGCACCTTGCTTTTCCTCTAACCAAAACAAGGTGGTCACCTTTGGCCCCTTTTAAATTTTTTAACAACAACCTTATGAGGTCGATTAGTCTAAGTGATAGTGACTATCTCATAGGATGCATCTGCACTGCAGAAATAATGCAGTTTGACAGTGCTTTAACGGCCATGGCTCCATGCTATGAAATTCTGGGGCTTGTACTTTTGTGAGCTTTTTAGCCTTCTCTGTCAGATAGCTCTGGTGTTGCAACAAACTACAAATCCCAAAATTCCATAACATTGAGCCGTGGCAGTTAACGTGGAGCCAAACTGTATTATTCTGCAGTGCAGATGCAGCCATAGTCACATAGGGGCTAAACAGACAGGCAAAAAGAGATGCTTTCAGGCTGGCTTGAAGGTGTGGCCTTTAAATGACACATGCCTTGAAGCCAGCACGCAAGTGTCTTTATGCAGAAAAAAGCCATTTCAAAAAGAAGCAGCTTTTTTCCCACTTCTTCCTGGCTTAAAAGTGAATTGTTGCCCTGGAGGCTTCCAGAAGCAGCAATTCACCTTCAGTTTTGGGCAGGAAAAGGCCAGTCTGGGGATGATGGATTTTCAAGAGCCAAGGAAATATTTGAGGGAGGCTTATGTGATCCCTAAGACCACATATTGTTTTAGGAGGTACAGGACAGGTGGTGCAAGATACACAGCTCTATTCTCCAACAGCAACAAATGGCCAGGGAGTTCAGATGGAATAGTTAGAAGGTTGCCATTGCTGTCCACCTAAGCATCTGCCACTTGCGATGACCACCTCAAGGTGAAACCATCCCTGATTTCCAGTCTAACTCAGGAGTCTTGCACAGTTAACTGCCTTGGGATAATTGCAAAATAACACACTATCTTTTCCTTCGTTCCTTGTGACATACATTTGGGAAATCATGAGTACTTCTTATTCTCAAAAACACCACGGAACGTGTCACCGCACATAGGCAGGACAAGCAAAGTAATTCAACAATCCAACAGATATTTGCACAGCCAACTTACTTGGTGCTACCGTCAACCTTGTACCAGACCCGAGGGTGAGTTTGTAGTTGTCATAGCTCACACAGCCATGCAGCTCCTTACAAAAATACTCCTTGCCAGCTAAGACATTGGCAGGAATTTGGAAAGCCATTCAGATTATCCACTCATTCAGTATCTAGCCAACACTGAAAATGACCATACCAGCTCCAAAGAAATTTTTCCTGCAATATCTTGAATTTCATTTAAAAAAAAAATCCCTACCATTCCTCCTACCTGGTTTCACTTCCAGCTTTGATCCACCTCCAAATATAGTCTTCAAGATTCCACCATTCACACAGTGGTAAAGTGCTCTACAGAAACATCAACCACAACATGTGCAAGGAATATGTGCCCCTCCAGATATTGTAGTACTCCAACTCCCATCCAGCCAAGTTGCAACCCAACACATATGTTCCCTCTCTTTGAACCAGTGTTGTTGGGGTAGGGTGAACACTCTCGATTTCTTGTAGGAAACTAGGGATGCATCTACACTGTAGAAATAATGCCATTTGACACCACTTTAAGCACTGTAGCTCTATCCTATGGAATCCTGGGATTTGTAGTTTTACTTCAGTCTTCTCTGCCAAAGACTGTTGGTGATTCACAAAACTACTGATTCCAGGATTCAGTAGGTTGAAGCCATGACAGTTAAAATGGTGTCAAACTGCTTTATTTCTGCATTGTGGATATATCCTCCATTCATTTGATATTTGCAACTGTTATTTGATTCACTATATGAAGTTTGCAGATCCAATCACATACCTAGAAATAAATCTGATGAATTCAGCGGGGCATACATCTGCACAAACATAGAATGCACTCTAAGGTAATACATATATTATTATTCTTTTCTGGGACAAATTTCATTTCAGTGCTGTACAGCTTACTTCTGAGTGGGCATATGTAGAACTAAAAAAATGTGGATCATTCCCTTAAATCATTCTTGCACACAAGGATATTTAATTTCAAATGTTTTCCCCCTGCTGGGTGAGATTATGAAGATGTTTGCTTAAGTTCGGGTCATCTTTCTAACAGCAAAAAAAAATTGCTTCTTTAAGCAAAAATCTCCCCCCCCCCGACAGTTTTTTTTCATAAAAGAACTCCTAAAATGTGAATATCTCACAGCACTTGACCATTTTCTCAACCTGTCAAGACAACGTTTTCCTATTGTTTTATTGAAGTGAAAATGTATGAATATTCATGACATTCCTAAGGTCCAGATTGCACAATTTTGTAATGGAGGGTTTAGAGGACTTCCAGGGTTGGTGCAGGGAGAGGCCACCAGTTTGAGGGATAGAAACTCACACTCATGCATCTTGAAATCAGTCAAATTTCACTATAAATAAAAGCTATTTGCTCAATTAAAATAATCTGAGGCATAAAATTGAGATTTTATTCTTTTCCACAGACCCACTTTGCTGTCTTTGTTTTAGAACGGCTCAATTGGATAAACTCTCAGATGTGTCCCATATCCAAATGGCATCTTCTAGGCCTGCTGCCTCACTGCAGAATTAATGCAGTTTGACATCATTTTAACTGGCATGGCTTCGTGCTATGGAATCCTGAGCTTTGTAGTTTCTTGTGGCACCAGAGCTCTGGGACAGAGAAGGCTAAAAACCCCACAAAACTACTAGACCCAGAAAGAAATATGTGCCAAGAGGGAGGAAAATGAAGCATAGTATTAGGGAAATGAGTAGGATAAAGTTTGGCCAAGAGCTAGGAGGAAAGGGGGTGCAGAATGATATGCCACATATGTCAGATATTTTCGCCTCATGCAAAGGAGGAAATTGAGAATGAACAGTGCAGATCAGGTCCAGGTTATACAGTGGACCTTTAGTATCCACTAGGGTTTTGGTTCCAGGATCCTCCATGGATACCAAAAGCTGGTGAATACTCAAGTCCCCATTATATACAATGGCTCAGTAAAATGGTGCTCGTTATATAAAATGGCAAAATCACGGTTTGCTTTTTGGAATTTATATATTTTTGAAAATATTTTCAAGCCATGGACGGTTGAATCCATGGATACAGATACTATACCAAGGACCATATTCTCCCTCATGAACCTGCCTGTGTTTTGAGAACTGCTGAGGAGGTCCTTCTCGCTGTCCTTCCCCACTCTCTTTCCTTTAAAAGTTGAAGACCTTTCTCTTAGCTGTCTGAGATGTGACTGTTCAGGCAGGATAGGCCTTGCACAATGTGCTGGATTTTTAAATCTGCTTCCCCCCCCCCCCCACCCTGTCCTGTTTTATGGTTTAAACCAGTTTTAATTTTGTGGTAGTTTAAATCACTTTTTAACATTTGTAGTTTGTGAATTTTAAACGGTATTATTTCAATCTGTTGTAAATTCCATTAAATCTCAAACTGGAAAAAAGTGGAATATAAATGTACAAACCATAACAACTTACTTGGTGTAATAAGCAATCTGGTACCACTCCCAAAAGTTGGCTTCTCATAGCTACCAGAAGACCCACAGTGATTCCTGCCTTCACAAAAATGTACGTCATTCTTGTACACATCCAGTATATTAAGGGGAAACAAAGGGATCCAGAATGGATGAATTGTGATATTTTGAGATTTTCAAGCAGGGATGAGATTTTTTTTTTTTTTTTTTTTGGTATTTATTTAAATACCTTCCTTCATATCTGGGAAGATCATGAGATTAGTTTTTAAAAATGTAGGTAAAATAAAAACCAGAGGTTTTGACCAAAATGATGAAAGGTCTGGAAGGTTACATTTTCTTCATTATGAAAAAAAGCTTCCAATTTTTTTTCTCCCTCTTGGCTAATAATCAATATAATTTATCAATTTAAAATGTGAGAAATCAAAACTGACAGATCCCTAAAGGTATCAGATCCCATCTTACCTTGGAAACTAAGCAGGCTCAGCTCTGCTTAGTACTTGGATGGGAGATCACCAATGAATACCAGGAGTTGTAGACTGTATTTCAGAGGAAGGAACTAGCAAAACACCTCTAAAGTATTCTTTACCTAAGAAAACCCTATGAAATTCATGGGGTCTCCATAAGTTGACAAGTGATTTGAAGGCGTGTATGCACATGCACACATGCACACTTTCAAGCTTTTTTTGCAAGATCACATTAGCTTCAGCTGAATTTAAATTAACATAATTGGCTTTTGTAATCTAAACCAATTATATTTCCATACTGTAAGAGTGTCAGATATTGGAAAAGATTTCTTTTTTCTGGGGGGGGGGGGGGGGGACAAACAGCCATCTTTTCCACAATGTGGAGAGGAGGATATAATACGGGAGGGGGCCCTAAAAGTTTCACCCTGAGACATAAAACCATCTTTTTTCACCTTGGTCAGGGATAAACTACCTTAATGCACTTTTAGAGAGCTATAATCTCCTTGTTCATTTTGGCTGCTCCCTAGACACAAGGTAATGTATGGATGTGGTTGCTAGGATAAATTCATAAATTCCCTTCCTGAATACACCCGATAGCCTTGGCAAACACAAAATATAATAATTCTGGAATTTATACCTGCAAGTTCTCAAGTGTCTTGGATTCAAAACAAAATGATTTCTCACATACCAGGGGTCACTGTCAAAGTTGTCCCACTTCCAAACATGACTTTCCAGCCTGAATTAGACCTACACAGTGATCACCCCAATGACAAAAACCATTCTGGTACATATATTCCTCATTTTGATGCCTGCTTTTTGAAAGACAGAAAAATATCTCCCAAATGTTTCTCCAAGAATTATTGCTACAGGTTGTCTCCCTTATCTGAAATTCTTAGATTTTGAATTTCAATTTCTTTTCAAATTTTGGAATATATGCATATACATAATCACATATCTTAGAAATGGGATCCAAATCTAAAGTATGAGATTCATTTATGTTTCATATACACCTTATACACATAGCTTGAAGGTAATTTTGTATACAATATTGTGTATAAGATTACTTTGTGCATGAAATAAAGTTTGTGTACACTGGACCATAAAAAACCAAAGGTGTCACTATCTCAGCCATCCATGTGGACACTTCTGGATTGTGGAATACTTTAGATTTGGGGTTCTGGAAAAGGGAGACTCAACCTGTATATGGATAGTCCCCAGATGCAAGTCTTACACCTCAGTAAATGTAATAAGGATGTGGAAAATGGATTTTCAATTTGCAATACTCACTTGGTAATACAAGCATTCTTGTGCCAGACCCAAAGGTTATTCGTAAGTTGTTATTGCTCACAGCAAAACAAGCCTTTACAAAAATTAACCCATTTAGAGGCTGTGCAGACTGTGCCTCCAGCCGCCCCTTTTACAGCCAGATCAAGGCCACAGCAACTGCACGCCGTGGCCCTAATTTGGCCTTTGCAGGATACAAAAAGGACTTTTTTTGTGCCCTGAAAAAGGTGTGATAGCTGCAGCACCTTCAGCACAGCATTGTGTGGACGCAGCACCAGATGACCACTGTGACACTGCATGCTATGTGGAGCAGCACATCATCACGCCGTCCTGGGGGCAGAGTCGGGGTTAGCATCATGTGGACACTATGCCCCAACTCTGCCCCCAAGCCAGCCTTTAATGCCGGTAATGATTTCCAGTAACTTAAGGCCCAACTATATGAGGTGCCATTCACCCAATTAA
This sequence comes from Urosaurus nigricauda, assembly GCA_034509955.1. Taxonomy (NCBI): domain Eukaryota; kingdom Metazoa; phylum Chordata; class Lepidosauria; order Squamata; family Phrynosomatidae; genus Urosaurus; species Urosaurus nigricauda. Next base: position 6,409,687 of record JAOEGL010000006.1, read on the forward strand.
CAAACATTTATCTAATTTTTAAAAAGTGAACAGCAGAAAATGTGAGCGGGAGACTAGATCAGAACCACAGTGGGTGACAAAAAACTGGTTCTTGTCCTTCCTACCTCCTTTAAAAACACCTTTAGATATGACATGCCTTATCTAGTTTGGTCTTTCGGGATTCCAAAAATCAATCTATTCATGCACTAGCTAGTTGGACAAACGTCTCTCAACCCATCCTTCCAATACTGAGCATCAACACAAAAATCAGGCAGTTTGTCACTGACTCCTATTGACCCAAACATCTGCTCAATTTATGAGTTTTATAGAAATGAAGACCTTGAAAGCTTAACAGGAAGAGTTTTACAAGTGTCCCTGAGCTTGCAGAAGGTACATTTCTTCACTACTTAGTCACTAGAGAAAACTGAATGCAACTTTGGTTCCAGCTAGAATAGACCCATATACATCAGTTTATAAAAGTGGGGATGAATAAGTCCAAAACGGGCCCATGCTACTTGGGGCTAATGTTGGATTTAGCCCTGAGAATCCTCAGACCAGTTTTCCCCAACTCATGGCCTTCCAGATGTTCTGACTACAACACTGATGACATTGGAAAGGCCCTAGGTTAGAAAGGGTATCTCAGATGGTAGGGAGAAAAGATTTTCAAATCACAGACTTCCAGATTACAAGAATGGTGAGTTTATTCCCAGTAATGCTTTCATCTCAAAAATTAAGTATCCATAGATAATTATTGTTGTGGTTGTTGTTCAAATCATTTCTTACTTATGGCAACCCTAAGGTGAACCTGTCACAGGGTTTTCTTGGCAAGATTTGGTAAAATCACCCAATGGATTTCCGTGGCCTAGCTGGAATATGACCCCTGGGATGCATCTATTCTGTAGAAATAATGCAGTTTGACACCACATTAACTAGTATGGTGCCATCCTTCAGAATACTGGGATGTGTGGTTTTGTAGGTCATCAGTGTACTTTGGCAGAGAAGGCTAAAGATGTTATAAAACTACACATCCCAGGGTTCCATAGGATGGAGCTACAGCATTTAAAGTGGCATCAAATTGCATTATTTCTTCAACACTCAAACCATCACACCATGCTAGCTCTCACACTTTTAAATTAGTTCCCCTAAATCAAGTATGGACAACCTGTCATTCAGACGTAGCTGAATGACAGCCTCCAGAAAGCCCTTGACAACATAGAAAACATAATGTGGCTTGATGGGAGTTTCAGTTCAGTTCATCGGTCTTTAAATTGTACAGCCCTGAACTGAATATATAATAGATAGAACACTAAAGCAACCATAATAAATACCCCAAATGTCTTCCACCAATCCCTTCTGCTCATCCCATAAGCATCCTGGAATTGTTTGAGAAATTACCACTTCAGGGAGAAAACAAACTCAGATTAAACTGGATAAAAATATAATTAGAAAATTACTCACTAGGTGTTATGGTGAGCTTGGTTCCTTTTCCAAAAGTGACCTTACCAGTCCCTCTACCATAATCCCCACAGTGACTCAAGTCATTGCAATATCTCCATGCTGAAAGATACCCAAATGCACCATCGTTGCTGCTGTAACCCTATCTGGTTTAACAAATAGATCCGTATGTCGTCCTTTGAGATACAGAGATCAGAATTACCCTGACTGCATGAGGCAAGGATTTTTTTAAAAGTTAGGGAGGGAATCATGGGATTTTTTTAGCCTGTAATTTTCAAGGAAAGACAACCTTCTAGAAATATACAGTAATATGTAATGCTAACTGTATATATTATATTATACCATCTTTCCACTACCCAGTGCCATGCAAGTACATTGGATTAAAATTTCCATAATCCCTAGTTGACATTGACAGTTTGGGGAAGGGTACATTTCATGCACATGTTTTAAAACATCTTTAGCCTTCTCTGCCAAAGTGCTGGTTCCTCAAAAAAAAAAAAAAAAGGATCCCTGTATTCTGTACGATGGGGCCATGGCAGTTAATATGGTGTCAAACGGTATAATTTCTACAGTGTAGATGCACCTCCTCAAAAAAATGTTTATCACATACCTGCTCTTACAGTGAGTCTTGTCCCAGAACCAAAGCTAACTTTGTAACTGTTGAAATTCACATTAGTAAACCTCTTTGCAAAAACCCCTGGCACTGCTTCTCCTGACTCAGCAACCTTCTAGAAGTATTGGACTAGATGCAGGGTTTTTGTGGATGATGAAAATTTTAGTGCAACCTATCGGGGTATACTCCATTTGGAAAGACTGCTCTAATATAATACCATGCTTAATTTCACCCTTTTTATACTGGTTCATTCCAGCTATTTTGAATCAGAACTCACAGTTTCCCTGACCACTGGCCATGTTCTCAACTGAAACTGGAAGCCAAAACACCTGGAGGATACCATCTTGAGGAAAGCTGCTTGGTATCTGCTTGGTATCTTTGTAGAAATATTATTTTCTGTGCATAAAAAGTTTTTTTCAATGCAAACCAACCACGTGTGAATTTTGCACAGAAAACATTTTGAACTGTGAAGCTTCTCTTTAGTCCAGCATCATCTCATCAGAGTTTCACAACACTAAGAAAAAAACACCATGGGTTTTTGTTGTTGTCGTCGTTTTACCATTTTTCCATTTTCTCCCAATATTCTTTCCATCTCTACTCACAGATCAAAACAAGGGCATACTTGTAGCTCACACAGCCAGTATTGTATACTGATCTGAGTGCTGGATTAGGATTCTGAGAGACCTGGGTTCAAATCCTAATTCAGCTATGCAACTCCACTGGGTGATCTTGTGCTCTCTTAGCCTCAGAGAATGCAATGGGAAACCCCCTTTTGAACAAGATCTGCCAAGACATATTTGTGCTACATCCACCTTAGGGTTACTATCAGTCAGAAATGACTTGAAGGAACACAACACCAACAAACCTGTAACTCTCTTGTATTCACCATATGGTTCACTAGCACTACTTCTATGACCATACATACACATAGAACTGTATATTTGCATTTATTTTGCAATAGACCATCCTCCAAGGAGTTTGGCCTATTGTGCCATGTGAGATGCTCTGTCTATGAAACAACCATTCATGCAATACAAAATAATGGAAAATGTCATGTTCTGGAAGAGCACTGCAGAAAGTACATACACCAACAAATGTCTATTTACAAGACTCACTTGGATAAACTGCCAACTTTGTTCCACCACCAAATATTATTTTCTCTGTTCCACCATAATTACACAGTGAAAAAGAGCCTTACACAAACTCATCAGTTGACACAGGCATGAAAAGAGCACAAATGAATGACAGTGACAAAACAAGACAAAAACAAAGCTCAAACAATGTGGAGTCGAAGGCTTTCACGGCCGGCATCCATAGTTTTTTGTGGAGCTTTCAGGCTATGTGACCGTGTTCTGGAAGAGTTCCTTTATGATGTTTCGCCAGCATCTGTGGCTGGCATCTTCAAAGAATCATCTTCTCTGAAGATGCCAGCCAAAGATGCTGGCGAAACGTCAGAAAGGAACTCTTCTAGAACATGGCCACATAGCCCAAAAGCTCCACAAAAAACTAAAGCTTAAACAGTTTTTCATCCCTGGAATTGTAGGGCAACAACTGCCATTTCTATTAATGTCATCCCCACCATACTCAACATTCCTGGCTGCGGATGCTGTAGCTTAAGGGCTTTCTGCAAATCTGAGGCTGAGAGAGTGCAACTTGCCCAACATTTTCCAGTACCTTGTTTTACGTCAGCACATTACTTCTAGAAGCATTCACAGTTTTTATTCTATAACTTTTGGGCCTCAATCTCATGTAGCTAACATCCACCCAATCCCACTTGGGAGTTTATCATACGAAGGAATTTGGGGGCATAATGCAATGGTAATCCGAATGCAATCATGGGGTTGCCTGTTATTGCGTATGAGTGTATCTCACACAATTTCGGGCAATGGGAAGTCATTCTGAACACAATCATAGGATTTCACGTAATTGCATATTATAGTATCTCACACAATTTCAGGCAATGGGAAGTCATTTTCAGGAAATGGGAAGTCATTCTGAACACATTCTGAACACAATTAGATTTCACGTAAATTCACTAGGCTAGCAAATTTACGTGAATTCGAATTGGCTCCATTCGAAATTGGAGAAATTCCTCCCATGTGATAAACTACGGAGTTTATACCCACTGAGGCAGCTGCTGCACTGCAGAATTAATGCAGTCTAACACTGCTTTAATTGCCATGGCTCAATGGGATTTGAAGTTTGTTGTGGCACCAGAGATCTCTGACAGAGAAGTCTAAATATCTTACAAAACTACCAATCTCAGAATTCCATAGCAGTGAGTCATGGCACTAAAGGTGGTGTAAAACAGCAGCAATTCTGCAGTGTAGATGCAGCCTCATCAACTGCTGAATAATGAGCCAACATGTAGGTAAATCCCATTGATTTAATAAATCTACTCAAATTGGGCCCACGATTAACAGATGTCAAGCCTCTCGGATGTCAACTCTATATATACTTGCTTGGGAGTACTGTAAACTTTGTTGATTTCAGTGAAATCTATCTAGGATTAGACTTCCAATCATCCAAAATCTGCCTTCTTTTCTATTGCCTCAAATATCAGTCAAGATGTATGCCCTCCTCAGCATTTTTTAGCTACTAAATTCAAATCATGGTCAATGACTATATTCCAGAATTTACATAGATACAGTACGTAAAATATATATGCCTAGAAACATTAGTAAAAAATAAATGTAACTGTAAATATAATATAAAACATGATATATACGTGAATATACATATAATAAATGCCTAAGCAAGACAAATTTTAAAAAAACTGTGCAAATTTTAAGCTTGAGCTTCCATGATAGAGGATTCTGAGGTAGCTCCACATTTTACATGGAGATTCAAGATTCTGGAAGCAACCCAAGAGATCAGATCGAAAGCCAGAGAGCTTTGATCTAGATGCAGCTGCCCAGCATGGTTAGGCTACAAGGTCCCTGTGTGATGGAAAGAATCCATCATATGACTAGAACTTACTTGGTATAACAAGCAGTCTTGTCCCACTTCCAAATAAGTAGCTACGGTATCCACCTGTAGACCCACAGTATTTCTTGCCTTGACAAAAACTATGCAAGGGCACACAGAGTGACAGAAGAACATTGGTGCTTTTACACATGCAACCTCCTCCTGCATTTCCCTGAAAGCAACATGTAGGAGGAAAAATTCAGGTCTATGCAATGGTTCCTGAGAATTCGGCTCACCTTCTTTTAGTTGGAAAGCAGCTGGGCCAGATTAATTCCTATGAAGCGGAAACTTTTCATTCCTTCACCTCCACCCCCAATAATGAACTTTCTGATATTGTTTTCTCTACTTAAATCTAGAAGTGCCAGAGGTTTTTGGCTAGGAAGGAAAGAAGGAAACTGGTGGATTGTACTTGTTCCAGACAAACAGAGTAGTCTTACAAGATAGGCATTACATCTTGGGTGCATCTACACTAAGGAAATAATGCAATTTGACATCACTTTAAATGTTGTAGTTCCATCCTGTGGAATCCTGGGATTTGTAGTTTTACAAGGTCTTTAGCCTTCTCTTCCAAAGTGTGCTGGTGCCGCACAAAAGCACAAACCCCAGGATTCTGTGGGATGGAGCTATGACAATTAAAATGGGTGTCAAACTGCATTATTTCTACAGTATAGATATAGATGCAAAAGATTTATGTCCTACCTTGTAAGTCTCTTTTATCCGCCAATTTCCTATATTCTCTTACCATCCATACCAAAGAAACACATCTACAGTGGCATTTATTTTTAGCATAAATTTATACAACTGAGACAGTTTACAGTGTGTGTGTGTGTGTGTATGAGAGAGAGAACAAGCAAACATTGTGAAGCTAATAGAAGCCTAGCCTTCAAGTTTAGTCTCAGCTTCTTCTTTTGCTTCCCTCAATCCCAAATATACCAATTTCAGTTCAATGTATCTTATGCCTTAACAACTCTGACCAGCAGCAATAGTGTCTCCACTGCCCCATGCACTTACTTGGTGAGACAATCAACCTCGTACCAGACCCAAAGCTGATCCTGACATTATTAATGCTCACCATGATACAAGTCCTTACAAAAACCCACCTGCTCAAGGCATCATCTCTTTTCAAGTAACTTGGTACAGGTATACATCTTATTAACACTACTGGTGTACTGCAATGCTCCAGACAGGATGATAGTTGTGGTAGCAAGGAAACCTATCTCACAGTAGTGGGTTGAGGTACTTCTCCCCAGTTCAGATTTGAAGGAAAGTTGAGGATTAGCCTGGGTGCCTTATTGGCATCCTTTCCAAGATTGTAGTTCTTGATTGTAAGTATAGCAATTCTCTTAATGGTTGCAATAACTGCCTGTATTGTTAGGGAAATTATATGTTAGTTGCTCATGAAAATATAGGAACTCACCTTTATCATCACACAAACATACACACACCCCTCACAAACAGGCATCCAGCCTATTAGTCTTTCATTATACAGACTGATAAAGTGTCTTCTCAACTCTTGACAGAGGAATCAAACCCTTTATCAATACATGAGTTATGGAAAGGATACAGATTTTCCCAAATCTGACATTTTAATAAGGACTGGCACCTTGAGAACTTGGCTTCTCTTTCAACTTTGCTTCTTTCTTTCTTTCTCTTTCTTTCTTTCTTTCTTTCTTTCTTTCTTTCTTGTACTGTACCAATTTATTTCCTCTAGTTATAAGGTTGGACCCACATATTCAAGGGGTTTTAGTGCCCAGACTTACTGTGTATACTGAAAATAGTGAACCCTATTAAAATTAAGAACTTCTGGTATAAATATACCATAAAGATGCATTGTCAGACCAAAAAGAGGACCTCTCAAGGTATTTTCAAGCATGACTCTATGCTATGCACCCCTATTTTTTCAGCCACGAATAACTGAAACCATAGATGTTGGTTCTACTGATACAGGGACCTCAATGTAATGTATAGCCTCCCCCAATTATCTTCAGTTCTCCTCCTCCTCCTAGATACTTTCTTATGATTGATATGATATAATACAATAAATGTAGGATTTGTTATGTTCTAATCATGGTACATACTTGGATTTACAGTTAAGTGGGTCCTTTTTCCAAAATTCAGCTTGTAGCCATAGTTACCACTTCCTACAAGCACAGTCAGCAAAGGCTTTACAAAATCATACGCTAAGAAGCGTGTTGTTGTGTGTGCATGGCACACATATAGTCTTGGATATGTTGTGTATAGTTTTAGATTTGTAATTTTTAATCACCTGGATCTGTGGTTTTACAGGTGTTTTAGCAAAAATCCACACCCTTCATGCTAGAAAAGGAACAAAGCACTGAAATTTACTCAAGGTAATGAGCAACCTTGTCCCATTTCCAGAGATTATTTCACTGTTGATGCTGGAAGACCCACAGTCCTTCCTCTCATAACAAAAACATTCACAAGGGCACAAGGATGGTATTAAGAGAAGCTCCAAGCAAATAAAGGATTTAAGATTTTCAAGGCATGACGGTAGAGTCCTCATGCCTTTCATTAGGAGCTCCCAAGTTCAGCTATGAATCCAGTCTTATCACTCTCAGGGATCAACGTCATTCTTAATTTTGAAGTGTATTGTGCTCATCATGATGGTCCCATAGTCTTGTCATGAAGGAGAATTTCAAAATGCAGACTGCTTCCTTGAAGTACGTAAGAAAAAGAGAGATCTAGACCTTTTTCATCTCCACTGAGAGTAGGGTTGTTGGTTTGGTTTGGTTTGCAAAGTTAATGGGTCTAAACTACTCGTGAAATTGCAAGCCACAATTCACAACAGCTCCTTGTTGAGGGGGAAATTTATTTTCCTCCCAGGTTTTGTGTGTGCTGCAGAGGATGCATGGGTCACTGATATGGATGGGAAATGATTTCATCTGCTTTAATCATTCTAAAGCTATGGTCCTTTGGCCCTTCAACCCTGACTCCATACAGCATTGCTCTCCAATGCTAAAGATTCTTTCTTCTCTTTTCACTGCAGGGAAGCAACAACTCCACAGAGATTCCCATCTGTAAACATCCCTGAGCTTCTGTTTTGAAGCAACACCTGAAAGATCTTTGAGAGAGACATGTATAGACTGGTGGCATGCAAAACATCAATAAGTAATCACCAACCTGGGGCAATTTCTTGAGCTAACCATGGAGAGAATCAATATTCGTCTACCTACAGATCATAAATACAGACCCATTAAAGACATATTCTGTTCTAGCATCCTACCTGGTCGTACAGTGAGCTTTGTTCCAGATCCAAAAATGTACCTGTAGTCACTTGCTGACACAGTGATACGCCTCACTACAAAAACCTTGAACATGTCCACCTGAACCAACATTGGTCTAGTTGAGTTTCAAGTCTAGTTCAGGGCCATCATGTCCTTTTATGTGTGTGAGTTTTCACTCTACAACCCATCTGCAATGGCAGCTGGAAGCTCTAAGGCCCATGGGGCTGTCAATTTATTCTGGGTTTTAGTCCAATGTTTAAAGAAGCTACCCAAAGTGCTGAAACAATTTTGTAGATAGGGTTCAGCATTTAGGATGTCTACTTTAGAAGAGAATTTCTACTTCAGAGAAGATGCCAGCCAAAGTTGCAGGCAAAACATCAGGAATAAATTCTTCTAGAACACAGCCACATAGCCCAAACAACTCACAAAAAACTAATATTTCAAGATGTTATCTTTATTGAGAGCCAGTGTGGTGTATTTGTTCAAGTGCAGGATTACAACTCTGAATACCAGTGTTCACACAGCCATCGACACTACACTCTCTCAGCCTCAGAGGAAGGGCAAGAAAAAAACCCCACTGAATAAATCTTGCATAGAAATCCCAGTGATAAATTCACTTTAGGATTACCATAGTTCAGAAACAACTTGAAGGCACACACAACACAATCTTGGATATGCTATGTGTAGTTTTTAATTTGTAATTCTTAATCATCCGAATCTGTGGTTTTAATTATATTTTACCAAAAATCCACACTTTTCATGCTAGGGAAAAAAACAAAGCATTAAAACTTACTCAAGGTAATCAGCAGCCTTGTCCCACTTCCAGAGATTATTTCATTGTTGACACCAGCAGACCCACAGTGTTTCCTCCCCTGACAAAAACCTTCACGAGGGTGCAAGGATAGTACTGAGAGAAATGCCAGATGAATAAAAGGTTTAAGATTTTCAAGGTATGTTGGCAGAGTCTTCATGCCTTTCATTAGGAGCCCCCAAATTAAGCTATGATTCCAGCCTCCGGAAGTGACTCTCAGGAATCAATTTACATGTCTATGTGCTCGTCATGATAGTCCCCATAGCCTTGCCATGAAAGAAAATCCCAAAACCTGGCTGCATTCTTAAAGTATGTAAGAAAAAACAGATATAGACCTTTTTTTTCTACACTGGGAGTAGGGTTGTTGTTTTGTTTTGCAAAGTAAATACATCTTGACAACAACAATTAATACATTCAGCCCTCCATACCCACAGATTTCTTATCCATGGATTCAACCATCCATAGTTTGAATGTGTGTGTGTGTGTGTGTGTGTGTGTACACACACGCACACTATACAGCTCTAGCCTATGAAATTTCTTCCACAAGGCTCTAGTGGCTTCCTAAACTACAAATCCGAGGGTGCAGTACAATCTAGCTATGGCAATTAAAGCAGTATCAGATTTGTGGAATCGAAGGCTTTCACGGCCGGCATCCATAGTTTTTTGTGGGGCTTTCAGGCTATGTGGCCATATTCTAGAAGAGTTCCTTTCTGACGTTTCACCAGCATCTGTGGCTGGCATCTTCAGAGAAGATTCTCTGAAGATGCCAGCCACAGATGCTGGCAAAACAAACTCTTCTAGAACATGGCCACATAGCCTGAAAGCCCCACCAAAAAAAAAAAAAGTCAGATTGCTTTAATTTTGCTATCTGAAAGAGATCCAAGAGAGAGAACCAATTTTTCTTTCAGAGTTATTGGTACAACTGTCAGTCCTGTGCCACTTCACAAATATATGTGAGCATACTTGCCTTGTTGACACACAGTGAAAGAAACCTGCCACCTCTGAAAACTTTTTGATGTCTTTGTTTGAAAAGAGGATAGATTACTTTTTTGAGTCTCATTCCTTAACAGCAGGGAGTTCTACTGCCAAAAAATAATAATGGCATGCTTCTGATATAACAACAGCAGCAACAAGAACAAGAATAACAATAACCTGTATTCTTCCACCAAGTCTCACAAGGCAAAATCTAAAATCTAATAGAGAGTTTTCCTCAACTGATAACGAATGCATCTACAGTGTAGACATAATGCAGTTTGACACCACTTTAAGTGCTGTAGCTCCATCCTACAAAATTCTGGAATTTTCTGGTACGAAACACTGGTAGCTGTAGCTGATGGGCACCTATGTGGTGCCAATCACTAGCCAATTGTGGGTGACAGGAGCTTGTTGGTCCACCATATCAAATAGCTTAAGAAGCAATATTCTCTGGAATCATGGGATTTTGTACTTTTGTCATGCAATGCTCCAGCAGATCATTCGAAACAACCCAGAAAACTACAGATCTCAGGTTTCTGGAGGATAATCAAATCAATGCTATAATTCTGTTGTGTGAAATAGACTTTTAAATGAGATTTTCCACCCCGTAGGTCAATTCTTTCTATTCATATCACTGTGTTTCTGAGCTATGGTTGAATGCTCTACACCTTCTAGGGCACGCTACATGGTTGATTTTTGTCCTTTTCAAGAACTCCTCATCTTTTCTTAGATTAATATCCCTGTTCTCTAGGAGTTCCACAACAATCAAAAGACAAAAGGGGGGGTTGGATCACACTACATACCTGGATTGACCAATAAATGAGTCCCCTTTCCAAAATGAAGTCTATAGCTGGAACTTGTTAAGAGCACAGTCCTCCGGGGCTTTACAAAAATATTAGCTCCTTGACAGCTGCTCAGTGCCTTCCCACAGGTGATCCATCTTCCCAACTGGAATTTGGCTGCAACCATTTGAGAATAGAAGACACTGAAGTCAGCAAGATGGATTTCTGGACCATCATGAATACTGGCTGGTAGCATAAGATGCTTATCTTTGTATCATGACTATATATTGGTTTGCCCTAGTGTGAGTCTCATAAAATTTCTCTTTGAAAGGGAAAGATGACCTCATGCAAAGATAGTTTACTCATAAGGTCTAGTAGGAGAGGAAGAGGAAGAGAAGGAGCAGGGAGGTTTTCACCAAGAAAGACTTAGGAAAACATTTTCCCTACAATAATCTGTGTTTGCATAATCTCTTATAACTGGTTACGATTGTGGCAATAGTGTCACAATAGTACACACACACACACACACACACACATACACACTTTTTACCCAACTAGGTTCATGTCTCATTCTCATTTCCAGGACTCAAAAGTATGAATCAGGGAAAATAGTACATTACCAACTAGTTCCAGTTACTGTTAAGGCAGCATCCTGGAAGTCTCTCCCATCCTTCATTGGTGTTGGACTACAGATCCCATTGGCCACACATCCCACACTGCTTTGGGATGATGGCAGTTGTCATTCCACCGCATCTGTAGGATCACATTCTGCTCAGCCTTTGTTGGAAATGCTCCTTCTTGCTTCTGTTACTTGCAAGTTTTCAACAGGCTTCCCTTCCAGCCCACATCACTGTGTGTAACTCACAGCACAGAAATAGACAGCTGAGTCACTCAGTTGGCTGGCAGGTTTCTCCAAGTTGAAAGTCTTATGTTTTTTATCATGCTCAGCTTCAAAACCTCCGTGGAGCTGTTCGCTCACATTCACATTTCCTAAATGGCTCAGAAGGAGTTTGGGATGTTCACCAGGAGGTTGAATATACCAGTATGGACTTCCTCGGTAATCTGAAGATACTACATAGTGGCAATTGATTGAGATGCGGTCTCCTTGGGAAACAGTCACAGTGCCTTCTGTTTGGTCAACTGATTCACCAACACACCCTTCTGTAAAGAAAAGAATAGCATTTTTAAAAAAGCATTCAAAAGGAGAAATGGACCTGTGAAATGCATCTTTATTGAGTGTTTTGTTTTGCACCTGTATTTCAAATCTAAAATGTATTTATTTTATAGAACACAATCAAGTTGAGAAGCAACTAGCAGCATATAACTAGTTACTTGTAATCAAGCATAAACTGTGGTCTGGGTTGAGGGAGATGCCTTTTCCCAAAGTGGTAGTGGTGGTGCACCTCTACTTAAACTACAAACCACCAGGTTTGGTAACTTATTCCTTTTTGCAATAAGCAAAGCAAAAGTTTCGTTAAGATGGCAACCTAAAGAGGTATAACATCTTCTGTTTTATTGTATTGTAATCGGTGAATTTTAAATAAGAAGAAAGCAAGTTTTTTTTAAATGGTAACTATACCATTGCAACTATACAGCAGTACTTTCGTGACTTGAAATTTTATTGTAGTTAATTGCTATTAAAGAGCCAATGTGACATGGTCATTTGACTATCGGACTACAACTCTGGAGATCAGAGTTTGATTTCCTGTTCAGCCATGGAAACCCACTGGGTGACTTTGGGCAAGTTACACACACTCAGCTCCTGAAAATCCCATGATAGGTTTTACCTTAAGGTCACCATAAGTCTGAAACTACTTGAAGGCACACAATAACGATAATAATAACAACAACAAATTGTTTTCAAAAGTAACTTTCCAACATTATATTATCTTTCCTTCATTTTTCATCAGGAATCAACCACAACCACAAGTATGCACAGATATAATCCAAGAAGTTTAGAGATATGTTTGTCAAAAAAAATTCATATGACTCTAGCACACACACTATGCACACTTAGAAGATCTTAAGTAATGGAAGTACTCCTGAAGCAGCTAGCAGAACCCATTTTTCCATTACAATATCAAGGTATAAAAGTGGAGGAGGAAGCAATTAACCATCACTTACTGCATACTGATATTAGTAACAAAGCCAATACCCAACAGAAAAACATCTTCCTGCATCAAGATGTTTTAAAAATCAAGAAGCAGTTTAGAAAAGAATGGAATATATCTTGTACTTTGAACAGCTTTGGACTTTGACTTCTACCAGATGAAGAACTGATGAAGTTGAGCTCTCTTATGCTCCGTGGAAGATATTTTAAAAAGCAATGTAAAAGAGAGAGGTGGTAACCAGAGGATGTGGTTGGCAGCCAGGATGCCAGCATGTTCTTTCTAAAAATGCCCAATGTTTCAGTTGTTTCAACTAGGTCAGCATATGAGTACATCTGGATCATCATCTCCACCTTGCATATGAAAACCACTTGACAGATTGGTGTTGTTGTGTGCCTATAAGTCATTTCTGAATTATAGCAACCCTCAGGTGAACATATAATGGGGTTTGCTTGGCAAGTTTCTTCGAAGGGGGTTTGCCATTGCTATCATTGAAGGTTGTACTTAGAACAAGGATATGTCCTCCAGTTTGTTTTCATTTTGGGCACACAATGACAAGTACTGGCTGTTTCGCGGAACGTGGTCCTACTGTCGTCAAGACTGGATCTCTCTCCAACTATGACTCTCTCTTTATTTTATTTTTTGGAATCCTTTTTTCTAAATCCTTTTTTAATTTTCATATTAAAATAAACAGAATCAAATACAGATTTGTACTATATCATATACATAACAACAACAGTCATTCCAAAATGTCGGATTTGCTCTTAGTCCCCCGCAACAAATAACCCATATACAATATATTTTACTCTATTAGGTCTACATTGAGTAGATTTAGTTGATTTCTACTTAATTGATCCTGATGATACCAAACCCACAAATTCTTTAACAACACCTGAGGTGTAATTTTTTATAACCATACTATCTCTCTTTTTTTGTTTGTTTTGTTACTTCCAGTTGTTCTCTGAGATCCAGTTAATGTTGCAATTCCATACAAATCTTTCTTGATCATGGAAGACAGTACTGTAGAGCTGAAGAACGTGTGGCACTCCAGAAATGGTAGGATCACAGTTTGCATCAACCCTATTTTATATAACCAATGAAGAAGAATTGATACGACTGCTGTTATAGCACATATCCCACCATTTCACAGATCCAGAGATCTTTTCTGAAGCCTTTTTATATGTCATCATGCAAATACAGGTATTCCAAAATCCAAAAAAAAAAAAAAAAATCCAAAATGTGGAGCATCTCTGGTCCCAAGCATTTCAGATAAGGGATACTCAACCTGTATTGTTGCTTGTTTCTGTCTGTCAATAGAGGTAGGGGATGGAAAACAGAATGAGAGCCCTGAGTGAGTGAGAAAGTGAATAAGATGAAATGGATTTATCTAGCTCCCCTTTCTTGAGATTGACAGTTTAAATTTCTAATGATTCTCCCACTTACATAAGAAAAGTAGTCCAAAAAGATTCCTCTGCCCAACGAACCTATGTTTTTGGATTATCTTGAAGGTCGCTGATGCTCCAGCTAGAGAAGATTCTTCCTCTGGTGGCTTTCAAAGGCAGAAGAAAAGACGTTGTCTCCTTCGCAAACTCAACAAGTGATCAAGGGTTGCCTTCTCCTTTTTTAATGTGCAGTTCAGAAGGTGGCTCTCTGTGGTTACTTCTTCATGTGGTTAGGAAAAAACCTCTACAGTTTCCGACCCTTACCCTAGTTCAACATTTCCTGATATTGCAACAACCAACTGTGTAGAAGGAGATTCTGGTCACTATACTACATACTGTACTGTTCAATATTTCCTTCATCCTCTACCTTATGTGATTTTCACATAAGTGGGCATTTTGCAAAATGAAACTCTAGATTTTTCATTCAATCCAGGTTGGGCTCTTTATATATTTCTAAACTAATAAAAAGCATCAGTTTTCAGTCCTATCAAAATGTTTCAGTAAGAAAGGATCACAGTCAGTGAATGGATGGCTCCACCTGGTGGAGAAAGAAACATACTCAATGCAACTGAAGAGATCTTGGAGCATCTTTAAGACCAACTAAAGAAAGAAGTTGGCTGCATGAGTTCTCATAGACTTAAGTCTACTTGCTCAGGTGCATTTGGTCTTCTTCGTGCATTTGGTCCAAATGCATCTGAGCAAGTAGACTTAAGTCTATGAAAATTCATGCTGCCAACTTCTGTCTTTAGTTAGTCTCAAAGGTGCTACAAGAGCTCTACATACTGATTCTACGGACCAACACAGTTATATTTTTGAATTCTATCTCAATGCATCTACATAGGGTCAAACTACATATTATATTAAAGATGTAGGCAACAAGTGTATCTCTCCTCCGTTTCCTCCTTCTCCTCCTCTTCTTCTTTTAGCTGGGGGGGGGGAGTTTTGTTGGATACTACTATACAAATGATTTTCACAATAATTCTAATAATAATATGAACATCTATCACAAGAGAGTTTGTTTGCTCGTGGGATTTATATCCTGTCTTTCTCTCAAATGAGATTTCATTTTGGTTGTAGAACCCGTACCCTCCCTCCAGTCCATCTGCCTTGGTCCAGGCCCCAGAGGGAGGGAAGAACCACTGGACCTTATCCCCTTCCTACCACCTTCCCCTTTTCCTTTTGTGTTGTCTTTTAGACCGTAAGCCTGAGGGCAGGGATCTGTCTAACTATAAGATTGTATGTACAGCACTGTACTATATAAATAAAATAAAATAAACTTTAAATGGTTCTCTACCTTCACATTTATTTTCATGTGTCAGCAGCATTCACATTTCCAGAGCAAGGAGCTCATCAGAGGAGGGTTTGCCTTTGCCTTCCTCTGAGGCTAAAAGAGTGTGACTTGCCCAAGCTCACCCAGCGGGTTTCTATGACTGAGTGGGAATTTGAACCCTGGTCTCCAGAGTCATAGTGAAATGCTTGAACCACTACACCATGCTGGCATGCACCCACTTCAAAACAGATCAGCTAAAGTGTTTATGTGTTTATCTCAGTTTCAAATGGATTTCGTTCTTATTTGTTATGTTGTTTTTAAAATGTTTAAGTTGATTTACAAAGAGTCTGGGATACTATTGGACAGCAACTTGCAAAATCCACAAAAGGAGTTCTGGTCAAAAAAATATTATCACATTATCAGGCTCTGAGGCTGTTATCAACTTTCTGTCTCTACCTGTGAGGAATCAGTGCAATGTCCCAATCTGGCAGGACCGTCCCAGTTAATCCTGTCTTATCACACCGTTTCAGTCTCTTTTAAAATGAACCAGTTTCTCTCTCTTCTTCCCACTTTCCCCCATTGATCTCAGCTTACTGCAGCTGCTGCAAACTGAGTTCATAGTGCAAAAGCAGTTTGTATTCAGTTAACTCATCAGTGGAGAGAAGAGAGGAACCTTGCCCTTCCCAGTAGGCTCAGGCAAAAGTAGCCTGCACCATCCTCTCTTAACTTATGTATTCTTCCTCATTAATAATTTGTGCCATCTTTTTAAAAAATACATATTTTTATTAAATTATGTTTTATTCACTTCTAACAAAAGAAAAAGAAAAAACATCTTACAATTCACATTCATATCCATGAGTCATAAAGTATAACAGTAGACAATTTGTTTTTACATTCATTTGGTAAACATTTCTTCCATCCTTAGATAATCTCTGGTTTTGTTTCTTCGTTTTTGTTTGTCATCAGTTTGTTCCTTGACATCATTATTTCATTTCCTAAAGATGACCAATGTGCAATAACATAGTAATGTTTATTTTAAAAAAACCCAACCTTAAAACTTTTTATACATTTTAAGTATTTCAAATATTTCAAATAGGGTTATTCTATAAATCAATTCTTATTCTTATCCATCTGTATATATAAATATACTTTTACATGAGTAATTTCCTAATCTTCTGAAGTTTTAATTTCATTTTATCTTTCTTATCTTCTCTCCATAACTTGTGTCATCTTGACCACACTCTGATGTTGCTTGGACACATGTGTCCCAATTTTCATCTGTGAAGTGTTGGAGGTTTGATACCTTGAAAAGCAACGCTGCTTTTATGCATTCTTTGACTGTATGGGAAGCCCTACAGTGCATTTAAATTAACTGTGCACAGCAGGAGTTCTGCTTTCTGCCACTGGTTGCGTTTTTGTTCTGTTGTCCCCATCATTCATTTCACTGTGTCCCTCAAAGCACAGAGGTAGACAGCTGAGTCTCTCAGCTCTGCAGATTTCTTGGTCAAACTGAAGGAGTTCCCTTCTTGGGGGGCCGAGAATCCCCTCCTGCGTTTTTTATTCACTTCATTTGGAGCTTCATAGTTTGACAGCAAGAGCTGAGGGGCTTGATTTGGATGTTGCTCATACCACAAAAGCGTTGGAGTAGAGTAAGTAGTTTCGTAGATGCATGGCAGCAAAATAGGTTGTCCCTCTTGGATGAAAGCGAAAGATTCTGGTTGGGACACAGATTCTCCATGAGTCCTTTCTACAAAGAAAAAAAAGTGGAGGATTGATTATTGAATTCACCTTGAAATCTACAAGCACTCTAAGAGGATAATAATAATAATAATAATAATAATAATAATATTTCCCGCCTCTCCCTTCGGATCGAGGCAGGATTCCAACAGTGTTAAAATACTTACATAATTCAATACAATCTAAAAACATTAAAACAATTACATGAATGGAACAAAATCAGATCCCATTTCCTGACTCTACCATTTCAACTTTGAAAGTTGCAAAACAAAAGAAATGTTTTTTAAAACTTTTTGGACAACAATTGATGAGTGCCATCAGTTCATCAAAAGTGTTCACTTAACATGAATATGCAACAACCTCCATGCGTCCTTATTAGCAAAAATCCATAATCCACTTAACTGATAGATGTAGTTGTGAAGGCATTAGACAGTTGTAGGTAGAAGGGGATAAATCAATTTTGTTGTTTCGTTTTGGAGAGAAGAGATTTGAACCTGAGTTACTAGTTAACCAGTATTCTCTTATGAGGACAGAGGGGCTGCTACATTTTTAAATTGTTATTAAATGCAAAAACCTCCAAGAGAGCACACTAAATGCAAACTGTCCTCATGCTCAAGGTATTTTGCTTTGGAATAAGACAAGGTCTGTAGGAAGATTCATCCAGTTGGATTTGTACCATTAGCATAGATCAGTTTCCCACTCTGTCCTTTGCAGTCTTCAAAAGAAGTAAGAAAAGATCAGATGAAAATAGGACACAGAGAAATAATCCAGAAAAACCTTTTTGTTGTTTTGTTTGTACATTCAAACTATAAGCAGGAACTGATCTTTGGCTCACTTAGAGTCAAACTATATTAAACAGAGAGAGACAGTGTGGTGCAGTGGTCTGAGTACTGAACAACAACTCTGGAGACCAGAGTTCAATTCTCTGGTCAGCCATGAAAACTTAATGGGTGACTTTGGGGGAGTCACACACCTTAAGACCCCCCCCCCAAAAAAAACGGTGATAGGGGCACAATAAGTCAGAAACAACTTGAAGGCACACAACAACAAACAACAACATTAAGAAATATCAAAAAATATTTTACATGAGGAATGGGTGGTAACCAGAAAGCACAGGGAGAAACTATTGATGGAACACAATATGAAGTAATATCTGAACAGTTTGTGAATTATGAAACAGAAGATTTGTTAAGATAAGTAAATATAAAGTTAAAAGAAATGCAGAATTAAAAAGGTTACTCACTTAAAGATATAGTTGATAGAACAATGAATGTTGCTATGAGGATCATGATGAGGATGATGTCTATATCTAGACCAACCTTATTCAAAACTGATTTATCCTTAGCAGCAAGTTTTTTTCTTCTTCTTCTGCTTCTTTGGGTCTTCCTCAGGTGTTTGTAAAGAACCAGAGTTGAACAACATTGAAGGTAAGAGTCAGCTGTGCAAGAATTTTGCTTTCCTTTTCTGACTTTGTTGTAACCGCCTGTGGTTTTCTCTTCTAGGGAACTACTGTCTGCTTTAAAGCAACGCTATTCATCTTCCCTACAAGGTGATAGGACAGAAGACATAAGGTTTTCTTCCTCATGCTTCAAAACTGTGACATGCATTGTCTGAACATACAGAAAATGAAAATCTACAGTAGTGCCAATGCCTCCTACTGGAAAGAACTGGCAACTGATCATTGCTTCTGGGATCAATCTATACCAGTGGTTCCCAAACTTTGATCCTCCAAATATTTTTGGACTTCAGCTCCCAGAATTCTTGAACATTGCCCAAGCTGGCTGTGGCTTCTGGGAGAAATCCAATACACCTGGAGGACCAATGTTTGGGGACCACTGGTCTATAAAATAATGTAAAGCAATTGTTGGCTATGCTATACAAAATCAGCTTTAGGGGTGCAATTCTTTACTACTCCTTTTATCAAAGGAAGCAACTAGTAATTTTAGAAATCCATCCAGCAGGAAGAAAGTCTTTGGAAACCATGTGGTTTTTAAAGTCTGTTCACAGTTCAGAACTTATTCTGTGCAAAATTCATCTGTGGTTGTTTTGTGCAGGAAACAGCATTGGAGATTGGATTGGCACATTACTTCATTTGATTCATATTGTTATGTGGACCTCATTTCAGTGAGCAGTGAGGTGTCCTGCTGCAAATTTACTTTCCAAGGCTCTGAATCTGGCTTTGACTTTATGTCCTAAATTTCTGCCAATACAAGTGGACTGGAGAAACTCTCCTGCCGGTAGGCTGTCATTTGTTTTCCGAGACCTCCACCCATCCAATGTACCACCTTCATGCAGAGTTCTTGCACCACAAAGCACAGTAGTACACTGCAGAGTCCTCCAAGGTAACTCTAGTGAAGGACAAAGTGCTGGATTTTCGATCTTGAGATATAAATAAGAAGACCCCCTCTAATGTTTTACTCCTTGCTTTTCCATTGTATCCTGAAGCTACAAACTCAGGATGCTGGTTAGGAAACTGTCGATACCAATGGATGTAATCTGATGATGATGACGCAGAAGGATGGTTGCAAGACAGATTCAGTTCTTTTTCCTCTGATCCAACCATGAGGGGCTTTTGTGTGATCTTCTCAGCTTTGCATGGAAGAATCCCTGGAAAACCAAAGGGAGGTAAGGAATCAGCTATGCATATGGGGAAAGGATGGATGCTCTTGGATCAACCAAAACATTCAGTTAAATTTCCATGTAGTTAAAAGGAAAAATAGACCCATCCCAAAGGCCCATCAGAATATTATTTCTCTGTATCTCAGCACTCTTCTTACCCTACATCCTTTTATGATTAGATATGCCTAATATACTAGGATCCTAAGGAGAGGGTTTTCTTAGCTAGATTGTCACCTTATCCCACATACGATAGATACTATGACTACAAAAACACAAATAAATACATGGTTTCTAGAACAAATCAAGTCTGCACTATCACTAGAAGCTAAAATGACTAAACTGGGACTACTGAAGTTTGGACATTTCATGAGAAAGCATGAGTCTTTGGGAAAGGAAAAACTGAAGGAAATTGGAAAAGATAGGATCAGTAAAGGCAGACACAGCCCAAAATGCACAAGTCCTGAAGAGGACACTTGATAACAGGGTCCCTTGGAGGTCTGTCATAGATTTGTCATAAATCAAAGCTGAGTTGACAGCATATTATGACGACGACATCAGCAACAACAAATCAATTACCAAATTTAAGGAGCAGAAGGAGAATTTCCACAAAAACGAAGGAATAATTTGTTTCAGAACGCATCTTCCCAGTCATCCAAGTTCTGAAGTTCTGAAGTCAAATCTCCTCTAGTTTCTTTGGGTCAGCTTTCAAATATCAGCGTCTTTCTTGGTCCACCTTCCCTGCCTTCTGGTGAGTCACATAGCTCATTTACTTTCTTTAAGCCTATGATCTGAGCAAGGGGAAGGTATGGGGAAAGTTTAGGTTTCGGTTGCCCTCTAGCGGCTAACAATATAAAAATGAGAAAATTAACCTTGGAAGTGCTTGCTTCTAGACCAGTGCTTCTCAGGCTATCTGAAGTGAGAGACCAGCAATTATTTTTTCACAGTGTGCCTAAGACAGGCTCCATCTTTGTGCCAAAGCTGATAGGAATAAAATCAATGCATTTGAGATGCGGGGCTGCAGAAGAGTTCTTTGTATACCATGGATTGCTAAAAAGACCAATAAATGGATCCTAGCTCAAACCAAACTTCGACTCTCCCTAGATGCCAGGATGACTAAACTGTGGCTGTCTTGATTTTTGAGAAAACATGTCTCACTAAAAAAGATGATAATGCTTGTTATGCTAGAAGACAGTAGGAAGAGAGAAACATTGCATACCAGATGGTTGGACTCAATCAGGGAAGACACAGCCATCAATCTGCAGAACCTGAGAAGGATTGTGGAGAATAAAATAATTTGGAGATCTCTCGTTCATGGGATCACCATGGGTCAAAACTGTTTCGAAGGCAGCTAAACAACAATTTCCTTTACTATCCTAAACCTCCATCATAAAAAGGGAAGAACCTTCTTTGAAAGTAAAGGCCACCATGTGTTTCTGTGGGCCTGATGTTCTTCCATCAAAGGTATCACCTTCAATCAGCACCAAAGGAAAGAGTTCTTGCACAGCAGAGACACTAGAGTGTAACTCTGTGTCACCCAGAGAACAGTAGTAGACTGCAGAGTCCTCCAAGCTAACTCTGGTGAAGGAGAGAATGCTTGATTTTCGATCTTCAGAGACCACCAAGGTGACTGTCTTTAGTATCTCACTCTTCACTTCTTTGCCGTATGTGGATACAATGTTACGAGGACCCTGGTTTAGAAACTGTTGGTACCAGTAGATTCTTTCAGTTGCTGAAATAGAGGGGTGGCTGCAAGGAAGATCCAGACCTTTTCCTTCTGATCCTACTATGAGGGACTCTTGGGTGATCTTTTCAGCTTTGTACAGAAGGATGTCTGGAAGAAGAAAAAAAAACAAGGAATGGGATGGGAATCAGCTTTTCCCATGTGGAAATATTGGATGCTCACAGAACATGTGTTTGGGTCTTCATGTAGTTAACATCGAAGACAGTCCCATTGTAGAAGCCTTTCAAACCACCCCATTTCTGCTCCTTCCCAACCTCAATCCTATTTGAGATCAAATATTGTAAAAGACTGGGAAGAAATCTGTGACCCTGATGGAAAGATTCCTAGCAGGCAGAAACCAGAAGGCACAAGAATTTTCTATTTCAATGCTAGGTTCAAATTTAGTCCTACTTTAGAGTACACCCTTTAAAAACCAAGCCCCCTTGATTTCAGGTGTTCTGATGCAAGTATGACTAAAATTGGAACCAAGCCATGGGACTTAACTGCTGGATCAGATAATCTGTTTGAGCTGATGGGATTTTTTTTTTTAAGCTGTTGCACAGCAACTTTTAGAAATGAGTCCGTATTAAAAGCATGCACACAGATCACTGTGGATGTATCTTGAGAAGGAATGGCTCATTAAATAAGACAATAATACTTGGTCAGGGCAAGGCAGTTGGAAAACAGGATGACCACATTACTGGCTGATTCCTTCAATCAAGGAAGCCAAGTCCTAAATCTGCAAAACCTTAGTAGGGCTGTTGATAACTGGGTGTCTTGAAGGTCTCTCATTCATAAGGTCACCATAGGTCAAAATCAACTTGATGGCAGTTAACAACAACAATACAGATCAGATCTCTGTACTATGGAACGGATTCAGGGAATCCATGCATCCATCTCTGGTATATTTTGCACCAGGAACAATTCTTAGAACCATAGAATTGTAAAGGGCTGCAAGGGCAATCTAGTCTAATCCCTTCCATGCAGAGGTTGAAGAAATCTTTGAATAGATAAAGAATGCTAAGCTGGGCCAAAGAAGGGAGTCACTTAGACAATGAATAGGAAAGAAAACTGCAAGGGAAAGTGAACAAATGAATAAGGGAAGTGCAGAAAATATATGTAATGGTGAGAAAGCTAAGGTGGTAAAGGGATTAAAGGGTTAGACTGGGACATCAACAATCCAGGTGAAAGTTCCTGGAAAATATTATCCTGAGTCTCTTACTCCTTCCCTCAGCCTGACCTTACTTCCCAGAGTTAAAAAGATAAAGCAAGGAGAAGGAGGGTCATATAAGGCACCTTATCAAGAATAAATAATAAACATTTAATAGTCATAAATTGAAAACAACTTGAAGGCATACAACAGCAACAATACTCACTAGATGTTAAAATCAATATTATAAATGCTGATGTGAAGATCATGGTGAAAAATCTGTATATCTATATCCAACTGAATGAAAGGTAGGTAGACTTTAAAAATGCTTGGCTGAAGATCACCTTGGTCTCAAAGCTTCTCCTCACTGGCAGCTCACAAAATGTCTCTGTCATTCTACAACATCAGTGGTTCACGTGGCCTCGTCTTCCTCCTTTTGATTTTTGGTTTTGGCATCTGTGGGGTTTTTGCCCTTGTCAGTAGAGCAACTTCAACAGAATCAGCTGTTGCTTGTTATATTGTTCAGCCACTATCATGAATAGGCAGAAGAAGCTACACCACTGATACCAAGCAAGGTTTTTAGGAATACATAGGTTAGTATTTTTAATACAGTGGTCCCCCGGCTTACGAATCCCCCGGGTTGCGAAAACCCCGGGATCCGAAAGCCGCGGGACCGCTAAACTATCCCCCAGGATCCGAAAGATCCCCCGGGATACAGAAAAAAAACCGCGCAGCCCCTTTAAATCGGCCGCGCGGTCCATTGCGAATAGCGGTCCCCCGGGAAATGAAAGCTTCCGGGTTACGAAGGTAATCCCGGAACGGATTACCTTCGTAACCCGGGGACCACTGTATAGCAAAAAATGCCAGCCTTACTCATCCCCAACCTTACTCATCTTACCCTTCCACACTGTATTGTCTGAATCTTACTGCTACAGTACTCCCAACTAGAGTAGATCTATTCAATCAATGAGGTATATTTAAGGGTTGCAATTGATACAATGGATATACATTAGTTGGGACTAAAGAATTCTAAAGGATTTAATTGGGATAACAGGATTCTGGACTATGTGTGCATGTGTGTGTAATTTTGGACACAATTATGTAATTATGTAATTATGGTTAATGCGACAACATATTCTTCAGACACACATAGTAATCTACACAAACGAACCAAAAAATGCTTTTAAAATCTTTTATTTCTTCTTTATGTCACCACGGTAAATCTTATTACCCTTTAGGATAGTTAGGCCTTTATGTGCCATAAAAATCGACAGAGGAGTTTATCACACGAAGGAGATCATGAGTTTATCCCATGAACATCCCAGAAAATTTCTCAGAACGTCACACAAAACCCGCCATGAAAGCGGTTACAAAGAAGCATTAACGCGCATCTTTTTACTGTTGGGATTTCAGCGACAATACATTTCTGACATCACTTTATTTGCACAATTGCGTGTGATAATCATTCGTGCAATCACTCGCCATTTTTGCTTTAAATTTGTGGGATGCTTTAAATGCACTCTAATCTCTCTTTAATGCTGAAATTAGCCCCAGTGTGATAAACTCCAGACAGGCTATTGCTATAGAAAACCTCAGCTTCACAAAACTGAACAAGACTTTGGCCATTGAACAGATGGGCCACCTTCTGGCAGAGGATGCTTATTGCACTCATCTAGATGAATCACATCCACAATATTATTTATTTGCTAATAGGGGAAGGAGTGCATAATGGCAAGTGCCTCCCCACTCCACCTCCACAAGCAAATTACAGCATAGCCTCCCTCGATCTGAATTAGGACCAAAGTAAAGGCAAAAGATTAAAGCTGGAGGTTGGAGAATTTATTTTTGGACTAGAACTCCCAGAATGCCCCTGCCAGTACGAACATTGATCATAGTGCCCGGGGATTATGGGAGCTGTTGTTCAAAATAACTTTCCCGAGTTTGGGAGAGCCATTCCCCAATATGACATATGAGGATTCCAATCCAGACCGACTTCTTCCCATGCAATTTGCTGTTGAGTTGCCCATTTCCAAAATTCTTGGACCCAGAACTGTTTTGGACTTTGGGTTTTGTTTATTTGTTTGTTTATTTGTCTAATTGCTGAATTTTGGGATATTTGCATATTTGGGATATTTGAGATATCTTGGAGATGAATCTAAATATGAAATTCATTTATGTTTCCTATACACCTTATACATATAGCCTGAAGGTAATTTTATACACAGTCTTTTAAATAATTGCATATGAAACAAAGTTTGTGTACCTTGAACCATCAGAAGCCAGAGGTGTCACTAGCTCAGCCACCCATATGGACAATATTGGATTTTGGAGTATTTTGGAATTGTGGAAGTCTCTACTGCTAGTTCATATAGACTGATAGAAGAAGAGAAGTCCATTCCTTCTGGTTTTTTTGCAGCCAGACAAGAAGGAAAGTGTAGACCTGAGAATGACCTCAGAATGGAGGCTCCTTATGCCTGCCTTAAAGATTTGGTTAAGTATCTGGGCAGCAATGGCAACTAAATGGGTGAGATATCATGCTTTCCAAACTACCATGCCAATTTAACCTTAAACATGGCAATTTAACCTTAACCAAGAAACAGATGGATTTTTTTTTAAAAAACCAGACATGGACAATATAAAATTGCAGTCTAATAAACCAAAACAGTGAAATATTGTCTCTACCTTCTAAGAGAGTCAGTGTGGTGCAGATGGACTGGGATCTGGAGGTTCAGGTCTCATCTGCACTGCAGAAATAATAGAGTTTGTCACCACTTTAAATGTTATGGCTCAGTGCTGTGGAATTTTGAATTTGTAATTTTTTGAGATATTTAGCCTCTGCTGTCAAAGGGTTCTGGTGCCACAACAAACTGCCAATCGCAGAATTCCATAACACTGAGCCATGGCAGTTAAAGGGGTACCAAACTGCATTATTTCTGCAGTGCAGATGCAGCCTGAGCTTCTGCTCCTCCATGCAGGTATGACTTTGGGCCTCTTTCTTTCTTTCTTTCTCTCTTTCTCTCTCTCTCTCTCTTTCTCTCAGTCTGACCAATCTTATGGGGTTGTTGTAAAATTAATGACACCACATAAATGTTACTGTTAATGAATAAGACAAGTGCATTGCCCACAGCTGAAACAATTGAAAATAAGCTTGTATGTATATTGTTGTATATTGTATAATTCCAGTTGGCAATTGCTAAGGCATCCCTAAGGGGGAATATGGGGCAGCTTTGAGGCCAGAATACTCCAGGCAGCTCCTGGAGTATTCTGCCCAGGGCATACCCACTGCAAATTTTTGAATCAGACATAAAATCAAATCAGAGACAAAGTGCACAATCCTATTTTCCATGTAATTCCGCTAGCATAGGAAATGATACGAATTTTATTTTTAAAAAATAGCATATTCATTTACATTGCTCTGAAATTTACAGTCCTTCCTTGCTACTCCAAAATGGAATTTAAACAGAAATGGAATTCTGAACTATGTACATCTTTATTTCCTAATTTTGGAAGGCAAAATTTTTCCTTATTTTGCAGCCAAAAAAATGCTTTAAAACATTCCTAATGTAAAAGAAGAAGAAGAAGAAGAAGAAGAAGAAGAAGAAGAAGAAGAAGAAGAAGAAGCAGCAGCAGCAGCAGCAGCAGCAGCAGCAGCAGCGGCAGGACTGGAAAGAAAGAAAGAAAGAAAGAAAGAAGAAAGAAAGAAAGAAAGGCTTGTAATTTTGCAAATTCACAAAAGTTAGTTTGTCTAGGTTTGTTTCAACCCTCATCTCAGCATCCAAAGAACTACTTTTTGTATGAGTGCAGAGGCAAGGCTGCCTCACTGTGTGGGCCTTAGAGCACAGTAATACACAGCTTCATCCTGAAGACAGATGTTGTTAATTGTTAGAGGAACTGTTCTGTTTTCCCAAAACAAAATGGTAGAAAAGTTTTCTTCAGAAAAATGATTGTTCCTCGATGTATCTTTATAAGCACGTATGATCATCTGGGGCACTTTGCCCAGGTACTGGCGATACCAAAAAAGATATGGGTTTCTGTCCGTAGTAATGAAAGTGCAATGGAGTACTGCAGTCTGTCCTTCCCGAAATGCTACCTCTGTTTCTGATTGGAAGATGGAATCACTCTGAGAGATACCTGAAAAAACAGTAATTTGAAAAGATTACAAAAATCTATCTGTAATCTATCTATCTATCTACCTATCTCCCCCTTGTCTCTGCCTGTCCTTGGCTGCATCTACACTGGAGAATTAATACAGTTTGATGCTGCTTTAACTGCCATGGCTGAGTGTTATGGAATTCTAGAATTTGTAGTTTAGTGTAGTTTAGACATTTAGCCTTCTCTGTCAAAGAACTCTGGTGCCACAACAAACTACATATCCCAGAATTCTATAGGATGAAGCCACAACAGTTAAAACAGTGTCAAATTGCATTAATACTCTAGCCCTACTGCCATCCCTTGGGTTTTTGTAGAAGAGACAATACCCCCCAGCACCACTGTGGTACTCAGAGCACAGTAATACACAGCTTCATCTGCAGGGGAAACCTTCCCAATCTTCAAATCCACAGTCTTCTCTTTGGAGTTTAAAGTCCCAGAGTATTTGCTGGCTGGTTCCAGAGGGGAAAAATTATGTCTTGTCAGTATATGGCCAGGAGACTGATTTGGAAACTGATGATACCAGTATAGATAAGGGTTGCTTGATGTTGTGCTGAATGTACAGTGTAAAAGGGCATCTTGTCCTTCCTTGATGGACATCTCAGAAAGCATTTGGGATACAGAGTCACTCTGACCAACCCCTGAAAAAAAAGGGGTTCAGTTGAATTAGTCCATCTGCCTATTATGTGAAACAACATTACATGCAATGTTCTACTTGGTTGTCAGGAAACAGCTGGGACAAAAAAAATCACCTAAAATGCTGCAATTGAGATGTTAAAGACACCCAATAGTTCTCTGATTCCTACTTGATGTTCCATCTGGGTTCCATCCGTAATAAATTTCTATAATATTCCATCCAAGTCTTCTGCTGTTGGAGAAAAGTGTGGGAAAGATGCCTTTTACCAGTTCCCTTTTTATCCCTAAAATACTCCTTTTCTCCCAGGAGATTTGTTCTGGAGATCATTCCTCCAAAATAACTTGGTGAAGAATTCCAGCAAGCTGCAGGGGGAAGGGGGATTTTGGGGGATATGTTAACTTATTCCTACACTTGGAGTTTCTGCTTCATCTTTGTCCATCCCTATCCCTTTTCCATAAAGGAACCTGTCTATTAGCCAAATCTGTCTCCAACCCATTTTGTCTTTGGATTCTCCTTTCAAGACATGATGAGTAGGGAGAGACAACCAGCCATGAGGGTGCAACAAGTAGCCTATATTGTGGAGTATTCCTAAAGGTAAATTAAATAAAATAAATTTACAGAGGCCACAATTGGCACTCAAAGGAATATTACCTGATTTCCGAAGCAGAAGGAATATTCCAAGAACTGCCAAAAAGTAGGCCTCTTTTGATGCAGAGAACATCTTGGTGATAGTTGGCTTTCTAAAGATACTCAACATGAAGCTAGTTCTCCTTTGTTTCTTGCACACAAAGCGATCTCAGCTGGTTGGGCTAGACTTTCTCTGTGGCCTACCTTATCTGCTTCCTGCCCCTTCGTTATGTTCCCTCATTGCCTTGGTTCAAACAAGCTGTGGTTTTTGGGGAAATTGTTTGAAAAGGGGAAGTCAACACAAGGGGAAAAGATTGAAGGTCTGTCTCACCCTCCAGTGGCCAGAAATAGAAAAACAGGAGAAGCCTTGAGTGGAGGGGACAAGATGTTTGTCTTACAAATTATACATATCTTGTCTAAACACAATCATAATTCACTAAAAGCACCTTGAGAGTTCTAGTTTTCTGATTACATTGGCAATGGTTGTTGGTGGTGTGTGCCTACAAGTCATTTCTGACATATGGCAACCCTAAGGCGAACCTGTAGTGGGATAGTTTTTCACGCTATGTGGCCATGTTCTAGAAGAGTTTATTCCTGACGTTTCACCAGAGAAGATGACAGCCACAGATGCTGGCAAAATGTCAGGAATAAACTCTTCTAGAACATGGCCACATAGCATTGAAAAACTCACCAAAAAAACTATGGATGCCAGCCATGAAAGCCTTCAACTTCACTATAGTGGGATTTTCCTTGCAGGTTTCTGCAGTGGTGGCTTGCCATTGCCATCCTCTAAGGCTCAGAGAGTGTGAATTGCTCACAGTCACTCAATCAATTTCATGGCTCAGAGGAGATTTGAACCTTGGTTTCCAGAGTCATAGTCCAACACTTCACCACACTGGCTCTCAAAGTGATGGCAGAGCTTTCTAAACCAGCTTTTCCCAACCTGGTGCCTGGAAGATTTTTGTTTATTTAGTCCGCTTATCCCATCATCCCTGTTTATTGGTCATACTGCCTAGAACAGATGAGAATTTGGAGGCTTCATATTCCCCATCCCTTCGGCTGTAAGGCTTAAGATGTTACCAAACTCTGTGAATTAGACAAAATGGCAGGCTGTGCTTTGGTACTATAAATTTGATGACAACAAAGCTCTACTATGATGGAAATTACCTTCAGGAAGGGGAGGACGAAGGAGGGAAGATGACTGGTAGCACTGATGTAGCAAAACAGCAAAACAGACTAAGAAATCATCTAAAGTTTGATCGCCAGTCTCCCTTCTCCCGCATCTAAGTCCAACACAATAACTACTAGGCTGGGAACAAGTAGCTTTCCAGAACTTGAATGCCTGGCACACAGGAGATCTGGCACATCTCAGTTTATAGCTTAGAACTGACAATGAGAAGCTTCCCTTGGGGAAAATGTGGAGCTTATCCATTGGGCAAATAAGCCAGCTTTCCTCTTCTGGCTTCAATTCTGGATCCAGGATGCCTCCAGATCATAGCTAAATCACCACCAATCTGGTGGGATGCCACCACCCAGATACATCCCAGGTCAAAGCCTCACTCAGCTTGCCAATTTTTTAAGTCAGAAGCTCCCCGATTTTGAAAAAGTGTTGTCTGAATGAGGTTTCGACCCGGGATGTATCCGATCAGCAGCATACTGCCTAAATCAGTGGTGATTCAGCTATGATAGGTTAATAAGAAGAAGAAGATAACATCGGGGGATGTCCTGGATCCAGAACTGAAACTGGAAGAGGTAAACCAGCTCATTTGCCCAAGTGATAAACTCCTTAGGGTCTGATAACTCTTGTCTATCCTAAGAAAGGAGAGCAGAACCCTTGTAACTCCTTTTACTGTTCATGTGGAGAAATGTTGTTGTTATGTACATTGAATCCACTACCTCCTCAAAGACTTTGTCTGTGGGGGCCAAAAGGCCCATTCTCTCCCATAAATTCTGAGGCATTGCATCAAGGCAGTTAACCTGGTATCAAACTGCTTTATTTCTGCAATGTAGACACACTCCTAGTCATCTACAGTCCTACTGAGGTCTTTCAAATTCAGGGTCATAGCTTTCTTGATTGGGTCTATTCACTTGTAGTGTACAGTAGTCTTCCTCTTTTCCTACTGCCTTTTCCCTAACCAAGGATCATTGTCTTTTCTTATGTCCAG
Source organism: Urosaurus nigricauda (assembly GCA_034509955.1). Lineage (NCBI taxonomy): Eukaryota > Metazoa > Chordata > Lepidosauria > Squamata > Phrynosomatidae > Urosaurus > Urosaurus nigricauda. The sequence continues at coordinate 6,440,138 of JAOEGL010000006.1, forward strand.
TTCAGTTCAATTCATTTTTTATTACACTCACAGACCAGAACATGAGTCCTGTCTTTTCTTGATATTTCCAAAGTACCAGAGTCTTGGCTTAACCATCTTGGCTTCTAGGGATAGTTCAAGCTCGATTTGCTCTTGGACATATTTCTTTGTCTCTTTGGCAGCTCATGGTATCTACAGAACTCTCCTCCAGCAACACAAAAGTTGAAAAGATACTTGAAAAGTAGAAGAAGGAAGGAAGGAAGGCTGTTACTTTGCTGGAGAACAGAAATTAGGAGGGGTACTTAGCATCTAAAGTGCTACTTTTTGTATGAGCACAGAAGTAGGACTGCCTCACTGTGGGACTCAGAGCACAATAATACACCGCTTCTTCCTGGAATGAGGTGTCTTTTATCGTCAGAGGAACGGTCTTGTTTTCCATAAACAAAACAGTAGAATACTTTCCATCAGAAAACTGGTTTTTCTGGGCTGGAACTTTGTAAGCGCGCACAACCAGCTGGGGCTCCCTTCCCACATATTGGCGATACCAAAAAAGATTTGGGCTGGAGTCAAATGTTGTGAAATTGCACTGTAATGTAACTGTCTGTCCCTCTTGGATTTCTCTTTGGGTGGATAATTGGAACACTGCATAACTCTGAAACATGCCTGCAAACAAGAAATATCACATGTTTATAAAGATTTCTGTATTTCTTTCTCACCTTAGTCCCCCATCCAAACCCCACTATGTTGTTGTTTTTGTGCTGGCAGCAATGAACTCTAATGTCACTGTGGGTCTCAGAGCACAGTAATAGACAGCTTCATCCACCAGAGACACCTCACGGATCTTTAAATCCACAGTCTTCTTCCCAATGTCCAAAGTCCCCGAGTATTTTCCATGTGGATCCGGAAGAGAATACTTATGTTTGGTGTGTATATGCTCTGGAGTTTGATGGGGAAACTGGCGATACCAAAATAGGTCAGGATTGCTCGATATTGTGTTGAAGCTACAATGTAAAAGGGCATCTTGTCCTTCTTTGATAGACATCTCAGGAGGTTTTTGCGACACAGACTCACTTTGACCTGCCCCTGAAAAATGGGGGAAATCAGATTAATTGTATCTGGTTTGCCTATCTCCTTTCTTCTCCTGTTTTCAATGGTAACTTCATTTCAAGTAGAGTTATCGATATTCTATGATCAGTCTCTGAGTGTCTAAAAGTGACATTTTGTGGGAATTATAATCAGGGTTTTAGTATATGAGATGGAGAGGGAAAGGAAGGACGGGGTGTTTGGTGTCTCCTGAGAAGATGTCAGTGGTTCTTTGGACCCCACCCTGTATTAATAGGTTTGATCCAGTGTAACTGTGCTAATATATTCCATCCATGAAACTTTTCTACCAGAGGGAGATGAAATTCACTGCTTACCTCCCTTCTGCAGTGCTCCCTACTCTCAGAAAATCTACTCTAAGAGGTGAGGAGCCACTCTAGAACTTCATGGGATTGAGTTGGAAGGAAAAGGAGGAATTGGTTAAATTACTTGTTCTCTGACCATGGGCATAAACACAAGGAACTCTTTTGATGGTAGAAGGGACAAGTCCGGATCCAGTCTAACCTTTATCCTTGCAAAACTAGTGCCTCTTTTGTGGATGAAGGGGAATTACCAACCATGAAGTCACACACTAGTATTATATATTGTTGAGCAGCCCTGCTGAACAAATGCAATTAAAATTAACAACCTAGAAGCACCCAATGAGAATATTACCTGGTTCCAAGAGCAGAAGAAATGTTCCCAAAACAGCCAAGTAGTGATGTATTCTAGGAAGGGAAAGCATTTCTATGATTGTTGGTTTTGTGGAGCCAGTTCTGAACACGAAGCTGGTTCTCTCTCTTTTCTTGCGCTTGAAAAGATCTCAGCTGTCCTGGGGCAAACTGTCTCTGTGGCCCTCCTCCTCTGTTCCCTTCCCTTTGATGATAACTCTTTCATAGTCTTGAGTCACTCAAGTTGTGGTTTTTGATGTGGTTGTTTTTTCAAAAGTGGAAGTCAATACAGTGAGGAAAGAGAAGGTCTAAGTCACCCTCTGGTGGCCAGAAGCATAAAAACAACAAAACCTTCTGAGTTGAAGTTTAAATCGTCCCTGTCTTGCAGATTTTTAAATGGTTTAACTGAAAGTAATATGGAGCAAGTGGTAGCCTTCCAGCTCCAGGGGGTTTCTAGATGAAACGGATTATCTAAACCTATTTAAATCTGGCTTCGGACCTGAATACACGACAGAGACAACTTTGGTCACCTTGGTAGAGGGAATTGGACAGCAGAAGTGTGTCCCTGTTGGTCCTGCTAGATCTCTCAGTGGCTTTCGGTACCATTGACTATGGTATCCTTCTGAGCTGTCTTTCTGGGATGGGACTTGGGAGCACTGTTATGCAGCAGTTCCAGTCTTTCTTGGAGGGGCGGATACAGAGGTTGGTGTTGGGGGACTCCTGTTCAACCTCCTGGTTGTTGGTCTGTGGGGTTCCTCAGAGTTCTGTTCTGTCCCTCATATTATTTAACCTCTAGATGAAACTGCTGGGAGAGGTCATCTAGAGTTTTGGGATAAGGTGTCACCGGTATGTTGAAGCACAATGTTTTCTTTTATTGACTCTTTTTCTAATTCTCTGTTTAGTAATGTTTGATAAAATTTGGAGATTTTCTTTTTTTTGTTTGTTTGTTTCCTTTTAAAAAGCTTTTAAAGCTTTTCCTTTTAAATAGACTGAAGAAGACGCCCTCCCAAAATTTACGTATTTTGGGTTGTATGCCCTTGACAAAGAAAGAAGCATCGTGTGCATCGTAAAATTTATGAATGTGGACAGCATGTTAATTTTTCAGAGAAGTACATGGCTCACTTAACATAAATCAATACTTATTTGCTATTTGAGTGGAATGTAAACTTATAGCTACTTTCTGATTGTCAGCTCTGCATGTCATAAACTTCAAGTGTACTTTATTGCTATTTTGAAAACCTGGCAACACTACTTGTAAATGAAAAGAGAAGAGTGCATTTTTCAGAGATCTCTTCTGTGTACCTCCTTGATCTAGGGTCAGAATGAATCAGTTCTTGAACAGCAGACCAACCAGGATGTAGCACTGTGTCACTCAGAGCACAGTAGTACACTGCAGAATCCTCCCAGAGGACTTTGGTGAAGGCAAATACATTAGACTTTCGGTCTTTAGAGATACGCAAGACTCCTTCTATCTCTGAACTCTTAACATTTCCATTGTATCCAGATGCTATGTATTGAGGACCCTGGTTGGGGAACTGTCGGTACCAAAAAATGGTTTCAGTTGTAGCAGATGAATGACTGCAAGAGAGATCCAATGGTTTTCCATGCAATGCTGTCCTGGCGGACTCTTGAATGATCTCAGCTTTGCCCTGAAGGACTCCTAGTAGAACCAATAAAAGAAAATGTTTTGTGAATAGATCCCTAGACGTAGAGCCAACTACTTCAAGTTTGCTAATCATTGTTCCTCCATGTAAAGGACTTCCCCAATTGAGAGTTAGGGAGTGCCCCATCTGGCAAAACAGTAGGACCTCCATACTTTTTTTGTGGGTTTTTCAGGCTTTGTGGCCATGTTCTAGAAGAGTTTATTCCTGATGTTTCATCAGCATCTGTGGCTGGCATCTTCAGAGAACATGGCATAGACCAAAACCCCACAAATACTGAAGGGATAACTGCTTACAATCCAGTCCCAGTGTGTTTGTTACAATATACACCTGATCTGGGTAGGTCTGCATACAATTGGGCCTTTAAAGATTATTTCTGGTGTAAGGAAGAGGGCTCTCTAGAAATCCCTTTGGGAACTGATCATGAATGTAGGCTCAGAACTGGCTGTTTCTGCAAGCAAGAGCCAGTGAGGCTTAGGGAGCCAATGAAGTATAGAGGTTAGAGGAACCATTCATTCATTCAATATGTTTCAAAATGTACTTCCATAACCACGATCCTAGATTTCTGACTGGCCCAATTTATGGGTTGCTAGAACAGGAGATAATTTAATAAAACACACATTTTGCCTGCTGGACTATGTGAAATCTAACACAGAGCAAAAGGGGAGATAACTAACACTTGAAAGGTTGTACCCACCTGAGAAAAGTATCACAACAAATGTGATCGGCATCATTGAGGGTATAATTCTTTCTCTTTCCTTTCTCTTTCTTCTCCTTCCTTATTCAGTTTACCGAATTAGAAGATAAGGGGAAACTGAAGATTCAACACTCCACTTTTTGGTGTCTACTGTAGCTGAGGTACTAACCCAATGAGCAACCGGAGCTCTTAAGGTTTAACACAAGATGTGGAGCACTGATGTTGGCAGAGTTCTGCTCTCTTGTGGGCGATGACATGCAAAGCATTTCCTAAAGAGTTGGCTGTTCTTTTTGGCCACTCTCACCCACTGTCTATCAGAATTTCCTGTTGCTTTAAAAGGAGTTGCATAGCGCCATGTGTCCTTCTTTTCTCAAGAGATATAGCCCCAGGGAGGAGAACATTGCCTCCTATTTATTTATTTATTTATTTCACTTTTATCCCACCTTTCTCCCCAAATGGGATCCAAAAGAATCCTGTCCCTTCCTAGGTTATTTTCCTTCCATCTTCAAATTCCTAACATTGCAATAATTTAAAACTTTATCTTAATAGTTAGAAAGAGACTTTAGGCATCCAAAGAAAACAGGCTGGGAAAGAGACAAAGGGATTGAAAATGCATCAAATAGAAGAGATCTAAGTGAAAACTATTTTCAACATCTCATCTTCCTCACTACTAGAAATTTAAGAGCTAAAGCAACATTAAATGGGGTGGGAGAGCTGGAATTCTTATTTGGAAGGATACCCCAGTTCTCCCCCCCCCCCTTCCAGCTATACGCCATCCTTAACTTTTTCCTTTTGATCTTTCTTTTCTTCTCTGTGGCACAAGCCAGTATAAAGCTGGATTTTTGTTGGTAATATAGATGACTTGGACCTATGACACAATGCAGTATGACATCCTGGGATTCATAATTTCTTGTGATGCCAGAGCTTTCTGACAGAGAAGACTAAATAGCTCACAAACCTAGAACTCACAGAACTCCATAGCATGACAGTTAACGCAGGGTCAAACTGCATTAATTGTGCAGTGTAGATGCAACCCTGGAGTCGCATAAATGTATGTCTTATTCTTGACATTGTACAGGAACTACTGACTGTTGCAATGCTCAACAGAGAGAAAGAGAAAGCTTTCCTTTCTAACTGCAGCCAGGTACTGTTGCTCACCTATTTCCTCCAGCTGGCTGGTTAATAATCATGCTAGTGCCTCCAAATACAATGCCAGTGCCTTGTGCAGGAGCACTACTTCCCCCCCATAAAGAGCATTACTCTCCACTACACATTTTAAATACTCACCAGAAGCTTTTTAAAAAAACAGCTGGAAATAGCTACAGAAAGTGAACATGAGCAATGGGACATTCAAATTCAATTTCACCTGATTTGGGGCCAATATTTTGGCAGCTGGAGGTTTAAAAGATATGAGGGGAAGTTGAGGGCTATATGTGGAGGGCTGAGCTGTTTGGGATAAGGGGTCCCCAAGGGTGGTCTGAGTATTGGACTATGGATCTGGAGACTAGGATTCAAATCCCCACTTGGTCATGGAAACCCACTGGGTGATCTTGAGCAAGGCAATCTCTCAGAGAATGGCAATGGTAACCTCACTCCCATGCCAAGAAAACCCCACTACTCTTAGGGGTCACCATAAGTCAGAAATAACTTGAAGACACACAACACCACCAACAACAAGTGGCACAAGGATCAGCTGTCTATCACTGTGTAGTACTTTAGCCATTGATCGGATGGCTCCATCTTGTGGGGAGGGATTTACACTGCATCCATCTTGGAATGGTGCATTTATTCAGATTTTTTTCAAGAAAGATGGTAACACCAGAACATGTCTCAGTAAGACTAAACTGCACCAGGCAAATACCAAGGACTGAAGTATCATTTGCTGATGGGGACAGAACTAACAACCTTCCAGTGGCATCACTAGGAGGGTGCGGCGGGTGTACACAGCACTTGGTGACACCCATCAAAAGGGTTGACCACCAAGAAGGAGGAGGTGTCCCACCAGCTCCCACCATGGCTAGTCTTGCTTGGAGTAGGAAGAAGAAGAGGAGGATCCATCATGTCCACCCACCTCCCCCCATGTGTACTCAAGGGTGGCATGCAGTGAGTAACAGTGCCCTGGAAAGCCAAAATGGGAGGGGGGACATTTTATGAATCCTGATGTACATTTGTGCATGGAGAAGCTGAGCACTAGTGGCGGGGAGCAGGGGTTGTGTGGCATCATACGTGTTCCTGTGGATTCCCCAATTCCCACAATGGCTGGCCCTCCCCTACCTTCTGACTAGTGTGATACCAACTCTGGTGCTACCACTACAACCTTCTGGCTATTGCTCCTGGACTACACAGCTCTTTACATCTGCTATCCAAGGTCTGAGCTTCCTAAATAAGCAGGAGGCTTCCAGCATTTTGGAAGCACTCTCCCACCAGCAACACTGAAGTAGGATTGAATTACCCATCCTGACAGCTTCTATAACTTCACTAGAAAGAAGGGGACACAATCTTGTTCCGCACCTGAAGCATCAAACGTCTTTTGGTCCCCATGAGAAGAGAGCCAAAACATTTCCATTATAGGCCCATTATTAAAGTACATTCAATATACTGCAAATAAGGTGTTGCCCAAAATTTGGTTTATTTTCCAAACAAAATATATTTATTTTCAATAAATTGTTGTTGTTGTTGTATGCCTTCACATTGTGTCCAGCTCATAGCAACTTTGTCATGGGGTTCTTGTGGCAAGATTGCTGTCAGCAGAGATTTGAATCCTGGTCTCCCAGAGTCCTTGCCCAACACCCAAAACACTACACTCTATTGGCTCTCTTCTTTTTTTTCTCTTATATATTTATTTTTTATTTTCAGTTTATTGAAAGTGCATTCTCATGCAAATTGTGTGGGATGTTTGTTTCCTTTTCTGATATGCAGTGCTAATAAAAATATGAGAAATTTTCTATAAGGAAGGGCATGGAGTCATATTATTCCAAGGTTCACAATTTGGGTGTGCTCCTGGACTCAGCTTTGAATCTGGAAGGCCTATGGGCTTCTGCAGTGGCCAGAACTGCTTTTACAATGCCCATAAAGCACAACTGTATATGTGAGGAAACTTATGATTTATTTCTTTATTTATTGTATTTATATCCCACTCTCCAAGAAATAATGCCATTTAAGACCACTTTAAATACCCTGGATCTATTCTACAGAATCCTGGGATTTGTAGTTTTGTGAGGAATCCACACTCTTTGGTGGAGAAGGCTAAAGACCTTGTAAAGCTACAGCTCTCCAGATTCCATACACTGGAGCTAGAACACTTAAAGTGCTGTCAAACTGCATTATTTCTACAGTGCAGATGCACCCCAAGAGGAACCCGATCTAAATCTTAGGCACAGGATTTATCCACAACTTATTATTATTACTATTATTATTATTATTATTATTAATAATAACCTTTATTTATATAGCACTGTAAATTTACACAGTGCTGTACATACAATTTTAAATTAGATGGGTCCCTGCCCTCAGGCTTACAGTCTGAAAGAGACAAGACAAAAGGAAGAGGGGAAGGTGATGGGAAAGGGGGTGAGTTCCAATGGTTCTTCTCTCCCTCTGGGGCCAGGACCAAGGCAGATGGACTGGAGGGAGGGCACGGCTTCTTAATACATAGTAGAACTTAGAAATGTTTTTACTTTCTTGGATTTAAATCCTATTGATAAGTCTTAATGTCAGATTAATCTAGCTTGGATATGTACAGTTTGGGTACCTGAATATTGTCTGTCTGTTTCTCCTTTACTCTCATTCCTTTTCCTTGCCTGTTTTTGATTGACTTCTCTTTTGCTCCACCTCACTGTGTCACTCCCAGCACAGAAGTAGACAGCAGAGTCACTCAGTTGGCTGATGGATTTTTCCATGTTGAAGGTTCTCAAGGTCTTATCCTTTGTGGCATGGAAACCTTGAATGCGTCCTTCATCTGAGCTACCTCCAAAATCCTTCAGAAAGAGCTTGGGAGGTTGCCCAGGGTGCTGAATATACCAGAATAGATAGAACATAGTTGAATCATAGATACATTTGAGAGTGATATGGCTTCCTTGGGGAACGATCACAATCTCTTCTGTCTGCTCTATTGGTACTCCAACACTCCCTTCTGTGAAGATGAAGGCAGAAGATTAATGCATACAAAAGACGGGAAAGTCAGCTCTGGAACAGTTCAGTTTTAAAATACTGTGCATCTGGAAAGGATGAACTACTGTCAAAAACTTTCAATTTCTTTCAGTTAGTTTTAAAGGTGCTACAATATCTCTCTACATACTGTCAAAAACATCTTTGTGGCTATCAGTTTCTACAAGCCAAGGATCTTTTATGACCATTTACTGTCAACAAGGGTTGGACAAACTATAGCCAATGGACCACATTCAGCCTATGAAACACATCTTCTAATGCTCTCCATGCTAAATATTTTTCATGAAAAATGAAAAATGTTTTCTGCTTTTCCAGTTCTGACCTAAAATGGGGTTCAGGGCCCCTGAGGTTGTATACCTAAACCAGAAGTGGGACTCTTATCACCTCTGCTTCCATTTATTTCCCTCTGCATTTCTGATCTGGGTGGTGTATTGTCATTTCAGGGGAGGATATGGCCCACAGAACATTGGGAATTACCGGTATTTAGTTACTGATATGCAACCCCAATCTATAAATAAATTCCCACTGGACACAGTGTGGCTTGTTTCCAAATTACTATGCACCCTGTGTTGCATAGCCAATAACTGGGATTTAGTTATGCATTCCCATTCTTTGCTGTTTTCTTGCTTCTCATGTGCATATATAACATCTATAGTGTATGGGAGGTCCAGAAGAGGAAAGTGAAATGGGTTAATCATTACTTACTTGAGACCACTGTGGTTACAATAGCCAAGGTCCAAAAGAGATGCATTTTTTTCCTGGATCAAGCAGAGAAGACTCAAGAGGGACTTTGAATCTGAACACTTTCTAGCTTTTTAGCTGCACTGCATAAGCGTGTCAATTGTCTCTTTCTCTGGGTAAGCTCATTTTTAAAAGGAGTTGAAACTTGTGGGATGGTTCACCACAGGATGTGGCCTGCATCTGGGATCTCTGAGTGCTATAGAAAACTACAGTTTGTTGTATAACTAATGCATTGTTTGACTAGAGAAATGGTTCAATATCACCATCCTATGGAGTTTATCACACGTGGGGAAAATCATGGGTTTAAACAGGCATTATCCAGTGATATCCGCGTGATAAGATGACTTATCCCAGGAAATCCCATGAATGATTTCTTGCTCGTAATTCCCTGGTTATTCCCAGGATAAGTCACTTTAATCATGATCATGTGTGAAAATCTTTACCACAATCACTCAGATATTGCTGGATAATCCCCGTTTAAACCCAGTAATTTTCCTCATGTGATAAAGTCCTATGCCTGAAAGGGGATGGGAGCATCAAAAATCAGCACCAACCCACTGCATTAGAACAGCCTTCCACTACCTGACTCTTTCCACAAGGGATCAAAAGAGCTAATACCGGTAATTACTGTAGTTTTCTCCATGCAATTCATATTTTTGCAATGTTTTCTACATGTATTTGAGTGTTCTGAAATGTTCCACACAATTTTTCTCCAGAGGGGGAAAAAGGGTAGCTCTATGTAGAAAATATGTTGGGGGGGGGGGGAGGTTGCAAAAACAAATGCCTTGTTTTTCTCTGCACAGAAAAATCCTCAAAAACATTTTCCAATGTTTGAATACAGGGGGAATTCTACACAGAAGTCTCACTGCTCTACTATTCTTCCCAACAGAGTTTTCTGTTTCAACCAAGAAATGAATAACAGAAAATGTTCCTTCTACCCCTATACTTCATCTCCCTGGCACTGTTTCTCGAATCACCTCTCTTTCCCAGCTTTGCCTTCTCTCGTATGCACCTCATGCTGAAACATATTGGAGGAGAACCCCAAAGAGATGTCTCCACTGAGCAAGTCATGCTGATGAGACTTCTTTTTTTCTACAAAAACTCAGAGACAAACGTGTTGTAAGGAGTATGATAATGTCAAGGTTGCCCTCTACTGACCAAACATATTAAAACAGGAACGTCTATAACCAGAAGTAGAGAGGAGGGGGGGTCATTCTCACGTCATTTTTTGTAGCAGACTGATGCGAATAATTTCACTCACACTTTCCAGGTTTGTTAATCACACTATAGAAGGGCATCAATCTGCATGTCTTCAAGTTCAGAGCAGGAGCTGGTGTCTGAGGTGGGGTGGGGGGTCCCCCATTGCCAGACTTGGGCTTGTCCGCCGCAGTCTGAAGGGGGGGAAGATGCCGCTTTCCTCCTTGGAAGTCACCAGAAGCCAGCCCGGAGCAATAAGTGTGGAGGGAAAGAGGCCAGCTGGGAGGAACCTTGTCCCCAAAGGAGCCAACGCTGCAAATGTATTCAAAACCCATTCAAGGTATGCAGAGTTTAACCTGAGACTGTTCACATTGGTTATTCACACTGCCAGTGATACGAATCTTTTTTAAAAACTCAGAAAAGACCCGGTATTCATTATGTCTGGTTAAGTGGGGTTTTTGGCATCCACCAGCACAAACAGAATCAGGTGCATACACGATGAATGTGAACAACTGTGATTCAACCTGAATTCATCCTGGAGCATTTTCACCATGTCAATAATAACCCCAGAGAAAAGAAAATCTCACTAACCATTTTGAAATTAATTTACCTAATTCATGATCTGTGGGCAGGTCTACATTGGCCAAAATACTCTGCGAGCTGCCCCTGGATTATTGTTTCCCCAGAGTTGCCTCCAATTACCTCTGCACTCCTCAGCAACACCAGGCAGTGGTCTGCATAACACCCTGTTGTGCCTCCCACTGCTATCACAAGCACACATTGCTCCCTCTATTACATGGCTAGGTACCTCATTGTGATCTTAGTAGGAGCAACGTGCACCAGCCGTGGCATCACCAGGTGGCAGAGCAGGACACATTCTAAACAGATGCTCCATGTCTCTACGGAGAGCTCCAGATTTTCTTATACAATCCAATGCAAAAAGGAAATATTTTAAATTAATTTTAAAGCAGGAATGGCTCAGCTTGGCTGAGGTACTATCAGTCCCACATGTAGGCAGTCTGCAGTCCAATTGTGCTTGAAAATATTTTTAAAATATATAAATTCCAAAAAGCAAATCTTAATTTTGCCATTTTATATAAGAGACAGCATTTTACCATGCTACTGTATTTAACGGGAATTGAGCATCCACAGATTTTGGTATCCACGAGGGATTCTGAAACCAAACCCCAGCGGATACCAAGAGCCCACTGTATTTGACTGTGAATACCATCAGAACGTAACAGGAAAAAAGCTCATGTTTTCACACTGGCTTTATTCTGTAGCTTATATTACATTTTCATGAGAAGTATTAGGGTTTTTTATTTTGTCATTTTAGCTTTAGTTTGGGGACCAGGCCAAACACTTTGGAAGTTGCATGGCATAGAAATTTAAAAAATATATAATGTAGTGGATTGGGTGTTGGACAAGGACTCCAGCCATTGCTCAGCCACGGAAACCTGTTGGGTGACCTAATCCTTGCTCAGCCATAAAAACCTATTGGGTTACCTTGGGCAACTCACACTCTCTCAGCCAAAAGCGAAATTCAATGGCAAACCTCCTCTGAATAATGAGACATAGCCATGTTAGTTTGAATGTCAATATGCAAAGGGATCTTTTAGCATCTTTGAGACTGACTGTGCAAAAGAACTTGTAGCATAAGCTTTCCTAGACTAGGTTGCATCTGAGGAAGTAGACCTAGTCTTCAAAAGCTCATGCTACAACTTCTTTCACACAGTTAGTCTCAAAGAGTCTACAAGTTCCCTTCTCATACTCATCTAAATAAAATCTGGAGAGCCATCTTGATGTAGTGGTTTGAGTATGGGACTCTGGGAGACTGGGGTTATTATTATTATTATTATTATTATTAACATTTATTTATAGAGCACTCTAAAATTTGCAAATCTCTGCTCAGCCATGGGTTCAAATCTCTGCTTACCCATGGAAGCCTCCTGGATGGCCTTGGGCAAATCACACTCACTCCATTTCAAAGGAAGTCAATGGAAAATCTCCTCCGAACAAATCTTACCAAGAAAACCTTATGACCGGTTTGCCCCTTGGAAGCCTCCTGTGCAGGAGGCAAAAAATTCTTATTGAATTCTGACCATCTGAAATGAGCAAGAGATGAGATGGGCTGACCATGGAAGGCCTTTAAGATCTCAAAGGCACTTTGTGGACATTTCTTTATATGTATATGGTCAACAAACAAGTGATAATTGGAGTGAGAAAAGTCTGCCCCTGGAGCACACACACCTTCTACCATTACCACCTTATCCACAGCCCAATATCAAAAATTGCTTAGATGTGGCATCCTGAAACTTCTGGTGATGTTTTAAATAACAGGAGTTCTGTGCTGTGCCACTGGGTGGGTTTTTGACCTGCTTCTCTAGTCATTCTCTTCACTGTGTCACTCAAGACACAGAAGTAGACGGCCGTGTCTCTCAGCTCAACAGAATCCTTTGTCAAATTGAAGGACTTTTCTGCTTTGTTGAGTTTTGCTGAAAACTCCCTCGTGCGTCTTTTGGTCTCTGCATCCTGACCATCATAGCTTGATAGCAAAAGCCGAGGAGGGTTGCTTGGCTGTTGTTCATACCAGAAAAGGAATGGGGAGCCAGAGGTGTCATAATTGCATGGCAGCAAAACACGCTGGCCTTCTTGGATAGTAACATGACTTTCTTTTTGGGTGACTGACTCTCCGTAGACCCCTTCTACAAAAATAAACAAAATGTGGAAGATGGTTATTGAAATGGGCTGGGGATTCCCAGGGATGCTAATGGAAATAAAAAACAAAGAGAAAGAAGCAGAGAGAGTTGCTTTAATTTAGCTTCTGTAGATCAGTAGTTTCTAGTCCTGGGTGCCCAGTTGTCCCCAACTGTTGGCCAAATTATCTGAAGCTTCTGGAAACTAAAGTCCAACAACCTTTGTAGAATGAAATTTGGGGATCACTCTTTCAGATTATCTGATCCCTATGATAAGGATTGAGACAGACCTCTGCTACTGTTAATACAATAACTGGGATTGTATGTCCCTGCAGATGACAATTATTTTTTTGAGTTGACCATCTATTGAAAGAAGTCCACAAGTCTGAATTAAAATGATACTCACCTGAAGTGAAGGTCAGCATCATAATCAATGCCAATGCAGAGTCCATGGTGAGGAATCTGTAGAGAGCTAGACTAGATCTGCTTGAAGCAAACTGAATCTAAAATGATTCTTTGCCAATATTGTTTTTCAAGATCCCTTCCTTGGGTGGTTATAGTCCACAGTGTAGAGAGCAGAGCTGCCTTTAAAGCTTCTTTCTACCTTCTGGTTTTTGTTTAACCATTTGCGGTTTTCTCTCCTTTTACATAGAGTGACTTCAATAGAATCAGCATTGCACATGAGACAATTCACAGGGCCGCCCCAAGACCTGAAAGGACAAATGGAGCCCCTCCCATTCCACTAAGAGAAATGGATGGAAGCTGAATTTTACTTCATATACTGGTCCTTCGAGAGCCAGCACAGTATAGTGGTTCAAGTGATGGACTACAACTCTATAGATCAGTGTTTGATTCCACACTCAGCCATGGAAACCCACTGGGTGACTTTGGGTAGAAGATTCCACAACTTATGGCCTTAGGGTCACCTTAAGTTGGAAATGACTTGAAGACACCCAACAACAATAACAACTGGTCCTCCACCTCACCTGACAAACAGCAGGGGATGTAATGTTACAAGTACTGATAGGCACAGCAGGGAACTGAAACCCAGGATGCATCCATACAGCAGCATTAAAGCAGTTTAACACCACTTTAACTGTCATGGCTCCATCCTGTGGAATCTTGGGATTTGTAGTTTGGTGAGCTTTAAGCAGAGGCTGGCGAATGCCTTGATTGGGAGTTCCTGCATGGCAGGGGGTTGGACTGGATGGCCCTTGTGGTCTCTTCCAACTCTATGATTCTATGATTCTAGGTATTCTGCCTAGTCAGTCAGAGAGCTCTGGTGCCTCACCAAACTACACATCCCAGGATTCTACAGGACAGAGTCATGGCAGTTAAAGTGGTGTGAAACTGTTTTAATTCTGGAGTGTGGATACACTCTCAGATTCAGAACTACTGTAAATTTCTGGTTAATCATTTCAATTGTTTCAGTTTTAAAACATTACATAATTCTGAAGGGATTTCTTTTTTAAATGGCCAAACACTTCTTTGTGGCTGCCAAACATAATAAAAATGCATTATCTCTTGTAGAAACTCAGACACACACAGCAATTTTATTTGTGCCACTCACCTGAGACTACCATGGTTAAAACACCCAAAGTCCAAAGGAAAGACATCTTTTTCCTGTGTCAAGCAAGATGGAATCAAAAAGGAGCTGTATCTTCATCAGGTTCTGAGCAAGTGTGTGTATGTGTGTGTGTGTGTTGCATGATAATACAACAACACGCAGTTGACTTTTCATTCAGGTAAGTGGATTTTTAAAAGCACATTGAATTTATGGGATGGTAGACCCACAGGATGTGGTTAAGATCTGGGATCTCTTATGTGTTGCATCGTAAACTGAGACATTGACTGCAGCTCTGGCTCAACATCTCCATCTTATGTCTGAAACAATGCAACAACTACAAGAATGAGCATCACTTCTTTAGGCTACAACAGCCTTCTCTTACCTGTCCCCTCTGAAGGTGTTAGACTACATCTCCCAACCTCCTATTGTGTATGACTATATATTAGTGACAGCCCTGCCATTAAGATCAACTAATAGTATTTATTCATTTATATTAGTAGCTTTACTTGTAGCAATCGTTGTCTGTATCGCTCCCAGAGTCAGAAACGACTTGAAGGGACAAAGCAACAACAAACTGGTCCAAAGAGATCCCAGCATTCCATCACATGGTGGGCTGAGAAGTGATACATAAATGCCTTAAACAAACTAATTGTGCTCTTTTGGGCATCCTTAAGGGTATGGCCATCCTATAGGCTGTATGCTATCGTTTCCCTAACAGGTGGATCTACAATGTAGTTCATATACAGATATTGGCCTGAATCCTGTATGGTTTTTTACATATGTGTAAGCAGCACAGCTATGGTATTACACATTGAATTTCAGTGTGAGCCCCTATTTCCACTTACTGGGCACCAGCCAATGCATTCAAGGGGTCTATTCCCCTGTCATTTGGGGAGCAGTTGGCTGCCACTTCCATCCCTCCTATGAGTGATCTCCATTGTGATAGACATAAACAGGATTCCTCTGACAATTCCTCTTCACGATGGAGATCATTGACAGAAGAGGAGTGAGACTGACAACCAGGTGCTTCCCAAATGAGAAGTGACCAGATCTGTGTTGATTACAGTGGACTCTTTCAAACGGGAGGAATTTCTCCCAATTCCGAATGGAGCCAATGCAGATTCATGTAAATTTGCTTGTTTAGCGAATTTACCTGAACCCCTGCTCCGTTCGGAAGGCATTCGGAATTACTTCCCATTACCCGAAAATAACCCCCCCTGCCCGAAATCGCGTGAGAAGTTTAAATTCACAATAACGTTAAACCCATGATTGCATTCAGAGTGACTTCCCTTTTGCCCAAATTTGCGTGAGAAGAATTAATTCGCAATAACGTGAAACCCCAGGATTGCTTTTGGATTGCCCTTGGATTATACTTCCAATTTCCCACGTCTGAAAGAGTCCAGTGACTGCTGCCCAGTAAGAAGAATTTGGGAGACTTTCACAGTCCCTACGTATCCCCTAAACTAGGGACTACATAGGGACCATGAATATGTAACAGTGAGGCTCGTAATTCAACGTTATGCATTTGTAAATGTGATACAGGATTCCGACCATTGTTCCTTGAATTGTTCCTAAATTCTATGATATTTCATCCTGCTTTCTAGTCTCCTTGTCATTTCATAAATGTAGCCTTTGCAATTATTGTAAGTCTGCTGGGCTGGCCTTACCATAGGCATTGTGATGTGGGTTTCCATCTTAAGCTGTAGGTTTTGTGTGCCGTGAAAAGACAACACAGGTGAAAGGGTGGTTTTGGGGTTTTATTGATCAAAAGAAATCAGATGGTTTGGGAGTGATGTCACTTTTCACTAGAACTCACTAGAAAAGACAATAATGTTTAGTAAAGTAGAAGGCAACAGGAAAAGAGGAAGAATTCATTCCAGATGGATAGACTCAATCAAAGAAACCATAGCCATGATTCTGCAGGAACTTAGTAAGGTGGTTGAGGATAGGGTGATTTGGAGGTCTCTCATTCATAGTGTCACTATAGATTGAAGTTGACTTGATGGCAGTCAACAACAAGAACAATTTTTCACTGAGAGCAGAAAGGGCAAGGGTGAGCATTTGCTGCTCCACTTCAGACAGCCACATGACTCGGGATGTTTGAAAACCAGACATGTGATTATGTCCAAAAAAACAGACGTGTACGTTTGTTGTAGCAAAACCAACCAAGATTTATGAGGCAAATTACCAGCAAATTTACCATCACATAAACCTTTGTTGACAGTATCCCTCTTCGCCTGATGTATGGAGTGTTAGAAGCCTGAGGGCAGGGATCCATCTAATTATAAGATTGTATGTACAGCACTGTGTAAATTTACAGCGCTATATAAATAATAATAATAATAATAATAATAGATTGCTAGAAATTTCAGCCAGATCTTAAAAATTTATTAGCATTAACAGGAGGAAAACATTCATCTTCAGCACATATGTTTACCAAGAGCAGGTACACCGAGGCTTCTAATGGTGTTGTATCTAACAGCATTTCTGTGTTCTGCCACTGGGTGGGTTTTTGTCCCTTTTTCCGAGGCTTTCACTTCACTGTGGCACTCATAGCACAGAAGTAGACAGCCGCATCCCTCAGTTCAGCAGAATCCTTGGTCAAATCAAAGGACTTTTCTTCTTTGTTGAGTTTTGCTGAAAAAAAACCTTTGTTCTCTGTATTCTGGTCATCGTAGCTTGTTAACAAAAGCTGAGGAGGAGTTTGTAGATGTTGCTCATACCAGAAGAGAGTTGGAGTGAAAGTAGTGCCATATTTGCATGGCAGCACAACACGCTGTCCTTCTTGGATGGTAACAGGGCTTTCTGTTTGGGTGACAGAATTTCCATAGACCCTTTCTACAAAAATAAACAAAATGTGAATATTTATTTATGAAACTTGATGGGAACTTCCACGGACACTAAAGGATAATCAAGGAGACAAAACAACAGAAATTCATTTCAGTTTAGTTTCTCCAGGTCAATGCTTCCCAATCCTAGATCTCCAGATAATTTTTTAAAAAATTTATTTACATTTCCCGCCTCTCCCTACGGATCGAGGTGGGATTACAACAATAATGATTATAATTTCCAGGATACCTGACCATTGGCCCTGTTGCCTAAGGCTTCTGGGAACTGAAGCCCAACAGCACCTGTGACCCAAATTTAGAAACACTTCTTTAGATCATCACTCATCTCTAGGACGCATCTACTCTGTAGAAATAAAGCATTTTAACACCTAGAGAATCTTGGGATTTGTAGTTTGGTGGGGTATCAGCATTCTTTCACAGAGAAAGCTACAGACCTTGTAAAGCTACAAACCCAAGGATTCCATAAGCTGGAACTGCAGCACTTAAAGTGAGGTTAAATTGCTTTTTTCTGTAGAATAATACAGAAATACTTTGTAGATGCACCCCTAGCATTTTGCTGTTAAATGGAATTCTAAGGAATTCTTCCTCTAAGTCTACCTTTTTCTTTGAAGCGAAACAAGAATAAAAGGAGCAGGCACCATTTTAATAATAATGCTACTCACCTGAAATTAAAGTCAATAGCATAACAAAAGCTACTGTGAAAATCATGGTGAAGAATCTGTAAATGTAATTGACTCTGGTTGATGCCAGATGGGGTTTTGAAATGATCTCCAACAACGCTGGTTGCTTCTCAAGTCCTCTGCATAGGCTGAATACAAAGACTCAGCACTGATCAGCATCACAAACACAGGCACCTTGTAAAAGCTACCCTTCTTCCCTCCTGTGCTGGTTTTGTAACCACTTGTGGTTTTCTCTGCTTTTCAGTATGGGACTTGAAAGGAAGCCTGCACAAAGCTGTCTCAAGCCATGTCACTGCTTAAATGAAAACAGAATTATATACCTCTTTCATTTTATCTACAGAAATGATTGCAGTTGAATTTTACCCCAGGACTGATGGAGGGACAGTCTCCTCTGCCTTACCTGGAAGTGAAGGATCTGGAAACTGTGATACACACACTGGTAACCTCACGTTTGGACTACTGTAATGCACTCTACATGGGGCTACCCTTGTGCCTAACTCGGAAACTACAACTGGTCCAAAATATGGCAGCCAGGCTTGCTGCTGGAACATCTAGGAGAAAGCACATTACATCAGTGCTTAAATCTCTCCACTGGCTACCAATCAGTTTCCAGGCACAGTACAAGGTGTTGGTTTTAACCTTTAAACCCTACATGGCTTGGGTCCATCCTATCTTGGGGACACCTCTTCCTGTATGAACCCCCCCCCCCCCGCACACTCTGGTCTTCTGGGAGGAACCTGCTACAGCCAATGTAGACCAGGCTGGTGCAGACCTCCCAGAGGACCTTTTCAGCTGTTGCCCCCAAGCTGTGGAATGACCTGCCGGATGAGATGCGTCTCATTCCATCTGTTGAAAGCTTTAAAAAAGCCCTAAAGACGCATCTCTTCTGGCAGGCCTTCCCAGAAAATGGTTAACATCTCCTGGCTCCAAACCTAGACTTTGGAGTTTTTTCAACCCATCCACTGTGCTTTCTCTACTCTTATATAGTTTAGAATTCTCAGCCCAGAATTCCTGCTGCTGTTCTAGTTGTTTTTATTTGTTTATACATTTGTTTTAACTTCATAGTGATTTAATTCTTTTTTAGGGGGGGGGGAGGCGGGGGATGGGATAGGATATTTTAACTTGTACTGTTTTTAACCTTTGCTGTAACCCGCCCCGATTGCTCGTTCAGAGGGGCGGGCTAGAAATAAAAACTATGTGTCTAGTATAGAGTTGGCAGCTGACCTGATAGCACCATCTTGTGGTTAAGGATCTAGAGTGCATGCCTTTGCTTCTGTTAGAGTATTGTGGATCAATTCAAGGATGTAGTTACAGAAGCGGAAAAATATGAGCACTGCCCCAATTTCTAGCATTGCAATAACTTAATACCACTGTTGCACATTTAAAAATACAACTTGGGCATCCAAATAACAGGGGCAGGCAAAGTTGTTGGGGAATGTGAACACAGGAAATACAAGAGTTCTAGGAGTGAATGATTTTCAATACCTCACTTTCTACAATGCTAGAAATTTGAAAATTGAAGGAAACTTTCATAGGGGGATAGAATTCTTATTTAGATTAGAATTTATGCCCTCATTTCCCCTTCTTTATAGCTATACATCTGAGTAAGATGCTCTTTATTAAACATCCATGGCTGTACTAAATTACAAAATTTCTGAAATCATCAAACTATAGTGGTTTTATTCAGCAGGATCCTGGGAGGTATAATTACATGAATGTACAATTTGTTTTTGTCAAATTGAATTGTTTACTTGAACATTTGGACTGCTTACTTAGATTTCTTTCTGGCATCATATATTTCTGTAAAAGTTCTTGATCTTAATAGATTTACTTTGATTGATTGTTTATTAGTTTAAGAGAGAGAGTGTGTGTACTACTAATGGAGATCTACCAATGATGCTTACAGAATTTTTTTATTTCTGTACAGAATCAAAGTGTTTCATATATATTATCTTATTCATCCTCATAAATGACCAGGTGTGGAGAAGCCATGGGCTTAATATATCTCACAAGGATTCCCCATCTATCCCACTAACCACCTTTCCATTGACATCAGGGGAAAGCTCTTGTCACTGATCAGAAGATAGGTGATAAGAGCATTTCCTCCTGGGGAAGAGAATGTGGACCTGGAGAGAATTGAGCGGGGCTGGTTCAATAAATCCACAAAGTCTCAATAAAAGATGTGAGGGAGAGAGGTTGAGGTGAACAATAGTTTGCATAAGTTTACTTAATTTGGGGGGTGGAGGTTGGTTAGGTCATTGACTAAACAGAGCAACACTTGAATTAGTGAATTTCTGATTCTTTCTTTATTTTCAGATGGGGTGTCACTAGAGGGTGCGGGGGATGCGGACTGGACCAGGTGAAACCCTAAGGCGGAGTGACACTACTGCTCCCCAAACATCTGCCTGTTGCAGAAATGGGCTGTAGCATTTGCCTGGGTCCCTTTAAAACACTGAAAAGATGGTGTGAATAGGGCAAGGCTCTGGGAGAAGAAAAGTGAGGCCTCAGTTTTTTAACATTGTATGTGCATGTGTGTGTGTGTGTGTGTGTGTGTATACACACACACACACACACATATATATATATATATATATACAAACACACACACACATATAGAGTAAAAAATATTATTTCTAAATTTTCTTTAAAAACATCCCATCTTACCAAATGTTCATTTTAACTACATGAAACTATGTACACGTAAAAACATTTAGGCTGTGTGTATGATATTGTAATTTAAAAGGTATAATTTTAATTCTGCTAGTTATTTATATCACAACCCTTGCCATTACATTCAGTGGTGTATGGAGATTATAATTTATGAGTAACGTTAGTACAAAAAAAATTACAAAGGAGGCTATGTGGTGTGGTGTGGGAGGAAATCAATGGAGGGGGTGACACCATCAGTTATCATACTGGGTGACACCAACACTAGTTATGCCACTACCTTCAGAACCTCTATTCTTAATCCTATGTGAGCCATGACATCTCGTTTTTTACTGGGAGAATCTCTTCTCTGCCTGCTTCTCAAGTCAGTCTCCTGTAGCTTCTCTTTCTTTCAGCCTTTGAGAAAAGTTAACATGTGACCACAGTCCTTTCCTGACACACTTTGTATCACTCAAAGCACAGAAGTACACTGCAGCATCTCCCAAAGTGAGATTATCAAGCTCAAGTGTAGTAGATCTCTTGTTTTCTGCAACATGCACAGTACTCTTTGGATTGGTACTATGGCCGTTGAATCCTGCATATGCTCCAACAATATACTGAGGACTTCTGCCAGGGAATTGCCAGTAGCACTGGACTGTTTGTGATTAAACCGAAGTGAGGGTGCAGGTAAGGGTGTATCTTGCTCCATCAAATGCTGTAGCTGATCCAGGCTGGTCAATCTTCTGAGCTTTGCCCAAGGAACCTAAAACAAAGTTCAAAACAGAATTGAAACACCTGTGATTCTCTAGAATAAAAAAAATCCATCTAAAGTAGCTTCAATGAATCAAATTTATATTTACTTCACCAAGTTTCCAGTATCCAACCATGGTCTCCAGCCATGATCTTAGTTCTAGATAATTTCTATTGTGACTCAGGGTTTAAGAGAAGAAAGATTCTCAATGCTAAGTTGACAGGATGGTTGTGCAGTTGTCCTTTGGATATTCCTTCTTGTGATGAGAGTGTATGGGTTAGAGTCCATTTTATGGTATCTACCAACATTTCAGTCTTAGAATGTTCATCCATACTTTCCCACTTTTCCTCATTTTAAGGAAAGGGAGTTTGCAACACCCAATTATCTCTGATTTCGATAGCTGAATTTCCTAATTTTGACTTTTATAATTCATTTTGAGCTCTGTGTTTGTTCTGTCTTCTCATTCCACTCCTGATCAGTTACCTCCATAAGACTTCCATCTTGTTCAAAACTCTCTATTCTTACTGTCTTGGCTTTGCGGCTCTGGGATCTTTAATATCATTTATGACTCTCCCTCATTCACTCTTCTTCTTCTTCTTATTATTATTATTATTATTATTATTATTATTATTTGGTATTGTTGTTTTTCACCACAGTGATCTCCCCTGTTAATTTATTAGTTTCCAAAAAGAAAGATGGGTGAACAAGTTTTGAATTAATTAATCCATAGCAATTTGACAAGACGATGGCCAATCAAGTTAAACCAGGAATACTGTACAGAGCGTAGACTAAATTGCATTAGTTGGTTTTTAATCTCTCAGGCACTAAATATTAATTCTGTTTCACCCAATTCTATTAATATTAATTCTGTTTCATCCAACCTAAGTCCCTGCAAAGGCTGTGCACATCAGCTTTTCTCCCTACAAATTTTTGATCAGCTTCTGCTCTACAAAGTCTCACTGTGTCACTCACGGCACAGAAATAGACAGCTGAGTCGTTCAGCTGGATGGCAGATTTCTTCATGTGGAAGGTCTTCTCTTTTTTAACATGGTCAGCTTGAAAACCTTGAAGGTGCCCATTGTTGTTCCCAAACTCGTTCAGGAAGAGCCTGGGAGGTTGGCCAGGATGCTGAATATACCAGAATGGATAGTTTGGGCTATATGATGATTGATAGCTACAGTCAAGAGAGATAGGGTCTCCTTCAGCCACAGTCACAGTGCCTTCTGCTTGGTTCACTGACTGCCCAGTTGTCTCCTCTGCATAGAAATTAAGGGCAGAAGAGATAAGGTTAGACTATATGTAGGGAAAGTGTGGCCCTGGGGCTCTGTTTTGTAGTACTCTATAAAACCATGAAGCCCCTAGATCCCTGATTTTTCCCTCCAATGAATACCTTAAACACAAAACACTCCAAAGTGTTGCAATTAGGATCCCCTTGCTCACATTACCTCCACCACCAAACCCAACACAAATCAGACTTATTTGAGGTGATTCCCAGAATTAGAAGTGATAAGGCATCAGTTCCAGGACCCTATCGCATGGGGTTAAAACACCGGTTTGCCTTTCCCAAATTCAGTGATAATCCAGGAGGCAGCTGGGTCCTATCGCACGGAAATCGCTGCCACATCACCACCTGGATCCATCCCAGGTGCAGCCCAGGTCCTGTAAGCTGCAGCCCCTTTTCAAATACGGAAGCTTCCAACTTCTAAAAATTGTCACTTTCTGAAAACTGTTTGTTAGAAAATTTCTAATTGACTAGTTTTTAATCCCAGAAAATTGTGTGATTTTTTTTCCTTTCCCTCTTTTTACCTTACCTGGGTTTTTACCAACTCAACACATATACACACACACACACACACACACATATACACACTTGCACATATAGACACATACACAAACAAAAACAAAAACAGAGTTTTACAATCAGCACATAGCATTACATGTGAAATACAAACAGCATTACATGTGAAATCCTGTACACATTCATCTGGAAATAAGCCTCATTGAATTCAGTCAACCATATTTCTATAATATGTTGTGATGCATAT
The DNA here is from genome assembly GCA_034509955.1 of Urosaurus nigricauda. NCBI lineage: Eukaryota > Metazoa > Chordata > Lepidosauria > Squamata > Phrynosomatidae > Urosaurus > Urosaurus nigricauda. Next base: position 6,463,565 of record JAOEGL010000006.1, read on the forward strand.
GAACTCACTAAAATGATTTCTATTATTATTATTATTATTATCACTACTGCTATTATTATCCTGCCTTTTTTCTAGCCTAGAGCTCAGGGTGGCTTGCAACAGTTAAAATAGCTGCAGCTTAAAAACATTACACCATCTAAATGTTAAAAATACAATTAAACTTAATAGTAGGAGTAAATTTTATTAACTAATTGATTAGTCAATTAATCAATTAGCTAACTTTTTAGCTAGTTTATTTATTTATTTTTAATTTCAGATTAATTTAGAATGCATGAAGCAAGAGAGAGCAAGAGAGAGAGAGAGAATCCAGAATATATTTTGGAAAGAATCACTTACTTAAGAGGGATATGATGAACACGGCAAAGTGCCAAAGAAGGAACATTCTTTTTCTTGGATCAAGGAGGAGAAAACTGCAAAACAGTTCAGTGGAGTTTGATACTGTTCTCAACAGCATTTAGGCTTTGCACTGCATTTGCCACTGTATGAGAGAATTTTTATGAGCCGCAGCTCACTCCTTCTGAGTAATAAGAGGTTTGTTTTTGTATTTTGTTATGTTTTTTAAAATCAGCTTAAGGTAAAATAATGGTAAACCACTGACTGTGGTTAGTGGTCAGGATGATAATGTATGCAGTAGGAAATTCACCATCTGGTAAAGCACAGATATTCCTCAACATTGCCACCAGGTGCCCAAAAGTCATACAACATCTTCAAGTCAGGGGAGTTTATCGCATGATGGGAATTGGAAGTATAATCCAATGGCAATCTGAACACAATCATGGGGTTTCACGTTATTGCACAAAAGCTGATCACACACATTTTGGGGCAATGGGAAGTCCTTCCAAACGCAATCGTGGGGTTTCACGTTATTGCGTGAGAAACTATCACACGCAATTTCAGGCACTGTGAGGCCATTTTAGGCAGTTCCGAACGTGATGCAGTGTCAATATGCAATCACGTAAATTTGCTGAACTAGCAAATTCACTCAATTCTGAACTGGCCCCACTTTCATTTGTTTCGAAATTGAGAGAAATTCCTCCCATGTAATAACATCCAAGGAAAAGCATAGGGAGCTAAAGTGGCATCTGCCCTGCAGAAATAATGCAGTTTGGCACCATTTTACTGTCATGGATCCATGCACAGCCACTCACAAAATATTGACAGGCGGAGACTGGCACCTGGTAGTTAACTTACACCATGTTAGAGTTGAGACTGAGAGAGATGCTTGCATTCCAACAGAAGACTTCACATCTCTTTGCCTTTCTGAACAGGAGGAATTGTGAATCTCTCGATGTATAATTCAAACTATTTTTTGAATGAACAGTATAGGAGAGGGATAGCCTTTTCAGGAGTGGTTATGGGATGCTGTCCCCAGAGAAACCCACAAAGGGCATCTGACACTGGGCACTTACCTAAGCCTGGATCTGTCTGAATTTATTTGCAAGTAATGATCTGTCAGAAAAAAATACTTGAGAATTTCTTTCATTAGTTTGAGGCATCCTTGCATCCTTTTTGTAGCAGTGCATGCGCAGGACTGTCTCACTGTGGGCCTCAACGCACAGAAATACACAGCCTCATCCTGTAGAGAGACATCTTCAACTGTCAATGGCACAGTATTATTTTCCAAAAACAGAAAAGTAGAAAGCCTTCCATCAGAAAAATAGTTCTTGGGACCTGTAGTTTTGTAAGCACGCAAGATCAGCTGGAGTCTTCCATCTGAATTTTGGCGATACCAGAAAAGATAAGGAGTTGTGCCCCTGAAGACTGTGAAACTGCAGTGCAAGGTTATAGACTGTCCTTCTTGGCTTTCCATCTGCCTTGGAAACTGGGACAGTGCGTCTGTTTGAGAAATGCCTAAAAACAGAAATGAGGAAAAAATAAGGAGTCTTTCTCACTTTCCTAGCTGTCACCAACCTTTTATGTTCAGGAGACAATAGACTTTGTGGGTTTCAATGTACAAAAATACACAGCTTCATCCCAACGAGAAACCTTCTCAAGTTTCAAGTCCACCTTCATCTTTTCAAGGTCCAAAATGTCCAAGAAATTTGCTGGAGAAGTGGTTGAGTACTTTGTTACTGTGAGTATATGCTCTGGAGATCCACTGGGAAACTGGCGATACCAGAACAAGTAAGGATTGATGTCAGTCACTTTGACTGAAATCAGCAAATGGAAAACATCAGGGGGGAAATCCATTTTCTTCTCCTGTATTTTTGTTTCTCTGTCTGCCTTTGTTTCTGCCACCCTGTCTACTTATCTGGCTGAACAAGTAGCCTTTGCATCTAATTTGTAAAGGCAATCCCAACTCAGATACAATCACCAGAATAAAAAACACCTTTGAAGCAACCTTACTTACAATAGAACCCTCCAAAAGTGTTGAACAACAACTCCCATCAGCCCCAGGGATCACAACCAATGATCAGGGATGATAGACACTGTGGTCCAAAGTCTATAGAGACATGTTGGGAAAGATCTGAGAGAGGGCCCCTGGAATTCTCTTTTCTTCATTTGCTTTGCCAATTTAGCTTCAAGGTATCAATCCTTGTTTATTGATCACCTAATTGGAAAATGTCCTCAGGGCAACCTGCAATCATACTAAAATCAGAAGGTGAATAAAATATCGACTGATTTGATACTTTTGACAGCAATAAGATAGCAGGTTCCAATATAAATGTGTTGAAATATTAAGATGTTTGAAAATCAGCAATCAAACTGATAAGAATAGCCAAAAATTAAAGATTAAGTGCATGACAGAGAAGGAAGATCTTCATCTAGCACCTATACTTATATAATGATGATGCCAAGTTGTTTTCTATTGGGTATTCCACAGATGATGGACTACTGCAGAGAACACTTTCTCTGGAAGCCAACAGCTGAACCATGATAACCTCTGGAGATGATATTAAGAAGAAAGAACCAAAATAGGAGATAAGGAGCCTCTTCCATTAGTATGCCATACATTCCCATGCACAGCATGCATACTGGTGTAAAAACATCTAGGGATGGAAAGAATATTTGAAAATATTCAAAAACTAGTTGAAAAACATGAAAACCCCTGACATGAAGAATCCTGGACTGATGAGAATCTTTGCAATTTGGGACATATTCTGCACAAAATTCACACATGGTTGTTTTGCACAGAAAACAGATTGTTTATTTATTTATTTATTTATTTTGCATAGGAAATGACATTTTCCATGTTGAAAATAATATTTCTGCATTATAATATTATTTTACACACAGGAAGTGCCATTTTCTGCCATAAAATGCTGTTTCCAACACAAATCAACCACATGCGAATTTTGTGCAGAATAAATCCCAAATTCTGAATAGCCTTCAAAAACTGTTTGGTTTTGGAAGGATGTCTCCCGGGGAAAGTAAATGACTGAAATTACTTGTTGCTACCTCCTGAAGAATTACATCCCTGACTAAGCTCATTAGATCTTTCTTGTTGTTAACACATCTTAAATCTAGCTTTGATATGCAAAAGACATTAAAGAGATTTCTGTTTTCTTTGGGAAAGAGGATCAGCCACAAGGTTATGGACTGTTGAAAATTCCAGACTAGGCAGAAAGTTGTGCAATTGCTAAAAGAGCATGCAGTGATAATATTACCTGTTTTCAGAAGGAGAGGGAAAGATCCAAGAACAAGCAAGCAGTAGCAAGTTTTAAAAAGGGAAAACATCCTTCTTTCTGTTGTGGATAGCATGGGGGTGATAGTTAATTCTTCTTCTCCTTTGTTCTGGTGTCTCCAAAAAAGATTTTAGGTGAGGGAACTGTTTTCTGCCGTTTAAAAAGAAATCTAAATACAATACAAAGGTGCAGAAACTTGTAATGGTCTGAGTTGCCCTCTAGTGGGTTAAACTATAAATACAGGAACACTTTGTTGTTGAGTCATTCATTATAGACAAAACTAATGACTAATTACTGAAACAATGATGAAAGAGAGGAGTTTATCACACGAAGGGAATTGGAAGTATAATCCAATGGCAATCTGAATGCAATCATGGGGTTTCGCGTGATTGCGTGAAAGCTGATCACACTCATTTTCGGGCAAAGGGAAGTCCTTCTGAACGCAATCATGGGGTTTCGTGTGATTGCGTGAGAAACTATCACACGCAATTTCGGCCACCGGGAGGCAATTTCGGGCAGTTCTGAACCCAACGCAGTGTTAATACACAGTCACATAAATTCGCTGAGCTAGCGAATTTACTCAATTCCGAACTGTCCTCACTTCCATTTCTTTTGAAATTGAGAGAAATTCTTCCTGTGTGATAAACTCCTGAGTCTGCATTACACAGTTTTATCAGTTTGATACCAGTTTAATTGTCATGGCTCCTTCCTAAGGAATCTTGGGATTTGTAGTTTGGTGAAATACTCAATATGGTACCAAGGTAGCCTGTGGAGAGAGGAATTCACAGCTGTCCCAAAGTGTGGTGCGGTATCCTTCTTGGGAGGTGTTTAAATAGAGGCTGGATGGACATCTGTCAGGACTGCTTTGACTGTGCATTCCTTCATGACAAGAGGCTGGACTGGATGTCTCTTGTGATCTTTTCCATCTGTATGTACCTTATCACACCAGACCAATTCAGATTGAATCTGAAGTGACCTTGGAATTGACTTCTGTGAATTCGGTTTTATAGATTTTATCAGACGACGGAAATTGGAAGTATAATCTAATGGCAATCCGAACGCAATTATGGGGTTTCACATTATTGCGTATTACAGTATCTCACGCAATTTTGGGCAAAAGGGAAGTAATTCCAAATGCAATCATGGGCTTTACATTATTTCGTATTAAAGCATCTCATGCAATTTCGGGCAATGGGGGGTCATTTTCGGGTAATGGGAAGTTATTCTGAACACATTCAGAAAGTAATTGGAATTTACATAAATTCACTAAACTAGTGAATTCACATGAATTTGAATTGGCTCTATTCGAAATAAAGAGAAATTCTTCCCATCTGAATTCACTGAATTCACTGAATTCTGGGGTAACTTTGGATTGACTTTGGAATGGCTTCATAGTAACAGCATTCATGTGTGATAATTCAATGCGCATTCACTGAATTCTGGGGTGACTTTGGATTGACTTTTGATTGGCTTTGGAATGGCTTCATAATAACAGCATTCATGTGTGATAATTCAATGCGCATTCATGTGAATTCACTTGGATGGATGCAGAGTGACTCTGGATTGGGGCTGCAAAAACCCTCGTCTGATAAGGGCCTAAGATCCTGTGATTCATGTCTGCTGTATCATCATAGGTGCATGTTGTCTTTAGGTTCCCACAGCTCCTCCTCCACTCAGCCTTTGAGAGAGGTTAATGTACAGCCAGAGTCCTCCTCAACACACTGTGCATCCCTCAAAGCACAGAAGTACACTGCAGCATCTCCCACGGTGACATGATCAAGCTGAAGAGTAGTAGAACCTTTGTCCTTAGCAACATGCACAGTGCCCTTTGGACTGGTACTTTTGGCACTGTATCCTGGGTATGCACCAGCTATGTACCGAGGTGCTTGGCCAGGGAATTGCAAGTACCACTGGATCGTCTCCGTTGTTACAGAAGAGAGACTGCAAGTAAGGCTGAACTGTGTTTCATCAAGTACTATAACTGATCCTGGCTGCTCAATCTTCACAGCATTTCCCAGAGAACCTACAATGTAATACAAAACAAAGAAAAATTTGAAACTGTATACATGTGATCTGCCAGGATGGATATAGATAGATAGAGGTAAGAACAATGTTTTATTAATTCAGGTTGTCTCCCGGCCACGACTATGTTCTATAAACATGAGCTATTTGGGGTGATATCAAGAGCTGGAGTTAGTCACAGAAATGTTCATTTGTTAAACAAAAATCATTATGCTAGTTTCCACATTCTTTGTGTAACAGTATAATATAAAATAGTGGAAGTCTCAGTGCTGTAATGGCCAAATTGAAGATGACTCCTTTGTTTTTCCTTCATCCTTTATTTGCTTTCTCTCTTCTTAAGCAAAGGCTATTGACAATTAAATTTATAGATTGTAAACAACCTCTGTTGCATTCTTTCCAGAAGACTTCAATGTTCTTCTTTATGTACTTCCTACACATCATTTGTTTTAAAGAGAGCACAGGGAGAATGAGTGGAAATCATCACTATTCAAATTCATTTATCTCAAAGTGGTAGATGGAAATACTAAATGCATGTGGTCTGATTCCAAGTAGGTTTTTGTTTTTTGTTTGTGGTTTCTTGGCAAAATTTCTAAAGAAGAGGCTTGGTGTTGCCTACTTCTTAGACAGAGTATAACTTGCTGAAGTTTATCCAGTAGGTTTCCAGGACTGAGCAGGGGTTCAGAATCTGGTCTCCCAATCCAATACTCAAAACACTACTCCAGTGGTTCCCAAACTTTGGTCCTCCAGATGCTTTGGATTTCACCTTCCAGACTTCTTGGCTGTTGGCCAAGCTGGCTGGGGCTTCTGGGAACTGAAGTTCAAAACATCTGGAGTACTAAAGTTTGGGAACCACTGCACTACACCATTCTAAGAAGATTCACTCAGAAATAATTCTCACAAAAGCCAAGATCCTACATTTTGCTTATGTAGTGTTATCTACACATGTGTAATTACACAGATGTTTGTCCATTCTACACCACCCTTCTGCTGAAAACTGTTGCGGTACAACTTTATGTACACATGAGCATATTTACTAATATTACCTTACTGTGCAATATGGAATGCACATTAGTTGTTTCTGCAATCCTAGTGGAAGAAAATGCTATATAGAAGCCATTGACAAATAGTTGCACATCATGCAGGAATATACAACTACACAGTTGGAATTCTGTTAGCTGGTCCCAGTTAAAGTAAGGTGTATTGATTTAGATAATAGTTTGATAGGTACAGTTGAGGAGGATACCTCCCTTTGGTAACTGTAACAATGCTTTCCATTTGGCAACCTCACTGTTCAGTACTGCTTTCTGCAGGGAACATAATGACAGAAGCTGTAATGTTTGGAAGCAAAGTAGGTGAACCAAGAGGCCATTCCAGAAATATGCTGATGCTCTTAGCATCTTTTAATAATTCTGGAGGAGAACTGTTGCAGGAAAAAATAGGATGGTAAATGAAAACACGTATAAATGCAGATGCTAGGAAACAGATCTAATATGTATCTATGGACAAATTACACATTAAAACATAAGAGGGAGTATATGGGGGGGGGGCAGAGCATTACTTACACTTTAAGACTGCAGTTCTGAGGGATTATCTGAGAGATTTTAGGATTTTTAGTCTAAAGATGTAAGCTTTACAAGATATCACTTACCTAAAACTGACAAAGTGAACACAAACAGGAGAGCCATTTTTTCTGAATCAAGGAAGGAAAGTAGTAAAAAAAACCCAATACTGTATTTTCTGCAGCACAGCTTACTGTATAAGGGGAGTGAGAAGTCTTCATGAAATGCAGCTGATTCTTCCTTTTCCTAAAAAATTATAAACAAATGAAAAAAAAAGATGTAATGGAGACAGTTGTAAACCAAAGAATGTAGGCTAAAGAATGGTCTGCAGCCAGTGCCTTGTTAGTATGTACAGTTTTTAAAAAGTCATCAGTACATAACTTCCCCACCTCCCCAGGCTCTTGGTGCATTGCTGAATATCTCCGCCTGGTGGCTAAAAGTCCTATGGCAGCATGAAATACAAGAGACTAGGTATGCACAGCTCACAAGACCTGATGTATGGCACCCTTTTCTTGGTCACTCTCAAATTCCTCACACACACCTTCAGGTGGAACAGATGGGATCGCTCATCTTCTTTTCTTCTCCTTTGCTCCAGCAACTGAAAGTAATGAACTGAATCAGAGAAGAGGATAAGGACATAAGCCCACGAACCCCACTCTTGCAACAATCATGTCAGTTTTATAAAAATGCAAACATACCACTTTCAAAGCAGTCATTCCTTTCAGTCACATAACTGGGGCTGTCGCCCCGATCACACTGCCTGACTTTCTACCTTAACATACCTCCCTAATCTATGCCCTATTCAGCATGCCTTTTAGTTATTTTATTTTTAATTTTTATTTCCAACACAGATACTCTACTTTCATACAATTCCAGAGCAATCCCACTCCGAGTTAAATTTTGAAAAGAATAGAAATAGAAATAGAAAGAAAGAAATAAGGGGAATCAAACTGCTTGGGAATAGCGAAGAGAGGGAAGAGGAGAAGACACTGACACCATGTGACTGACAATTGCAAAACTGCCCCAGCAGGAATGTTTTTGCACTTAGGGACTTGCATAATTGCAAGGTCATTGACAGGTTTCCCCCATCAATGAAAAGGGCCACAAAAGCTATGGATGAGGGCCACAGCAGCTATGGATTAGAGGTGGCACCATGTGATAAGTACCACCAATGCCACTTTTTTCCTAATCTAATTGCAGTTTAAAAACCTCATCTCCTAAAGCAGGCTGCATGACTTACTGCACAGAGCCTTTTTGACTTTTTATGGTTTCCTTTTGGTGTGTGCTGGCTAGAATGACAGAATTAAGGATGAGGATCCAGATACATAGATAGACATGTTAAAAACTGCCAGGTCTTCTAAATTTTTTTCTGATAATTTTGAAATGTTAGACATTAAGGGATACACCACTGTGGACCTAACCACATCTTTTTCATCATGGTGAAAGAGAGTATCCCTGGTATTATTATTATTATTGTTGTTGTTGTTGTTGTTGTTGTTGTTTCTTTAATGACATGACACTGCCACTGATCCATTTTTTTGCCCAAGTCAAGGTGCTTCAGCCATATGAAAGTTAGGCCCAGTTTATCCATGTGTCCCCATATGAGCCTGCCCAACACCCTGTTTACATGGGACAAATAACTCACCTACCCCCACCCACCCCACACCCCCAAAACCTCAGTGCTCAAAACCTCAGTGCTGATGCAAACAGCCCAGAAGATATCTGGCCCATTCAACATCAAACCCAAGGTATACTGCACACACACACCCCATGAATTTTTAAAACTCACCTTTCGCTCCGGATCTTCCTGGATGATGATGATGATGATGATGATGATGATGATGAGTTTTATTTATACCCCGCCCAATCACGTGGAATCCAGGCAGTTTATAATAATTATTATTTTTACTTAGACGGTTCCCTGCCCTCAGGCTTACAATCTAAAAGACATAACACAAAAGGAGAAGGGAATGGTGGGGATGATGAACCAGAAAGGGGATGATGGACCAGAAATTTTAATTTAAAAAATTGACTGAAAAAACTGAGATGCAGTGGCTTAGTAGTTAAGACGCCAATTCTGACAATCAGAGGATCAGAAGGCTGGCAGTTCGTGGCTGAGTGCTGCATGATGGGGTGAGCACCTGTCACTAGTCCCAGCTTCTGCCAACCTAGCAGTTCAAAATAGGTACAGCTTCAATGGGAAGGTAACAGTGTTTGGTGCAGTCATGCTGGCCACATAACCACCAGAGCAGTCCTCAGACAATGCTGGCTCTTCAACTTAATAACAGAGATGAATACCCCACCCTACAGTCAGTTACAACTAGACATTCATGTCAAGGGACTACATTTACCTTTACCTTTAGAGTTATCCATGGAAGAATAGATAATTATTCTAGTGACCCATCAGCTCCTTGCTGCAATAGGCCTTGACATCTCCAGTCCATGCCTATCCTGGGTTCTGGTGGAGCCATTCTAATTGATTGGTGATGTCACTTTACAGATCAGTGTCACATTTCCAGGCCTATATTATGCAAGGTGAACATTAGAGAAGACTTGATGACAGCAATAGAATGGAAAAGAACACTCCTGACTCAATATATTGACCACAGCAAAATTTTAGATTGATCCTCCCATACCAAATATATTTGCATCTTTATCTAGCAATATAACAAGCATTAATTTCACAGTAGCAATGAAAGAATGTGTTAATTAAAGGGAAAGTATTATGTTTTGAATGGGGGGGCGGGATTATGATCTTCCTTTGGAGAGATTTTCTTTTGTAGAGAAACCTTCTACATTCCCACAGTCTGCATGGATCAATTTCTAATTCAGTTTATAAATAAAATGAATGTCCAATTAAATTTCATTTTGAGCTTAATGTAAGTTATCCATGATCAGATAAAGAATATCTCTCTAACCAACCATTTATATGCATCTTACTGGCAGAAGAAAGACCTGAGTTCATTCAGTACTAGAGAAAACTGAAGGGTCTAAAATTCCATAAATGGTTTGAAAGAGTCTGTAGGGTAACACTCAGTGTAAAATAAGCATTCAACACAAAAGCATTAACAAATGAAAAACTCAAGGAGAGCTTCACAAAGATATTGCATCCTTTTATTACTTTGCATATGAGAAATATCTCCACATAAACCAGCCAAACAAATAATGGACTTCTGCTCTAAAGAAATATCAAAACCAAAGATACACTGATAGCCCATGACTTGTAATTGATTTCAAGGAACCCTAACTCAACACCAAATCAGACTCCTTCGTATTTGGTGAAGGAAAGATAATTAAGGTGCTATACAGACCACACACTGTATGTACGCTGTGACTCCATCCCCATCACATCATGATGCTGCATGCCTTTCTAGATAGCATGCAGCATTATGGTGCAACCCCAGCAGAGCATCTAGATGATACAGCACCAAAAGGGCATCACAAAGCTGCACCACTGCAGCTATGAAGCCCTTTAGAGGGCGCAAAAAGGAGCCCCTTTTTTAGGCTTCTTTTTGCTCTCTCCAGGGACCAGATCAGTGCCACTGCATGCGGTTGCCGCAGCACCAATCTGGCACGAAAAGGGTGGCTGCATGCCGCCCATCAGTATAGCCCCTTACTGGTCGCTCAACCTACTATACCTCTTCTCTTTGCTACTTTCACTTCTTTTTACTTTGCTCTGTGTTTGGGCACCCCAAATCATTGTGTTATCTTTAGGGATATTTTCTTGATATTGTTTCAATAACATTGGGGGGAGGGAGTTGTGGTCCATATGTTACGATATGTGCTTTTAATAAAATGTTGAGGGGACATGTGTACTGTACTATGACCCCTGCTTGGCCTATATAAAGACCCGCCATAAGTCCCAAGCTAGGAGGTCATGTAGGTGAGCCCACTTGGAGGAACCGAGTCCCCAGTAAACAACTCTCCATAGGAAGTTTGGGAGTCGCCAGACCAGATTTGCCGCTAACCTCTGGAGTAAGACAATAGCCTTGGCCTCACACCTGATGAGCCAGTGATTGACTTAACCACTCAGCCATTAAGTCAGCTGCCCCTCCGAATTGTGTCCAAACCTAAGTGCATTGTACACAGATTATTTGATCTTGGTTTAACAAAGCCCAGGCAATCAACACTTTTGTCTAATCCTATCTAGTAGACTCGGGATATGTTCAGCCCTATAAAAGATTCCAAGTTTGAATCCTCCATCAACGCTATCCTCAGAGTACAGGCTGGTCCATGCCAGTTTCACCTCTGCTCATAGCTCCCGCGGCCAATCTCCCCTCATCCCGGTGGTTGTGTTCATCATGCTCATCCACATACATCAGGCTTCCAGGAGAAGACTTCTATGGTAATATTCCAGCGGTGTCTCTCTCTCTCTCAATCCTAACTCCCAGTCTTACCCCCTCCCTTTTTGCTAGCATTGAACGTGTGTGTGAGTGTATGCCCCCTTTTGCTGTGTGTGGTATTTATGCCCCCCAATAAATTGTGTATTTTTATTGGACTCATTTGGACTAGTGTCATCTCTCTTGGGGTTTGTTGGTGGACCTCTGGTATGCAATTCTGGGGCCGCGATTCCGATGCAAAGGCTTTGTTAGGACCTTCCTCTCTGCAGCATTTGATCTAATTATAATTCCCCTAAGTGAGAGACTTCCTAACACATGGACCAGCACTGGTCCATAACCCATTGGCTGCCATTTACATAAAACAGGCCCACCAAAATCAAAGGGAATTTAATTGGTTCTATTGCATCCAAGCTTACATCCAACCCACTGCCAGAGATTCACACTTGTGTATTTTCTTTAATTTTGCTCATAACTGAGTACACTGGAAAGCTGTCTACAGTTCCTCGTGTGCCCCCTTATATTATAGCCTCAGGCAATTTTATGGTCACCCAGATTATTTTGACAACCTAACTTTTGTTCAGTGGTATCGAGCTTTCACAGAATTGCGACTTAACATGTTTGATTCAACCGAAAGAGATGGGAGGCTTAAGAACGTTCTGAGAAATGAATGAAGATGTATAGCTGGCTGTCCTCATTCATAGGACCTGGCACATTACTTAATTTGGTGTCCATTATATAATGACCCTAGGAAGAGCATTATTTTACCTTTAATTGGAAAGAGGTTATTTTTTGCCTCCCAAGAAAAGGTACTTTATCTCCTAATGGGCACAGATAAATATATGACTTGGCATGTAGGCCTGTTCTCACTTGCTGCCAAAAATACCAGGAAGAAATATTTAGCAGAGGCCTGAGACAGACGGGCCAAAAGCGGTGTGCCATCACTGATAGAAAGGTTGCAGAGCATGCAGGAACTGCACACTCTGTAACCCTAATACGTGTGGGTGCCACCATGATTGCACACCCCTGCCCACACAGGGTGCACCATGATGCCCCATGGCGCAAATAGTGCTTTTGATGCATTGTGGGAAGGAGCTCCATTTTGGAGCTCCTTTTTGGAATGTGCATCATTGGTGTGGCAACCTCACAGCTGCACCAACGATGCAGAGGAGAAAGGGGCCACCCCTTTCTCTTCAGGAGTGTCAGGCTATCCGGGGGTATGTAGCCGCAAGGACACCCCTTTTCCGGGCCAAAGAGAAGTGGCATTTTGCTGCTTCTCTTTGTCCTGGAAAAATGCCAGATTGGAGCCACAAGGCTGTCTGTAAGGTTGCCATGGCCCCAATCCAGTGCAAAAAGAGGCATCTGCAGGCCGCCCCTTTGGGGTGGTCTGTCCAGCCCCAGAGATAACTGTCCCTTGTAACGGGGATCATTTTAGTTAAAAGGATCTGGATGTGAATTTTAATATATCCATGTTATACATATATGTAACCACTTATGTTGAATTTTTGCTATTTGATAAAAAATTATTGTATATTGGTTTTATGAAAATTGTATGTGTATTGTTTTATTATTTTGGGTTTTGCAACAACCATTGTCCAAAAGCAATAAAGATTGATTGACTTACTGGAAAGAGTAATTATTTTTCCTATAATGACTACAATTACAGCCTTTGAGTAATTATAGCCTGAGGCTATCAGAAATCCAGGACCACAGATGAATTCATCTCAGGTGCTGACTGATCCACTCTGCTTGATCTATAAAGACTATTCTTAAAACAACCTGTTAGGGACAGCTCTGGAAGGCTTATTGATCAAACAGACATTTAAGAGAAAGACTTGAACCCTATAAATCAGGGATTATTTCAGTTGGACAGCTTTTCACAGGCGATTGGAAGCTCACCTGAAGACTAAGGATCTTTGTAGTACTATTGAGATTTCACATATTTCTCAAAACGTGTGGCTGGAGCCATGGCTTGCTAATAGTCAGGCAAATGTTGTTGCTGCTGTTCTTTTTGATGCTGCAGCAGGTGGCTCATAATGACATGAAAAATTGGAACCAAGGAGGTGTTTGGCAGAAGACAAATCCAAAACACATGCGCTCCTCTCGAAATATTTTTTTCATTGGTGAATTTTACTCTCTTTTTCTTACTTCTTTAAATGAGCATCCCTTTGATAGAATTCCAGATCATGAAACAGTTGCCTAGTAAGTATCTGCTCATAAGCATACTTTTCATTACCAATGACTGATATACAACTGTGATTCAACCTTCCTGTAGAAATACACAGGGATGGCTTCATTGTTTTTCTTTTCTGAAAGCTAACCCATAAAAGTCCTAGATGTGAGGTGGGGAACTACCAAGCATCCAAATGTTAGTCTTTAACTCTAATAAACCCAATCCAACACGACCAAGGTCCAGGATACTGAGAGTTGTAGTTCTTCAGCTTTGGGAATGCTGATGATTTAAAGATTGCATTCCAGTTTAGTGGAATGTTCCTTATTTTTCCCCAACTCTCATATTCAAAAGGAAAAACAAAAAATAGTATCTGTGCATATGGGAAAATGGCTTGTGAAGGAGAAATAGGAGCCAAAATTATTTATCTTATCATGTTAGAGTTCAAAGATTTGTGTGATGTACACAATTATGTATTTATGTGTTGTGTGCATTAATTCATAAAAATAAGGCTCTTGAAAGATGTGGGGTTTGGAAAGATTATATAAATGTGAATCAAAACTGAAGGAATGCTAACCTTGTGATATCTCACAAGAGTCCAGGAAAATGAATTTTGAAAAATATGTAATGATATTTTAAAACTATTTAGAATATGATATGTGAGAGGTTACATATTAAAGGATGTCATATTTAGAGTATGTGCAAATAAATGGCATTTTTGGTACGTATGAGTAGCAGCATCAAACTGATTTAATTGGGTTTGTTCCTAGTACAGCAGTTCTCAACCTGTGGGTCGTAACCCCTTTGGGGGTGGAATGATCCTTTTACAGGGGTTGCCTAAGGCCATTCAGAAAACACATGTTTCCAATGTCTTGTGAAGTAGCAACAAAAATAATTTTATGGTTGGGGGGGTCACCACAACATGAGGAACTGTGTTAAAGGGTCATGGCATTAGGAAGGTTGAGACTTTCTGTACTAGTATGAATTTTTTAAAAAGCAAATTGAAACCTACTTATTGTGTGTTTGTTAATATACTGTATATACTCATGTATAAGTATAATTTTTATACCCATGTATAAAAATTTTGGTTAAAAATTTGACCCAAAAAAATTGAGTCAACTTATCCATGGGTCAATGTAAGTACTGTACTTTAACTCTTATTTTTAAAAAAGGAACCATCTCCTGGTGAAAGGCAAGAGTGTAATCTGTCTTGGAAGCACTGACCTTGCTCTGCTCTCTCATTTCATGCAGCCTTTAGTATAAGTTCAAACAGTTATGCCTGCTGGAATTGTTCCTTGGCATTGTTTTCCATTGCTTTGTTACATGCCCCTAAGTTTTACCCTCGTCTTATCCATGAGTCATATCAAAATCCATCATTTTGGCCCCAAAATCTGCCCTCAGCTTATACATGAGGTCAAGTATATACAGTAATTGTTGAAGAAATGCTATGAGGAGTGCTAGAGCCCTCAGACCACATGAAAATCTCATTGCAGCCTACATCCTAAAGATTATCACCAATACCTTGCCTTCATATTTGCCATTGATGAGATTAACAGAAATACCCACCTACTACCCAACCACACGCTGAGGCCGCAAACCATGGCAAACAATTTCAATGAAATGGGTACATGTAATGGGACCATGAGTTTGCTTTTCACAGTACATGGGGACTTCCTTAACTATATCTGCAACAGGAGGTACAAGTTCATGGCTGTCATTGGTGGACTCATTGCTCAGAACTCCAGGCAGATGCCTCACATTTTAAAAGTTTACAAGATTCCACAGGTATGTGTATTCACCAATATAAATAAGGGCAACTGCCAAGGGGAAAAAATGTTTGTTATCGACTTACCGGTACTCATTATGAATCTTAAAATGGGTAAGACTGAATGTTCCTTTCACTTGACTAATTGGTTTTTTGGATGGGGGACATTAGAGTAGGTAAATGCCAAATGCCTGTGTGCTTTTCTCTTAAACGTCCTGCAACATCTCCCCTCCAAATTGCCATTCACTGAGTCAATGTAATCTGTTTGAACTCTGAAGGGAGAGGAAAAAATGATGAAAACCAGGGAGGAAATGTGAAGACCAGGAAAAAAAATGCATAGCATAATCATTTGAGGGGAGTCATTTATCAAATCTTTGAGGGAAGCACAGGCTTCTACAGTTTTAACTCCTCCAGAAACAAATTCCTTTCTGCCTATCAGCTCTTGAATGTGTTGTACAGTTGTATAAACTTGCCTTTAATGGAGCACTAGAAGCCTTTTGCCCTTTGCAAAATTTGTTAGACAACCAATCTCATCAACTTCATTTTCAATTTTACCTAACCTTGGAGGGAAGTAATTTAAATAGGGGAACAACCACAGATTTGTATTCTAAAAACTCTATAGATCACTGTCTTTCTCTCTAGCTCAGTTACAGCTCCTTTGATCCTGCACTGGATGATAAAACTCAATTCCCTTTTGTCTTTCAAATGATCCCAAATGCAAATGCTCAATTTGTTGGGATTATCAATCTGTTGAAACATTTTGGATGGACCTGGATTGGCCTCCTTGTTTCAGATGATGACAACGGAGAGATATTGTTAAGGACGCTCAGTCCTCAGCTCCTGCAGATCAGTATTTGTTTTGCTTTTAAGGAAACTATTCCAACAATAAAAGAGTACTGGAAAGAGGAAGGAAACATGCAGTTCAATAATAAATTGGAAAAAATAAGTTCAATCATCTCTTCTAGTGAAACCAATGTAATTCTCGCTCATGGAGACTCACGCTTTATGGAGGGTGTGCGGGTGATTTTATATGTCAATGAATTTTTGGAAAGGAACCCAACAGAGAGGGTTTGGATCATCACTGCTCAGTGGGATTTCACAACAACAGTGTCAAAAATATTGTTCACACCCAAATCCTTCAATGGCACTTTGTCATTCACACTACACACGCAACATTTGGAAAAATATTCTCTATTTCTTAGCACACTATGTCCATATTGGACTGAATATGAATTCATCGAATTGGTTTGGACTATGGCTTTTACGTGCTCTCTTCCTAGAGCTAACTTGAATCTACCCTTTCCAAAAAATTGTACTGGGGAAGAGAAGCTGAGCACTCTCTCAGAATCTGTCTTTGAAATGAGAATGTCTGGCCAGAGTTACAGCATTTATAATGCTGCTTATGCCATCGCACATGCTCTCCATGCCATGCTTTCCTTAGGATCCAAGCAGAAAGCACGAAGAGGTGGAAGAACATGGAATGTCCAAAATGTCCACCCCTGGCAGGTAGAAAACATCTCTTATCATTTGTACTATAATAATCAATACAAGTCTAAACTGGGCAAATAAAGAAACAGAACTCCTTTAGCTTACCCCAGTGCTTCCCATGCTGTGTCAGTCCCTTCGCAGGCAGCAAGAATGAATGCACATTCTTAGCCATTTGGACTAACCTATTTTCCTACAAAAGATCTCAGATCCATTCTCTTTATTCCCCCTCATCAGCTTCATTCATTCCTGAAACATATCCGTTTCAACAATAGCGCTGGAGAGGAAATATTTTTTGATCAAAATGGCAACTTGGCAACTGGATATGATCTCATCAACACGGTCACCTTCCCCAACCATTCCTTTTCTAAAGTCCATGTTGGAAGGATGAATCCCCATGCTTCTGCAGGGCAACAGTTCATTCTTCTTGAATGTTCTATCAAGTGGAATCACAGGTTTAACCAGGTAGGAATAACAATTATTAGCCTGAAATGCCATAAATATAAACATGTAAGTAAATGCTAGTGTTAGGATCTTGAGAATCTATAGCTGATATATGAAAGGGGCTGGTTGTAGGGGAAAGAATTTGTATTCTCCTACCTTTTAAATGTGCAAATGTTGGGAAATTCTGATCCTAAATGAATACATATTAATTCATTTGAATGAATCTCACCCATCTTGTTTGAAAAAAAAAATCATAATGCTGAATCTAATGAAAAATGGAAAGAGCAGCTAGACAACAAAGCTGCTGTGAAGTCACTTATCTGCAGAATTATTGGATGGCCTTATGCAAACCATTCTTTACAAAAGTTCTCAGGACCTAGGCATAAGAGGAAGTGGCAAGTGAGATAATTCTAAAGATAAAGAAAATAGGTGGATAACCAAATGTTGGGGAAGGTAAAGGATTCCAAGGGTTCGATATGACTGTATAATTATGTAAAGTGATGGGATTCAATGTAATTGACATATGGTGATGATCTAATTGACATTAGATGGTTTCCACCCTAAGACCTTTCCCTTGTGTTTTTTGCTAGATTACTCCCCGTTCCAGATGTGTTCAGGATTGTCATCCGGGACAAAGCAAGACAATTCTTAAAGGGAAAGAGATCTGTTGCTATGATTGTCCACAGTGTTCTGAAGGAATGATTTCAAACCAGACCAGTAAGTTTAATTGTACTGTCACATGTGGGAGACATCCCACATTTTGATAAAGTAAAACTTTCACAAGTTTATTTGATGTAAAACAAAAATGGGTTTACTATGTTTCCCTGTAATTTAGCAGATGCAGACTTAAGTCTTCCAAAGACAAATACAACTCAGTGGTTGACCATGGGCCACATATGCTCTTTCCCCTACCCACCCTCACCCCAATCTCTCTCTGCTTGATCTAACTCACAGAATTGTGGGGATAAATAGAAGAGTCATTCATACCGCCTGGCATGCATTTTAACTGTGCAAGTCTCATTCAATTTGAATTATTCCACTGGGTGGCAGGAGAGGAGGGAGAGAGGGAGGGATCCCGTTATAAAGGTAAACACAGGCCACACTTCCTCAATAGACAATGAGTGTCTGTACATCACCAAAAGATCTATTATAGTTTCAAACCATAAAAATATATCTATGCATGTGTATTTCTCATGTAGCTAATACTGCAGATAAGCATACACAGCAGCAGTAGGATAACTTGACATTCCACGTTTTAATAGTGCTAGTCTTACTTAAGACAATTTGAATTACTCAACTGAGCAGCAGAGACGGAGGGAGGAAGAAGGAATTCCATAGTAAAAATAAAGCTTTAAAAATGTAATATATATTTCCTTCTTATCTTCTTCCAGATGCAGAAAAATGCAAGAAATGTCCACAGGACCAGCAGCCTAACAAGAACCAGGATCGATGTATTCCCAAAGTTGTGACGTACTTGTCATTTGAAGAGCCTTTGGGAAATGTTTTAGTTTCTTTTATTCTCCTCTTTTCTCTGACTACTCTTGTGGTAATGGGGAGTTTCATTCAGCACAGGCATACTCCTGTCATCAAGGCCAATAACTGGAATATCACCTGTATCCTGCTCTTCTCTTTGCTGCTTTGCTTTCTTTGCTCTTTTTTCTTCATCGGCCAACCTGGAGTGGTCTCTTGCATTCTCCGACAAACACTCTTTGCTATTGTTTTCTCTATTGCTATTTCTTCAGTGTTAGCTAAAAGTCTCACAGTGGTTCTGGCCTTTATGGCCACCAAACCAGGCAACTGGGTGAGGAAATGGGTAGGAAAACCTTTGGCTATCACAATCATCTGTTTTTCATCTCTTCTTCAGGTGGTAATTTGTGTGGTGTGGCTGTCCATCTGTCCTCCATTCCCTGATTTGGACATGTATTCCCAGGTGGGCCATATCATAGTACAATGCAATGAATGCTCAGACGTGATGTTCTACATTGCCATTAGCTACCTGGGACTTTTGGCATTCATCAGCTTTACTGTCGCTGTCTTTGCCAGGAAGTTGCCTGATGCTTTTAATGAAGCCAAACTAATCACTTTTAGCATGTTAGTGTTTTGCAGTGTGTGGGTGTCCTTTGTCCCCACCTACTTGAGTACCAAAGGAAAATACATGGTAGCTGTGGAGATCTTCTCCATCTTGGCTTCTAGTTCTGGATTGCTGGGCTGCATTTTTCTCCCTAAACTCTACATTATTTTAATCAGGCCTGAGCTAAACAGCAGAGACCAGCTAGTAAGGAAAAATAATGCAAGTGTCCACTGACTTCTTCCTTTTCCCTTCCTTTATGTCTTTATGTAGATACTAATACAAGCCTATTGAAGAAGTCATGTTAATATTTGTATTTGAAATGCATTTTGCATTGTTATTACATCTTCATTGTTGTTGTTGTTAACTGCCTTTGAGCCAACCTCAGCTCATGGGAACTCTGTGGGTGAAACATTCCCAAGTCTCCCTGTCCTCCATTGCTCTGCTCAAGTCCTGCAAACTCATGCCTGTGTCCTTTCCAACCGAGTCTAGCCATTTAGTATGAGGTCTTCCTCTCTTTCTTCTGTCCTCTACCTTTCCAAGCATTATATTCTTTTCTAATGAGTCATGGCTTCTCATGATGTGACCAAAGTACAACAACCTCAGTTTAATCACCTTGGCTTCTAGGGGTATTTCAGGCTCAATGGTCACGATTAGGGTTCTTTTGGGTGCCTTTAGGGCTAGAGAGGGCGCAGCATTTAGTCCCTCCCTAGCCCCAAACTGTATGGGCATCACCATTTAAAAATGGTGGCATCCATACAGACACGCCATGATGTTGTTATGGAGCGCAGCATTTAAAAATGCTGAGCGCACCATGACAACATGGCGCTGCAGGAGGGCGCCAAGCACGCCCTTTCCATGGCGCAAAAAAGGGGCTCCAAATCGGAGCTCCTTTTTGGAGCAGATCCTTTGCTTGGCCTTTAAAGGACCCAGTGGTGGCCTTTTTCTCCCCTTGCCAGCACCCAGGGCACCCGCTGCACCCCACTTTCAGGCCGCGGGAAGCAGCAGTTTGCTGCTTCCCTGCGGCCTCCAGAAGAGGTGAGATGGGGCCTCGGACTTGGCCCCATCTTGCCTTTTGGGTGGTCTGGAAAGCCCTGATCTGTTCAAGGTACCCTGCTTCTTCATGCCTCTTTGTAAATCACAGAATTTTTCTCTCATTTTTAAAAGAGTGAAAATAAATAAAATGTACCAATGACAATTATCATGGGTGTCATTATAGGTTTTGAATGGTGAAGTCTAACTGTAGAATTTCAAAATAAACGAGTGTGTTAATCAGCAAATATCACACAGTCCTTGTTATAATTGGACTGGGGATAAGGTGAAAGTATGCAGTGATGTAGAATCCTCACTTTGTGTTGAAAAATGCTTCCCCTTTCCTGTAATTTTTGATTAGTCTGAAGCCAATTTCAATAAAACTCCTTTGCAGTTAGTTTTATGTTCTTTTTTCTTTTGTGTTTGTTATGTCTTAAAGTCAACTCCAGCTTATGGTGATCCTGTCATAGGATTTGTGCTAGAAACAGAAAGTTTTCCACTTAGGCTGAGATACTATGGAGTTTATCACATGGGAAGAATTTCTCTCAATTTCGAATGCAGCCAATTCGAATTCATGTAAATTCACTAGTTTAGCAAATTTACGTGAATTATAATTGCATTCGGAATGACTTCGGAATGACTTCACTTTTGCCTGAAATTGCATGAGATACTCTAATACACAATAAAATGATACCCCATGATTGTGTTCGGGTTGCCGTTGCATTCTACTCCTAAATTCTGTCATATGATAAACTCCCAATGACTTGTCCAAGATCACCCAGTTGGTTTCATGGCTGAGAAGGGATTCGAATCAAGGTTTCCCAGAGTTCCAGTCCAACACTCAAACCAGCACACCATGCTTGTTTACTGCTGTGCCTATAAAGACTCTTTTAAAATTATTCTTATAATTGATTACATTAATGAAAGAAAAATCAGTATTGAAATATGAAGAAGAATGGTGCAATTTGTTAAGATTTTGGAGGGTGATACAGTGGCCATTGCCGACACAAATTAATTAAATCAGTTAAAAGAGACTAAAGTAATTAGACTAAAGTAATTCTAATTAACAAATTATGTATCCAAGGAGGTATAGAGTAAAAAGCATATCTTTAAATGAGTATTTATACACAAGATATAAAAGCTGGTAGTGAACCAAGATGTATGGATACTAAATATGGATACTAATATAACAAGGTGGTATGGTTTATTAAAACATAGGAGTGTTGAAATCATAAACTATAAATTACAAAATATAATACAGTTATAACACATATACGAAATTTTACTAGTTACAAAAATGTAGAACAATATATACGGATTGCTGACAAACAAAAGAAATGGAGAATAAACTAGCTCAAAATATATTGTTAAATCCCAGCAACGAATGAAGGAAGGGGGGAATGGGGAATAGGAGTTTGTTTATAATTTACAAAACTTGGACATACATTCCCAGGTGGGCCAGATCATAGTAAAATGCAATGAAAGTTGAGACACAATGCTCACCATTGCCATTGGCTGCCTGGAGCTTCTGGCTTTATTGTTCCTTTCTTTGCCAGGAAGTTGCCTGATGCTTTTAATGAAGCCAAACTTTAGCATGCTGGTGTTTTGGACTGTGTGAGTGTCCTTTGTCCCCACCTACTTGAGTACCAAAGGGAAATACGTAGTAGCTATGCAGATCTTCTCCCTCTTGGCCTCTAGTTCTGGAATTCTGGCCCGCATTTTTTTTTTTGTCTAAATTCTACATTGTTTTAATCAAGCCTTACCAGAGACCAACTAATAAGGAACAAGAATCCAACCATTCATCAACCTTTTCCTTTCTCCCACCCCCCTACCCCCACTTCTCTTGTGTGTTTCTGATTTAATAATCCTGGTCTGTGGACAAAATCATATTAATGTTCATATTTCAAAAGCATTTTGTAAGTGAAATTGTTGAATACAGATATGGCCACTGCATGTATGGATTTCAATAAGGTTCATGGCATTCCTGTTGCTCCTTTTCTTGCCGGGACTGCCTCATAGTTCCAACAAGAAGTGGGCCCAAGATTGTGACCGGTAGACAGAGGTTCAAAAGCAGCTAAGTTACAATCCAGAGAACGTTGTCATTGGTGATTTTTCTCTCTCTTTTTATTTCTTTCTTTAATGAGCATTCCTTTCATTAAAACCCAAAGGCCAATCTACTTGGTAGCAAGTACATGTTTTATTAAACAAAAGAATACAGAGAGGGAACAGATCATTGTGATGAAAAAGATGGTCATAGACACATAGAGAGTTCACTTCTTTCATTTTAATTTTTAAAAGCTAAGTTCCTGAAGCATTAGGTAAAGGTGGGGAGCTGAAGAGTGTCAACATGGTGCTAGTTTTCAAATTTCTTCTGCTCCAACCAGCATGTCCAATGGCCAGAGATGACAGACTTGTTATTCAGTATCTGCAAGGCAACAGTTTCAGAAGGTTCATGGTTCCTTTTCACATGGCAGATTATTACACAGGACAATGCCACAATTGCCACCAAGAGTCTCCAATCCGTTCTGCATCCGTCCCACAGCAGCCGATTTCCGAGAACTGTTCTGAACAGTTCTTCAAAACTGGATGTTGTGGGATGGATGCGGAATGGATTGGGGACTCCCAGCGTTCTCCAGTGCAATAATCTGCATGATTTGCCCATTCCGTCCCATTTCCGCTCCCTTCCGTGCCACCCCGTTTTCGTTCCCCAAGGCCCATGCAATAAACTTAACAATCAAAGCACCCCTGACAGATGGCCATTCAACTTCTGTTGAAAAACCTCCAAAGAAGGAGATGTCACCACTCTCTGAGGCAGCATATTCCACTGTCAAACAGTCTTATTGCCAGGAAGATTAATCACAGGTCTCCAGTGTGAGATTTAGCTGTCTACAATAAAGGCATCAACCATTAGGATTATTCTGTTTCTTCATAACACAATAGTGGGTAAAGTCAAGAAAGGTCTCAGGTTTTGGCTGTGAGCCTCTTGCTTCCTGCCCCACTGTGCCTCCACTGCACAAAAGTAAGTTCCTGAGTCTGGAAGCTGAGGGCTAGTGAGATGCAAGAGACTTTGCTTTCCTTTCTCCAGATATTCTGCTGTGAAGTTCTTTTCAGTCACAGTCTTTCCAGTAGTAATAGAAAGCAAAAGGGATGGTGCCTTTCCAGGCAACTGTTGGTACCAAAAGTAGGTCCGAAACTGGGTGGAGTAGGCACAAGAAATGGTGAACAGGTCCCCTTCCCAGACCTCTTTAAAAGCAGGTGTCTGAGTCACTTGGGATTGAGTGTGTCCAACTACAAGACAGAAAAGTAAACTAAGGGTTTGCTTCTTGTTCCCATCCAGTGAGCTTTGCAGTTTGTACAAGGAAAGCATTAGAAGCATGATGCGCATAAAGGAAATGTGTCCCCTTTTCCTTCTTTTTTTTAGATTGCAAAACTTTCCTATGCCTGGGAAGAGAAATTGTCATGTTTTTGCTGATATAAAGTAACCCTGAGCACTTTTCCCTGACTGAGACATTTTTAAATGTTTTCTGCAAATAAACAATTCAATAAAATTATATCTGTCCAATAGTTCTACTACAGTGGATTTAGCCCATGTCCTATTTATATATTATTGATTTTGTTGCACTTCTATCCTGTTTTTCTCTATCCTATTTTTTAAAGGTCCAATTAAAAGATGAAATTGTAAGTTAAAACGAATTAAACACTAACATTATTAAAAACATGATTAATTAAAATGCTAAAAACAAATCTGAGACATAGTTTCAATTATATATGTGTGTATCTCTCACATCACACACTGCAACTCCATCATTAATGTATTACCCTTTAATATTTTTGCTTCCACAAAAAACACATCAGATCTTTAGCTCTCCCTGTAGCCCAGTCCTCTTAAATCTGGCCCCATCAGATTTTTCCCGATATATAAAACTGTTTGGTTATCATTTATCAATCAACCTTTTAGAAATACAATGTGGATGGAACATGTTGAATGGGCCTAGACTACAGGCCACTGGTTTGGGCAAAGAAGAGCGAGAACAGAATGGCGTGTGCTGGAAATCATCACAGCTGATTGACTGAAAACCCAAACAGAAACACAACGAAATGCAACATTTTATTGCATGTCCCATTGGGACTTTCCTAATGCTAAGAATGCCCCACTTACACAGCAAAAGCAGTCCAAAGAAGAAAAGAAGCCTCCACTGAACTAGCCACATTCTTGAGCCCATTCTAAAGAGACAGATAGTCTTGTCCTCCTTGCAAATGATGAAACGAAAAGTACAGCTTGTTCCTTCCCGGTCGCAAAGAAATATCTACTCTTGCATGTTATTATATCTTCTCCTGTGCAAACCAGAAGGAGGGCCTTTGTGGTTAACTTAAGAAGGTCAGAAATCTCAGCTGCTACCGTCAAGTCTTCTTCTGAGAAAGGAAGGCTCTGTAGGGCCATCTAGTGACAGAAAGAACTAATTTTTCAATTTTGTAGGACCTCTGCAAGGGAGCTTATTGTACAAGGCAGGTTATTTATTTATTTATTTATTTAAACCCCTCTTTCTGCACCGGATTTCCCCTGTGTGATAAACTCCAGAGGTGATAAAGATGCTATAAAAAATACATTGCAAATGAAACCAAGTACAGTTCATCTCAAACATTACAGACATACTTCGGTTAACAAAGTTTCTCACAAGGAAGCTCCTCACTTTCTTTTCTTTTGGGGGGACAGAGACTGTGAGACCAAATTTTCTATCAAAGAAATAATGCCTAGGAATGCATCTCTCTCTCTTTTTTCCCCACTGATATATAACTATATTTGAGAGCCAGCATGATGTAGTGGTTTGAGTGTTAGACCAGAGCTGCTGCCATACTGCAGAAATAAAGCAGTTTGACACCACTTTAACTTCCCTGGCTCGGTGCTATGGCATTCTGGGTCTGTAGTTTTGTGAGAGATTTCACCTTCCCTGTTCAGAAAACTTTGGTGCCCCCAACAAACTACAAATCTGAGAATTCCATGGGACTGAGCCATGGAAGTTAAAGTGATGTCAAAATGCTTTATTTCTGCAGTGCAGCAGCAGCCTAGGACACTGGCTAACCAGAGTTCAAATCCCCTTTGAATAAATCCTGCCAAGAAACTTCAGTGATAAGGTTCACAATAAGTCAAAAATGACTTGAAGGCACACAACAACAACAACAACAGCAACCTATATTTACTTGTTCTGAAATACAGCGTCTAGGGAAGATCTGGGGACTGTGGGCCCCTAAATGTAACTTCTGTGGCCCATTGTCAGTTATTCGAATCCCGTCCTGAAAATGTTTTTGGAACTGGTATCCTTTAGTGACCAAACCACCTAAAAATGCATGTGAACATAGCAGTTTCACTTTTCCACCTCCCCCAAACTCCCTGTTTCAGCTGTAAATTAACAGAAAATGGTGACGGTGGAGCTGTGATATCATTTGTGGTGTGCCTAGACATATCAGTATGATGCACAGGGGTTACTGCAAGGTAAATCTGACTTCACCCCAAATAAATGAATGAATAAACCTTGCAATATATTTCTGACTCTAGTGGAATAAACATGCACTGAGGGGGTGACTTTGGCCAGGGAAATGCTTTGAGGGAGAAAAGTTTCCCAAAGCACATACACACAAACACATCCTTCAAGAGTTCAATTCATCTTTGGGCTTTTCCACCCTGATTTACATACACAGAGCAGCCAGTGAATTGCACCTGGTAGAAATCTTTGCAAAAAGACAAATAAATCACTTTGTTTATTAAAAATTGAAGAAAAAAATTAACCAAAAAAAAAATCATGTGGACATACACACTGTTGTGGGATAATTAGATTATCTGGGAGAGGGGAATGTCAAATGCAAAGAATAAAGTCAGAGTGGTACTACAGGCACACCTAGAAAAGGATGCAAGCATATGACCACCAAATTAGAATGTGTTCATTCTCTGTAGAGAAAAATCAAGAACTTCTCTGTCTTGCTGGGTTTTTGCACAAACTGCCAATGCATCTGTGTCATTGTGTCACCAAGGCACAAAAGTAGGTAGCAGCATCTGTGAACTGAACCCCTCTGATGTTCAAGTGACTCTGACGCTTCTTTTTATCAAGATCAGCATAAAAGTTGCCTTTGCTCTCAGGTTCTCCCAGGATCAAGATCAACAGAAATGCTGGCCCTTCACCTGGGTACTGCCTGTACCAGTGTAAGCCATTGAAATTGCTCGTATTATAGTTGCAGACAAAGCTTGCAGTTTCTCCTTCTTTCCTGATCTCTATGGCTTTTGCTTGATTCACGCTATCCTGCCCTCTGGTCCCTGTGTGAGAAAAGTGATTCAGTACAATGCAAGTGATTCAGTACAATGCAAAAAAAATTCAATAACTCTGTCTCTTTCATTTTATGCAAACAATATGTGTTGTCACTTTAACTGGTAATAACAACAACAACAACAACAATAATTATAATATTTATTTTTGACCTGCCTCTCTGGATGGAAGTGGGGAACAACAATAGATTCATATCATATCCACAGATTCTGCATCCATGGATTCAATTATCTATGTTTTGAAAGTATTTCAAAAATATACAAATTCCAGAAATCATACTTTAATTTTTTTTCCCCATTTTATAGAAGGGCCACCATTTTAATACCCCATTGTCTCTAATGGGACTCGAGCATCCATGGAATTTGGGTCCTGGAACCAAACCCCAGTGATCTGTTGCCTTTAGGCTATTAGGGGTCAGTCACAATATTAGGGGTCAAGCACAATAGTGTAACTGTCTGGTGTGAATGGGCCCCGGATCTTGCTAAACCTTTAGTGTAATTCAGTGCAACTTTTCTTAAATTCTTCATTACTTAAGATGGAATCCAGGAGTCCAGGAGTTCATAAGAACCCAGACAACGCAAAAACCTCCAGGTTTATTGACAGGTTGGAGGTCTCTTTGTAGCACTGTGGCCCATTGCACAGAAGTAGACAACAGAATCATCATGCTGAATCCTCTTCAACAGTAAGGATGTAGTTCTTTTTTCTTTCTGCAGGCTCATGTCGAAATGGCCAAAAGACTCAGTCTTTGTTGAATACAGAATGGCCATAAAATGGATCTGACCATCTGGGGTCTGGTTGTACCACTGGAGATTATTTGGAGTTCCTTGATAGGAGCAGTTGAGTTGGATGGTTTCTCCCTCCCTGGCAAAAACAAAGCGGTCCTTTTGGGACACTGTCTCTTGGCCTGAAATACCTGAAACAGAATATGAATGGCTGGATGACTCCTGATCAGAAAGGCAGGTCAACCAAAAGAGAAAAATACAAGATTGGATAGTGGTTAGAGTGCTGAATCAGATGAGACAGTGTCCATTCTGCATTGAGTCATGGATGATCCTAGGCTAGTCATTGTCTTAATTTACAAGTTTGTTGTGAAAATAAAGTACAGTCAGCCTTCCATATCCAGGGATTCTGCATCCACAAATTCCGCCACTGACAGCTTGAAAATATCCCCCCACAAGCAAACAAAAAAATCCAAAAAGGAAAGCTTTACTTTGCCATTTTAAATAAGGGACACCATTTTAATGGGATTTGATCATCCATGGATTTTGGTATCCACAGAGGGTCCTGCAAGCAAACCACAGCAGATACCAAGGACCTACTGTAGAAATGTGTTGGGCCATGGGTGATACCTTGGTCTCAATGGAAGAAAGATGTAATTGAGGGGGGAAATTAAATCACAAGAGAAAAACTAACAAGAATAAGCGACTGAATTAACAGGAGCAGGTGAGAAACAGGGAAAGAGGCAACACTTCCCACTAAATTCTGTGCTGGTCAAGCCTCATCTGGATGACTGCATTCAGTTCTGGACACCTCATTTCAAGAAAGATATAGACAAGTTGGAATGGGTTCAGAGAAAAGCAATGAAGATGAGAAGAAGTACTGAGAACAAAATATATGAGGAAGGGTTGAGGGAACTGGGCTTGTTCAGCTTGGTGAAGAGTTTATATTCAAAGGCTATCACAGAGAAGAGGGGACAGTCCTGTTATCCAATGTCCCAAAGGGTGCGAGCAAGTCAAATGGCTTGAAGTTCCAGGAAGGTAGATTTTAATTTAACGTTAGAAGGATAGTGAGAGCATTTGCCAATGGAACCAATTACCTAGAGAGGTGGTGGTATCTCCTTCTCTGGAGGTCTTCCAAAAAAGAGAATAGACCTGTTGGAGATGCTCAGGCTAGAGATCCTGCTTTGAGTAAGGGATCAGATCTGATAGCTGATAGAGCCCCTTCTAACTCTATGGTTCTAAGATTCAATATATTCTTCCTTGCCCCTGCTTCCTTAGGTTTTATTGAGTACCCCCGCACACATAAATGCACAAACGGAGGGACTGAATTCCAGTAACACAGTCAAAAGAAAAGGTCATCTGTCCTTATGAAAAACATTTGGAAAACCATCTCCTTAGACTGTGGCCAACCGGGGATCCAGATACCTCAGAACTTCACTAGAATGGAAATACCTGTGGAGAGGACCAGAAGGAAAGCAGCAATCGTGGTCGCTGGGGATTTCATTTCTTCCTTTGCTGTCACCAGAATGATGATAACTGCACCTCTGTAAGTCTTGTATGTAGCCAAGCTGCTGGCAAGCCACCGACCACAGTCTTCTCAGTGGTTTTGGTTTTCCTGTCTTCCAAGGATCAAAGATACATCATGCTTCATTGTGTTCATGTGACATATGGCATCATCTGTAAAGTGAGAGGTCTCAAAGATGGTTTTGAGGAATCTCCATAAGTTAAGAAAAGAACAAGGATGAAAAGAATATGCAGCATCATTCATTTCCAAGCAAAGAAAAGGTTTTCCCGCTACCTAAGGCACCCCTTCCAAAAAAATAGCACTGCATCATGGGGATCACCTTGAGCTCATGCTATAAGATCCTGGAGACCAGTGTTCAAATCCCTACTCAGCCAGAAAGCCCCTGGGTGAACTTGGAAAAGTCATAGGACTTTATCACACAGGGGGAAAGCATGATTAAAAATGTATTTTCCTGGCAAAGTCTCAAGATTGCAGCAAGACATGTCGCAATTGGAGAGAATTTTTCCTGGGAATAACCAGGGAATAAATAACCAGCAACAAATCATTCACAGGATTTCCCCATGAATGATTTGTTGCTGGTTATTCCCTAGATGTTCCCAGGATAAATTCTCTCTAACCGCAACTTCATTTGAAAATCTTTGCCGTGATCTCAGGACTTTGCCAGGAAAATATCTTTTTAATCCTGGCTTTACCTTGCTTTCCCCCCTTGTGATAAAGTCCTTAATACTCTGTCAGCCACAGAGGAAGGCAAAGGCAAACCCCTTCTGAGCAAATCTTACCAAGAAAACTCCATGATAGGATAGCATTAGTGTTGCCATAAGTTAGAAATGATCTGAAGGCTCACAACAGCAATAATAAATGTAACAAGCAAATAGATACGTGACTTTTTTAGACCTAGAAATGGCTATCCAGTGCAATCACTTAAAGCTGTCCTCCAGACTGAAAAATTTGAAAAACTCCAGCTAGCTTCTCTCTCCCTCTGAGAAATGAACAGTCTCTAGTGCCCTCTTGTGGACACAAGCTATCATGCCATAGTTGTTAGCAGGGGCAGGGTTGAAATTTGCCAAAAAAAATTCTGATACCAGATTTTTTTTCCCTGTTCCAGATTTCAATAAGATAACCATGTTCCCATGATTCTCCACTGCCTTGTGCCATCGGAATCTGTGGCTGAGTAGGAAGAATGCCCTGCCTTTGAAATTTGTGGAGGATGGTGAAAGAGAGGCAAATAAAAGTGCATTGTGCATTTGGTTGCTCAGAGTTGTCATTCAGCTCAAAGGTTACATAGGATACCCAACACATAATGACTTCATATCAAGAAAAAAATTATGCTGTGCTGTCGAGTCTCTCCTAGGAATGGAAACAGCATTTGCCATTTTTGGTTAAAGAGTGCATGCATACAGTGGCTAACTATTATAATTAAGGCGTATTAAGACCAATGACTATAGAGGACATTGTTGTGGCTCAATGTCTCCACAAAACAACAAATCCCAGAATTCCACCGCATTGAGCCATAGCAGTTAAAGCAGTGCCAAACTACATTAATTCTGCAGAATAGATGTAACCTCTGAGTTTATACTCAGGTGCCCTTCCATTTCCTACCACTGTGTCTCTCACAGCACAGTAATAGACTCCAGCATCTTCTGTGTTCACGTCACTGATAGAAAGCTGTGTTAATGTGTTCCCTTTGTCAATGGTCATCACGAATCGACCTTTTTCCACAGATACAGAGTAACCAGAGAGTATGAAGTTAGGAGCTGTATCCTGCTTTTGCTTGTACCAGAAGAGGGCATTATAGGTTGAGAAGCCATGATTACACAGGATCCGAGCTGTCTTTCCCGCAGAAACTGAGATCTCCACAGGCTGAGAAATATCCCCATTGAGTTCCATGCCTAGAATAAACCAACATCATTCTGTAACTTTGCTTGCTTTATGGCTGCATATTCATATTTCCCCACCACCACATCATCATCTTATTCTCTCTTCCTTTCCATTTCTCACTTTCATACAATGATTCATTCTACTTGCTAGTAATATTAATCTTCCTCCCTTTACTTTCCCTTTGCTGTTCAGATTTACCAAGTTGGTAAAGCTTTTACTATGGCTCAGGCAGTAGACAGTGTATCTGTCATCCAAAGACCAGTCTAGTGAAGGACAGAAAGTGAGGCACCACCAGAATTTCAGTGGTTAGGTGAATTGGCCAGAGCAACTATGAACACAATGAGATGATAGAATACTTGCCATCAGCAAGTAATGGATGAGTTACCAACACTAAAGAAATCAAGATATTCTAAATATTTGTTCATCACTAGACCATAGAGATGGTGAGATGGAGTCAGACTACCTGCAGAATGAGAAAGCAAGAGAGAACCGGGTGGGTGGGAGGAACTGTCCACCTATCTTTTCTTATTACTAATAGCTAAGAAATCTGTTATCTTCATCACTTACATAGGAAGAGTAGCCCAAAGAAATGCTTCCATTGTGGTAGCCATGCTGCTGAGACCATCCTCTAGAACACAGATGATCCAACTGGGGTAAATTCCTCCTAAGAAATGGCTCTGAGATGTTCCTGAAGTCAGCAAATTCTCCACTTGTGTTGTTCACTGTCACCGGCAAGGGAGAAAAACTGAAGTTTTCTGGGTATCTTTATCAGAAACTTCAAACGTTGCCTCATCTCAGATCTTCTCAAATGGTGAATGTCAGTTGTCCTCAAGACAGAGAGAATTTTTAGTGCCATCAAGTGGAAACAAAGAGGTATTATTTCGCAAATGAAAAGGATGATGTTTCCAGCATGTCACATCACAAAATTATAGAATTTCACAGGCCATCTATTATTAGTAGTATAACCACCTGTCAATAAAGGCACCAAATTCCATCTGATCCTGGAAGCTAATGGGATCTCACCAACTAATACCAGGGGCTGTACGCTATAACTAAGAAGGAAATGGCAAAACCACCTCTGAATATTCCTGACCTAAGAAAACCCTGTGAAATTCATGGGATCACCATAAATTGACAGGCAACATGAAAGCACATACATACACAATAACAGAATGGATCCATGAGGTTTTCATGAAAGAAGATTTTAAAATTCTCCAATGAAAAAAAGTCCTGTACCTGTCCAGGTACTATATTGCATCAGAAAGACAAATTGGAAAGATCCTTCTTTTAACTGGTAGAGAATGACTTTGGACTTTATCTCATGCACTTTTAAAACAGTTTTGGGGACGGGGACAGGACTCGCGGTGGCAAGCATGAACAGATTTTACCGCACACGCAAGCGTCCACAAAGAGACCCCGTTCCGGCACCCATCTCTGTCCAGTGCCGAGAAGCATTAAATGTTCAAAACGGTTTTAAAAGTGCATGCGATAAAGTCCTTTGTATCCAGTATGGACATTACCCTGGAGTGAAATAAATCTAGACCACCATCTCTGTCTGCATATTTAGTTATGCAACACTGTTATGGAATTTAACAGTATTGGCCAATTCAGCACTGGAGGGTTTATTCAGATACACATCTTCCAAAATAATACAATCTATTATCTGTCATCAATGCCCTTCTTCTTATATAGGACAGGATGGAAACTGTACAGCCTTCCAGATGATGTTGGACTAAAAGACCTATAGTCTTCACCATTGGCTATGCAGGCTAGGGCTGTGAGGAGCTACTAAACCCCTGACATAAAGCAAATAAGCCAATCCGTATGCAATTGAACACGACATCAGAAAGGTGAACATTCAAGAACCAGCATGTATCCATGTCCCAGGGCCTTCTGTTATTGATCATGACCACTTCTTGAACAAAGAAACTTCAGCTACAGACTCCAGAGTGAAACCACTGAATTAAAGTGAGTCCATGGATATCCTGACCCTCCTAGTGGATACCAACATCCATGGATACTCAAGTCCCATTAAATACAATGCTGTAGTAAAATAGTATCCCTTATACAAAATGGGAAAATCAAGCATTGTTTTTTGGAATTTATCTGTTGTTCAAATATTTTCAAGCCATGGATAGTGGATAAGAAATCTGTGGATATTGAGGGCCACCTGTGTCAAGAAGTTCAGCTCCTTGGGCCATGCCTTGTCTCTCCTTACTCCTCAACCCAGCATCCTGGGACATTCTTAAAGATCGTCTGTTGCTGCCACTTCCTCTCTTGTATGGATGTGCCTTCAAGTTGACTTATGGTGACCCCATGCATTTCAAAGGATTCTCTGAATATCACACTACATCCATTCTGGCTGCGGTCAGGAAGCAATGTGCATTCATACTGGTTTGGAAGCACTCCCTACCACACATCCCTCCATTAGCTTGACTTGGCTGTTGTTGACTCCTCTTGCTTTCTTCTACCCTAGGCCCTAACCCCACCTCCCTTCCCTATACCCTACCAAGCATGCCTTCTATTTGTCTGGTGGAGGGTTCTTCTTAATGTAATTCCAGAGTTGCAATAACTCTGTGGTTTTAAACTGCATTGTTTTAAAAAATAAAAGAGAGTGTTTTTTTAAGTGCTTTTCTGGGATAGCAAAGGAGAAGGGGGATGGAGGAGAGGAGGAGACACTGATAACATGTGGCTGCATAATCCTGGAACTGCAACAGGATGATTTAGTGCACCTGATAACTAGGACAATTGGGAACTTATTGATGGGTGTTCCCCATCAATGGCAAGGTGTGGACTAACAACTGAAAGACAAGACAGCAACGAGAGGGAAAAAGCATTGTGTGATAAATATGGCCAAAGCTGCTAATCTTCCTCAGATTACAAGTCTATAAGTAAACAAACAAAATGGTTCATAATAACTAAATAAGAGACACAATACATGCATGATACCAGTCAGTACCAGTCAAATCAAGATGTAATTGTTAAAACTATTTCTTTCTCATACATCTTATGGATTTTACATGTCCTGGTTCCGACTAATGGTTGTGGGGTTTCTAATCGAGTCTCCATCAAGTGTTTGAGTATACACCAAAATCTTGGTGGTATTCTGGTGATCCTTTCAAGTATGTATCTGCATTTATAAAAGGCCAGAGGTGCTATTATTGAATATTTATGACAGTTTAAAAGCAGTGTGCTATAAAGTATTTAGTCAAGGAATACTCAGAGGTGGTTTGCCATTGTTTTCCTCTGAAACTGACCAGGTCCGATCCTGCTTAGCTTCCAAAATCAAACAGGATCTGGTACTTTCAGATTATTTCAGACCTTACTCTCTTAACTGCTTTTTATTATCTTGTTCAGGCAAGAAAGACGTTACATTTCCTCTCCTCTTCTTTGGTCAGTCTTGCTGCCTCTTAGTGAATGAAGTGGAAGGTTGTACTATAGTAGCAGATTCTAGTCAGTCCCTCCAGCTCCTTATAGTAGTAAGTTACTTTGGCGCACTTTGTAGTGAGTTACATCATGAACTGTTTTGGAAAAATAACCTTCCAAACTCTGTTGATTTTTCTGTATTCCTATGGGTTTTTTTTTTTTCTCATTTAGGCAGGCCTTTGAAATGTGACTTGCAGTATGTGTAAAGTGATGTGCTATATTTTATAATTTAGAAAGAAAGGCAGGGTATAAATTCAAGAAACAAACAACAAATAAAGTGTTCGATATGCCTAGTGAGGATCATTCATGTATCTCAGGAAATACACTCCAGTTCACATAAAATGTATGCCATGATCCAACTGTTAGTCTTTCCAAAACTCTTCATCATTTAGGCCCAAAAGTTCTTTCATCTCTTTCTGGGGACCAGAGTTCTCTGAAATAGAGGCACGGCTAAGAATCCTTAAGACAGAACCATGAGCTTTCTCACCAACATCCATATTGTGCTGATACTTGCTCCTTCCATGGCAGGTCAGAAAAGTCTTAGCAAAGTGACAATTAAAATAGAAGGCACACAACATGTAAATGTTCAATAGATCTGAAGGTGCACGACATAAAAATATTGTTGGGGTCATAAAGTTGGGATCAGAGCTCTGTCACTTTGATAGTTTGGTTGAAAAGGAAATTTCAGCAGTTATAACTTCCGAGACGAACAATGTGGCTGCAACATCCTCTTCCACACAACTGTTAGGAGAACAGTATCTCTGGCTATCCTAGTCCCATCTCCAGTCCCATTGATGGTGGGGAAAGCTGCATAAATCCTAACCAGGTGAGCATCTCTCATCTACAGTACCTGAGAAAGGAACAGTCTCAGTGCCATCTAGTGGTGATAAGCAGGAATGACAGAGATGAAATAGCTTCCAAATTACACCTTCAAGATGTGAAATTAAAAGATCCAAGTCTTAAGTGGAACTGCATTCCACTCCCATCAGGTTAGGCTGGGAAGTTTTAATTGCCAAAATAGCATCAGGATAAATGATCGCTCAGTTTTTTAAAAAAAGATTAATCTAGAGCTTTCGGCAGTCTTGGTTTGTTGTGAGTGTTGTTGCATGCCTTGAAGTTGTTTCCAACTTATTCCGACTTATTACCCTAAAGCAAACCTCAAAAAGCAGGGACAGCTGAAGAACATATTTTTGGACTATAAGTCCCATCAGTTCTAGCACTATGGTCCATGGGCACTGCAATCCAACAGCAAAGGGAGAGCAAACTTTCCAGAACACCTCTCTCTGCTCCCTCATAGAGTTTTTGCACAGGTTGCAAAGCCATCTGTGTCATTGTGTTCCCACCGCACAGAAGTAGGTGGCAGCATCTCTGAGATGAGTCCCCCTGATGCTCAAGATACTTTCTTGCTTCTTTTTATCAAGATTGGCATGGGTATTGCCTTGATTCTCAGTTTTCTCCGACAGCAACCACAGCAGAAATACGGGTCTTTCTCCCGGGTATTGCTTGTACCACTGCAAGCTGAAGAAATTGCTTGTTTTGTACTGACAAGTGATGGCAGCATTCTCTCCTTCTTTACTGACCACCATAGATTCCTGAACCACATTATCCTGGCTTCTGGCCCCTGCGTGGGAAAGACAAAAGAGTCATTCAGTGCATAGCAATGGCCTTTTCCAGAATGTAGCAAGATCTGAAAGCCTTCAAAACTGATTGATTTCTCTTTCTTCTCGTGGGTCTTCTGACAAATGGTCAGAGCTTGGTTGCATAGGCTAGAATACTGTATGGCAAATACATACTATGCCGCACTGTAACTACAGGGCTACGAAGTGAATCTCAACCTGATCTGATCCTCAATTCCACATTTACTGCTCAGGAGCTGCTGCGATCAGTGTGGGTTTGTTCCCATGTTTATTCAGTAAGTGGCTGCCCAACGTTTGCACCCCCTTGCAAAAGCAATCTGCATTGCAATAGGCAGAGATAGGGACCCATTACAATTTGTTTATTTGTTTGTTTTATATGCCACTTTTCTCCCAGAGTGAGACCCAAGACGGCTCACAAACTCGCCTCTCCCAATAGGGATCTCTCATGCAAAGGTACCTGGGAAAAACTCTAGGTCAGTGTTTCCCGAACTTTGGTCCTCCAGGTGTTTTGGACTTCAGCCAGTTTGGCTAACTATCAGGAATTCTGGGAGCTAAAGTCCAAAACATCTGGAAGACCAAAGTTAGGGAACTACTACTCTAGGTCATAACATAGGAATCAACTCAGTTATGAGAGCCAGTGTGGCCAGCGGTTTGACTGCAACCCAAGAGACCATGGATTTTTTTATTATTTATTTACTTCATTTATTCACTTCCCCACTCAACCATGAAACCCACTGGATGGCCTTGGGCAAGTCACATGCTCTCAGCCTCAGGGGAAGGCAATAGCAAACCTCCTCTAAACAAAACCTGTCAAGCAAACTGCATGATAGATTCACCTAAGGGTTGCCATAAGTCGGAAGCAACTTGAAGGAACACAACAAGAACAACAACTACGGTATGGCCAGAATCCTGTATGGCACTTGTAACTTCCATACAGAATTCTGGCCATAGTTTATAGTAGGAAAAGTTGAGTTGATTTCTTGTTAAGATTCCAGTCCACAGAGATATGTGAAAAGAAAGAAACACCGTGAGGCACAGAAATTAGACCAAGGTAGGGAAGCAAGGGTTTTCCATCATTGTTCAACTACAGTTCCCATCATTCCTGACCACTGGCCATGCTAGCTGGGGCTAATGGTCACTGAAGTCTAATAAAACTACTGAAGAATCAAAGGTTCCCTTTGATGTACAATCTGTAAATTCTGTAGAATTTAGGGTTGCCACATTAAGGAATTTAAAAGGTAGATGCACAGATTGACAGCATGGTGTGGTGGCTTACTCTGCCTTGGGCAAGTCACAGTCTCTCAGCTTCAGAGGAAGACAATGGCAAACCCCGTCTGAACAAATCTTGCCAAGAAAACCCCATGATAGTTTCGCCTAAGGGTTGCTATAAGTCAGAAGTTACTTCAAGGCATATATACATATGCAAACATTGCACATAAAATGAGGAAAGATGAGAGAGTAAACACAAACCTTCAAAAAATATTGGTAGCATTATCCACAGATACATCGCCATCCCTGCTCTTGATCAAGCCTGAAGGGGAAAATGACACTGGTTATGGTGAATCTCTGAGCTGTGCGAACACTGGGATCTTGAGAAAACCACAAACGTCTCCTGCCGCTAACTGAACCCAGCCAATCGGCAGCAAATGTCTTGCCACAAGAGAGACCAAGAGAGGGAATGCAGCTATAAAGATGCTGTACTTCCCTTTTCAAACCAAAGACACACTCCCTTCACACAGGATGATTGACCGAATACATTTTCACCCTGCTCTACAAATCAGGTCAGAGTGGCTTCCAAATATTAGCTTGCATTCTCTTGGAGATTTAGATCTTCATAAAACCAACTTGTTGTTGTTGTCATCGTTGTTGGGTGTCTCCAAGTCATTTTTTACTTATGGCCACCCTAAAGCGAATCTATCATATGGGTTTCTTGGCATGTTTCTTCAGAGGGGGATTGCCATTGCCATCCCCTGAGGCTGAGAGAGTGTGTCTTGCCCAAGTTCACCCAGTGGGTTTTTATACTGATAAACCGTGCAATGTATTCTCATATGGGTAGGGGAGACATAGCCAGGGTTGTTGTGCAAGCAGAGCCAGCAGTGTGGCTGTGGTGCTCTGGTCTGGAGGAACAACTGCTCCCTTGCACAGTGGACCTGTTGTGCAACGCCTCCCATTGCACAATGGGACATTTCATGTGGTGTTCTGATGCACTTTGTCATAATTCACTAGAAGGTTATATATTGTATCCATGTGTGTAGCTAAAGTTATACATCACCACTTGTAAAACTACAAGTCCCACAATTCCATAGGATGGAACTCCACCACTTAAAGTGATGTCAAATTGCATTATTTCTACAATGTAGATGAACCCATGCACAGGGTCCTGGAGCAATGCAGTTCTGAATTCCTACTGATCCATTAAATTTAATCTTGCTTGTCACTCCATGGTGCCCTTTCAGTGACAGGTAGAAACCTATCATTAAGTTGTCTTGGTTGGGAAAGTTTGTTCAGATTCAGTTTGCCTTTGCTTTCCTCACAGTTTGAGAGAGTGTGACTTGCCCAACGTCACCTAGTAAGTTTCCAGGGCCCAGCAGGAATTTGAACCTTTATCTCCAGAGTCATAGTCCAAAACTCTATGCCATGCTGACTCTCAACAACTGCATTAGTAACTTTCAAATTGATGTGTTTTCAAATTTCCTTTTAATCCTGTTGATAGTATAGTTATACCTCAATTTTTATTATAAGTTTTAGAGATATGAGCTCTATCTAATTCTTTGCAAGCTACTCTGTTCCAGGACTGGGATAAAGTGGGATAGAAATAAGATAACTATTTAATAATAATAATAATAATAATACAATTCTTATTGCATTATTTAAAAATAATAATTTAAATTATTCATGCTGTTTGATTTGTATACAGACCTGAGATTCCATGGTACAGGGTGGGGTATAAATATTTTAATAAATATATAAGAATAACAAAAACAACAAGGACAACAATGATAATTGGGCCTGAGATTTGTAGTTTGTTGTGGCACCAAAGCTGTCTGACAGGGAAGCTGAATAGCAAAAAAAAAAAAAAAAAAAGCCCTACAAATCCCAGGATACCATAACACTGAACCATAACAGTTAAAGCAGTGTCAAACTGCATTAATTCTGCAGTGTACATGCAACTTTTTCCTCTAGGTTTTGTGGTGGTTCTGGCTGCCTCTTTGCAGCACTGTGCCTCCAGGGCACAGAAGTAGGTGGCAGAGTCATTCAGCTGGGTGCTCTTCAAGTGTAGGGTGGTGGTTTTCTTCTTTGTGTCCAGAGTCATTTCAAAAGGACCATCCGATATAGACTTTGAGGTGGTCAGTAAAAGGATAAACAGGGGACGCTTCCCTGGGTACTGCCGGTACCATTGCAAACTGTATTCAGTTAATTCATAGGAGCAGTGGAACTGGATGGGGTCTCCTTCCTTGACAGAAGCAAACTTGTTCTCCTGGGTCACAGAATAGGGATTCTGGCCCAAGATACCTGGAAGGGAATGACAACATCAGGAAGCAAAGGAAGGAAGGAAGGAAGGAGAGGAAGAGAGAGATTAAGGATGCATCTAAACTGTAGAAATAAAGCAGTTTGACACCCTTTTAACTGCCATGGCTCTGATATCCAGAATCCTGGCATGTGTTGTTTTATGACGCACCAGGTTTCTTTGGCAGAGAGGTCTAAAGACCCTGCAAAATTAAAAATCCCAACATTTCATAGGATGGAGCTATAGGTGTCAAACTTCATTACCCACAGAGACAGAGACAGGGACAGAGATTTACATGGGTTCTGCTAACATCTCTGAACTTTCACTGTTATTTCATTTCCAGCAAATGCAACCAGATAAAAATTAATATATATGTCACAATTGCAGTCCCATTCTCATTTCAAGCATGTTACTTGTTTATTCTATTGCATGCACTTGGAAGGGCATTAACACTGAAAGCTTACTGACAGTTGTTTTTTTTTGGGGGGGGGTGCTGTTTTACTGAAATGCACATATAGATCCCATTTGCACATATAAATAGAGACACATGGGGAAGAATGGGAATGTCAGAAAAGGATGGAAGGACACTATCCAAGCACAATCTTCATCTTCTGAACATATTGCTTAAACTGGCAATCACTCTACAAAGGAAATAAATGTAAAGGTGAGGTCTTGGGGGGGGGGGGAAAGAAAAAGAAAAGGAAGGAAGGAAGGAAGGAAGGAAGTGTTCCAGCATCAACTATGTGTGAAGTTTCAATATTCTTTCATTTGCAATAGACACTATCCAATGAACAATTAATATTACGATGATCCTATCCCAAATTGTGATCCTATCCCAACTTACTTGAGCATATCCAATTCAACTCAGGACTGAAAAGAAAGGATAAGATTAAGAATGATAAGATCTGTAAAAATACAGCCCTGGGAACCTAAATCAAGCACTGGATTATGGCCAAGTCAAGATCCAAATGCCTTAGCAGTCTACTAGAAAGAAAATACCTGTGGAGAGGGTCAGAAGCAACACAGAGATCCTTCTTCCTAGAAATCCCACCATTCTTTTGTGCAAGTGATGTGATGATCAAATGCACTACTATGAGTCTCATGCAGAGCACAACTACGAAACCGACCACAACCTTGTGGGTGGTTTTATGTTCGTGCCCTCTGAAGATGAAAGAGTCTCTCAATGTTTGTTCCTTCCACATGTCAGGAGAGGAACATACACAAGGCAGCAGTTGGCAAACTATTTTAAGAAACCTGTTTTAATAAGCCAAAACGTGGAACCAGATCTCTCCAAGTGCAACTCAGGACCACATTCAGAAAAGATGTGTGTGCACATTTTACAGCTTGTAAAACATTAATTTTTTTTAAATTCCCAAAAGAAAACCAAAAATTCAGTGATTATCAAGATGGGCCGCAGCTGAGGGACGTTTTATACTCACTTGTGAATATAGACAAAGTTACATTAAACTTGAAGTGTGTTTTTGCATATTACTCTTCCTGATTTAGCTCCCTACACACTCTACAAACAGGGTTCTGGGCATGTCGTTTCAAGGAAGAAACTATCCAGAACGAAGATATTACTCCTTTGTGACTCAAAATCTAAACACGGACACACACCTTTCCTAAGTTTATTCCTGGTCAGCAACTATAGAAACCTTCTTCAACCCAGTTGTGTTCTACAGCCAACCCTCCATCACCACAGATTCTTTACCCATAGTTTGAAAATATTCATGCATCCATGGTTTGAAAATATTCCAAACATAAATAAACTCCGGAAAGCAAACCTTGATTTTGCCATTTTATATAAGAGACACCATTTTACAAAGCCATTGTATTTAATGAGACATGAGCATCCATGGATTTTGGTATCTACAAGGAGTCTTGGAACCAAACCTCAGCAGATACTAAGGACCCACTGTACTCTAGTTCCCAATATCCCCTCGTAGGACATCCATCACCCATGTTGTCTAGAGATGATGATTTGACATGTACTAGGCTGCCCGGTTGGGAAAGTTGCAGAAGAGACTGCTGGAAATCTTACCCTAAAAGCCAGGAGATTTGGGGAGAAAAGATTAATGAGGGTGCAATTTGGTCCTGTTTTCCCCTTCCTTGGCACCCAAACCAAACTTTTCAGGCTTAAAGTTCTCCAAGGCAAATGTTTTGGTCAGCCCTGGTTGCAGTCAACTGTTCTAGAATGATTCTTGCTAGTAACTTTTATTCAGTAGGTTAATTTAATATGAAGTAGCCAGTGTGTTGAAGCAGTTTGAGTTCTGCACTAGGACCTCAGGTGACCAGAGTTCAAATCTCCTCTTACCCATGGAAATCTACTGGGTGACCTTGGGCAAGTCACAGTCTCTCAGCCTCAGAGGAATGTAA
Organism: Urosaurus nigricauda; assembly: GCA_034509955.1. Classification (NCBI taxonomy): domain Eukaryota; kingdom Metazoa; phylum Chordata; class Lepidosauria; order Squamata; family Phrynosomatidae; genus Urosaurus; species Urosaurus nigricauda. Next base: position 6,505,459 of record JAOEGL010000006.1, read on the forward strand.
TCACAAACCTCCTCTGAATAAATGTTGCCAAGAAACCCCATTCTGAGTCACTTTGAAGGCACAAAACAACAGCAAATAAAAAACACTATCTAAGGCATGGAAAGATCTTGTAGCATCTTTGAGACTAACTGAAAGAAAGAAATTGGCAGCCTGAGCTTTCGTAGACTTTAGTCTACTTCCTCAGATGCATTAGGTGGAGTGGAAGCCAAGTACACACACACACACACACACACACACACATATATATATATATATATATGCAATTGGCATGTGAGGTATATTCTGCATCTGTACTGCAGAATTAATGCAGTTTGACACTGCTTTAACTTCCACTGCTCAATGCTATGAAATTCTGGGTGTGTAATATTATGAGATATTTATCCTTCTTTGTTAGAGAGCTCTGGGGCCACAACAAACTACAGATCCCAGTATTCCATAGCATGAAGCCATAACAATTAAAGCAGTGTCAAAATGCATCAATTCTGCAGTGTGGAAGCAGCCAGAGGAACCTCTGCTTCCCCTTACAGAAAAATCCTTGTCTCTGGTGCCTTCTAGTGGGCAAAAGTGGTGGAAAAAGATGCCAAATCATACATAGGATTTGGCATTTGGGAATTTAAACCAATTAAATTACATTTTAAATGATACATAATAGCCATGAGTCAAACATCCATTTAGAAGTGAGAATTTTACTATGTAAACATCATGATGAGAAAGTGGTTAATGCATTTGATGGAGGCAGGGTGCAATTTAGTACCTTAGGAACTTGACATGTAGGTTCATGGGATTGGGCAGAAGTTTCCTAACAAAACCCTTTGGAACCAGCCCTTTAAGTAGACAGGGAGCCAGAAAAAAACAGTGTGCCTCCAACTCCCAGCCAAAAACCCTATTCAGAAGAATATCATGGTTCCAAAAGACTACCCTATCCAGGATATCCAGACAAATACCATATCCAATTTATCTTCAGGCTATGTGTATAAACTGTATATTTGGGGCAGCTGTAGAATCATAGAATCATAGAATCAGTAGTTTAAGATTTAACATGCTAACTATATATGTGTCTTAAACGTCCATATTCTTTTACCGTCTGTACTTACAAAGTTGGTGAAGAGTCTGCTCATGTTTAACAAACCCACCAAAGCAACACAGCCACTGGTCCATATAGGCCCAAATATTCAACATGGGAAGGGATTAAGAGGGGAAAGTGGGCAAGTTGAGTGACAGGAGCCCTAAGTTTGGAACTGCAGGATCAGCCTGGTTAGGGAATCCATTACAGGTTGGTAGAATAAGTGAGGAGCCAGTATGGTGTAGTGGTATGAGAACTGGACTTTGACTCTAGAGACCAGGGTTTGATTCCCCGCTCAGCTGTTGAACCCACTGGGTGACCTTGGGCTAGTCCCATGCTCACCGTTGGCAAACCTCTTCTGAACAAATTTTGCCAAGAAAACACCATGTTAATTTGGAAATGACTCGAAGGCACACCACTCACATACACAGATGGATAGAGCTTACACTTTGCACATATAAGGTCTCAGGTGAGATCCCTGATGTCTCCATTGCCGCTATCAAGTACATTCATCTCACTTTCCAACAATACCACTCATCTGTAAGCTTACCATCAATGCATTAGAGTGGAGGAAGAGTGCCTTCTGGTTTCTAGCATGCTGTTGAGTTTTAAGACCACTTCCCTGCCCTGCTGTCTCACTGTGCCTCCACAGCGCAGAAGTAGTTGGCTCCATGGTGCAGCTGAGCATCAATAACATGAAGGTAGCCCTGTTTCTCTTTGGAATTGTACTCTCCAACAAAGTGTTTAATTTCATTTTTCTGACTGCCATAGACAAACATCAGGAAGACGGGCTCTTGGCCGGGAAGCTGCGTGTACCACTGCAAGCTGCTTAAAGAGATTGAGCAGGTCAAGGTGGCATTCTCCCCTTCATAGATCTCCTTCGATGGTGGACTTTGCTCCACTTGCACCTGCCCATGCATCCCTGGTCAAGGAAAGAAGCCAGAAAGATTAATGGGTTGTTTTCAACAGATAGATCTTCCCAAAGTAGGGCTTTTTAAAAATAGGCTCCAGCAGCACTAGCTCCTAGGAAAGGGTCTTCTGGGAAAAGAAAGCTAGGCATGGAACAAAATAGATCCCAAGGACATAACCTCAGAACCTGTTTGTCATTATAAGACATCAGTCCTGAAAATGTAAGTGAAATGATAAAGTAATGGCATAAGAAAATAGATTTCAGACAATTGGTCTACGAATTCTATCAACTCTGACAGCAGCATTTCAAGAAGGATTATTTCCTGGCCTGACCTGAAGTCTGGTGGTCTTTCATACAAAGGCTAAGCAGGACCATCTTTGCTTAGCTTGCAAATCAGACAAGACCAGCTATATTTAAAATGGTTAGTTGTTAAACCATAAATACATGCTGTGAAGATGTGCAGATTACTTTCTTTTGACTATGCAGGCATGAAATGAGACTGTGGTCTTTCCATTTTTGTTTTACAACTGGCAAGAGGTCGGTCAAGTTTCGGACTGGGACTTGAAAGGAGATCCAACTTCATCTCTGCATTTGCTGACTATGGACTCTTTCAAACGGGGAGGAATTTCTCCCAACTCCGAATGGAGCCAATGCGGATTTATGTAAATTCGCTTGTTTAGCGAATTTACATGAACCCCTGCTCCGTTCGGAATTACTTCCCATTACCCGAAATTAACCCCCTCCTGCCCGAATTTGCATGCGAAGCTTTAATTCGCAATAAGGTAAAACCCATGATTGCATTCGAATTGGCTTCTCTCCTGCCCGAATTTGCATGTGAAGAGTTAATTTGCAATAACATAAAACCCATGATTGCATTCGAATTGACCTTAAATTATACTTCCAATTTAGCCTTGTATGAAAGAGTCCTATGAACCAATTTCATTCTCTCATTGAGTCTGATATACCTCACAAGGTTGTTGTGACTCATGAAGATAAGGTGGGGAGGAGGAAAACCATGATGAACACTGCCTTCAGGTCACTGGAGGAAAAGAGGAATGAAAATGCATCTAACAAACAAATGAGGCACCAAAGAGAAGACAGCTGCCAAAGCACCTAAAGACCTGACACAAAAAAAGTGTCTTGAGAAGCAGTTTCACAGCTGTTTGCCATGAACAGATACATTTGCAGATGAAGTGTATGTTTGGAAAGAGATGATAGAGAGAAGGAAAAAGAAAGAAAGAGAGAGGAAGCTATTAAAAATGGTTGGCTTACAGTGGTATTGAGCAGCAGACAGCACAGCCAGAAAGGAAAGCTTCCACCTGCTCTCCATTCTCATGTCCTCCTACAGATGATCCCTTCACTCCTCTTCCTACAGCTGTGAGAAATGTTTGTACGTAATTTGAAGAAGAAAAGCTATCCGCATCTATCCAAATCTTGTGAGCATTGCTACAAATTGCAGGAGCACTGCCGCCTTGTGGCCCCTTACCAAACAACTACCTGATAGCTACAGATGCCTACAGAAACTATCTGATGCCTACTATCTGATGCCTCCAGAAACTCGGGGAGATGAATTGATTTTACATATTCATGGTCTAGCTTTCTAGACAGGTTACTTTCAAGCCTTTTATCACACTAGGGTCAATTCCAGAACCATCCCACAATTATCCCATTACTGGCAATGAATATCCCATTATTGGCAATGTGATCATTGTGGGATGGTTCTGGAATTGACCCTAGTATGATAATCTAAATGGTTTTAACTGTTTTTGGCCTTTAAAGCTGTTTTAGCTTGTTAAATTCTCTCATATGTTTTCCTCCCGCTTAAATTATTTAAAACTGGAATTGTTTTGAATTGTTTATTATTATTATTACAGTAGACCCTCAGTATCTGCTCGGACTTGGTTTCAGGACCGCCACCACCCATGGATGCCAAAATCTGTGGCTGTTCAAGTCCTATTATATATAATGGCAGAGTAAAATGTCATCACTTACATAAAACAGCAAAATCAAGGTTTATTTTTTTGGAATATTTTGTGCGTGGATATTTTCAAACCATGGTTGGTTAAATCCGTGGGTACAGAATCCATGAATACAAAGAGCCAACAATATCTGACCTGGGTCTAGGCTGTCTGCAAAAAGGTATCAACCTATCTAATTGTGCCCAAGTTCTGAGATCTTCAGGGGAGAGCTTTCTCTGTGCCCCACCATCATCACAGACCTCTCAGCTGAGGACAGGTAAGACGGTTTTCTTGGTTTTGTGAAATTGTCTTCCATAGGAGGCTAAGATGGGCCATTCCCTGCTTCCCTGCTCTCCTTCCACTGACAGGGAAAGTAAATGGCGTGTGTGATTTAACTCTTCCTGGTACATTTTCAGAGGCTTTTATACTGATCCAAGATACTGGTGGGAAACGAGGGCAGTTTATTTAATTGTTGTTGTTGTTATTTAATAATAATATATATTATATTTAATAATAGTAGTAGTAGTAATAATTTATTTAATTTTAAAAACTTTTCAAATCATCATTGGTTTTTATCTGTACTTCATTTTATTCAGTCTTGTGAGCATGTTGGGTCCTATGTTGGGAGAAAGGTGGGATAAAAATTAATAAATTTATTAATAAAATGGAATAAATAATAAATAAATTAAATACACAAGTAGACTATTCCCTGGTGGTCCCCTATGCAAGGAGTATGTTGTACACCTGGAAGCAGAGTACTGTCAAATTAACAATTTGTAAGGCACTCTTCGGCCCTTTGTGGCTGCAAAGCAAGGTATAAATACTATAAATGGATAAATAAACCTGACCTGACTCTCCCTAGCTTTCAAAATCAGAGAAAATTTTGGTATTTTCAGAATGATATTAAGGGAAGTGAGCAGTTCCCTCCAGCTTGATTTATTCATTTTAAAAGAAAAAGAAGATGAGCTATTTCTTCTGAGGTTTTAGTTCTGAGTCTTCTGCTACCCGAATCACTGTGTTTCTGCTGCACATAAATAGGTTGCTGAGTCTTGAAGCTGAGAGTGAGAGAAATGCAAATGGCTCTCTTTCCCCTTCTCTAGATACTCCACCATGAAACGTCCTTTAGTGAAGTTACCCTTAGAAAATATAGACAGGAGAAGGGATGGTGCTGTTCCAGGCAGCTGGCGATACCAATAATAACGTCCAAATGTCTCAGAAAAGGTACAGGTGATGGTGAAGAAGGCACCTTCTGGGACTTCCAGTGATGTGGGTGTCTGGGCCACTTGGGAACCAGAACTACAGACTGCAGAGAAGTGAGATTTAAAAGTAAGATAATGCTTTGTTTCATTGAAGAAACTCATGCTCTACACAATAATCCTTCTTTCACAATCAGCAAATGTTTCCAAAACTGGAAAGTGTGTTATTTGTGGACTGTTTTGAATTTGAAAGGGAGGGGTGGATGAAGAGATGGGCTGAAGCATCTTTTTTCTTTCTTTCCTCCTTTCTCCTATACATACACACAAAACACAAATCGTGCTAGCGACCTATTCTTTTGTTAGCCTCAACTTACCCTTAACAAAGTGGAGCGCTGGCAAAATATGGCAAAATTGCCACTCGCTCTCAGGGGACCTAAAAGGACTTCTTAGTCTTAACCTTTAAAAAATGGCAATGGCAAGGTGTACATGTCTTCCAATATCTGGGCTGGTCTTCCAACATCTGGGTAGAAGTGCACATATGTCCCTCTAGGCATCTAGAAGTTGGCCAGCTCATCTATTTAATAAAATGTGAGCATCCAAATAGTAACCAATAATCCCCCCATCATTCAACAATGACTTTATCTAAATCACATAGGATGTGGCTCCCCCTAAGTGGTGGGGAGAGATGTCTCCTGAGATTGCACCAAAAAAACCCCATACTTTTAATTCCTTAAACTTCCTGAAGTCAAAGAAATGTTATCCAAGACATTATTCTTCTAATCCTCCATCTGCCTCCCCCATTTACCCAGCATGTACAAGAAATCTGAATTCCACATTTCTATTAAGCAATAACTGACTGTTTCCTCTCTATTTTTCTGTTTTTCCACAAAGAGGCTTGCTTGATCTGAAAAAGATGGACTTTGTCCTGAAAGAACTTACAGTGGAACTGAAGAACAATGAACAGAAGCCTTAATGCCATGGCTGAGATGATGTTTCTCTTGATTCAACTCACACTGAAGATGAAAAACTATCTCTCGTCTTTCTTTCTTTCTTTCTTTCTTTCTTCTTTTTTTTTAAATTCCTGATATCAAAGTATCACAATATCAGATGCATGAACAAGGATGTGGTGATATGATGGCATACTACATGAATTGTGGTTGTGTGGTTTGGGTTTGGAGGGTTTTGTGTGTTTTTTTTAGGGTGGGAGGAAATATTATGTATAATGTGATGCTTATATTAAAATACAATTTAAACTGTTCACTGATTAAAATGGGCAACATGGATGTAAAACTTGGTGTGGATGGAAAAAGGAACAGGTTTACATCTATCCTGTGTGTAGTACCAAATTAATTCCAAAGGAATCAGTGATGCAGTGGGTTTACTCTAGTCAGAACAAATAATATATTTAAATTCATAGTCGACATTTGCTTTGCAACCGTGGGAGCACTATCTATTCCACATATTCTATCATTCTGGCCATGCCAAAGTTAAGAGTTGATTTGTTATATTATTATTATTATTATTATTATTATTTTTAAATATGGGGGTATGAGAAGAAATGTGGAGAAAGAAGAGAAAAGCCACTTTCACAAGCACCTTCTTCTGGCTTGGATTTATTGACCAAAAAGGGATCAATATTAAATTGACCATTAATAGACCATTAATTTGAAACCATTAATTAATAGAAAATTAATTTGAAACTCATTTAGTATCCCCATATATTGGTTTGTTATTTGATTTGATTTTATTACAGTCAGCCCTCCATATCCACTGATGTTTTTATCTATGGATTCAAACAGCCACTGTTTGAAAATATTTTTAAAATATATCAGTTCCAAAAAATAATCCTTGATTTTGCCATTTTATATAAGGGATATCATTTACTATGCCACTTGAGCATCCATGGATTTTGTTATCAACGGGGGAGTCCTGGAACCAAACCCCAGCAGATACCAAGGGCCCATTATATTTATATCCTGTCTTTTTACCAATATAGGACACAAAGGATTCATCTACACTGTAGAAATAATACAGATTGACACCGCTTTAAGTGCGGTAGCTCCATCCTGTGGAATCCTGGGATTTTTAGTTTTATAAGGTCCTTATTCTTCTCTGCCAGAGTCCTGGTGCCCCACAAAACTACAGATCTGAGGAATCCATAAGAAGGAGCCATGGCAATTAAAATGGTGTCAAAGTGTATCATTTCCACAGTGCAGATCCACCCAATGTAGCACTATCATTGTATTTCTATTCCACAGGTTCTATAATTCAAGCACAAACCTTTGATCCATATTATACAGCTGTTGTGTGCCTTGTGGACCTATCATGGGGATTACTTGGCATGATTTGTTCAGAAGAGGTTTGCCATTGCCTTCCCCTGAGGCTGAGAAAGTGTGACTTGCCCAAGGCCACCCAATGGGTTTCCATGGCTGAGCTGGGAATTGAACCCTGGCCTCCAGTGTCATAGTCCAATGCTCAAACCACTATGCCACGAACAAGGTAAAAAGTGGTTTTCTGAGGATAGGGCACATTATTTTCCCAACCTTAACCTGGAGATACCAAGGATTGAACCTGAAAATTTTCTCCATACACAGTAGGGGCTTTCCCAGTCTCCTCTATCAATCCAGTCTCCCCCTCCATCGCTTCAGACTTTTTGTGCAAACTGCCAACACACCTGCATCACTGTGCTTCCAGAGCACAGAAGTAGGTTGCTGAGTCTCTGAGCTGGACACCACTGATGTGCAATTGGCTTGTCCTACTCTTTTTATCCAGCTCAGCACTGAAGTTGGGCTCCTTGCTGACTTTCTCACTCACTATCTGGAACAGAAACGTAGGACTCTCTCCAAGATATTGCCTGTACCAATGCAAGCTGCGAAAAAGGGACGTTTCATACTGGCAGCTGATGGTGGAATCCTCTCCATCCTGGCTAGTCTTCAAGCTCTCCTGATGGACCTTTTCCTGGCATCTGACTCCTGGATAGGAAAGATACCAGCACAACCTCAAAAAAGGGCAAACTTTTTATATTCCTTATAGATCCAAATATAACATTAATAGATTGCTACAGATAAGTCTACTTCAGCCTGGTGTCTTCCAAATGTATTAGACTACCCTCCAACAATGTCTTTTATATTCTAAGGGAGGGGAGAAGGTTGGAAAAGTTAGGATGATAAATGCCAAAGTATTCCTGCCAACTGCCACAAGTGAGAGATTTCTGGGAGTTGTAGCCCAAAGATATACTTTATTTTATTTTATTTTATTTGTATGCTGCCTTTCCCCAAGACAATTTTCAAAGGAAGTACGTTTTTAAAAGTCCTAATAACATTTTTAAAACAATTTAAATTCCACACATTGAGCACAGAACATAAACTACAAAAAGAGGAAAATAATGAGACACCTACCGCTAAAAGCTGTTGAGAGCAGAACCAACAGGGCCCACCGAAATATTTTCATGTCTGTCCTTGTCCAACCTCTGAACAGCTAACTGACAATGACACCTTAAACAAGGAAACGTCAAAACCTCAATGAAGATCTCACTCACACAATTCTCATGTTACTGAACTCAGGCAATCATAGTAGTATTCTTTCCACAAAGCAAGAAAGCAAGCAGGTTCAATGGAAGGAAAATGTAGCTATTCAATGGGCCATCTCTATTCTTTTAATAACTCCCCTGTTCGCTCTCAAAAAAAGAAGGCATCCCTTGAACAATACAGAACAATACAAATCAATTCAGAAGCTTATTCACACTGCTGAAGATGTGGATCAATGAAAATCTTTCAAAACTTGGCGGAAAAAAGTACTGAATATCCCAGATTAAGTTGTTTTTTTGCTAGCCCACCACCACCAAAGAGCATCGAGTTCATTTGGGACTTGTGTGAACAACAAGGATTCAACCCAGATTCATCACGGATTATTTTCATAGTGTGTATGGGGCCCAAGAGTTGTCAAGTCTCAGGGGAGAAGAAAATGAAAGAAATTGAGCTATTGGAGATAGTAGGGATTGTGAGTGTTTTGGAGAGGGCCTTAATGCATTTGGGGAAATTTGGTGCAATTTAGGAATGAAAGAAAACCTCTCAAAAATAGCACTTTTTAAAAAAAAAATTGGGTTGTCCAGGGAGGTTGAGAGACTGGCAAAGGATTTTTGGGGCCACAATACTGATGTCTGTGGGCTGAAGTATCCTGCATTATATCCTAGGTACCCATCTTCTTATTCTAACATAAATAAAAAGATGCAATATCAGTTAAACTAGGCAACTTCTAAATTGAACATAATTATTTGGGAGTAATTATATTTAAGAAAGCATCTCATTTAGTGCTACTGTTTCATGTAGTAAAGGAGCTACTGAAATTAGTACCTATATAAATTAGTAGTATTAGCTTCTATAGGCCATCTATATACTGTACCAAATATTTGTTTAGGAGTTAGTGGAGGAAATCTTCATTGTTCTACAAGGATTCATTCCCTCTGACTTCCCCATGGGCCATATGGGAAATTGCTGGCCTTGCAAACCTAAGTAGGCCTACTAAATAGTTCATCCAAGATCCAAGTAATCCCTCAGTCAGATTCACCTAAAACCTTGTTGGATTCAACATCTGGAGGACTTCATGATCCCCATTCTGGACTTAGGCAAAAGTCTTTTAGACTCAGGGGAGCCATGAGTAGCTGAGGTCACTCAGCATGTAGTTTGCATTTCCATGATGTAGACACAGTAAGACAATAAGACACAGTAAGCTTTGAAGTACTAGGTGGAGTAAAATAACAATCAGCTCATAATTGCAATATGTACATTTTCCTTCAAGAAAAAAAGTCAGTTAAGGTTGGGATTGTGGCACAACAAAAAGTCCAAACAAATGAATACATTGATGCATGCGTATTTTTGCCGATTTCAGCAATTCCATTGCAATGCGCCATGACAGTGTGGCTGCTGTCAGTTACTGAATTCTGTAGATGGCAGCAGAGGGTAAAAAGGAAAAGAAAAGAAAAAAATAATATACCATAATTCTTGACTTGAATAGCTTCTTTTAGCAAAGAATCTAATGAGCTTTAGGGAGGCTCACTCTAGTGGTGTAATTGAATAGTTCCATTTTACTTTCCTTAGTAAACACTGCCTCTGTTTTGAACCCCAGAACAAACCCCAATTTTCTTTTTTTCCCCTTTGGGAAAAAATATTTTAACAAATATGAAAATATTGTTGGTATGAGCTGCTAGCATGAGCCTTTCTCATTTCCCATGAGGCAGGGCTGGGAATCATACAGCTCTCCAGACATTAACCTTTCCATACTTTGGACATTGTACCCTTCTAAGACAGGGCTCTAGAAATAGCAATCTTGCTTTCTCATAGCATATTTCAAGTATGGCTATTGGTTCATAACTAAGAAAGCAGGTCAGGCTATATACTCCAACATCCATGGCATGTCACCATGGCTGTGTTCACACTGGAGAAATAAACCGGTTTAATTGCCATGGCTCAATGCTGTGAAATTCTGGGAATTGTAGTTTGTTGTGGGGCCCAGAGCGGAGCTCCGCTCTGGGCCCCACAACAAACTACAATTCCCAGAATTTCACAGCATTGAGCCATGGCAATTAAACCGGTTTATTTCTCCAGTGTGAACACAGCCCATGTATTATTCTGCTTATGTGCATAAAGAAGTGATTACTATGCCGTTATGTTGGTGCAGCAAGTAGAAAAGGATTGTGAGCATAAGAAAGTAAATCATTGGAGAAATGGGCTGTTTGGAGTTAATAGATTTTGGCCTAAATTCTATGGTTAGTCCTAACTTGTATAGACCCATTAAATTAGTTGGATTTAGGATTTTACAGAATAATAGCAATTTAATTAAGGTGTGAGAGGATAACAGATGTTACACACTTGTGTTTGTAAAGATGTCTGTGCCAATATAGTGTAGAAAAATATTGTAAACATGGGGGAGAATGGAAATTAAAATAATAATAATAATAATAATAATAATAATAAATTAGTTGTATTTCCCTATCTATTGACCCACCATTGATTCAATGTGTTTACTGCAGTTGGAACTGACCAACAGGATTCTGGCCTTTGTCTGCCTTTTCTGAACACCACTGCACTACCCTGGAACAAACAGCACCCTCTTGCATAGTACAGCAACTAGAATCTGCCTTGAATTTCCTACTTTTTAATATGGTTTCAGACTGCTGTCCTATGACACTTTTCTGTTTTATGCAGGCTAAACTCACTCAGACTTACTTCCAAATAGACATGGATACAGTTACACTGTTAATTATGCTGCTTTTGTTAATTCTCCTATTCATGCCATATTGGCTTTATTCATTTTTTTGTAACATGTATGTGATTTTCTTTTTTTAAAAAAAGTTATAAGAAAAATCTTTTTGTAAACCAAGCTAAAGAAATAGTGCACAATGTCACAGGCTGGGTTTTCTTCTTTTCAAGCAATACAGGTATGTCACTAAGCTAATGTCTATGCATAATTCAAGCTTCTGACACTGTCTCCATGAAGCTGGCAGCCATCCCAGCTTCAGCTGGCAGTTTCCTTTGTTGCTACGGAAAACTGTTACCAACTTAACTTTTGGTCCTCCATGGAGTTCATTAGAGAAACGTATTCACAGTCCCTTGGCTCTTAACTTCGCTGAATCTTTAATTGTATCATTTGCCACTAACTAACAGCTTTGGGATCATGAAACCCTGCAGCCCCTGAGTGTTCATAAACAGAGTCCCCCAGCGACTTGTTATTCAAGGTCTCAGAGCGCAATGATGTTTGGATGCTTCCAGGTGCCACAGTGACAATTCAATACACCATGCAATTTCCAGCTTGGCTGAAATGGAGCACTGCCAAAGCCAAATCAAACTAATAAATTTTTGCAGTTCCCTCTGGATTAATTACAGCGCAGCAAGTAGCAACAGGTAAACCAACAGGGATATCAGAGGGACAGGTGTGTGATTGCTATGATCAGACTCCCGTAGCAAGTGCCAATGAGTCTGATGTTCAGTTGCACCAATGTCAAGTCCTTCCATCACTTTCATTAGCGTCAGTCACCATATGGAGTTCTTTCCCCCATGGAGTGAAACAAGCATTTCTGGGCTGGTGAGCAGATGCTAAAGGCAAGAAAAATTGTCATGTAATATTGCCAAACCAAACAGCCTAAACATACCTTATGGGCTGAAGAATGTCAAGGAATGAAACACAACTATTTCTTTTCTCACAAGCATGCTGCCAGCTCATCTGCCATAGATAGAATAACTATAGGAATGGCATCCATGAGAGCTAAAATCAGTGAGCAGAAGCCCTTTGTGATGTATCTAGTCTAGGGATATGGTCCTCTGGACTACAAAATGGTTCACTGCATATGACATCTCTTACATATAGAAAGCTGGCATGCATTGCTTGGGAAGTATACTTTTCTAGGCAACAACTCTCAGAATCAGTTATGCTGACTGGGGGATTCTGGGATTTGTGGCCCAATAAAGTAACTTCCCCCAAGCTCTGCTGGTATGTAAGGAGAAAGGCTGGTTTTACATATGGAAGAAGTTGTTTTGTTTTGTTTATCTTAAATGAAAACTAGGAACATTCATTATCCCAGTCTCCACCGAGAGTATGAAGTAATACAGCCTATGGATTCAGATATGGACCCCACTTACTGTATATATTCGATTATAAGTTGGCCTCATGTATAAGTCGAGGGCAGGTTTGGGGGCCAAAATTATGGATTTAGATATGACTCATGGATAAGTCAAGTGCAAAACTTAGGGATATGCAACATAGCATGGTGCAAAGGATGAAGCAAAGGAAAACACTGCCAGAAAACTTACAAAATTACAGCAGGCATAACTGTTTGTGCTTATACTAAAGGTTTGATGACTGAGAGAATATAAAGGGAGTGTTAGTACTTACAGAACAGATGACATCTAGCCTTTCACCAGGGATGGTTCCTTTTTGAAATAAGAATTAAAGTACAATACAGTACTTACAGTGACCCGTGGATAAGTCAACTCAGGTTTTTGAAGTTAATTTTTGACTAATATTTCTAGACTTATACATGAGTATATATAGTATCTTGATTTGTAACCAGACTTTTTTTAAACTGTTTTGCCCCAAACTTGAGCTGTATCTACACTTCCAAAATAACAGAGTTTAATACCACTTTAACTGCCATGGCTCAATCCTATGGAATTCTAGGATTTGTAGTTTTTGTGCAATACTTAGCCTTCTCTGTCAGAGGGCTCTGGTGCCTCTACAAACTACAAATCCCAGGATTCCATAGGATGGAACCATGACTCTTAAAGTGGTGTCAAACTGCATTAATTTCTCAGTGTGACAGCAGCCCAAGTGAAGTAGTGTATCTTTCCTAAGCTCAATTTTGGAACCTAGAAACCCTACCATGCCCTTTATAACCATAGTTGGGAGTGTGAGGAAGGTCAAAACAGCTCCCCAAATTCACACCCATGACCTTTACTTACTCCCTTTACCCAAATCCTAATTGGTGGTAGCAGGGAGGGAAATAGCAAATTTATTTATGTCACCGTTTCTCCCTGAAATAGTGGGCAACGTGTGGTATCAGGTGCCACGGCATGGAAACTTTTTATACTGTTGTTCCCGAAACCTCCACCCATCTGGGAATTCCATAGAAGCAAATCAGCAGTTTGGCTCACAACTGAAACCTTCTTGCCTAACTCCTAACCACTTTGTGGGTTAATAGGTTAATAGTTTGTTGCTAACTGCCATCAAGTCAACTTTGATTTATGGCAACCCTATGAATGTGAGACCTCCAGGTTATCTGGACATCAATTTCCCCGCTCAAGTCTTGCAGACTCAGGGCACCTGTGGCTTCCTTCATTGAATCTATCCATCTGGACTATCCATCCAGACTGTGGTCTTCCTTTTTTCCTACTATCTTCTACCTTACCGAGTATTCATCGAGTGCGTCATGGTTTCTCATGATGGACTGGATGGCCCTTGTGGTATCTTTCAACTCTGTGATTCTATGATTCTATGATTCTAATATCTGAGACAAATTGTAGACCTGTGACACTAACATTGGGGCAGTACAGACCACCCAAAAGGGGCCGTCTGTAGCCGCCCCAGGAAACGGGAGATGGGGCCAAGGCTGCCGCACCAGCAGCCTCAGAGGCCCCATCCCGCCACTTCCGGAGGCCACGGGGAAGTGGCAAATTTCCACTTCCCCACAGCCTCAGAGCAGGGTGCAGTGGGCACCTTGGGCACCCACTGTACCCTGCTTCCCTCAGCGGTGCAGAGGGGAGAAAGGGGCACCGCAGTGGCCCCCTTCTCCCCTGGGTCTTTGGCGCAGCTGTTTGAAAGCCATGCCAATAACCTGGTGCAAAAAAGGAGCTCTGTTTCGGAGCTGCTTCTTGCAAAGCGGGAAGGGTGCGCTTGGCACCCTGCCGTGGTGCGAAGTCATCATGGCGCACGCAGCATATCTAAATGCTGCATGCACCATGACAACATCATGGCACACCTGTACGCTTTAGGGTTAGGGAGGTGCAGATACTGCACCCTCCATAACCCTAAAGGCACCTCAAAGAGCCCTTATCATGGCTCTTTGTGCCCATCTACATCGGGCCATTGTCACTTTTTCTCCTGTAAAGTTCTAAACATCTTTGCCTGGTGAAGCTTTGAAAGCTTGCAAGATGTTTTTTATGCTTTTTAGTTGGTCCAATAAAGGTATCACTGCTTTGTGGATTTTGGATTTTGTTGTATTATTGTTTCATCTTTTTGTATGTTAAGTGCAGGAGATTAGGGCTTAGCTACCTTTAGAGGTAAGTGGATAGGGCAGTGAATTTGAATATGCCACCAACATATCACCACTAACAAAGTATAACTAGAAATAAGCGTGGAGCCAATAACACAAGGTCACAACCCTGTTCAAAGAGTACCCAGGAAACCACAAAATATATAATGTCTATTCACAAGCAACCAAGCATTTATAAAATGGAAATTTATTTTTTTACTTTTAGAATACAGTCCAGGGAGGAAAATATCCCCTTTGCAAATGGAATACACTACACTTAATTTTCTATTCCAATTTCCATTATTTTCTGTTAACCCAGCAGAAGCAACTACTGCATACTGAGAATCTAACATCATTAAATGCTGACACTTTGAGCTATTAATACTTCAGCAGCTTGGGCCTTCCTTTTACAAAAGGAATGTCAAAGTCATGATTATGTGAAAGAGTAACCATGCTGTAGCCATTGAGGCCTCCACTTACAGAGTAAAATGATGACTGGCAGGACAGGCTTTATTGCTGAGAAAAAATCCAGAGCTGGGAGCAGTTTACTGGTCTTTATATGTTATATTTCCTTTCCTTTAATTTCTGCCAGCCCTCCAATAAGTTCTAGGCAAGCTGCAAGACTTTCCTCTTCCATATGAGGTAGATCAGGATGAGAGAGAGAAGACAACTGGCCCATTGTCACTACCCAAGAACTTTGTTGGTTCAATGGGACTTAGACCTGGATTGACCTGGACCTCTCAAGTTCCAGGTCAATATTCTAACCACCACAAAGAAAACTTACATGGGACCTAATCACACTAGCGAGAAATAGGATTTAAAGTAGATTTAAATTAGAAAAAACAACAAATGTGGGAAGTTTAATCATATGACATTTCGCCAGACCAGAAATAACGTGAAAATAAAATGAACATAAACCAGACAAAAATGGCAGCTTTTTACTTTCAGAAAGTTCTGAAAGTAAAAAAGGTACAATTTTTGTCCCTTCGACGTTCGCTTTATTTTTGTGTATGTCGTATGATAAACTTCCCGCATTTGCAGGTTTTTTTCTAATTTAAATCTACTTTAAATCCCATTTCACAGTTAAAGTCCAGAAACATAACTTTTTCAAGCTACCTTTATATCCCCCTCCCATTAAGGCTACAATTTAATGTCACTGTTTAGGGATAAGAAAGAATTGCACAGGAATGAGGTGTTCAGTGGAAGTCTCCACTTAGCACCTCCCAAGACTTTCTGAATGATAAGTCCACCTAGCTTTTGAAACTTGCACCTTTGAAGCCAATTCTCACTAATAGTGGGGCAATTTTTCACTTGTATATTGAATAGCTAAAAATCTGTACAGTTTAAATATATGTTTTAGCCAATGGCAGAAACATATAAAAATATGCACATGCAGAGAGAGAAAAAAGAGTAATAAAAATAGGCAAGAACTTCCATACAGAAAACAAAGGCCTAAATACTATTGTTAGCCTAGAATAGACCCACTGAAACAGGCAGATGTACCTAAATAATTGAATCAATTGTCGAATTGTCAGTCAATATGCCGGTAAGTCTGATTGATTCAGTGGGTCTACTCCAGTCTGGTCTTCCTCTTCTTGGAAATGTCAAACCACAACCATTGAAAAGTGGACATATTTGAACCATACCCCAAGAAAGTGTCTTTAAGACCAATACATGGTCAGTAAAATGTCTTTAATACCAACACATGGTCAGTGAAGTCCTGCACAGGGCAGCATTCTGCTACTTTAATACATATTCCTGTTCCACAGCTTCCTTATAGCACATTTCATCTCTTTGTTCCTCAATGTATATATAATGGGATTCAGAAGCGGGGTCACAGAAGTGTAGAACACAGCCACCACTCCATCCAGTGGGTCCTGGGATCCTGGCCTTAGATAGATGAACACCAGAGGGACATAGTAAGTGACCACTACTGTGATATGGGCAGCACAGGTGGAGAATGCCCGACGACGTCCATCGGAGCTATGAATCTTCAAGATAGCTGAGATTATATACATGTAGGACATAAGGATGAGGAAGAAACAGGTCATGGCCAAGAAGCCAATATCTACAAAAGTCACCATCTCATTGAGGGTGGTGTCAGCACAAGCCAATTTCAGCACAGCTGGAATGTCACAGAAGATGTAACCCACGTGGTTCCCTTGGCCATATGGTAAGTGGAACGTGAGGGTGGTTTGTATCATGGAGTGCAAGAAGCCACCAAACCAGGTCCCAAAGGCGAGACAGACACAAGCTTTGTGGTTCATGATAGTTCTATAGTGAAGTGGCTTGCAGATAGCCAGGAAGCGGTCATAGGCCATCACAGTATAAAGGAAACACTCTGTGCAGCCCAAGAAATGGAAGAAGAACAACTGGGTCACGCAGCCACTAAAGGAGATGACTCCACCGCCTTCTACAAAGCCAGCAATCACTTTGGGGACAATCACAGAGGAGACAGTCATGTCCAAGAAGGACAAGTGGCAGAGGAACCAGTACATGGGCTTGTGCAACTGGGTTTCCAAGGCCACAGCCAAGAGGATCAGAAGATTTCCTATGAATGTCAGTAAATAAATGAGCAAAAAGAGGAGGAACAACAGGTTTCGTAACTTAGATGGGTAAGGGAACCCAACTATGATGAAATAATATAGTCCTGTTTGGTTTTTACACTCCATTCATTCACTACCTGGATGTGAGTTCAGCAGTTTAACCTGTGAAATACAAAGAGCAGATATTAAATTTATAACATTTGTACTTAATGTAAATCAAACATAAAACTGATACAGTGAAGAGAGCCAGACTTCAAATCAGATCTTCAGTTTTCATGTCAGTACTCTAAAATCTAGATGCTTTCTCTGAGCAAAAACCAGATACTGTTACTGTGACCCTACAACAATTACTATGTGAAATAAAATTAATTTCCAAATAAAGATATTTTATCTGTAGGAATATTGTTAAATTTTGATAAGGCCTGCAACCTTTGTTGCTATGAGTGATATGAGTGGAATATCACACAAAATACAGCTAGTTTAGGAAATTCTAATTTCCAACAACAACAAAAACCTTCAAGAGAGACTCAAAGTGGTAGTTTTTTCAAACTTGTTGAGCAATCCCTGCTTTCCAACTCCAGCTAGTACCAGAAATAATTTGAAATGTTATCTGCCTTTCTTCTTGATATATTATGACAAATGCAATGCTTTTGTATATCTGTTACAGGGAGTGCTATTGCATTCATATCATATTTGGGAGCTTCCCATAGACATCTATGGGAATAGAATGAGTAGACTTTTGTTATATTCCAACAGAGGTCTTTCTGTTAACAAAAATATCAGAATGGTTTGAATTGACCAGACATAACAATATTCTAAGTAATGATGACATTTTGAAGCAAATCTTTAACACATGTTCTCAACAATCCAGAACATCCAAAACTGGCTGAATTTTGAATGTGTGCCATTTTTGGTTTCACACTTTTTTAAGGATGGCAGATGAAGGATTTTTCCATGAGAAAAGGGGCAGAACACATCTTCAGAAGGTTATAGACTCAACTCATATAGCATCCCTACTTACATAAATGATCCAAAGGCAGTACTATGAAGCTAAGGCTACTAGTCAAAATGGACTAAAAGTCTAACTAGGCTTTGGAAACCCAGAGGATTTCCAACATGTGGCCATGTTACAGAAGAGTTCCTTTCTGACGTTTCATCAGCATCTGTGGCTGGATTCAGATGTCAAACTACCATGGTTTATCATAGGGATGGAAAGAATGACTATTTCTCTGAAGATGCCAGCCACAGATGCTGGCGAAACGTCAGAAAGGAACTCTTCTAGAACATGGCCACATAGCCCGAAAGCTCCACAAAAAACTAAGAATGAATATTTGTTTAACAAGAAATGAGCTTTTTGAGTGCCTGAAAACCCTGACAAGGAGTCTCCTCCTCAAGCCCCTTTCTTGTTTTTCTTCCATCCTTAAATAGACCCAAGGAATATTCTCATCACAACCTCATCCCAGACGGATTCATATCTTGCCACCTCCAGACCCATAGTGCTGGGGAGCAGTCAAACAACGAGGAATGTCAATGTGAGCATTATCACATATTAATAATAATAATAATAATAATAATTTGTATCCTGCTCCTTTGAGAGCAATTGGGGCAGCTGACAATATTAAAAAAAAAACCCAATACATAACACAGAAAACGTACAAATTTCCCTTCCCTCCCCCTTGTCAGCACCTTTGTGAACCATCGGTCATATCACAGGTGTTGAGGCTATAGCCTCCTGGTTCTTGCCTGGCCTTTTCTCCTTCCCAATATCACAGAGGGTGCCAAGACAAGATCCGAGATGCTGCTTACCTGTCCCCTAACTACCCACCTTTGCAATATTACACAGGGCCAGGTAAGGAGACCAGCAGGGACCTCCCTCTGCTACCAGAGATTTTCTGCCCCTTGCAAGACGTCTTTGAAAACTGCATAGTTTTCAAAAACATTGGGAATGGGGGAATAATTAAATTATTCATTTTCTATTGCAAGAATAAATAATTTAACACAACACATCTCTCATTTATCATTTCCTAGATTTGTCTATGCATTCCTTAGGCTTGTGCAAATCCCATTCCCCTGTATCTCTTTGTGATGGCCAGTGATATAAGTTTAGCACATTTTCCAGATTTGTGATCAATCTTAACCACTGTTGGTGAAAACATACCGACTTTATAAACTACAGTTTAAAGCTGGCTTATTTTCACTAACCATGATTAAGGTTAACCACAGCTTGTATCCAAATTCCTTATCATGGACTTACAAGAAGTGGGAATAGGGAACATGCAAGCTCAGGGGAAGATAGATATATCCTTGTAATGCTAAACTGCATCTTACCTTTCAACCTGGTGGAAAGGTAGGATATTCTAAAGCCGGGAGAAGCTGGAACTATCTTTAATTCATGCCACAATCATGTACAATGTCACCTTGCCAAATTTTTTTTCAGCCTTTCAAGGAGACCACCAACCTCAAAAGCAAATTTAAGCTATTGGTTTGAGGGCTCTCCCAGTCTCCTAGATGGTTGTGGTGTGGTAATTTATGCCATCAGCCTTCACTGCCTTTCCCTTAAGATTACATACAATTAGCAGTAGGGAATTCATTTGTTTTCAAACTAAATAAATAACTACATCTCCTGTCAACCAACTCTAATGAGCTTTTTAAAAAGGGGAGATTTGTTCTAGTTGTTGTGTGCCTTCAAGTCATTTCTGACCCTAAGGCAAACCTATCAGGGGGTTTCCTTGCCAAGATTTGTTCAGAGGATTGCCTTTGCCTTCAATAATGGATCACTTACTACTTTAGAAAAATAATTGTTCCATAAACTAATAAAGCAGTAGAGTTGAAAAGTGAGGTGGTAGTTCCTCAAGAAATCTTCTGATGTGTGAAGTTGAAGGCTTTCATGGCCAGCAGCCATAGGGTTTGTTTGTTTGTTTGTTTGTTTGTTTTGGGGGGGCTATGTGGCCATGTTCTAGAAGAGCTTCTTCCTGACATTTCACCAACTGGCATCTTCTGTGGCTGGCATCTTCTCTAAATGCCAGCCACAGATGCTGGCAAAACATCAGGAATAAACTCTTCTAGAACACTATCACAGAATTCATAATCATGGAGATGGAAGAGACTCCAAGGGTCATCCAGTCCAACCCCCTGCCTTGCAGAAATAGACAATCAAAGCACTCCAGACAGATGGCCATTCAGCCTTTGTTTAAAAAAAAACCAAAGAAGGAGACTTCACCACACTCCGAGGCAGTATATTCAATTGTAAAACAGCTCTCACCCTCATTCTTCTGAATGTTTAATCCATTGCTCTATGTCCTAGAGATATGATTTCCACCATGACGAGACCCTTACATTAACAGCTTGTTCTCCAGCACCCAGAAATGTAGTGGATTTTTTTTAATGATTATGTTCTGAGTACTGGAGAAATGTTATTCCAAGAATGGCAAGTCTCTGTTAAGAAAGATAATGGACTGGATAGTAAGATTTGGTATTCCATTATTTGTTGTTGTTTATTTATATCCTACTTTTTCTCTAATACCAGTAGCTTACAAATTATTAAAACCAATACATTCCATTTTTCTCATCAGTACACTTTTCCAGCATACCACATACCATGCCTGGCATCTTATTAGAACACATAATATGTGCTACTTCATGCAGAGTGATTTTTTTTTTTACACAGCTGATGGCAGTGTAAATGGAAATGTTCATGTGGAGCATTCACATGTAGCAGTGCATTAAAGTACACAGATTAGCTTGGGAATGCATATTGCCTCTAAGCGTTGAAATATGCATTCCCTTTGTACATTGAAATTACATAATGGCTTGTCATCCATGTACATTGATCACTGATCCACCTACATTACGTTAAGAGTCATGCACTGGTTCTACTGGCTGAGGGGGTAAGCTCTTCTAGGCACTCACTCTTGGCAGAACCTTGCAAGCTAAAAGTTTTAAAACTGGGTAATTAACCCAAGTGACTCCAGATAAAAATGAGGCAGAAGGACAGCCAATTTTGCAGAAAAAACAATTATTTTTATTAAGAAGACAGAAAAAAATATATCAAGAACCAACAGAACAGTCTATAGTCAATGCAAGCTGTTTCTCAAAGTAAAAGAGACGGGGGAAATGGCATAGGGCTGGTACAGGCTACTTTTTCGTACTGGATTGGGGCCAGGGCAACATCAGCAGCAACTCAATGGCCGCAATCTGGCATTTTTCCACGCCACAAAGAAGCGGCAAAATTCCACTTCCCTGTGGCATGGAAAAGGGTTGTCTGTGGGGCTTCATGTCCCCCAACAGCCACAGCCATGAGGAGAACGGGGCAGCCCAGCTCCTTTCTCCTTGGCATCATTGGCGCAGCTGTTTGGTTGCCACACCAACAATGAGGGGGCCCAAAGGAGCTCCATTTTAGAAGTGTTTTCCCCGCTGCCGCCAGGCCACCTTAAGCAGCCTGGGGTGGCGCGAAGACTTCAGGCACGCGCCATGCTGTTTGGAGGCAGCGCACACGTGATGTCATCTTTATACCTGCCATGTGGAGTGCGCTGCATAAAGATGCACCCTGCGCACAAACTAGCGTTAGGGACTGTGCAGTTGGTGCGCGGTCTCTAACCCTAGAATCACCGACACCCTGCCCCTTTTTGCCCATCTATCTCGGGCCATAGTGTCCAAAACTCTTCTCCTAAACTGTTTAAGGAGGAGCTAGAGCCAAGCTTAAGTTACTATTGGCTAAAACACACACATGGATTTTCTCACCCTCCATTGCAAACAAGATGACTAGACACTGCAGCAGGGAAGCAGGTCTAAGAAAATTATCACATTACAAAAAAATGCATCTTATTCCAGACAGGATACAATCGCATTTCAGATTTCAAGCAGGTTTTATTACAGTTGAAAATGGTGCCACTGCCACCAGGCAACTGCAACCTGCATGCAGCCTAGCCGGTTTTCAAACAAGGGAAGCTCCCATCTTTGAAAATCCACTAACTAAGAGTGGCTGGGATCTGGACTGCATGTGGGTTGCAGTCACCCAATGGCAGGGGCAGCATTTTTGAGTGTGATAAAGCCTGCTTGCAATCCCAAATGTGACTGTATCCCATCACGGATAAGACATTTTTTTTTTTTTTTTTGCAATGCAATAATCTCCTAAGAGAGGAGTCAAAGAGAACAAGGTCCAAGAGAGAGAGAGATTCTCTCTGTCTTTTATTTTAACCTCTTCCTAAATCAGGGAATGGTCTCCTAAGAGTGAAGAGAACACCTCAGGGTGGATTATCTGCATTGCAGAAATAATCCAGTTTGACACCATTCTTACTGCCACGGCTTGATGCTAGGAACTGTAGTTTTGTGAGACATTCAGCCTTTTCTGTCAGAGAGCTCTGGTGCCACAACAAAGTACAAATTTGTAGCTCTTTTGTAATTCAAAGTTCACTTCTGTTTACAAACACAGAAATCTTGTGGCCTTGTTGTTGTGTGCCTTTCAAGTCATTCCCAACTCATGGTGAGCCTAAAATGAAACAGGGTTTTCTTGACAAGATTTGTTCAGAGGGGGGTTTGCCTTTGCCTTCCTTGAAGGCTGAGAGAGTGTGACTTGCCTGAGGCCACCCAGTAGATTTCAATGGCCAACCAGGGATTTTGAAACCTGGTCTCCCAGAATCCAAGTCCACCACAAATCAGTGCACCTGTCTAGCTCCTTTTACTAAGGCATGGGAAGCATGTGGCCCTACCAAATCCATTGTGCTTGTGTTACAACTCCCAGAAGTCCTAGCCAACATAGCTAACATGAGGGAGATTGGAATCTGCCATTCTAGAGGGGTTTAAGTTTAAAAAATAAAACCAGCACCAAAAAAGTCCTTTGTTTAAAAAATATGTTTGCAAGTGGCCTACAGGTATGCAAAAATTAGCAAAAATAGAAATAATATTTCAATAACACGTCACATACTTTAGAAAGAAAAAGCTCAATCATTAGTGCAATCCTTTTTTTCTTACTAGTTGATCTCTGGTGTTCAGATCAGGCCTGATAAAAAGGATGTAGAATTTCGGAAGAAAAATGAAACCCAGCAATGCAGAACTAGAGGTCAAGATGGAGAAGATCTCCACAGCCACCATGTATTTCCCCTTAGTGCTCAAGAAGGTGGGGACAAAGGACACCCAAACACTGCAAAACACCAACATACTAAATGTGATGAGTTTAGCTTCATTAAAAGCATCAGGTAGCTTCCTGGCAAAGAAAGCAACAGTGAAGCTGATGACAGCCAGAAGCCCCATATAGCTCAGGGCCATGTAGAACATCATGTCTGAGCCTTCATTGCATTGCACTATGATCTGACCCATCTGGGAGGACATGTCCAACTCTGGGAATGGTGGAGAGGTGGCCAACCATATGGTACAAATCACAACTTGAATTAGAGATGAAAGGATGATGACTGACATTGCCAAGCGCTTCCCTACCCATCTTGTCACCAGATGGCCTGGTTTGGAGGCCATAAAGGCCAGAACTACTGTGAGGGTTTTGGCCAAGACTGAAGAAACAGCAACAGAGAAAAAAATGACAAAAAAGATTTGCCTGAGAATGCAAGAGGTGACCTTAGGCTGGCCAATGAAGAGAAAGGAGCTGAGAAAGCATAGCAACAAAGAGAGAAGGAGAATACAGGTAATGTTCAAATTATTGGCTTTGATAATGGGAGTATTTCTGTGCCAGATGGAGCTGAAGATCACCACAAGGGTAATCAGAGAAAAGAAGAGAACAAATGAAGTCAAAGCAATTCCCAGGGGCTCTTCAAATGACGTGAAAGTTACATCTTTAGGAATGCATTGATTACGCTTCTTGTTTGGATACTGATCATCTGGACACTTCTTGCAGTCTTTCGCATCTAGAATGAGAGAAGATATTATATTTTTAAAACACGCACCTTTCTACTCTTATCAAGAAGACACTATTTTCCTAATATGTTAGCATCAAACAAGCACTGAACAAATATGCTTACTGTGGGGAACACCTACACTGTAGAAATAATGCAGTTTGATTCCACTTTTAAGTGCTGTGGCTCCAGCCTATGAAATACTGGTATGTGTAAGACGTCTCTGCCAAAGAGTGCTGCTATCTCACAAAACTACAAATCTGTAGGATGGAGCCATTGCAGTTTAAGTGGTATAAACAGCATTATTTCTACAGCACAAATGCACCCTATGTTAGAGTAACCAAGTACACAGATGTTGCCACATATTTTATACAGAGGTATTTGCCACATCTTTGCAAACTACAGTTCCCAGAATTACAGAGCATTTAGCCATGGTAGTTAAAGTGGTGTCAAACCAGATTATTTTGGCAGAGCAGATGCAGCATATGGACATTTCATAAAACCAGACATTCTGTCACATCACTCAAGGAATTGGTTCTTTTGCAAACATTTCCACTCTGCCCTTTTGCTTGTTGCAGAGGATTCAAACTAGAAGCTCTCTTCCCGAAAGGGATGCCTGTTCTTTAGGTTGCCACCCAGCTTTCACTCACACTCTAGATGATAAATACACATATGTATGCCTTCCCCATATCACAATTCAGTCTCAACTTACCTGTCTCATTTGAAATCATTCCTTCAGAGCACTGTGGACAGTCATAGCAACAAATCTGTTTCCCTTCATGGATGGCCTTGCGGTATCCAGGGTGGCAACTTTCAACACATATAGATCGAGGACGTGTCTAACAAAGAATAAGGAGGATGAGAGGGTAGGGTGGGAACATTTAATATCTCAATTACGTTTGACTCCATCATTTTGCATGACTATAGGATAACAAAAATCAAATTCATAGAATCCTTCAATTTTTTGCAGTATATGGTAATTTATCTTATTGCTTGACCACTGGAATATTCTCAGTTATCACTTCCTCTTATGACAAGCTTCTGGCATCCTCTGATGAACAACTATTCTCATACAGCTGCCTAAGAAATGAATAGAAGACAGATTTCCAAAAAAAAGTTTTGCTCAAAAACTTTCCGTATATCTCTTTGGGCTCAGCAATATGGATTTTTGCAGCAACTACCTATGGATGTGTCAGAATTTCATTTGCCTTCATTTTTAAGCAGAATTTCTGAAAATGTACAAAATTGTAAAGTGGGAGGAAATGGAATTGTTTAACAAAATTGTCAATTCACAACTAATCCCCTAAGTATCTCAGCAGTGGATCTTCAAAGACCTGATCAGCACCATTTGCCTCCACGTTTATAATAAGATATTGAAGTCATTCACACCTGGTTAAACCTGTGGTTCCACAAAATTGAATTTTCATGCAGAATAATCTGTTTCCCTTCTGAAGCCTTAGGGCTGATCATCCCAACATGGATTCTATGGATGGATTGATTGGGGAAGCTGACTGTGTTGATAATATCATATCCGTTTGCCCAAATCCCCATTCTCATCAAAAAATATTTCTTCTTCGGCACTGTTGAAATTGATGTGTTTCAGGAAAGAATGAAGCTAATGGGGAAGAGGAAATAGAATGATTTGGGAGCAGTAGTGAGGAAATGGCTTATTTTGATTTCATTGGAATTTCCCTTTCATCATCTCTTAACATATGCTCTGACATATCACACGCAGCTTTCTCCTTTTTACGTATATATGGTAGATTTCCGTCAAATAGGACAACACTTTCCATATTGCAAAGATAATGGGAAGATGAAATACATAGGAGCCTAAATCTTGACTTAGGGTAGAGGATTAGATGAAGCCAATAGAGGGAAGAAGATATATATTTTGATTATTCCTCTCTCCATTTTACCATCCAAACAACAGGTTCCTGGCTGATCATGTGGAACTACATCAGGTCAAAAACTGCTGATTCCTTATTCCAGAAAGGGTTTGACTCTGGATGAGCAAACTCACTTTGGATGTGTGTCTGAAAGCTGATTGACTGAAGATTGGAGTATAAACACAGAAACAATAAACAGGTAGGTAAAGTTACAGTCATCTATCATGACTGTCTGGCAATCTCCATGGTTTGAGTCTGCTTAACTGGTAACAAGGCAATGGGACAGGACTAGCATTCTCCCATATACTCTCCACCCTGCTGCCCAACTGTCTCAATAATCTGAGCTAGCAGAGATGTCCTCAGAGATGGTGTTGATCTCACTCATATTCACCCAAACTGAAGGTCTTCAGTTGGGGCCAGTTCAGGACTTCATGTCTTCCCCAACAACAAAGGACTAGCCAGGATATCTGAAATAATAACCCTTCCCATGTTAACCTGCCTGAAATCTAAGGTCTTTGGAGGAAGCTCTGTTGCATGTCTCACCACCCTGCAAGGCTAAGTTGGTGGATAGTTCTGACCAAGTGTGGTCTGTAGCAGCATCTTGACTGTTAAACATCCTACCGGAAGAAGTCAGGCTGGTGCTAATTCTTTTATGTTTTCTGCAGGCAGCTAAGATTGTCTTGTTCTGAATGGTCTTCAGTCCTTGAAACTTCTGGATAGTTTTCAACCATCTTGTTTTAAATCATTTCTAATGAGAAATTTTATTTGGATTTTAAGCTGCTTTCTATGGATTTTTATTCATGGATTTGACATTTTAATTATTTTTGGCCACAGTGCAACACCTCAAAAGCTATAGTGGACTAAGAAGTGATATGTAAATGCTATGAATGAATGAATGAATGAATGACACACACTTGAATGACAAGAGTCTTCTCCTACCTGCCAGGGATGGATTTTCCATGTGCCTCCATCACTCCACACTTTCATTTTGGATTTTGAGGAAAATATTACATGGAGAGCATGTGCGATGGCATAAACAGCATTATAGATACTGTAACTCTGGCCAGACATTCCCATTTCAAAGACAGATGCAGAGAGGCTGCCCAGCTTCTCTTCCCCAGTGCAATTTTTTCCATCTGATACAATCATATTATATCTGGGGAATGAGCACCGAAATGCAGTGTACCAAAACTCATGGATGAAATCTAGGTTAGATTGATTTGGATCCATGTCCTAAGAAATTCCATATATCCTTCCACATCTTTTGTATGCAATGCAAAGGACAAAGTGCCATTGAAGGATTTGGGTGTGAATACTCCTGTCTCGAATGTAGATATAAAATCCCATTGAGCAGTGATGACCCACACCTTCTCTGTTGGCTTCATTTCCACAAACTCATTGACATAGAGAATCATCCTCAAGCCTTCCATAGACCGTGTATTCCCATGAACAAGAATAACATTGGTTTTATCAGTAGAAAGAATTAATTGTATTCTTGCCAATTTATTATTCAGCTGCAGTCCCCCATCTCTTGCTTCTTCCTAGTGCTGCTTCACAGATGGAATAGTTTCCTTAAATGCAAAACAAATGTCACTCTGAAATAGCTGGGGAATGAGAGTCCTCAATGATGTTTCTCCACTGTCATCATCTGAAACAAGGAGCCCAATCCAAGTCCATTGAAAATGCTTCAGCAGCTTGACAATTCCAACATACTGAGCAGTTATGCTTGGGATCATTCGATAAACAGAAGGAAATAGTTTTTTGTCAGTCAATGCAGGGTCAAAGGAGTTGTAACTCAGCTAAGGAGAAGGACAGTGCTCTTTTTAAAATCAAGAAATATCATCCATTATTTCCCAGTTTAAATTATTCCCTAGAAAGTTCTGGCAATACAGAAGGTGGGGCTGTCTGGATTGGGTCTTCACCAAATGCTGGAAGTGGCAATGCTAACTAAGGCCCCGTCCATACTAGCCCATTTGCCCTGGTTTGATCCAGATGAGATCGATCATGGCAAACCAATTCTATCCAGAGAGGAGTTCATACTATCTTTTGCCCCCATTGAGGCTTCCCGGTGCATTTTACCCCAACGAAGTTCATACACGCAAAAGTAACGATTAAAGATGGAGCCTCTTGGTTGTCAATCAAATGATGTCATGGTGACGTCTGATGCGGCCATTGGCCGCGCGAGATGCTTGTGCTTTTTTTAAATATATTTTTTAATATTTGACAGCTTATGCACATGGAGCATTTGGCTGGGAGCGGTGCGGATTGAGGCGATCCTTTCCTCTCCTCCTCCTCCTCCTCCTCCCAGTACTTTTTAAATTATTATTTATTATATGTTTCAATATTTTATTTTTATTTTTTAATTTAATATATATTTTATTAAAAATATTTTATTATATTATATTCCATTGTATTTTTAATTAATTATTTATTGTATTATTTTATTTTATAGTTATTTCATTTATTATTTATTTCATTGTATTTTATTGTATTTCAGTGTATTTTATTGCATTTTATTTCTTAGTAATTTATTGGATTTTTTTGTATTTTTTTGGTATTTTTTAAAATATTTTTTTTCTTTTTTTCCCCCATTGACAGCTGTCATTCGCATTGGCTGTTCCGTTTTTATGAATGGGGCAGAGGGGGAATCCCTGTCCATATATGGACTGGGGTTCCCTTTAAAATGGCCCCATTCATTCCCTTCCAGTTTAAAAAATGAATGGGGCCCTGAAAGGGAACCCCAGTCCATATATGGACAGGGATTCCCCCTCTGCCCCATTCATAAAAACGGAACAGCCAATGCGAATGACAGCTGTCAATGGGGGGAAAAAAGAAAAAAAAATATTTTAAAAAATACCAAAAAAATACAAAAAAATCAGAAACAGTAATAGTACACAGGGGATAGATATCAGGGACACAGCCATGTTAGTCTATAGATTATAAGTATGCAAAGGGATTTTATAACACTTTGGGGACTGTGTGGAAGAAGTTGTAGCATACGCTTTCATAGACTTGGTCTACTTCCTCAAATGCACAGGGGAGTAAGAGATGAAAAAAGAAATGAGAGAATACATAAAAGATGCAATATTCATGAAAGAAGGAGCCAGATGGAATAAATACCATCTAAAAAAATATCTTCATCCACAGACTTGTTCTTGTTTTTTTGGGGAGGGGCAGGTTTAGATACTTTGCCTAAGTGTCCAAGACACAGTCAAAAAGTCTGGACCAGATAAATATCAATAGAAAGAATATTCTAATATGCAAATGTTTTCTCAGCCTAGATTTTCCCTTTTTATGTTCTTTTTGCAGTAATCACTTCTGAAGAAGAGAGATCCACTTGGAGGTGTTCTGGAGAACTATGTACTGGTTCCCTCTTTCACATATCTAAAAAAAAATGGACTGCATATAGGTGGCTAATCCAAAATTGTGAGCCCAAAATGTTTGGGAATGGAGAAAAGTTTCAACGTTGGACAGCCGAAGTGATGTTTTAGAGGATTATAGAGGAAGAGTGCAGAGAAATTTCGATTCCAAGACTGAGATGGCGAATCTACCCAAAGTATGTCTACTGTGATGGTGTTATGCATATTGGGTCACATCCCAGATTGTTTACGACTGTGATTAATATGATGAATACCTTTTCCAAGCCATTTTTCTCCAGGTTTTTGTCAGATTTTGTATGAAGTGTGATTGTCTGACTATTGGTGAAGCTGACCTGAGTGGGGGGAACATATTTTGTGTTAAAACTAAGCTGTTTTTCTTTTTATTTCTTTCTTTTATATTTATTTATTTATTTAGAGGCATTCTGTGCCCTTGTTCCTCTTCTTCCTGATCATCAGCTCACCCACCATTCTGGGAACATCCTGGTTCTTCTCAACATCGTGTCCAAAACTGATCTGCACAAATCAATGGAATGGTACTGATCATTCTTAGATATTGCCTCCTTTTCCTCCATTTCTCTTCTCTTCTAGGTAACAGCATGTACGGTCACAACTTTCTTGGGCATTAAATGGAATATTTTAGTAGTGACCAAATGGTGAGGGTGGAGACAAGTCCTCAGTAAAGCACAGAGAAATGCTTCTATATCTTCTCTGTAGAAATAAAGAAGATTTGCAGATAAGGCCCATTTGGCTCACAAAGAATTTCCTCCATAATCACCGTGGTCCTCCATAATCACCATGGAATGTATGGATAGTATTGGTAACAGGTTTCATTTGCCTTGGCAACTCTGCATGAATGAAACAGTTTCTTCAACACAAAGGCCACAACAGATAGAGGGCAGCCGACAAGCTGGTTGATTCTTGTTCAGAGAGAAGAAAAGTTCAGCATTCAGAATCTCTGCACTGAACAACTCAAAGAAACTGGGCTAGTAGCAGCATCTTGCAAAAAAAGGCATTTTCAAAGTTCAAAAACAAAAGCAAGAATAAGCTTTGCATATCTCACTTTCTTGCCACTGCCCAGCTAAAAAACTGCAAGCAACTTCTATTTGCAAAAAACATTGCATGAATGGAGTGTGGAAATCAAACTGTTACGTCTGAGTTTATTCTCTTAGGTATTCCCTACCCTCCAGAGCTCTATGTCCCCGTGTTCCTTTTCTTTCTGATCATCTATATGTTGACTATTGTTGGGAACATCCTGGTCCTTTTGACTGTGGCATCCAAACCTAACCTGCATAAACCAATGTACTGGTTTCTCTGCCACTTGGCTTTCTTGGATATTGCCATGTCTACCATGATAGTACCCAAGGTGATCGCTGGATTTGTGGAAGGTGGTAGCGTTATCTCCTTTGGAGGCTGCATGACCCAACTTTTCTTCTATCACTTCCTGGGCTGCACTGAGTTCTTCCTCTACACTGTCATGGCCTATGACCGCTTTCTTGCCATCTGCCGGCCTCTTCATTACAACACTGTGATGAATCATAGAGCATGCCTCTATCTTGCATTGGGTACATGGTCTGGTGGCTGTTTCCACTCTGTCATTGAAACCATGCTCACCTTCTCCTTGCCTTATGGCCTGAAGAATGAAGTCAAGCACATTTTCTGTGATATCCCTGCCATGCTGAAACTAGCTTGTACTGACACGGTGTTCAATGAGATGTTTACTTTGGTTGATATTGGTTTAGTTGCCATAGCATGCATCTTCTTGATTTTGATGTCTTATGCGTACATTATCTCTGCCATACTGAGGATCCGCTCAGCTGAAGGGCAACGTCGGGCATTTTCTACTTGTGCTGCCCACATGATTGTGGTGATGATTTGTTATGTCCCTTTGGCTTTCAATTATCTAAGACCAGGAGCCCAAGATCTCCTGAGCGGAATGATAGCTATTTTCTACACCACATTGACTCCTGTCCTAAATCCACTTATATACACATTAAGGAACAAGGAGATGAAAAATGCAATGTTTAAACTAAGTGATAGGAACCCAATGTTTATCTGCACCAGACTAGGCATGACACCAAGAGATCTGTGAGTGGATCTTATACTGGGTTTTTATTTTTAAAAGCAAAGCTAGCTGCAATGTGGCTCAATCATTTCAGTTCAATGTGCATATTATGTACATCAGAATGTACAAAATAACATACTAGACTAGTATTTAATACCAAGAGAATCCATATTTCTAGATTATCACAATTTTAAAAAGTGAAAGAGGCTAACTGGAGGTTCAAATTGGACCAAGGCAACCATTTTGGTGGAGATAGGGCTAATTGTTCTTCCTCTATGCCATTTTCCCAATTGATGGAGGGGAAAAGCCCTTCAATATATCATGATAGACCAATTGAAGAAAACCCACAAGAAACTACATAATTACATATTTTCCCGCCTCTCCCAGGTGGATTGAGGCGGGATTACAACCTGGTATAAATATGCAAATACAAAGCACAACAATAAAATACATAAGCACTTAACAATTAAAAACAAGCTATCAAAAGGTGACAGTGGGATAAAGATATTCCAATCCTGATCAAAGATGTGTTAGTCATTACTATATGTCATTGATTTCAGTGGGTCTCTTCTGTCCAAGAATGGAATAATTTCTTCCATGTGGTGAACTGCTGTCAACACAGAGAACACTCAGCAATGCATGGCTGGGTGGGTGGGTAAGCATGTGCGCCTTCAAGTCATCTGTTGACTTATGGTGACCCCATGAACTTTATAGGGGTTTTTAAAGGCAAGGAACACTCAGAGGTGGTTTTGCCATTGCCTTCCTCTGAAATATAGCCCACAGCACCTCACATTCGTTAGTAGTGCCCCATTCAAGTACTCAACCGGGCTAACCCTGTTTAGCTTTCAAGATCAAACAGGATCTGATAACTTACTTTGGGGTCCTGATCTAATTCTTAGATTTCTGCAATAGGAATGTAATCACATTCTCATCTTTGAAATAATTTCTTAGCATACTGAAAGATGTCCCGCTGAGAAGAATGTTTATAGTTCACAATTTAGGTCTCGGGGGGGGGGCGAATTATGCACAGAAAATGGAGCATTTTGTGGAAACTACAATAGCCAAGATCCTGCACAGGACATGTAGCTATGATTACTGATATACCATTTCTCCCCTTCTTCATCTTCCGCCACCTTAAAAACCAGGCAACTGTACCAAGCAAAAGAATTCTGTAGTACTAGCAACAAGGACATTTATGAATGAAGTACCCAGCCTCTTCCTTTCGGTGGACTATGGTGCAATGGCCAGAAGCAGGGACTTCTGAAGCCTATGCAGAAATAACTCAAAAACGATTGGGATATTTAGGATTCAACCAGACTAGGCCAATTTCTATAAGTCTTACTTTGTCAAATGCTTATGCTTATTTCTAGAAATTATTCTAATTGTGTGGGGTATTATTTTGGTTCATACATTAGACATTTGACTGATCTTGTGCCTAAGTACGCTGCATTTAGTCTTTAGCAACTTAATCACCTTCATAGCTAAAACTTGAGTTCCTGACGGCAGAAGGGCTGGAGGGTGTAGCAAACTTCTTATAGATATTCTCCATTTTCTCAGTGGTTGTTGTTGTGGCTGCTGCTGTGTGCCTTCAAGTCATTTCCAACTTATGGCAACCAGAAGGCAAACCTGTCACAGGGTTTTTTCTTGGTAAGATTTGTTCAGAGGACATTTGCCTATGCCTCCAACTGAGGCTGAGAGGGTGTGACTTGCACAAGGCCACCCGGTGTGGGTTTCCATGGCTGAGTGGGGATTTGAACCCTGGTCTCTAGAGTCAAAGTCCAATGCTCGAACCATAACACTATGCTGGTTCAGTTGCTCAATTATAATTTCTTTATTATTCATGCTGTCATAATAGCTTCAATAATTGTGCATTACTATGTGCTTAGTATTATTTTTTTATAAGCTAGCTATATTATAGTTACAGTATTTATGGTTCAACTATTTTTACTATTATTACCAAACAGTTTATATTACTCACTGTTTTATAATCTTGTATTGCTTCTTACTGTCATTTCTACCGTTTCAGTTTGCTTTCTTTCTGAGTGTGATGCTGGTTCAAAGATAATTCTCCCTTATCATTGGAGCTATATACCAAGCATGGTGTAGAAAAAGAAGCCATATTTCCACCTTTTAGGATGCTAGGAAAAAACTGTTGGAAAACGTGGAAGACATCCCCCTATGTCACTGCAGGTTTCCAGGACCTTTGCACACACCACCATTATAGTTTTATTATTCTGCATTAACTTCCATGGTTCCATCCTATGGAATCCTAGGATCAGAAGTTTAGAGAAGGGAATTTTGAATTCTCAACTAGAAAGCTCTCACCAAACTGCAAAGCCCAAGAGTCCACAGAATGCAGCCATGGTGGTTAAAGCAGAATCATAGCACAGTAAATGAAGTCTGAAAGCTCTTCTTCTTATTGTACATGACTTTTTCTGCTAACCAGTGGCTGCTGGTGGCACCAGGTCAGTGGGATAGTGAATCCATTTTCTGTTTTTGTCAAAACTTTTTTAAAAAATTAAAATTATCATTGGCAATTTATGTAATGTGATATAAGTCTTTCAGATCTCTAGTTTCAGTTAGTGTTGGTGTATGAAAGCAGTAAGTCTGCTTACCAGAAGTCAGTTTCCCAGGGTTCAAAACTCTCTCTGAGAAGATTCCTTTTGTTATATAGAGAGAATTTGGGACCCAGGGAAAATGACTTCTGGTAAGTAGATTTATTGCTTTCACACATTAACTAACCACTATAAAGAACTGAAAACCTGTATCATATTACACATCCCTTTGAAACGTTTGGGCAAGAGGCATGATCTGCATCTTTCTGGATCCTATTACATTCCATCTCATTTCCACAACCTTGTAAATATGCTTTTTACCTGAGCATTTATTATCACTCTGTACTGCATTTTAAGAAGTGGGTTTATATGCACAAAAACTCATGTGAAAATAAAAACCAGTTAATCTTAAAGGTGCTGCCATGTTTCTTTCTCTTTTTCCTTCCCCTTCCTCCCTCCCTTTTATGCTGCAAGAGACTAACACAGCTATTTACAGAATCATACAGTTGGAAGAGACCACAGGGTCCAACCAGTCCAACCCTCTGCCATGCAGGAACTCACAATCAAAGCACCCCCAACAGATGGACAAGCAGCCTCTGAAAACCTCCAAAGAAGGCGACTCCACCACACTCCACAAGGAACTTCTTCCTAGTGTTTAGGTGGAATTTCTTTTCCTGTAGTTTGAATCTCCTGCTTCATGTTCTAGTCTCAGGAGCAGCAGAAAACAAACTTGTTCCTTCTTCCATAGGACATCCTTTCAAATATTTAAACATGGCTACAGCTCCTTAAGCCGCTCCTCACAGTGCATGGATTCCAGACCTTTTACAATTTTGCTTGACCGTCTTTGATAACATTACAGAGTGCAACTTCCAAAATCCTACATGACACCAAGTGTGAAGAAAGGTTAAATTATTATCTTCCATTGCTTGAAGAAAGCCAGAGTTCAGGGTGCTGCAAAGAGGTGGGAATATGAAAAATAGAAGCTGGTCCGTTAAATGGTCAGAAAAGGTCACTCAGAAATAGAGTTAAGGATGAGGATCAAATAGGAATGAAGTAACCATTGCTAGGGATAGTTAAGGAGAGGGCCAGTTAGGAACAGATGAAAGGTTAGAGCTCAGAATTGATAAGATCACACCAGTGTATTATTTTACACAGAGCTTCCTCAAGGTGTTTTTTGACTACAGAGCTTATCACATTTTTAAATAAGCCGATACCCCTGCTATGTTGAAATGTATTTCGGGATGCAGTCAGGTATCATCACAGGGAAAATGCCGCTGATGCCGCCACCCAACTGCACCCCGCCTAAAACCCGGCTATAAGCCATGCTCAGATGGCCAATTTGCAAAGTCAGGATACCCGACTGCATCCTGAAATAGACTTTAATGCAGCATGGGTTAGTCAGCTTATTTTAAAATGTGATAAGCTCCTACAACTCCCACAAGCCCAACTCAACAGGGCCAGTTGTCAGAGATCATGAGAGTTATAGTCCAAAGCATTTAGAGGCCACCAAATTAGAGAAAACTTGTGAACACAGTTGGTAAAAAACTTGCCTAGATAGTAGGACTGAATTTAATTAATGGATGACTAAATGGATGGTTTATCAACACATAATCAAGCACTGTGATCTTTAAAATACACCTTCATCATAGATTCTGGATCAAATATTACATAATTGTGTTCAGTAGTAAGGCTGGCTCTGGTTCGAGTAATCCAGTGTCAAAACATGTTAAATATTGGACCCCTTAAGTCCCTGACACCTCGCCATTGGCTATGCTAGCTAGAGATGATAGGAATTGCAGTCCAACACTAACTCAAGGCCCACACATCCCCTACCCCTGGTCTAAAGAGAACAATAATGAAAAGCATAACTAATCATAAGAACAACAGGCACATAGCCACAATTCTCCTCTCTGAGGTTCCTCACCACAAATAATGCTGAATATGTTGGTGGTTTTTGTACTGACAACCTCTGCCTTCCTTTCAGTGTGTCCCTCACAGCACAGAAATATACGCCAGCATCACTCAGTCTTGCCCTGTCTCTGGTAAGCCTGGTGAGGCGAGATACTTTGACCACATCCATTTGGTAATCTCCAACTGTAAGAGACTTGGCTTCATAACTGTATCCCAAGGAGGAAAGAGTGCCATCGGCCAGCTGCTTGTACCAATACATGATGTCATGGCTAGTTACATTTTGAGTGCAGTTGATCTCCATTTTGTTTCCTTCTTTGTAGATGAGTTGCTCAGGTTGGAAAACTTGGCTAAAAACAAAACTTGGAGCCACTGTATAGAGAAAGAGATGGAACAAAGTGGACATAGTCAGTGTTGGAATAGGACAAGAGCTGACAAGGTTGAAGAGCTGGATTTTTTATAAAATATATCAGAGACAGTAACATCAACTGCCGAGAGCCAGCATGCTGTCGTGGTTTGAGCATTGGACTACAACTCTAGAGCATAATTCAACACTACACAATTAGTAAACAGGATCATAGCTGAGACCTGTTAAAATTATGGATCAACACACCTGTCTGCATAGACCTCCTTGGCCATTCTTGCTCTGGGAAATGTTGTGAAGATTGTCAGCACTTCATAATTTACCAATGTATATATTGCTTAAGCTTGCTGGTTCAGTGTCTGGTGTCTTTTGGTTAACAGAAAATGTTTAAAACCCTCTGCCTCCTGTCTTAGAGAATTAACGCCAGTCAAAGATGAAAAAATACCTGGCCAGACAGATGAAATCTGAATCAAGAAAAGGCACCTCATTGTGTAAGATTTTGTTTAGATGTGTAAGATTGAATCAACTTTTCACCAAAGGCTGCAAAAATGATGCAGTTTGACACCACTTTAACTGCCATGGTTCCAATGCTAGGTAATTGTGGGATCTGTAGTTTTGTGAGCTATTTAGCCTTCCCTGTCTGAGAGCTCTGATGCCACAATAAACCACAAATCCCAATATTCTATTGAATGGACCCATGACAGTCAAAGCAGTGCTAAACGATATTAATTCTACATTGCAAATGCAGCCAAAGTTAATCAAATAGGAGGTACACAAGGAAGAGTGAAGACGAACAATTTAGAAAAGGACTGGATGGGCCTTGGAATTTCCTCCAATTCTATGATTCTGTGAAAAAACAAGTACCAGGATTCTGAAAGGAAGTATATTTCATAGGTTTCCACAAATTAGATTTGTCCTTCTGCTCCTCCTTCCCACAAACCTGTCAAGAAAGAAACACAGGGATGGTCACTTCCCACCTGCTTTGTCCAAATCTAGCAGGTCAATTGCCAGCCCATGGTGGTTGGTAGTTCCGATGTCAGTGGGGTAGTGAATCCTTCCTGGGGTTTTAAAGGAACTATCCAAGGTGCTAAATCCTAGCCCCTCGACAGATTTGATATCTTGGATAGACCAGATAGAGCAGATTCACCACCCCTCTGAGACTGAAGCTGCTATCTAAAGCTCTTGGATTTGAAAGGCTATATTCTAAAACTGGCTTACCAAGGAGGAACAAAAAGATGGAGAACATCTTCTGAGGCACATTCAGAGCAGCTGCCATTCATCCTGCAGAACTGAGAAGCAAGCTCAGACTTCTCTAGCTCTTAAAAGGCCCATCGGGAGTGGCGGAAGAAGAGTTTCCTCCTTCTGCAAGGAGCCCAGCTTTTCATACTGATCTGAGCTAGCCACAAACCACCTTCATTTACAGATGGTTTCCTCTATTACACTCTTTCCATCCCAAAAACTGAAAATAGAAATGATCCACAGCATTCTACATACAACTCAGTCTCTTCAGAGTAAGTGGAGTAAAGAAACTATTATTTTGAGAGTTTAGAATTTGTCTAACACAGGGGTTGTCCCTAATACGGACTGACAATCCTTTGTTGTGCGCCTTCAAGTCATTTCCAGGTTACAGTGACCTAAGGCAAACCTATGAGGCTCTTTTGGGCAGAATTTTTTAAGGGGGGATTTTGCCTTCCTCTGAGGGTGAGAGAGTGTGACTTGCACAAGGTCGCCCATTGGGTTTCCATGGCCAAGCAAGGATTCAAACCCTGGTCTCCAGAGTCATAGTCCAATGCTCAAACCACTACACCACATCTCTTCCCCACCTTACCAAAAATCCTGTCCAACCTGTACACTATCAATGCACAATTCATTCCTGATCTCTTTCTGCCTCCTAGTGGCCATTTTACTCATTCTACTCTTCAGAACTCCTTCCTATACTGTATAAGAGCCAGTGGTTTGAATGTTGGACTACAAATCTGGAGACCAAGGTTAGAATCCCTGCTCAGCCATGGAAACCCACTGGGTGATCTTAAGCAAATTACACACTCCCAGCCCCAGAAAACCTCATGATATAGTTGCTTTAGGGTCACCATAAGTCAGAAACCACTTGAAGGCACACAACAGCAACAACAAATATGGTTTACTGTTGCTGGATATCCCTTATCTGGGAGCTAGTATGCTTGCCCCTTAATTGTATTATTTCTGCTGCATTATAATAATGCAAACTGTGCAGTGTCACTGCACCTCCAGTTTGTCATCAATCTGGGCAACACAATGGCACTGAGAAATTTTTCGAAACATTGGAGAATCCAGACCAAAGAATAAAGCCCCAGTTTGGGGAATTTCTGCTTCCTCAAAGAGTTCTCTGTTTCCTTGCAATTTGGTAACTGAAGGAGGAGAGGTAATGGCATTTGTACAAAAGTTTAAAGTGTCCAGGAAACATTTCCATATCTTGGTGATCCCTTGGTGGTTCTTCTGTGTCACAAGTTCTGATCCCTGTGGAGTAAATGACTCTCTGAAAGTTCACAGTGAAGAGATATTACGGGAGACTATGCATGGGGAGGATCAGAAGGTTTTATATATATGGAGAAAAGCAGTGCCACAATTGGTAAGCTATTGCAGAAGTGAAGTTAAGAAAAGGTGGAAAACAACAGCTACAACAAATCTTGTAAGTTTTTTTAATCATATGAAAGTAGGAAATGCTGTCAAATTATGGGGCTGTTTTCATATTAAAGTATCTTAGTTCAAAGGTCTAAAGAGTTGTGATATGGAAAATATTAGATCAGGATTGGGTGAGGATTATGTTTCATTTAATTTTTGATAAAAAGATTCTCAAATTCACATATTTCTTAGAAAGCAAAGCACTTGAGGTTAAAAAATAATAATAAAGGAGAAATCATAACTGACAAATGCACCCATCCAGACCCAGGACTTTCAGTATCCAACTCTGAACATCTGTGTTTGAACATGTGCATATCTGATTGTTTTGAATTTTAAATTTGTCAAATTGTTTTCCCTGCGAAGTTCCTTATCTTTCAGACCTATGTGACAGGCAGGTACAACATGGTCCATTCCATGCTGATAACAGTGATATCTATTCTTTTCATCTTGGGAAAATGGAAAATAATCCAGTTCCTTAGTATTGAATGTTATTGTCAGTCCAAGCTGAAGAGATGTACTAAAACAATGAGATTTACCTGCATATTGCTTCACTGTCTAAGCATTAAATTTGGGCATATCTGTCCATAAGTGTGGTATGTGAATTGGTGCAGATTTCCCCACTTTTGCATTAACAATTAATTGTTTTCCCATTCCTGCACAAATCTGCATCTATTCACCGTCCCTCTGCTAAAAATGTGCAGCCATCAGAATCCATGTGAAGTTGATGGGCAGATTTCTGCAGATTTCTACAGATACTCCAGCAAAAACCATAAAACATTTTTCTATGGAGTTTAAGTAGTTTTTCAGGGAGGAGGCACAAAAAGCCCAAACACCTGCAAATCATGTACAGCTGATTGCATTCTGTTTAACTGGAATGAGGAGTATTTTAATTATACTCGACAAGCAGGTAAGGATTAACCAATAAAACTAACCCAATGAAGCAGGTCAGGACTAACCAATAAGATTTCAATACAGGCAGGTTTATTTTATGAAAATTTGAAGAATTCATATTCTCGTGGGAAAGACATTTAGGCTTTAATTTCTGGATGCAAGGGAAGGGAAACTAATAATATTTGTATTCTTAGTACGGTTTACTTCGAACAGAATATTTGTAAAGGCAGCCATGGGAGTGAGAAAGCAAAAGCACACAGACAGTGGTGTTAAGGAGGGAGGAGAACTTAACTGCTTTCTCTGCACACCATTTTCCAAGTTAAAATGTCATTTTCCAAAGTATTATTAGGCCACTGGTTAAGACCAAACAGTATTTATTTTTTATCATCATGGGCTGTATCTGCACTGCAAAAAAATAATGCAGTTTGACAACATTTTGAACTGTCATGTCTCAGTACTATGGAATCCTGGAATTGTAGTTTGGTGGACCACCAGAGTTCTCTGATAGAGAAAGTTAAACATCTCACAAAACTAAACTCCCAGAATAGCATTGAGCCATGACAGATAAAGCAACATCAAACTGCATTAATTATGCAGTACAGATGTAACCATGACACTTTCTGGCCACTTTTCCTAAGAAGGGCATTTATTCTTTTACAAGTGTGCTGTTATTATTTTTTCACTTAATGGTAAGTTTTGTAGCTTTGTCCAACAAGATGGGAAATCTTTCCAATCCTTGACATTTAGTCCTTATCATTCATTTTAGATGACAGAGCAGAGAAGGAAGGCAAAGCCATTGTAGAATTAGCCCAAAAAATCAATAAATGTTCAGTATAATTATCCCATGACAATGCAGTGTAGGTTGAGTCTCCATTATCTCTAACGCTTGGGACCAGAAGTGTTTTGAATTTTGGAATATCTGCACTTGCATTTGCAAATATGTACATAATGAGCTCTCTTGGAGGTGGGAGCCAAATCTAAACACAAAATTCACTGATTTTTCATATAAACCTTATAAACTTTGCCTGAAGGTAATTGTATACATTTTTTAAATTTTGTGCATAAAATGATACATGTGCCCACTGAACCACCAGAGAGCAAAGGTGTCACTATCTCAGCCACCCATGAAAAAAGTTTTAGTTTTTGGAATGTTTCATATTTCAGAGTTCTAGGTAAGGGAGATTCGATCTGTAGTGTCACAGAGCCCCATGCCAAGAGGGTGATGTTCCATCTCCAGAAATGGAGCCAACTACATGTAGGAAGAGAGTCTATTTAATTCTGGTGGAACATATACCTCTGCCCAGCATACTTACATGGAGGTCTGGGAGTATCTCAGCTATTGGGAGGTCTAAAGGATGCGGAGCTGTCCTGATGAACCCCTGGGCTAAATAGTGGCTATTTGGACTGGGGTGAATACAACAAGATCATAGCATAAGGAAGTACTAGATATCTCCTTATACAAAATCCATAAAAGTACTTATGTTGATGGAACCTCTAGTTATACCATATAAATCAGTGGTTCCCAAACTTTGGTCCTCCAATTGTTTTGAACTTCAATACTGAGAAGCCCTAGCCAGCTTGGCCAATGGTCAGGGATTCTGGGAGCTGAAGTCCAGAAGTCCAGAGCTGAAGGACCAATGTTTGGGAACCACTGATCTAAGTGAACAAAAGAATCCAGCCCTAGTCTAGTATTCCCCCTCCTCCTTTCCAAAGTCTAAATAAAACATGTGTCCCCCTGCAAATTAGGAAGGATGTTGGTGATAAGGAAGGTGGTACCTCATCTGCCCAAATGGTAGCCCAGCCCTTGGTGGGTTTGAAAATTTTCACTGGTACTCTCTGATGTTCTTTTGCCCTTTCCTCCTCCCTAGATCAGAAATGGATGAAAAGGTGATTTCAAACTGGACTTCAACAGCACAAAACCAGACATTGGTGACCGAGTTCATATTGACAGGCCTCTCCAACAATCCCTGGACACAGCGAGTGCTCTTTGTGGTGTTCCTGGTAGCCTACCTGCTTACCTTGGCTGGGAACATCATCATTATGGTCACTATTGTGCATGATCGCAGCCTCCATACCCCCATGTACTTCTTCCTCAGCAATCTCTCTTTGATTGACATCTGCCACTCCACAGTCACTGTGCCCAAGATGCTGGCTGATTTCCTGTCCAGAGAAAAGACCATCTCCTTTGGAGGCTGTGTGGCCCAAATGTTCTTCCTCCACCTTTTTGCCTGCACTGAAATTTTTCTCCTCACTGTCATGGCCTACGACCGCTACGTGGCCATCTGCAATCCCATGCATTATCTCACTGTCATGAACCACAAAGTCTGTCTCTTACTGGCTGGCACAATCTGGTTAGGTGGCACAGTGCACTCTCTGGCCTTGACTGGCATGACCATCAAACTACCCTACTGTGGCCCCAAGAAGGTGGATAACTTCTTCTGTGACGTTCCACCAGTCATCAAACTTGCATGCACCAACACTTACGTCATCGAGATCCTTATTGT
The DNA here is from genome assembly GCA_034509955.1 of Urosaurus nigricauda. Taxonomy (NCBI): domain Eukaryota; kingdom Metazoa; phylum Chordata; class Lepidosauria; order Squamata; family Phrynosomatidae; genus Urosaurus; species Urosaurus nigricauda. The sequence goes on from JAOEGL010000006.1 coordinate 6,547,927, forward strand.
TTCCAACTCAGGGTTGATTTCAGTGGTCTGCTTTGTAGTTCTGGTGGTTTCCTATGGGGTTATATTGGTTTCCCTCCGTAACCGTTTTGTGGAAGGCCAACGCAAGGCACTCTCTACATGTGCAGCACACCTCACTGTGGTGACACTTTTTCTGGGACATTGCATCTTCATTTATTCCCGTCCCTCCACCAGCTTTGCAGAGGACAAGGTTGTGTCCGTTTTCTTCACTGCTGTAACCCCATTGCTCAACCCCATCATCTACACACTAAGGAATGAAGACATGAAGCGAGCACTCCATAAATTGTTTGGACAGAAGGTGAATGCAGAAAAATGAAAGTTCAGCCATATTATGGATACCTAATAAGATATGGTAAATTCATCCAGTGAAATGTGACCCCCCCAACACACACACACACATACACACACTTAGACACACATAGTGTTGCACCAAATCACCATGCATGAAAACCTATTCATTCCAAGTTAAGTATTTCATGGGACAAACTTGCTGTAGCCAAGCATCTGAGGACCAAATAAGAGATTAAGGGAAAATGTTATTACCTATACCTGAACCATTTCCCCATCAGCCAAAAGATTTCCTTGGGAATTAGGTTTGCACTTAAAGCCAGTGTTGACTGTTTACCTTCCAGTGAGGAAATAGACAATGAAACACACTAAATGCAAGATACATAAGTGAGGAAAATAATGTACCATGATAAGCAGGTGTCTATAACCACTTGGAGGAGTACCTCTTCAAAATATTTGCTACATGTTTCTTTCTAATCTAATTCAGCCTGCATGGCAATATATGTCAACTCAATACTGCCATGTGCCTTCCAAACAGGCTCATTCAGTTTTATAGTACCAATCATCTGTTTCCTGGGGGAAAGAGGTAAATGGGGCATGAGCATGGAAGAGGGGCAGAGTGAGAGGTTGATTCCTGCCTTCTTCCTTCCTTCCTCCTCGAGTCATAAATATCACACATATCTGGCCTTTCCTTTAAACACCCTTGAAATAATTCAGACACTGGCATGTCCCCAATATTTTTGATACAACTTTCCAACAAATTTCCAGTACTAAACTTTCCTATAGACCCAGATTGAATGAAATACACTACGGCCCAATGGTAGCTGTGCTCCCACAATGATTTTACAAATGCCTCCTTCCAGGAAAGAAATCCATGGGAGCTGGTTCGGCTCGGTGTCTATTGAGAGGTGAGTTGCACTCTATGTTTAAAAGGCACAATCAGCAGTGATGAACCCTATTCTCTAAACAGATTCAGCTCCTTTTAAGTTCATGCCAAAACCCAGAGTGAGTTCCTCATCCCATCGAAATGGGTGCAACCAGCTGCTCTTGCCCTGAAGAGGGAAGAGAAAGGAGACCTCAGACCTTGCTCCTCCTAGATAATCTCTTCCGTATCTCTGCAGGTCCATCAGCCACCTCCTTTCCTGGCAGCAGCATCCCAGGGGATGATGCAGGCTAGGAAATCATGGGTTGGCCATTCCATTTCCAGATGGACCTTCGCCACCAACAGCAGCAACAACAAAGAACCATCTACCACCAGCTGTCCTGTGGGGAGGATACAAGGGACTTTTTCTATTATGACACTGCTTAGTATGTTTAATTTTCAAATATATATATTTTGGTATGTTTATTTTTAAACTGCTTTGGAAGTACTGCATCTTTGCCCTGAAAAGTGGGCTATAAAGTGCTGTAATTAATAAATAAAAGCTGCTTGAACTCTCTCCCTCCATTGTTTATTTGCATGTGATGGCCACTCCATGTGGGTTGCATGGCTGAATGCCCCAGCCCAGGCAGAACTTTTTATAGGTCCCCAGTGGTATAGTGGTATCAGGGACCATTTGATCAGAGCACTCGGATATTTTGATTATCCTTTGCCATCCTCTTCAGGCTTCCTTTCAGCTCAGCTGTATCCTTCAGTAGCTGGGAAGAACCATTGAGAATGAATTTTCCACCATCAAGATACTCTTGTTGGCTAGTCCTGTTGATATCTCAACTATCTTGTTGTGTGGTCTAGAATGGGCAACCCTGACTTTTACAAAAGACCTGCTCCATGTAAACATGAAAATGACTAGGGAGTTTATCACACTGGGGCTAATTTCAGCATTAAAGAGAGATTAAAGCACATTTAAAGCATCCTGCAAATAAAGCGAAAATAACAATTAATGGTGCGACTTATTATCACATGCAATTGCGCAAATAAAATGATATCAGAAATGTATTGTCGCTGAAATCCAAAAAGAAAAAAAGATGTGCATTAATGCTTCTTTGTGACCACTTTAACAGCGGGTTTTATGTGATGTTGTGTGAAATCATTTTGCATCATTACGCAATTTTTCCAGGATATTCATGGGATAAACTTCCAATCTCCTTCATATGATAAATTCCTAGGACTTGTTTCCAGGGATCAGTACAATTGTCTGGCTTTTGGATTCTCCTTGGGGGCTCCCCTAAGAGGCCTGTTATGATGAGTGTATGAACCTCAATTTAACCACTATTTTTGAACACATTGTATGCTTCATACAGTTGCTGATGAGCAGTCATGTGCCTCCTGAAGCAATCCAGAGGCCACTATTCTCCATAACTATTGCTTTTCTCCAGGATCTGGTGTTTTGAGGTTCACTGCATCTACACAGGGAGGCTCTATCAATTCATGGTGGCTATTAGCCTTTGGAAAATTCCTCCTCCTCCTCCTCCTCCTCCTCCTCCTCCTCCTCCTCCTCCTCCTCCTCTTTTTCAAAAAAAAACTAAAAATAATCCCATTTAAAAGCCATCTGGCCAATGACTATACCTCCAGGTCTAGGCATGGGACATTAATGGGATCCACGGAGGGTGAGTTTCTGGCTTCTGCTGGGGGATGGATATCAATGCTCTGTTCTCTGTCTGAAGCAATTGTTGGAACACAATACCGCAAAGCCTAAGAGGGCTTGTTAAACAGCTCAGTTTGACTTTGGGAGTTTCCAAAACTTTGGAGCACATGTATAGCTTTCCCAGGAGACTTGGCTGAGACAGCTTCAGCTCCTGTCCTCAAAGCATCTCTTTGACATAATCTTTCCTTACGAATGAATTATTGCTGGTGACGGAAGATATATATTTAGGGATAAAGATCTTTTAAAAAAAAAATCTTAAGAGCAAAGAGCCAAAGTTGGATGAAGCAAAATGTAACAGCTCTGTTTCCAACATTCTGAGCCAACTATTCTTTGGTAGATTAATTTTAACAATAAAATCGTAAAACATCTTGTTAAATTTGTTCTATACTGAGTTTTCCTAAAAGGAAAATATAAATTCAGATTAAAAAATTGCCTTTGGATTACAGGGAATATTTCCAATCTAAAATTATAAATTTGTCAATTAACAAATGGCATTTTATACTAGAGGAAGAATGACATTCAGTGATATGCCTGATATTTTCATTCACCCAACCTGGAAAGAATAAAACTAATTTTGAAGGCTGGCAGCACAGAAGTGCTCAGTTGATTTTCTCTGCTTCCTGCAAACTAAATATTGCGGCTTTTGGAATCAATGTGCAAGCTTTTTTGTTTTTAAAGTGAGCAGTGGGGGTTGTCCAGAAATTGCTCTGATCCACATATCACAAGTACCAAGAAGAAAATGTAAGTGATATTTTATTTATTCTGTTGGGGAACAGAAGTTTGTTGGTCGTGGGGTTTTTATTTTAGCCATACTTGGAATACACACTAGTAATGGGGTTTCTAATATTGTCACAAGTCAGACAATTCCTATAATAGAGTTCATTTGAATAGATGTGCCGTTGTCATTCGGTATCATTGAAGGCAGGGTGTGTTTTCCACAGTTCGTTCCACGTAAATACAAGAATCAGTCTGAAGCCTGAGTGTCATGAGAAATGTTCATTTAAATAAAAACATGCTTGTAGTCCTCATTTCAGTGAAGGATGCGAGCAACATATGAGGGCATCTCAAATGCTATGTACCTGTACAGGCCTATGAAAGTTTTTGTCTAGTGAAAGGCAGGAGTGATGCCAATTCTTCAACTGAATTTATTAGATGAACACTGCCTTAATTTTCATACAGTTATACAAACACATACCATTCTGTGATCCAACAACCCCTCAGTCTAGTGTAAATGTCTGCATACAGAGATGTGCTACATAATACATATCCATAATACTAAAACACTAGTACATTTAATGCTAACTAAATGAAACTCTTTTTTAAAAAAAACCTAACTAGCTATGACACAAAACGGCTCTGATGAAAGAAAAAAAGAAGCAAAGAAAAACAAAATACATTATTCTACCATTACAGTTACCAGTAGATAACTAGATGGTCCTACTAAAATTACTAATAGGCACTTGTTGTTGTTGTGTGCCTTCAAGTTGTTTCCAACATATGAGTCCTTGTATTGGGAGAAAGGCGGGACATAAGAAAATAAAATAATAAAAAAATATTAATATTGCCATTCTAAAAGTGAACCTATCACCGGGTTTTCTGTGTCTTAGTATATGTGACTCAATGGAAACCAGTGGGTTTCCATGGCTAAGGAAGGAATTGAGCCTTACTCAAACCATTACACCATGCTGGCTATCACAATTTATGGCATCACTGGATTTCTTATTTCTGTAAAAGTCCATAAATGGTTTCCAATCTTTTTTTAAAAATCTTCAGTTGGCTTGTTATTTAAAATCTATGTCAATTTGACAACTTGGGGAACTCAGCAACCTCAGCAATCTAATCTTCCATTATCATCAGTGTGTCAGTCCATTTCCAAATTCTTATCTTGTTGTTGTTGTCATATATCAAAGAAGCATCATATAAAGTTTTGAGCTTTTTTCTAGGTTTCTTTCCCAACCCAAAAAACCTGGACATTTATTTCTACTATTGCATAAAAGTCATTCTGTTTCCTATGACGGGGATCATTTGAAAATAAAAGTCTTGGCAAAGCATTTGCTGTAATTACTGCAGTTCTCTCCAAAAATGACAGATTTAACTTTCCCCATCTTTCCAAGGCCCTTGTAATTTCTTTCCAAACTTTGTCATAATCATTTCAAAATAATAAACTGTTGTTCTTTGTTATTGTAACTAAATATTTACTCTTTTTTCCCATTTTAAGATTAGAAAGAACAATTAACATTTTCCTCTTCTAAAGTAACTTTTTAGTCAAAATTTTTGTTTTATCACAGTTCATTTTAAACCCAGAGCATGCCCCAAACAGCTTATTTTTTTCTAAAAGAGCCTTCATTGAATTCAATTTCTGTCATTATCACTGGATCTTCTGCATAAGCCCTCAACTTGTACTGTTCTTTTTTTTATCCTCAGTCCACAAATTCTGTTGTCGTGTTTGATGTCACTCATAGGAGTCCCCAACACACAAATAAAGAGCAAAGGTGAGAGAAGACAACCTTGTTTAGTTCATTTTTGTATCCCAATTGGTGGTGTTCCATTGTTGTTTAGCAAAATCTGAGCTTTTTGAATGGATTATGTTGTCATTATAGCCTGGATAATATTTCACCAAAGTCCATTCTCTTTGTAAAAACTTCCTCAAGGCAGCCCTGGCTGAAAAATCACCCTCTCCAAATTGTTTTTACATTTGTGAGTCCCCATAACTTTTCCATCTCAGGATAGAAAAGCAGCGTGGGGAGGCATACATTGAATTGTCAGATCATGCAGAAAGGTAAGCATCCTTCTAGAATAATGAACTTCTGCCAGGTTTCAGATGTGCATGAGATTTAATTTCAGTTCTAACACACATTGAGATATTATCTATACTGCTAGGTATTGATTGTTCACTAATATGTAGATGAATACATGCAAAATGTTCTTTAAAATGGTAGCTGTGCTGGTCTGTGAGACCAAAAGACCTAAATCCATAGTTGACTTTTATTAGAACCACACAAAGTGCCACAATCATATGCAAGCATTTGAGTTTTCTAAACCCCTTCTATTTCAGAGTAGGTGATTGGGAAAGAAGGATAAAAATGTAGGTATTTGTATGGGATTATGTCCTGGAAAGAAAAAGGAAAAAGGGATCAATGGAACAGATTGGTAGAAAGATAAACACTAGGGACCTTATCAAACGTCGGAAACTGGAAGTATAATCCAATGGCAATCCAAACGCAATCATGGGGTTTCACATTATTGCGAATTAAAGTATCTCATGCAATTTCGGGCAATGGGGGGTAATTTTCAGGTAATGGGAAGTCATTCTGAATGCATTTTGAATGCAATTGGAATTCACGTGAATTCGCTAAACTAGCAAATTCACATGAATTCAAATTGGTGCCATTCGCAATAAAGAGAAATTCCTCCCGTCTGATAAGGTCCTAGGAAAGACCACATAAATCTTTCACTAGGTTAAACCATGGCAGTAATAATGTCTTATGAAATACTCTCATTTCTGAAATAGTATCTGAAGAAAGGGAATAGGGTTATATAAAGGAAAGGGAAAGAGTCTGTAGAGTTATATAATCAGAGTTCCCTGTATAGTATAGTTATAATACACTGTAATATTGAACATAATAAATATATATACATGTATAAATATAAATCAAGGATGGGCAACTACGTTGTGGGGACTGGGGCTTCAAGAGGACCAATTTGGGTCTCTAAGATCCATATGGGACAAGGCCACACTTTGCCTACTCTGATGTAATGAATGAATGACAGACAGACAGACAGACAGACAGACAGACAGACAGACAGATTATAGATAATTATTTTTGTTCCCTCCCCTTGCATCCTCAGCACTTAGTTTTGGTATGATAGATTATTTAATTGTTTTATTTGCTCTTTAATGCTATGTCCTTTTTTAAAATCTGTATTTTGTTTTAATGTTGTGAGCCACCTTGAGTCCTGCACTGGAAGAAAGATGGGCTTTCAAATAAATAAATGTCAAGCAAATATGCATTTTCCCCTCTGTTTAGGTTGAATGCATGTGCCTCCCTCTACCTTTTCCTAAATGGATGGATTAAACCACACCGCAGTGACCCATTTCATATTCTTGGGATTGACTGGTAATCGGGCCCTGGAGCTGGCTCTGTTTGTTTTCTTCTCCATTCTGTACCTGCTTATTCTAGCAGGCAACCTGCTCATCATGGTGACCGTGGCCTGTGACCACTGCCTCCACACACCCATGTACTTCTTCTTGGGCAACCTCTCCTTCATCGACATCTGCCACTCCTCGGTCACTGTGCCCAAAATGCTTCTTGACTTCCTTTTCCTCCAAAAGACCATCTCCTTCCATGGCTGTGTAGCCCAGCTCTTCTTCCTCCATGTCTGTGCCTGTGCTGAGATCTTCCTCCTCACCATCATGGCTTATGACCGCTACATTGCCATCTGCTATCCACTTCAGTACTTTTCTCTCATGAGCCTAAAGGTCTGCACCTGGCTGGTGGGTGCCCTGTGGGTGGGAGCGACCATCCACTCCCTGGTCCAGACGGTCCTCACCATCCAACTCCCTTACTGTGGTCCCAATGTCATAGACAGCTTTTTCTGTGATGTCCTTCCAGTGCTCAAACTGGCCTGCACTGATTCTTATTTCACTGGGGTTCTCGTTGTGTCCAACAGTGGTACAATCTCCCTGGTTTGCTTCTTGGCCTTACTGGCTTCCTACATTGTCATCCTGGTCTCACTGAGAAGACGGACATCTGAGGGACGCCGCAAGGCCCTCTCCACCTGCGCAGCCCACTTGCTTGTTGTCACTTTATTCCTGGGGCCTTGCCTCTTTCTCTACATCCGCCCAGCCACCAGCTCCTCAACCGACAAAGTGGTGGCCATTTTCTACACGCTGGTAACTCCTGTTCTCAACCCAGTGATCTACACCTTGAGGAATGACGAGGTGAAGGCCTCCATTAAAAAACTCAGGGATCGGAAAAAAGTCTTCTCTTGGTGGAAATGAGTGGCTCTCTTGCTCAGGCTGGAAGACACTGATGGATGGACATGTTGTTGTTGTCGTCGTCTTCATTGTGTGCCTTCAGGTCACTTCCGATCCTAAGGCCATATCATGGTATTTTCTGTTGCTAAGAGGGTGTGACTCGCCCAAAGACACCTAGTAGGTTTCCATGGCCAAGCAAGGAATCAAACTCCGATCTCCATAATTGAAGTCCTAAGCTCAAACCACTATACCATGCTGGCTCAGAGGTACACATCTGCACACTCAAAATCCAATTGGGCTAGTTGGCATAATTTCAGATAGTGATGCTTTACAAGTTGGGCTAGGCAGGGCAGTGGCTTACCAAAAAAAGCTGGTAGAGGAATGTGTAAGCTTTCTCACACCCATGCATGGTGGATCCATTGCAAATTAGATCTTCCACTTGCTTGCTTATGAGTAAAACTAAAAATTGTCACTTTTAGCTGTAAACCTGTTGCTGTGTGCCTTCAAGTCATTTCCGACTTATGGTGACCCTAAGGTGAACTTATCACAGGGTTTTCTGGGGCTGAGAGTGTGTGACTCACCCAAGGTCAGTCAGTGTGTTTCTACACTCGAGTGGGGAATCAAACCCTGTTCTCAGGAGTCATAGTCCAACACTCAAACCACTACACCATGCTGGCTCTCTACTTGTCATATAGTTTAATCCCCAGCAATGTCAAAACTATGTTTTGTGGGTCTCAAGGGAAGGCTGGCAGCCTGTACCCCCCCCCCCCCCAGGAGAGAAATGGGGAAGGGAAGGATCAAAGATGCCTAGGTAAATCCAGGAAGGAAACCTTGTGCAAGTGAGACATGGTACTGCCAACCAACATGTTGCATAATTTAATTGGCAAGATCACCATGATGCACGTGTGAACTGGAGATCAATGGGCCTGTACAGACAGGCCAAAATAAAGCTGCTTCAGGTCACTTTGGATTGGAGCCATGCTCCACGTAGGACTGGAGGGTGGCTTAGCTTCTGGCCTCTTAGGTGACTCAAAGCAGCTTTATTTTGGCCTGTCTGTACTGGCTCAATGTTTCCTTTTTGGTAGAATATTTTTAGCAAAATACTGCGTCCTCCTATTTTATTTTAAGCCACTGGGGCTAGGTCAGTTTGTATTGATTAATTTTGCAAACTTAGGCTGGGTTCAGATGTCTCTCTATAACACAGAAAAGACAAAATCCACGAGGGCGCTATTAGGAGAATTAGCTTAGTATGCCTGTGTCAAGATTAGGGATGTAACCCTTCATCCACACATGCAAGGATGAATAACTATAATGGTTTTCTCCCTGCTTCAGAACAAAAGAAATATTCTCCACATATTCAAATATCCCAAACTGCTGTACAGGAAATACCGCATTCTGTGGAAAATAAGTAGAGGTATACCTCAGTACAATAATATCCAAAATCCACAAAACAGTAATACCTTTATTCAATCAATCAACATGCACAAAATACTTGATACAAGCTTTCAAAGCTCTACTGGCTTCTTCATTGGGCAAAGGTGTTAAGAATCATAGAGTAGTGGGGAAATTATAAAATGACAATGGGGATTATTAGACCGGGGGGGGGGGAGCCAGGAGTAAAAGACATACTCCTGGCAAAGTTGCGCGACGACACTGAAGATTTTCAGACACATCATGCTTATCCAGGACTTAACCCATGAAGATCCAAGAATGCTCCAGCAACAAACCATTCACAGGGAAGTCCCGGGAATGGTTTGTTGCTGGAGCATTCCTGGATATTCATGGGTTAAATCCTGAATAAGCACAACATCGCTGGGAGTATGCCTCTTTCTTTTCCCCCACTGCCGATCTATTAATCTCCAGTGTTAGTCACTGGTGTGCATTTTGTCAAGTGTTTTTCTTGGGGCAAGCAGGTCCTTCCTCCTGACAATGTGGCACTGGGAACAAAGCATTACAGAGTCCAGGAGATAAAATTTAAATTCAATTAGCAATACAAAAAGGTACTTCATCTGAGATCCAACGCCTCATAATGAACGGAGACATCTTGGATCTCAGAGAAATACCTTTTTGTATTGCTGGTCTATCAGTTTGGCTTCCTACTTGTTGAAAAACCTGCTTTTCCGGCAAGGAACAAATCATTGCAAATGGCTTGCAATCCCTAGCCTTCTTCCAGCTTGATGCATTTATGTATTAACACTATGGTTAGTTGTAATTGTTGTATTTATAAATTATTAAGCTTTAAAGACATGTTTTTTTTAAATATATATATTATTTGTTCTTTGGATGTTCAGAACTGCTTTGTGCACAATTTTGTGGAAGCGTAGCCTCTAAATAAAGGGACAAATGATGGATATTTATTTGTTTGCTTGCTTGCTTGTTTCATTTAGATTCCATCTCCAAGGAGACATACATGGTTTTACTCTTCCTCAGCTAATTATTATTATTATTATTATTATTATTATTATTATTATTTTCTTACCCGCCCCTCTGAGCGAGCAATCGGGACGGGGTACAGCACGTTAAAAACATATACAGTTAAAATCCTCCAAACATACCCTTATTCTCATAACAACCTTCTTGAGCAAGTTGAGTGAATAATCAGTCCAGCATCAGACTTTGGCTGCTGTTCCACTGCAGAATTAATGGAGGTTGAAACCGCTTTAAGTGTCTTGGCTCCATCCTATGCAATCTGGGGGTTTGTAGCTTGTTTTAGCACCAGAGCTCTCTGACAGAAGTGGTTAAATACCTCACAAAACTACAAATCCCTGAATTCCACAGCATTGAGCTGTGGCAGTTAAATCAATGTCAACCTCCATTAATTCTACAGTGTAGATGCAGCCAGTGAGTGTCAGGGCTTGGAATCTTGAACTTGGATCTCCCATGTGCCAGTCCAGTATTCTGACCACCCTATCTCTTTGTGATTGTGAATAAGTGTATAAAAGCAACAGAGCACCCAGGATCAGAAATAATATGAAGATGAGGAAGACAATAGCAAAAACTATAATTTTAATTCCATTCACAAGAAAATGATTAGTTTCACATGTTGTATTAAGAACTTTCCATGTTGACTTGAGCTCCAAAATGCAAGGAAATTGTAACAGTTAAAGGTGATCCCCTCAACATACATCTTGCTTAGGCAATAGCAACCTGCTAAGGTATTCTACACTATAGTAAATTCAAGATTCACTATGCCTTTGGATTGGATAGATTTTAATGTCACAGGTGTGATCCAAAGTCCCATACTTTGTTTGTTTGCTGGAACAGAATATGGGGTCTATACAGCAGAAGATGTTATAATCTGAAGCTCTGCTACATGTACCCAAATGCCGATCAGTACAGGTTGAGTTCTCCCTTATTTGGAATTCCAAAATACCCCCAAAAGACCTTGTTTTGTATTTTGAGGGAAAGGTGGGACTAGGTGTCTATGGAGGAAGTGACTCCCTCTCTTTGTGTTCATGAGCATGCACACATACAACCTTTACTTTGCCAAATGACATCACATTGCAGAACAAAAAGGCTGTGCACTCCTTATCACTGCAAAAGAGAGAGGAATTTGATTCCTGGTATATTTGCTAGGGCTGAAATAGCATCTAAAAATCTCTGTGTTTTGGCATGCATGTCATGGTTATGATGTAATGATGTCATAACCATGGAGGCCTTTGGGCCTATTACATGGCCTAGGAACCCAATATCAATCAATGTAGGGGCAGGCACAGATTTTGGAGGATATGGACTCTACCCTGAAATGAATCCGCAAATCTAGAATTTCAAATATATTGCCTGAATTCAAACTCAAATAAATCTCATTTCATCTGCTGCCTTTCAGCTGACAGCAGTCCCCTCCTAGAAGGTTTCAAATTAATTTTGAAATGAAACAGATCCACTTCTTTGATTTATACCTCATACTTTGTCCTGTTAGTGTCTTTTGTCTCCCAAATCAACCTGTCGGCCCCGCAGCTTGTTGAGGGCATTCAACATGTCCTCGTTCCTCAAAGTGTAGATGACTGGGTTGAGCAGTGGTGTGACAGCTGTGAAGAAGATTGAAACCACCTTGTCTGCAGACAGACTCTTGGCTGGTCTGAGATAGATGAAAATGCAGTGACCCAAGAAGAAGGTTACCACTGTCAGATGAGCAGCACAAGTGGACAGAGCCTTCCGACGGCCTTCAGAAAAGCGGTTCCTCAAGGAGATGAGGATGACCACGTAGGACACTACCAGGACTATAAAGCAGACCACTGAAATAACCCCAGAGTTGGAGACGATGAGGACTTCAAAGACATAAGTGTTGGCACAGGCCAGTTTGATGACCAAAGGCACATCACAGAAGAAGTTGTCGATGGCATTGGGGCCGCAGTAGGGTACATAGAGAGTCAATGCTGTAAGGGCAATGGAGTGGATTAATCCACCCAACCACATGGCCACTGCTAATCGGAGGCAAACCTGGCGACTCATAATAGTAGTGTAGTGGAGAGGGTGGCATATTGCAGCATAGCGGTCATAAGCCATGATGGTGAGGAGGAAGATCTCTGTACAGGCAAAGAGGTGGAGGAAGAACATCTGGGCAATACATTCGCCAAAGGAGATGGTTTTTGTCTCTTCCAGGAAGCCAGCTAGCATCTTGGGAATGACCACTGAAGAATGGCAGACATCAATGAGGGAAAGATTGCTGAGGAAGAAGTACATGGGGGTATGGAGGTTGTCATCATAGAGTATTGTGATCACGATGAGAATGTTACCAACAAGGATGAAGGCATAAATGGCAGTGAAAAAAACAAAGAGGGACAGTTCAATGGTGTGGTTGGTGGTCAGACCTGAAAGGATGAATGCCTTCACCGTTGTGACATTCTCAGGCCCCATCTTTGTCAGTGGATGAATCTGCAAGGAATGAAGAGCAGAGTTGTAAAAATGACAGGCTAAAATTGTTATGGGACCCCTCAGATATCTATGCATGAAAATAAAAGGAACCCAAGCCAAATGCACAAAAAAGAGAAAGTTTAGCAGGAAATAAAGAGAGATGCTACCTTGCATATTTGCATGCTCTCCAACTGTCCTGATTTGAAAGGGCAGTCCCGATTAATCCTCTGACAACTCACTTTTTCAGCAACTTTTAAAATATTCCCATTTCTTTCTCCTCCTTTCATTTTCCTCCTTTGGCTTCAGCTTACTTCAAGCGTTTCAAACTGAGTTCAAAGTGGAAAAGTAATTTGTGCTCGTTTAGCTCCATGCAGAGGAGAAGAGTTACAGGTAAAAGCTTGTTCTTTCCAGTTGGATAGACAAAAGCAAACTGCTGCAGTCTCTCCTAGCTGGTGTGTACTTTTGCATTCATAACTTTCACCATCTCGTCCACCACTCTGATGTTGCTTGGCCACACGTGAGTCAGTTGGAAAGTATGTATTTTTCTATGGTTAATAACAGCTGCACAGAACAGAGTTTAACTGTGGACACCACACTGGGAGACGAGAAGGTAGTCTTTGTGCCATTGCCTTGTTCAGATAATCTTACTGAGGATATTTTTCTCTCTGGAGGACAATTTACTGGAGAAATTATTGGATGGGAGGAATATGTGCTGCAAATGGAAACTTTCTAGGAATTAATTCTATAACTGCTCTGGTGTGCTTGCTTTTGGACCTACTGCTATTTGAAAGGTGGGTTTCTCCTGGGAGATCTTTAGATGGCTTTTTTGGCATATTTGTCTTTGACAGGTGCAAGCCAGTTTGAGGGCCATAATAGGAACAGAAGGGCAGGGCACAAATATTTTCCTAAGCAATGGAAATCTGTGAAATAAATCACATCCAGCTTGGCTCTCTGCAGCCAGGAAATCAAAATTCTAGTCCCCAGACTTGCCAAGATTGTACTGGGATGCAACTCTCATACTGATACTTTCTCCTGCTTCCCAGCACCACACACAAAGATGACCACCATACTTCCTTGGAGAGTATAAATATGTAATAGGGAAAGACGTAAAATTATAAAACAGATAATGATCCTGGACTAGCAATATTTAGGACATTTTTTAAAAGATGATGTACAGGTATATCTCAGTTAAGAAAGGAGATACGTTTTCGGGTGTTACATTTTTAACAGAAAAGTAGGTACCAGAAGCAGAAATAACGTGGAAAGACTTGGGATATGTTCTTACACACCACAAAAAAGAAGAGCCATATCTTTCAGCTGTTTTTTAAAATACAAAACATATGCATCAAATGGTGTTATAACACACCGGTGAGGTGGCTTATCTGCTCTACTTTTTCCTTTCTGTTTGGCTCTTCTTGCATCCTCAGTAAATTATTCTGGAAGCAACTACTGTTTGTCTTGCCGCTTTTAGGCAAACACCCACAGCTACAGGAAAATCAGATTCTGCAGAATCCCATTGTTACTCAGCTCAAGCTTGTTTGTTGCATTATTTACTCTGGACACACTGTTGCAACCCATCACCAAAAATCTTTGTTTCACTAATCCTCCTTTCCTTTCCTCTCAGTGCTCATGTAGCTTAAAAACTGCAGCTGACAGTAGATGAGGAGGAAAGGGGAGGCTGGGTGGATGTAAAACAGAATTTCACTGTCAGAGGCTTTGTTAACTGGTATGCCTGTACTTGAACTACAACTAGTTCTTGCTCACATAGGCTATTATGTACATTTGCAATTCTGGAATGAAGATAAAGTCAAACTTTACATGGAGTTCTGTGATTCTATGCTACATTTCGGGGGGGGGGGGGTGTCCCCAAATCATCCAGTGGAGGAAATATCCAGCAGAAGGATGCTTACCTCCCAATGTGACCTGACAATTCAGTGTCTTCCTTCCATAGTTGCTTATTTGCCTTGAAATGCAAAAGTTATGGGGACTTTCAAATATAAAAGCAATTTGAAGAGGGTGATCTTTAAGCCAGAGCTGCCTTGAGAAGATTTTCTTCTAGACTGTGAAGAACAAGATATTGGTGTTCATCCATTTCACCTGCTGACTAATAGTTTGGACTAGCAATTGTATTTATTCAGTAACGAAAATACAAATTAATGGAATATACATCTATCAAAGGGGTAGGTAAAGTGTGACCTTCCATATGTTATTAAAGTGCAACTCTTAGCAGTCATAAATAGCATTGCCAATGATGAAGAATGTTGGGAGCTCAGTGCAACTAAATCCAGAAGATTGCATCCTGCCCATCCTTGGTTTATCGGCAAACTACTAGGCTTCATGATAGTCCTATCTGTCATCTATCTATCTATCTATCTATCTAAAATAAAAGCCCCATTAACCCCAAACATCTATTAAACAGTGGAATAACGAAAATATCACTTACATTTTCTTCTTGGTGCTCGTGATATGTGGGTTAGAGCAATTTCTGGACAAACCTCAGAGTTCAGTTTAAAAACAAAAAAGCTACAACGTTTAGTTTGCAGGAATGAGAGGAAATCAACAGAGCACTTCTGTCCAGCCAGTCTTCAAGATTAGTTTTATTCTTTCCAAGATGAGTTAATGAGAATTTCAGGCATTATCACTGGATGTCGTTCTTCTGGTATAAAATATCACTTGTGGTTAATTGACAACTTTATAATTTTAGATTGAAAATATTCCCTCTAATTTGTAGGCAATTTTTTTATATGAATTTGCATTGTCTTTTTAGGAAACCTCAGTATAGGACATATTTCAAAAGATGCTTTATGATTTTGGTTTCTGAGAAGATAAGGTAACCTTAATTTTTTATTGTTAAAATAAATCTACCAATGGATAGCTAGCCCAGAATGCAGAAAAACAAAGCTGTTACATTTTGATCTATCCATAGGCTTTGACTTTTCAGTCTGAAGATTTTTTAAAAAATTGTTCTTATATATATATCTTCTGTTACCAGCAATAATTCATAATAAGGTAGGAGGGATGATGTCAAAGATATGCTTTGAGAACTGCAGCTGAAGTAGTTCCAGCCCAGTCTCCTGGGAAGCTCTGCAAGTGCTCCAAAGTTTTGGAAACTCATAAAGTTGTTTAACAAGACCTCTTAGGCTTTGAGGTGCTGTGTTCCAACAGCTGCCTCAAACAGAGCTCTGATATCCATCACCCAGCAGAAGCAGGTCTTTTGCAAAGCTCTTAATTGACTGTTCCAGACCACTCCACAACAAAATAGTTTGGATGCTAACATGACAAGCTAACAACAGTGTCTTGGTGGGGCGAAACAGATGTGCAGGAAAAAGTGGCTTGGAGCTGCCTTTTCTGAAGCCACATTGAAACCCCACCAACCACACTGCCAGCTCCCAAGGCAGCTGGAGTGCTCATGTCATGACCACATAGCATGGCTTCAAGCCAGGAAGAAGCGGGAAAAAGGCTGTTTCTTTTTTAAACGGCTTTTCTCTGCATCAGGGCACTTTCCTGCTGGCTTCAAGGCATGTGTCATCTAAACACCACACCTTCAAGCCAGCCTGAAAGCACCCTTTTTTGCCTGTCAGTTTAGCCCCAATGATACTGTTCTTTCCAACTATTCTAAGGACTGCAGTTGAGCTGAAAGGAAGCCTGAAGAGGATGGCAGGAGTGCTTGATATCAACTTCTGTTGATAACGCCAACTGCGCCCCTACCTGGCACAGGGGGACCTTGAAACAGTAACCTCTCTGTTAGACTTCTGTAATGTGCTTTCCATGGGGCTCTATGGTCAACCTCTGCCAGAGGGTGATCATAGAATCATGCTGGAGGACCTACAAATGCCTAGAGAAGGGTTTTCTCTAAGAACTTCTCCAGCACAGCTCTGTGATCAACGTACAACAGAATTGCACTGGAGCACTTAGAGATTCCTAGAGAGAACATATCCACTTGCTATATTAATCAAAACCACAAATAATCAAATCCACAAAAATCAAAGCTGTAAATATGGAGGGCCAACTGTATTTCATTCAGTGTGGTGCTAAGGGAAAGTTTAGTACGTGAAAAACTGCTGACTGTTGGAAAGTCATCCCAAAAACACTGGGGCCATGCTAGCCTTTGAATTATTTCAAGGGCATTTAAAGGAAATGTCAGATGCTTTTATTTTATTCCTCACAGCTGAGGAAAGGGGAATGGGTAGATCAGCCTCTCACTCTGCCACCCTTCCATGCCCATTTCCCTACTTGCCCTTTTCCCCCATCAAACAGGTGACTGGCACTATGTAATTGAATGAGCCACCTGTTCAGCAGGCAAATGGCAGCACTGAAAACATGCCGTTGAATCAGACTAGATAATATATGTGGCACATTTTTTGCAGAGGTACCCCCCTAGTGGTTAAAGACATCTGCCTATCATAGCATCTGATTTTCCTCCTTGCATTTAGTGTGTTTTGTTGTGTATTTCATCACTGGAAAGTAAATAGTCAACGCTGGCTTTAAACACAAACCTCATTGCTGAGGAAATCCTGTTGTGGGAGGGGTAATGGTTCCATTAGAGGGAATATTCGTTCCCTTTCATTTCATTCTAACCACTGGGAGCCTTATGCCACATCCAATAGCCCGAGAAGCAGTGTTTTAGACTACGTCCCCTACAGTCTTCTATTATATTGGCTGTGGTATCTGGTTTTCTGATAGTTCCTCATCCCTGGATGTCCCAAAGTGCCACACACAACACTTTGGTCACCCAATAGACAGAAAGTATTAAAGCCAAGTCACTGAAAGCAAGGCAAAACAAACAATGTGAGAAAGGAAGCAAAGGAGGTTTGTATGAAGCCTGCTCCCAGCTTCCTCTCGCTGTGTCCCTCACAGCACAGTAATAGACAGCAGAATCTCTCAGCTCTGCTTTTTCTTTGATCAGGTTGGTTGAGCGTGACTTTGGATCCACTTCCATTTGAAACTCTCCGACTGGTGTCATGCCTGTGTAGCCAGACCCTAAAGTGGACAAAGCCCTCTGGTCCTCCAAGTCCTGCTTATACCAAGACATTGTGTTATGACTGGTGACATTCTGGTGGCAGAAGATCTGGATATTCTTTCCTTCCATAACGGAAAGTTGCAAAGGCTGGGAAACTTGGGAAGTGACCCAACTCTGAGAAACTGTGGGAAAAGGAAAAGAGGAAGGGTGTTTGTGAATAAGAGAAGTAGAGAGAAAATCTGCAAGGATGGATCAAAATTCTGTTATCAGCTAAGGCTGGGCATGAAGCCTAGAGACCATTTTATACAGTTGGCCGTTCATATCCACAGATTTCATTAATTTCTGAACCCACCAAACCCACAGGCAAAATAAATATCTGAATATCAAAATACCTCTGAACATAAGAAGTGGACATAAGAAAAAATTGTTCTTCGGAGTGGCTAATCAGCTGTTTCTGTGAAGCCCACTGAGAGTATGTCTACACTGCAGCATTAAAGCAGTTTGATACCACTTTAACTGCCATGACTCTAGCCAACAGCATCCTGAGATTTGTAGTTTGGTGATGTATTCAGCCTGGTCTGTCATAGAGCTCTGGTGCATCACCAAACTACAAATCCCAGGATGCTGTTGCACAGTGTCATGGCAGTTAAAGTGGTGTCAAACTGCTTTTATTCTACAGTGTGAATACTGTATATCCAAAAATGACATTCCAACTGCAGTATTTTATGATTCCTCTTAAATGACTGGGACTCAAAGATAGACCGCTGTTGAACATAGTGCAGGGAACATGTAGGTCCTATGCACCATCATGACTGGTATCCATTAATTTTTTTGTTAATTTTACTTGTGCCATTCATTTTTCTTGTTACCTTCAAGTCATTTCTGACTTACGGGAGCCCTAAGGTGAAACTGTTGTGGGGTTTTCTTGGCACGTTTCTTCAAAAGGGGTTTGCCATTGCCATCACTAAGAAAGTGTCACTTGCCCAGGGTCACCCAGTGGGCTTCCATGTCCGAGCTGGAATTTGAATCCTCGTCTCCGGAGTCATAGTCCAAAACTCAAACCACTGCACCACACTGGCTCCAGTGTCATTTATATCTCATCTTTATTCTAGTAAACTCAAGGAAGAACATTCCTTCCCCCTACTTTAACCATCCCAAATCTCATTCTAAAACATTAACCACTCATCCACCACATGGCTTTCTCATCCTCTGTGAATTTAGCTAGGCTTCCCTTGGAAGCCATCTGGGCTAGTGATCACCATCACCCCATCTTGTGGCAGGGATGCTCATAAATTAATTGTGCATCCCTCCCTCTATAATTAAAATCTCTTTCCAGTAGGCACTTGCCTCCACTATTGGGAAGTTACAACATTTTCTTGGCATTTTTAATGCTTTCTTTGTTGTCATTGCTGTTGTTGTGTGCCTTCAAGTCATTTGCGACTTATGGCAACTCTAAGGCAAACTTATTATGGGGTTTTCTTATTAATTTATTATTAATTTTATTTATATAGCACTGTAAATTTACACAGTGCTCTGCATACAATCTTCTTGGCAAGTTTCTTCAGAGGTGGGTTGCCAATGCCATTGTCATCCTCTGAGTGTGACTTGCCCAAGGTCACCCAGTGGGTTTCATGGCCAAGCCAGGATTCGAATCCTGGTCAAACAACAACAACACACTGGCTCTGGAAAGATGCCTTATTTGCCTCCATGATATTCCTTACATCAGAGAGTCAAGGAAGGATAGAGAAAGAGAAAGAAGTGAATTAAATTCCCTTACCTAGAAGGCAGAGGACAGAAAGAGAAAACTTCATAGTTCACACGAGCTGTCTGGTTTTTTTCAGCAATGTCTCCTAAAATCTGTCACCTCCTCTGGTACGGACCCACTTTGTAACTGCAAAATACCAGTCACAAGGTGGAGTGTGTGTGCCAAGCAACAGATTGTGGTCATCGTTCAACTAAAAGAGTTATAAACCACTTCCTTTCTTGTCTTGTACATGCAAAGCAATAGCATCTGTCTTTTTAAGATTATTTTGTTGGAAAGATGTTTTTCTTCTGTCACACACACACACACAGTAGGAAATTAAATTTGGAGGCCTTCTCTAATTAACACACACTTTTGTCATTAAATATTTTGAATATTTTTAAACCAATTAAACATGTATATATGGTGAGAGCCAGCATGGACTGGTGTAGTGGACTTTGTACCTTATCAGAAACTGGAAATTGGAAGTATAACCCAATGGCAATCCGAACGCAAGCATGGAGTTTCACATTATTGTTAATTAAAGTATCTCATGCAATTTTGGGCAAAAGGGAAGTCATTCTAGAGATAGGTCTTTTTTACACTACACTTATAGCACTTTGATACCTCTTTAACAGGCATAGCTGCATCCTGTGGAATCCTGGGATTTCTTGTTTGAGCTCTGAATACCGCCCCAACTACATATCCCAAGATTCCATAGCATAGAACAGATAGAGGGGTTTTTTTTAAAAAAAAAAAAAAGGAGGGAAGGAGGGGACCAAAAAAAAAAAAAAAAGAAATGTGGCAGTAGAGGTATGAAAGTGCCCTAAATGTGTGTGATGAGAGAGGTCTTGGTCTTTCAAAGCACTTGGTTTCCCTCTAGTGGGTATCTTTGAATATAACAATTTATAATTGGCCTGCATTCTCTAGAGCTGCATCTACACTGCTGAATTAATGCACTTTGACACTGCATTCACTACTATGGCTCAATGCTAGTTTCTTGGACAGAATCTGAATCTTACATGGTCCAAAACTCTGGTAACACAGTAAACTGTGAAACCAAGAGATTGATGATGATGATGATGATGATGATGATGATGATATCCTACTCAACTTCTGTATTAAAAACAGATTACAACATAACCAAAGAGCAGTGCCCAAGTCAGTCAGATAATGCAATGCTGATGGCCACTCAAATAAGAAGAAATGAGATTACTTGGAAGGCTTTCAGTTTATGACCTGCAGAACAAGGATTAAATTTTCTCATACACACATGCACACACACACAACCCCACACACATGCTTCTGAGGTCACAGACTGCTGCCTCCACCTTGTCATACAGAGTCGCCCAGCCCTCCACTGACCCCTTTACAGATGATGCAGCTGTGGACATGCCTCCTTTCCTTTCCCATCCCTTTCCACCATCATCACCACCACCACTACCCCACTGCCTCCCCCGAGAATCAAGCCTTTCATCGGCCACACTCCTTCACCTCCTGTGTCGCCATCCCCTGTTTCCCTTTCAGCTCCTGCATGTCAGACTCCTGGGCAACATGGAAAGAAAAGAAGCTTGTGCAGGAGACAATGGCTTTGGGAGAGAGCAGGCCAGGGAAAGAGGAGGATGGGGCTTCAGGGTGGGTGGCAAGTAGGGGGGCATTCGTGGCAGAGGCTCCGGCCAAGGAGGGCAGGAGGGGGAGTGTGGGGGAAGTCAAGGGTGGCTTCGGTTGACATCTCTCGCCAAGTGCCCTCGCATGCGGCGAAGATGGATATGGCCAATTTGTATGGACCCCAGGAAACCCAGGGTCACTGAAGAGATGGATCAGCTCTGGAGCAAGAGAGGGGACAATGAGGGAATGGGAAGAAAGACAAGAGGCAGGCGCAGAACCTCCAGTGTTGAGCTAGGCCCAACGCCTGGAAAGTTTCCTCCTTTTGGGGGGACGGCAGCTCTCCAAATTCCCTGGCCAGTGTGGCTCAGAGTTGTTTTTACAAGAAGAAACACTCAAATTATTATTATTTGTTGTTGTTGTTGTTGTTGTTGTTGTTGTGTGCCTTCAAGTTGCACTTGCACTTTCTTCAGGGTTACACAGTATGTAGTGGCAAAAGGAGAACAGACATGAATTTGAGTCCTACTTTGTTCTTGTGTGCCTTCAGGTTGTTTCTGATTTATGGCGACCCTAAGGCAAACATGGGGTTTACTTGGCACGATTTGTTCAGAGGGGGTTTGCCATTGCCTTCCCCTGAGGCTGGGAGTATGTGACTTGCCCAAAGTTAACCAGTGGGTTTCCATGGCCAAGGTGGGAATTGAACCCAAATTTGAAGTTCACTGCACAAACTACTATGCAATGCTGGATCTCAAACTATACAGTCATAGAATCCTGGAGTTGTTGCAAAGGGCCACAAAAACCATCTAAACCAGTGATTGCCATACTTTGGTCCTCCAGGTGTTTTGGACTTCAGTTCCTAGAAGCCTGAGCCAACTTGGTCAACAGTCAGGAATTCTGGAAGATGAACTCCCAAACATCTCCAGGACCAAAGTTTGGGAACCACTGATCTAGACCATCCCTCTGCCATGCAGGAATATACAACTTCTGCAGTCTTGAAAGACACCCATCCAGCCTCTGTTTAAAGACCTTCAAAGAAGAAGAGTCCACACTCTAAGGCAGTTTATTGCACTGTTAAACAGCTCTTAACAATTAAGTTCTTCCTAATGTTTAGAAGGAATCTCTTTTTCTTGTCATTAGAATCCATTGGTTCATGTTCTGTTCTCTGGAGCAGCAGAAAACAAGCTCCCTCCATCTTCTACATGACATCCCTTCTAATATTTAAAGGAAGCTACCATGTTATCTAAGGAGCCAACATAGCATAATGGTTTGAGCATTGGACTATGAATCTGGAGACCAAGGTTCAAATCCCTGCTCAGCCATCGAAATTCACTGGGTGACCTTAGGCAAGTCACACTCTCTCAGCCTCAGAAATGCCCACAGGAGGGTCACCTCTCCTAAATATTGGAGAATACTACTATACTAACAGCCACTAGATTAAAACTTGCTATAACAAATGGGAAGTATGGAAGAATGGCTACAAAAAGAAATCATGAAATGAGAGAAATGGACAGACTAACAAATTTAATAAATGACAAATCAACTCAAAATGTCAAGGAAGAATGGCAACCAGTTTTTGAATATTGGAAAGAAATATGGGGGTTAAACAAAAATGTAATACAAAATTAGCAGAAAGGCAAAGGTGATCCTTTAAGTAAGAGTATTTATGAGCAATAAAAGAAGGGAATAGATAATGGTTACATTCAAAATATTAGCCACATGAATGCATAAGAGATAAAGAGAGAAATAAATGGGTTTATAAGAAATCTGAGTTGAAAATAAGATAAAAACAAGGAGAATCACAAAGGAACAATCTCTGCAGATATGCTACTTTTATTTTACATTATCAAAAATGAGTGATATTTGATTTGACTATAAAAACGTAAACACTGTTTAGCCATCTGAGATGGGTCAAGCAAGCCTAAATATTGCTATACAAAAGGTTTAAGAGCAGGAAGTTATAATGAAGTTGTAATGAGTAAATCTGGATGTGTACAATGAAAAGAAGAATGTTTGTATTTGCATCTGATAATCTCAAATGATGATGATGATGATGAGTCAGAACTGTTCAATACCTATTTTGCTTCACTTTTCTTCCAAATAGAGAACCATGTGTGCAAGGGATCTAGATTGCAAAACGAGATTGACAGGGAGTTAGTGAAGAATCACAACTTAAATAAGTTCATATCTGCAGGACCAGAAGAACTGTGCTAGAATACTGAAGGAACTTGGTGATGTAATCTCTAAACCCCTGGCCATCATTTTTGAGAAATCTTGGAGAATGGGTGAGGTGCAGAGGACTGTAAAGGAGCAAACTATGGAGTTTATCAGACAACAGAAATTGGAAGTATAATCTAATGGCAATCCAAAGGCAATCATGGGGTTTCACGTTATTGCGTATTAAAGTATCTTACGCAATTTCGGGCAAGAGGGAAGTCATTCTGAATGCAATCATGGGTTTTATGTTATTTTTTATTAAAACATCTCACACAATTTCGGGCAATGGGCAGTAATTTTCGGGTAATGGGAAGTCATTCTGAACACATTCTGAACACAACTGGAATTCATGTAAATTTGCTAAACTAGCGAATTCACATGAATTCCAATTGGCTCCATACAAAATAAAAAGAAATTCCTCCCGTCTGATAAACTCCGTTGTCCTCTCTTCAAAGGCAAAACAGAAGATCCAAGCAATTACAGACCAGTTACACTGACCTCAATGCCAGTAAAAGTATTAGAACAATTATACAGGAGCCCATCTGCAAATATCTTAATGACAATGAGCCAGCATGGGCTTGTCCAGAACAAATCCTGCCAACTAATCTTTTTTCAGTCAGGCCACTAGTTTAGTAGATGTTGGGAATACTATGGATGCCATTTATCTGGATTTCAGCAAAGCATTTGATATTTTGATTGCCAGACTGATTAAATGTGGAATAAACGGGAACACTGTCAGATAGATCCACAATTGGAAAACAGCTGAAAAAATTGTCATCAGTGTCTGCACTTGAAACTGGGTCTCAAGTGAAGTACTTGAAGGTTCTGTCATAGGCCTGTTACACGTCAACATTTTAATCATTTATTTATATAGTGTAGGGAATCCTTATCAAGTTTGCAGATAGCACACAACTGGGAGGGGTGCTAACACATTGGAAGATAGGAACAGAATTCAAAATGACATAGGTAAAATAGAAAATGGGGCAGAAATTAATAAATTGAAATTCAGTTGAAATAAATGCAAAAATCTGTGTTTAGTCTACAAAAACCAAATGCACAGGTATAGGATGGGAGTCACGTGGCTTAACAATACTATATGTATAAAGGACCTTGGGATCATTGTTGATCATAAATTGAACATGAGCCAGCAGTGCGATGCTGCAGTAAAGAAGGAGAATGCTAGTTTAGCTTGCATTAATAGAAGCATAGTTTCCAAGTGGAAGGAAGTAATAAAGCCACTATATTCTGTGCTAGCTTTTTTCCCCAGCTTGAAAAGATGAAGTCCATACAGTGTAGTTGTAATTGGCTATATCAATTTCACTTTTTTCAAACTGCAAAAAGAAAACTAGCTATTTAAATATGGGTTGCTTCACTAATCCTTCAATTATTATTTGTTTTGTAGATTTTTGTGGGTTTTCAGGGCTATGTGGCCATATTCTAGAAGAGTTTATTCCTGACATTTCGCCAGCGTCTCTGGCTGGCATCTTCTGTGAAGATGCCATCCACAGATGCTGGCGAAATGTCAGGAATACACACTTCTGGAAAAATGGCCACATAGCCCAAAAAACCCCCACAAAAATCTATGGATGCTGGCCATGAAAGCCTTTGACTTCACATTATTTGTTTTATTTTATTACACTGATGCCCTGCTTTTCTTCTGGGCTGGGATTAAATGCCTTAAAGCTATGATCTTAATGCACATTGACTTTCCGAATGGGATGAGAGTCATATTGCTTGCTTCGACTTGCTTTGTAAGCATATAATTTTGGAAATGTATTCATCAATGCGTGTCTTTCTGGGGGGCATCAACCTGTGCAAGATTTCATGTTAAAACAAAATTACATGGCCCTCCTGAAACATTGACCATCTCCGGCTCAGAGGCGTAAAGGAGAAGATTAAAGAGGTTGGCTGGTTTTTGTAGAAGGAGGGGGTATTTGCTTCCTTCTCTTTTCTTCTTTGTTTTTCCAAAGGCCAGGCCGGGTCCCTCTCTCTCTCCTCCCAAATTTAGTTCTGACCCTGTGGGTGCAGGTGACTGAACTGAGCAAGGGATAAAAGAAAGGAGGATGAAGGAAAACAGGGGACGGAAGAAAAGAAAGGAAGAAAAAAAAGTAGTTCTTCTCCCCTCTTCCTAATTTTCTGGGCCCTTTTTGAAGACACTGCAATGTGCATCCATCCCACCATCGCCACCCCCTTCTCGAAATCCTCTCCACTCTGCCACACACAGAAATATCGTCTCAGAGGGGCCCATTTTCCCCCAAAACCACTGAAGTAAAAGTCTTTATGCCTTTGTGCAGGGGATTCATTAACATTCCCCTTGCGAGCTTCTCTGAGGATTTTACTTTTGTAGCTCTGGGGGGAGGTCAAAAGGCCACAGGGAAGAGGTAAAAAAGAGGCAGGAATGGTGTGTCGGGTGGAGGGGGAGAAAGAAGAAGAAGAAAAAGAAAAAGAAGAAGAGTGGGTTGGTGGGGAGAGTCAAAGATGTTGGTTTTCCAAGGGGGATGGGAGAAGAGAGGGATGGAGGAAGGAGGTGATGCGCAGGACTGGCGGAGGTGATAGGTAGAGGATTGGAAAGGGAAGGGGAGGAAAGGAAAGAGATAGATGGGGAAGGAAGGAAGGAAGGAAGGGAAACTGGAAGAAAGTTAAATGAAGAAGGATAAAGCAGATCAAAGAAAGAAAGGGAGGAAAGAATGAATGGGAAGGAAGGAAGGAAGAGTAGTTGTCATCAGTAAGAGCACATGGACTAGAAGTTTTCAAAATACTTTGTCCTTCCTTCCATCCTTCCTTCCTTCTCCATCTCTTTCCTTTCCTCCCCTTCTTTTTCCATCCCTCTACCCATCACCTCCACCAGTCCTGCGCATCACCTCCTTCCTCCATCCCTCTCTTCTTCTCCCATCCCCCTTGGAAAACCAACAAACTGGAAGAAAGTTTAATGAAGAAGGACAGAGCAGATCAAAGAAAGGAAGAGAGGCAGGAAAGAAGCAAGTTAAATAAGAAAAGAGTGAAGGAAGCAAAGGAAGGAAGGCTGGCTAGCTGGCTGCCAAGCTGGAAGAAAGTTAAATGAAGAAGGATAGAGGAGATCTAAGGAAGGAAAGAAGGAAGAAGGGAAGGAAGGAAGGAAGGAAGGAAGGAAGGAAGGAAGGAAGGCTGGTAAATTGGAAGAAAGTTAAATAAAGAAGGATAGAGCAGATCAAAGAAAGGAAGAAAGAAGGGAGGTGAATGAGGAAAGGAAAGGAAAGGAAATAAAGGAAGGCTGGCTAGCTGGTTGGTAAACCGGAAGCAAGTAAATGAAGAAGGATAGAGCAGATGAAAGAAAGGGAGGGAGCAAGTGAGAGAGAGAGAAGAATGAAGGTAAGCTGGAAGAAAGTTAAATGAGAAAGGATGGAACAGATCAAAGAAAAAAGAGGGAGGGAGGAAAGAATGAAGGTGAATGAGAAAATGAAGAAGACAGGTAGGCTGGTTAACGGGCTGGTAAGCCAAAAGAAAGTTAAAGGATGAAGGCTCAAAGAAAAGGAGGGAGGGAAAGAAGAAAGAATCAACATGAAGGAAGGAAGGAAGTTAAATGAAGAAGGATGGAACAGATCAAATACAGAAAGGGGGAAAGGGGGGCAGGAAAGAATGAAGGCGAATGAGAAAGTAAAGAGGGAAGGAAAAGATGTAAAAGGAAGGCAGAGAGAAGTTTAATAAGAAAGGAAAAAAACTGATCTGAGCAAGCAAGTAAGCAGGCCAAGCTGGCTAGCTGGTAAACTGGAAGAAAATGGGGAAAGATGAAACAAATAAAAGAAGGGGGAGCATGACAGAAGGAAGGTGAATGAGAAAAGAAAGAAGGAAGGAACAAACTTGAAAAGTAGTTAAATGAGAAAGGAGAAAAAACTGATCTAAGGAAGGGCAGGCAGCCATGAAAGAGAGGCAGGAAGGAAGGAAGGTGAATGAATAAAGAGGAGTTGAACAGACTTGAAAGGAAGGCAGGCAGGAAGTTTAAAAATGAACAAACTGATCTGAGGAAGGGGCAGATGAAGGAAAGGAAAGGAAAGCCAGCAGGTGGGCTGATGTATTAGAAAGGCTGGCATTGAAAGGAACACCTTCCTATTTTAATCCTGGACCTTTTTACCCAAAAAGTGCAAGAGAAAATAAGTCCACCTCCCATCTAAAAAGCATACATCTGCTTTTATAATTAAAAAAAAACCACAAATTCTGCCATGCCTTTTACTATGGCATAATAAATATTATTGAGAAAGGAGGAGGAAAATCATCAACAAAGGGTTGGACAGATGAATGGATGGATGGCAGGTTAGAGCAAGATGGCACTCAAGGGACAAACGTCCAGTTTCACAGTGATTCCTAGTGTTAATCTTGACAAAATTCAGCATGTGGAGTACTAAAATACCACCCAGGCCATCCACCAGGGTCCATCAGGCCACGTTCGTTGCACCACAGATCCAAGAAAGCAGGTTTGGGTATCAGGTGACAGAAGAGGATTCTTGCATTTGCTCTTTTTGTTTTGTTTTTAACATCCCATTTAATGTGCTTTAGAAAGGACTGGAGTAGCACTGCCTGGCCAATGGATTTATTTCATTAAAGATTATTCTGCTCCATCTAGATTGGAAACAGACATAGCATAAGAGGGATAGATATGGGTTCCCCCAATGACATGTTTTATGCAACACGAACAGAGAAACTGTAAACATAGGGAAAGGCTGCAGAGCTTTTAGATCTTTTATTCCCACCGAGTTCTAAAACACATAATCCCAGTGCCTCCCTCTTTGTTGGATTATTTCCTCTTCCTCTTATTTATGTAATAAGTTTATCCTAGCATGATTCAACAATGGCTAGTGATAGTTCTTTAAGATATCCATGTCATCACTGTCCCCATTTCACAGATTAGGAAAACTGAAGTCCAACTGATAACTTACCTAATACAGATCAAGGAACTCACAGCTTGCAGGAATTGAAATGATATCTCCTAGATGCCAGATCTCAATTCTGTCCACTCAGCCACAACATCAGCTTTGTCTTTAAAAATGCAAGACACACATTTCATTCCTGCTGGGCTTATTCACACATACTCATTCACACATTCACTCATCTAACAGCTCATAGAGGAAAGGAGATGTCTATAAGATATCACCTTGTGAAAACTAGAGTCAGGAAAAAAATGTTGTCAACATTTCACCACCAAACTGTTTAGGATGTTTAGGACTTGACGTCTGTTCAATTCTGGCCTGGCAAGTAAAAAAAAGATATTTAAAAGATCCCACCTTAATGTTTGTTGATAAATTTTTAAGAAATGATATTTTAAGGGTCAACTCGCCCAAATTCTAAAGATGTATACCTTGCTTTGTTTCTCTTCTCTGGCCTCCACCAGACTTTGAGAAACATCACAAAGCAGGCATTTTGGGAATGTGTTGTTATTGTCTGTTGTTGTTGTTGTTGTTGTTGTTATTGTTGTTGTGTGTTTTCAAGTTGTTTTTTTACTTATGGCGACCCTAAGGTAAAACTATCTTGGGGTTTTCTTGGCAAGATTTGTTCAGAGGAGGTTTGCCATTGCCTTCCCCTGAGGATGAGAGCATGTGACTTGTCCAAGGCCAGCCAGTGGGTCCCATGACTGAGTGGAGAATCGAACCCCACTCTGGAATCTCCAGAGTTGTAGTTTGGTTTAGGAGCATCGAAATACGGAGCATGAACGTGAATAAAATAATCTGAATCATCATCCATAGAATCATAGAAACATAGAATTGGGAGAGACCCCAAGGGCCATCCAGTCCAACCCCCTGCCAGGCAGGAACTCCCAATCAAAACATCCCCAACAGATAGCCATCCAGCCTCTGCTTAAAGACCTCTAAGGATGGAGACTCCACTACACTCCGAGGGAATGCATTTCACTGTCGAACAGTTCTGTCAGGAAGTTCCTCCTAATGTTGAGGTGGAATCTCTTTTCCTGTAGCTTGCATCCATTGTTCCGGGTCCTGTTCTCTGGAGCAGCAGAAAACAAGCTTTCTCCCTCCTCGATATGACATACCTTCATATACTTACAGTAAACAGGGCTATCATATCACCTCTCAACCTTCTCTTCTCCGGGCTAAACATCCCCAGCTCCCTAAGTCTTTCCTCATAAGGCATGGTTTCCAGTTTATTTCATCCAAAGCTTTCCTCTGCTTTCTTCAGTTCCAGAAGTGGCTTCATTTCAATGGGGCAACCAAAATCTCTATCCTAAGGTGGTTTGGGAACATGGAATTACCGGACATAAATGCAAGAAATGATTTGAGCATTGTCCAGTTGATTTCAGCCCAAGTTTGTTCTGATTTCTTCCATTCCAGAAGCAGCTGCATTTCAATGGAGAAACCAAAAAGGCCCATCTATCCCAAAATTTAAGACACAAAGCGGGCATTTTAATGATTTGGAAGCATGGAATTACTGGACATAAAAGTGAGAAGTGATTTGAGCATTTATCCAGTCTAATTTCAACCAAAGCTTTGGGCTGATTTCTTCCAGAGGTGGCTGCATTTCAGTGGGGAAACCAAAAATGCCTTTTGTTGTTAGCAACCTTCAAGTTGATCTCAATTCATGGTGACCCTATGGATGAGACATCTCCAAGACCCCCTGTCCTCCACTGCTCTGCTTAATTCCTGCAACCCCATAAAACCTGTCATCTCCTTCATAGAGTCCATCCATCTAGCATGTGGCCTTCCTCTCTTCCTACTCCCCTCCACCTTTCCCAGCATTATTGTCTTTTCCAATGAGTCCTTCCTTCTCATGATGTGTCCAAAGTATGACAGCCTCAGTTTGGTCATCTTGGCTTCCAGGGAGGTTTCTGGCTTGATCTGCTCTAAGGCCCATTTGTTTGTCCTTTTGGCTGTCCATGGGATCCTCAGCAGTCTTCTCCAGCACCACATCTCAAATGAATGTTTTTTCTTTCTATCATCTTTCTTAACTGTCCAGTACTCACATCCATACATGGTAATGGGGTATACAATGGTTTGTATGATTCTAACTTTTGTGCTGAGTTCTATATCTTTGCATTTTAGAATCTTTACTAGTTCTTTCATAGCCACCCTCCCCATTCTTAATCTTCTTCTGATTTCTTGGCTGCAGTCCCTGTTTCTATCAATGCTTGATCCCAGGTATGGGAATTCTATTTCTATTTCTTCATTGCCTAGGTTGAACTTGTGAAGGTCCTCGATTGCCATTATTTTGGTTTTCTTTGTGTTCAACATTAAGCCTGCCTTTGCACATTCTTCTTTGCTCTTCCTTAGTAGGTGTTCCAGGTCTGTGAGGTTTTCTGCTAGTACTAGGGTATCCCAAAATTTAAGACACATCTGAAAGTGAGCACTTTAGTGATTTGGAAGCATGGAATTAATAGACACAAATGCAAGAAGTGATCTGAGCATTACACAGTTTACTTTTAGCCTAGGTCTTGGGTTGATTTCTTCCACCCCTGAAGCAGCTGCATATCAATGGGGAAACCAAAAATGTTTCATCTATGGATCTTATCAGACAGAAGGAATTTCTCTTTATTGCAAATGGAGCCAATTAGAGCCAATTCGACTTCACATGAATTTACTAGTTTAGTGAATTTACATGAATTCCAGTTGTGTTTGGAATGCATTCAAAAATGACTTCCCTTTACCCGAAAATGACCCCTCATTGCCCAAAATTGTGTGAGATACCTTAATTCGCAGTAACGTAAAACCCATGATTGCATTCAGAATGACCTCCTTTTTGCCCAAAATTGCATGAGATACTTTAATTAACAATAACGTGAAACCCCATGCTTGCGTTCGGATTGCCATTGGATTATACTTCCAATCTCCAAGGTCTGATAAGGTCCTGAAGGAAAATTGAGACACATCTTAATGGTTTGAGAGCATGGAATGACTGGGCCTCGATGTGAGAAGTGAATCGAGGAAGTTAGTTTCAGCAAAACTTTGGTTCTGATCCCTTCTACTCTCAGAAGTCTCTGGATGGGGAAGGAAAGATTCCCAGAGATTTCCTCCTTCTTCTAAAGACAGGGATCAGTCCAGGGAAAGAAGGAGTTAAATTTCCTTCTCCTTCCCTCTACCCCCCTCTCCATTCCCTGCTAGTACAAAAGAAAAAGAGTGTACAGAAAGATTAAGAGTTTTGCTTTTACAATGAGAGGCACAAAGGGGGGGAGGCGTGTCCCCTGAGAATGTGTGGAAGAGGAGGGGGCTGGTGGGTGGTGTGGGGGGTGGCAGGAGGGATCCCAGTCCCCAGAGAGTGGGATCAAGTGCCCACTGGCTCCCCACCAAAGACAGCAACTTGGGGTCCCCTCCCCAACCCCCCTGCAGGGATGTCTCGGAGGAAACAGCGCAATCCCCAACAACTCATCTCTGACTGTGAAGGGTCCACAGCCTCTGAGAACGGTGGGTGCCATGGGGCAGGATCTGGGGAGCTTTAGATGGGGATCTTCTGGCAGGTGCCACAGTGATGTGGGAAAGCAAGTATTGGGGTGATGTTGGGGGTGCAATGTCAAGAAGGATCTGGGTGGCAAGGAAAGAAGAGAACAGAAGGCAGAGGGGAAAGTTTGGTCCCTCAACTGGATAGAAGTTTATTGGAAAATCAGACAAGCAGGCTCTTTGCAAACTGTCTCAGCAGAGATGGAGTTCTCTCCCACACACAATGCCCTGTTCAGAAACTACACATGTTTAGTATGCAAAGGGATCTTGCAGCACCTTTGAGACTGCCTTAGGTCTGCTTCTCCAGATGCATGTTACCAGCTTCTTTCTTTCATAGAAGTTTCAAGGGTGCTACAAAATCCTTTGCATTCTGATTTTCCAGACTAACACTGCTAGAGTCTTGGAATTCTACATGGATTTGGGTGTATCTCTGTCTTTTTAGTTTGAGAAAAGCAAACCAAGTGGATGAGTGTGAGTCAAAGCATGGGGCATACATTCGCATCTCCTTGCAGGGATGTGCCATGTGCATACATATATGCACAGAGAAGAGGAAAGTTGCTTTTTGTACTGCTGTTCCATAGCATTCCCTAAGCTAACATCATCAGTGTGAGTTGACTGCAGGAGTATGAGAGTAATGGTACCAAAAAAAAGTGGGTTTTTTTAGTGTGATAAATATTCTGTTTGTTCCTCTCTCACACATTCATTTTCATGCACAGTCATATAAATTTGTCTGTCTGGTTAGTTGCTTCCTTCCTTCCTTCCTGTGCCTCTCCTGTGCACATGTATGCACACAAAACACCATTTGTCTGTTTAAAGATAGACACATCTTTCTCCCCCAGCATCCTTTTAACATCATGGTCTCGAGAAATGGTCAGACATTAGATTTAAGAAGTATAACTAGCAATGTTTGTTGAATTCTGAAGGCTCAAAAGAACACCTAGCTCAGTAATATCTTTAGTGCTCAAAGTGTCAAAAGCACTTCACAAATATTAACAATAGCTAGACTGTAATTTAAGTCCCTTCAGTGCTGGAAACTACCTTATTCTGCGAAAACAGCATGTATAGTGATGATGCTATAATGTAATTTTCATTGTTATTGTTGTGTGCCTTCAAGTCATTTCCATCTTATGGCGAACCTAAGGCCATAACCCCATCATGGGGTATCCTTGGCAAGTTTCTTCAGAGGGAGTTTGCCATTGTTTTCCTCTGAGGCTGAGAGAGTGTGACTTGTCAAGGTCACCCAGTTTGTTTACATGACTAAGATGGTGTTATTTACAGAAAGGGGGAGATGAAGGGGATCAGGGCCATGGATGAAAGACTCAATGCTCAGCTTAGGCCACCTGAGGAGTTACAATGTTCTAAGGTGCTAAAATATCCAAACACTGAACTCAGTCTGCAAGATGTTGCACATCCTTCCAGTATCCCATACCTATCTAACTTCTGCACCACGGATGTGAATTGGCTGCCTTGAGTCCCTATGCCAGGAGAAAAGCAGAATATAAATAAATAAAATAATAATTAATAATAATTATGTGGTCCTGAGGCACATATGTGGAGCCTCTCACATATCCCCTTGACCACCCCAAACCCCTAAATTGCTGGGCCAGAAACCAGCCAAAATTACAGTAGAAGGCATGGTTTTTCTGTGTGTTGCACCTCTCCACTGCTTGACCAGAACATCACTTCCGCTTCTGGAAAATGGCAGTAGTGTGGCCCATACAAGGCCCAGAAGGCTCAAAAATACCCCTCTGACCCTTCAGATATGCCCAGCACTCATTCTATGCAATCCAGACAGGAGTGCTATTGCTTCCTAGGGAAATGCTTGCAGATCATAACTTCCGGTAGCTCAAAAAAGTGAGCCAGACTGCATTATAGAAGATAACACTAGAAGGAGAAGGGAAAGGGAAAGAGGAGATTCCCAGATGGAAGATTTATCTTGAACCCAGTACAAAATTTTAGTTGTATTTTGTTGCTGTAAGATGTCTTGAGTCCTTTACCAGGAGAAAGGTAGGATGTAAAAGAAAGAAAGAAAGAAAGAAAGAAAGAAAGAAAGCCCAAGAGTTCCTCCTATACATACTAACTTGGGTAAGTAATCCTGTTTAAGACAAGGAACACATAACAAAGTCATTTCACTGTTTGACTATGACTCTGTAGAGAACGGTTCGATTCCCAGTTGGGCCATGAAACTCACTGGGTCACAATGGTCAAGTCACACGCTCTCAACCTCAGGGGAAGGCAATGGCAAACCCCTTCAGAACAAATCTTCCCACGAAAACCCCATGATAAGTTAGCCTTAGGGTTGACATACGTTGGAAACAACTTGAAGGCATGCAACATGCACAATGCAGCTTAGGAGTTCATCAGACGATGGAAATTGGAAGTATAATCTAATGGCAATCTGAACACAATCATGGGGTTTCATGTTATTGCGTATTAAAGTATCTCACGCAATTTTGGGCAAAAGGGAAGTCATTCCAAACGCAATCATGGGTTTTACATTATTTCGTATTAAAGCATCACGTGCAATTTTGGGCAATGGGCAGCCATTTTCGGGTAATGGAAAGTCATTCTGAACGCATTCCGAATGCAATTGGAATTTACGTAAATTCGCTAAACTAGCAAATTCACGTGAATTTGAATTAGCTCCAATTGGCTGCATTATAAATAAAGAGAAATTTCTCCCATCGGATAATCTCCATACATTCTAATTTCTTGCACCCAAAGTCTCCAATTCTGTGTGCATTCAATTGGGCGTAAGTCCCCTTCAATGCAGCATGATTTTTCTTCCCAGCAAAAAGATAAAAATTGTGCATCACTCTTAAACACAGCACATAGATTATGTGCACACTACACCACCCTGCCACTCAATACTTCTTCATTCACTTGCAGATGGCCTGTTATATACTGTAGTTAGCCACCTATTCCACAGGTGTGCCTAGACTGGGCCTCACACTCTCCCACACTCCCAGAGGTCTGTCACGTAATCTCAACATGCATTTGGTCTCTCCATCATTCTCAGGCGCTTTCTGCATTACGCACATCTCCTCTCCTTCTCCTGTGCATTTTCTCACCCAGTTCTTTCACAGGCATATGCGTCCTTTCATGCGCAAACCAGGGGGGTCACACACATATGCATTCTGCCACACTTCCTCACCCACGTATTTTTGCCACACAGTGCCTCTTTTCTCTCCTGCCCTCTCTGCTCTTTGTGCTGTTGCTAAGTAACTCACTGAGGCCTAGATAGTCTCTCTTGTGTTAAGTTAAAATCTCCCCCCCCCCCCAACCTCCATTACCACCCTCCTGTTTTCCTTTTTGCGCCTTTGCTTGTGACAATTGACTGGAATCCAGCTTCTTCAGAGATTTTGAGTCAGAGACTAAGGAGAGGTCAGGACAGGACTCGATTAAATGCCTTGTTTTCCCATTCTCCACGGAAGAATACTTTTTAGATGCACCAGACGATGGAGGCAGACAAGTTTACCATCTCTTTGGGATGTGTTTGTTTAGGTGAGAGGAAATTGGACGGTCATTAAGTGTGGAAGCCGGCTTTCCAGACTCATGAGATCATTGTGTGCAAGAATTCCTGAGCAAACCTCATCAGACATATTTATGCGCCTTACATGCTCCTGTGTGTTTGCACAGTCCGCTCGCCATGTTGAAAAGCAATGTGCAACCCAGCCCTAGGTGGGATGCAGGGTCCTCAGATCTAAGGGCCTGGCCCTGAGCTTTTGTATATCATCTCCAGGTGATGGACAAAGGTGAAAATGTTCCAGTTTTGGGTGGTTCAACTACGGAAAAGAGAAAGGGGATATGTTCCAATCTCCAAGTCAGCAAAAAGAGCAGCAATTTGCTACAATTTGCAATTTTTAATCATTATGTTGCTGCAAATTACAAAGTATCCCTGGGTAGTGGGTGCTTAATTAGCTTCCTCCATTCCTCCCAATTGTTCAAGTGCCAGGGTTCACCCTCTGCTCTGCATCCACCTTGAAGCAAACAGGCTACATTAAATGTCCTTTATCCCAATTTTCAAAATACGTAAAAAGAAATAATCCCCTCGTTCCATCTTGATCTAGAAGCAGTCCCTTTAGCTAAGATTTCTCTTAATTTTTAAACTGGAAAGTGCGGTGGGTGGAGGTTTAAATGACAAGCTGTGAGCTACTGTCATTTTCCACTTAATGTGTAAGACGAAGGCTGCATTTGCACTGCAGAAACAGAACAGTTTGACACTGCCTTAACTGCCATGGCTCAATGATATGGCATTTTGGGATTTGTAGTTTTGTGAACCACAGTAGGCCCTTGGTATCCACTAAGGTTTGGTTCCAGGATCCCCCGTGGATGCTCAAGTCCCATTAAATATAATGGCATAGTAAAATGGTGTTGCTTATGTAAAAGGGCAAAATCAAGGTTTGTCTATGGGAAATTGTATACAGTATTTTAAAGTACTATATTTTCAAGCCATGGATGCTTGAATCCATGGATAAAAAATTGGTGGATAAGAAGGGCTGATTTAGCCTTCTCTGTCAGAGAGCTCTGGTGCCTCAACAAACTACACAGCCAAGATTCCAAAGGATGGAGCCATGGCATGGCAATTAAAGTGGAGTCAAACTGCATTATTTCTGCAATGCAGATACAGCTACTCATGCCACCAGGGACTATCCCATAGGCCATTCAAAAGGTCTCTTCTGTTCCATGCAAAAACACAGAGTGAACTGGCAGCTAAATCTTGGGCACTTCAAGGGCACAGAGGCAAGCTATGTTGCTCACAGCTCTTTCCTACAATGCCTTGCTTCCTACTTCTCAGCATCTGCCACCTGAGCCATGTGTATCACTCCGTCTAATCTTAGGGTTGGCCCTGCACTTTCCCATAGATTCAGATCATAGTTCCATGTATGTGTGTGGTTGTGAGACCTGTTTTACATAGCAAGCAATGAGGCTAGGGTCTGATCTGCACTGTCATTAGACACCGCTTTAACTGCCTTAATGCTATGGCATTCTAAGATTTGTCGTTTGTTGTGGCACCAGAGCTCTCTGACAGAGAAGGTTAAATATCTCACAAAACTACAAATACCGTTATTCCATAGCATTGAGCCATGGAGTTAAAGTGGTGTCAAACTGCATTAATTCTGTAGTGCAGATTAAAACTAGCCCATGGTTCCACATTACAGGGTCTTCTCATAGTAGTGTTTTATGGAACTCCCTCCTAAGAGAAGTCAGGCTGGTTCCATCCCGTCTGAATTTCTGGTGGGTTTATATGAAACAGATTATGCTGTTTCACATAGCCCTTGGCTCTTAAAACTATGAGTGTCTCCTCTGGCTGTTTTTTAAATTCTTTGTCTGTTTTTAGAACTACTTTTAAAGAGGAGTTTGGATGGTTTAAATTGGTTTTTAGTTATTTATGCAGTGCTTTGGAAGTCATTTTATAGACCGTGAATCATCTCAGGGCCTCCAGTGGGTTGAAAGGTGATAAACAGATGCCTTGAATAAAAACAAAATAATAAATAAAGCAGTGGTAATTTTTTTTTGTCACACCGTGTATTAGTCCAAAATTTCCAGTCCAAAATCTGAGACGTAGGGACAGCCCCTGGAGATGATATTGAGCATTTTGTACTAAGTAGCAATAGCACTAGCAAGTACATTTCTATACTGCTTATCAGTACCAGGAGCCAGCATGATTTAGTGGTTTGAGTATTGGACTATGAGTACAGAGACCAAGGTGTGAATCCCAGCTTGGCCATGTAAAACCACTGGGTGACCTCGGGCAAGTCCCACTCTCTCAGCCTCGGGCAATGGCATCCTGCCTCTGAAGAAACTTGCCCAGAAAACCCTGCTCTGGGGTGGCCTTCGAGATGACTTGAAGGCACACAACAACAGACTCAGTACTAGTCACAGTTGCTCACAGCTTGTCATCCAAACACACATATACACAGAACAAATTAAGAGAGAAACAGTAGCAAAAGGGGCTGTTCTAGATAAAGATGAAATTGAAGGATTATTCAATTAGGGAGACAAGATGAGGAATATTGAATCTAGCCTACTTGCTTCTAGCCGAAAGGTAGATGAAGAGCCCACCTGTTTGTGCTCCATTATGGGATTTCCCTTACCATATATACTCGACTATAAGTTGACTTCATGTATAAGTCGAGGGCAAGTTTTGGGGCCAAAATTATGGATTTTGCTATGACCCATGAATACGTCGTGGATAAAACCTAAGAGCATGTAACAAAGGATCTAAAGGATGAGGCAAAGGAAAACAACGCCAAAGAAAAAAGTATGGATGCCAGCTGTGAAAGCCTTCAACTTCACAATGCCAAAGAACTTACAAAATTGTAGGAGCCTAACTGTTTGTGTTCACACTAAAGGATGGATGGATGAGAGAATAGAGGCAGGTCAGTGTTTCCAGGACAAATTACACTCTTGCCTTTCACCAGAGGTTGTTTTCTATTTTTACAAGGGTTAAAAGACAGTACTTACATGGACTCGTGGATAAGTCGACTCAGTTTTTTGGGGGTCAATTTTCTGACAAAAATTTCTAGACTTGCACATGAGTATATACAGTTGTTTTAATTTTGTGAGTTATCTGTCACAACTGTTAGCATGGCATTCAGCAGCAGGTGAGAATCATGACTGGCAAGTAGCATGAGTGCGAAAAAGGATGACTGAGGATTGTGAATTACTATTAGTATTATTAAGCTTTATTTATATAGTGCTGTAAATTTTCACAGCACTGTGCATACAATTCAATTCAAATTGATAAAAGAAGCCTGCCTATGGCATACATTGTACAGTGGGCCCTTGTTATCCACTGGGGTTTGGTTCCAGGACCCTCTGTGGGTAACAAGATCCATGGATGCTCAAATCCCATTAAATATAACGGCACAACAAAATGGAGTCCCATACATAGACATGGAAAACTCAAGGTTTGCTATTTGGAATTTATACTTTTTTGGAATATTTTAAAGCTGGGGATGCTCAAATACATGGATTAAAAAAAAATCTGTGGATAAGAAGGGCCAACTGTACTACAAAAATAATTAAATGTAGTACAGAGTAATATATGTTAACATTCAAAGAAGAAAATGTGGCAGACAGCAAATGCAAATAACATTGGATAACAATCATGTGTAGGATGTGAAATGGGAGGAGGAGGTCAATGGGGGGGATGACAGCATGAGTGACTGCAACTGGTGACACCAGCCCTAGGGATGCCACTGATGGAGGTCTTCAAACAGAGGCTGGATGACCATCAAGTCAGGGATGCTTTGATGGAGAGTTCCTGCATGGCAGAATGGGGTTGGACTGGATGGCCCTTGGGGGTCGCTTCCAACTCTACGATTCTATGATTCCATGATTCTATGGACCTTATCACACAAGCAAAATTTGACGTTATCCCAGGGTCAATTTGAAGTTATCCCAGGGTCAATGTGAAGCCAATGCAGGGGCAATCACGGGGTTTCAATCTGGAGCCATCTTAAACACAATCGGGGGGGGGGTCATTCCAGGGTTAAGTAAATCCTCTTTTTCCACAAATTTACCTAACCCTGGAATGATCCTGGAATTCTCCCGATTGTGTTAGAGGAGTTTATCAGACGTTGGAAATTGGAAGTATAATCTAATGGCAATCCAAACACAATCATGAGGTTTCACGTTATTGCGTATTAAAGTATCTCATGCAATTTCGGACAAAAGGTAAGTCATTCCGAATGCAATCATGGGTTTTACGTTATTTCGTATTAAAGCATCTCACACAATTTTGGACAATAGGGGGGTCATTTTTGCATAATGGGAAGTCATTCTGAACTCATTCCAAACACAATTGGAATTCACGTAAATTTGCCAAACTAGCAAATTCACGTGAATTTGAATTGGCTCCATACGAAATAAAGAGTAATTCCTCCCATCTGATAAACTCCTTAAACACAATCGGGGGGGAGGGGGGGTGTCATTCCAGGTTTAAGTAAATCCTCTTTTTCCACAAATTTACCTAACCCTGGAATGATCCTGGAATGACCCCCGATTGTGTTTAAGATGGCTCCTTATTGGGCTTGGCGTCGTGTGATAAAACAACTTGAAACTTTCCCTAACCCTGGAACGACACCCCCCCACACTTGATTGGCTCTGGGTTGGGTTTGGCATCATGTGATAAAACAACTTGAAAACTTTACCTAACCTTGGAATGACCCCCGATTGGCTCCTGGTTGGGTTT
The DNA here is from genome assembly GCA_034509955.1 of Urosaurus nigricauda. Classification (NCBI taxonomy): domain Eukaryota; kingdom Metazoa; phylum Chordata; class Lepidosauria; order Squamata; family Phrynosomatidae; genus Urosaurus; species Urosaurus nigricauda. The sequence continues at coordinate 6,587,781 of JAOEGL010000006.1, forward strand.
GGTGTCGTGTGATAAAACAACTTGGAAACCCCATGATTGCCCCTGCGTTGCCTTCACATTGACCCTGGGATAACTTCAAATGTTGCTGGTGTGATAAGGTCCCATGTCCCCTGGTGCGGTCCTCACCCCCTGCACCCCCTCTTGAAGTCACTGACTGCCTCCATCCCTCTCCTCCAGCTGCGCTCCAGAGCCAAGGCGCACGAGGGCGCACGGAGCATCTCTCTCTCCATCTCCAGCTGCCTGCCTCCCCTTTGGCTGCAGTGCAGCCACCCTCCGGACACCAGAGGTCCCTGCTGCTGCTACTGGAGCCACTGAGCTGCAGCCCAGCCTTCTTCCCTTTGGCGGCTGCTGCTGCTGCTGCTTCATCAGCTTCTCCCTCCTCCTCCTCCTGGTCCTGGAGGAGGCCCAGCCAGAAGATCCTGATGATGAGCAGCCCCCGGGAGCAAGGCCAGGAGGAGCCGGAGCCTCCGGGGGATGGAGATGGGATGAGGATGAAGATGATGCTCCTGGGGGAGACCTCAGGTGGGGGACCCAAAGGGAGGGAGGGAGGATGCTGGATCTCTCTCCTGCAAAGCGATCTATGCAGCCAGCAGGGAGGGTTTCCTTTCCAGGGGGCTTGGTTAGCCATCTCAAGACCCATTCCTCCTCACCCCCTTCCTCCTTGGTGTCTTGCATTCCTTCCCCAGTTAAAGCCACTCTTGCTGCCCCTTGCAGATAGATCCCTGACCTCCCTTTTCCCAAACTGCAGCCAGGCTCTGCTGGAGTGAGCCCCCCTTTCCTTGGGTTTTGTTTGGAGAGGCCTTGCTTGGGATCTGGCCTCCACTCTTTTCCCATTGTCTGCTGGCCTTCTGCTTCCTTCCTCCTCCTCCTCCTTGAATAAAAGGAAGCCAACCCTGATCTCCTCATATTATCACACTAGGGTCAATTCCAGAACCATCCCACAATTATCCCATTGCCAATAATGGGATATGCATTGCCATTAATGGGATAATTGTGGGATGGTTCTGGAATTGACCATAGTGTGATAATCTCATTACTCACCTCTTTCCCCTTCCCCCCTCCAAAAAAAAAAAAGTAGGTTTATCTTTTATTTGGGTTGTTTGTTGGGTGGCTGTTTTCCCTCTGCCTTTGTTGGTTTTCAAGACAAGGGTGGGCAAATGGGTTTGTTGTTGTTGTGTGTCTTCAAGTTGTTTCCTGCTTATGGACAGTCTAAGGCAAACCTATGGTGGGTTTTTCTTGGCAAAGGAGGTGGGCCATGGACTTCCCCTGAGGCTGAGATAGTGTGACTTGCCCAAGGTCACCCAGTGGGTTTTCATGGCCAAGTGTTGAATCGAACCCTGGTCTCCAAGGTCATAGTCCAAAGGGTGGATGATGATGATGATGATGATGATGATATCATCATCACCACGCATCCTTCCTTTTAGTAGCCTGATGCTCAAAGCCTGAACTCAAATCTCCACCTTTGCAAGGCTAGTCTGAACTTCTTATCATCATCATCATCTCACCTTTCCCCCCAAACTGTGACTCAATGCAAATTTTAAAAGCTAGGAGTGATGCAAAATAAAAATCTGCACAGGTTTACTCTCCTGTATCCAAAATGCTTGGGACCAGAAGTGTTTGGCATTTCTTGTTTTGTTTTCTAGATTGGAATACCTGTATTTGCATATACCTATAAAATGAGATATCTTGGGAGATGGGACCCAAGTCTAAACACAAAAATCATTTATGTTTCATAGATACCCAATGCACATAGCCTGGAGGCAACCTTATACAATATTTTAAAATAATTTTGTACGCAAAAGTAGTGTAGATTGGAGCATCATAAAGCAAACATGTCCCTGTCTCAGTCACCAATGGAAAAAGTTTTGAGTTTGGGAATATTTTGGATAAGGAGACTCATCCAGTAGAGACATAAAATAAAAATACAAACACATAAAACATAAGACACAACCCTGGGTTCTACTTATAGGAGAGAAGATACTTGTTTTAACGTGGCTTATTTCAACATGATTGCTTCTTTTTCCTCAAAAAGAATATTTGCAAAAACAGGAATAGAACAGTTGTTTTGCAAGAAGAAGACCCCAAGTTCCTGATGGCCCTGTGGATGAGACATCTCTAAGACTCCCTGCTGCTCTGCTCACATTTTGCAAACTCATGCCCATGTCCTCCCTGATTAAGTCCATCCATCCAATATGTGGTTTTCCTCTCTTTCTTCTGCCCTCTTAGCTTCATTGTCTTTTCCAATGAGTCCTGCCTTCTCATGATGTGGCCAAAGTACGACAGCCTCAATTTGATCAGCTTGTCTTCCAAGAAGATTTCAGGCTTGATCTGTTCTAGGGCCTATTTGTTTGTGATTTTGGCTGTCTACAGTATCTTTAGCACACTTCTCCAGCACCACATGTCAAAGGAGTTGATTTTCTTTCCATTGGCTTTCTTCACTGTCCAAGCAATGGTCTACCTCTGGTAGATGTTTTTGTAGTGCAAAGGGCAAAAATAGTGTCAGTGCTTAGAAAAGTTATTTGTTTGGATGATAACACCTAGCCATCATAGCTGTAATCTGAAGAGCTTAACCTTTCCAAGATCTGGAAAGGGCTCTTTCCATTACAATTAATCTAAATACCAGTTACTGGAGGGCAAAGAACTGGAAGGGCTTGGAAAAGTTATTTTGTGGGCTTTCCAGGAGTATCTGGATGCTGGACTAGATGGCCCTTTCTTTTTTATGCAGGATTCAGAAAGCCTATGTGAATTTTTGTTCACTGAAGTCTAAAGACCAATATAGTATTATTGAACCGTGTCCCTATAGCATACTACTTAACAAGCTGTTGCTTGAATCACAAACTTTCTTACAGGTCTAGAATCATTCTCTTTGTGTCTCTTTCTTTCCTTCTTTCTTTCTCCCAGGAGACACTGGGGATGAGTCAACCCCGTTATCCTGTTCCTCTTGTCATATCACCTTCAAGGATCCCTCTAAGATAGCTGCTCATGTAGATTCTGGCTGTCCAGAGCAGCCCACCTGCTCCACCATTGCTGCTGCTGGAACTACTGCTGTACAAGATCACACCATTGTTTCCTCCTCCTCTTCCTCCTCTTCCGTTGAGATCCGTCCTGAAAGTCCTCCAAGCATGGACGTTGAGTCTGGGAGTGTACTGACAGACTCAACCCAAGAACCAGGCCCTCCCCGGCCCCCTCCGCCTCCCCCAACACTGCCTCCGGGTGCCACCGTCCCTGCCGGACACCTCAACATCCCTCTCATCCTGGAAGAGCTCCGTGTCTTGCAGCAACGTCAGCTCCACCAGATGCAGATGACAGAACAGATCTGCCGCCAGGTGTTGCTCTTGGGGTCTCTGGGCCAGGTGGGCTCCCCAGCACCTGCCACTGAGCCAACGCCAGTAGCTTCTCTCCCTCCCAAGCCCCCCCTGCCAGTCTTTTCCATCAAAACCGAGCCAGGAAGGACCCAGGCATCCAGCTCCCCTGAAGTACCCAAGCCCGCTTTCTTCCACCTCTACCATCCATTCCCTGGGGGGGCTCGAGTCCCCAAAACTGAGCAGCTTTTAGCTCCAGCCTTCCCCACAGCCACTGGCCTCCTGGCTGCCCAGTGTTTAGGTACCTCCCGGGGTTTGGAGCAAGCAACTTCTCCAGGCCTGCTGCGACAGAAGAATGGAGGCAGTGGCCCCACCGAAAGCAACTTGGAGGAGAAACCAGGCGGGCGCCACAAGTGTCGGTTCTGCGGCAAGGTCTTTGGCAGTGACAGTGCCCTCCAGATCCACCTGCGCTCCCACACAGGCGAGCGCCCTTACAAGTGTAACATCTGTGGTAACCGCTTCACCACCCGCGGCAACCTCAAGGTGCACTTCCACCGCCATCGGGAGAAATACCCTCACGTCCAGATGAACCCTCACCCTGTCCCTGAGCACCTCGATTACGTCTTAACCACTTCGGGATTGCCCTATGGCATGTCTGTGCCACCTGAGAAAGTGGAGCCGGGAGAGGAGACCTCTACACCTCCCGCTCCTGAACGCAAGGCCCTTAGTGCTACCGAGAGCTTGACATTGCTTTCTGGAGCCACACCATCTGGGGCTACTCAGGCCCTGCCGAGTTTCAACAAATTGGTCCTGATGAAGGCAGTGGAAGCTAAGGGGAAGGGGGATGAGAACACTCCACCGGAAAGGGAGACAGAAGGCACTCGGCTTCAGTTGGGCAAGTTAGTGGGCTCACTGCCCAGTTGGGCCTTATTGGCCAACCACTTCAAAGCAGGCACAGCAGTGGGGCCGTTTCCCTATGTCTTGGAGGCTTCGCCGTCAGAGACCTCCAAGCTGCAGCAGCTGGTGGAAAAGATAGACCGTCAAGGGTCTCCATCTTCCTCCTCCTGTGCTGGCCCAGGAGCTGCTCCGCAAGTGGTGGCTGGTTCCTCGTCCTCTTCATCCCCACCTACATCTTCAGGGTCCAACCAGTGTGTGATCTGCTTGCGGGTCTTGAGCTGCCCCCGGGCTCTGCAGCTTCACTATGGGCAGCACGGAGGAGAGAGGCCTTTCAAGTGCAAGGTGTGCGGGAGAGCTTTCTCCACCCGGGGCAACCTACGAGCCCACTTTGTTGGCCATAAGACCAGTTCAACATCCCGAGCTCAAAACTCTTGCCCTATCTGCCAAAAGAAGTTCACCAACGCTGTTAGCCTCCAGCAGCATGTCCGTATGCACCTCGGTGGGCAGATCCCCAATGGCGCTCTCCTCCCGGAGACACCTACCCCTGAGGGATCCACCCTAGGAGAAGGAGAGAAGCAGCAGCAGAAGCAGCAGCAACAACAACAACAACAACAATCGTCTCTTCCACTGGAAGAGGAACTATCAGAGGAAGAGGAAGAAGAACCTACAGATGAAGACTCTCTAGAAAGCAGTGGTGAGAAGGTGGAGGGACCTTCCAGCCCTGAACAGGAGGCTCCTGGTCCTGCCAAGGAAGGAGAGGAAGTAGTGCATGCAGAAGAAGAAGAAGAGGGAGGCCCCAGCGCTGGTTCACCATCTGGGCCTGGAAGCCCTCAGCATCCCATGCAGGAAGGGGAGGAGAAGGCAGAAGCGGAAAAAGCCCAAGAGGGATCTTCACCAAAGGAGGAACAGGAGAAGGAAAAGGGAATAGGAGGTGAAGGACCCTCAGAGAAGCAACAGGCCAGTCAAGCCAAAGAGGGGCTGACACTGGTGTGTGGGATCTGCAAGCAGGCATTCCCCGATCGGGCCACTCTGCATAAACACGTCCTGACTGCCCATCCACAGGTAAGGGAAAAAGAGAGAGATGTTTTCTTCCCACCTCAGTGTCTACTGCTAAGCAAGAGGAAATGGTGCAGTCCTCCGCATGTTGGACTGCAACTTCCAGCATTCCTCATCTTTGATTATGTTGGCTAGGGCAGCTGAAGTTGCAATTTAGCAACATCTGGAGCGCTGCACTGTTTCCAGTCCTAGGCTAGAAAGTAGAGAATGGGACAGATTTTTGTTTCATTTTGGTTTTTATAAGAAGAAAAATCTAAAATTTGCAACCAAAATTTTACATGGCAACCCCATGAATTTCATAGGATTTTCTTAGGCAAGGGGCTAAGAGGTGGTTTCTTCCTCTGAAATATAGTCTATAGCATCTGGTATTTGTTGGTAATCTCCCATCCAAGTACTAACCAGAGCTGACCCTGGGTGCGTGTACCTTGTAGTTTTGACACCAAGAACCATGACTATGTCCTACAGAATCCTGGGATTTGTAGTTTTGGCGAAGCACCAGAACTCTGAATATTCGCCAAACTACAAATCCCAGAATTCTACAAGATAGAGCCAGGACAGTTAAAGTGGTGTCAAAGTTTTTTATTCCTGCTATGTGGGAGGTCTTTACAAGTGCATCTGCACTGTAGAAATGATGCAGTTTGGCACCACCTTAACTGCCAGGGCTCTATGCTACAGAATCCTGGAATTTGTAGTTTGGTAAGGCACCAGCCCTCTTTGTCAGAGAAGGCTGAAGATCTTATACAAATCCCTGGATTCCATAGGATGGAGCTATAGCACTTAAAGAGGTGTCAAAGGTTCAAAGCACACTGTAGAAATAGTCCAGTTTGAGACCGCTTTAAGTGCCCTGGCTCAATGTTAGGGAATTTTGGGAACTGTAGTTTTGTAAAACATTTACCCTTATCTGTCAGAGAGCTCTGGTGCCACAATAACTACAATTCTCAGGATTCCCTAGCAGTTAAAGTGGTCTCGAACTGGATTGTTTCTGCAGTGTGTTTTGGACCAAAGTGCACTATTTCTACAGTGTAGAGGCAATCCCATCCTAGTTTCCATGAGTAGATTTGATCTGGTGCCTTTATTTCTGCACAAACCAATTAATCCTCAAATTCCCGTCTAAATAAAAAGTAGTTTTTACATGCCAGTGGAAAGAGAGCAAAGAGGAGCACCAGCCTAACCTTCCAGCAAATTAACTTAGTTAAGATAGGGAGACATGTTTATGCAAGACTGTGCTTCAGCAGGCAGAATAACAGGGCTCTAGTTGCATACTATGCATCTTGATTTAGGTGGGTGCATGGTGGATGGCACACTTTGATGTTGTGCCTTAGGCCACAAAATGTCTTGGGCCAGCCTTGCTGTGGGATTGTTCTCCCTCCTTGCTTTCCTGCCTGGTTGGCTTTTGTGCAACAGCCTGAAGGTAATTCAAGTCGCAGTCCCTTTTGCATTAGGCCAAAAACCATTGCCCTGCCATTGTTTCTGGATGTAGTTGCTGGGCAACCGGAAAAAACATGGCTGCCTCAAGCAGCCAAACAGATGCTCAGGTTTCCTCACGGCATGCAATGACCAGATATTTTTTGTGTGCCTTTACTTAAATTAACAGCTATGGCTTTGTGAAGTCAAAGGCTTTCATGGCCGCCATTCATAGTTTTTTGTGGATTTTTCGGGCTATGTGGCCATGTTCTAGAAGAATTTATTCCTAACGTTTCACCAGCGTTCTCTGAAGATGCCAGCCACAGATGCTGGCGAAACGTCAGGAATAAACTCTTCTAGAACATGGCCACATAGCCTGAAAAACCCACAAAAACAATAGCTATGGCTTTCTTTTAAAATGAATCTTGGGAATTAAGAGTATTGAATGAGGTCTGGATTTGTTTAATGGAGGCTTCCGAGGACCCATAACAAATTGCAGTGCCCAGGCTTCCTTGGGGAAAATTATTATTATTATTATTATTATTATTATTAATTATTGGCTATGCAATCTATTTATAATTGATATTGCTGGCTATCCAGTCTATTTGTATGCAGGGGGATTTTGGGAGGACTCATCCCTTTGCTCCCCTCTATCCTGCAGCAATACAGTTTCTTCAGGCTCTCCCATCTACTACTCCCTATTTATGTTCCTGGTTTACTTTCCAAAAAAACATCCTTTAGCCACTGTTTTTAAAAGCCTCTTGCAATTCTATAGGCCTGTCTGCCTCTAGGGACTGAAATATGCTGATGTATTTCCCTACAAACAGGCAGCTCTTCCACACTGCAGAAATAAAACAGTTTGACACCACTTTAACTGTTACAGCTCCATCCTGTGGAATCCTGGGATTTGTACTTTGGTGAGATATTCAGTTTAGTGTGGCCTCACCAAACTAGAAATCACAGGATGCTTTAGGCTAGGGTCATGCCAGTTAAAGTGGTGTCAAGCTGCTTTGTTTCTGCAGAGTGGATACATCCAGGGTATTGTACTCTGTAAAATAGGGATGAAGAACGGGGTGGCTTTGGGAGGATTGCTGGACAGCTCCAACAGCCCCAGCTATCTTGGCCAGTAATAAGGCATGATGGGAGCTATAGTCTGGAGTTGCAATCTGGTTCCCCTTTCTTTCTGTTCATACCCTCTAACTGCCCTGATTTCACAGGGACAGTCTCAAATAATAAAATGCCCATTTCTCTCCTCTTCCCACTTTCCTCCAGTGACCTCAGTTTACTTCGGTTGCTGCAAACTGGGTTCAAACTGTAAAAGTAGTTTGGACTCAGTTAACTCAGCAGAGGGAAGAGGAGGAAGGTGGCAGAATCTTGCCCTTCCCAGTAGGCTTGGGAAAAAGCAAAGTGCTGCAGTCTCTCCTAGCCTGTGTGTTCTTCCTTGGTAATAACATTTGCCAGGTTGACCACACTCTGCTGTTGCTTGGCCACCTGTGTCTCAGTTTTCATTTGAAAAATAGTGGAGGGTATATAAATCTTGGATGAGAATTGTATAGTGCATGTGTTGCGTGCAAACCAGGTGGAAATCCAGTACAGTCCTTGGCACTTTGGCAGGCAAGCTCTCAATCGTCCAGTAGGCCTCAAAAAAAATTGGCCAAAAAAGCACTTCAGAAAACTTCAGGTTAGTTAAATTGCTTTTTTTTTTAGTAAAGGGTGTTCCTCCCTAACTTCAAACAGGAAGAAACACCTCGGTAATCCAAAATACAACAGGAAGAGACATGATGCCACTTCTGGTCACCAAAATGACAGTCACAATGGTGCAGCTTCAAGACTCCAGAGCTATACAATGATGTGCCTTCTCCTCTTCTTCCATCTACTCTTGGGAACTGCAGTTTTCCAGGAATGTTTTGATATTTTTCAGACCCTTTCCATCCTATAAATCATTGGGTTTCTGGTAGGGAAGCTAGGAGAGCTCAACTGGCTTTCAACATTTGCCCGTAGGAAGCTAATGTTAATGATTGTCTTATCGATGCAGTATCTCCTTTTGGACGATGGCTTGATCAGTGGTTTTATGTGTCTCCTTTTTTTCCAAAAGCTTAATCTTGGCAGCCACATCTGGAGCAGCAGCCAGGCACGGCGTGGGCGGCGCCTGCCTCTCGAGGGCACCATGCCAGGGCTGTCAGGAGGCCAGGTCAAGCTGCAGGACTTCCTGGGACGTGACATACCAACCCAGCTCGTCGGAGTAGGACCCCTCTCTTTCTGGAACCAGTACACAGCCTTCATCTCTGGAGGCCTTGTGACCAAGCCTGCTCATGCCACTGCTGCTCCCGCCTCCTCTTCCTCTTCCTCCTCCTCTTCTTCTGCTTCCAACCTGGTCACCCAGGGCCTCTTTGGATCAAGCAGTGCACCTGCGAAGACGGGCCCTGGTGAAGCCAAGGAGAAACCACCAGTAGGACCTCTGCTGTTGCTTCCACCGCCTCCACCACCACCAGCCCCACCACCAGAGGTAGCCCCTGAGAACCAAGGGAAGGGGGAGAAGTAACGTGACTGTGAAAATAACCTCCTTATCAGGTAAGAGAGCCAGAAGAACCTGGTGACGGTTCCTCACAAGACCATTCCAAACTCTACCCGTATTATATGGCTTGAATAAAGTAGGCCAAGGCAGGACAGATTTGATTTAAATCAATTTGATTAAATCATGATGTAAATCATGATTTAAACCATTGCTCAGAAAGTCGATTCAATCATGTGATTCCCCCTACTCATCTCAAGAATGACCAAAGACTCATTCTTGCTGGTATAATCTTAATACATATTTACAACCAGATGAAAGTTTCATTTTAAGAATAACAATTTTTCAGATTAGTTTTACAGCTATCTCAAAAACTAAAATACTGATTTGGATACACACTTAGAAACACATCAACTAATTATGAAATTATTGTGAACTATCTCCAGTTGAACAGATCAATCATACATATTTGGACAAACTTTCTGCTATATTTTATTGGAAGGAGAAAAGTAATCATTAGCTTAATAATAACAGTTTAAATGGTTTAATTTAACTAAAACAATAACATTATAGCTTATACATTATTGTATTTCTTTAAACATCCATGTTTGTTCACTGATGTGGATAAACAAAATAAACTATCTTTAGATAAAATTTTCCTCAAAAAGTATTTAATTTAAAAATCCAATATCAATTTAAAAATCCAATTTAAATTTTTTTAATCTTATTTATTTATTTACTGATTTTTATCCACCCTGGGCCAAAGACGGGCAACTTGTGGTTCTTCAGGTGAGATTGGGAGAACCATAACTTCTAAGAGACTGTGAGAGTTATAGTCAAAAATACTAGGAGGACCAAAGGTTCCTCACCCTTGTGTGACAACCACAGAATGGGTTTATGGGCACCAAAGTCCAAAATATCTATAGGATCAGTCGTTGCTCATCCCACATAGTAATGGGATTCTTCACTGCGGATAATCATTCAAAACATTTATCACTGGGGATAATTATTTTAAAACTATAACCAGTTACATCAGTTTGATATTCCTTCAAATGCTATGGTTCCATCTCATAGAATCCTGAGGTGTATAATCTAGTGACATACTGATACTTAGAATTCTCTTCTATGTAATGCTGTGATATGGAATTTGTTGAGATGTGTAGAATTCAGAGCTTTTTAACAGCTACACTCAGAACCCAGAGGCTTCATTTAGCTTTAATTTCGCCCATTAATGTGGAATTCAGATGAAGAATGCCAGTGACCATTTAGCCATAAGAGGGCTGTGGGGAAATAAGGAGGAGATATCAGGAAGCTGAAAGGGATTCCAAAGTTTGCATTTTTCAGAAAACAAAATTTGCTGTGGCAGGGGCATAATACGGGAATGGTCATAAAATGTTGAATGTCATTTAAGGGGCCTGGGAAGAAGGAAAATAAGAGATGGAGCAGAGTGCCCTGGAGTAGTATGCTGATGGATGGATGGATGGCAGGATCTCTGAAGAGGATCACTCAATGTTGCAACATTTTGTTGCAGTTTCCCCTTCTCATGGCTAATAGCTTCTCCATGAATTTGCCTCATTCCCTTCCAAAGCCGCCTCAAGTCGGTAGCAATGAGGGTCCCTGAACTTTTTAATAGTCCTGTAGAGGAAGGTTTTACACAGTCTTGCCAAGCTATAATGTGAGGAAATAGGGTCTTCCAAATGTCCCAGATGATTATTCAAAGGGCAAAGTTGCTCTCTCTGTGTTCTGGTAGGTGAGACTGTACATGATCAAAGTTTGATGCCCTTTTACTGAGCATGGAACAGTTGTTTTTTCTTGGACCCTTGCTCTCATAAACCTCCTTAGTCCACTAGCGGCCATAGTGGCTGGGAAATTCTTACAGTTGTAGCAGCAAAAAGTTAATTTTCCCAAGTTCTGAGTTCTTGGAACTTGTTGAAAGGCTATGGCCAAATGTGTGTGTGGACATGGTTGTCTGCTTCATCATCTTGTCTAACATTTATCCTTTTTTTTCCTTTCCTTTCAGGAGGAACTGTTTTAGTGAAACCAAGGATTGGGGGGGAAATGATAAAGCCTGCACCAGGTCCTACAGAAGTGACTCCAGTCTTAATTTTAGCAGCCTTTTAGTCTTTTACTTTTAATGTAGCTTGGATGTCCGTCAGCCAGAAGGCAGGATCCTGATATGGGGCAAGGGAATATGGCAAACACTCCATACCCTAGGGCAGAGAAAGGGAGTTCCCTTGACTGTAGAGCAAGATGCCAGACAGTCCATTCCAGCAAAGGAACGACATCTTGAATTTTCGCTCCACCCCAATAAATATGGTTTGACAAAATAACCATGTCTTTGGCTGTTATTTCTAGCAAGAGATAGAAGGGAACGTGTGGGTTAGTTAGCTGATGGGACAACCCAACCCAAGCTCAACAGGAATTATGGGATTAAGGTTCCCATCTTGCTCACCCCAGTTATAGGGAAAACTTTGGTCTTCTACATGTTTTCAGAATTCAGCTCCCATCTTCCTTCATCATTGGCTGTCCTCACTAGAGCTGATGGGAGTTGCAATCCAACGGCATCTGAAGAACCATGTGTCCTCAGCCTGAGATATACTGCAAAAATGTTGCATCCTATTCATTTACAGAATGAGCGCAAGGTAAATGGAAAGGAATAAAGCACCAGCCATGAAAACCAACAGTGGAGAGCCAGAACCAGTTCCCTCTCTTGCTTTCAGTAAATAAGAGCCATCATCTGATTGAAATAATCGTTGTTGTTTAACTGAATGTGGTTTAACTAATTAAATCTGCATATAGTTGTATATGAATAAAAATGAATACACTGAGAAAGTAAGAAAACATTGTTTTCATTGTTCCTAGTCATAGCAGATACCATCTAAGAAAAAATCTCCTTTTAGCCAGCATTAGTGTATTTTCTTTGAGCATCCATTTTAATCACAACTTTTAAACAATATTTTCAAAGCATTAATAGATGGAGCCAGCACCTGTCAGTTTTAGCTCAGTTTTATGGCAAATCAAGCCATTACACTTGCTTCTCTGCAAGCATGCTTCAAATTGTAGCAGAGATCCTATGCATGATTATTCAGGAGTAAGCCTTATGTGTGTTTCCTTAAACTTTATGCCCAGGTTGGTATCCACAGAGTTGCTCTAAAAAGCTTATAACTGTTATTATATATCTATATTATCTTTTAAAGTTATGCTTGGAGTAGAGAAGCCAAAACATACAAGTATATTTCCATTACACAGTATTAGCAGTTTGATGCCTAAATTCTATGGAATGCTAAGATCTGTAGTGTAATGAAGGAGGTAGAATTATCTGCTATGGAACACTTATGCCCACTCTTCTGAACTGAAGCAGAGAATTCTAAGTACTTCACCAAACGATAAATCCCAGGTGTCCCCAGTCAGGTACGGTTGTATCATAACTGTAGTGAGGAATATCAGGACTCTTCAAAGAACTGAAGGGCTATCTCATAAAAGGGGGCATAGGTTCTCTGTTGCTCCAGAGGACAGGGCTAGATATAAGAGTTAGGGCAGCATAGATTGTGGTTAAACATTAGTTCAACAATAGAATCACTTATCTGGATGGGCGGATGGCTCTTTACTCTTGAGGGCTTCAAGGAAAGCTTGGTTACTCTTCTGTTGGGGATGTTCTAGCCCTGGATTTCTGATGCTGAGCGAGAAATTGGGGCCTTTGTCCTACAAGACTCCAACCCTATGGTTCCAGTTCCCAAATCTAGTACCTTCCAGATGTGTTAGGAGCTGTAGTCTAATGCATCTGAACAGCACCAGGTTAGGGTAAGTTTGGGATGGAGCTAAATTATTGAAGCAGCCTTGGAAGTGATCAGAATAGTTATATACCCTAATGATGGGATGGATTCAAAATACGACATATATCTCCCAAGGTTTATACAATAATCTAGAACACGGGAGTGGGGTGGTGGCGGTGGAAGAAACTCATATTTACCTTGACTCAAAACAAAGCTTTGGGACTAAAATTACTAAACATGCTCACACGTACACATTTTCTCACCTTTACTGAAACTCACCTCAAAAACCAGTAAAATGGGAGAATCTCTTCTCACCAGCATCTCCAGCAGATCAGGCATACTATAGATAATTTATGAGGCCAAAGGGCCATGCTACCTGATTTTGGGTTCCTTTGTAACCACAGATGCACCATTATAGCAGCCATTTTGTGCAACCAGAAATGATGACAACCTTTCCATAGGTTTCCCAAACCTTAGCACTGGCTCTTGAGTTTCAGAGCCTAGAACCTCAGGGCAAAAGAGAGGAATCTTAGGGCAAGCATGCTATCTTGAAAAACATGCTTCCCTAATTTTTCAGTCATAGTGATTTTGCTTGAACGACATATTGCTATGCAGCTGGTTGATGGCTAAAGTCTCATGCTACAACACCAGGAATCATTCCTAGGTCTCTGATTTGGACATTGAAATCTCAAGGCCTAGGATAGCCCTGATCTGCCAACTCAACTTGCCAGGCACCTGAATGGTGGGGCTGGCTGCTTTTTCAGAGAAGAGGAACCTGAAACAAACAAACAAAAGCCCTATAAAGACATAAGGACTTTTTGCACTTGTTGTGTGCCTTCACATCATTCCCCTCTTATGGTGACTCTATCATGGGGGGGTTCTTGGCAAGATTTGTTTAGAGGAAGTTTGCCATTGCCTTCCCCTGAGGCTGAGAGCTTGTGACTTACCCAAGATCCCCCAGTGGGTTTCATGGCCAAGAGAGGAATCAAACCACACAGGATTATTTGGGCACAAATCCAGCATTTCCAACCAAATATTCTGAGTGTACATGCACATAAAATATTGTATGTATAATATGTATATAAATATTAAGAGTGGATGATGCCACTTGCCTCCAGAACATTCCCTAGATTCCATTCTTGTAGGCGTGTATATGTACCTTCAAGCCGCCTGTCGACTTGCATCAATTTTTTAGGATCTTCTTAGGCAAGGAATACTCAAAGGTGCTTTCGCTATTTCCTTCCACTGCAAGAAAGCCTACAGCACCTGATATTCATTGGTGGTCTCCCATCCAAGTACTAAGCAGGGCTGACCCTGCTTCACGTCCAAGATCAGACTTATTGTTTTGTTGTTGGGTACCTTCAAGTTGTTTCTGACTTATGGCAACCCTAAGGGGAACAAACCTATCATGGAGTCCCTTCAGAGGGGGTTTGCCATTGCACTTGGTCTTCCATCCAAGTACTAAGCAGGGCTGACCCTGCTTAGCTTCCATAATCAGACTTAAGACCTTGGGAATTTGACCGTTTACTGTTTTAATCTCTCATTCCAACAGACATCACGGAAGCCGAAACGCTGGGTTCTTTTTAAAGTGAATATCTGTTTTAAATAATTCAGTAATTTCAGTTTAATGGTATCCTTCTGGGATCCAGATTCTACAAAACAAACAAACATTGTTGCTTCTTTAAAAAATCTCAAATCTTCCAGGTTAATACAGTAGCTTTATACCGTCCTGAAAAGCAGCCTCCCTAACCCACAGCTAATGCTTTTTGGCAGCTCATCCCACCCACCCTTCCACCCTGCTTCTCATCAGTTACGGATAATGCTATTTTAGTGGCTTATGCGGTCAGGCCTTCCTTTGTCACTGTTTGAACATGGCAGCCCTCCAAAGGAAAAGGGGCACTTCCGTCTCAGAACTTAATCCCTCCGCCACCTCTCTGGCTTATTCTCTCCTGTTATTCATCACTACACCGTTCAGCCTTTTAGTTATCCCTAAACTTTGCAGACCTCCTCTACCCGCTAACCTCTCTCCAAAGATCAGATGTATTTTAAAAGGAAAAATCTGCGGTTTACTATGGACAGAATCTATTCCCTGATACTTAATGGTGATGTGTTTATTCTGTTCTGGTGGGTCAGAAGACCAGCCCACCCATTGACCCCGAGAGTTTGGATTACTTTTTTACTTTGCACTACAGTTCCCACTGTCTTCCAGCCAACATGGCTGAGACATTCTGCAAATTGTAGAATGGAGAATTACTCCAAAATTGCAAATTGGAGAATTAACTCCAAAAGAGTAATACATCAAAGTTTTGGGCCTAGCACAACGGGCCCTTTCCACACCACACCATAATAGCATTATGATTCCCACAAAACTACAGCTCGCAAAATTCCATATCATTGAGCCATGCCAGCTAAAGTGGTGTCAAACTGGATTATTTCTGCAGTGCAGATGCAGCCTCAGTTCTAGCCAACTGATATTGGTACAACCTAGAATGGATTGCACTACAAGATTGTTCCATGCCATCCGTGCCTTTTTCTTTGCCTCAGTACTCCCTCATTGATCTACAATATAGGGAATAATAATCAATAATTAGATACACCACAAGGTGGTAAGACATTATTCTCTATCTCAGAACCAGCGTGTAAAATGAGTGTTATAGTGGGCTACTCTAGGTTGTCATTACCCTCACCCTTCAGCAATATAGGCACCAGAACTTGGAAAGTTTACTTTTTTAAACTACAGCTCCCAGAATCCTCCAGCCAGCATGCCTATTAGCTGTGCTAACTGGGGGATTGTGGGAGATTTAGTCCAAGAAATTAAACATTTCCAAATACAGACTAGTCTTCAGAATCTCATCTTCATTTTTCCCACTTCCAAGCAATAGGGATGAATACCATAAAGGCACTAGATTCTGTCTGATCTTGGAAGTTTATGACATCTGGTCACCCTTGAGCAAAAATCACTTTGCAGTTTCATCTTCAGGCAGAGATAATGCAGTTTGACATCACTTTAACTGCCATGGCTCCATCCTCTATGGGATTTGTAGTTTGGTGGCAATGGTGGGGCACCAGAGCTCTCTGAAAAGGAAAGTTAAGGTCCAACACACACTGCAGAAATAATCCAGTTTGAGACCGCTTTAACTGCCCTGGCTCAGTGCTAGGGAATCCTAGGAATTGTAGTTCACTGTGGCACCAGAGCACCTTGACAAAAAGCTAAAGGTCTCACGAAACTACAGTTTCCAGAATTCCCTAGCATTGAGCCAGATCAGTTAAAGCGGTCTCAAACTGGATTGTTTTTGCATGGTGCTTTGGATCTAAATCAGGGCAGCTAAGGAGGATCTTACATAACTATCTATCAATATAGATATAGATACATATGCACACATACATACACACACTTTGTGTGTATGTGTGTGTGTGTATAAAATCATTTTTTTAAAAATACAATAAAATTTTAAAACAATTAAAATAACCTAGCTAAAAACAGTATAAAATGACATGAAACTATATATATATATATATATATATATGTTTTATATCATTTTATACTGTTTTATATACATATATATACTGTATACTATTTGTTTTATGTCACTTTATATTGTTTTATATCAATATATATTTGTATAATATATATTTATATTATATATTATATATGTTTTATGTCATTTTATACTGCTTTACATATATATATAAAAATATATATTTGTGTAATCTACATATTTATATTATATATAATAAATATACTATCAATGTTATATATATATATATATATATATATATTTGTTTTATGTCATTTTATACTGTTTTAAATATATATGTGTGTGTGTGTATATATATATATATATATTATAAATTATCATTATATATATATGTATATGTATATATATATATATATATTACATATAATATATATACTATAAATAAATTATATATATATATATATATTTGCTTTATGTCATTTTATACTGTTTTTAGCTAGATTATTTTTTAATTGTTTTTTATAATTTTTATTGTGATTTCTTTTCTTTCTTTTTAAAATGATTTTTATCTGAGAACTGACTAGGGTCCCTCCTTGGGAGAAAAGCAGCATAGAAATATGAAACAAAAATAAAATAAAGACATAAATAAATAAATAAATAAATAATCTCCCCAAACTACAAATCCCAGAATTCCCTAGAAGGGAGCCCTGGAGGCTAAAGTGGTGTCAATAACCCCATTATTTCTACAGTGGGGCAGCACCAGCCTGAACAGAACAATCAATCTCCCAAGCTTTATTTATACATTATTTCTTCCCTCAGAGGAAGAAAGAGGCAAAGGAAGGGCATTTTTGCCCATTTCCAAGATGTCCGCCTGAGCTTCACTCCTTCCCTGAACAGCGGCTGCCCTCATTCGCGTAGCGCTCGACGGCTTCAAAACTTACCGGAAGTGTGCTCACTTTTTATCTCAACCCCCCGGAAACACTTCCGGCTTCCTTGGTGTGTTGTTTTTTAGGGTTCTTTGGCTCCTGGGAAGGATGTCGGACACATGGAGCTCCATCCAGGCTCACAAGAAGCAGCTGGACTCTCTGAGGGAGAGGCTGCAGCGGAGGAGGAAGCAGGAACCCCTGGGTGAGGAGCATAGGAGGAGACCATGGCTGCAGGATTAGTGCAGCTGAACATGAGCCAACAGTGTGATGCTGCAGCTAAAAAGGCCAATGCGATTCTAGGCTGCATCCATAGAAGCATAGTGTCTAGATCCAGGGAAGCCATAGTGCCACTCTATTCTGCTTTGGTCAGGCCCCACCTGGAATAATGCTGTGTCCAGTTCTCCACCTCAGGTGCATTTAGACAGTTGGACTTGGAATTGGGAAATCCAGTTCTCATTAAACCTGTGATTCCCAAACTCTGGTCCTCCAGGTGTTTTGGAGTTCAGTTCCCAGAAGCCTCAGCATCTTGGCCAGTAGTCTGGGATTCTGAGAGCTAAAGTCCAAAGCATCTGGAAGGCCAGAGTTTGGGAATCAGTGATCTATATACTGTAGAGGTAATGCACTTTGATGCCACTGGAACTGTCACGGCTTCCTCCTAGAGAATCCTGGGATTTGTAGTTTGGTGAGGCACCAGTACTCTTTGACAGGGAAAGCTAAAGACTTTGTCAGACTACAAATCCCAGGAGTCCACAGGATAGAGCCAGGGCAGCTGAAGTGGTGTCAAACTGCTTCATTTATGCAGGGTGGCAGGTCTCTCAAAATGCATCTACGCTGTAGAAATAATGCACCATGACACCACTTTAACTGCCACGGCTCCATCCTAACGAATGCTAGGATCTGTAGTTTGGTGAGATGCCAGCACTCTTTGGCATGGAAAACTAAAGACATTGTGTAAACTACAAATTCCAGGATTCGATATGGTGGAACTGCAGCATTTAAAGTGGCATCAAGTTGCATTATTTCTACAGTGTAGATGCACCCTATGAGAGGAGGACGGGGGGGGGAGGTGGATGGGAGGTCAAAAGGTATTTATTGGTGGGCTATGTGAAAAAGAGGTGGGCTCAGAAAGTGCCATGGAGAGCAAAGGTTGGGTTAAGTCTATAAGAAGAGCTGCAATGAGGTTAGACTAATGTTGGTCCACCATCCTGTTCCTATCATTCTGTCAGGGGGTGAATGGAGCCTCCATTTTCAGAGGCAGTATACCTCAGAATCTGGGCTTGGAATAATTACCCTGAAATAATGTTTTGAACTGCAGCTACCCAGATCATCTAACCAGCTTGACCACTGGCATCCTGCAACCACACTCTGGCCAAGCTTGTTCCGTGTGTGTGTGTGTGTGTTTCTGAGAGTTGTATTCCAAGTTTTGCTTTCTGGAAATTTAAATGCAAGGACAGGGAATTTCAGATGAGGGAGAATTAACCTGTATTGTGTTTCTTCTTTTTCCATTCTCCTTGCAGACCTCAGGAACCCGGATCTGGCCCTCAGTCCTCCCTTCCGCAGTGACAGCCCAGTGCCTTCGTCTGTCACACCCAGCACGGCCACTGAGCCGGGGGATCTGGTGACAGACCCTGAGCTTGAGAAAAAGCTCCTACATCACCTTTCGGACCTGGGGCTGGCCCTCCCCACAGATGCCTTGTCCATCTGCCATGCCATTTCAACGGTGAGCAACGAGGCAGCCATGCTGCGTAAGGCCCATCAGTGTCTTCTTCTCATCTGCTCCTGTTTTCAACTCTGGAAGTTTGGTGACAGTATGGGCAACCTCATGTGTATCTAGGAGGGACCATTTTTATTCCCCTGTGATTTGCCATAGGCCAAAGGTGTATGGTTTCAGTTTGTTTGTGTCGTTTTCAAAAACCACATCTACATTAATCTCAAAAGTAATCTCAAATGAGCCAAGGATCATGTGGTCTTCCAGATGTTACTGAACTGCAGTATTCCTCACCACTGGCTCATCTGACTAGGCTGCTGGGAGCTTCAATTCAGCCCCATCTCAAGGGCCCCCTTGATGGGATATTTTAACTGTAACTGTTTTTAACTCTTGTTGTAATCCGCCCCGATTGCTTGTTCAGAGGGGCGGACTAGAAATAAATTATTATTATTATTATTATTATTCCCACCCTTACGCGAAGGAAATTGTTAATTGTGTGCCTTCAAGTTATTTTCAGCTTAAGTCAACCCTAATGCAAACCTATCACAAGGTTTTCTTGGCAAGATATTTTCAGAGAGGGTTTGCATTTGCCCTTGCCTTTGTAGAGGGGGGGGGGGGATATAAATTAAAATATATATATATTTGTTATCATTATTTTTACTACTGTTGCTATTATTATTTCTCTGAGGCTGAGAGAGCATGACTTGCCTAAGGCCACCCAGTGGGTTTCCATGGCTGAGCAGGGATTCGAGTCTTGGTCTCCAGATTTGTAGTACAACGTTCAAACCACTACACCATGGTGGCTCTTTAAATCAGGGATTCACCCCCTTTTGAGAGTAGAATGATTGCCTCTGGAGGCTTCCATTTTCTTACTTTGAAGGATTTTCCTTGCTTTGAAGCTGGTTGGGATCTTTTGGGAATTTTGTTCTCTCTCCCCGCCCCACAAAA
The DNA here is from genome assembly GCA_034509955.1 of Urosaurus nigricauda. Taxonomy (NCBI): domain Eukaryota; kingdom Metazoa; phylum Chordata; class Lepidosauria; order Squamata; family Phrynosomatidae; genus Urosaurus; species Urosaurus nigricauda. The sequence continues at coordinate 6,607,786 of JAOEGL010000006.1, forward strand.
TCCCACATTTTTCCAAAGCTCTAGCCTGGAGCTGGACACATGCAAGGAGTGTAGTTAGCTGTTTTTCTTTCCTGCTGCACGCTAGGATCGACAGGCCTCCAGGCAATGACAACAAAGTTTCAGCTTTTCAGTGGAGCGTCAAATCTGTTGTGGCTTTAAAGCACTCACTATCCCAGGGCAGGGGGGTGGGTTTAGCACCTGGGGGGCCTCCTGTTCAGTTCAATCCAAAATCCAAAGCAGATTTCACTATGGCCACTGATAAGTGGAAGCTCTGGGGTGGACACATTACTAAGAATGTAGTTTGCTTTTTCCCTCTTCCAGTTGCATTCGGGCATAAACAAGATAATATTGCCTCTTGGTAAGCCAGACTGGTGTACTGGTTTGAGCGTAGTACTATGACTCTGTAGACCAGAGTTCAAATCCCAGCTTGGCCATGAAAACCTACTGACTGACCTTGGGCAGGTCATACATTCTCATCCTGAAAGGATGGAAGTGGCAAGCCCTCGATGAAGAAACTTGCCAAGAAAATCCCATGATAGAGTCGCCTTAGGGTTACCACAAGTCAGAAAAGACTTGAAGGCACACAACAGCAACACAATTTACAGTAGCGATTTTCCAGTAGGGTGAAAAATTTATCCTGGGTCTTAGACAGACACTGAAAGGAACTGTGGGTGTGAGTTTGCCACTAACTGAGGGATCAAGATCAGCATCCTATATACCTGCTGTGCAATTTGGACAAAAACCCAGAAGAGATTTCAGCACCCCAAGGGGAAGCCGCCAGCTGCTGATGACTGATAGCATGATTTCATGCACTCCGCTGACTGGCTTGTTCTTCCCCCCTGCAGCCGGAGACCCCTGTCACCCAGAGAAGCGTGGAGAGCCTGCTACAGAAGTTTGCCGCCCAAGAGCTGATTGAGGTGAAGCGGGGCCTGCTCCTAGAAGATGACCAGCCCATGCTGGTCACTTATGCTGACCACTCTAAGCTCTCTGCCATGATGGGTGCTGTGGCTGAGAAGAAGGGAACAGGGGAAAGTGTTGGGGCTGGAGGAGTGAAGAGAAGGGCAGAGCAAGACATCGGGGTTTCCGCATCCACGCCGGGGGCCTCTCCATCTGCTTCAGCGCTGTCAGAGCCACTCCGAGAGCCTCCCAAGAAGTCGCGCAAACAGGCCTCAGATTTGGACCTGGAGATCGAGAGCTTGCTAAGCCAGCAGTCCACAAAGGAGCAGCAGAGTAAGAAGGTAGGAAAGGGCAATGCTGGACAAAGTTGGGATTTTTGGACTACAGTTCCCAAAATCACTTCTCGCTGACCATTCTGGCTGAGGGATTCTGGGAGCTGAAGTGCAAAAAAAAATGTTTTTTCTCCCCAAGCTCTTTTCCCCTCACCCCCTATATTTCAAAACTCACTAGAATGCAAGAGATGCTGTTCATCTTATATCAGAACATTGACTCCAGTGGTGGACACCTGAATGCTACAAAGCGGTACACCCTGAACTGACTTCCTGTGGGGAAAATAGAATGTAAGAAACAGTTTTAATTTAATTGTTAGAAAGTAACAGTACAGCGCTTTGTCTGAGTACATCAGGGTGGGCAAACTACAAGTGATTGTTAATCTGGATGTCTATATATTAGTTCTAGTAACAGAGACTGTACATAGAGTACCATATTTTGAACAGCAAAGAAAAAGCACCCATTTGCTGACTGACTACTTCTGACCATGGATTACCATGACATCTCTCACTTTAAATATTCTAAAAGCTCTGGGCAGTTGTAAGAGGAGCTGCTGTTCCTCAGCTGAGTCAGTCAAACAGACAAAACCTTCCTTACAGCCAGCGGAGTATCTTTCTTCTCTCTACCATCTTCCTCTCTAATGGGGCTTCCCTTCAGGACAGAGGAGGATGGTGGCAATAGCACCGACCCAGCTGGAAGCTGCTGGGTCACTTGGTAGCCCCAACAGGGCTGGGGCTAGCTGCTTTGAGAGATGCCTTAATCTGATATGTTTCTCATCCTCCTCATCAGAGTTCTATTATCTGATTGCCCTCCTCCTCCAGTCTGGACCTTTTAAGAAAACACAGACATTTTGACAGTTCCCCCAGACCAAAGCTTTTAGCTCTGAAAAAGAGGACATACCCTGTAAAAGGACAGATAGTACACCTCTGAATTACCAGTAGATGGGGAGCATGAGTGGGACACCACCTTTGCACCCATAACTGACTTGGGGGCTTCTCACTGTAATATCTAATTAGTCACTGTTAGAAAAGAACTAATTAAATTGATTAGATAGGCTTTTGGTCTGATTCAGCAGGACTCTCCTTAAATCCTCTGCATAAATGCTCCTTTTCCTAAATGAGGAGTGTGACCTTCTAGGTGTTGTTGAACTGTATCTCCCGCCAGCCTTTGTAGTATGGAATGGTGGAAGTTGGAGTCCAGCATCTGGAGGGCTACACTTCCTATCTTGTGCTTCACCTTGGTACTGCCAAAAAAAAAAAAAAAAAAACCCCAAAAAACAAAAAAAAACAAAACATTGAACATTTTAACTACAACTTTCCAGATTCCAACACTATAAGAAGGACCTGCTTAAACTTTAATATTATTATTATTGTCATTTTTATATAGCACCATCACTGTATATGGCACTTTACAAGTGAAATAACAACAGAACAGTTCTCTGCCCTCAAGCTTAAAATCTAATTAAGACAAGGGGGGAAAAAAGGAAAAAGGAATAGCAGTGGAAGGGACATTAAGCCCAGCATATACTGCCTCTTCTTGTCTTCCTCCAAGGCACAGTAGTGGCATTTGAGATGAAGGGAAGGCCTTTCATCTACTTCTGGGCCTAGACATGATGGAGCTGTGCCTACAACATATGAGCAGTTGGTATGAATAGGAGAGACCCAGCATGGTGTAAGGGTTTGAGTATTGGAGTAGGACTCTGGAAGACTAGGATTCAAATCCTCACTCAGCCCTGGAAAGCCACTGGGTGGCCTTGGACAAGTTACACTCTCTCTGCCTTGGAGAGGAAGCCTGTGGCAAATCTCAGAATAAATCATGCTGGGAAGATCCTAGGACAGAGCCACATAAGTCAGAGTCAACTTGAAAGCACACAACAGTAAAAGCAAGATTGGAGACCAAAAAAGCTTAGCTGGAACCATGATGGCTAGAATCATAGTCCCTAACTGTTATGAAAGCCAAAGCTTCCTTGGAAATCCTCCTTTCCTCCAATCATTACTCTGCATTCTTACCTCCCAGGTGAGCCAGGAGATCCTGGAGCTGCTGAACACAACCACAGCCAAGGAGCAGTCCATTGTGGAGAAGTTCCGCTCACGGGGCCGGGCCCAAGTGCAAGAGTTCTGTGACTACGGAACCAAGGAGGAGTGCATGAAGGCCAATGATGCTGAGCGGCCCTGTAGGAAGCTGCACTTCCGGTGAGTGCAGCCAGTGATCATGGGAACTGTAGTCCAGCAACATCTGCAGAGAGGACACTGTTTCTTCACCTTCATTCCAAACTCAAATACCATTGAAAGTTGTTTAATCCATGATAAAATGTTGTAACACCTGGATCCCTTTCCAGTCCTATTGATTTGCCTGTTTCTGCCTCTCTCCCATGATTTTATCCAATCTAAGATTTATTATGTGATCATAAAGCATTAAAACACCAGAGATCCTTCATGCAAAACACAATACAAAAAGTAAACAATGTAAAACAGACAGAAGATACATCAATTTAGCAATTATTTCAAAAATTTAAAAACATAATAGACTTAGTATAATGAAAAGGGAGACTAAAGGGAGACTAAAGTATGACATGTATAATTTTACTAATCATAGCAGCAAAGAAAAAGAACTTTGCAGCAATTTCTGTTACATGTTTATTAGTATCTGCTAAACCAAATACAATTCAGAGGGCCTTCCAAGGCATTTATTTACAAAGGACGTAATCAATAATGATGGACACGAGACGAATCACCACTCAGTCATGGAAATCCACTGGGTGACCTTGAGCAAATCACATTGTTTTTTTATAAATTATTTATTATTTTTGCCACCAGCCTGCAAAACCATTTGCAGAGTGTGAGAGAAGGGGTCCCTGCCATGAGGAACTTATAATCAAAGATCAGACACCTCAAGAAGAGAGTGGGAAAAAAGGCCAGAAATGGAAGCAAGAGTAAACAGGGAGGAATGTGCAGTTGTTTTAGTTACACATGCAGGATGTTCTTATGTGTGGCATTTCAGATGTGTAGCCTTCCAGATGTTGGAGTGCAGTTCCCATCACCCATAGTCAGCAGTCAGGGATAATGGGATTTGCAATCCAGCAACATCTGGAGGCCCATATATTGCCCATACCTAATTTACAGGCTGCATTACAGGCCTCGAAACATGGGTTGAGAAGACGGGTGTAGCGTTATAGCACAAAAATGTTGGATTTTTTGAGGATTTGATAAAAGTAAAAGAAATGGTATCTTAGACGTGCCTCACATCTTTTTTTTCCTTCCCCGCTCCCTTTTCTAGCCGCATTATTAACAAGCACACAGATGAGTCATTGGGAGACTGTTCCTTCCTGAACACTTGCTTCCACATGGATACCTGCAAATATGTGCACTATGAAATTGACGCCTGCACTGACTTGGATGCCCCTGGTGGGCGAGAGCTCAGCTCCGGCCAAGAACTGGCCTTGCCCCAGGCAGTGGGGAGAGACTCCAGCATAGACCGTCTCTTCCCCCCACAGGTAACAGACAGCGGGTGGGTTTACAGATAGATCCGTATAAAGCAAATCGTCCTACAGTCATCCCCCTGCCCCACAGATTCTTTATCCACAGATTCAACCATGGATATTAATTAATTAATTAAATAATTAATTAAATTCCTAAAAGCAAACCTTGATTTTTGTCATTTTATGTAAGGGACACCATTTTACTATGCCATTGTTTTAATGGGATTTGTGCATCCATGGATTTTGGAATCCATGGGGAGTCTTGAAACCAAACCCCAGTGGATACTGAGGGCCCACTGTGATTTCTTTGTGTCAAAGTTTGGGGTTTGCTACTCACCAAACTTGCAGTTCCTTGTGTGTTTGTATATTATCCCCTCCCATCAGGTAGGTACAACTACCTGTAGTAGCTCTTCAGTTGACGCCCACAGTCCCTTACCATTGGCTGTGTTTTTCTAGGGCAGATGAGAGTTGCAGTCCAACCCAATCTACAAGGTCCCTGCTCTAAGTTGGTCTCCCTCTTGCTTTTCTCTCTTTGTTGGCAGTGGATTTGCTGTGACATTCGCTACCTGGACGTCAGCATCTTGGGCAAGTTTGCTGTGGTGATGGCTGACCCTCCCTGGGACATTCACATGGAGCTGCCCTATGGGACGCTCACAGATGACGAGATGAGGAGGCTCAACATCCCTGTATTGCAGGATGAAGGCTTCCTCTTTCTATGGGTCACTGGACGGTATGGGACATAATGGGTAGCTTGGTTTGACAGGGGAAAGATAGAAAAGACCAGTACAGGAAAGAGCTAGATCAGCACTGAGCTTGGAAAACTTTTTTTTGAACTATACTTCCCAAGTAACAGCTATGCTGGCTGGGGAAGTCTGAAAGCTGTAGTCCAAAACCTAACATTTCTAAGCCCTGAACCAGCATCTGTGTTTCTGGGGAAAGGTATCTGAATTCAATTATGATTTGATTTGAAATCTGACATGCAGTTGAGGGATTTCTCTCTCTAAGCATGTGTCCACGACAGTCATGGGAGAATTGTTAGCCTGAGGATTTGAACCCAGGTCCTCCTCCTCCAGCATTACAGCCACTATAGCAAGTTGGTTGAGGGACATTGATGTCCAGATAAGGAGTCTTGTTTTAGGAAAGGAAGCTGCTTCTTAAATCTTCAGGGTTGCCACCTTTCTTAATATCTGCTGGAGATATTTCTAGACCAGGTTGTAATGCTGGAGGTAGGGAACAGTGAAGCCTAGTGGGCTGTATACAGCCTTCCAAGCCGTTGTTTCTCTAGCCCCCCAATTTTTGCCTCGATTCAGTCAGGGTACTTCTGGGTTATTTCCTGATTGAAAAATGGACTTTACTGAACCTAAAATGGCCCAGAGACAATAAAGCTATGGCATGAATGCTCCTCCTCCCAGAGACAACATTAACACATCTTTTCAGGGGATGGCGTGGGATGCAGCCCAGCTTGGTCCCCTAAATCAGTAGTTTCCATCCTATGGAGCTCCATTTGATTTGGACTTCAGATCCCAAAAGGCCCCGCCAACTTGGCCAACAGCCAGAAATTATGGGAGCTGATGTCCAAAACTAAAGGTTGAGAACTACTTCCCTAGAGGCTCACTTTGACCCAACATTCATCAGTTGCCCATTCAGCCATTGATATCAGCTATCCTCTGCATGGCCACCTGCAGATGGTTTAGACTACAACTACCATCTTCCATCTTGGCTGGCACTGGGGAGCTTTAGTCCAATATGATCAGAAATTGCTGGACTAGGGAAAACTAGTATTAATTTATATAGACAAAAGTTTTCCTACCAAGACAGATACAGTTAACAGCTATTCCCCTGCTGAAAACTGGAACTTTACTGAGAGGCAGGAGAGAGTCTTTTAACATGCCTGTGCATGGTTAGCAGGTCTCTGGGGGAAGATACCGTTCATACTTTTTCTCTTTTGTTGTCCCCACAGGGCCATGGAACTGGGCCGAGAGTGTCTCAACCTCTGGGGGTGAGTACCACCTGTTGGGCATGGGGAGTATGTGGCCAAAATCCTCTTGGTGCGCTGTGCTACCAGCTGCAGTTTTTTTGGCTGCAGTCTTTTCAAGGCCACACAGTGGTGGTGAGGAAAGGCAGACAAAATCACCCAACCCTGGGGAATTTGTCTCTCCATTGCCTTCTTCACAGCTGGGGAATGTGTGGGCCTCAGGTTGCGTGTGGACCTCAGATTGCCTGAGTCCTCCAAATCCATCCTCCCCCTTTTAATTTTAGGGGGACATTTTGCCAATAAATCACTACAAATAGCTCAAAGCACTGCAAAACTCAGACATTTCGCACAGTGGTCCCCAAATTGTGCCCTTTAAAAGATTTTGGACTTCTCCTCCCAGAAGTCTTAGCCATGTTGGCATATAGTCTGGGATTCTGGGAACTGAAGTCCAAAATCCCTTAAAGAGCACAGTTTGGAGACCATTGATTTAGCACTGCTCATTCCCTAAAACCCTTTAATGCCCTCCCCCCCATGAAAGGGTCAGAACTTGGCCCAAAGCAAAACTATAAATGACATAATGCCACTTCTTTCTTGCTGAAGCATGAAGAATATGCCCCCTGGAATGGGACCCCAGCCAAGAGACGCCATCATAGCTGCTGCACCTAGCTTTTTCAACATAGGACACCAAGAGAAACCCGATCTATGTGTCATCTCTCCATTCTGTGATTCTTCTCCTGCCCACTTCTTCTGACACCTCACTGTCCCCCAATCCCCCCTCTAGGTATGAACGGGTAGATGAAATCATCTGGGTGAAAACAAACCAGCTCCAGCGTATTATCCGAACGGGACGCACAGGCCACTGGCTGAACCACGGCAAGGAGCACTGCTTGGTAATTCAGAAGAAGCTGGGTTATGATTCCCACCCACCCCATAAAAAGTGAGGAGCCTGTAGGGAGCCCTTGGTATGATTCAGCAGGATGGAACATAGGCATGGAATCCATCCCTTGCAGAAATTTGATGTTTAGAAGAGCAAGCTACTCGTCCTCATGGCTACTGAGGACAAGTTACCAATGTTGCATGGCTGTTCCATCCTCTCTGCCCTTCCAGACTACCCCACCTGAGAAAGGTTCGTTATGGGAAGAATGAATCTTGTCTTGTGGCCTGAGACTGGCTGCTGCCACACTGCGAAATTAATGCAATTTGACACCATGTGAACTGTCATGGCTCCATCCGATGGAATCCTGGGCTATGTAGTTTGTTGTGGCACCAGTGCTCTGTTAGAGAGACTAATCACAAAACTACAAATCCTGACATTCCATGTCATGGAGTCATGGAAGTTAAAGCTGTGTCAAACTGCATTAATTCTGCAGTGTAGATGATTATTTGCTACTGGCACCGTACCTTATTGTTTTTGCCTGTTGTGGGGGGAGGCTGTCAAAAATATCACACTTGCAGTTTATTTCTTTAGGACCAGAGTATACGCACAGTAAAAGTGAATAAATTGTCCAGCTGGTAGAATTCACCAAGTTCTAAGCAGGTTTCAGTGGATGTAACAGGGTTGACAGAAATGCACTTCCTTCCCCCCCCCCCCCCCCTGGTTGTTTCTTCAGCGCTTTGAAAATGCTACACTGATAGGGGACGTTGCTGATTGGGGTAAGCTGTAATGTGTGGGAAGGCAAGGGGAAGCTTCCACCTCATCTGAAGTGGAGGGTCCTTTGGTGAGCATTCCTTCCATTTGCAGAAGGCAGATCCTAGATCCTATACATGACAGTTTCTTGCAAAAGATAGCAGTTCTTGGGGCTTCAAGAGCTAGCATGGTGTAGTGGTTTCAGTGTTGGACTAAAACTCTGGAGACCAGGGCTTGATTCCTCACTCATGGATATTTTGTTTTGTCTCCTGGACAGGTAGGAGTTAAAGGAAACCCCCAGGGCTTCAACCGTGGTCTTGACTGTGATGTCATTGTGGCTGAGGTGAGGGGATACTTTGGTTCAACCCAGGGGAAGTGGCACAGCTGGTAGAAATAGTTTCCCTATTCCTTCCCAGCCTTCCCCCTTTCCAATGCTTATTGTGCACAAATCCACACCTCTTGTTGTCCCACAGGTTCGCTCCACTAGCCACAAGCCAGATGAGATCTATGGCATGATTGAACGGCTTTCGCCAGGGACCCGAAAGATTGAACTCTTTGGAAGACCACACAATGTGCAGCCCAACTGGTAAGCAGTGTGCATCACCCTTGTCCCACTCCAACCCATTGTGCAAATGATGAACTAGAAATTTGGATGCCTGGGCTGCAGTTCTTATTTTACATTTTTCTAGGATAGAATGGAGAGCTGCTGGTTTTCTTTTTCTCTTTCCAATTTTAAGACACACCCTCTTGACTTTCCTGTATAGTCTAGTCTAGTCTAGTCCTCAGAGGGATAGACTGAAAATAAACTTGCTGGAGCAAATGAACCACCAGCAGTTCTTCTTCATTTGCTGCCCAAAATTGTCACAAGAGAGTACAGACTGGTAAATGTTCCTGATTTGGTCCCAAATGACTACTTAAGAGCAGTCTTGCCACATCAGATCAAAAGTTCCTCTAATTACCATTCTACAATCTGTCCCACTTCATCTGTGTTAGACTACAACACCCATTATCCCAACCACTGATTGAGAATGTAGCCCAACTATAACTGCCATCATCCCCAGCCAACATAATACAGTGCACCTGCACTATATGTGGCTTCCTATTTATGCAGAAGCTGCATCACCATTAAATGAATGGGGCGCCCCCGTGGTGTGCGCACACTGTGCCGCTGTGAGCATGAACCCCATTCTATTGAATGGGGCTCAAGGTTATGCAGAATTTGCTTTACACTGGTGGGTCCGGAACAGATCCCCTGCATAAGGCAAGGCTCCACTGTAGTTGTCAGGGGTTTTGGAGCAACACATTTGGGAGACCTACCACCCTGGGGAAGGCTGTTTGAAATAATTCTGCTTCCTTCATGGGTTAAAACTAAGCCATACAGATGGCTCAGAAGCAAGATTAGTTCTCTTCTTGCTTTCCTGGAGGATTCTATTTGAACCTCCTGCCTCTGGTGATCATGATTAATAGCTAGCAAGAGACACTACTGTGACCAGTTTTATCTAATCCATTTAAGCCAAGGATGAGCAGCTGCAGTATCCCCCTTTCCAGTGTGGGTGGCACAAATGCATATTGAGATAAAAATTGCTGCCCTAGAAGAGATTGAAAGTCCCATATGTTTTGCAGCTCTAGTTTTTTTTTTCCCAGCTCGTTTTAGGCTTGTAAGCATGTTTTGAAGGTCTTAAGATCCAAAACTGCTCCAGGTGATATTTTCAGGCATAGTTGGGTGCTTTAAAAAAAACTTAAAAGTGTTACATTTTTGGAAGGTCTAGGGCTTTTGCAGACCGCAAAACTCGGTTGCAGGTGGTACATCCCCCATCTCTCATCTAAGCAACCCCATCTTCTGGCAGCACCATCCTTAAATTAGGGAATTGTCTCCTTTCCTTCTCCTCTACTGTTTTTCTCCCTCTCTCTTCTAGGATCACTCTTGGCAACCAGCTTGATGGAATCCATTTGCTGGATCCAGATGTGGTGGCCCAGTTCAAACAGCGTTATCCAGATGGGATCATCTCAAAGCCTAAGAACATGTAGCTGGCGGAAGGCAGCTGAGAAGACCTCAGGGCTGTGGACCAAGGCTGTTTTTTTTTTTGTTTTTGTCTTTGTGGAAAGGAGGCAGATGAAGAGGAGAAAGGACAGTGTATTCTAATATTTAGGTTTTTAATAAAATGGATTCTTTTCTTCCCTGAGACTTAGGAAGAAACAGGAGCAAGATGCCTGTTCCTGTGGAAGTAACTTTTCCCTTTGGTGCTCAGTTCCTTGGCAGGTGGTCCCAAAGGAGCAGAAATCCCTCCTTCCTAACATATTCAGGGGTAGCTGTGTTGGCCATATAACAATAAGTACAATAATATCCAAAATCCACAAACTGTGATACCTTTGTTTGTCCAATCAAAATACATGATGCAAACCTTTGAAGCTCCACTAGCTTTTTCATCAGTCACAGATGCTAAGAAACATGCAGGAGAAAAAATTATAAAATGATGATTAGTCACAGGCTTGCATTTTTCTTAAGGTGTGTTGTCCCCCCAAAGAACAAAACACCAATACCTTGAGAAAATGCCTGTGACTAACACCTTCATTTCATTTTATTTTTCTCCTGTATGATTAACACCTGTGCCTGATGAAGAAGCCAGTGGAGCTTTGGAAGCTTGCATCATGTATTTTGTGCATTTTGACTGGCCTTATAAAGGTATAACTGTTTTGTGCATTTTGGATGTTATTGTACTTCATTCCTAACAGTTCCTCATTCTCCCTTTGGAATTGAGACATACGCATAGCAGGAGCCCTGGATGAAGGCATCTTCCCTTCCTATGTACATTTGCACACTATAAGGATCTGGGATAAGGACAAGGGTGTAGGTCAGTCATCCCCAACATAATGTCTGCCAACTGAGGAGGATTATAGTCCTCATCATACCAGTCACCATGACCTTGTTAGGGGACAGTAAGTGTTGTATCCCCTACAACTGGGGGATGCAGGTGGGCTGATTCCACCAGCTTTTGCCAAGACAGCAAATGGTGAAGGGTAGTGGTAGTTACTATATGTGGCCACATAGTCAAGAATTGTCATCATGGATGAGATCTATTCCTCTTGTAAAGGAGGGACCATAGTCCTCCTGCATTTTCTGGTTTCCAAAGAATTTTGGGACTTGCAGTCCAACATCCAGGCCCAGAACAGCCAAGGAACAAATAGTTATGCCTGGCCTTCCATGAATGCCAGTTGAAGGGCATGGTCCAGGAAGGGAGAGGAAAATAGCAGATGTGAACAACTGGCTTCGCAGATGGTGCCGCCGAGAGGGATTTGGATTCTTGGATCATGGGCTGCGGTTCCATGAGGAGGGACTTCTTGCAACAGACGGGTTGCATCTCACGCCAGTTGGAAGAAATGTTTTTGCCAACAGTCTCAAGAACTTGATCAGGAGAGCTTTAAACTGAGTTCTGAGGGGAAGGGAGACAATATTAAGGAAGGCAAAAGGGATGGCGAAAATAGTCAAACTGACATAGAGGAAACAAGGCAAACAGTGCAAGGACCCAATAGTGGGAGGCAAAAAAACTTGCACAGGCAGCAAGTAAAAGGGAACCATGGTCTGCGATGTCTCTACACTAATGCACAGAGCATGGGAAATAAGCAAGATGAACTCGAACTCCTAGTACAACAAAGCAAATATGATATAATAGGCATCACTGAAACCTGGTGGGATGAGTCTCATGGTTGGAATGTGGAAATAGAGGGGTATAACCTTATTAAGAGAAATAGGCCAAACAGGAAAGGAGGAGGAATAGCACTATATGTCAGAGATATTTACACCAGTGAAGAGATCCTGGGCATCAATCATGGAAGCCAGGTGGAGAGCATCTGGATAAGAATCAAAGGGGAGGGAAACAACAAGGGTGTTACGGTGGGAGTCTACTACAGACCCCCAAGTCAGACTGAGGAATTGGATGATATCTTTCTAGAACAGATGACCACACAGTCAGAAAAGAGAGATGTAGTAGTGATAGGCGACTTCAACTATTCTGATATTTGCTGGAAGTCAAACTCAGCAAAATCCTCAAGGTCTAGCAAATTCCTCACTTGCCTGGAAGACAATTTCATGGTCCAAAAGGTGGAAGAGGCAACAAGGGGGTCAGCTATTTTAGATCTGATCCTAACCAACAAGGATGACTTGGTTAATGGGGTGCAAGTGGTGGGATCATTAGGTGGAAGTGACCATGTTCTCCTGGAGTTTGTAATACAGTGGAAAGGAGAAGCCAGGCAGAGTCAGACACGCACTCTAGACTTTAGGAGAGCGGATTTCAGTAAACTTAGAGAAGTATTGAGGGCGATTCCATGGTCAGAAATACTAAAAGATAAAGGAGTTCAGGACGGATGGGACTTTCTCAAAAGGGAGATACTGAAGGCACAATTTCAAACAGTTCCAGTGAGAAAGAAAAACGGGAGGTGTCTCAAGAAACCAGGATGGATGACTAAGGAACTTTCAACCGAGCTAAGTTTGAAACGGAACATGTATAAGAAATGGAAAAAGGGGGAAATCACGAAAAAGGAATTCAAAGAAATAGCAGGCATGTGTAGGGGTAAAGTCAGAAAAGCTAAAGCGCAGAATGAACTCAGGCTTGCTAGAGAGGTTAAGAACAATAAAAAGGGCTTTTTTGGATATGTCCGCAGCAAGAGGAAGAAGAAGGAAACGGTAGGGCCACTGCGTGGAGAAGATGGCAAAATGCTAACAGGAGATAGAGAAAAGGCAGAATTACTCAACACCTTCTTTGCCTCAGTCTTCTCAGAAAAGGCAAAGGGTGCTCAACCTGAGGATAATGGAGCAGAGAACAGAATAGGGGAATTTCAGCACAGAATAAGTAAAGAGATAGTAGAGGAACACCTTGTTAATCTAAATGAATTTAAGTCTCCGGGACCAGATGAACTCCATCCAAGGGTATTAAAAGAACTGGCAAAAGTAATATCGGAGCCATTGGCAATCATATTTGAAAACTCCTGGAGAACAGGAGAGATCCCAGCAGACTGGCGAAGGGCAAACGTCCCCATCTTCAAAAAGGGGAAAAAAGAGGATCCCAACAATTATCGTCCAGTTAGTCTGACATCGGTTCTAGGAAAGATTCTGGAGCAGATCATTAAACAAAGAGTCTGTGAACATCTAGAAGGCAATGCCATAATCACAAAAACTCAACATGGGTTTCAGAGAAACAAGTCATGCCAGACAAATCTAATCTCTTTCTTTGATAAAATTACCAGTTTGGTAGACGAAGGGAATGCTGTGGATATAGTATATCTTGATTTCAGTAAGGCCTTTGACAAGGTTTCCCATGACATTCTTGCAAACAAGCTTGTAAAATGTGGGCTAGACAAAGGAACTGTTAAATGGATCTGTAATTGGTTGACTGGCCGCACCCAAAGGGTGCTCAACAATGGCTCCTTTTCATCCTGGAGAGAAGTGACCAGTGGGGTCCCACAGGGTTCTGTCCTGGGCCCAGTGCTATTCAACATCTTTATCAATGACCTGGATGACAGAATTGGGAGCATACTAATCAAATTTGCAGATGACACCAAATTAGGGGGAATAGCTAATACCCCAGAGGACAGGATCAAGATTCAAAGTGACCTGAATAGACTAGAAAGCTGGGCCAAAGCTAACAAAATGAAATTCAACACAGAGAAATGTAAGGTATTGCACTTAGGGCGGAAAAATAAAATGCACAGATATAGGATGGGTGACACCTGGCTGAATGAAACTACATGTGAAAGGGATCTAGGAGTCCAAGTAGACCACAAGTTGAACATGAGTGAACAGTGTGATGCGGCAGCTAAAAAGGCCAATGCTATTTTGGGCTGCATTAATAGAAGTATAGTGTCTAGATCAAGAGAAGTAATAGTCCCACTGTATTCTGCTTTGGTCAGGCCCCACCTAGAATATTGTGTCCAGTTCTGGGCGCCACAATTCAGAAAGGACATTGAGAAACTGGAGCGTGTCCAAAGGAGGGCGACAAAAATGGTGAAGGGTCTGGAAACCATGCCCTATGAGGAACGACTTAGGGAGCTGGGGATGTTTAGCCTGGAGAAAAGAAGGTTAAGAGGTGACATGATAGCCCTGTTTAAATATTTGAAAGGATGTCATATTGAGGAGGGAGCAAGCTTGTTTTCTGCTGCTGCAGAGACTAGGACCCGGAACAATGGATGCAAGATACAGGAAAAGAGATTCCACCTGAACATTAGGAAGAACTTCCTGACAGTAAGGGCTGTTCGACAGTGGAACGCACTTCCTCGGAAGGTGATAGAGTCTCCTTCCTTGGAGGTCTTTAAGCAGAGGCTGGATGGCCATCTGTCAGGGATGCTTTGATTTGGATTTCCTGCATGGCAGGGGGTTGGACTGGATGGCCCTAGTGGTCTCTTCCAACTCTACGATTCTATGATTCTATGATTCTATGATTCTATGAATGTTGAAATACATCTCTCAACAGCCCTAAGCAGTACAGCCAAATGGGTGGTGGGAACTGTTCAATAATTGTTGGGGGGGGGGGCACAGTTGCCCACTCTGGCACAAAGGCCTGTCCACACATTTCTCTGCTGTGGCTTATTGCTACCAATGGGGGCAGCAGATTTGTACTCCTGCAGAGCCCAAATAAGCTTTTGCACCATTTTGGGACTTGGAGTATCAACCCTTCCCTTCTGCAGTTCCAGTTTTTGTATGAAACCTGGGCCTCATCACTCACAGTGACCAGGGAGACACTTGTGTCCATCTGGCCTTATGGTTTAACTGCTAGGTGGAATAAGGTGGCTGAGGAATTTACAGCCTCATATCTATGGACTACATTGAGATGGAAATCATGCAGCCTTCCAGGTGATGAAACTCCCAGCATCTCTTCTATGATGGGAAATGCTGGGAACTGCACCCCAACAGTATCAGGAGGCCCCATGCTTCCCATCTCTGAACCCAAAAGAAGCCTGTTGCCTTCTCTTGGTGCAACTCCTTGTTATCCATCCCTATACTGCTTTGGAGAACATAGGTCTCGGGATGCTTTGCTTTGATGACTTTTATTCATCCTCCTTGGAAATGGGTTCTTTCCATACTTTCAAATAAGAAAAATGCAATACCCAATATTTGCCCGAAGCTGAAGGGTTACTTCTTTTCCCCCAAGAAGTACACAGCAGGCCACCTCCAGTATCCCTTGTCCAGCTTTAATGGGCTCCATCAAGAGAAACATATCAAGGGAAAGTATATAGAAAAAAAATCGGGGGAGAAGTCTGCTGCACCCAAGCCACTCCCTCCCACCCCAAAAGGATGTCTTCTCCTGCAGAGGGTCTCCAAGTGATGTACAATCCTGCCGTGTCACCCTCCCGCCCCAAAGTTGCATGGCGATTCTTAGTATCTGTTTTTGGTCGTCCTTGGGGAAAGTGTGCACCGGGACGTAAAATCAGTAGCGTTCTCCATGCCTCCCCACCCCAAAGGCTAGGGGTTATTTCACAAAGACAACATTGTTGTTGGAATTGCGGGAGGCCAGCCAAGCTAGGAACACATCCCTGCATGTGAGAGAAAGACAGAAAACAAGAGACAAGTGAGAGATGAAATATAACTCACATGTAGCTTCTTTGTGCAATTCATGTTTGTGCAAATACATACATTCCTACCTAGCATGTAGAACCTCACTGAAATGTGGGCTTTGGTGTGGAGGAAAAGATAACATAATTTCAGCATTTCCATAAGTATCTTATCATACCAAAAAACACCATTCAAGCCTGCAACAAAATGTTGCAGCATGTCCTATTTTTAGCAGCACTGGTTTCATCCAGCCATACTCCTCACTGGAGGAAAATGTGTAAGATGTTGGACTGCAACTTCCCAGAACCTCAAGGGGTGCACCTACACTGTAGAAATAATGCAGTTTAACACCACTTTAAATATTGTAGCTCCATCCTATGGAATCCTGGGATTTGTATTTTTAGTCTTTACTAGAGGACTGGTGCCTCACAAACCTACAAATCCTAGGATTCTGCAGGATGCCATGGAAGTGGTGTCAAACTATTATTTCTACAGCGTAAATGTAGCCTACATTTGGGGGGGGGGGGGGGGAGAGATAGGGCCTGAGTCAGACAGCAGGATGGCCACACTATTTCCACCCATGTGTCAGAAGATGTCCTTAAACACCCTCCAGAGGTTTCAGATTACAATTCTCACTTCTGTCCATTGTACATAGGGCAGCTGGGAGTGATGGGATTTGCATGGGTAAGGCTACAAGTTGAAAGATGCTGGCAGAGCAACTGTGTCCCACTCTGCTTTGTCTTCTCTTTTCCCACCTGGTAGCCTTCCACTGTTTGAAACCAGAACTTGTTACCGTAAAGTCTTTCATTTTTAATACTTGGATCTTTCTGCAATTCAAAATATTCTACTGAGCATCATATTCTGATACTGTTTTGCAAAAGCCTCGATTTAGCTCCACTCATGTCTACCAGCAATGCCCAGAGATAACTGCTTGGCACTACTAGAGGGCTACAGGCTTCCCTATACATGTAGTAAATCATAAACAAGAGTTGTGCAGCTTCCAGATGTTGTACTACAGCACGTTATTGGCTGCTGAGAGCGGGAGCTCAACATCATCAGGCTTGGCAGACAATTCCCACTCTCTCCATTAATGTTTTATGCCTATTGCAACTAGTATTTTGCTATGAAATGGGAATTATGACTTGGGTATTACTCTTTACCCTCCAATGTGGTCTGGATGTTCACTGGATGTACACTAAACTGATGGACGTACATATAAATGTTCACTGGATGTACACTAAACCACATCTGCAGTGTGAGCACTGGAAAAGAGGTTGAATAATCTGGAACTAGACAAAAATCTTTTCATGACACTACTGCCTGGTGAGTCGTTGTCTTATCCAAGACAGTGGCTTTAAAGCAGTTGATGTATCCTAGTATATGTATGGCTGTCCTTGATTTGTATAATTCACCAGGAATGGGCAACTTCATTTCTCCCCAGCCCCTCCACAGGTTGAATTCCCCCCCCCCCCAATACAGCCAGCCCAAATCTCCCTCCCCTCCCCCATTTTCTTCTGTAGTCCCCATCTAATTGGCAGGAGGAAGTACTGTCACACCACTTTCTGCTGCCATTTGGGGAAAGAATGGAGTTCTGGAGTGCTTGGACTGGGTGAGGATATTTTTGTGCATTTTCACAAAAAACATTGGGGGCTTTCTTAATGGTTTGGGGGCTAAAAATAACCAAAAATTATGATTTAAGTATTTTAGAATTACTCCCAGTCCTTACTGTCCTGATCCTTCCCCAGCTCCAAGAGCTTGTCACAATCTGTAAAAGAGGGCAGGCCCTGTGGCCTTCCCAATGCAGCTGTACTCTGATCAGGCGTAATAGGTACTGCTATGCAACAATATCTAAAGAGGGACAGAGTCTCCCCAGCCCTAACAGTGCTGAGGCATTCTCTGTAGGCTGTCCCTGTGATGGTATTTCATGAAAATGTCTGAGAACTGTTTGGGCACGACTGCAAGATAAAACAAGAATAATTAAAAATGCCTTTGGCTTCTATAACATGGGAAAGGCACAACCCACATGAGCACCAAGATTTCCTCAGATCAGTTTACACTGTCTTTCAGAGAAGCTTTTCTTGCATCACCGCTGCCCTGCTCTCCACTCCATCTTTATTTAGGCTGGCACTGGATGGAAGCAGCACAGACATCACAGCCTTGCAGGTCTCTCTCACACACACCTGCAGTGTTTCACCACACACTCATTGCTGCAGTACTCATTGTCCCAGTCGCTGTTGGCCACAGGTGGGTTGTCACAGCCTGCCCGGATACAGCGAGGACGAGGTGACATGGCCATTGGTGATTCAGACACCAACTCCACGTGCATTTGCGTTGGGGACTCCACCTGGGGGGGAGGGGGGAAGAGATGCCCTTCATCAGTTTTATCTTGGCTTGCACCTGGACCAAATAAACATTCCCTACATATGAGCAACATAAAGAGTCACATTTTGCTTTTCCTCTTTCCCTATCCCTTCCACCATCCCTTGAAACAGGTAGAACTTGCAGATTTACATGCAACCTTATTGATAACAGTCCTCACCCTATGTTAGTTGGTAGACTCTGGGATTTGTACTCCAGCCCTATTGGTGCAGACAAACTTGCCTTGCACTATACCCTCACCATGTTCCTTTGAAAAGGTGGGGTAAATAGTTTAGGAGCTTGCATGATCTCACTAAAGCCCTCAATCAGCCTGGGGTTTCTGATACTGCATGCAAGAAGTGAGATTTAAACCTCAGAAAAGGGTTGTCATAAGCTGGGAGCTGACTTGGACAGCATGTAACAAT
The DNA here is from genome assembly GCA_034509955.1 of Urosaurus nigricauda. Classification (NCBI taxonomy): domain Eukaryota; kingdom Metazoa; phylum Chordata; class Lepidosauria; order Squamata; family Phrynosomatidae; genus Urosaurus; species Urosaurus nigricauda. The sequence continues at coordinate 6,626,419 of JAOEGL010000006.1, forward strand.
GTGAACTAAAGCATCCCTGACAGCCATGCACCATATAAAAATCTCCAACCTTCAACATAGCACAGTTTATACCATCAGAAACATCTTCCAAATGTTCAGCCTGAAGACAGCCTAAGGCGAATTATGTCATTTCCTTAGACAGCAAGTTCTAGCAGCCCTCACTAGCAAATCCAATGGTGTGGGATGCTGAATATAGCAGCCCAACACTATCTGAGGGCTGGGTGATTTCCGATACAGATTACCAAATATTTTTGGCTTCCCACAGGCCAACAAGCAATCTATAGGCACTGCACACAATGGCCCGATACAGAAGGGCACTATGAGGCGCAGCGTTTGCACCCTCCCTAACGCAAAGCGTATGGGCACTGCCCAAAGCGTATGGGCACTGCCATTCAAAATTGAGCTCTTTTTTGCGCCTGGTCCTTGGTGCAACCTTTAGACAGCTGCGCCAAGGACCCAGAGGAGAAAGGGGCCACAGCAGCGGCTCCTGTCTCCTCACGGCATTGCTGGGGAGAACAGGGTGCAGTGGGCGCCCAGGGAGTTCGCCGCACCCCGCTTTCAAGCTGTGGGGCAGGTCGCAGCTTCCCCACGGTCTTCAGAAGCGCCGGGATGGGGCCTCTGGGGCTGCCGGTGAGGCAGCCCTGGCTCCATCTTGCCGCTTCTTGGGGCAGCTGCAGACTGCCCCTTTTGGGCGGTCTGTACTGCCCCAATATATCGTTTTTTCAGTCATTTATACTTGATTCTTTTAATCCCTCTATGATGGCAACTACACTCCTATTTTGTTGTTGTTGTGGCGACCCTAAGGCAAAAATAGGATTTTCTTGGTAAGATTTGTTCAGAGGAAGTTTCCCATTGCCTTCCTCTGAGGCTGAGAGTGTCTTGCCCTGGTGGCGCAGTGGTTAAATGCCTGTACTACAGCCAATCACTCAAAAGCATAAGGTTGTGAGTTCAATACCAGCAAAAGGGCTCAAGCTTGATTCAGGCTTGCATCTTTCCAAGGTCACTAAAATGAGTACCCAGATTGTTGGGGGGGGGGGGCAAGTAGCTTACAATTGTAAACCTCTTAAACACTGCTTAGGCAGTATGAAGCGGTATATAAATGAAGCTGTTTGTTTGTTTTGCCCAAAGTCACCCAATAAGTTTACATGGCCTATTTACATGAAAATAAATTCTACTGAAATCAGTGGGACTTATTCTGATGAATTACTCCTAGAGCCAACATAGTGTAGTGTGTTGGGACTAGGAATCTGGAAGACGAGGGTTCAAATCCCTGCTCAGCCAGATACTTTCTAACCTTGAGTAACTCACTCTCTCAGCCTCAGAGGAAGGCAATGGTAAACTTTCACAGAATAAATCTCAGCAAGAAAACCCTAAGATAGAGTTATCATAAATTGGAGCTGACCTGACGGCCCATTAACAGCAACCAATTATTTCCACCCCTGCTCTATAACTCTTAAACAGAGAAATTATCTTTGCTAGAAATCACGTTGCTCTCCTTCAAATGCCTATCCTCGTCACTGATATAATAAAGGCTGATGAAAGCCAGATATCCAGCAGGTGCTCATTATTCCCCATTGCTCCTCACCTCTGGTACCACATCCACAGGCTCAGGAGATGTTTGAAGCTCAGTGCTGGGCCTCTCAGGGCTGCTTTCTTCCGTCCGCAGGGCAATAGGCTGGATCTGAAGGGCGGGTGGGGGCAGGATCTTGATTTGCAAGGGAGGTGGGGGCTGCTGAAGGTTGAGGCGCACCTTTTGCTGGAGGGGTGGCTGTTGCATGGCCTGTAGGGGAGGGGGCTGCTGAAGGATGGTGACCGGCTGGGCCGGGGGCTGCTGAGGCATCTGCTGGAGGGGTGGGGGCTGGAGGCGTGGGAGGTGCATGGATGTTGCAGCTGCTGCAGCTGCCGCCAACACCGAACGGGTGACAATCTGGGTGGTGCTTGTCCCAGCCTGAAGCTGCCCCAGCTGGATGCCTCGTGAGGTCACCATGGTGGCGGGGATGACTGTCACCACACCCCCTTGCGATGACACTGCCAATGAGGAGGGCAGCATCTGCTTGGGGATGATGATCTTGGTAATGCTGGTCTGGCCGGTTGCCTGGGGCCCTGTGCTGGAGGTCACCACCACAGTGGGTTGGGCAGGAACAATCGTTGGAGGAGGTGGGGGGCTCTCAAGGGCCGGCGGGGTGGGTGGCATTGGGGCCGGCGAAGCAGTGGCTTCCACGACTGGAGCCGCTTGCTCTGGTGGTGAGGAGATTGGGTCCGGTTCCACTGTATCGACAACCGTCTGGAGAGAGGAAGAGGACAAACTAAGTTAATGTAAGAGAATCCCTCCCCCGCCCCCAAAAAATCTGGGGCAGCCGCATATAAGTACTATGCAAAGTGGTATCACTGTGGACCAATACTAGTTTGTGACCTATTGGCTGCTGGCCCACTGTGAGTTTGCAGGAAAGAAACAGTTCTTTCAATGAACACAAATATGGTGCTTGTCTTTATCAAATTCTGGGGGAAAACCTTGCTGGTCCCCCTAATCAGTTAGTTTATTAAGCACTGTCCTACAGGAAACCTTCTGTTCTGAACTCAGAAAAATTCAGGAATCTATGTCAGAAAACTTCAGGGTTTCTACAGGAAAAAGGAGAGGAAAGCAGAGCTTGAAAATGTCACCTTTTTGGCACTTCCACCTCTTAGAATTACACCCCTCCTAGGTCCAGTAGCCACTCTGGCAGGGCATTACAGGACCTGGGAAAGTGGGGGGGGGATCATAAAGGTCTGGAGCAGGGGTTGGCAAAGTGCAGTTCCCAATGCCTTTTCCCCCCTGCTCCTGGACCATTAAACCCCAAGCCTCTGATTGAGAGGCAGGAAACCTGAAAAAGGTAAATTGGAAGGGCCTTGAGGAGCTGTGGATTTACTCAAAACCATTTTCCCCCACCCTGAAAACACAGAAGTCACAACCAGAAATGGGTTCTCCTTTCGGTTTTAGGCTGAACACAAAAACTGCACACCTATTGCAGTTGGCCCATAGAGAAGTTCATGTAAAATGGAAAGTGAAGAGGACATCATGGAAAATAGGTTGTTAGATTTTAATTGTTTTTGTGTGAGGGTGGTGGGTTAATCCTGTCTCCCCACTTTGTCCAATGGGCACTCAGAGAACCACTGAATCTGTCCTTTCCAACCCCAGCTGGAAGAGAAGGGCAAGGAGGAAAATCTATTCTCCTTTCAAGTGAGGCAGGGAAAGGTATGAGACTTAGAATGAAAGGTAAATAAATGTGTCCTGCTCAATCTGCAGGCCATCAGAAAATGGTTGCTATTCATAAAGCTATCATTTCTCATTGCAAGTCCATGAACTGAACTATTCAAAAGGGACTTAATTCAGATCATTTGTTTTACCCACTGAAGGCCACATTTTCAATCCTGAGCACCTTGGAGGGAGGAATCTACAGCTTACAACTCCTACAATCCCTTTCCATTGGACACTGCATGTGGGTCAGATAGACATTTTAGGTAAAAACATTTAACAGGTCAAAAGTTCTCCATGCTACAAGGATCAGGGAGCAGGTAATGAGACTAATTTCTGCACTTAACCATGGGAGTAACAGCTGTTTGACAGCAGACATAGGCCCAATACAGATGGGCGAAAAGTGCCAGTCTGCGGGCAGGATGAGGGTTGAGTTCCCCATGCTCATATCCTTCCCCGCGCTGCCCGGACGCCATATTTGCGTTTGCCCACTCAGACATTACACACATTGATGGCATCACTTTGGTGCAGCACCCAAACAGGGCTGCACCAAAGGGGCATGATCGAGCAGCCTGGCAGCAACTATAGCGCCTCTTCAGAGGCACAAAATGAAGCCAGAAAAACTGGCTCCTTTTTGTGCTCTACGGAGGCTGGATCGTTGCCATGCCATGCATTTGCTGTGGCACCAATCTGGGGCAGAAAGGGACGGTGTATCACTGCCCCTTCCTCCCCATCTGTACAAGGCCATAGTTCTGGACTAGATAGAACAAGGACCAAGTGTGGTATCAAGTCAACTCCCTATAGCAATTCCTTCAAGCAAGGCTAAGTAGTAGGGCTCAAAAAGGCATCATACAAGCTCTCCCAGCTGAGCACAAGGGGCAGAAGTAGGAAGGCAAATTTCTCTTACCTGGCACTCTTGGTTGTCACGATAAGCCGCCAATGCTTTCAAATATTCTTTTTTTGCTGCCTCTGTTTTCCTCTTGTACACCTGCAAGGGGAAAGGGAGGTTGTTGCAGAGAATGCCAGGCTCCTCTTTGAAAGTTCAGCGATTTACTGCCTGAACATCCTCCACAGTTCTTTGGCTTCCCTCAGTAAAAGTTATAGAACAAAGTATGCACATATAATCTGAAGTTACATACCGACATCCTCCAGATACTTTTGACTGCAGCTCCGTTAGCCCTAGACTAATAATAATGCAAGTTGTAGTACAAAGCATCTGAACACTGCCAGATGTTTACCACAAATATGTAAGATGCAAAAATGAGCTGACTGATCAACTCTGATTAAGATAATGGGAATTAACTTTAAAAAGTCTCAATTCGTATGTGAGATTTTTTCACCCCAAGAGCCATTTTAGGAGAGGCCCTTTCTCCTGTATGACAGAATAGCCAGAAGAAGCAAAGCGCCTCTTCCAAGATGGGGGATGCTGTGGGTTTCCACTGTTCCACATCACAAGTGCAAAAGCTTCAAAAAATTAGAAGGCTTCCAGCTGGTTCAAAAATCTGCCCCTCCCCTCTTTTGGGGGGCAGTCCATGCAGCCCTTTAAAGGACGGGGGGGGGGGGGATATGCTCCTGGAGACATTGAAATTACCCATTCCTGATATAAAGTATAAAATAGTGGGACAATATAGACCTCAGATTACTTGAAATTAGGCCATTGGTCTTATTATCAAGATATGAGAGTTCCTTGAAAGCACAGTCGTTCTTTTCAGTATTAAGCAGGGAAACCTTGGCCCAATAGACAAGCAAGAACAGAGAAATAACCCAACTTGAGTCCCCATCTTCTTTCCTCATGTAGCACACGTACAGCACAGTAGGCATATTTAGTTCACCAAGTAGAAAAAACAGACCAATCCTTTGCAGCAGCATCCCCCACCCCTTCCCTCACTGGATCGGGGCTGTGGCAACCACACACCGCGGCCTCGATCTGGTGCTTTGCTGGCACTAAAAATAGCAAAATGCCACTCCTTTTAGTGCTGGCAAAAAGGCATCATTGCTGCCACAGTGGTGGCTCTCCAGCGCTCCTTTGGCTCATCATGCCTAAATGCCGCACCAACCAAACACCATAACATCCCCCCCTGTGTGGTTGGGTGCACAGCATGACACCACCGTGATGCCAGCATTAGGGCATGTGGCATCAAAATGCCACGCCCTCACTCTGGCATTTTGCGCTGGTCTGTTTAGCCCCAAATTATCATTTCTTTTTCTTCTTTTTTTTACTTTCCAAAGAGCCAAATTTATTTACAATGAAGATCAGTTTCACACTGATGGACAGGAAGGGCCACAATAAGCATAAAATATGACTGTCAGTCTTGCTTCTTGGCTTGATAGTACTTGAATGAGAAAATTGTATAAAAGCGGGAACATGAATTTCTGTGCTATGTGGAGCAACTAGGAGAGACAGTAACTTCAACACAGGATGCTTCTAAACACAAGATCTGTCGGGGCCAAATTCGGACCTCCAAATTATCATTTCTAAGGCTCCAGACTAGGAACAGCTGGGGGAAAATCCTCTCTCCTGAGACCTTATAACAACTGCAATTCCACAAGAGATCATACTGGAGCTGATGGACCAAGAAACTGGCCCTATGAATCAGGAGTAGGCAATGTGTAGCCTTCCAGATATTTCTGGACTTCAATATCCATAATCCCACATACTTGGCCATGTTGACTTGTGCTGATGGGAGCTACAGTCCAAAACACCCGAGGGTTTTCCACCCATGCTAAAGAAAGTCAAGATCTCCCAAAGGCTTCCTGCTTGAACTTCAGCAGATATGGCCTCTTTATCAGCTCTTCAGCACTCCCCCTCCCACTTCCCAACTCTTCCCAAATTTCCTGCCCCACCGCACCGCACCCCACCCCTCAGGTACATACTTGCTTCTGCTCCTCTCCCAAGCTGTCCCACATGGAGGCCACGATCTTAGAGACTTCCCCGAAGGTGGCCTTGGGGTTCTGCCCCTTGATGGCTGCCTGTGTGTCGCGGAAGAACAGGGCATAGGCTGAGACGGGTTTCTGGGGCTCATTCGGGTCTTTCTTCTTTTTCTGCTTCTTGGCTGGTTTCTGCTTCTTCACTGCTTCTAGCACCACAGTGGGCACCGTGACTGGCATGGGCAGTACTGATGCTGTGACGGTTGGCTTAGCAACAGACACTTGCTACAGGACAGAGACAGACAAAGTCAGGAATGGTTCCCCAAAGATGAGACTTTGGGGAAAAACAACATACAGCATCTGTAGCCCACTAGCTTTGTACAAAAATAGAGGCCTCTGCTTGCTGAGACTTACCCGTCTGATCTCTTCTGGTTCCTCCTCAGGCATGGAACTAGTGGGTGAGGGAGTAGGGGAGAGCCTCTCCTCAGGTGATTGGGCTGCAGGAGGCAGGATGGAACCACCCCCTAGGCTGAGTCCCAACTGAGAGCTGAGCTCTGATTGGTCAATGGTGGTCAGCTGCCCATGTCCCATGAGGCTGGAGTTGATGTCCCTCATAGGCACGTCGATGGTGACAGGTGGGTTAGCACTGTACTGAGTCCCCATGGAATGATCCAAGTCCTGAACGAGGTGGGGAAGGGTGGGGAAGAAGACACAAGTCAGGTCATGGAGATTGTCATATGAAGGGAGGTATGCACAGATCCACCCATTAGCCTTGCACATGTCTTTTAGAAGATCACAAAAAACCAGCATGGCTGCATCTATACTGCAGAAATAATCCAGTTTGACACCACTTTAACTGCCATGGCTCAATGCTATGGAATTCTGGAAAGTGTAATTTGTTGTGGCACCAGAGCTGTCTAACAGAGAAGGCTAAAAGTCCCACAAAATTACAATTCTTGTAATTTTCTTCTCATATAAACATTTCCTCTCATATAATTCCATTTGGGCTAAGGTAGGACAGATTTCTTCTCTCTCCGCAAACTTGTGTGGGTGTCAGAGGGCTGAGGAGAGAAGCAGCTACTGGTAACTTCTCTCTCTTACATTGAGGTCTAGAGATGGTAAGAATAACAACACAAGGTTGAGGAGCTCTCCTTATGTTATGCAGAATACTAATTTGTCCAACATCCTTTGTGAGGTCAGATTAGTATTCTTCTCTCTGTACAACTTTTCTATACTTGGAGCTGGGGTAAGAACCTAAGGAAAATCTCTGAAGCAGTTCAAGGGGTTTGGAAGGCTTGACAACTGCATAAACAATCTGGACAGGGGCCACATGTGGCAGCAGATCACATTTTGTTCTAATGCAATGTTCATTTGTTCTAATGCAACTTTAAGTGAAGCAAAATATGAATCTGACCTCATTCTATGAAAACTAAATTGCAAGGGCATGTGTGTGTATGTGTGTGTGAAGAACAATTACATATTTAAACAAAACCACTACACCTCCAATTTTGTGTGTATGTTTTTAAAAAAAAACTTTGGGGGGGGGGTCAATCAACTGCTTTGAAAATAACTTACTATGCAATAGAATAAAGATAGACAGCTTCTAACAATCTCAAAGACAATTTTTGGGCCAGAGAATCCACTTTGGGCTGCACTAGACCAGGAGATGTTTTTCAGATTTAAAAAAATTCAAAACCAAAGTCTGCTTCTGTTTTGTTTTCAAATATTTTGCAATGAGAGTAGACTAAAGTACTGTTCATAGAATTCATTGAATTCTTTTAGACTGCACTTCAGTGTATTTGTCTGGGTGTGTGTGTGTAAGAGACCATCAGGTAATCCAGAAAAATGGCTTCAAGGCACCACATCTAGTCTGTGGGCTGGACTCTTCCCACCACTGTAACAGAAGAGGCTTACACCCAATTCCATCTAACTGCCATTTTTCAGACTATATTGTCTTAACATTAAAAAAATAAAAAATAAAAACCACAATTGTTGGCTCTGGAAGATTCCAGAAGTGGCACTTCACCTTTACAACTATTCACAGGCCCCCCTGCACTGTTTAACATAAAAAACACCTATTTTTCAAAGCAGACTTCTGTCCATTCCTAAAAATTTGGGACATTTTTAGCAATTTGTGTGGTCCTCAAAGGTGTCCCTGGGGCAGAATATTGGTCCCCAAGCCCACCAAGGTTTCTCAGTCCTGCATGAGTAGAACAGCATGGGTGTTTCTGGAATTTTTTTCTGTCCTCCTGAAGCAAAACTTGGCATGGGGTGGGTCAGGAATGACAGCTAAGATTGAAACTAGTGCCTTGACCTATGACAGTCTTCCACATGCTGGTGCCTTCCAGCTGTTTTGGACTACAACTCCCATTGGCCTCAGCCAGCAGAATCTATGGCTGGAAATTATGGGTGCTGTAATCAAAATATTTGAAGGGCACCAGGTTGGAAAAACCTGAGCTAAAGTGTGAAGCCAAATTTGGGGAGGAATATACCTTACTGCCAATTAATCATATAACCTGGCTACTGTACTTGTGATTTACTCCATTACGACAACCTTGTGTTCATGCCACCTTCCAAAGAAACAAATACCCCCCAGACTCACCATTGCCAACCCGCTGCTCAGCAGCCCTCCACTTTGCTCCATGAGGCTGTGGGTAATGCCCACAGGTATGTCAAGTGCCTGCACACCATACTGTGCTGAAAAGGTAGCATCTGGAGCAGTCACAGGATCACTTAGGTCATCAAAATGGCCGACAACATCAGCAACAGCCAGGGAAGGGTCGGCGTCCAGCGCAATGGGTGGGATCTCAAACTCTTCATCACCCAAGCTTGGTGTGTGGAAAGTCTGAATGGGAAAGAAGAAGTGAAAGTTATTGTAGGCATAGAAACCTGAGATAGAGCCCTAAACCTGGTTAAGTGTTGCCCACTTAACCTGATATTGTTTATTCTGGCTGGCTGGAATCCCTCATTTTTAAACTCCCAAAATAACCATAATTAGATTATGTCAGGGTGCCCACAAGCCACCCAAAACCCCACACAGGTCACATAATTCTTATCCCTGACTTAGCTCCTCAGATTATGTGTGTGTTGTCTGCCTTCAAACTGTTTCCAACTGATGGTGACCCTAAGGCAAACCCCCCTAATATAGGTGTTTTTCGTTTCTGTTAGAAATTTTGGGACTAATGCTAGAAGACCCCTTCAGCTTGTCATTAGGTGCACATCTGGCTCATAGACCTCACTTCTGTGCCCCCCTCAAGGCCAACCAAGCCCTCCTATTTTTTAAAATAAATGATGAGATTTTTAGGCAACATTTGCCCCTCAATCAGGCAGTAAGCCTCCAAACCTGTGAAAACGTGACAAAAACAGTCCCACTCCACCCCAGATTATACTACTCTCAAATATTTCCATATTTCTCTGCAGTCCCTCTCAAAATGGTGACAAGAAGTGATGCAACCTCATTTTTTGTCACCATTTTGAGAGGGACTGGAAAGGAAGACAGAGATATTTGGGTTGAAGTTGAGGGGTGCAACCCACGGGGGTGCCTGGAGGGGGGGAAATTAGCCTCTGGGTCAAATGCCGTTGCCCACTCCTGGCTTAAGGCCTCAGCATGTCTTAATCTAGCCCCACTAAAAGGCAGAGAAAGATCTCTACACACAACTTTCTATCCAATCCTTTCAAACTGATGACCCAAGGACAAAACTCAGGATGAACCATGTGCTCTACCACTGAGCTATGGGTGGCAGACTCTCCATTCACTCCTGTCATTTGGCACAGTTGCTTTGTATCCAACCACAGTATCTTCTAAAGCCCTGGAAAGTCACCCTTTATTCATCTCACCTCAGCTCCTGACAAGAACGGATGGGTTGCTCCAGTGATCGCCAGGTAATTCTCATTTCCTCCTGGGAACTTAAAGAGATAAAAGAGAACATTAGCAAGCAATTTGTATTTCATAATTCACCACCAGCACCACAAGTATGTTGTTAAAATATACCAGATACATCTAGACAAATCCACAGTAAGGTAAGATCCTATTGGCACACAACAAATACATTATGTAGGCTCCTTTGATCACTCTCAAAGTGTGTGTGACTGGATTTTATTCCACTTTTATCTTACTCTTTCTCCAAGGGACCCAGACCAAAATGCAGAATTCGTCTGTCTCATCTCTTATCCTCACAACAGCTTTATGAGGTATGCTAGGCTCAGACAGAGAAATTGGACTGGGCTATCTACTACCCTTTGTGGTCACAGCTGAGCATATGAACCCAAGTCTTCCTGGTCCTACTTTCATACTGTGACCCATCTTCCCTCAACCTGATAACCTCCAGCTGTATCAGATTGCAAGCCACGTCACCATGGTGTTGGGGAGTTGATGTGAGTTATAGTTCAATTCATGTGGAAGGCACTACACTGGGGGAAGCCTGCACTATACCGCATTGACCCACTTAAAATAAAACTACAGGTTGAGTTTCTCTTATTCAGAATTCCAAAATCTAAAACATTGCAAAAAACCAAAACTTTTTCATGGGAGGCTGAGATAGTGATACTTTTGCCTTTTGATGGTTCAATGTACACAAACTTTGTTTCATGCATAAAATTATTGTAAAAAAATACCTTCAAGCTATGTGTATAAGGTGTATATCAAACATATATGATGTTTTGTTTAGATTTGGGTCTCTTCTCCAAGATCTCATTTATATATAAGCAAATACTGGTATCCCAAAATAAATTTTAAAAAACCCTAAATCCAACACACTTCTAGTCCCAAGCATTTCAGATAAGGGAGACTCAGCCTATACTTTTCAATGTCTGTGTGTTTCTCAACATTCAAGAATGAAGACCATCAACAGAGTCCTAGTGGCCCTTCTCTCTTAGGCACAGAAAGCGCAACTATCAACCAGTTACACCAGATCCTCATGCACAGACTGGCCAGCTACATCAGACCTCTGTGTGATGTTGTCTGAACTGAAAAGGGTGAATGCTTCTGAAATGTTTGAAAAGCAATGCATAGAGGGCTTTAGTCTAGAGCAGTTTCCACTTTCCCCAATGGAAGCAATTTGTCCATCCATACCTGCCCTACACCACATCACCCTGAAAGCACCCAACCATCTGATCTTGAAAACTATGAACTGGGCCTGGTTACTAATTGCACTGGAGAATACCAGGGATCTCCAGCTAGGGTAAGGAAAGAAGTCTGTTCCCAGCTCTGGAAAAGTTTTGCTGCCAGAACTGACAATACTAGGCCAGAAGGCCCAGTAGTCTGACTTGGTATAAGGCAACTTCCCACATCCCTAATATATGGCTGAAATATCAGACCCCAGAGGTCCAACAAAAAGACTGCCAACCAAGAAGAAACCAAATAAAGCCAAACTGCCGTGATGCCTTTAAGCATCTCTTCGAGGAGCAAGAATCGGCTACCAAAGCTTTCCGCAGTGCACAAATCATCACCCATAAAAGACTGCAGATCAAGCAGCTGTTTAGAGTTGTTGGATTACAAGACCCAGTAGCCTCTACCCAGCATAGTTAAAATCAAGGAAAGTTGGGTGTTACAATCAAACCACATCTGGATGGCTGCATGATTCCCACAGCTGGATTGGAGGCCAGGAACTTCACTGATAGGGGGAGATCAGAAATTGAACAGCTCATCGCTGATCTGTCCAGCTTTTACTCTAAATCAGACACTGCATCTTCCATCACTATTTCTTAGCTCAACAATGGCTTCCATGAGAACCTTGACACTTCACCAAGACAGGCATGGACCTCACTGGTTCTTGGCACCATTCCTCAATTGTAGTGCCCTCCATGGGAGGCTGATGAACATCAGCCCATGGATGAAAAGTAAGGTAGTTAGCTTGGAGAAGACATAGGGCAGCTGCATCCAAACTGTGTTGCAACATGTAACAGATCAGCTTTCAAGAGCCTGATGCTCACTAGATGTGTCAGACAACAATTCCCAACATTCTTGACCATTGACCATAATGGCTATGGCTGATAGAAGCTGAAGTCCAAAATATCTGAAAGGCCCCAAGTTGTCAGAGGCTGCAGTAGACCATATTTAACATGCCAAATGCCTTTTGTTCCCAACGTAAGAAGAAAACAAATGGATGTTAGGAGACTGAAAAGAAATAAATTCTCGTATTTTACAATCAAAAATCTTATTCACTGGACCCCACCTTTCCTCCAATGAGATTACAGTGATAATATGGCTCCTTTCCTCCCCACTTTGTCCATACAACAACCTTGTGAAGCAGGTCAAGCTAAAAGAAAGAGAGTGATGGACCCAAGGTCACTCAGTGTGTTTCCTGGCAAAGTAATGACTTGAACCTAGACCACCCACTTCACAGTCCAACAGTCTTAACTACTGTACCACAGTGGTTCTGCAATGCAAAATGGGAGAAAGCATTATTCATTTATCTAGCAACCAAACAGGGAGATGCTGAAACCTTTCCTTAACTATGAGCCGAAAGATACTAATGTACTCTGGGATGCCTATATAGTTGTCTCCAAACAATTCCATGCACACCCACTGCCAAAGACAAAACAGTTTCTGAACCTACTTTAGCCACGTCATGAGCCACCATAATCACACAATGCTCCTTGTGTATCAAGTAGAACTGGCCATGCTCAGCTTTCAAAAACAGGTCACCACTGAACCCCAAGCTACTTTCCAATAAATGCAAGCCAGACAGCATTTTGATCTCCACCCAGAAAGGTACTGCAGGGCATACCCTGCACAAGGGCTCTCCCAAGCTACCTTGTCCTAGTGGATGAACAAAGACATCACTACATCCACATAGTGGTGGTGGTTGAGTGCCTTCAAGTTGTTTCTGAGTCATGGCAAACCTAAGGAGACCTTATCACAAGGTTTTCCTAGGACCGTGATGGCGAACCTATGTCACGCGTGCCACAGGTGGCACATGACGCCATTCCGCCAGGCACGGTACCCAGGAGGAGGAGGAGCAGGCACGTGCATGCCTGTTGGCTTCCTGCTGTCTCTCTGAGCACTGGGGAGAAGAAGGCAGAGGAGCGGGCCTCTGGCTCTTCCTCCTCCTCCTCTCCCGGCCTTAAAGGGGGTATTTATATATATTGTTGTGTGGTTTTAAATATTGTAAGCCGCTTTGACTTCTACGGCAAAAAGCGGGGTATAAATAAACGTTTTATTTATTTATTATTATTATCCGAGAGAGCTGAGGGCTGGGAAAAGGGCGGGGGGAGGAGCCACTGGCATGTGCCAATGGCTCCTCCCAAGGGACCTTTGCCGGCCTCTAGCTGGCAGGGAAAGGTCCTTGGGAAGGAGCAATGGCCCCATGCCAGCTTCTCCCTGCCCCCACCGGCCCTTCCAGACCCACAGCTCCACAGCTATAGGTCTGAAAGGGCAGGGGAAGTGGACAGAAGCCTCCGTGCCAGCTTCTCCCCATCTTCACTGGCCTTTCCAGACCCATAGCTCCGGGCCAAGGAGGCGGAGAGAACCCCCCCCCCCCGGTGCCAGCTTCTCCCTGTCCCCACCGGCCCCTCCAGACCCATAGCTCCGGAGGGTTCAGAAGGGGTTTTGTCTTTGCCTCCGTCTCAGGCTGAGAGAGTGTAATTTGACCAAGGTCACCCAGGCTTCCATGGTTGAACAGGGATTTGAACACAGGCCTCCCAGTGACCTAATCCAACACTCAAATCACTACACCACACTGGCAATTCAGCCTATGTGGAGTACACAGTAAGGGTAAGAGAAACAGTACTGGGTGCAACAAAATATCAGGGGACAGCTGGTACTTGTTGTTGTTGAGTGCCTTAAAGTCTTTTCCGACACATGGGGACCCTAAGGTGAACCAATCATGGAGTTTTCTTGGCAAGTTTCTTCAGAGGTGGTTTGCCATTGCCATCCTCTGAAACTAAGAGTGTGACTTGCTCAACATCATCCAGGGGGTGTACATGGCCAAGTTGAGATTTGAACCCTGGTCTCCAGAGTCACAGGGTTTTCTTAACTAGTTTCTTCAGAGGGGGTTTCTCATTGCCATTCTCTAAGGGTGAGAGATTGTGATTTGCCCAAGGTCACCAAGCAGGTTTTCGTGACAGAGTGGGGAACTGAATCCTGATCTCCAGAGTCTAAGTCCAACACTCAAAGCACCACACCACACTGGTTCTCCTCTTTACCCCCAACCCCAAAAGGCACTCACTCAGTCATTCACTCTCTCATACAGTTAAAAGGACAGTGTGGTGCAGCAGTTTCAGTACTGCACAAGGACTCTGGGAGACCAGGGTTCATACCACTATGCAGCCAAGGAAACTCACTGGATTCCCTTGGGCAAGACACACTCTCTCAGCCTTTGTTGTGTGCCTTAAAGTCATACCTGATTTATAGCCACCCTAAGGCAAACCTATCACAGGGTTTTCTCAGACTGAGAGTATGTGACTTAGTCAATGTCACCCTGTGGATTTCCATGGCTGAGCAGGGAATTAAACCCTGGTCTCCAGAATCATGCATAATCTCTCATCTTTACAGGAAGGCAATATCAAACCTCCTCTGAATAAATCTTGCCAACCCATTCTCTCTCCCTCCCCCTCCCCATGATAGATTGCCACAAGATGGACTTGAAGGGATGTAAGAACAACACAGCAGTTTATATTTGTAAATACATTACAAAAATAATGCACAAGGGTTCATCCTAGAACTAGACTCTTACACCTATACCACTCCAGATTTCACTTCCTATACATATCAGGGATCACATCTTTACAATATCTCACTCAACCAAAACTTTATTACCTTCAATCCACCAAAGTACCTGCAGCCGAGGTTCCCAAACTTGGGTTGTCCAGATGTTTCAGACTTCAGCTCCCAGAAGCCCCAACCAGCTTAGTCAACAGTCAGGAATTATGGGAGCTGGAGGACCAAAATTTGGGAGCCACTACTCTACAAGACTCCACCTATCCTGACTCTTTCAGCTACACACCCAGCTGCTACATACTCCCTCACACAAACCTACCTCCTTGCTGCTCTTAAGTGTTTACCCACTTTGTCAGTCTCCTTCTTCCAATCCAATCCAATAGTCCCTTCAGGAGGAGTCTTTAAATGAATATAAAAGCCAGACATGCATGGGGGAGGGGGGGGGGTAGTCCACACAGCCCCAACCTCCTCCTCTTCCTTGGGGGTAAAGCCTCATCTCAACCTGCCTTACAGTTTTCCACGAATTCAGGAGGTGTCTTTACAAGCATATAACTGCCAGACATGCATCTTGGGCCTCATCTTTATCTGCCTTACAGCCTTCCCTGAATCCAGGATGAGCCTTTACAAGCATCTAAGAGTCAGGCATGAATCTTTGGTAAGGGGAGTGTCCATACCGCACCCAACAGCCTCCACTTCCTTGGGGTAGGGTTTGCATCTTTACCTGCCTTGCAGCCTTCCCCAAATTCAGGAGGAGTCTTTACAAGCATGTAAGAGCCAGACACACATCTTAGGCAAAGGAAACATACACACCACATGCAACAGCCTCCACTTCCTTGGGCAGTCTCATCTTTACCTGCCTTACAGCCTTTCCTGAACCCAGGAGGACAAATGTCAGACATACATCTTAGGCCTCATCTTTACCTGCCCTGAACCAAATTGAAGAGCAGCCTTTACAAGCATCTAAGAGACAGACGTGCATCTTTGGCAAAGGGAGTGTCCATATTGCACCCAGCCTCCTCCCCTTTTTTAGGGTAGAGTCTCATCTTTACCTGCCTCACAGGCTTCCCTCAATCTGGGAAAATAAGAGCCTGACAGGCATCTTAGGCCTCATCTTTACCTGCCTTGACCTGAGCCCAAGAGCAACCTTGACAAGCAGGTAAGAGCCAGATGCGCATCTTTGGCAAGGAGAGCATCCACACAGCACCCAACCTCCTCCCCTTTGTCCAGATAGAGCCTCACCTTAACCTGCCTCACAGGCTTCCCTGAACCCAGGAGGAGAAGAGCCAGACAGGCATCTTGGACCTCATCTTGTCCTGCCTTGACCCAAACTGAAGGGCAGCCTTTACAAGCTTGTAAGAGCCAGACACGCATCTTAGACGAAGTAAACATCCACACGGCACCCAACCTCCTCCCCTCATCTTTACCTGCCTTACAGCCTTCCCTGAACCCGGGAGGAGAAATGTCAGACAGACATCTTAAGCCTCACCTTTAGCTGCCTTACAGCCTTCTCCTAATCCAGGAGGAACCTTTACACCCATGTAAGAGCCAGACAGGCATCTTTGGCAAAGTTTGGCACCTAACCTCCTCCTCTTCCTCCTCCTTAAGGTAGAACCTCCTCTTTACCTGCCTTATAGTATTCCCTGGACCCAGGAGGATATAAACCAGGCACACATCTTAGGCCTCCTCTTTACCTGCCTTTACTTGCCTTACAGGCTTCCCTGTAAGCCAGGCAGGCACCTTAGGCCTCAGCTTTACCTGCCTTGACCCGAATCCAAGAGCAGCCTTTATGAACAGGTAAGAGCCAAAGGGAAAGCCCATCCGGCACCTAACCTCCTCCTCTTACATTCAGAACAGAGCCTCCTCTTTACCTGCCTTATAGTATTCCCTGAACCCAGGAGGGTATAAACCAGACACAGACCATAAGCCTCCCCTTACACCTTTCCCTGAATCCAGGAGGAGCCTTTAGAGGCACCTAAGAGCCAGAGGCACATCTCTGTCCTCCAGGGCAGGGCCTCCTCCTCCTCCTCTTTCCCTTCCTTCTCCCATATTCAAGGAGGAGCTTTGATACTAAGACCCAGGCACAGCCCTTTCCCCATTCCCCCCCTTTCAGTCTTCTCTTCCAAAGACAAAAGGCCTGAGGAGCCTTCCCCAGAAGGGCTGAATCCTCCTCCCTGAAACCCAGCCTGGGCCTTGGAAGGAAGGAAGGAAGCAGCAGCAGCCAGGCCTCACCTCCATGGCTGCGGCTGCGGAGGAGGGAGCCTCGGGAGGGCGAACCCGCCGCTGCCTCCCTCCTTCTTCCTTTCTCTCTCTGTCTTTCTTTTCTTCTTCTTCTCTTCCTCCTCTCTCCCGGAGACGGAAGTCTCTTCCTCCACGTCACTTCCGCCCGGCTTGGCCTAGTAGTAGTAGTAGGGCCTTATGGTGGCATTAATAATAATAATAATAACGCTTCCCTGACTCTGGGGCTGCGGTTTGTTTTCCTTCCTTCCGTTTCTTTCTCCCCTTTAACCGTTGAGAGGCAGCGAGAGAGAATGGCTAGAGCGTCGCCGTGGAGCAGTAAACCTTCTTTCTATTATAGTCCTAGAACGGCGACGGAGGGGGTGGTTTAAGGTTTTTCCCTCCCGGATGTGACGTCAAAGTTCTTTTAATATGAACGGTTCGTTATTGGGAATAGAGAGAGGCTTCCGGGATGTCCTAGAGCGTCGCCGGAAATGGGTTGCCTACGAGGAGGTTGGTGCAAAGGAATAGAGGCTGTGAGGGAGTTGGGCCTCCAAGGATGCCTAGAGCGTCGCCGGAAGTGGGTGATAGAGTACGAAGAAGAGCGGCTAGAGCGGTCGAGGGGGAAAAAAAAAGGAGGCATCGTTTGTCCCGGAAAAGGAAATCCAGAGCGTCGGATTAAGGAAGCGGAGGCGTGTCCTCCTCCCAGCCATGATAGTTTTCAAACAGCGGAGCGCGAGAGCAGTAGAGAGAGGAACAGTGGCCCTGGGGCGGTCCTAGAGCGGCCTGCTGCCTCTGGGTTTGGGGTTTGGGGCTTCTCGGGGGGCGCCTCAGCGCCATGTCCTACGCCTATCTCTTCAAATACGTCATCATCGGGGACACTGGTACGGGAAGGAAGGGCCTCTGGAGAAATAACCCGGTTTGGCACCGCTTTTGACACTTTTTCTGGCTCAAGGCTATGGAATTCTGGGAGTTGGAGTTTGTTGTGGGCCCAGAGCGGAGCGGAGCTCCGCTCTGGACCCCACAACAAACTCCAACTCCCAGAATTCCATAGCAACTGACCCAAACAACGAGCTCTGGGCTCCACAACAGACTGCAACTCCCAGAATTCCATAGCAAATGAGTCAGACAACGAGCTCAGGGCCTCACAACAGACTCCAACTCCCAGAATTCCACAGCAACTGACCAGACAATGAGCTCAGGGTCCCACAACAGACTCCAACTCCCAGAATTCCATAGCCTTGAGCCGGAAAAAAAAAAAAAGTCAAAGCGGTGCCAAACCGGGTTATTTCTCCAGTGTGGATGCAGCCTCAGCTTTTTAGTGCTATGGCTTCATGCTTCGATCTGTAGGTTTTGTTTTTTTGAGGCGCCAGCACCTCTTTGACAGAGAAGAGGTTATAAAACTACAAATCCCAGGACACAGTAGTAGGATGGAGGCACCGCTCTTCGTCTGGGACACAAACCGCACCATTTCTAAAGTGCAGAATATGTGCCCTCACGTCCAGCTTGGCGTAGCGTTTTGAGCGCTGGACTCCAACTCTGGAGACCAGGTTCCCAGTTCGGCCATAAAAACCCACTGGGTAACTTTGGGGGAGTCACACTCTCTCAGCCTCAGAGGGTGGCGATGGCAAACCTCCTCCGAACAAAACCTTGCCCAGAAAACTTCATTATAGGTTCACTTTAGGGTCACCATAAGTTGAAAGCGGATGTGACTTGAAGGTACACAATAACGACAAAGATGCGAAGTCCTAAAACGTCCCTGTGTGGTGGAATGAAAGAGCACCATTCCCTCCCATTTTATGGATAATGGAGAATCTGATGCATTTATCTCCAAGAACGTTCTTCAACTTGGGACCAAACAGACAGGCCAAAATAAAGCTGCTTCAGGTCACTTTGGAGGTATGCTGTTTAAATGACACATCTTAAGCGGCCAGAAGCCACACTCCAATCCTTAGGACTGGAGCATGGCTTTGGTGCAGTTTCTGGCCTCTTAGGACGCATGCGTCATTTAAACAGCATACCTCCAAAGTGACCCGAAGCAGCTTTATTTTGGCCTGTCTGTTTGGGCCCATAGATTCTGTCTTACAGCAACCCTGTGCGTGGGATGAAAGAGCACAATACCCATTTTACAGATAATGGGGAATTCAAGGCATTTCTCTCCCAGGATGTTCTTCACATTGTAATCTTTCTGCCCCAGTTAGTGCCTGTTTGGATATAAGAGGTTGCGAACTCAATATAATTTGCTCCTGGATTAAACAATGAGGTTTTGGTACTGCTAAGTCCATAAAAAGCTTCAAATGTGTCTTATTAAACCCCTGCCACTTGCAGTACATTTGTCCCTCCGTATTCACTAAGGTTAGGGGCACAAGACCCCCATGAATATGGAAAAACCACAAATAACCAAAACACCTTGTTTTTACCTGAGAGAACCTCTCTCTAGGAATCTCTAGATCCTCCAGTGCAACTCTGTGGTCAACGTCCAACAGACACTGACCATAGAACTGCGCTGGAGGAGATACAAAGACCTAGTAGAGTGTTCTCTCTAGGGATCTCTAGGTCTTTAAGTGCAACTTTTAGTTAAAGTTGACCACAGAGTTGCACTGGAGAACCTAGATATCCCTACAGAGAACATATTAAATCCATGAATAATCAGAGCTGCAAATATGGAGGGATGAGTGTATCGCAGAGTCCTCCAGATGTTTACGCTCCAGAATCCCTCACCATTTTCTCACTGGTTAGGGCTGCTGAAAGTCATAGTCCAGCAATGTCTGAAACGTGGCACATTTCCCACTTGGCTTTAACAGGTAAAAATGCTGCTACATATTGCAGCTCAGTCGTATTGCTGCATTATGTCACAGTAATAACACCACCACTAAAAACTGTTAAAAGCTAGAGAAATGAAAAATAACTTCCTCGGATTGTTTTGAATTGATTGTACCTGTAACGCGCCATGGAAACTCATAACACTATATAAATCAATAACAATAATAATGATGAAGTTGATTTCCTTTAAAAATAATTCACCAGAAATGGAGCCTAATAATAGAGGAATGGAGTTCCAGGGCCAAGGTGCCACAACTTGCCACCATTGTGTCTTCTCAAACATGTGATGTGGATCTTAATAATGGAATAAATATCAGTAACACTATCAGTCATACAGTGCCAACATCTGCTTCTGCCCCATTTCTCCAGTATATTCTTGTATTCTTGATGCGATCAGTCGGACCTCTGAAGGCCTGGCCTGATTTCCTTTGTGAATTTTTTCCATGTATTCCTCCCTGTTCTGCAACCAATGCCTATATTTATGCAGAGAAGGAAAGGAAAAGCCATTCACTTTTTCTGCTTATCACACTGGCATAGAAATGCATTTGGCATTAGTAAGGGTTTTACTTGGTCTTCTACCAAGGTGAGGACGTGAAACCTCAAAAATACTCTTTTGACTTTGGCACTATAGGCCTTTGGTTTATTTCAGGCACAATTCAGAGCTCTGGTTCCTCTTCCCGGTAGGGGAAAAAGTCATTTGTGATATTGATACAGACCCATTCATTGTTCAGCCCCTAGAACAGAAATGGAGAAACTTTGTTTTCCATATCTTCTGGCATATATCTTCTATTAGCCCCATAGCATAGCTGATGGCAAGAGGCTGCAGTCTAAAATACCTAGAAGGGCAAATGATCTTTACCCCATGCTCTGGAACCAGCTCCTATTCTTCCATTTTCTTACAAGATAACAGAATTCAACATGAGATAACAGATACTGTAGTCAACAAAAAGCACAACAGCTTGAAGCCAAGCCATCTTCTCAACTGGATCCTGTCTGGTTGCTGGTTTCATCATTGAGAGATTGTTTTCAGTGTGTCTTTGCCCTCAGTAGTTCTGTTGAATGGGATGTAAGACAGGGCCTTTTCAGAAGTGGTGCTAAGTGAAAGACCTCTGTGTCTCTGGAAACCTGATTGGCTTTCTCCCTTTTAGCCTTTGGTAAATGATAGATATCCCTGTTTCACTGTGTGTTTGGACTGAACTGCAAGCCTTATCTCTTTGCTCTTATAAGTGGGTGCTGATTTGGTTCCAGTATTTTTTCTGTATTTGGTACTGTTTCATTGTATATTGCTTTTGACTTATTATAAACCCTGAGGAGTCAAAATGCAGTACAAGTATACCTAATTAACAAAGTAGATGTGTTCTTGGGCATTTGGTACCAGAAGCAGAGATAACATGGAAAGAATATGGATAGGTTCAACATCAAAACCTTTTATTCGAAACATAATTTGTTCATGACAAATTAAACATTCATTTTTGGCAGGTCCTTGCATCAGTTAATAAAAATATTTTAACCTTCTAGAGACCACTTGGAAACTTCTTCCAAAAATGCATCTAAGAAGGATTTTCTTTTATCAGCCTACACTGGTAATGATCTCCATTTAATTGGCCAAACATATAGAAATGCTGGGAGTAGCTGGTGAGGCAGACTAAATTGCTTTTCTGTTTTGCTGTTTGTGCAAAATAGGTAAATAAGGGATTCTGGAGGCAGCTGCTGTTTACCTTGCTTATTTTAGGGATTCTGTAAGGGATCCTGGAGGCAGCTGCTATTTATCTTGCCTATTGTAGGAAGGCACACACAGCTGCCGTAGGACAGGCTACATTCAAATCCCATCAGATTGCCACCTCAAAATTATTGCATTGTTTTCTGCAGATACACTGCCACAACCTGACACCAAAAGTGTCTCCAACCCTTCTTCATCATCTACCCCATGCTGATGCTTATTTAATAAAAACCAAAAAAACTCAAGCTGGTCAGAGGGCAAAGAGTAAAGAGAGGGCTGGGCAGGCATAAAAAAGACTTCGTCTAAAAGCTCGAATAGATTGGCCATGTAATTTGTCCATCTGTCATAGATCCTCTTTGCTCTCCAAGTCTAGCAGCTTATGGTTGTATCTGTCTTTTCACAGGTGTCGGGAAATCATGCCTGTTGTTACAGTTCACAGATAAACGGTTCACAGCTGTCCATGACTTGACAATTGGTGAGATCCAATGCCAAATGGGTCTTGGGACTTTCTGGTACATATGTTGGGACTGAAGAAGCAAACTGGGCACATGGGACATGATGATACGGAGAGTCTTTAATCTTTATAGAAAATGGGAGTTACTATAACAGCGCTACCAGGATATGTGATGGCTTTATGGAGGTAGATGAAAAAGACAGGTCTCTCCCCCTAAAGTCCTTTCAATCAAAAACAGCCAATGTGTTGGGGAAACCCCAAGGGGAATATTATTTAATTTATTACATTTAAGGAATGGTGGCCAACCCAAAGCTGTGTGGGAATGTTGGACTTTGAGGAAGGACTGAGTTCTGGGGATGGAGGTAGCAATAGTCAGAGGTGGTTATAGCAATAGTAGGAGTTTGTCTGGCTGAAGATGGAAGGGTTTGAGTGCAGAGATCCCAGGCAAGGCTTATAATGGTAGTCAACGTCAGGAGGGAAGTGGGGGACTTTGACCCATGCACGCCACAACAAGGTATACATAATTTTCATCTGAAGTGACCTGAAGTCTTTCAGGTGCATTATTCCAACCCTTTTGAACTCCTTGCAGTAACTGTAGATTACAGGTGGGCAGTCAACTGACCAGATGTGGCCTTGGGAAGCCTTCTGTGTGGTCTGCTATGCACGTCTGAGCCCCACCAAACACCAAATATCCCCCACTGGCCATATTGGTTGAAGGATACTGGAAAAAGTAGTCTGAAAGTGGAGCTTTTACAAGCTCTCAGAAAGGGATTCTATAACTGGCTTAGCAGCTTCCATATACACACACTGCTAATAATCAGCCCCCTAGATGTTGTCTCAAGAGAAAATTTGCAAATACTGGCTGTAGTATTTTTTTTAAAAAGAGAGGGATATACATACTGAGAAGCTTGTGCTTCCACAGAATTGTGGGCACAATGTCTTTACAGCCATCTCAAATGCTTTCATACTTACAGACATGAGACCTGTTATCTCCCTGTCTTTCTCTCCACCTTGCTTTTGAGCCCTGTCATCATCATGCACATGCAAATACATGTCCCATTTCCTGTCTTTACATCTGTGTCTGATACATATTATAGATTACTCTAAATCTCTGGATAGTCATATATCATGTGTTTATTTGTCTTTAAGTCAATTGAATTTTGTGGGGGGGGGGGGTTAGGCAAGGAAGTTTTACCATTGCTTTCCGCTGAAATACAGCTTACATCATCTGGTATTTTTTGGCAGTCCCCTACCCAAGAATTAACCAGGCCTGACCTTACTTAGTTGCCAAGATCAGATGGGATCTGTTGCCTTTAGGCTTGAGCCTGTTATTATATACATCCTTTTTGCAACCATTTAGTCTTCCTTATATCTTCCTTTCATCCCCGTTGGCAACTGCCACTTCCTCACCTAAATATGCTTGGAGTGTCGTTGGCCGTTGTCAATGGGTAGGGAAAGGTTAGTCAGATCCTTTGGCTTCAACTCCTGCCCAGAACCATTTTCTGTCCTTCCTTTTTGCCTCCAGGTGTGGAGTTCGGATCACGGATGATCACCATAGATGACAAAAAGATCAAGCTGCAGATTTGGGATACGGTGAGGACACCTAGGAGTTTTTGGAGTAGAGTTTGCAGAGACTAGAGCTGCATTCAGACTGCAGAATTAATGCAGTTGGACAACACTTTTAACTGTCATGGTTCAGTGGTATGGAATTCTGGGATTTGTAGTTTGGTGCAATACTTAACTCTCTCTGTCATAGAGTTTTGGTACCACAATAAACTACAAATCCCAGAATTCCATAGGATGGAGCCATGACAGTTAAAATGATACCATACTGCATTAATTCTGTAGTGTAGCAGTAGCACAGAGTGCCTGAACAGAGCCAGGACATTCCAGTTTTATTTGCATCATCTTCTCCCACTTCCTTGGGCAGCTTTTCCCAGCTGTTGTGCCGCTCTGGATTCTTTGCACATCTTGCTGATCTGGAAAGACTTGTTACCGCTTGTAAACTGTACCAGGGCTAGAGAGCTGGAAGGAAGACGAGAGGAAACAAGGACTCTCCTAAGAGGGGAGGGGAGACTGGAATTGTGAAGGGTGGGGCAGAGCTTGGATTACAATTTGCAGAATTCCCCTGTCACCATGTCCACTGCAGGATTCTGGGAGCTATTATTCTAAAATTTTACTTTACCAATTTTGGGGTTGTAGGTCATGAATGCTGGAAGAAAAATAAGTAAAGGTGGCAGACTAATGCTCAGTCTCCCTTACAGATTGTGTTTATTTATACAGAAATAAATATTTAAGTAAATATTTAAATATGTTTATAAACATTGATTTATACTGAAGCTGTTTTTGTGTATTAACATGAACATGGATGCACTTTTTTGGTGAAATGTTTGGAAGAATAAATTAAATCAATCAAATATTTTGTTCAATTTGCAAAGTCATCCTGCAACAAATTATTCTCCAGGCAGTGTACAAAACATAGCTAAGTGCATGCAAAGGAATGGCTGGCTGTACACTATGCAGGTGTATCAAGGTTGCTGCTGAGGCTAGCAATTAGCAACTTGCTTGTCTCTCTTTCCCCTTCCCTGCCTAGCCCCAGTCTACAAAACCTCCTGAAAGGAAAGCTCAGATGTGCAAAATGTATTGTTCCATCTTCTGTTCATTGGCTTGGACCAGGCAGATGAACTGTCCTCAAGGAAGATCACAGACAGGCCAGAAGGTTGAACGAAATGACAATGGGCCCCAAGTATGAGCTTCAGCAGCTGCCCAGTCATACTGTTAGTGACCCTATGTCATATCATCAATGTTGGATAAATGGATGAAGCTCATTGGTTGTGACATGGTTGGCTGATAGCTTAAGCAAAAGCGTAGTTCTGTGTGCTTTCTAACTGGAGCTCTTCCACCCCACAGGCTGGACAGGAATCCTACCGGTCCATCACCCGCTCATACTACAGAGGGGCAGCCGGGGCACTGCTGGTCTATGACATCACCAGGTAAAACCCAAACATAGGCCTACAAATTGGCATGGCAAAGAATTCCCTAAGCAGAGTTTAATGGGGGTGCCACATAAAATTTGGAAGCATTTTCAGAATCATGAGAATTTCAGATTTCATGTCTTCTGGGTTTTCACCATTGTCATAACTTAATTGACTCATTAGATGCATGAATATTATTAAATAGACAGTCAGGATTTGTTATAGCGAAGTCTCACAATTTGTTATAGTGAAGTTTCAGAAAGTCATAAAGGTGGAGGTAGCAGGGATGGGAGTAGTGTGGTCTCTGTACCACACATGGCATCATTTTGCAGCCCTGCCCCATCTCCATTTGCTCATAAATGACCATTGCTACTGTTAGCAGCTTCCAGGAGGAGTAATGCTACTCTTGAGCAAAGTGTGCTCCACTCCACACCTTAATGAAGCAGAAAGTTCAGGTTTGGAACTGGAAGTAATGTTCAGTTCAGTTTGTCATCATGGTGCTTTGAGGTTTCCTGGAACCAGCAAAATGGCATCAGTTCTTCAGAATTTACCCACCCTTGTGCTATGATTTATTTTCTCTCCTGCCTCTGTGCACCCCATTTTTCTTCTTTGTACCCCTGTTCAGAAGGTAGAAAAACATGGTATGAAGGAATGCAACTATACATGCAGACATTTAATTGCTGTGGTCAGATGAGGAAGCATGGCATCACAGCAGAGGGCAGGAGAGGGCAACTGTGGAAGGATAGGTGGCCTCATTAGCATACACCCTGAAGATCTTGGAGGACTACACTTCCCCATCACACCTACTTCTGCAAAAGAAGAAGAAGAGGCCAAAAATTTTTTTTGCCCCCAAATACCCTCAAAGAAAAAAAGGGGCATTTGCACCATGTTCTTGGGCCTTCCCTTTTTTTTTAGGTGAGTGGTCACTTCTTCTCCACTTCCTGTTTCAAATAAGGCCTCTCTTGGGCCTAATTGGCCCAGAGTAGGCCCCAAACATGGTGGAAATGTCCCCACAGAAGGCATTTGAGAGTAAAAGAAATCTGCAAAATTTTGCAAAAATATTTGACTCTTGGGGTCCCCCAGGGAACCTCCAAATGTGGTGTATATGCCATCCACACCTAGAGGGCATTCTGTAGCAAACAAACCCCTAAAAAAAATCGAACCCACATGGGGACCAAAGAATGTCCCATGGAAAGCTTCATGCTGCTCATGGGCCACTCTTTGCCCATCCTGGCATATGGTGAGAAGGGCTCAAACAGGCTTTGGTTTCTCCATCTTTGATCTTTTCCCCCTGGATATGTGACATGAAGGTAATGCCTGTACATATGTGATGGTAATAGAAAAAAGATTCTTCTTATGCTCTTTTATAGTGAAAAGATGCTTCTTTCACCCCATCCCCATTCCCCATATAGATGTTGGGAAGGCCTATAAGGGTTCATAGGAACTCACCTCAAGTTGGAAAAAGCTGGGTTTTCTTTTTCTTTTTTTAAGTTCTACAACTCCCAGGATCCCCAACATGGTCATGATTGCTGGGTAGAGTAGTCCTGAGCAGATGTGCTTTCCTCTCCTCACCCTTTCTTCTCTGTCCATCCTCAGCCACTTGACCTTGCTTTCTTAATCTCTTTAGGCGGGAGACTTTTAACCACTTGTACTCCTGGCTAGAGGATGCCAGGCAACAATCCGGTGCCCATATGGTGATCATGCTTATCGGCAATAAAAGGTATATAGCCTTCCCTAGTGTTGCTTTCACATACTGGATCACGGACTTTGGGGCAAGTTCAGCAATGACACCTATCCTTAATTTTATTCCACCTCTTCAATCGACGGAACTTATATCAGTGTTGACTTAGCAAGTTACCAAGGATATAATGAGGCTACTGTCATTGGGAATGAAAATTGGATTTAGGCCTCCATCCCACAAGCATCTTAAACTACAATATACCCATTATGTTTGTGTGTATATATTGGGTGGGTGAAATGTGACCTGTGCCCACATGAAGTTTCCCAAGCCTATTTGGAGCTCTCCAGCTTGCCCAGACCACTGTTTTTCTCATACGCATCCCAAAAGGGGGGAGTGAATCGTCTCTTGGAAAGCTTCTAGGAGAAGCAATTTGTCTTTTAAATACGGATCCACATCATTATTTAAGATTAAAAAATACTTTTTGAAAAATCGATGTTGACATCTACCCATCTTTGGTTTTGGTTTTAATTTTAATTGTATTTTTGGCATTCTGTGTTTGTTCCCAGAAAGTGCCAGGGTAGACAGTGGCCCCCACGGCCTCCACAGTTGCCCATATGTTTGTGGGGGCATATGTGTGTGTAGTATGTATATATATAGGTATGCATATTCATACACAACAATCTCCTTTTTATTTTATTTTTTCTGAGTTCCATGCAGGATAGTTCAGGGCAGACAACTGAATGATACGATTTGCAAGTCCTTTTTCAGTGCCAGCGTGTGTGTCTGTACCTGTATCTCAGCATCCCTGGCTGTTTGACTTGAGCTCCTGCCTTACCTTGATTGTTCAACTTGATGATTTTCCCCCAGTGATCTGGAGAACCGGCGTGTTGTACAGAAAGAAGAAGGTGAGGCCTTTGCCCGGGAACATGGCATGGTTTTCCTGGAGACATCAGCAAAGACTGCAACCAATGTGGAAGAGGTAAGTACCCATCTGTTCCTAGTTCCTGAATTTATTTGGGTGAAGAAAATATTTGGTCATACAGTTGCACAATTGATTTGGCTTCTGCTGGCTGGACACAGGAGATTATCTTCAATGCGGAGAGATAAGGGGAGGGTGAAGTTGTATTCCTTCAACTAAGCCATAACTTATAAAATGTTGTCTCTGCAAAGTCAAGCCTATTTTAACAGTGATAAGAGCTGGAAGCATAAGGAAAGGTGAAAATTCTGAACCTTTTACTGGCACCATATCCATGTTTACTTACATGATAAACACAGACCTAACTTTATCTCATTTTTACTGGGTCTAGGAGCCACATGGATGGCCAAAAATGACCCAAACTTGAAAAAAGGGCATCTTGAGGTGGCTGAAAATCTCTGGGCATGGGGTGGGGTTGAAAATAAAATAAGTTGTCTTTGATTGAGGTGAGTGTTTTTTCTATACGATCTTTGATTAGAAGTGAGGCTGTGCATATTGTGGTCAGCCTTCATCATTCCTTCTTACACGAAAGTACACATGCTGGTGCTGATCCTTATGCAGTAAACATATGAGAAAAAGGTTTTAGCTGGCTCAGGTGTTAAAAATATTAACAGTTTTTAAGGAAAATCCTTGGACGGCAAAAAAAGCCAGTCCACTGAGCACACATGGTGGCAGCAGAAAATTGATATATTGAGGTGATGTGGGGGGACCCAGAAAACTGGGGAGGGAAAATGAAATTGGATAGCTTGGAAAGGAGCATAGTTGTCTGGCCAGAGCTCTGGGCAAGAGTGGTCAAATACTGCTACTTTTGTGGAAGGTTCCACTTCAGGATTATAAAATCCATGCCTCTCTTTTAGGGACACTCTGTTTTGCTTTTGAGTCTCTTGCGAATTTTAGAAATATGGACATCTCCCATCTATGAGGACTATAGCTATGGAGGGGTTGCGGTCAAATGAGGGCATTGCCATGTGAAAGAGTTCTGCTTCCTTAAATGAAAGTTTCCTTCAGTCCCCATATTTCTAACATTGCAGTAACTTAAAGCTTCAGCTGACCCTTTAAAAAACTGTTTAGGCCCTCAAAGAAAAGGGGCAGGCAATTTATCAAAGGAGTGTTTATACAGCAAGTAATAATAATAATAATAATAATAATAATAATGTTTTATTTATACCCCGCTCTTCAGCCAAGACTATCAGAGCGGCTTACAATTTGTTAAACAAACAGCTTCATTTACAATTGTAAGCTATTTGCCCCCAACAATCTGGGTACTCATTTTAGCGACCTCGGAAGGATGCAAGCCTGAGTCAAGCTTCAGCCCTTTGCTGGTCTTGAACTCACCACCTTCTGGTTTTGAGTGAGTGGCTGCAGTGCAGGCATTTAACCACTGCGCCACCAGGGTTAAAGAGTTGTAGGTATGAACAAATTTAAATGTCTTACTCAGATGCTGGTAATTTGTGGGCTGAAGAAAAATTTAATTTGGCTGTATAGAATTCTTGTTTGAGGGGGGAGTGCCCCTCATTTTGCCCTCTTCCCCATAGGTCCACCCTTGTAGCTCTTCTAATATTTAAATCTTCTCCCCCTTCTGATTTCCCTTTACAGGCCTTTCTCAGCACTGCAAAAGCTATCTACAGAAAGGTCCAGAAAGGCCAGTTTGATCTTGCCAATGAGGTGAGTCTGACAAAAGTTTCCTTAGAACTTCATCATGCCCACTGGTAGAAATTTATCGGTGGAGTGTAAAGGGAGATTATTGCAAAAGAGCTATTTTGGTGCAGTTTGTTAGGATTTTTTAATTATTAAATATTAACAAACTAAAACTGAATTTTACAAAGTACAAACTAATGGCCCACTGAACACAGAAAGCTTCTAGTGTGATGCAGCAGATAAAGAGTGTTGGACTAGGACTCAGCAGATAAAGGTTCAAGTCCCCATGAAACCATGGAACTTGCTGGGTGTTCTTGGATCTGGTCACACACCCAGGCACTCACAGGAGTGTTTGAGAATAAAGTGAAAAACAGTCATCTTGAACTCCTTCCACAAAAGGTAGGATGTAAATGTGGAAAATAAATATCAATCCTTGGTCAGGCTGTTCCTTTGCATCAAGGGTGGGAAGTGTGCAGTGCTTTCTAATTTTGTTGGACTACATCTCCCATTATCCATCACCATTGGCTATTGCAGACAGACAGAACTAAGAAACCTGCCCTTTTTGTACTACCCACCCCCCAAGTGGCCTTGCTGTCCTGAGGGTTCTGAGATTAACAGTCACTTTTCTAATCTCAAATACTGCCTGAGCAATTTGGAGAAAGGATGAACTAGAAATTTAATTAACTAATTAATTGTGAGCCAGTTGGGCTCCATCCCGCTACTCTCCAAATTTTCATATTACATATCTTGAGATAGCTGGGGAGGAAAGCGGTTTTGTAGTTGTGAAACAGTCTCCTGCTAAGGATCTTTCTTCTTGGGGATTCCCAGACGGTATAGGTAAGATCAAGGCAATTCTGGTTTTCAGTTAAATAGTAGTGTTAGTCAGTTTTAGCATAAAAAGACATAATCCTTAGCACCTTGGAGATTAAATGGCTGAGGGGATTTTTGGCACAGACTATAGTCCACTTCAGATGCATCTGATGAAGTGGGTTGTAATCATCAAACTCTTATGCTAGAAATGTCTTTTTCCCAGCTAGTTTGAAAGTGTTGTTTTCTTTCTTTTTCTTTCTTTCTTTCTGAAGATGAATGTTATCTCTCAGCCTTTTCATTGCTCATTTTGCAGGCAAACGGCATCAAGATTGGGCCCCAGCATCCCTCCATCATACAGAGTGCTTCCACCATCCGCCACGGTCCTCAAGGCTCCGGAGACCGTTTAGGATGCTGCTGAGTTCCTGTGAAATCTAGCCAGAGATGTTAAAGCTTGTGAATGCACAAAGGATGATTCTTCTCTCTCTTTTGTTCAATATCAGGCATTGTACTGGCAGGGATCTCCCCATCCAACCTTCCCTCAGCCCTGTTACTGCCTACCTCTTCCATCTACATGTGACGACTGGGACTATCCTGGACCTAGATTTGTTTCTAGGCATGAGCAGCTTATTAAAGAACCTCTGAGTTCACCTCCTCACATTCCTTTGGGAAAAGGTGCTTCCCTCAGTTTGTGCCTTTACTTCAGTGGTTTTCTCTCCTGCTGTTGAGAGATTTTCACTCCTGCTTTGGGTTCACAGAATCCTGGGAGTCATCCATGCTAATCTACCCCAGTTTTAGATGTTAAACTGTACTTCACTGTTGTTTTCCTCCATATTAAATGTTTCTGTGTTCAACTTTCTCTGGTATGCCTTTATACCTTTTTATACCCCACCTCTGTGGTCAAACCCTTTGGGGGCATCAGTAGTATCTGAGGCAACTGGGATAAGCAAAGGAGATTGCCTTATTCCAGATCAGCCTTTTTGTCCATCTAACCCAATCTGAAGTCTGGGGCAGGAGTAGACAACTGCCTTAGGATCCTTCCATGAGCCACACAGACTCCCAGAAATGCCAAAAAGCTGATCAGAAGTCTGGGAGTAATGGAAAGTCAACTTCTGGTTTTGTTAAATGGTGGACTATTTAATCTTAAAAACTGCAGCCGAGCTTCAAACCTATTTAAAAGGTGACTCTCCAGTTCGGGAACCATCTAAGAGAGACAGTTTTGGAGAAGAACAGAAAAAGACAAGCTAGAGAACCAGGAGCAATTGAAGGCCACAAAAAACAACCTTGTGAACTACATAAATTCTCCAAGGCTACACTTTAGCCCAGCCTGATTCTAGGGTTGCAGGCAGAGAGAAATCTTTCAGATCATCTGCTTCCTGATAACTGGAGTTTAGAAATTTAATGTGAGATCTTTTGAATGTACCTGTTTTGTGGACATTTAAATTGAAAGTGCAAGGGGGACATGAACAAGAGGAAGATGTTTGCATTATTACAAGCAGGGCAAAGACTCAATTCACCAAAGAGTATCTTGGGGAGGGGCAGGCTTGTTGATGTAAATAAGCAGAAGTGCACAGTTTAAGCAATCTCCGATGCCTCC
The DNA here is from genome assembly GCA_034509955.1 of Urosaurus nigricauda. Lineage (NCBI taxonomy): Eukaryota > Metazoa > Chordata > Lepidosauria > Squamata > Phrynosomatidae > Urosaurus > Urosaurus nigricauda. The sequence continues at coordinate 6,658,063 of JAOEGL010000006.1, forward strand.
GATACCGGCAGATTCACCCTTTTTCAGCTTACTTAAAAAAGCTTTTGGTTTTTGGTTTATATACATATATCTCCACCTTTTTAGTATGGATCTGTATTTACATACAGTAAATAACATTTTCAATGCAGCCAGCCATAATTTTCTTTTTAACATGAATTTAATAAGCACCTTTGCCCAAAACATCAATACTGGTATTCTGCTAGTCAAATTTTGTGGCTTTCCTTTTGTTGCACAATCTCTTTGAGTTTTACCATTTCTGCTCATAAGTAAGTCCCATTGATTGAAAAGGATTTACTGTATGCTTTGAATTATATCAGAAGTAAAAACTGGGCACAAAAACTGGGAGTGTACCAAAGTAAGCTGGAGATCTGATCTTTTAGGTGGTTTCTGAACAAGCATATTGCCGACAGAAGAAGCAACTTCAGGCTGCATCAATAAAAGCATAGTGTCTGGATCAAGGGAAGTAATAATGCCACTCTATTCTGCTTTGGTCAGGCCCCACCTGGAGTACTGTGTCCAGTTCTGGGCACCACAATTCAAAACAGATGTTGAGAAACTGGAGCATGTCCAAAGGAGGGTGACTAAAATGTGAAGGGTCTGGAAACCAGGCCCTATGAGGAACGACTTAGAGAGCTGGGGATGTTTCTCTGACAGAAAAGGCTAAGTAGGTGTTTCACAAAACTATAGACCCCAAAATTCCCTAGCATTGAGCCAGGGCAGTTAAAGTGGTCTCAAACTGGATTGTTTCTACAGTGTATTTTGGACCCGGGTCTACAGGGGAAAAGCTCCCACCCCATCCTGTCCTGACCACCAAGTACATTGAGTGCAACGCTCACAATATATTCATCGTCTCAAAGTCAGATTTTCTCCATCAGTGAAACAGGGACAAAGGCACCTGGCCTTGTGGAATAGTAATGAAGCGAAATCAGGAATAAAGATCGCAAAGCACATTTTAGCATCCAACCAGTGTTTATAGTTGTCAATGCATACTCATGTCAGGAAGGCTTTTATACGGAGAGTGTGTTGTAATTATATATACTTTTAACTCCGCCAAATGCATCCGAGGAAGTAGACCGAAGTCTACGAAAGCTCATGCTGCCAATTTCTTTCTTTCTTTCAGTTTCAAAGGTGCTACAAGAGATCTCTCTACATATTTTAACTATCGTATGTTTATACTTTTTATACTGTTTTCTTAGCTAGTTGGTTTTAATTTTTTAAATTTTTACTCTTAAAGTTCTTAAATGGTTTTGTGAACTGCCTTTCTGGGAGAAAGGTGGCAAAGAAATAAATGAATGAAATAAAAATACAGGCTGCATCTATACTGCAGGATTATTGCAGTTTGACACCACTTTAACTGCTTTGGCTCAATGCTGTGTGGAATTCTGGGATTTGTAGTTTGGTGAGCTGTTCAGCCTGGCCTGTTAAAGAGAGCTCTGGTGCCACCACAAACTACAAATCCCAGGATTCCACAGGAGGGAGCCATGGAAGTCAAAATGGTGCCAAGCTCCATTAATTCTGCAGTGCAGGACAGCAGTGCAACAGCTGCATTAAACTGTGTGCCTCAAAACCTCCCTTCACCCTCAATCCTTAATAAAAACAGAACCCCAGCCAGCCCAACATGGCTTCCTTCAGAAGCCGTCTAACCTATTGCCTGAATGCTTAGAAACCGAGGTTAAAAAAATACCCAATGGCATAAATAAATCGTATACGTTATCCCACTTCTTCTTATTTAATTTTTTTTAAATATAAGTGTTGTGCTTCATTTTTATTTTTAAATCAGGCACCTCTTTAGCCAGCCCCACCGAGGCGAGGGCCCCTTCTCCTCCTCCTCCCCCGCCCCCACCCTTTCCCTCCGCAGAGAGGAGGAGGAGGACTTCCTGGAAGGTTCTCTCTCTCAACCGACCATGCTGCCTGTGAGCCCGCCTCCCGGCCTTCGTGGGCTGAGCCAATCAGAGGCCGCGGGAGCCGAACAGGAGTCGGCGAGGGGCGTGGCTTGGGAGGCGGCCGAGCGAGGTTAGGTTGCGGCGTCCATTCTCGGCTGCCTTGTTCCAGTCTCTCTCCGTCTCTCTCTCTCTCTCTCTCTCTCTCTCCCTGGGAGGGGAGGGGCGGGGGCGAGGAGGAGGAGGGAGAGGGAGCAGCGGCGCCTTCGAGGGAGGCGAGGAGGAGGAGGCCCCCCGCCGCCAGGTGAGAGCAGCGCAAGGACCCCCCCCTTTCCCTCCGCGCGCAAAGGCGGGGGCGGCTCAGAGGAGGAGGAGGAGGAGAGCAGCGGAGGGAGGGGGTATTATTATGGGATGGAGGGACTGAGGGACTGAGAGGGAGGGACCCCTCAGCCTTCTCTCTCTCTCTCTCTGAGGCTCAGGAGCCTTTGCTGCCTCTTTGGGCTACTCTTTTCCACACAGCCCTTTAATTAATACACACACACACACACATATATATATATATGTGTATATATTTACACGCATACACATGCTGTACATATTAATATGTATAATTTATGTTATATGTATATGCACATAACACTGTGTGTGTATATATATATATATATCTCATTTATATAATATATATATATATATATACACAACATATATGTATTTACACACTACGCATACTGTATATATAAATGTTATACATATAAATATATATACAGTATATATAATTTATACGTACATGCACATAACACTGTGTGTGTGTGTATATATATATACATACATATATATGCCATTTATATAATATATGTATATATATATATATATATATACACACACACAGCATATATATATTTATACACTATGCATACTGTATATATAAATGTTATACATATAAATATATATACAGTATATATAATTTATACGTACATGCACATAACACTGTGTGTGTGTGTGTGTGTATATATATATATACACACATATATGCCATTTATATAATATATGTATATATATATATACACACACAGCATATATATATTTATACACTATGCATACTGTATATATAAATGTTATACATATAAATATATATACAGTATATATAATTTATACGTACATGCACATAACACTGTGTGTGTGTGTGTATATATATATATACACATATATATGCCATTTATATAATATATGTATATATATATATACACACACACAGCATATATATATTTATACACTATGCATACTGTATATATATATATATATATATATAATATTTATATATACAGTATGCATAGTGTGTAAATATATATATGTTTGTGTGTGTGTATATATATATATAATATAAATGACATATATATATATATATATACACACACAGTGTATATACACACACACATATATATACTGTATATGTAAATATATATATTATTTATATGTACATACACATTCACTGTGTGTGTATATGTATATATTTTATTACATATATATATATATATCCACTGTAATATACTACTGTATGCATATTTATATTATATGTACATACACTGTGTGTATGTATATGTCATGTACACACATATGCATACGTACACATATGCAGGAGTAGCTGTGTTTCCCATTTAACAAATACAAACAGAATCCATCAGTGATACCAATAAAGGTATCAGTGGTGGATTTTTATACACGCGCACACAAATACAAATGAATGGAAATTAATAAATGGGACCTTTGCTTTCCATTCTTTGGGTTTTGCTGATATATTTATGAGAAGTGAGAGAGGGAAAAAGGTAAATCCAGGTTGTGTTTTCCTTCACATAATGTGTGTGTGAATACCCTGTGTATGTGTATATCATTGTTTAGTGTGTGTGTTTGTTTGAATGAATGGAGGTTAATAAATTTGACCTTTTCCTTTCCATACATTGGATTTTCTTGATATATTTTTGAAAGCTGAGAGAGGGAAGAATGTAAATCCAGGTTGTGCTTTCCTGCATATACACTATGTGTATATGTATATATCATTTTAGAATAGATAGATATAGACAGATATAAAAACGAATAGAGATAAATAGACATGACTTTTGCTTTCTGTTGTAAAACCTGAAGAATATATACACACAAATACATACAGTGTGTGTGTGTGTGTACAGAGAGGAAACCACAACCTGGATTTACGTTCTTTCCTCTGTCACCTATCAGAGAGCTCTAGTGCCTCATCAAATTACAAATCCCAGGATTCTGTAGGAAAGAGTCATGGCAGTTAAACTGGTGTCAAACTGCTTTAATTCTGCAGTGTGGATACACCCCAGAGAACATGAAATGTAGTTTTTAAGGACCCCCAGAACACTTTCATCACCCATTTATCTGTATATCTCTGCAATTTTTGATTGCTAGTATTCCCACCTCTCTCTCAGAGATGGTGGTGGAAGAAAAGAAGGAATGCACCTGTGTTACAAATTTGGAGGTTCTTTGATGTACTGTATATTTTGCACAGACAAGGCCCTTGGAATATGGAAAGACAATTGAACAATCTTCTGGGGATATTTGACGTTGGGCTGGAGAGGAGGAAACAGGTTAGATCTGTATGGATGGTGCAGAGGGGAGAAAAGTGTAGTTCTTTTAGCGAGCATTTGGAAGTAATGTGCATGAAAGAGGGGTGATTTCTTTGCTCTGGTGCAAAGGGATGGTTGTTTTGAGGGATGGTTGACCTTATCTGTACATACATTGTAATGGATTGTGAAGAATGTTTGTGCACATGTGGCCATATTGCAACATGTAAGTGATTTTCTTTAAAAGAGGAAGGACACCACCACCATAGGTTCAACATGTGTCCCTCCCTTGATGTAGATGGGTGCAGGTTTTGCTGTCGGTGTTTGCGCATATAAATGGCAGATAGGCAGATCTAGTTCTGCTTGTTAAGTTTTGGGCTAGAATTGGGCAGGCAAGAAGGAATCGGCCATGAGTCGCCACCCTTCCTGTAGTTCTGTGCAGCTGGCTTGTAAACAGATGTGTTCTGTCTGAGGAAGATCTTCCATTCTCCACTCATCTCCTCCTCCTCCCCACTCCACAGAGTTCTGATCATCCATTTAGTAATGGCTATTTAATATTTTAGCATTTTTCTCCCTGGACAAAAGTGTAGGAGGAAAAGCCTTGTCAGTTTCATCAGTGCATCCCTTTCGCTCTTCTCCAGTGATATTGACAAGGTCAGAGAAGAGTTCTTTCTGCTTCACCCACAGCGACAAGAAAAATAATCACCAACCCTCCCTTTTCTCTACTGCTGTTCTTAGGTTTGTGCATCAGTGTCAATACGGTTGTTGACAAGCTTTCCCCGCGTAGGTTTCATTGGATTGCAGATGTACAGTCAGTGCAGGAAGTAGCAGAGGATTGGCTGCATGTGTACCTATAGATTTGGAAACAAATTTTTGTCATATTTTCTCAGATCGATCGTTCTAAACTGGTCTGTTTTGGGTGTCCGGGAGAGCAAGGGAAGGAAAGGTGTGTGCAACTCTATCATCTATATGAACTTTGCTGGCATGACTGTTTCTTTTGTGAACTTTTGTACAGTGCAACTCAAAAGTGGTGATCCTGAACTGGTGCTTGTCCATGAGCCATCAGCTGCCAGTCTGTGGCAAGTTTGTAGGGAAGAAAGTAAATACAGTCATAATATGGCACCAGTCTTTGGCATATTGGGTGGAGTGAATTGCTGATCTGCCACCATGACTGAGAATCATTTCTCTTGCATAAATATTAGAATATGGTTTCTGCATAGCAAGTATTCGAACAACAGGGCTGAAGTGGAGCAAGGGGAAAGAGATAGTAAAAGTTGTGAGCAAAACAACCAAAAAAGTTGACAACATACCCCAGCATGAGAGTTATGTGGCCTTTCATATGTTCTTGGACTATACCTCCCATCAGTCTGTGTCAGCATAGCCAATGATGCTGTATTCCGGCAGCATCTGGCAGGCTCCCTGAGCCCCAATCCTCCCCTAACTCCATTAACAAATATTTTTGATTTCCCAAGGATCAAAAGGAAACACTGTAAGCAACAATGTAGCCCAGTCCTGTTTATCATTGTCTCTTTTTCTCCTTCTGCAGAAGGCAGCTGCACTCCTGTCCTGTTTCCTTGGAAGTAAATTCTATTAGAATAAATGGGATTTACCCTCAGGTAAGTGTAGCTACGTTTGGGGAAGTAAGAAAATATATTTCTGTTGGGAGGGGAGCAAATAGGTGGGCTTCAATCAGATTGTACAGCTATTTTAAAGGCTGAACTGAAATTGTAAAGCAAGTCACAGAATGAAAGGAAGTAAGTGGGAGGGAAAATAGCTGTGCAGTCCTATACTTGTCTCTTGAAAGAAGCCCTGTTGAGTTCAGTGGGGATTACTCCCAGGATAGGACCTTAGTCTTCTTTCAATAAAGACTAGCTCTTGGAATTTTTATATTTCAAGGATTTTGTAATTCATACATCAGTGGTTCCCAAACTTTGGTCCTCCCGATGTTTTGGACTTTAGCTCCCAGAATTCCTGACTGTTTGCTAGACTGGCTAAAGCTTCTGGGGGTTGATGTCCAAAACACCTGGAGGACCAATGTTTGGGAATTGTTGGTATACATCTTTACACAAGAGTAGATCCCATTGAGTTCCTTAAGGATCGTGCCCATGTAAGTCATTACATGGTTTTGGCCTGTGTCTTTTGATACATTTATGACTGTTTAATCAACTTTTGACTACCACCCTGTTGTACTGACAGAAAAAGTATAAAAAGTAATCAAATTATTTATCTTCCTTTGTTTTATCCCCCGTCTTTACTTATTTTGCCACATATAACTCACTTTGCTATTACAGAGACAAACAGTGATGTGTGGAGTCCCTTGTCCTTTCTAAAGATTTTTATCAGCCAGGATGGGGAGTGCATACTCTAGTACAGTGGACCCTTGCTATCCACTGGGCTCTGGTTCCAGAACCTCCAAGGATACCAAAATCTGTGGGTGCTCACGTCCCATTAAATACAGTGGCATAGTAAATAGTGTCCCTGATATAAAATGGCAAAATCAAGATTTGTGTTTTGGAGTTTATTTATTTTATAATACTTTGAATCCATGGATGGTTCAGCCCGTTGAAAAAAGAATCCGTAGATACAGCGAGCTGATCGTATTCTATCTTAATAATAATAATAATAATAATAATAGTAATATTTATTTCTTACCCGCCCCTCTGAACGAGCAATCGGGGCGGGGTACAACATGTTAAAAAAATATGCAGTTAAAATCCTCCAACATTCCCACCTCCCTCCCCTTAAAACAGTATTAAACTAATCATAATTAAAACAATCAAGATTAAAAATGCATAATCCTTCAAGTCCCATTTAGGCGGCCGGATGGGGACGGGGGGGGGGGTCATTGGACAGTGGGAAATTAGTTACTGTCTGGGAAGGCCTGCCGAAAGAGATGCGTCTTGGTTAAAAGCCTTCCAAGGTTGTAATAAGACACATCTCATCCGGCAGGTCGTTCCACAGCCTGGGAGCAATAGCAGAAAAGGCCCTCTGGGAGGTCTGGGACAATCTAGTTTTTATAGGCTGAAGCAGATGCCTCCCAGAGGACTGAAGTGTACACGGGGGCTCATATGGGAGGAGGCAGTCTCTAAGATAAGTTGGACCCAAGCCATGTAGGGCTTTAAAAATCAAAATCGGGACCTTGTACTGTGCCCAGGAAACTGATGGGCAGCCAGTGGAGAGATTTAAGCACTGGTGTTATATGCTCTCTCCTCGATGTTCCAGTGATTAGCCTGGCTACCATGTTTGTAGTTCTGGAGAGTGAAACTTGAATTAAAATCCTGTTGGAGATTGACTTAGAGACCCATAAGAGATCAGCCTAAATTATCCTGCTGAACAGCTACCTAAGTAATCTCTCTCATCCAGATTTTGGGCTAAGGGTCTGTAATATTTCTCATTTGAAAAACCTGTTTTCTTTTTAGTCTGAAAATATCAGCAATCATTCACTTTTCCCCTAAGGTATGTTAGGTTGTGAATGAAAGTAAGGATACCACTGACATCTATGCAACGGAGTAACTGGAGGCAGTCTTCAGAAATAGGGAAGGTCTGTCTGTTGGGCCTGGCTTATAAATCACTCTCTGTGGGCCTGTTTCAACCTTAGCAGTGTCACCACACTGCCATTAGTTTGTCCTATTCCTTTGGCACAACCACCAAGGGGAGAGGGCGAGTTGTAGAGAGGAGTTCAGGAATGTCGGCAGCCCCTTAACACTGTGTCAGCCTGTTGGTGTATCCACTTCAGTACTGTCAGCTCTGACTGGTAGTAGCAGCTCTCCATGATTTGTAGGCATGATTGTTTCCTTGCCCTTCTGGGAGTGAAGAATGTTGGGAATTGCAGTCTGATAAAATCTGAAGGATTGCCTGATTCCCATCCCTGGATCAGTGGTAGGAGGCTCTAGAAGTCAACGGTAGGCATGTTGGAAAGTTGGATGCTTTTGAAAGAAAGAAGACTAAAAAAGCAATTAGTCTAAATATGTTTATATTATAAAGAAAGTTATATTGTAAAAGAGTTAAATTATAAATGTTATGCAAACAGAATAACATCTAAAATGGTAACTTAAATGTACAGTGGTCCCCCAGTTTGCGAATCCCCCGGGGAACGAAATCCCCGGGGTCCGAAACTGGCGGGACCACTAAAATTCCCCCGGGATCCGAAGGATCCCCCGGGGAACGAAACGGAAAAACCGCGCGGCCCCTTTAAATCGGCCGCGCGGTCCGTCCGCTAAAGCGGTCCCCCGGGATACGACCATTTCTGGGTTACGAAAGGTAATCCGGAACGGATTACCTTCGTAACCCGGGGGACGACTGTATCAGTTACGAAAGAAACAAGCAGAAGCAGCACACAGTAACAACGTCTAGAAGAATTTTTTCTATGGTACTTTATTGACAGATGTTTCATCTCATGTACCAGTGCCAGATGTTTTGAACAAAACTGTTCAGTAGCTCTGCTATTGGTCCTTGAGACAAACATCTGTATGTAAAGCTCATGGGAAACTGTTCCTGGTTGTTGTTTTTATTCATTTACCGGCAAAATTAGTTTTAACTTCATTTGAGAGGCTGCTTCTTGTGTTTGCACATGTGGAAACTTAATTTCTTTAAAATTGTTGTATGTATAGCTGTATTTATTGCTTACCTAGTCTTCCTTTTTTGTTGATCTATATCTTTAGATCAAATGTTATTTCTATTCTGTTGTTCAAGTTGTAAGCAAGATCAAGAGTCTTACTATGCTCATGCCATCTCTGATCCCATTTTTGCCAAGAAGGTTGAGAGGTGGTGGGATGGCCAGTCTTTGATCTGTTTACCAATGTTGGGTCTGAATCAAGTAGCTGTGACTCCTATTTTTTGCTTTTCCATGGACAAGTTGTTCTCAGATGATGAGTTGAGATGGCAGAAGTTACAGATGATGTTAGACCTCAACTCCCAGAAACTCTAGCCAACTTGGTCAGCAGTGAGGAATTGTGAGAGTTAAAATCAGATAACTTCTGGAGTTTCTCCAGCTGAACGACAAGTGTGGAAACCTTTTCCTTCCAATAGGTCCCAAAAGTTTTGGCAGGATGTACAGTTGATCTCATGGCTTGCTGTGCCTATTCCAGTGGGTACCAGACATTGGCTAATACAAGAATTATCAGTGGTCGTTGCAATCTTAGAAAGAGATTGGACAAATTCACAGATGATGACTAGTGGATGCTAGTCCTGATGGTTAGGTATTTCCTCAAAAATTATATACCCTTGATACTAGTTGATGGGGAGAATAAGTGGAAGATGTTATTTTACCCATTATATCTTGGGGGCTTCTCATTGGAGCATCTGGTCAGCCATTGTAGGAAAAATTGTTGGATTAGGTGATTCTTTGATCAGATCTAGCCACTTCTTATATTCTCAAGACAGGTGTGAATAGAGCAGATTGCAGCGCAACCATATTAGCTCTGTGGGTGGCGTTGATTTTCCAATCATTTGTAGACTATTGCCAAGAGGAAGTGTTTTGCAACCAACTATTTTGAATATACCCCTCCAGTGCTGTGCTACTGATTCCACTGGTTCTGTGTCCTGTTTCAGAGTGGTGGCATTAATCAAGTGGCTTAGGGCAATTCTTCCCAAAAAGTGACACCTTCTTAAGCAGCTCCTAGATAGAGCCTGTATGGTGCTTCCCCCCACTTGTGGAATGCATTTTCTAGTGTGATTCCTTTCATATCCTCATTATGTTCATTTATATGTCATTCTTAGACCTCCCTCTTATAGTTGGCATTTAAGCTTCAGTTGGTACGGTTTTTGTATTAATTCCCAGATTCCAAACATCTTAATATTTCAATATAACAGTGGGCTGTCAATTTGTTTTGGTTGCTTCATTGACTATCTGGGATATTTTATTGCTGTAACTAACTTTTGGTTGATTATGTTTCATTATATTTATATCTTGTCTTGCCTCCCCTTCCATTTGATCCTCACTACAACCCATTGGTATAAGCCAGACCAATAGAGAACGACTGTCTGAGGTCACTTAGCATGCAAAGGGATCTTATAGCATCTTTGAGACTGAAAGAAAGAAGCCTGAGCTTTTGTATACTCGTGCCTCCTTCCTCAGTACATGCATCTGAGGAAGTAGGCTGAAGTCTACAAAAGCTCATGCTGCCAATTTCTTTCTTTCAGTCAGTCTCAAAGAAGCAATAAGATCCCTTTGCATACAGATTTTCCAGAGTAACACAGCTATATCTTTGAATTCTGAGGTCACCCAGTGTTTAATGTGCACTTCTCCCCAGATCTCTCAATTCCTAGCGCAACCTTCTTAACAACTATTAAATATAGCCTTGATCAGTCAGTCGATTAATAATTGTCTACAGTGGTCCCCCGGTTTACGAATCCCCCGGGGAACGAAATCCCCGGGACCCGAAACCGCCAGGACCAAAAAACATCCCCCGGGATCCGAAGGATCCCCTGGGATGCGAAGAAGAAAAACCGCGCGGCCCCTTTAAATCGGCTGCACGGTCCATCCCTTAAAGCGGTCCCCCGGGAAATGAAGATTTCCGGGTTACGAAAGGTAATCCGGAACGGATTACCTTCGTAACCCGGGGGACCACTGTACTGCTGACACAGCCAATAAGGCAGGATGCTAAAGGTGTGACATGATTCCATTGTGGTGCAGCGTTGCATAGTTTCTTCATTAGTCCATCTGGTCTACATTGGACTTGTGGTTATGGCTGGCAAATGGAAAGTCTGGAAGCAAGAGAGATGAAAAAATGGTGGTGGGGAAACAGCAGCCTGTGGGGTTTAGTGGTCCGCAAGCCTTAATTTTACAGCATGCTGGTATTGTCTCCCATGGAAGTAGTAACCAGGTTCTACCTGTCTGGCTTCTAAAATCAAACAAGATCAAGTGCATTCAGGATGGTGGAACAGCTTACAGCAATTTTGAAAAAAAAATCTAAATATTTATCTTCTGATCTGCATCTAAAGATCTCAAGGCAGTGCACAATAAAATCAATTTGATAACAGTTTAAAAGAGTACAAAGAAATTCAAACAGATTAGTGTAGTGTAATGGTTTGAGCACTGGACTAGGCCACTGGAAGGCGAGGGTTTGAATCTTGGCTCAGCCATTTAAACCTATTAGGTGACCCTGGGCAAGTCACACTCTCTCAGCCTCAAGATGGCAATGGCAAAAACTTTCTGAAGAAACTTGCCAAGAAAGCCCCATGATCGTTCACTTTAGGGTTGTCATGAGTCGGAAATTACTTGAAGGCACACAGCAACAACATCAATAAAACTATTAAATAGTTTAACAATTCCCAACAAGACAGTTAAACTGTTTATATAAATAACATAAAACCAGCTTCAAGATAAGATAAATTCTGTGATCTCAAAGCACTAAATGAATTTCTTGCCCCTGATCACCGTTGCTTTTGAGCAAAGCCATTCTTATGGCTGCAGCACAGTAAAAGTTATCAGACTAAGGCAGTGTCTTTTTGACAGCATTTTTGACATTGGTATAATTTTTGTAGTTTTAATGGAGTAAATTGGTAGAACTGACCCCAGTTAAGGTTGCAATGCCAAGTGGTGTGATTTTAGCATCAAAGCATGTAGTCCATTTCAGCAAGATCACAATATTGTTCGTGTTTGACAGACCCCTGTCTTTCCCCTGAAATATCTGCAGATAAGTAACAAAGGTAGATGGGCAAGAATGTTAAAGAGAGGGAGTGGGGGGCTTGAACCATGGTTTCCTGAAAGCATTATTAGCTTTAGCATAGAAGTACAATACTTTCCTTCATTTAGGCTCTCAAACAGAGGAAAAAAGCTCTAGATTGCTGAACAGAATTTCATCCTGCTGGGTTTACACGTGTAATCCTAGGGTTTAATTATAAAATTTGCACCTTTTATTGTTTATGTTGGGTTTTATTTTTGTTTGTGCTTGTGTTGTTTGTGTTTGCCCCCAAAACTTTCCATTCTTTGGAATGCTTATGATTTTACAGGCTGGATATGCTCTTTAAAAAATAAGTGCAGTCTTGCGGGGAGGGATGTACATCATGGTTACACATTGTTGAAATAGTTTGTGTTTATATTTTCCAAAAATGTTGTGTTATTGCCAGAGAGTAAAAGCTGAGGTCCCTGTGTCTCCTAGAAATTATATTTTTGTACACTACTTTGCCATAATATAACTTTGCATTTAACAACTCAGCTAATCACCATTTGTTGTTGTTATCCACCCTTGAATCAATCTTGACCCATGGCGACCCCGTAGATGAGACATCTCCAAGACTCCCTGTGTTCCACTGCTCTGCTTAGGTCCTGCAAATTCATACCCATGACCTCTTTAATATAGTCCATCCATCTAGCATGTGGCCTTCCTCTCTTTCTGCTTCCCTCTACCTTTCCTAGCATTATTGTTTTTTCCAGTGAGTCATGCCTCCTTATAATGCGGCCAAAATACAACAGCCTTAGTCTAGTCCCCTTGGCTTCAGAGAGATTTCTGGTTTGATCTGCTCTAGGACCCATTTCTTTCACTTCTTGGATGTCCGTGATAACTTCAGCACTCTTCTCCAGCCCCGCATCTCAAATGAATTAGTTCTCTTCCTATATCCACTTTTTAAACTGTCCAGCTTTCACATCCATACATGGTAACAGGGAATACAATGGCTTGTATCATTCTAACTTTCATGCTCAATTGTATATCTTTACATTTTAGGATATTTTCTAGTTCTCTCATAGATGCCTTCCCCATTCTTAGTCTTCTGATTTCTTCACTGCAGTCCCCACTCTGATCAATATTTGATCCCAGGTATGAAGGTTCTTTTACTATTTCTATTTCCTCATTGTCTAGGTTGTATCTGTGTAAATTTTCTGTGGTCATTATTTTTGTTTTCTTTCTGTTCAACAGTAAGCCTGCCTTTGCACTTTCCTCCTTGATCTTCCCTAGTAGTTGTTCCAAGTCTGTGATGTTTTCATGTAGTAGCATGGTGTCGTCTGCGTATCATACATTGGTGATATTCCTTCTTCCTATTTTCACTCCTCCTTATTCTGTGTCCAGTCCTGCTTGTCGTATAATAGGTTCTACACACAAGTTGAACAGATAGGATGAAATGATGCCACCTTCTCTGACCGCTTTGCCAATTGGGAACCATTCTGTTTCTCCATGTTCTGTCCTGACAGTGGCCTCCTGTCCTGAGTAAAGATTCCTCATTAGGATTATCAGATGTGTTGGCACTCCCATGTCTTTAAGGATATTCCATAGTCTTTCGTGATCTATGCAGTCAAAAGCCTTGCTATAACACGTGCTGATTTTCTTTTGGAATTCCTTGATGCGCTTCATTAGACATCATATGTTTGTGACCTGATAATTCTGTTTAGGTGAGTGAGTGGCTTGTGAGAGGAGAAAAAAATCTGCCTGCCATCAGTATCACAATGTCCTCCTCTGCCACCACCTTGCTAGAATGCATCTTTAAAGCATACTAGCTCATTGAGAGGTTAGTATCCTTTTTACAAACTGTGGAAATGTATTTAGATTAGGATAACACGTGTGTTGTAGGATGCCTTCCTTTCTCTACAATCAGCATGGCAATAAAGGACACTAATCTCTGCAGGCTACTAAAAAATAATAATAATAACAGACTAATATTAAAGGTCTAAGACTAAATTAAATAATGTTAGAATTCCATCCCTAATACACAAAATAGTGCTTTTAAGGATTGCTGCCTTAAATGCTGTGCATGGGTGTGTGGTTTTCTGAACTAAGTGTTTTTAGAATGTTGGATTCATTTTAAATTGGAATATGATGTTTTGCCTGCATACAACTTGGAGGTATTGATGTCTGTCTTTTCATTGTTTGGTGCTTTTTTCTTCCCTGAAAGGGGAAAGAAATGAGGCCACCAAACCTGCTCGTCTCCCTCTGTAGGTTCATAGGAAATTAATCGGCAAAGTTGCTGATGTGGCAATATAGGATGTATTTGTGGAGGGTGTGGGCAACTGGCAATTGGTTTGGGGGCAGCCACTGCAGTAGAAATGAAAGGCATAAGCTGAAGTCATGAGAAACAGAGCAAGGTGTGTGTATCTTTAGTTGTACTACAGAGCAGATATTGTGAAAAGATGCAGCATGTTCTATGCCTTAAGATCACAGCCTGGTATCACTACCATGGATGGTTCCACAGAATTTTAAACAGGGATTAGAATCCTCCTTGCATCCACTTAACAGGCTGCCCTGGAATCCAAGGATCATTTTCAAGGTCATCCCTTTCCTTCCCTCTTCTTCAGATTAAGGTGGAATGAAACACACCTCTCTTTTTTCCCTTTTTATTCTGTTCTTTTTATTGCACTGTAGCCAAAAAATGCTACCCAAGTCTGATTAAAGTGAGTAAGGAATTTCTTTTTACATACTATGGCCAGAATGGTGTTGGTGCACTATGTTAGTGGTTGCACTTTTCCCTGGGTTGCACAGTAGTGGCCAGGAAAGGCAGGCAAAATCTGCAAGCTTCAATCAACCTCTTTCCCAGTGTCATATATCTGACATAGCACCAGTAGGATTTCCTGGATTTATGTGGTGTGTTTGTGTGTGCTTGTGTACACAGATTTCCCCTTCTTCCACTTTACAGAAGTACAGTGGTCCCCCTGGATACGAAATCCCCAGGACCCGAAATGGCCGGGGCCGGAAAAACGGCCCCGTCCTACGAAAATATCCCCGGGTTGCGAAAAAAAAGCAACCCGGGCCCTTTAAAACAGCGCGCTCCGGCGCGCTGTGCATCCGAAAATGCGGTCCCCCGGGTTGCGAAACACTTCCGGGTTACGAAAGTAATCCCGGAACGGATTACTTTCGCAACCCGGGGGACCACTGTATATATAGCAGTAGCGTATTTGGCTGTTTGGGCTGACAGCTCCTAGAAGCCCCAGACAGCATAGCCAATAGAAAAGGAATTATGGGAGCTGCATAAATCCATAATTACTTTGCCTCTCTTATCATAGGTTAGTTAAATTTCAGGGTCTTTAGCCACGGTTAGTAGAGTCCATGGAGTTTGACCTGTAGAGATCTACCATATGTCCAGTAGGCCCTTCCCATCTGTAGGGGCTCAGTTCCAGGTCTCCCGTGGATGGCAAAAAACACAAGCAGTCACGTTCCATATTCAACTGTGGCAGTGTGCATGCAGACACATCAGTGTGTCTACATGTACATGCTACCATTAATATGGGCTGTGGAAATTCACAGGCTGTCAAATCCATGGATCACCAGCCCACTGATAGTGGCCTTCACTGCATAGTGTCAAGGATCCACTGGATAGTGTCAAGACAGAGGTGGACATCAAACTCAGTTGGTCTATGAATGTAAAAATGTTCTCTAGGTCAACATTTTGTCTGTCTGACATGTGCCTCTCAGGACATTCATCCAGGAGAAGGTCATGATGGGAATATTCTTTTTTTGTTAATTCACACCTGAGCAGAACTTCCAATCACAAGCATTTTAGTGGTTTGTGTGATTGACAGCTGGATTCTGGGTGTCCAGTTGTATGCGAGCACGTGCTAAGTTGGTGTTCTGTTGTACTCCAAAGCAGTCAGGCTTATCTCACTGAAGCAAGCTCTATATAGGTTCCATTGATCACAGTGGGAGATTGCTAATCAAGTAATGTAAGCTCTTGTCTATGACTATGAAGCTCATGCCCCAGTAAGCCACTTAGGCTGAAGTCTCAGATGCATTTTAACTGCAAACCTTATCCAGTCCCAGTCAGTACCTACTATCTTGCGTTACTGCTATTCACAAATTAAAAATAAAATTCAGTCGTTCCCCCCCCCCCCCCCATGTTCCCTCCACACTATGATGTACAATTGGAATCAAAAAATGGATCCCTGGGGCCACAAAAATGGCTTTGGGTCTCATGTAGACCATGATCTGCACTTTACTCTCCCTGTTGTAGAGGATGACACGGTGGAAGCAGATGATAGTGTTCACAGGCAGCATGCACAAATCTAACTCTACGGTTAGTGATTGCTTTAAAAATAAACTGATTACGTAGCACTTCACATTGTATTTTTCTTGTACCAGCATCAGCCAGATATCAGTTCGAAACACAGTTAAGACCCTCGGTGAAGCCAGTCTAAAATCCCTAAGCTACAAAAAACAAAGAAGCCTCAAAGATGTGTGGGAGGTCATTTGTCCATCTTTGGAGTATTAAAACTCTGCCATAGCAGCATCTTTGGCTCAGTACCTAGAAAAAGGAATAAAGCCAGTCACTGCACAAGGCAGAAGTTTACTACTAGATAATACATTTTTCTTTTTTTTTACACTATTCCACAGGTGTCACCAACCTGTTGCTCTCTAGCTTTTGTTATCCTGCAACACCAATCAGTTCTAGGCAGCATAGCCATTGGAGAGGGCTAATGGGAGTTGGCAGTTCAGGATTTGGAAAGCCTCACTGCATCCCTGCCTTATGAGGCCTAGGAAGCCTGGTACTGTACTCTGTGAATGGTTTTTTACTTTGACTCCTATTATTTCCATCCAGAATTGCTAATAGTCAGTGGTGGTAAAAGTTGCAATCCAACAGCATCTGGGTTACTTATAATTGATCTAATACATTGTAAAGGTTTTGAACCCCCTTGTCATGCAGGAATACATAATTACAGCAGTCCTGAAAGATGCTCATCCAACCTCTGTCCATCACCCTCTGAGGCAATCTATTCTACTGTCCAACAGCTATTTCAGTTTTTAAAAAGTTGTTCATAAAGTTTAGGTAGAATCTCTCTTCATGTCATTTGAATCCATTGATTCGTGTTCCAGTCTCTGGAGCAGCAGAAAACAAGCTCACTCCTTCTCCTATATGTGTGCCTGAGGCAAGATACCAACTCTGGTTTTGCAGGCTCATTCTCTTCATTATCATTACTGAAAGGTGAAAACGGGTTTCTAGATAGTTTGAAAATCCAAGATGCTCTTTTACTGTAAACCATCTGATATCATCCAAAGTTAATTTAAGTAATCATATATTTAAGGTATTTCAAGACTTCTGAGATAGAAGTAAAGCTATCCACTGTGGTGTTAAGTGTTGGACAAGGGCTGTGCAAGATCAGGTCATGGAAACCCACTGAATGACTTTGGACAAGTCACACTTTCTCCGCCTTAAAGGAAAGCAGTGGGAAGCCCCCTCTAAACATATCTTATGAAGAAAAGTCTACAGTAAGGTTGCCTTGAGTTGGAATGTAAGTGAAGATACATAACAAGGGAGCCAGCATGGTGTAGTAGTTTGTATGTTGGACTACAACTCTGGAGGCCAGGGTTCAGTTATGGAAACCCATTGGTAAGTCACATTCTATCATCTTCAGAGGGAGACAAAGGCAAATCCCACGCTGAACAAATTCTTGACAATCAATTCAATTTAGGGTCATAGAATCATAGAATCATAGAGTTGGAAGAGACCATCCAGTCTAACCCCCTGCCATGCAGGAACTCCAAATCAAAGCATCCCCGACAGATGGCCATCGAGCCTCTGCTTAAAGACCTCTAAGGAAGGAGACTCCACCACACTCCGAGGGAGTGTGTGCCACTGTCGAACAGCCCTTACTGTCAGGAAGTTCCTCCTAATGTTGAGGTGGAATCTCTTTTCCTGCAATTTGTATCCATTGTTCCGCACCCTAGGCTCTGGAGCAGCAGAAAACAAGCTTGCTCCCTCCTCAATATGACATCCCTTCAAATATTTAAACAGGGCTATCATATCACCTCTTAACCTTCTCTTCTCCAGGCTAAACATCCCTAGCTCCCTAAGTCGTTCCTCATAGGGCGTGGTTTCCAGACCCTTCACCATCTTAGTTGCCCTCCTTTGGACATGCTCCAGTTTCTCCACATCTTTTTTGAATTGTGGTGCCCAGAACTGGACACAGTATTCCAGGTGGGGCCTGACCAAAGCAGAATAGAGTGGCACTATTACTTCCCTTGATCTAGACACTATACTTCTATTGATGCAGCCTAAAATTGCATTGGCCTTTTTACCTGCCGCATCACACTGTTGACTCATGTTCAGCTTATGGTCTACTTGGACTCCTTGATCCCTTTCACATGTGGTCTCATTCAGCCAGGTGTCCCCCATTTTATATCTGTGCATTTCATTTTTCCTCCCTCAGTGCAGAACCTTACATTTCTCTGCGTTGAATTTCATCTCCATAAGTCTATTGCTTTAAAGTGCATAATACCAACGCAATTAGAGATGGGACTCACCTTCTAGAGCTGATGCTCCAATTTATTTATTTATCTGTGTTTATTTTTTATATTTGTATCACCTGAATACAATAAAATCTCTTAAGCAGTTTACTACCTTTTAGATGCTTTACCTTATGGAACACTTCTCTGAACTCTTCGGTGGACAGTGGCATGTACATTCTTTAAATTAAATAAAAAGAAATAGAAAGAGATACTTCAAACAGTTATTCATTACCTACTTTTTAATAGGAGGGAGTGTCACTAGGGTAAATACATATACCTGTCCATACATAGAAATGTGTGTGTATGTATTTGTTGTATGTCTTCAAGTTGTTTCCAGCTTAGGGTGACACTAACGTAAACCTGTCATGAAGTTTTCTGGCAAGATTTGTTCAGAAGGGGTTTGCCATTTCCTTCTCTTGAGACTGAGAAAGTGTGACTGCCCTAAGGTCATTCAGTGAGTTTCATAGCTGAGCTTGGAACTGAGCCCTGATCTCCACAGACATAGTCCAACACTCAGACCACTACACCTCGCTGGCTCTGTGTGTGCTTGTGTGTTTATGTTTGTGTATGTATATGCAAGTGTGTATATGCTTGTGATATTTGTACCTATAATACAAGTGTATGTATATGTGTTTATATGCCCATATGTATATGCCTTTCATGTCCCTGTGCATACAAGTGCAAATGTATATATTCCTGCAGTGGCTTTACGTATACAAGTGTGTGTGCATATGTGAGTGTGGGTATTCCTGTGATGGCTGTGCATGGGAGTGCATGCATGTCCCTTCCCTTCGGACTACAAACATACTCTTGTTTCCCCAATTCTGAAGAAGCTCTCTCTTGATCCCTCTTCTTTGTCTAGCTATCGTCCGATCTCTCTTCCTCCTTTTCTTTCTAAGGTTCTGGAACGGGTCATTTATTCTCATTGTCTTGAGTTTCTCAAAGCCAACTCCATCCTGGACCCTTTTCAGTCTGGTTTCCACCCAGGGCACTCTACAGAGACAGCCCTCACAAAGATCTCAAACAATCTCTTGCAGGCCAAGGCGAATGGCCTCTACTCTATTCTCATTCTTCTTGATTTGTCTGCGGCCTTTGACACCATGGATCACTGTCTCTTGATTGATTTACTTTCTGACCTTGGGTTCTCCAACTCTGTTCTCGACTGGTTTAAATCTTACTTGTCAGATAGATCTTTTGCAGTGGTCACGGGTGGTCAGACTTTCTCCTCTGTTCCTTTATCTGTTGGAGTTCCTCAGGGCTCTGTCCTGGGTCCCCCCTTTTTTCTCTCTATACACATGGTCCCTAGGCAAGCTCATCAATTCTTTTGGTTTCTCCTATCATCTGTATGCCAATGACACTCAACTGTATCTTTCCACCCCTGACCTTTCACCAGGGCTCAAACAGCAAGTTTCATCTTGTCTAATTGCTATCTCTGTGGATGTGGCATCGGCGCTTGAAACTCAACATGTCTAAGACAGAGCTTCTCGTCTTCCCACCTAAGCCCACCTTTCAATACTCCTTCTCTGTCTCTGTTGACGACACTTCTATTCAACTGGTTCAACAAGCCTGCAGTCTTGGTTTATTCTCTTGGTTTATTCTCTTGGTTTATTCCTCAGATCCAGGCCACCGCCAAGGCCTGTAGATTCTCTCTTTATAACATTGCTAAAATCTGTCCATTCCTGTCTACTGCCAAGACTCTGGTCCATGCCCTAGTGGTCTCACGACTAGATTATTGTAACCTCCTTCTGACAGGGCTTCCTCTCTCTCACCTCTATCTTTTAATCTCTGTCCAGAACTCAGCTGCACGTATTATCACATCCGCTCACCTCTTTGACCATGTTTCTCCTCTTTTATCCTCCCTTCACTGGCTCCCCTTCCACTTGCTGCCCTGCACTCCTGGAACCTTCTTCCCCCACATGCTTGCCTCATCATTTCTCTTAACTAGTTTCAAAACTGAGTTAAAGACTATATTGTTTAGGGAAGTGTTCCCAGATGTGTGACCTTGTCTGCCCCAGAATACCTTGTTTTAGCTGTGCATTAAGAAGCCAAGCCCTCCCTCCAATCCATCTGCCTTGGTCCAGGCCTCAGAGGGAGAGAAGAACTACTGGACCTGATCCCCTTCCCCACCACCATTCCCTTCTCCTTCTGTGTTGTGTCTCTTTAGATTGTAAGCATGAAGGCAGGGAACCATCTAATTAAATGAGTTTATGTACAGTACTGTGTAAATTCACAGTGCTATATAAAGGTTAGTAATAATAATAATAACGCATGCCTGAGTATATGCCTGCGATGAACATGCCATTTTGCATGTGGATGTGTCTCTGTGCGTGTGTCTGTGTGTCTGTGCATGCATGTCTATGTACATGGGAGAGGGAGGGGTCATTTTGGTCCATTCATTTGCATCCCTTTCAATGTTTTGCTAAACCAATCAGATCTCTCTTTTTTTGAAAGACCTGGCTCTGTGCAATGGGATTGAAGGATGCAAATGAGCCCTGACCCCAGCCAGAGGGAAGGCAGCCCCTCTTTCTTTCTGCAATGGAGCACAGAGAAGGAGGAAGTTGATTGGGTGGCACACTGTGTCTGGCTAGCTGGGGGGGGGGGGTGAAGCTGCTGGCTGCCTGGCTCCTCCTCGCATTCTGTGCTGGGCAAGGAAGAGGAGGAGGAGGAGGAAAGGAAGAAGACGCTGGAGGCTTGGAGGAGGAGCTGCTGCTATTGGGGCCGGGTAGGATCCAGCATCGGATGGGGGGGACTTGGGCTGAAGGGTGAGAAGAATGCCAGAAAATGAAAGGGTGAGGATGGAGAGATAAGGGAGGGGGCAGAATTGCTTGTTGAAAATCTGGGATGATGAAGAGAGACAGGCTGGGGGCTTGGGAAGGACTGTGGAACTGGCAGGGTTTTGGGGGATGGAAGAGGAAGGATGTGAAGGTGGAGTGGCAATGACAGAGAACTGGGGGTTGGGATAAAGAGGTATGGGGGGGACACTAAATGTGATGCTTGCAAGAGGGTGCCGTGATGCGGGCTAGGTGAGAAGGATGGCCTGGTCTGCAGATGAGTTGGGGGTCAAGAGGTGCTGGGGTTCAGGGGGGACTGGGATTTGGGGTGAAGGAGGTGGCTGCCTTTCTGGAGCTGGACTAGCAAGTGTTGGGTGAGGCAGGGCAGGTGAAGGAGCTGCAGTCAGCAGGTGGGAGAGCAATGTAGATGTCTTTGGGGGCTGGGAGTGTGGAGGTGCAAGCAGAAGTGGGGGCGAGAATGGGGCAGGGGGGAAAAGAGGCCCAGAGGGTCAGGAGGGGGCTGAGAAAAAGCTGGGATATGCAGTTGCTGGAGGGCATAAGTGGCATAGGAGGTTTAAAGCAACTACAAGTGAGAGAACAGAGGGAATCTGGTGTGAAGATGATGGGGTGGTGGTTGTGTGTTGGTGATGGGGGTGTAGAAAAAGACATGCTCTTGGACAAGTGGGGAAGGCTAGGGTCTCCAGGATAAATTGAATTTTGCAGATGGCAAGCAGGAGGTATGTGGACAAGAGAGTAAGGAGCCCACAGAGGTGTTGGAAATGGGAAGGGTGGGGAGATTACAGTTGGGTATTTGGTAAAGAAGGAGTGACAGGTATGGGTAGGTTTTGTTTGTTTATATATCTGTGTGTATGAATGAAAATTTAAACATGGTTGCTTAGTTTGCCAGATTATTCAGTAAATATTTTTGGCTACTGGTACCAAGAGGGACAGAGTTTATAATCCTTCAAGACTGAGACTTGAGGTTTCATTTGATTTAATTCTCAAGGCTGTTTATGGCTCAAATATATCCACTCTTTTCTATGGCAGTATTTGTGTGTGTGCCTTCAAGTTACTTGTCGACTTATGGTAACTGTGAATTTCATTGGGGTTTCTTAGGCTGGGAATTCTCAGAGGTGGTTTTGCCAGTTCCTTCCTCTGAAATATAGTCTGCTTTCCCTAATTGGGCATCCTTCCAGTCTGCTGGATTGTAATCCCTACTATGCCCAACCAGCCTTTTCCTATTTGGGCAAATGCTTCTTTTTGAATTTTTCACATTGTCCAATTCTGTACTTTCTGCTGACTTAATGGTAATGTGCAGATAAAAAACTGTTCCCATAATCCTTTAGCCTGTGTGGCAGGTGACCCTGTGGGGTAGGGGATTTGGGGAGTTGTAACCCAAGTTGGGGTATTGGGTTGAAAAGAAAAGAGAAAGACTCTTCCTCCCAAAATTTCACCCAGGATCCAGTTAGTGAATGTCATAGTTCTGAATGCAAGACAAAGTTGATCCTAGAAGCTTAAAGTATGGCTGCTTCTGATTGTCCTTCTCATATTATTGTTCTTTCCAGGACCCATTCAGAATTTTAAAAATAACATGAGTCCAAAGAGAGATGCCTGACTTTAGAATATATGCAGGGTGGGGGTGGGGGGCTATTTGCATCTTTTTTTATGCTCCTCCACAAAATACAATAGTCTTTCAGAAGAAATTGTGATCCTTCTTTCTCCCCAAGCTTTTTAGCTTCCTCATATTGTAGGTTCCTCCACCCCTATTTCATAGCTGAAATAACCTTAAGGTACTAGATCCTGTCTAATCTTGGAAGCTAAGCAGCATCAGCCTGCTTACTTCGATAGGAGACCACCAACAAATCCCAGGTTCTGTAGGCTATATTTCAGAGGAAGGAACTGGCACAATCACCTCCTGAGTATTCCTTGTCTAAGAAAACCCTATGAGGTTCATGGGGTCATCATAAGTCAACAGGAAAACTTGAAGGTCCATAAATGTACCTCTCCATTTCAGTTTATTTGATTTAAAGCCCACTTTTCTCCCAAAATAGAACCTGGAACTCCATTTCAAGGAATTATACATGTTAAAAGTTACACTAAACTGAAATATTAAATGACAACTGTTAAATTATTAGGAATACAGATTTAGGTTGAAGATACATTCTGGCTTCACTTGGGATGTATTGACCTGTTTCTTGTGTTTGCTCCTAGAGCACACTGGATGAAAATATGCGGTCATTGTAATTCTGTTTGGCTCTATAAGGACAGTCTGGGCAATGCTTTCTGTTCTGGAGGACAAATATATTCAGTCTGTTGCTTTCCACTGTTCCACTTGTTCCAAGCATCCAAGCATTATTTCTCTTTGA
The DNA here is from genome assembly GCA_034509955.1 of Urosaurus nigricauda. NCBI lineage: Eukaryota > Metazoa > Chordata > Lepidosauria > Squamata > Phrynosomatidae > Urosaurus > Urosaurus nigricauda. The sequence goes on from JAOEGL010000006.1 coordinate 6,681,812, forward strand.
GCATTTATAAATAATAATTATTTATAATATAGTCATAGTTTATTATTTTATTATAATAATTTTATTTATATTATTTTATTATTACACATTTATAGCATATAGTAAGTGTGAATTTCATAAGTTAACACTTGTAAAACTACAGTTGGAGGACACACTGGCTTACTAGCAGTTATCAGTGAATGGGTGCCCCACTTTTCTTTGCTTAATCCTCCTATCATCTTAGTATCCCAGAGTAATGTTTTCTTTCAGAATCCTCTCTCAAAACTAGAGCTACAATGCAGGCATTCTATGGAGTTGCCATCCTAACATAGGCTAGGAAAAGTGCAGTACCTCAGGCTGCATGTGGTCCTTGGGACCCCTGTATGCAGCTCTTGAAGTTTCACAGAAGCCCCCAGTCCCTTATTTTTTAAAAAATTAAATACCATTTTTGGGTGGTTTTTTGGGGGGGGGGGGGGTTGCCATCAAACCGTTTACTAATCCTACAAAGGTTCCCACCCCAAAGCATTTTTTTAAATGAGCCAAAGAACAACCAAAATGGCAACCAGAATTGAAATTGTGTCACTTTGAGCAAGTGGGTGTGTTTGTGTTTATGTGTCTTCAAATTGCCTGTCGACTTATTACAACTCCATGAATTTTGTAGCATTTTTCTTAGGCAAGGAATGCTCAGATAAGTTTTGCCAGTTTCTTCCTCTGAAGTTATTATTATTATTATTATTTCCCTGCTCTTCAGCCAAGGCTATCAGAGCAGCTTACAATTTGTTAATTAGACATTTCTCTGCCCTTAAGCTTACAATATAAAGACACGACACAAAAGGAGAAGGGAATGGTGGTGGGGAAAGGAGAAAGTCCAGCAGATCTTCTCTCCCTCAGAGGCCTGGACCAAGGCAGATGGACTGGAGGGAGTGCTCTTCTTGCTTGCAGGCAAGGCCTATTGGAGCTCTGGTATAGTTTACAGCACCTGGCATTTGTTGTTGATCTCCTATCCAAGTACTAACAAAGGCTGGTCCTGCTTAGCTTCCAAGATCAAATGGGATCTGAATTCTTCAGAGCATTTAGGCCCAGAAATTGAGGTGAGGGAAACCAGAATATGAGGGGATTTTCAAGGTGGACATTGCCCAAATTTGCTTTACCTTATTTTACTGTACATCAGTTCGGAGTATGGTGAGCAGAGAAATGATGAATAAATACTTTTAATAAATAAATAAAAATATTGCAAGGTGTGTGGAGAAGACAACATTGGAGTGATAGTTACATTGTAAAAATATTTGAATTATCTTTCAGATAATTCAGATGACTAAAATTCTGAAATTTGGAACTGGAGGGCTTAACATCACTTTTGGTCAGAGATATCTTATATTTTGTTTCTGGCTTATTAACAAGTTGAAATAGTCTTCCTTAGACTGAGCTGGATGGCTTAAGAAATAATACACACACATACAAACACACATTTTAAGAGAGGCAAACAAACTAATTCTGATATCAAAGATTAAATATATATGTTTGTCTGTCTCGGTGTATGTTCCATATTGGAAGCTGATACTAAAAAAGATATGGAAAGACAATTACATGAACATTTGTGTGTGATACAGCCATCACCAACCCTGGTATGCTCCAGATGTGTTGGACTCCAATTCCTTCACACCCAGCCTACATGGGATAGCTGGGGATGACGGAAGGAGTGGTCAAACTCAACTGGAGAGTGCCATGTTGGGACACACTGGTGCAGGAGGACCTTCAGAAGCTATTTCTCTTGCTATTTCATATTAGGTATGCTGCAGACTGTGTTTTTTTTTTTTTAATAAGACTTGTTGTGTGTTTTATACCAGATAGAAATAGAAACTGACAGGGTTGTGGGATTTAGCTAAGCATAAAAAACTGTGTCTTGTTGGAAGGTGTGCATTCTAGGGATGTAAAAAGACATCTCGATTGATCTCAAAGGGCCGGGGTATAAATTATTATTATTATTATTATTATCTGAGCTTTTGCTTAACACTGATTGTCTCCTCTATTTCAGCCAGCTCTGATCAGCCCCTTCCTTCATGGGGGGTCATTCCAGCCTGATCGTGTGACCCTTGGAAACCTGAACTGCAGCTGAAGCTGGGGAGGAGGACGTTTGGTCAACCACCTCCCCTTGTCTTAGAGCTCAGGCTCTTCCTTCTACCATGGCCGACCCCATCATGGACCTCTTTGATGATCCCAACCTGTTCGGCCTGGACTCATTGACAGATGAGAGTTTTAACCAGGGTGCCCCGGACCCCATTGAGGAGGCCCTGGGGTTGCCTGGCGGGGCCTTAGATTCTCTAGCCGGGGGATCCAAGGAACAGCGAGCCCCACCGCAGCCAGAATCTGCCCAAGTACAAACTCTACCCCTCCCAGATGCACAACCTGAGGCTGGACCCGAACTGTCCCAGCAGGACCAGCCAGGACTCCTACAGGCCTCCCAGGATCAGGAAGTCCTCAGCCAGGGCAACCCTTTCATGGGTGTGTCCTCCACAACCACCACGCCAGCTGTTGCCCCCTCTTCCTCAGCTGGGGGGCAAGCAGCTGTGACAACAGTGTCTGCTCCTGCTGCTCCTCCTGCTGCCCCAAAGATCGTCATTTTGAAGGCACCTGCAGGCAGTTCGATGACAGGTGCGCATGTGGCCCAGATCCAAGCCCAGCCCATTGGAGCAGCCAATGGGGGCAAAGTCACCTTTGCCAAGGTACTGACGGGCACCCCCTTGCGACCGGGTGTTTCCATTGTCTCGGGCAATGCGGTGCTGGCCACCAAAGTGTCTCCAGGAGCCGGGACCCCTACCACACTCCATCGGCTGGTGCAGCCTGGCCGACCTGTCAAACAGCTGGTGCTGCAGCCTGTCAAGAGCCAAGCTGCACCTAGCACTGGGACCACACCCCTCAAACCGGCTGTGACCCTGACCTCCACTCCGGCACAGGTGAGTTGGGCACAGCAGCTGAAACTGATCAACTCACTTGAATGGAAGTTTGATTCTTATTGTAATGTATGTACCTGTCAACTCAAAGTGATTCCCATAAATCTCATAGGGTTTTCTTAGGCAAGAAACTCTCAGAGTGGTTTGCCATTGCCTTCCTTTGAAATATAGCCCATATCACCTGATATTCCTAGGTGAAACTCCATCCAAGTACTAACTAGGCCTGACTCTGCTTAGCTTTCAAGATCAGACAGAATCTGGTGCTCTTCAGGGTATTTAAGCACCAGGTTTAAAGCTTTGAAAGATCCTTTTACAAAGTAACTAACTACCAGACACACACCCTGAAGTAGTTTTATTTTATTTTATTTATTGAAATAAAATAATCATTTTTTAAATCATTTTTCTGCCCACCACACCCCCAAAGTGATGTACAGTAAAATATGTTAAAGTGTTCTTTTAAAACAGATATAATTTTAAGGCATTTTAAATACAATTTTTTTAAAAAAGCTAAAGGCTAGATGAAATACAACAGTTTGGTGCACCTGCCAGATGGTCATTGAAAACAGAGCCTACTGAAGCTCCCCATAGGAGTTAGTTACCTTTAAAAAACACTGGAGGGCCTAGGGATTCCTAGGGAGATGTTCTCTCCGGTAAAAACATAGTGTTTTTGTTATTTGCAGTTTTTCCATATTCACCCCAGCAAATGTAGAGGGACGAGTGTGGTTCAACTATAGGTATGTCTGTGGAAGAGAAAAGTCCATAGCATTTTTGTATTTAGGGAATGGGATATCAAGATAGCTAGAGTTCATGGCATTAACTGCTCGATCTAAACATTTGCTCAGGGAAACTTTTAAATTCCACATTTTTCTTGTCCTCTGTCTAGCTGAATGGTTTTAGCACCATTAATACTGCAAGGATAAAGGGCTAGAGAAATAAACAGTTTTGGTGCTAGGTTGTAGCAATATATCTGAAGTAAGCAATGCAACAAAGCTTGTGCTCAAAAGGAAAGGGATTCTACTTCCTTATAACAGGCAAGGTAAACAACAGCTGCTCCAGAATCCCTTACTGAGCATGCATGGATAGCAAAACATAGAGAAGGGGAGCAAATAGTTAAGGTTGCTTCACTGACTACCCCCAACTTATTAAAAAGCATAGATCTATAAATCTGGCTTCTAAAATGGAAATAATAAGTAAAGTGGAGGCTGGAAGAAAAAATCCCAGAATGCATTTTGGAGCAAGCTTTCAAGTGGAGCAATCTTTCAAGTGGTTCAGAATATTTTTGTTTACTTATGCAAGGCTTTACTGACCTATGTGTTTCATTTTACATATGCATACTGTTAGTTTTGAATAAAAGGTTTGCTTAAATAAGTTAAACTCTTTTTTTGTGTGTGGTGTAGGATCCCATCCCTAATCTTTCAGTATTATTTCTGCCTCTGATACCAAATTTTCTTTTAAAGAAATAAGGCCCAGGAACACATCTACTTTTGTTAACAGTGGAATACTTGTACTATCAGAACCAAAGAGGTTCCTCTTTGTTTAGGACCTTGTAGCTCCATTTCTAACAAAAATAAAAAAATTATAATACTTAGTGGTAGGGGAGAAACCCTGATCATCTTTAAAAAATTGTAGGAAGAAAACAAACAAAAAGCACCCCCCCCCATGACTTCAGAATTTCTAGAAGTTTTACATCTCTCTATTTAAGAGTGAGTGTTTTCTCTTTAAATGGCTAAACTTGTTCTTGGATTATCAGTTCCAGTTTTGTAGAGTTGTAGGTTTTTTTTTTTCCTTTTCTGTCTGAGATGGAGGGAAGCACAGAAATTGCTGCAGGCATTCACACTTATTTTTTTTGTACTGAGGAGATCCTGGATTGATGTTCCCTCTCCTTTTGCTGCGATTGAATCTCTCCAAGGCATTTAAACTTTGTCCGATGTTCACATTGGCATTGCTTCACATCAGCATGGAGGCGTCTCATGACCAGGAACAATCCCAGCAATCCCAGCAATTCAGTAGCGCACTCACACTACCACAGATCTGGATCGATCTGGCCCTTTAAAAAAGAAGCTGTTGGGTACTCAGTGCTAAATGCACTAGGTTAAACTGCGCCAGATGCATTCGGGGCCAGACATTGCAGAAATAACCCGGTTTCACACCAAGTTATTTCCTTAGTGTGAATGGCCCCGTAATATCTTAATTGTCTAAATAGAGAACTCTTCAGAGCTGACCTTAAATTTTTCAAACACTGGCTCAGCTATGCAGTATCTGATGAAGGCTTATCAAAAAGATGTCTCTTTTTGGCTGTGTGCTAGGGTGCTATAGAGGCCACAGGTGGCCAACGGGCCATGGGTTGCTCTGCCTGTTTAATTGAGATTTCTTTATGCTCAATATAGGCCAGCCAGATTCCTATTAGAATTCCCAGGACCACATATAACATATAGACATCTAGAGGTAATATATAGCTGTCATGGCTAGTAAACCTTCATAGCATTCTTTTCCATGTATTCTATTTTCTTTTTTCTTTTTTTTAGGGAGAGTCAAAACGCATCACACTGGTTCTCCAGCAACCCCCAGCAGGTGGAGGCACCCAAGGGCAACGCCATGTGGTTTTAGGTAGTCTGCCAGGCAAGATTGTGCTCCAGGGGAACCAACTGGCAGCTTTGAGCCAAACCAAGAGTGTTCCAGGACAACCCGCCAAGGTGGTCACCATCCAACTCCAGGTTCAGCAGCCTGGCCAGCAGCAACATCCAAGCAACCAACCTGGGACTCAGAAGATCCAACTTCTGCAGCAGCCCCCAGCGGGCACCTCAGGACAGCAAGCACCCCTGAACGTCTCTTCAGTACAGCAGGCCCAAGTGGTGGGTGGCTCAGGACAGAGAGTGACGGTTCCACTCAAGGTCGTGCTTCAACCGCAGGTAAGGAATTTCTTGTGATGGCTTCCCACCTGTCCACTCTAACACCAAATGTGAGGACCTTCTATTGTCCCATTGCTGTAGCATTAAATGTGGGAACCTTCATAGTTCCTATAGAAAGCTTATTTGTCTAATCCCAATACTTGACATCACCACCACCCTTGTATAACTGCTGCAATTGCAGAGACACATTGTCCAAACTCAAGCATTCCAGTATCCAATAGGCTGGGTAAGGAGAAAAGACATCTTTTCTTCTGCAACCCACCCTGAAAATTGGCCTAACAAGCAGAATGATCTGTTCTTATTCAACCAGCCTGCTGTATTTCTGTTCTGGTCACACACAAGGTGAAGATTCTCCATCTATATTCAGCATAAAAACAGGGCAGGTTGGAGTTCTAGGAGAGCAAAGGGAAAGAATGGTCTAGCTGTGGATTGCTTTCAGGCCACAAATTCCCCCTCCAGTTCTAAAGGGAGCACATGATTTTAGGATAAAGGATGAAAGAGGAGCCTAGTAAACCAAAAATACTAAAACCAGAAATGTCTTGGCTATCATCAGAGGTCTTCAGAACTCACCTCATCATCTTAGGACAATTAGGGTCTATGTACAGCTGACTAGTCATCATTAGAGATGCCTTTACATCACATTGATGGATGCAACTCTCACCTTTTACAGGCCAGCTCATCACAAGGTAGTTCTTCTGGACTCTCAGTTGTCAAGGTGCTGAGTAGTAGTGAGGTAGCAGCCCTTCCGTCCTCTAGCGGGACGACCCGGAGCAGCTCGGATGAATCTCGTAAGCTAGAACACCAGAAGAAACAAGAAAAGGCCAACCGAATTGTAGCTGAGGCTATTGCCCGTGCCCGAGCACGGGGTGAACAGAATATTCCCCGTGTACTAAATGAAGATGAGCTACCCAGTGTCCGGCCTGAGGAGACGGGGGAACGCAAGCGGCGCCGGAAGGGTGGAGGTGAGCGAGTTCCCAAAGAGGAACGCCCACGAAAAAGCAGGGGCCAAGGAGGATCCAGCAAGAGCAAAGGCCGGGGAAAGCCAAGGTAAGGGATTTTGTGGCAAAACCTGACTTAGTTATTCATCATATTTAGAGGAGGGTGGCTGTGAGTTCAGCCTCTTTTTATCTTATTGTAGCACCATCACCCCAGTAGTAGGGAAGAAGCGAAAACGCAATGCTTCTTCAGACAATTCGGATGCAGAGGTCATGCCAGCTCAGTCCCCACGTGAGGAGGAGGAAAGCAGCATCCAGGTGAGATCTAGAGGGCAGTTTGGAAACATTCCACAGTAAGCCCCTGAATAACATGGCCACTGGCAAATTCTGGGACTTGCAGTCCAAGAATAACTTTTCCATGCTTTGACTAAGAGCTTACTTCTTTAGTTACTATAACATTTCCAAATGATGGTTCAGATTTTTCTATACCATTCACTTCCCTGGAGATTATTGCTCTAGAGGAATAAAAGGCTTGACTTTTTTGCCTTAAGTCTCACTTGTGGGGCTTTGTACTCCTTCCTCCCAGCAGAAGCGGCGTTCGAATCGTCAGGTGAAGCGAAAGAAATACACAGAGGACTTGGACATCAAGATTACAGATGATGAGGAAGATGAGGAGCTGGATGTGACAGGACCTGTCAAGACTGAGCAGCCCCCAGCCCCCGAACCTCCTGCCCCAGAACCAATCCCTGAAGGGGAGACACTACCTTCCATGCAGTTCTTTGTGGTAAGGCTTCTCTGGGTGCTCCCCGTGGGGCAGGGTTCCTTCTCCAACCAGTTTCTCACAGGATGGTTTGGTCAAACTAGACTGCATGGAAAGTGTGGTGTTTGTCAAATCCACATCATCATATTAATAAAAACCATGAAGTGGAAAGCACCTTTTACATAAAATGCATCAAGAAATAAAATTCACAGCAACACAAGAATAAGGAGGGAAAACATGGATTTTAAAATTGGCAGTCCACACACTGACCCAATTTGGACAACACAGTAAGGGAAGAATGATAAAAACTGGTTCCTTGTGTTCTGAAGAAGCCCCTTACAGTGGAAGTAGGGTTGCAACATGAAAAAACAGGATGGGGCTACTGTCATGCCAGCTCCTTCCACACAGACATTTGAAATACAGGAGCCCTGTCTTGCTTTCCATATGGCTACTATTAGTAAGAGCAGCTAAACTAGGAGTGGACAACTATTGAGTTGAGAAGAGAAGTTTTCTACTGCTAAGATTTGAACCCTGGTCTCCAGAGTCATAGTCCATCACTGAAACCACTTACACAGGCTCCCAGCAAAACTACCCTTTTTGAATGACCACTCTTCTTTCTCCCCCCCCCTTCCAAAAGGAAAACCCCAGTGAAGAAGATGCTGCTATAGTAGACAAGGTGCTCTCCATGCGGGTGGTGAAAAAAGAGGTGAGAATGGCTTTATTTACATTTGGGAAACTGAGGCTTTCCTGTAATAGACAAACTGCCACTTTTTTTTCTTACTTAATTTCCTCTGGAGGGATTCACTTGCCGAAGAGTGACTGAAGGCAATAGTGTCTCATCCCCCCCCCCTTAATGAATTCTGCAAATGGATTTGCAGTGGACTTTGAAGGCTGAACAGTTTAATGACATTCAAGTTAAAGCCCCAATACTATCTTCTGTTGCTCTTTCAAAACTAAAGCGTTTCAAGTGGAAGCAGTCTGTAGTTGAAGAACAGTGATGGTGGTGGTGGAGAGGACATGTTTGCTCCATGGAAAGTAGGTGACATTATTGGATGGAGGAAAGTCTTGCCTATATTTTTAAAATATGTTTTTGCGGAGGATCCCTTACAATCCCCCACACGAAAGAAGTGACGGTTTTAGGAGTTATTCCTTTTGATTTGTTAGTCTCTTCCTCTGTACTCCCTTGGTGCATCTCTTTTTGCCCTTTTGCCCTAATTCGACTCTCATTTCTCCTTGTCCACAGCTCCCCAATGGGCAATTCACAGAGGCAGAAGAATTCTTTGTGAAATACAAGAACTAGTGAGTATGGATGAGCCATTCTTTACTACCTCTGCTGCTTTGTGAGGGCTGAAAAATACAGGGTTCACCCTCTGCAAAGACTATTCATGCAATTAAACTGTTTTTCAGTTTAATTAGGGTTAGTTTTTCTGTCATTTAAAATCAGAGAAGGAAGCATCATTATGGTGCAGTAGTTAGGAACAATTGAATTAAAATCAAGGAGATACCACTTTAAATCCTGACTGGCCTTTGTGTGTCTTTTTGTCTGTTGTTTCCATTTGATAGCACACATTTCCTTCTCAGCGGGTTTTATATAGGTGTCCTCTTTTCTACTTTAGCCTCACAAGAACCCTATCAGTTAGACTCAGTGTAGAGAAAGAGAATGATTGTTCCGTAGTCACCAGTGAGCTCCATCCCTGGGAACCCAGGTCTCCCAAATCTCAGTACAGCTCTCGAAATTCATATACTGCACAGGCCATACAACTCCCTCGGTGCCCTTAGTCCATTGTCTCCATCTCTTATCCCAATAGTGTCTCACAGGTTTATTGTAATGTTAAAATGGAAAAGGGGAATCATGTGCGGGTTCTTTGAAGGAAAGGTTGTCTATAAGCATAATAAAATTAAAGATATGTGTTCACGGATATGGTGGGAAGAGGGCAATATCAGGTTTTGTGATAAAATCCAGGTTCTAGTAAGAGATGCAGGTAGAATGAAGACAGCTGTTCCTCCAGAGATTTTGGACTACAATTCCCGTCACCCTTAACATTTGGCCCTGTTAGTTGGGAGTTCTAATTCAGAACATCTAGAGGGTGTCAGGTTGGGAGAAGTGTGGACTGATGATTATCATAATGGATTATTTCCACTGTGCCAAGAGTGTTCTGCTTTTTCCATTGTATGCTGCTTTCTTTATTACCCTAAGGGTTCTTAAGATATCGTTCTCTTCCTTCCTCAAGCTCCTACTTGCACTGCGAATGGGCCACAATTGCTCAGCTGGAGAAGGACAAGAGAATACACCAGAAACTCAAGCGTTTTAAAACCAAAATGGCTCAGATGAGACACTTCTTCCATGAGGTACTAGAGGGACAAAACACTTAAGATAATAATCCTTAGCCAGTTCCCTGCTTGATCCCAGCTTCCTTCTGACAGATGTGCATGGCCCTGGCAGAGAACATACTGTCCTGCCCACACCTAATGCATTCTATCCCCATAGGATGAGGAACCTTTCAACCCAGACTACGTGGAGGTGGACCGCATCCTGGATGAGTCGCACAGCATCGACAAGGACAATGGGGAGGTGGGTTGATATTTTGCAGTTGGTTCATGTATTGCTTGTTGGAGAATTCCTTTGTAAGGAACTGATAGCTACTATGGTTTACTTTCTAATCAGTCTATCTGAGTTTTGAGGTCTGCTTTGAAGGCTTTTGCCTTTCTGTGTCCTGCCACCATCAGAGGCAGAGTTGACATGTACATTAAACAAGGTATAGTTGGTAGTTGCACTAAGATTGTGGATCACCAGGTGATCTTAAATTGGGCTTTTACAGGTTTAATCTGCTGTTTGTTCTTACATAGGGTTTGGTTTATTTATTTATTTTAGGAATACAGGAGAGTGACTCAAAAGTCTATTTAATAAATAGAAGGATGCACTTCAAAACTAGGATTAAATTAGTCTTCTTTGTCTGTCTCTTGACTGCTTTGTAGCCTGTGATCTATTACTTGGTCAAGTGGTGTTCCCTCCCCTATGAGGATAGCACATGGGAACTCAAAGAGGATGTGGATGAAGGGAAGGTCCGAGACTTCAAGCGTATCCAGTCAAGGCATCCTGAGCTCAAGCGAGTGGTAAGTGGTATTAAGTGGGGCTATGGACATCTCTTTTCCTCCAAATATTGATTCATGGACCTCTTTACTGGTCTGATATACCTTCTATTTTTATCGTAGTGGTGGTTTCGATATTGTACCATGTTGAGACACTTGTTGTCATTTTGCTCTTGGAGGTGGATTTGCTCACACCCACACACTCACATTTATTTCTGCTTTTAAATTTTATCAAAACTGAAAGATGTGAATCTTGAAGATGGGAGCTGCTTTCTTTGCAGCAGAAATAACCAGGGAATTCTGTGTGATTGCATGTGTATCATAGTGCCTTGGCATGCTTTGCTATCTTTTATGTGATTTTAACATGGTTTTTATCTTACTATGCATTGTGACTTTGTTCAGAGGCAGTGCATTCTGTCTCAGTATAATTTAATTGTGTGCACCCTGCCCAATTATCCTCACAGCAAACCCCTCATATGAAAGTTAGGCTGAAAGGGAGGCCAACCTGAAGACACCCAGTAAACTTCATGATTGTGGGAATTAGCATCTGGATCTCTCAGCTCCTAATCAGCCACTGCTATCACTAGACCCTCCTATTTCTACATCTGTTTCTTTTTTAATGTCTGGTGTGAGGATCATAAACACTAATTTTTTATCATCCATCAACCCCGGAAACATTTTGGAAATCTGTAATTTGACTATTGGGTGTTTTTTTCTGTTACATCCACCACCATACATTTTTGGTTTAGATATGATTTAAATTTTCTCTTTGCAAGATTATGATCATTTGTGATTTTGGTTTCTTTTGGATTTACTTTCAAAATGAAGGTGATCCATCTTTGAAGAAACAGGTGCAAACATACCCTGTTTTCAGAGACAGTTCTTTAAGTGCTTTTCTATCAGTTAGAGAATCTCTTCTCCATCCCCTAAAAATTGTTTTACAGGCCCGTCCCCAGGCAGGTTCCTGGAAAAAACTGGAGCTGACTCATGAATACAAGAACGGAAACCAGTTGCGAGAATATCAGTTGGAGGGTGTGAATTGGTTGCTTTTCAACTGGTACAACAGGTGAGATTGTGGGAGGAAAAAGAACAGAGCAAAGTTTGTTCTTTTCCATCACTATTGTTGACAGGGCTATCCTCTATGTTCTGAGTTCTGAATCAGAGGTGGATAGCCCTGTGCTATGTTAGAAGTTGTGGATTCTCTATGGCAGGGGTGGGAAACCTGTGCTCTTGCAGATGTTTTGGATTACAGTTCCATTTGTCCCTTACCATTTACCATGGTGGCTCAAACTTCTGAGATCTGAAGTCCAAAATAACTGGAGGGACAAAAGTTCCCTGATCCGCAAAAAAAAAAAAAAAAAAAAAAAAAAAAAAAAAAAAAAAAAAAGGTCAAGGAGTTATGGAAGGCAGTGACACCCATCTCTTTCCCCATCCCTCAATTTTTGGGAATTCTCATTAATTCCATCCCAGCTTCTGAAATGTTAACAGGCATCAGTCACAATCCTGCATGATTCAGTGTAGCATAACAGTTCCTCATGCAGAGCCAACAAAAAGCTGTTCGGCCTCCTACTCCGGATTTGCTGTAGACCCACTGAATCTGCCCCCCACCTGATCATTTTGTGTTGGGGGCTGCAAAGCATCTGGCTCCAGTCCTGTGGCCTATTGTGAAGCAATTGCATCCTTTGCTGAAGTCTACCAAGATCATCCAGAGGTCACATTTCATGACTGGCCACAGGAACATAGCCAAACACTTCTGCAATCTCCCCCACTCCCCAGCAGCAATGGAATGACAATGGAGGCAGCCTCACAAGGTCTGTGGTAAATCCAGGGACCACTTTAGTCACTGCATAGGAAAGAAGGCAATACTAACCTCTGTGGCAATAAAAAAATAGTAGTGCCTTACCTATGCCAGCCGTTGTCTTCCCAACTTCCGTGTACCTCTCTGCACCCTTGAGGACTAGACTCTTAGGTTCTTAATAAAGTCTGAGATGTGTTAGTGAATTACATGTTCAGGTACCAAAAGGCCCCATTTTGATATTCTTTGGCCACAGTACAGTTGTTTATTGTCGGTATACTTACGGAGAAGATGGCTCCATTCTATTTACTGTATTCATACATCCTTTCTAAGCCTGGCATTCCCTAGGTGTTTAGGAATAAGACTTTTCTGAGCCCCCAGGCAGAATAGCAAATGGTTGGGAAGTTCATCCAACCCTTTTCTAGAACATGGCCACATAGACTGGAACACCCACAAAAAACTATGGATGCCGGCCGTGAAAGCTTTCGACTTCACAGCTGGGGAAGGTTTTTCTTACTAAGTTCATTCTAAGGCAAGACTGGAAAACCTCTTTCATCCCACAGGCTAAATTATTTTCAGAGAAGTTCTCAGGGGCCATATCCCAGCGGTGAGCAGGGCCAAAGATAAAAGGGTGGACTTCCAGCATTTTTTAGCACAAACTACATACTGCCTATATAACTAAGAGAAGCTTTCAGCCCTTTGGAACAGGAAGGAAAAACATGGCAAATCTAGGAAGCCACCAGAAAGTAGGATCATCCAGGAAGTTCCAGTTTCAGCCCTCATGGAGGCTGAATTCAGCCCTTGGCCTGGTTTTAAGGATCCGGTCTAGTTAGTAATATTCTTGTTCTGGAGATGTGGGGAGCTGAGTGACGATTTGCTGCTGATTTCTCTTTCTACTCTCCTCCCCTAGACAAAACTGCATCCTGGCTGACGAGATGGGTCTAGGGAAAACTATCCAGTCTATCGCCTTCTTGCAAGAGGTTTACAATGTGGGCATCCGAGGGCCCTTCCTGGTCATTGCCCCTCTCTCCACCATTACCAACTGGGAGCGGGAGTTCAACACCTGGACTGAAATGAACACCATTGTGTACCATGGGAGCCTTGCCTCCCGCCAGATGATCCAGCAATACGAGATGTACTGCAAGGATTCCCGGGTACGGAAAGGCATTGAATGATTATCATTCTGCAAGATCAGGATTACAGAAGAAAATGCAATATAACAGTTTAAAAAATGAAACAAAAAAACTAAACAGATCCCACTTTCTGTTGCTGTCCCCCAATAACAACAGTAGTAGTACTAATAGTAACAACAACAACAACAATAATAGTAACAACAGTAGTAATAATAATAATAGTAATAATAATAATAATAATAGCAAAAACACAAAAATAACAGCAACTGTTAACAATTGCTTAAATGATTAAGTAGATGTTGTTTTGTGTGTATGAGTTTGTTTTGTTTCTGGAGAGGGTGCTTAAGGTTATGTATTGCCATTTCAACTGCTCTTAAGTAGATTCTTTGCATTCTTTGCTGGTTGTGTGTTTTGTTCCACCAATCAAAGGAACTAGCAACTTTATCCAATAAAAATATAAATGTTCATGGAGAAAGCAGAATGGCAAGATGCTTAATATTTCTGTACTATGGGTGCTTCTCTTTTGTTTCCAAACAGGGACGCCTGATCCCAGGTGCCTATAAGTTTGATGCCCTGATCACCACTTTTGAGATGATCCTGTCAGACTGCCCTGAGCTGAGGGAGATCGAGTGGCGTTGTGTCATCATTGATGAAGCCCATCGCCTTAAGAACCGCAACTGCAAACTGCTTGATAGCCTCAAGCACATGGACTTGGTAGGGGCAGCACATCTTTGCAGGCAGACAGACAGACAGGCAACAATTACAAGAGTTGCAGCACTCTTGAAAACAAGTGTCTGGCCCTTAAGGTTTAACAAGAGAAACATGGAAATGTGGTGGTGATTCCTGCTGAAACCTTTAGTGTTTTGAGGCTTCACTGTCACCTACCCACTGTCTATGTGTAGCAGAAGAAATTGCACAGACTCACTTTAAAAAATAACAATAAATGTTATCCCTTTGTTAGAATCACAATATTAAAAAGAACCCTACAGTAGTCTAGTCCAACTCCCTGCCAGTTTAGGAACCCACAGCATTTACTGAGAGGAAAAAAGAGAATTACAACTTATAAGGTTCATTAAAAGCCAGGCATTTTCCTCATGCCTTTATGTCCTTACTAACTCCCTCCTACTTCTATGGTGTCCTCCACACAATTGTCCTTAGTCCACCATTTTATACTTTGTAAGTCCCTAGAACTCAGAATGTGAACATCTTTTGTGATGCTATTTCACTTGTTGCACCTTTTGTTGTTTCATTGGGGGGGGTATATGTGGGTTTGTATTTTGCTTTTGTTTTTTTAGATTGGTTTGTGGATATTGTATTTTTAAATACTGTTAGTAAGGTTGCTTGCCTTGAAAGCAGGTAATTAATCTATAAATGGTTACCATCATCTATTGGTGTCTTCTTTTTTCTCCCTCTAGGAACACAAAGTATTACTGACCGGCACTCCACTCCAGAACACAGTGGAGGAGCTCTTCAGCCTCCTGCATTTCCTTGAACCCTCACAGTTTCCCTCAGAATCAGAGTTCCTCAAGGATTTTGGTGATCTCAAAACTGAGGAGCAGGTAAGAGGGCAGGGGAAGGGATATGTTCAGTTGCTGTCATTTCATTGTTGGTTTCACCCCAACTTTTGTATGATTACCCATCCGTATCTTCTAACTTCACTTTTTGGGCTGCTTTCAACAGCACTTAAAAAGCTTGTTTGTTTGGTTGTTGTTGTTGTTCTTGTGTGCCTGTGACTTGTTTCTGACCTATGGCAACTCTTGGATTTTTCTTGGACTGAGACCTTGTAACTCGCCTAAGGACAACCAGAGGGCAGGGAAATTAATCCTGATCTCCAGAGTTGTAGTCCAGTGCTCAAACCACTACATATAATCACTGGGGCATCTAGGAGAGAGCATATAACACCAGTGCTTAAGTCTCTCCACTGGCTGCCGATCAGTTTCCAGCCACAGTACAAGGTGCTGGTTTTGACCTTTAAAGCCCTCCATGGCTTGGTTCCATCCTATCTTAGGGACCGCCTCTTCCCATATGAGCCCCCTCGTACACTTCAGTCCTCTGGGAGGAACCTATTACAACCTAAGAAAACTAGGTTGGCACAGACCTCCCAGAGGGCCTTTTCTGTTGTTGCTCCCAGGGCATGGAATGGCCTGCCGGATGAGATGCACCTTATTACAACCCTGGACAGCTTCAAGAAGGCCGTCAAGACGCATCTCTTCTGGCAGGCCTTCCCAGACAATGATTAACTTTTCTGTCAACTACTGTCCCTCTTGCCTCTTCCACTGGGATATCTGATATTGTCGAGGCTGCCCATGATTTTTAATTAGAGCTTTCCATTGTTTTAATGTTTTAATTGTAATGGCTCTGTTTTAGTATTTTTAAATCTTATTGTAGTTTAATTTATTTTTATGGGGTGGGAGGGGAAATTGAATTGTTATATTTTAATTGTAATTGCTTTTAAATGTTGTACCCTGCCACGATTGCTTATCCAGAGAGGCGGGAGATAAATAAATATTTTTTATTATTATTATTATTATTATTATTATTATTTATATATACCCCGCTCTTCGGACAAAAGGCTATCAGAGCGGCTCACAAATTGTTAATTAGACATTAGACATAAATATTTTATTAAAATATTTATATCACAGATATAATATGTTGTAATGGTTTGAGAGTTGTAGTAGGACTTAGAGAGACCAGGGCTTGAGTACCTACTCTGCCATGGGAATTCACCAGGTGACCTCTATCAGGTCGCACTCTCTAATGGCAAACCTTCCAGTCTTGCCAAGAAAACAAGTTAGGGTGGCCATAAGTTGAAGTTACTTGAAGGCACATAAGAACAACAAATTAATATCCTGTCCTAGATCAGAAGAAAATCAAGGTGGCAAAAAAATAAAATCCATTTAAAACAACTTAGAACATCTTTAGAAGACTAAAATAGAAAGGAATCGCTTGCACTGTCTGCAAGCATATTGAACAGTTTAACACTTAAAATCAATTTGAACCCATGCATATGGACAGGTTTGAGGGAAATAATTAGATTTGGGAAAGACAGAAAAGGTTTTGAAAAAAATTCATGTACCAATTGGGCATTCAAGGAAAGGATTATTCTACAATTAGGGTGTCACACAGCAAAGCTCTTTTTTACATCTTCACACAATATATTCTTTCTGCCAATGGCCAAGGTGTTTGGGAGATTCTGAGAGCTGTAGTCCAAAAATACCCTTTCCAAGTTCAGGGCTCTTTTTACACTACACAGTTACGTACTGTGAATCTACTTTAACTACCATTCCATTCTGTGGAATCCTAGAATGTGTAGTTTAAAGAGAGGTGTTTAGAATTCTCAGCCAGAGAGCTACACTGCCTCACCAAACTACAAACCCAGGATTCCACAGGATGCTGACATGGCAGCTAAAATGGATTCATAGTGCTATAACTGTATAGTGTGAAAGAACCCCTGACTTTTCGCCTTTTCCCTCTGCAATGTCTTCCCTTCTTTCCAGCACCAACCCAACTTATGTTCAGCTGCATCCCATCTCTCTCAATGTGTTCCTTTCATTCTGATGGTCACAAAAACTAAACAACTTATGCTTTCCAATTCAGTATCCCAGGTACCGAAGACAAAGAACATGGTAAGGACTCTTGCCTCCATATACTTTAGTCTCTGCTCTCTGTCTCCATCCAGGTGCAGAAACTGCAGGCCATCCTGAAGCCCATGATGCTTCGGAGGCTGAAAGAGGACGTCGAGAAGAACCTGGCCCCTAAACAGGAGACCATCATTGAGGTGGAGCTGACCAACATCCAGAAGAAGTACTACCGAGCCATCCTTGAGAAGAATTTCAACTTCCTGTCCAAAGGGGCAGGGCATAGCAACATGCCCAACCTTCTCAACACCATGATGGAGCTGCGCAAGTGTTGCAACCATCCCTACCTCATCAACGGTATGTTTTAGATAGCAAGAGGGAGTGGGATGGCAGGTGTGTTGTGGAGAGAGAGGGGTTTGTGAATTGTTTTGGCTTTGAAAAGGCATGTGGCAGCCTTCCTCAGGGAGCCAGTGTAGCTTAGTGGTTTGAGCATTGGACTGTGATTCTGGAGACCAGAGTTCGAATACCATTTAACCATGGACATCCACTGGATAACCTTCGGTGGGTCATACACTCTCGGCCTCAGAAAGCTTTGTGATAGGTTCGCCTTAAGATTGCCATACATCAGACGTGACATGAAGGCACACAACAATAAAGCCTTCCTCAGCTGGTGCCCTCTGGGCATGTGGAATTACAATTCCTATGAAGTTGGAAGTTGTAGTCCTATACATCTGGAGTGGAGTGAGCACCAGCTTGCATGGCTGAAAAAAAATGAACTACATTTGTTAGTTGTGAGTCCTGAAATTCTGTGAGCTACACAAGATTCCAGAATGGACAAAAACCAAGCAGAAGTGGCTGCAGTTCAACTTCAGATTAAAGGAAATTGGTATTACTTTATGTTAAATCATGCAGTGGGGGAGGGGTGCAAGCTGTTTAAAAACTGAATTGCAAACAATTTACCTGCTTAGGTTTGGGGAAGGGTTTTTTGTTTTTGTTTTTGTTTTGGCTGCTTAAGAAGTGCATTTCTGAATTTTCAGAGTGGCTGTGGAGGAGCAGACAGCATGAAAACCAGGTTGCTGGCAGGCTAGTAAAAATAATTTCCTTCAACCAAAGGAAAGGTTTCTTACTTTCTACAGTAGCTGTAGGAGAAGGGATAACTCCTTTCTCTGCAACCTAGGCAGAAACCCAGCAGGCTTGCAGAGAAGAAATGAGGTGGAGGTTTCATTTGGGAAGTCCATTAAAAAAGCTGAGCTGCTGTGAAAAAGGCAATTCTGTGTTGATTATTATTAGGAAAGGAATCCAGAATAAAAGCCGCCAGTTTCACAATGCTTTTATAGAAATCTATTGTGTGATTGCACAGTGTTGAGTTCTGCTCACCATGGTTTTTTTAAAAAAAAGGTGACATAGTAGAACTGAAAAAACTAGAGATGAGCAATCTATAGGATCAAAGTACTGGAGTAGTTCTGCTGTGTCAAAAAATTAGTCTTTCGTGGGGTTTTTTAAAACTATTAAAGCTGAAACCTAATAAAGCTGTATACAGTCAGCCTTCTGTTCACACAGATTTTTTTTTATCCACAGATTCAAATATCCACATTTTTAAAATATTTTAAAACTATATAAATTCCAAAAGGCAAACCTTTATTTTGTCATTTTATATGAGGCACATCATTTTACTACCCCATTGTATATGATGGGACTGGAACATCTATGGATTTTGGTATCCACAGGGGATCCTGGAACCAAACCCCAGTGGAGGCCAAGGGCCTACTGTACAAATATGTGAGGTGTAGAGAAAGTGGGATGTGTGAGGTTCTGTTTCCCTTATAATATTACATACCTGAGGCATTAATTAAAGCTTAAATATGAGAGATTCAGGACATTGAATTGGAAATTGTAGCTTATTGTGGCACCAGAGCTCTCTGACAGAGCAGGCTAAATGTTACAAAACTACAGTTCCCAGAATTCCCTAACATTGAGCCACATCCCAAAGTGGTCCCAAACTGGATTATTTCTGCAGTGTGTTTTGAACCCATGTCAAGAATCCCTTCTCCACCTGCCCCATAATATTTTGAAAGGTAGACATGGGCATTTTGAAAGTATAACTTCTAGGATTTAAGTTGTTTAACATGCTTTTTCCAAGTATCTCAGTGCAGTTTCATCCATTAATATTGGAATTGTTTGGTTTTAACATACTGCTTGCGAGTTCAGAGATTTTTACCAAAATGGGCATTGACAGTCCTTAAAATACCTGCACCAAATTCTGAGTTCCTCTTGAAATATCTGAGACTTTTCATTAGTACTAAGATACTGCTAAGAGATCAGAGTCATCAGGCTCAATAAAAATGAAATGGACCATATTGGTTTTTAAAGGACAGGTTTCTAGTTCTCATAAATTAAGTTTTTTGCTATATGCTTAAAAGCTCTTTGCTTCTGTAGGTTTTGTCTTCAGGTGTTTTGCTAGTGTGTTCTCACAGATTTCTTTGCTTCCAATTTAGGTGCGGAGGAGAAGATCCTGACTGAGTTTCGGGACTCCTGCCACCACCATGTGCCCCATGACTTCCCCCTGCAGGCCATGGTGCGTTCCTCCGGGAAGCTGGTGCTGATCGATAAGCTGCTTCCCAAGTTGAAAGCAGGGGGCCACAAGGTGCTTATCTTTTCCCAAATGGTCCGTTGCCTCGATATCCTGGAGGACTACCTCATCCAGAAGAGGTGAGATACTGGAGTCAAGGAAAGAGTCAAAATGTAAATGTGCCATAGTCCTGAAAGCCAGCTTGCATTCACATGGTGTGTAAATAGCCAAAAAGACAGACGGATCCTTGAATGGATCAGGCCTGAACTCTCCCGGGAAGCCAAGATGATTATATTGAGGCTGTGATACTTGGGCCATATCATGAGAAGGTGTGCCTTATTAGAAAAGACAATAATGCCAAGAAGGTTAGATGGCTGTGGAAAGAGAGGAAGACAGCAAGCCAGATGGCTTAACTCAATTAGGGAGGTTAGGGGCCTGAATCTACAACACCTACAAGATGTCTCATCCTCAAGGTCACTATGAATAGAAGTGGACTTGAGAGTAGTTAACAAGAAAAATTTACGTGGCAGAGTTTAAGCAGCTGCATTGTATTTCGCGGACTCGAGGAACAGCAGGAGGCCTCCATATCATTAATGCATTGGATCTGCTCTGGGGCTCAGACTGAATGTAAGGAACTGTTCGGGGTGTTGAATTGATTCAGCACTGTTGACAGCTCCTTCAGATTTCAGATCCAGACACAAGCTAGATTAATTGTTCCACTGCATAGAAGTCCCTAGCCACCAGTGACTGTACTGTCACCCTCCAATCAGAAGTGCATCCAGCATTGGAAGTAACAATTATTTTATCTTTCTGGAGGCAGTGCTTGCCTACCGTGGGTGAAGCATGGCTTATTTCTAAGAGCATCAGCTTTGCATCATAATCTCAGTTTTTCCATGCTTGGTTCATTTAAACAGAATCATTGAGTAGAATGAAGTAGAATGAAGTGATAGACCTCTGTCATGGCATCCTTTAATTGCCCACTATATGTAATAACAATTACCATCAGGTAAATGGTTAGTGCATAAGGAGGAGTGTTTGGCCTCAGCATTGATGTGCTAACTTTCTCCTTGTGAGAAATTGATAACATGGTCATGTTAAAAGCTATGTTTTCCATCCTGCCTACCCCTCTCAGCCTGCCGTTTGACAGTGATATCGTCTGCTGCCATACTGCAGAATTAATGCAGTTTAACACCACTTTAACTGTCATGGCTCCATCCTATGGAATCCTTTATTGTGGCACCAGAGCTCTCTAATAGAGAAGCTAAATGTCTCACAAAATTACAAATCTCAGCAATCTATGGCATTCAGCTTAGGCAGTTAAAGCAGTGTCACACTGCATTAATTGCACAGTATAGATGCAACTATGGTCTGTTTCTGCACCTCCTGTCTTTTCTACCTCATTGTACTGTCTCATTGTACTGTAGATCAGGGGTTTGTGATGTGTTACCTTGTAAGTGTAATTGTTCTGCAACTCCCATCGTCCCTCCACATGCTGGGTAGAAGGGAGTTGCAATCTGACAATGTTATTAGGGTCCAGGCTCCACCATTGCCCCAAAGCTGTTGCTCTTGCTACTGTCTGTCTCTAGTCAACTGTGGGAGATGAGTGCTGTAGCCAGATAAGCCCATCTTCTTCCAGTCAGGGTGTTATACCATTAGCACATATGTTTCCCCAGACCTATTCAAATTCCAAGTTCCTTAAAGGAATGCCTAACCCACATCTTTTTCTACATAGGTATTTGTATGAACGCATTGATGGGCGGGTGCGGGGCAACCTGCGGCAGGCAGCCATTGATCGCTTCAGTAAGCCTGACTCAGACCGGTTTGTCTTCCTGCTCTGCACTCGGGCAGGAGGGCTGGGTATAAACCTAACAGCTGCTGACACCTGCATCATCTTCGACTCAGATTGGAATCCTCAGAATGACCTACAGGTATGGTAGAGTGGAGGGAAGTCCAGATAACTGAATCTGTGTGATGCTGCTAAATACACATGCTTGGAGCTGATATGGGAGGCTAAGGGATGATTCCCCCCCCCCCCCCAATTAAGGATGACTTTGGGCCTCTCTTTTTTTCCATGGCTTAACTACCTCAAGGTTGGTAGTTAGTGTGAAAATCAAATGGGAGTAGTCCTTCATGTGCTTTCCACGGCTTCCAATGTTAGGCAGGAATGGAGGAAGGCTGAATGAAAATGTTTTAAACAGTTCTGCTCCCTTCCTTCAGTCCCACTTACCTCTGTTTTGTGATCCCAGAATTGATTTGGAGTGGTGTCATGTAAAGAGTTTGGGAGAGAGTTACCTCTTTTTTTGGACTGCAGCCCTCAAATTCCCCAGCTTGCCTGGCAACTGGGACACAGCAGATACCTCCACCTGCACAGGATGATTCTGGGAGTTGTAGGGGTTTTTTTAAAGGTAATTTGACCAATGATTCTTGCCCACTTTCTGAGTAAGGCAAGCAGACTCCTGTCCAGTTCTGAAGATGGAATGATAGTGAGCTTCTTGGAACCATTCTGCAATTGAGGAAGTCCTGTGGTTTGTCTCTCCTAAGCTTTTCCACTGGTTATCACCTAGGAATCCATATACTAGATTCTCTCATCTCTAACCACCATGAAACCCACTGGGTGACGTTAGGCAAGTCACATGCTCTCAGTCTCAGGGGAAGGCAATAGCCAACCTCCTCTGAAAAAACCTTGCCAAGAAAACCACTCTGATAGGTTCACCTTAGGGATGCCATAAATCAGAAACAAGTTAAAGACACACAGTACACACACACATCTAGTGGTTAGAGATGAGAGAATGGTCGAACTGAGAATTGAACCCTGGTCTTCAGAGGTGTAGTCTTAACACTCAAACCACTATACCATGCTAGGAGACAAGTCCTTTGCTGGAAACCTCAGTTTTTCCACTTCATTTTCTTGACCTTTCATTCTCTTGACCTTTCAGGCCCAGGCCCGCTGCCATCGTATTGGGCAGAGCAAAGCAGTGAAAGTTTACCGTCTCATTACCCGCAACTCCTACGAGCGTGAGATGTTTGACAAAGCTAGCCTCAAGCTAGGATTGGACAAGGCTGTTCTGCAGTCCATGAGTGGACGTGAAGGCAGCATTGCTGGGGTAAGAATTTGCAGCAGTGGGGCAAATGCTGGTGGGGGGGGATAAACAGATTCTGGAGGGGGGGAATACTTTGTCTACACTGATGTGGATTTTATCAGCCTTGAAACCTGGTTTTTCTCTTGCAAATTTGGGCTGGTTTTATCTCATGCCGGAGGCTTATGTACCTTTGGAGTGGATGGAGTTTTGCTGACTTCTTCACCCTGCACCTCATATCTCCCATCATCTACAGCATCATCTACAGATTCAATAAAACTGGAAAAGCACAAATCCTTCATATTCTGTGGCTTTGGGTCTAATATTTTCTAGTCCTGTCCAGGATGGGCCAAGGGCCCTGATGTTCTTCATGTCCTTCCCTCACTATTGGTCATTCTCTTTCCTTTTCCCTTTCCTCCCCAGATCCAGCAGTTTTCAAAGAAGGAGATTGAGGACCTACTGCGCAAGGGGGCCTATGCTGCCATCATGGAAGAGGATGATGAGGGCTCCAAGTTCTGTGAGGAAGATATTGACCAGATTCTGCTTCGCCGTACCACCACCATTACCATTGAGAATGAGGGGAAGGGATCCACCTTTGCCAAGGTAGCATTCTGCTCCTTTACTATTTATTTTATTAAATAGGTACTTAGATGTCAGACTGATTCCATGCCTTTCCCAGTAGGGATAGATAATAAAAGGACAAGAAGCCAACAAAGAAGTGGAACCATTAGCATTCTAGATGCTGTAGAAACTGAAGGAGGAGTTTTCTTATCCCAGAGAATGTTTTAATTTCTGGTATTGTGAAGGGAATACTATTGTGAATTGACAAAAGAGTTTGGGGCAAGTTTGGGGAAGATTTGCAAAATAAAAGGAGAGAAAAGGACCTAAATAAGTTGTACAGAACTACTCTTATGTTCCTAGCATCTTTCCTATGAGATCTAGAAGCTTCTTTTATTGGAAAATAGAAGTCCACTGTGTTCCATATTAGGAATGCCATGCTCACTGTTCATCAGATCAAAAATTGTTTTTCAGTCTTTGGTACACATGCACACTTCAGTTAAATTGGCTTCCCCACATACTTCAAAAATCATACTGATTTTTCTTCCTCTGTTTATCAGGCGAGCTTTGTGGCTTCTGAGAACAGGACTGATATCGCCTTGGATGACCCCAACTTTTGGCAGAAATGGGCCAAGAAGGCTGACTTGGATCTGGATATGCTCAACAGCAAGGTGGGCAGAGAAGAGTGACATGTTCAACATGGTTTATTTGAGACAGGATTTGGTCTAGTTTTATTACTAGAGGGTAAGAGAACTTTATGGTAAGGCCTACAATCAAAAGCATGATGTTCTTTCTATGTAGGTTGTTCTCTTCCCCAAATAACTGTCCCCCATCCTCCATAACAGAGGCAATACAGTACCATTGGCCCTCCACATTTGCAGCTTTGACTTTTGTGGATTTGATTATGCAGATTTGATTAATATGTTCTCTCTAGGAACCTCTATGTCCTTCAGCTCAACTCTGTGCTCAACTTCTGCAGGACGTTGACCATAGTATTGTGCTGAAGGATCTGCAGATTCTTAAAGAGATGTACTCTCAGGTAAAAAAAAAATTAAGTTTTTGTTGTTGTTGTTTTTCTACTTTCATGGTGGCCCTGTGCCCCTAACCCAACAAAATATGGAGGGTCCACTGTACCTACCCAGCTTTATTCAGCCCTGATTTGTGAATAAAGGTTGGCATTTTGATACAAAGTGGAGCTAGAGTGTATATCTCTCTCCCTTTTTCTCATCCTTCTCAGAACAACCTGGTAATTGACACGCCCCGGGTGCGTAAGCAGACACGTCACTTCAGCACCCTGAAGGATGACGACTTAGTGGAGTTCTCTGACTTGGATAGTGACGATGATGACCGGCCTCGCTCTCGACGCCATGATCGGCACCACCACCCATTGCACCACTCATATGGCCGCACGGACTGCTTCCAGGTGGAGAAACAACTGCTAGTCTATGGGTATGTGGCATGGGTGGGAGCCAATGTCATGGGCTGGTAGGGATGTGGGTGAAGGGAACATCACTGGAAGGGTGGTGGGTAGGATGTTGGAGGTCTGATCTTCATCTATTTGAATTAATGTTCCTCAAAACAGTGAGGTTCTTCCAGAAGCTTCTCAAAGGACTTTTTTCAAGACCAGTCATGACAAGCAAGCTTCTCTCAAAGACAGTTGGCTTATGTCTATTCCACTTTTCCTTCTACATGCAGAAGCAGATGGTTCAGTCCACATTCTGAGGCCCCAGTATAGTCCTGTCCAGCAGCATGCATGAGTGGACTATATTCTCTACTGGAACAGGCAGAGGGTCCCTGCCTTTCCCATAACCCTCTGTAGGATCCAGGGATCACACAGTTGGCACACACAGAAGTCAGACAAATCAATCGAGGAGTGGCATTCCTTCAGAGTAGAAACTGTTGAGTTAATCAGTCAATTTTAAGTTTTATAGAACTGTGTCAGTACATGTCTTTTTAAAAACTGTTCCTTAAAGGAGAAAGGAACTTGTTTCTTAACCTACAACACTAGTGGTGAACTATGGCTCTCTAGATGATTTGGCTTACAAATTCTATTGATCCTAACCAGCATATCTGCAGGGCTACAGTTGTCCAGAAGTTGTCTTACCAGGAGCTGTTCCTTTCTAGAAGAAACAGTAGGACCAAAATGTAAAAAAGATCTTTAAGTGTATTAGTACTTACTAAGTTGTCACACATCCTCTGTTTTTCAAATGAGTTTGGGTGCCATCTCAGAGAGAACATTTTGTTTGAGCGAATGGAGGAATGCATCTTTGTAAACAGTAACTGTCATCTACTTGCAAGTGTTACTATTATTTCTTTTTAAAGGTGCTGCTTAGTCAGTCAGTGGTGCCTTCCTAATTTTGGAAAAGATTTTTGCTGGACAGATCTAATTAGTTAAAGGCTGCATCCTTAAACATTCACATTAGTCAAATGTGAGAACTGAAGAGATTCCACTCCACTACCACAGCTTTCCCACAACCTAGTATTCCAGATCATGTAATCTGATCCACCTGAAAGGGGTCACCAAGTTGAGAAAGGCTGCAGTAACACATTCAAGTAACATAAATGGAATCAAGAAATTCAGTTAAAAACTAGGTGTAGAAAGTTGCTGTGAAAGTGAACGGGAGGATTTCCTCGTTTGCTGTTCATGTATGAGTCCTGTGCTTTTGTGTGCCTTCAAGTTATTTCCAAGTTGTGGTGATTCTAAGGCGAAATAAGGGTTTTCTTGGTAGAATTTGTTCAGAGGAGGTCTGCCCTTGCCTTCCTCTGAGGCTGAGAGAGTGTGACTTGGCCAAGGTCAACGAGTGCATTTCCATGGCCCAAGTGGGGATTCAAACTCTTCAGTTATAGTCTAAAGCTCAAATCACTACATCATACCGCCTCCCACTAGTATGTGCCTAGTAGCATATAAATCACACCCTTTTTAGAGTCCTATCATCTCTAGAAGTTGTGCTTAATTTCTTTCCTGAGAAGTATTATCCGCTGAATTTAGTGAGATTAACTGGCAGATAAATGTGTATAGAGTTGCAGTCATGGTTACTAATGGATAGGGATAAAAAAGGAGATGTTTTCAAACATCTCATATACCATGCACATACACCATTAATATTTCCAACTTCGCCGGTTTTCTTGGTAGCTGGGGCCGTTGGCGAGAGATTCTGTCACATGGACGATTCAAGCGGCGTATGTCTGAGCGGGATGTGGAGACCATCTGCCGGGCCATCTTGGTCTACTGCCTCATGCATTACCGAGGCGATGAGAACATCAAAGGCTTCATCTGGGATCTTATCAGCCCAGTTGAGAATGGCAAAGCCAAAGAGCTTCAAAATCACTCCGGTAAGGGAAACATTATTTTCCTCTGTTGGCCTCAACTGGAAATAATATTATTTCCTCGAAGCCCTTAGTCTTGCCATTATGAAGACTTTTGCCATACTGGATCTTCCATTTTATGGCAAGCCTTTTAAGATTATGTCCATCTTGGATTTTGTAGGACTCGGGTGGTGGTGGTGAGCAGTAGGAATTCAAGATGGCAAAACTAACTTGGGAATGGGATAATGTGTAGTCTGTATGTCTATATGTGAATCTGAGATGTGATGGAAAATCCAGGGTAAACCTAATCCCTATGTACTGGTTCCATATTGTATCTAGAGAGCCATGCCCCTGCAATGAGTTCACTTCCTGTTGCTCGGGCAAGCCTGTCCATCCCAATCCCACGAGGCCGCAAAGGGAAGAAAGTCAAGCCCCAGACCACCTTCGACTTCCAGAAAGCTGATTGGATCCGCAAGTACAACCCAGACACCCTTTTCCAAGATGAGGGTTACAAAAAACACCTCAAGCACCAATGTAACAAGTAAGATGTAATGCAAAGGGGAACTCACTTGAACATACCAGTATACCTAGTGAGGGCAGACCCACATCATGTATGTCAACCATAGTCCACTTTATTCATCCAGAAAAGACATGAACACTTTTTCACTGGCAAAATGGTGTTCAAGTAGCACAATATCTTTATCTTTTCCCAAAGCTTATATTGTTAGATGATTTGTTTAGAGGATATCCTGTAGAGGATACTTCGGGGATGTTTTGAAAGTTTTTCTGAAAAAATAGAATGATCAACCAGTCCCATGTGGCATCCCAATGTGTTGGATTGCAACTCCCGTAACCATAGGGGCTTATGGTAGTTGTAGTCCAACGCAACAGGTGGTTCCCAGAGTGGGGGAGGCTAGGGGATGTATATCCATCCTTCTACCTTCATTGTTCTTGCCTTCCTTTCTACAGGAATAAGTTCTGGCTCATGCTATGCAAAATGTTGGGAGTGCTTTGATTGTGAGTTCCTGCATGGCAGGGCATTGGACTGGATGGCCTTTGTGGTCTCTTCCAACTCTACCATTCTATGATTCTATAACAGTTGGCTAATCCCCCCCCCCCCCCCCCCAATCTCAAACCCATATGTCTAGACTGGAAGAGCAAAGAAGATCCTCCCTGCACTTGTCTAGAATTTAACAAGT
Organism: Urosaurus nigricauda; assembly: GCA_034509955.1. NCBI lineage: Eukaryota > Metazoa > Chordata > Lepidosauria > Squamata > Phrynosomatidae > Urosaurus > Urosaurus nigricauda. The sequence goes on from JAOEGL010000006.1 coordinate 6,709,654, forward strand.
GAAGGGATCAGAGATTTGATTTGCTGTCAGGATTAGTTGAAGAAAGTTGTGTGCTCTTGTGCCCCTCCACCCATCAGCTCAATTCTGAATGTTCTTGTTCCCTCCCTTCCCTAGGGTACTCCTACGGGTTCGCATGCTTTATTACCTCCGCCAGGAAGTGATTGGAGACCAGGCTCAGAAAGTGTTGGCAGGTGTTATTTCCAGGTAATAATAATTTAGTGATTTGTTTATAAATCCCATAATGATATTCTTGCTTTTTAAAAAATTCTACCCTTCATCCAAATGACTGAGAGTGACAACATACACACACACACACACACACAATTATCCTCATTCTGAAGTAGGACATGCTTTAACGTGGATCTTGTCCTTTGAACCTTCATTGGTTTTCATTTGTGAGCTGCCTCGGGTCCCTTTTGGAAGAAAGACAGAGTGGACGTGAAATAAATACATAAATAAATAATCATGTTGGCTGGGGGAGGGGGGAACAAAATACTTTTGCTATTCCTGCCCATTCTCTATGCCAAGGAAAGGGGAAGGAATGAAATTTCTGTCTTCCCATAACCTACAAGACACAAGGGGACTTAGAACCCTCCATGGACCTGGTTCCTAATTGTTTGTGAGATTACATTAAGGGCATAGGGTGAAGACAGTCACCCACCCATCATATAATTTGTCTGTCATTGGTTGAGAACAGATTTTATTCCCTCTGTGTCACTTTGTCAGCTGTACGTACATTCCTAGAAATATGTATAATCCTTGCTGAGGCCTATAGGTAGGGTGGGATTTCTACAAGGTGCTCCATTCATTTTTGACTGATTCTCTTCTGCTCCCACTGATGTGTTGTTTGCTTTTCCTTTTCCTACATTCACTAATTCCTGCAGCGAAATCGACATCTGGTTCCCAATGGTAGATCAAGCAGAGGTTCCCACAGCCTGGTGGGATGCGGAAGCTGACAAGTCGTTGCTCCTTGGGGTGTTCAAACATGGTAGGTGATTTTCCAGTACAATTCCAGGAGAAGTGGTTAGAGATTAGGGTTGCTTCCTGCCTACATTATGCTCCCTCAGATGTTTTGGGGTGGGCAAAATGTGAGCTGTAGCCCTAAAGCCCCCCAGCAGTGCCTCCAAGCTTTCCAAATTCTCCAGTATGTTCTGCTTCTTTAAAAATGTGCAATTTTAGGGCAATTGTTGACTCAAAACTATGCAGAAAGTCTCCTCAAAATGACAAAAAAACTTATAAAAATCTCCAGACAAGTGTCCCAGAATCCTATACTATCCCCAAAATCCCACAGTGTTTCTCTGCAGTCCTTCTCAAAATGGGGGCAGGAAGTGGTGGGAAGTCTCTGCTTGTTACCATTTGAGAGAGACTGCAAAGGAAAACAGATTTATTTGGGCTTGCTGTGGGATTATGGTGCACCTGGGTGTGGTTTGGGGAAGTGGTCCTAACCCCCACCCCAAAGTTACCCACTCCTGCCTCGGCTGCAGCCAGCATGCCAAACAGGCATTCTAAAACTTCTAAACATGCAGTCTAAAACTTCTGAAGTTTTTGGAGATGGGTAGGTTACCAGTGTTGTTGAACTGTTAAATCCCATCATGCCTTGGCAATGGGTGATTGAAGCAGATAGGAGCTGGGAGTCCACCAGTTTGGGGAGGGCCACAGATTCCAAATCTCTGAGGTACACACCAGCTGTAGTAAAAGAGTTTACAAAATGTAATGCCTTTTTGAAAAGAAACATCTGAATGCTGACAGGTGACCATCAGAAAGGGAGCAAACTGGGTGCGCCCTGGGGAGAGAGTTCTAAAGCCTCTGGGGAGGGTTCTCTAGGTGCAGCCACAAAGAAGGCCCTGTTTCAATTTCAGCTTTAGCAGAGGTTATATGGAGGTGAAGGCAGATTAACTACACTCTAAACCACTTTTGCCCCTTTGTCAGGCTACGAGAAATACAATACCATGAGAGCGGACCCTGCCCTCTGCTTCTTGGAAAAGGCTGGCCGCCCTGATGACAAGGCCATCGCTGCTGAGCACCGCTTGGATGTGGGCGAGGGGTGAGTGGCCAACCAAGGTAGAGTGGTTGCTAAGGGTTTGTGGGGAATTACTGTATGAGGAGAAACACTCCACCATTTCAGGATGGAAGGAGAGCATGAAGCCTCACACCCATGATGACTAGCCATGCTAATACTGAGCCACCGAGTGGAGCTATCTGCTCTGAACTCGGGTGTCAGTGAGTTAAGCTTGCTTCTCAGAGGAAGACCTGAGGTGTGCATGTGAAGGGGATAGGAAAAATGGGTATTAAAGTGGAGATAACTAATTGAATTTCTTTTTCCTTTTATTCCTAATAGGGTGGATTTTGACAAGGACTGTGAAGACCCAGAATACAAACCAGTGGGAGGTCCCATCAAAGAGCAGGATGGCGAGGTTAGAGCCTCAACCAATTGCAAAGTTAATATAGGTTCTAGATTTCTTTCTTGTTATTAAAATCAGCCTCAATTTGTGGCCATTTTGTTTGTTAGTTTATATTCATAGCTTAAGAAAAGACAAAGCAGTCAGGCCCTGCTCTCATGCTCACAGTCTAAAAAGGCACAACACAAGAGGAACAACAGATGGGGAGGGCACAGGAAAACAAGAAAACCCAAACTCAGTCTCTTAATTCTGCAAGGTTCCTCAGTTGCCGAGGGACCAGTTGAGGAGCCTCTTCCAGTCCTCTCATTTGTGGCATTTATTTCTCTCTCAATAGGTTGATCCATTGATGATGATGGATGAGGAAATATCTGTGGTGGATGGAGAGGAAGGTAAATACATTCTAGCCAAAAGTGTTTTGTTGAAGGACTTGGTGAGATTCTTAAGTGTCTTCTTCTGGGCAGTGAGGAAGAAGAGGAGAAAAGCCATGTGGCAGTGGTGATGTCAAGGAAAGAAGCCAAACAGACAACATTTATCTTTTCCTCAGGCCAACCAGGGAATCTGTTCTGGCCCCCAACCGCTATTCTCACAGCCCGTTTGCGGAGGTTAATCACTGCTTTTCAGCGGAGTTACAAGCGTGAGCAGCTCAGGATGGAAGCCGCAGAGCGAGGAGACCGCCGACGGCGCCGATGTGAGGCTGCCTTCAAGCTGAAGGAAATGGTGCGGCGGGAGAAGCAGCAACGGTAATACTCTCCCAGCTGTGGTAGTATCCCAAGAGGCTTCTCTTTCCTTGCCTCAATTTCCCTCTTCCTTCTGAGAGTTTGAGCTAAACAGAAGTGCCCCTTTGTTACCACAGCTTAGGAAAGTTATCTTTTTATATTACATGAGGAATTCTGCGAATCCTGTTGCTAACTTGCCCAAGTTCTCCTTTTCCTGTCCAGATCCATGTTACAGTAAAAAAAAATAATAATAAAATAAAAAAAACAACGCAAAAGGGTATAGGTTCAAGTAGCAGGTGGGCCCAAAATCTGGCAAAACCAGGTATGTCTTAATAGTTGGTTTTCACTAAATGAAAACAACAATGAAGACATTTGCATCCAGGCTTCTTCCTTCACTTTTAAAATCAGCTGTGTAGCTGCAGAACAGAGCAGGATGAAGTAAGTACTGTAATATTAACAATCTGGAATGGCATTAACTGAGGGAGGCTTGAGCTCCAGATTGAGAATCCAGCCATTGTTAAAAAATGAGTTGGCTCAGGAGCACCACATAACTATGGGACCAGCCCTGAAAAAGTCTTTGTGTCTGGTGCCTACCACAGCAGTCTAATAGCTCCACTCCTATCTAAACACCTTCCATACAGTAGCCAGTCATTGGTCAATACAGAATGGGCTCTCACAGCAAATCAGGGGAATCTCAGAATGGTTAAGCAGGGAAAGCTTGCTCCCTGTGGTTTAACTCTTTCCCCACTCCTCTCCTCCTCTGTCTTTTGAAGGTGGACGCGGCGAGAACAGTCAGATTTCTACCGTGTCGTCTCCACTTTTGGGGTGGAGTATGACCCAGACACAATGCGCTTTCACTGGAACCGCTTCCGAGCTCTAGCACGCCTGGACAAGAAGACGGACGAGAGCCTCGCCAAATATTTTCACGGCTTTGTAGCCATGTGTCGGCAAGTGTGTCGGTTGCCTCCAGCTGCAAGTGACGGTTAGTAAGAGGTTTTGGATCTGTGGGGAGTCTCCAAGACTGGACATGGAGGTGCTCATTTGGGCAGGCTTTCTTCCTTCTCATATTTCAAATGTATAGAAAACAGTTTTTGCTTTTCTTGCACTTTTGGCCATCTCCCGCCCTTTTACTGTTTACAGTGAGGGGACACGATTTGAAGAGAATGGATGGGAAAGTACTGCCTCCCCTAACTGCAATTTGTCCCACAACAACTAATACAAAATCCATTATTCATTCTTATTCTATCATTTATATATTGCTTGATACAATAACATTTCTAATCTGTGACTGGGGAAAGTACAAGGCTATGGGCTCCAAACTGCCTCCAAGATTATTTTGTGACTTCTATTCTGCCCCCATCCTCTACATACCCAGGTCACTTCCTAGTGGAAAAAAGACCTCTTATGGGATAAAACAGGCTGGGGGGGTGGGGGGTGGATGGGTTACAAATGTGGCAAAAAATTCATCTGAGGGTATTTGGTAGCATTTAAGATTTTTTTTTCTTTCACCTTTTATCCCCAGGGCTGAGGGCTGCCCACCAAAGTCCTGTAGGAAGCAGATTAACTTCCTAAGCCTTAGGAATTGCCTACAGCTGCCCTAAGCAGTACAAAAACTATATGAAATTGTTTAAAACCCATTTAATAAGATAATAGACGTCTCTAAAACACTCCAAGATTCATATAGAAAACACAGCTTGAGAAGGCCTATGTAAGCCAGTGTGTTTTAGTAGGTGTGTAAAACTAAACACCATCTCCTCTCAAGCTAAATTTGCAGGAGGGGAATATTCCACACCACTGAGAAGGTCTGTCTTTGTGTTGTTGTGCAGCAGTTTACCATTGACTGTGAAACAATAAGGCTTGACTTGATTATCTCGCCATCAGTTAGGCAAGTGCACAATTCCTCCCACTGCACTCCTCTTACAATGCCCAAATATCTTTGTTTTCTTCTGCAGTCCCTCAGGATGTGATGCAGTTTCACCTGTCACCATTTTGAGGGGGACTGCAGAGGAAAACCCATGTACTTGGGGGTAGAATAGGGGTTTGGAGTGTGGGTGGGTTGGGGGAACTTTAGTGTATTTTTATGCAATGAAGGGCTTTCTATGTTTTGGGGGAGGGATTTTCTTAAAACCGCATTTTAAAAAAAGTTGGGGCACTAGGGCGAACAATGTAATAATGAGAATGGATGGTAGCAATGTCACAACACGTGTTCCAAATTCCTTCCCCACTTTCTCATGCAGAGTCTCCAGACCCAACGCTGTTCATTGAGCCCATCACAGAGGAGCGGGCCTCACGCACTCTGTACCGGATCGACCTCTTGAGGCGTCTGCGGGAGCAAGTGCTGTGCCACCCACTCTTGGAAGAACGTCTCACCCTGTGCCAACCCCCAGGCCCAGAAATGCCACCCTGGTGGCAGTGTGGGCGCCATGATGGCGAGCTGCTACGGGGGGTGGCGCGCCACGGCCTCAGCCAGACCGACTCCACCATCATGCAGGACCCAGATTTCTCCTTCTTGGCAGCTCGCCTCAGCCACATGCACAGTCGGGCAGGGGGCACAGGGACGCCCCCACTGCCACCCCCTCCACCACTGCCGCAACCTTCGGGGCTGCCTGTTCCTGGAGCCAGTGTGCCTGCTGCCCCATCTCCCCTTCTCTTGCCCCCACCCTTGCATGAGCTCCCAGCTCCACCACAGCCCCCAGCCCTTCCTATTAAACCTGAATTGGTTGATGACTCGGACTCGGAGCTTGACCTCAGCAAGATCTCTGCTTCTTCGTCCTGCTCTTCCACCTCAGGCTGCTCTGATGACAGTGAGGGTGAGCACTTCTTCATGGCATACTTTCTCAGACAGCTGAGAAGCATCTCTCCCTGAATAGATTAAATCCTTTTTCTGTCCAGGCAAGGCAGGGGTCATGTGCCATAAAAGCCATCTGGAACGTACTACACCCCTGGCTCTTTCCCCACTTCTTTCCCTGGCTCATCCCAGACATTCTTTGCTCCTCCACTTTTATCTCGCTCACCACTTAAGAGCTTTCTGCCTTTCTGTGCTTCTCTAGTGTTTCTCAAGCTCTCTTTTGTATCTTCATAATTCTCATTCCACTCCTGTCTTTTAAAAACACACACATTACAAGAGTGTTCCCATTTAACTCACTTCTTTCCCCCTCGTCCCAAGATTGTCATTATAAGTAGGGAAAGCCATTTTTAAAATCCATTAAGGGTGCATCTACACTGTAGAAATAATGTGGTTTAACATTAATTTAAGTATTGTAGCTCCATCCTATGGAACTCTGGGATATGTCGTTTTACAAGATCTTTAGCTTTCTCTGCCAAAGAGGGCTGGTGCCTCTTGAAACTACAAATCTCTGGATTCTCTAGGTTGGAGCCATGATAGCTGAAGTGGTGTCATACTGCATTATTTCTAGTGGAGATGCACCCTTTAGTTTGTTGAAGTGACTGATTAAAAATAGAAATCACTGCTTTGCTATGTCCAGTTACTGAAGGACCACACACTACTGCCTTGACTGGCAGTATTTTTCCTGACTGGCAAATTTGTTTCTTCACTCTTGCCAATAGATCTTTACCAGGTCAGGGCTTTGCATCAGCCATTCTCCCATCCAACTCAGTGAAGCCATTAATGACACTTAAGGTGCCCTTTTTAGGGTACTCTCACAGACTAGCCAATTCTCTTAATACTTCCCATCCTACTTGTTACCACTGGAATCAATAGGAACTGGTGGATGAGCTGAGGAATATAAAGCTGTCACAAGCTTAGTTTGGTTGATATATTCTATCATTCAGGACACCATATCTAGGGCTATCTCACAGGTTTCCATTTAAGTGCTGAGAACATCCGGACTAGGGATAGGTAAAATGCAGTTTATGGGCTTCATCTAGCCAATGGAGTCTTCCATCCAGTTTTTTTTTTAAACAGAAAAAATTAATTTTTCCTTTCCTATAGGCTTACAGGAACAATAGTTTTCTAATACACTTTGAGTCTCCCTTATTTTAAATGCTTGGGACCAGTAGTCTTTTGGATTTGGATTTTTTTAATATATATTTTTGAATATTTGCATATACATAATGAAATATCTTAGAAATGGGACCCAAGTCAAAGCATGAAATGCATTTAAGTTTTTTAGACACATAATTTTATACATGATAATTTTATTAATTTTGTGCATGAAAAAGATGGTGTACACTGAACATCAGAAAGCAAAGGTGTCACTCTCAGCTATCCGTGTGGACAATTTTGGATTTTGGAGTATTTGGGATTTCAGAATTCTGGATAAGGGAGACTCAACCTGTAATACAGAGGGCCAAAGATGAGAAAGGGTCCCATTATCCTAGTGTGCTACAGTCTTCTTTGAAAAGACAGTCTGCATCTGTTGGCAAGCTTGTGAGCTTGCCTCAAAACAAAAACACAGGTATTTTCATTCCTGACATCACAATTCTCAGTTCAACACTCAGAAAGCACTTCACAAGTATTTCTGTATACACTTGCCCCTCCTTTCTTGCAGACTTAAGGTCCACGGTCTTGAATATTCACAGAGGGGCAACCTCTGTTATAATCAATGGGGTGCACTCCCACAGCGCATGCCTCATTCAAGCCTATTATAGACGAGTCTACGTTTTTGCAGGAGGAGGGGCGGAACAGATCCCCCACAAAAATGGAGGGCTGACTATATGGGTAACCCAAGAAAAGATATGCTGGCTTCTTTGTAGTCTAACATTGGGCCCTTTTGTTTGTGTGTGTTTCATTGCTGCAGCCCCTTTTACCCTTTGACTCTTCTTCCCTGCCAGGTGAAGAGGTCTCTTGTGGTGGGAAGCTATTTGAGGAAGAAGAGTCACTACTGTCCCTGCCCACTTCCCATGAAGGCAACTCCCCACAGCCCAGTGCCTCTGACTTGCTGCTGCAGGAGCGTCAGCGTGCCCATGAGTGGCCAAAGGTAATGGGGCAGGACAGGGAGGTTTTCCCCACAGCCTCATAAGCTGATGTTAAGGATGTAAACTATGTTACTGGGAGAAAGCTAAATGGCAGAAAGGAAAAGAAAGAATCATAGGCCTAATTTCCCATGGGAGAAATGATTTTGGATTTAAATATACATTCCAGACAGGTCTCACTACCAGGGCAGACAGCATCTCAATTTTTCTCTTTGCTTCCACCAGGACCGAGTTCTCATCAACCGCATTGACTTGGTGTGTCAGGCTGTGCTGTCTGGGAAGTGGCCCACAATACAGCCGGGCCAGTTGGCTTCCTGCATTGGCCATGAAGGCCTCCCTCGCCTTCATGGAGAATACACCAGCTCTCCCATCCCGCATATTTGCCCCCTGGTGAAACAGGAGGAAGGGGCGACCTCTTTCACTCGTCTCCGGCACAGCGGCCAAGATAAGGAGTTCACTGTACAGATCAAAGATGTGAGTAGAAGGCAGGATTGGGATCTGTTGAAGTTTTTTATTGCCAAGGAGGAGGCTGCCTTTGATGAATTGCCATGCTAATACTGAATTCCCAGTTGCCAACAGCACTTCTGTGGGATTTTGTGAATGGATTTTCCTTTTTCTGAGGCACCTCGCTTTCTTATACACTGAAAACAAACAATGTATGTGTGTGTCAAAAACCTGAATACTAGTCTCTTTGAGATATATCCCAGAATCCCCCAGCTGGAATGACTAGTGTTCATATTGACTGGGTGATTCTGGGAGCTTTAGTTAGTTTTTTAAAAAAAAAAAGCTCTGCAAAAAATACTCTTTATTATTGTCATGGTCTCAACCTCAGTTTCACATTTTTTTAAAAAGTAGGAAGATGAAAACAGATATGGATAGAGTTTTTTTCTGGTTTTATTGCAATTCATTTGAAGGAAGGAGCATGGAGGCTCTGTCTTCAGGGGGGAAATGGATTCATGTTTTTCCTCCATAAGTCATCAGGATCAGTTCCACAAGACGATTGGTATCAGATAGCTTAGTGGAGAAGACATTGAGGAGAGCTTAGGAAACCTCAACATGGCCAATAGCCATGTTGGCAGGAAGGTTATCGTAGGGTTATAGTACAAAAATATTTTTTTTAAAAAAAACCACCCAGCTTTCCCAAGTTTTGTGGAGAAGGAATTGGCTCTTGCTGTCTGCCTCCACATTCTCTTTTATGCAAGTGTAGTACCATGCCATAAACCCCTTGCAAGTCTGAGCCCTGAACCTCTCCTTCCTTTCCTAGGAAGAGGGAATCAAGCTGACCTTCCAGAAGCACAAACTGGTCCAGAATGGCACAGTGCGCGATCGCCCGGCTGTCACCCAGAAGAAGAGCAGCAAGAAGATGGTGGAGGTAAATAAGGAAGGAGTAGGTAGATGAGAGGGGATATGAGTTAGAATGTGAAGGATTTGGGGAGTTGAGTGAGAGCTCCTTGATTCTCAGCATCCTCTTTTTGGGTCCCAGTTGGAGTTGCAGTGTCTGGAGGCACTGAGGGGCCCCGATATCGATCTTGAAGCTCGTATCCCAGTGGTGAAGAAAACAGATGGAACTTTGCTGGTGGGTGATGCTGCTCCACGGCGGGCTGATCTTGAAGTGTGGCTACAGGCTCACCCAGAGTATGCTGTGGACCCTCGCTTCCTGGCTGTAAGTATTACTTAACCTCTTTTTCTTAACCTTCCTCTTAAGTATGTCTGATCACTGCCATGCCATTTTTTACATGGCTGTCTGGATTTTAACTCTCTTGGTTGGTTGACACTGACAATATCTTTCCACCTACTTTTTGCATACCTGGTATCTCTGTCTCTTAGCCTAGCTGGGATATTTTCTGTCCCCCCCCCCCCCGCCCTTTCTAAAGTTTGGCTATACTTTTCAGGGTAGTTTTAAAATGAAAAAAAAATGTCATTACTCGATCTTCTGTTAGAGTCAGGTTTGGGTAATTAGGGAGGTTCTGGAAGGGCAATTTTCTGCCCCAGGGGGCTACACTGACTACTCAAAATATCCCCCCTACCCCCAAAAAGAAAAAAAAAAGTGCATTGTGATCCTGCACACTATTGGAAGGTGAAAGGTAAGGAACTAGAATAAGCCATTCTGTCTGGAACTCTTGGATTCTAGAGATCCACCAACTCTCGTCTCTTTTCACTTCTCCCACTAGTACATGGAAGAACGCCGGAAGCACAGATGGCCCCGGTTTCCAAAACCAGTTCCGATCGAGCCAACCTGCCTGATGGGCCTGGAGCGCATGCAGGGAGTGGGCATCTCTGCCAATGGCAAGAAGGTGATTAAACAACAGGGACAACAACAGGGACCCCTCCCTCTCCAAAACACCCAACAGCTGCTCTTAGCTTTTCCACAGTGGCTGAAAACTTGGTGTTTTTCTAAAATCTCTAAAATAATGAATGGAAAGAAGAGTTAACAGAACAGCAGAGCAAGAGCTTTTTAGACCAAACTCTACAGTTTAATTAGCTTAAAGCCTGACAGACCTTTTCTTCCCGCTACCATTTTTCAAGTGAAATTTTTGACTGGGTTGGCAAATGATTTCAATAAGCTCTTCTCCCTTTCACAACATGCTATAAAATATTCCAACATTTTTATGTAGATTTAGGAGGGACTGTAAAGAATCCTCCATTCTATTCTGCTAGGAAAGAGCTATATTTAAGGTGTTGAGTATGGAGACATGTCAAGAAAGGGATAAACTGTGAGTAAATGAAGACTTTTGCAGTGGGTGATTTAAAAAAGGGAAGAACTGATTTACTGAGGCTTCTGTAGCAGCAGAACACATGTGGAATATCTTCCTTCCACCACTACAAATGAAAGCATCACAGGTAAAGCCAGTGTTTCTTATTCTGTAATGGAGGAGGAGGAACCCACTCTGTTTATTTATAATTAGCACTATCAGTTTGCATGGTGCTTTCCATAGTAAAACAACAACACAAAAATGCAGCCAGCTCTGCCAAAAGTGTATAATCTAAAATGTGTATATGTATACATACATACCCAGGGGGAAAGGAAGGAATAATACAAATATAAAGCTAATGCAATACAATTGTAAAACAAATTAAAAATACAAAACAGAATGTCAGGAAATACAAAATGCAATGTAAAGCAAACTGAAAATACATATATAATCAAAATATGCATTTATGTGTGCCTTGTCGACGTACTGAAACCCCCCATGAATTTCTTAGGCAAGGAAACTACTCAGAGATGAAATTACCAGTTCCTTTCTCTGAAATATAGTTTGCTGCACCTGGTATTTGTTGACAGCCTTCCAACCAAGTGCTAATCAAGGCCGACACTGCTTAGCTTCCATGATCAGACAGTACATATAAAAATATATATTATAAAACAATGTTAAATTAAAATCTCCAAAACTTTAGAAAACAAGGAACTCTTTCAATCTTTTTTGAGATTTTAAAAACAGTGAGGGAAGGAGCAGTCCATAAATGATCAAGGAAGTAATTCCAGGGGTCTGGAGCAGCAAGTGAAAAAGGACAAAGCCAAGCCAAAGAAGAGGAAACCTTTGGTTGAGTTAGAAGCCTGGAGTTCCTAGAATTGCCTGAGCAGGCTGGTAGGAAGAAGTGTAGGCTGAAAGAAGGGGGGAGCTATCAAAGCCTCATGTAGGGCTTTGAATGTTAAAACAGTAAGTTTATACAGAATCCTAAAATGTCAAGGCAACCAATGAAGAGATCTCAAAAGAAATGGCATGATAATATGTCCTTCCACTACTGAAAATGATCCCTTCTGTAAGTGTGTTTCCTCTCTGTTCTAATTATTCCCATTCTATTTTTTTTCTAGGGTTTTCTGCCAGATCCCACAATGAACCGTCTCCTTCCAGGGCCAGTAGGGGCTGAGAATGCCCAGAAACGGGGCCGCCAGACCCCTATGGAGTTCTCCAACATGATGGCTCTGATGGGAGCTGGCCGGGTCCAACTGGGAACTGCTGGGCCCCTCTCCTTGCACCATGCCCACTTCCAAGCTGGCCCAGCTCACCCGTCTCCCATACAGTACGTGCCCTTTTCTACTGCAGCCGCTGCCACTGCTGCTGCCGCATCCTCCTCTGCCACCCTGCTGCATCCCGCACTAGGCCACGCTGGCTACGCCACAGGCCCCTTGCACCTGGCCCACCCCCAGCCTGTCGATGAAGATGAGGATGAAGATGAGATGGATGATTTGTCTCAGGGCTATGCCAGCTCAGAACGGGACTTCTCCTTGCTAGATGATGATCCAATGATGCCAGCCAACTCTGATTCCAGTGATGAAGGGGACGAGGAGGGAGATGATTGAGCTTTTGCACCCCACCTGGGAACAGACGGGTGGACATGTCACAGGGCCAACTTGGCTGGGACTCGCCGTCCCCTCGATGTTGAATTTGACAGGCCAGAGACTTTGTGTCCACTTGGAGGCATGTGCCAGTTGGGTTCCCCTCGTTCCACATGGCTCGCAGGGAGGGCGAAGTGGGGTCCTGCCCACCCATCAAAGGATGGTTGGACGACTTCTCTCCTAGAAGGGTGCTCCTGTGTGTGGCTTCTGGTTTTTGTTTTTGTTTTTAAGAAATGGCTGTTGGTTTGGTCAGTGAATCCGGCCTCTCCTTCTGGCACTTGGTATCAATTGGAAACTCTTTGCATTAGCAAGTTTTGATCTGCCTGGGACAGTAAAACCACAGCAAAAACCCACAGCAAGGGGTCCCGTCTAGCCAAGACGATCTGGGTATAGGTAGCAGCTCCTCTTTTCCTGCCTCCACCTATTCCCTACAGCCCTTTCCCTCCCACCCCAGGTTCACGTGCTGTAATATAAGTGCAAAAAATGGGGAGGGGTGGGTCAGAATCCTTTCCTTTCCTTCCATCCCCCTGTCTCTGTGTGGGTGGGGTTTATATTTATAAATATGTAATATGTCTTGTGTAATATGGCAGAAGCTGTGGGAATGAATTATGGGGAGTCAGGTCACAAAGAGGGTGGGTTTTGGGGTGGCCGGGGGCTGTGAGGGAAGAGAAGCTAGAGCTTCCTGTAGCTGGATTCTCCTTTTTTTCTTTTGTTTTTTTTTAATAAAAGAAACAAAATGCACACAAAAAAATCCTTCCCTGTCCTACTTCTTCATGCTGTTGTATCAATTGCATAAAAATATTCCTAAGAATTGATATATGCATTGGTGTATCAGGTCTCTTTCTCCCTCTCCTCTGTGTGTGTGTGTGTGTGTGTGTGTGTGTACGTACATGAATATATTTGAAGTCGGGGGCAGAACCGAAAATGGTGACCCTGTACTTGTGAGATGGTGGTTCAAGATAGATGAAAGTAAGTAACTTTTTAGTCAGCATGTTGTTACACTACGGAAATCACTTCCACAGTGTCTAGAGACGTCTGCCATATTGTACAACTCTGAAAAGGGATTAGACAAGTGTGATTATACCTGTTTGTGGCTGCTAGTCACAATTGCTGTATATTTTCTCATCTCAGATGGTTATGGCGCTCAATACCAGTTGCTGGGGAGATTACGGCTTTCCAGGAGGCACTGTGGAAACAGGTTACTGGGCTAGTCTTTTGGCCAAGCCATCTCTCTTAATATTTATTATGAAGTGCTTCTGATTTGGCAGAATTTGGAGGTTTTATTCCAAAAAAGGTAAATCTTAAAAGTTCTTGTTTCTCCTCTTGCTTGTACTTGAAAGGATCTGCATATATGAGATAGGAGCCATGGCACAGTGGTAGCATGTACATTTTATATGAAGAATGCACCTGGTTACCTCCAAATGGCACTGGGAAAGAGCCATCAAGTCTTGGAGAGAGATGCTCAGTATAGACGGTATTAAGCTAAGTGGACCAATGGTTTGACCTCAATACAAGGTAAGCTGCTTAAACATTAAGATGGTAGACAATTTTATGCCTTTTCCACACATCTGATGGGGGGACCCACCTCACACTACAGTGATCCACTTACCTATCTGGGAGTAAGATCCACTCGATTCAGGGGGGCTTCCTTCTGAGTAAAGATGCACAGGATTCAGCTGTATGTCTCTTCTCTGATTTTAAATACTAATCCTGGATAATACTGTAACAGAAAAAAATAGTGCACTGTTCTATTGAAGAATTATAGCTTGCATTCCTCCTCCAATTAAAAAAAGGCACTAAAAAAATTATAGGCAGAGTCCATGGTGCCATGCTTTCCTACAGTTCTTTGGTGTTTCAATGTCCCTGTTTGGCAAGCAGATCTAAACTGAAAATAGCTGCCCGATCTTTGCATTGATTGAGTCTGAGGATAAGATGCCGAGATGGATTGAGACAAGGCCTTGATGAGGTTAAATAAATGTCTTCTAGTCCTCCATAAGGAAGGGATAGAGAACATTTGGTCCTGTGGTTGTTTGGGCCTAAAGTTCCCATCAGGTTGACCGAACATGGCTGTGGTAAAGAACTGTGGGTAATTTAGCCAAAAACATCTGGAAGCCTACATATTTCTCTAATGTGCATTATCTACTTGAAGTATTAGACATTTTAGGCCAACAGACACTTTGCAATGAAGGACGTTTGCGTGGAGCGGATGCAGACTTTCCTAAAAATAAAAATATGCATGATGTTCAGTTGTGGTTCTGTAAGAGCAGGCTTGCTTAAGGCAAACAGCTTTTTGAGGGTACATAGACCTCTTCCAAAATCTTAACTGCTCATTGTAGAAAGCAGATTTACTTTGCTCAAACATATTGGATGTCCTCTTCCAATATTCTGGTTCCTCTAGCTGTAGTTTACAAAGACGGTGGCCATTCGTGGCAATTTTGACTAGTATTTTGTAGGCAGATTGCAAATATTGCTTTTTAAATAGTTTTTATGGGTTTTTCAGACTATGTGGCCATGTTCTGGAAGAGTTTATTCCTGATGTTTCACTAGGATCTGTGGCTGGTATCTTCAGAGAACTGCTCTTTAAACATTAGCTACTACGCTCACCAAACATGGTAACGGCTAATTCCTGTGTGCAAGTTTCATTTTAAAAGCCATTGAGAGAAGCAGCCACTTTGTACTTACCAATCTACAGTACTTCTAAAGAAAGTCGTACCCTGATGCTGGAAATAGTGGTGAGGCTTGTGTGCAGCACGTATGAGTTTGGATTTAAATTCTGATCACCCTCATTATTGGCTATGCTGGCTAAAGTTGATGGGAATTATAGTTCGGACACAGATTCCCCGCCCTTCACACTCCGGCCTTGTGCCAGTTCCATTGGGAACAATGACTTGTGCTCCAGAAGGGTTTCAGTGTTCAAATATTGATGTTTTATTGATTATCTTTTGATTTTGTTCCAAAAATGACTGGCTCCTAGGGAGCATAAATGACCAATCTTTGGGAGTAGCCACTCTTTGGCTGCGTTCACACTAGAGAAATAATCCGGTTTGGCACCGCTTTAACTGCCCTGGCTCAAGGCTGTGGAATTCTGGGAGTTGGAGTTTGTTGTGGGGCTCCAACTCCCAGAATTCCACAGCCTTGAGCCAGGGCAGTTAAAGCGGTGCCAAACTGGATTATTTCTCTCGTGTGAACACAGCATAAGCCTGCATTGATGTTGGAGAAATATAACCCAGTTTCAACCTCCTGGCTGAAGGCTATGGAATTCTGGGAGCTGGAGTTTGTTGTGGGGCCCAGTCACTCCCTTTAAATACAAATCCCTATCCCTTTACAAAGACACTCCATTCATTCCCTTGTTCTCAGTTTGTGGCCTCCAAGTTGCTTGCTTTTGCTCCTTTTGAAAATGGTCTGGAGACTTATTCAATAAAGAATACTTTGTACTTGAAACTAAATAGCTTCTAAAATAAAATAAACTCCTAAGAAACCGAGGTTGTATCTACAGTGCATAAATAATGCAGTTTTGACACCACAGCCATGGCACAATGCTGTAGGGAATCCTGGGATTTGTAGTTTTGTGAGACATTTAGCCTTTTGTCAGGGGCCTCTGGTGCCACAATACAAACAGACATGGCTCAGTGCTATGGAATTCTGGGAACTGTAGTTTTGTGAAACACTTAGCCTTCTCTGTCAGAGAGCTCTGGTGCCACAACAAACTACAATTCCCAGAATTCCATTGTATTGAGGCAGAGCAAACTGGATTGTTGTTGCAGGGTGGATGTTGGCTCTATAATTTTTTTAGGTTTCCTATCTCTATGATTCTCTCTTCCAAAGGAAAGCGTGAGGACGACAACGTGGGTCACAACGCGCATGCGCACTCGGTGCTAAGAGGGAGGGGGAGTGAAAAGGAGCGACCTCGATGGTCACGTGGCCTCTTGACTAGAAGGCGGGAAGATGAAAAGAGAACCAAAGGGAGGGAGGGGGGCGAGTTGTCACGTGACCCTTCCGCGTCGCCTGGGATATTGATTGACAGGAAAGGAAACATGGCCTCCGTCGAGCGCGAAGGTTCCGCGCATGCGCACTAGTCCCCTCCCCTCAGGATTAAAAAATAGACTACGGACAAATAAACAAAAACTCGGGGGACATTTTATTATTCAATAACAACAACAACAACATATTTACATAAACATTTTTTTTATTTTTTAATATATACTTAATTATTTAATTATTTAATATATATATATATATATTTGACGTCCCTCAGAATCAAAAAATATTTTTTTAAAATCAAGTTTGTCTCAGGAATAAATAAATAAATATTTATAAATATAAATAAATAAATATAAATATATTTATAAATAAAATATATAAAATATAATATAAAATATAAAATATTATATTTTATAATATAATATTTTATATATAAAATATAAATATAAATATAAATAAATAATATTTAAAAAAATAAACATAAATATTTAAATTTAAAATATTTTAAATAATAATATTTTTAATAGATTTAATGTTTTTAGTGAGTATTTATTTATTTGGCGGACTTTTTTTTTTGAGGGGAAGGAAGAAGGAAAAAAAATATTTATTTCAGTAAACAACCGGAAGTAGGAAAAAAAGTAGTCGCGAGAAAGTGACGTCAGAGACAGAGCGTCGCTCGACGACGTCGGGCGCGAAGGGAGGGAGGTCAAAGGGTTCCGCTTCCGGGTTCGTGAGAGTGACGGACGGGCCACGCGGCCAATGAGGCAGCGAGGAGGCGGCGGGGAGGCGGGGCTTGCGGCGACGGAGGGAGAGGAGGAGGAGAAGCCGGAGCCGCTTCGATGGCGCTGAGTCTGGACCGCGAGGCCTACTACCGCCGCATCAAGCGCCTCTACAGCAACTGGCAGGTGAGGGCCGTCGTGGAAGTAACGAGAAGTAACTCTCCGAGCGTTACTTCTCGTTACGTTACTCGTTCCCCCCCTCATATGCCCTTAATCCAAGGCTGCGTTCACACTGGATAAATAAAGCGGTTTAAGGGCCATGGCTCAATGCTGTGAAATTCTGGGAATTGTAGTTTGTTGTGGGCGCTCTGGGCCCCACAACAAACTACAATTCCCAGAATTTCACAGCATTGAGCCATGGCCCTTAAACCGCTTTATTTATCCAATGTGAGCCTTCCTAGGCTGTAGTCTACTTCCTCAGATGCATCTTGGACAATAATAATAATAATAATAATGTAGAGAGATCTTTTAGCACCTTTGAGACTCACCAAAAGAAAGAAGTTGTTATCACGAGCTTCCCGAGACTTTTGTCTACTTCCTCAGATGCATATTATTATTATTATTATTATTATTATTATTATTCAAAGGTAATAATAGTCTGTAAAATCAATGTGTACAGAAGTCTTGTAGCACCTTATAGACCTAATGAAAGAAAGAAGTTGGCAGCAGGAGCTTTCGTAGACTTCGCTCTACTTCCTCAGATGCATTCGGTGGAGTGGAAGCCAGGGACAGACATATATATATATATATGCCATTGCCGCCTCATTTCTATTCCCAATGACTATCGTATATACTTGTCTATACGTCTAAAAATGTATTCCAACAAATTGACCCCCAAAATCCCAGGTCGACTTATTTACAGGTCGCTGTGGTAATGTGATAGCAGCTCTGTCATATTTCCTCATGCAGTCAGCAAAGCAGTTTATTTCTCTCTTGTGCCGAGTAGAAAGACTCCTGAATGATGAACTGATATTGCTGTTTTATTTATATGTCTGGCTGAAATGAAACAAAGAGCCTCAATGAGAGCCTCTCTTGCCATACACACACTGAAGGAGCCTCCAAGTTTTACCCTCGAACTATTCACGGGTCGTGGCAAAATGTATAATATTGGCCCCAAAACATGACCTCGAGTTATACATGAGGTCAACCTATAGGACCGTCTCTCCCCATACAATCCGTCCCGCACACTCAGATCTACTGGGCAACATTCATTAAGAGTCCCAGAGGCTAGATTGTCCCTCACAACGAAGAGGGCCTTTTCTACTGCAGCCCCGATCCTCTGGAATTCGTTGCCAACGGAGCTCCGCCTGGCTGCCTCCCTGAACCTGTTCAAAAAAGGACTAAAAACACATTTGTTTGAGCAGGCTTATCCCTGACTCACCCCCTTGTTGACTTTTTACCTCTCCACTACTATGCTGGACTGGGACTTCTGTTGTTGCACTTGATTTTATATTTATGCTGTTTTATTGATATGTTTTAATCTCTATGTGAATTTTATTGTGTATTGTTCACCGCCCTGATCGCAGGAAGGGCGGTATACAAATAAACTTTATTATTATTATTATTATTATTATAGTTCAGTATATACGGTATGTCTTTGTCCACAAATGACCATGGTTAGGACTGGACTTACTTTTGAGGAAGCATCTGAGGACGTACACTCGTCCCTCCACGTTCACCCATGAATGTGGGAAAACCGTAAACAACAAAAACACTGTGTTTTTACCCGAGAGGACACCTCTCTAGGAATCTCTGGGTCTTCCAGCACAGCTCTGTGATCAACATCTGCCAGACACTGACCATAGAATTGCACTGGAGGAGCTACAAAGGCCTAGTGGAGTATCCTTTCTAGGAATCTCTAGGTCTTTCGGTAAGACTTTTGCTTAAAGTTGACCACAGAGTTGTGCTGGAAGATCTAGATGTTCCTAGAGAGAACATATTAATAAAATCCATGAATAATCTAAACCGCAAAAGCCAAAGCTGCAAATGTGGAGGGACGAGTGTAGACTGAAAGCATCTGAGGAAGTAGACTGAAGTATCCGAACTGCCAACTTCTTTCTTTCAGTTAGTCTCGAAGATGCTACAAGATCTATCTACATACTGATTCTACAGACTAACACAGCTATGTCTTTGAATTATGCATTATTTCTGTTTCAGCAGTGCAGATTAGCCCTGTGTTTCTTTGTACAGATGGGGATGCTGTATCTGAGAGGGAGAATAATTCCTCTGGAGCCAAGCATACTTTCTCTCATGCAAATAACCTTGCTGTTCTCATAATATCTAATGGGTTTTTTCCACTCTGTCCAGTATTGCTGTCACTGTCTTGCATTTCCTTTGCAATCCCCTTTCCCTTAGTAACATTCATGTATTGTGTCATTACCTGCATTCACCTTGTATGTATGTATGTATGTATTATTATACTTTATTTATATAGCGCTGTAGATTTACACAGATTACATTGCATTATGTAATGCAAGATCTTTTCATCTGGATTGTGAAAAGCAGCCATTAATGTAGCTGATAGCATTGTAAAAAGATGTATAGCTTTAATGGTACATGGGGTGCATATGATATGTTTGCACGTGCTATTGCATGTCTAATAGTCTATCACATTAATGTATTAACTTATTTATTATTATTTTGCTTATGGTATTTATACCCTGCTCTTCAGCCCTAAAGACTCTCAGAGCAGCTTACAATTATTATTATTTTTAATTAGACGGTTTCCTGCCCTCAGCCTTACAATCTAAAAAGACACGACCCAAAAGGAGAAGGGAATGGCGGTGAGGAAGAGGATCAGGTCCAGCGGTTCTTCTCTCCCTCTGAGGCCTGGACCAAGGCAGATGGACTGGAGGGAGGGCTCTGCTTCTTAATCTAGGCCAGGCCCAATGGAGCTGACACATCATGGTTCTGTATTTGTATGTGACCATTAAGATTACAGCTGTTGTATTGCTTTTAGCATTTCACCTTGCTTGTGAGTGTAAATGAATAAATTACATATGCAGGGCAATTTCGGGCATGTCTAATCAGAGGAGGTGCTCTGGGTTCAGTGGAGTTTATTCCCAATGCCGTAGAGGCATTAGATTGTGTCTGATCTTGGAAGCTAAGCAGGGTCAGCTCTGGTTACTACTTGGATGGGAGACTACCAACAAACACTAGGTGCTGTAATGTAGACTATCTTTCAGAGGATGGTACTGGCAAAGCCACCTCTGAACATTTCTTGTCTCAGAAAACCCTGTGCGATTCATGGGGTCCCCATAGGTTAACAGGCGACTTGAAAGCGCACACACACACAATCTGAATCCATGCAACTGGAGTGTGAGTTGCAGATCATAATTATAAATATGTCTGATACAACCTAGGAATGGTGAACGTGTTTCAATTATTTGGGATTTAAATGCATCAGTGCTCAGGAAAGAGGGCACAGGGGTTTCATAAGATCCTAAACATTTAAGAAAAATGATGAGATAATCCAGCTGGAATTCTTGCTTTCATCTAATACTCCATATCTCTTCTTCTGCAAAATGGGGTCTAGACATTTTCTCTCATCTTGCCATGAAAACAGTTTCATTCTTGAGGTGCTCCAAAATCCTTTTGTAGCATTTTGTCTGATCTATTTTGAAAAAATAGACTACATGAAACATAAAAGCAGGAAAAAAAATACATGAATATGGTAGCACATGAAGGCCTAAACTAGTTACTGATTTTCAGTCTCCTTTGTGGCCTGAAAGAAACAGTTGAAGATAAGATTTCTTTCTTTGCCTGCTATTGATACAGTTCAGGTAGAAGAGATGGTAACAGTTCTGAGGGCCTTGAGGAGTTCGGAGGTCTTGAATAACTGGATATGTTTGGAGGCAGGCAGGAGATGGTGTAGGGAAAAGATAAGAAGTGGACGATGTGCGATCTTGGTATGCAACGTTAGGCATAGAGCATATTGAGCCATTCCCGAATGTACCAACAAGTTACAGAGATCAGTTAAGACCTTCTGGCTTATGGAAGAAAGCCTTGATGCAGAGGTATGGTTTCCAAATGTAGAGCTCTAGATGTTATTCGACTACAACTCCTGGAATCTTTGGCCACTGCCAATGAGGCTTCTTGGGAGTTGAAGTCCAACAACACCAATGTTTGTGCTGAAGGAGAGTATTACTTCAGGTTTGAATATTGACATGGAACTCTACTATGAGTTCTGCGAACTTGGACATTCCAGTCTTTGAATGTAAATTGGTTCCAGGAGATCATGATCTGCTAGAGAAATGCCTTTAAAGCTCTTCAAATGACCCAATATCAGGGTTTGCCATAAGCCTGTCCCCTGCCTCTCTTCTGAAATTTCTTCCACCATGCACACTGGACTTTTTATCTAGTGGGTTCTTTGTCAGACTGTGTCCCTAGATGCAGAGTTTGCTCACTCAACATTTTTAACAGTATTTTTGCTCAACATTTTTAACAATATTTAGCAGCAGTTGGATTTTTACCATAGCAGTTGGGGTTGTCTTTGGCTGTAGTGCTCATTTTTAGTTCAGGAGTAAAATGGTCATTTGGTGAATGGAACTGTAATTTTGCAAAGAGGTTGGCTAATGAGATCAAAAAGCCAGTGTAACCCACACTTAAATTTAAAAGCCACTCATGGTGAAAGGATAAGGAAACAAGACAGTGCCATATCTTGGGTCCTGTCTTGATCACTTCCCTAACTTTCCCAAATGTTATGGGCTGAAAGAGAATACAACAAAATTTTATTGGGCACCTTCCTGGCAACCCTAAGGTGAACCTATCACATGTTTTTTGTTGTTGTTGTTGTTGTGGTTTTTTTTTTTTTTTTTTGGCAAGATGTGTTCAGAGCAGGGGTTGTCATTACCTTTCTCTGAGGCCGAGAGAGCCTTGTCGTGCCCAAAGCCAGTGGGGATCTGAGTCCTGATTTCCCTGAGCCTTACTCGAACACTCAAAACTACAACAACTAGGTGGGAGAATGGAATGGAATGGAGTGGCTATGATAGATAGAATGAACCATTGTCATCAAATAAATCACTTCCTGGTTCGTTCTGAGAAGTTGTTTTACAGAGCAGGATGTGAGAGTTGCCCATAGGAATTGAAGTAACTCAGTTTGAGCAAGCCATCCCTTTAAAATCCAGGAGGCAACAGAAAAGCTCTTGTTCTTTCTAATTCAGCTCTTTTTAATGTGAAAGATTTAAAAAGTAGTCCAGCTAATGCAAATTCCAGAGCCAAAGCAAATTATTCTGCTATGCACAAGAATGCTTACACAGAAAGAAATGTATCAATAGATTTGGGAGAGACTTAAGGCTTGTGCAGGAGAGTGAATATTCCTGTACTCAATGATGCAGGATTTTGTTGGAGAAGTCTCTTGTAGATTTTTGATCACATTTCTTGATCAACAAGCTCTTTTCTCTAGTGATATGTCCAGACTTCCTTGAACTCTAGTGCCTTGCAGATATGTTGGCCACCACTCTCATGATTCCTAGCCAGCCATGGTACAAGTGATAGAAGTTTCAGTCCAGTGCATACATGTGATACCAAGTCATGGAAAGCTGTCATAAAATATATGTTTATCCTTCACTGCTTTGGTTTTGTTGTCAAGGATGTGAATGGAAAAGTACTGGTGATATTTTCTACAGTGTTACTGGTGACTGAAAAGACACAGAAAATGTCATGAAGTTTACCTAAAGGTGGCCATTAGGGGAAGGATTTGAGGAAATAGTAGACCATTGAAGCTTTACTCTTAGCCATTTGAAAGAGCTTCATCGGAGGAAGAGAAAAGTTTACCTCTTCCCAATCTGCCCCCCCCCCTTTTGTGTGTGTGTGTGTGTGTGTGTGTGTGTGCACGAAGGCTGGAAACCCTTATATGTGTGGAAGGAATTGGTTGGGCACCCAGTATGAAAATCTGCACCTGTGTAGTAACTATTGATGGATGAAAACAAAATCACTTGGTTTAATTGTTTTCTAGAGTATAAGTCTTATTTTTGACACTTTATTCATGTCTTGTTCTCTGGCAGAAAGGAGAAGATGAATATGCCACTATTGACGCCATTGTGGTCTCCGTTGGAGTGGATGAAGAGACTGTCTATGCCAAGTCCACTGCCTTGCAGGTAAGTGAGAGCAAAGAATCTCCTTTTGCCTTGAGTAGTACCGTAGGCTTTCACATGGCAAGGGATGGGACGGATGGTGAAAGGAGCTCCTTAGTGCCTCATATTCCCATTGCTGTTTTGCAGACATGGCTGTTTGGCTACGAACTCACAGATACAATCATGGTTTTTTGTGAGGACAAGATATTCTTCATGGCGAGCAAGAAGAAAGTGGAATTCCTGAAGCAAATTGCAAACAGCAAGAGCAGTGAGAGCACCAATGGAGTGCCAGCAATCACGTTGCTTATACGGGAGAAGGTGAGTGAGGACCAATGCAGGTAAGTTCAAAACAGCTTGTTAGGTGGAAGAATTCTGGTTGAAGTTGGAAACATGTTGACACATGAGGAAATTCCTTCTATACACTTTTTTGTTTCCTCTTGTTCTAGAATGAGAGCAACAAAGCAAATTTTGATAAGATGATTGAAGCTTTGAAAAGCAGCAAAAATGGCAAACGCATTGGGGTCTTCAGCAAGGACAAATTCCCTGGGGAGTTCATGAACAGCTGGAATGATGCTCTCAACAAGGAAGGTTTTGAGAAGGTGAGGAGAACCAGCTCCAAGGTATGGGTGTGGGCTGGCAAGGATGAAGACCACTTACATTCTTCTCGCTGTGTTGTAGGTGGATATCAGTGCTGTGGTGGCCTACACCATTGCTGTGAAGGAAGATGGGGAAATTGCCCTGATGCGTAAAGCGGCTGCCATCACTTCAGAGGTCTTCACCAAGTTCTTGAAGGACCGAGTCATGGAAATAGTTGATGCTGATGAGGTGAGGAGGGAACTGGTTCATGGGACTGATTTCAGTCCCATGAAATCATAGGGGAAAGTATTTGTGCCACCACTCAGTTCAGCAAAAGAGTTGAGCTTTTGTAGCTGAAAGGCAGGGTATAAATAGTGCATCAGAAACCTGTGTGTTGGTTTTGCTGGGATCGGTATGTGTGTCAAAGCATCTCAGGATGGAATTACCCTTCTCTACACCATTTTCCTTGTACCATTATCCTTGCCTGCCTATATTGACCATTGAATCCCCTCTGTTCTCTGGCAGAAAGTGCGGCACAGCAAGCTGGCTGAGTCAGTGGAGAAAGCCATTGAAGAGAAGAAATACCTGTCTGGAGCTGACCCTTCCACTGTTGAGATGTGCTACCCTCCCATTATCCAGAGCGGGGGAAATTACAACCTCAAATTTAGTGTTGTCAGGTAGGCAGATTCATGTGGGGTTTGTTTCTTTTGAGACAATTTCTACCAACAAAGAGGAAGACATTTCACATTTTATGATTCATTCATCACTGAATGAGTGAGTATGCTGATTGGTTGGTGCAATAAAAAATTATACTGGTTTGCATCTAAGTGCAGCCTTGGTGGAATGTTTTAAAATTTCTAATCACACAATCCAAATTCCTTTCACACCTTACAATTGTATCTGTTGAAAGGCAGAATGGCAAAGAACTGAAGTTAATAAATATCTGTTTAATTCATGACATTGTTATTACTCTTCCAGGAAACTCAGGGTAGTGTATAGAAACTATTTCCTTATATGAGTTTTATTGAGGGCAAAATTCTGTCTCATTTATTCGCTCCTTCTGCTTTATATAAGGGCTATGCACAGGCTTGCCTTGCCAGTTGGCTCACTATAGATCCATCCATATCCCTCTCCACCAGTTCTTATCTTTTCCTTTCCTTCCCCAGTGAGAAGTCCTATGTGCACTTTGGAACTGTTACTTGTGCCATGGGAATCCGCTACAAATCATACTGCTCCAACTTGGTGCGTACCCTCATGGTGGACCCGCCTCAGGAAACGCAGGACAATTACACCTTCCTCCTGCAGTTGCAGGAAGAAATGCTTAAAGAACTACGACCTGGTAGGTGGCAGAGGTGCTTGGCTATAGTGGCTACTGCAGAGGTGGGGAACATTGTGCCCTGGGGCCAAATCCAGCCTTCCTAGGATTTCAGTTGTGCCTTCCATATAGCCACACCCCTTTCCCCACATCACCATTATTTGTTGGTTTTACATCCTTTGTACAGCTTCCCCCTCATTTTGTCTTTCAGACAGTTTCATTACTGGTAGAAAGAGCTTTAAAATATACTCATGCTTTTGGTCCCATTCTTTTGCCTTTGATTTTTCCCATCACTGGAGTGGGCCCATGAGACCTTTTCTGAAATTGAATTTAGCACTGGGCTAAGGTTCCCCCCACTTGGACTATGGTCATTTCACTTTCCTGTGGAATATGAGAAGAAAGCATCGTTGAAGCAGCTCCAGCAAGATAGCTCTCTTTTCTTTCTTTTATTGACTTCTTTTTCTTCATTTTAGGTGTGAAGCTGTGTGAGATATATGCTGCTGTCATGGATATGGTGAAGAAGCAGAAGCCAGAACTCATTAGCAAAATTACCAAGAACTTGGGGTAAAAAAAGAAAAGAAAAAAAATCTTTGCCCACTGGGACAGAAACATCCTTCTTAGAATCTTACAGACTCATGTGTGGTATAGTTGGAGAACTGAAGTGTTTCTCCTATCCTTTTCTAGGTTTGCCATGGGGATTGAGTTCAGAGAAGGTTCTCTTGTGATCAATAGCAAAAATCAGTATCGCCTCAAGAAAGGTAAGAAAATTGTTTCTTGCTCAAAATGAACAAAACAAGGGTGTCCCTATTCTGACCTCCAAAATAAGAATGATTTAAAACAGCAAAATATCTTGTTGAGCGTATTTGGAAAAGGATCCGAAAATAAAGCTGCCAGTACTAGGCAAATTGATGGTACAACTGCATCCAGAATACTGTTTACAGTTCCAATTACGGCATCTGGAAATAGATACTGTGGAACTGGGGAAAATGTAGAAAGCAGCATCCATCAGACAACTGAAATAACTCCCTATAAGGAGTGGTTAGAGTGTTTAGGCTTGTTAGCTTAGAAAAGAAGATGAGTAAGAGGAGACATGATAGAAGTGTGTAAAGTTATGCATGATGTGAAGAAAGTGGATAGGAAGAAACTTTTCTTATAGAATCATCTACTGAAGCTGAGTAGTAGGATATTCATGGCAGGTACAAAGATGTACTTTTTCACACCACACATAGTTAAACTGTGAAACTCACTGCTACAAGTTGTACTGATGGCTACCAGTTACCAATCAAGGTGGCTATGTGTCACATCCAATAACAAAGATGTTTTGCCTCTGCATATCAGTTCTTGCAGAACACAGTGTGGAGGATGGCAGTGCAATCATGTCCTATTGGTGGGCCTTTTCTAGGCACCTGATAGACCAGCACTGGAACGCAGTGTCAGAGTGGACATGTCTTGGGTCAGAACCAGCATAGCTCTTTTTATGTTATGTCCTGTTACCTGAATTCACTTTCCTGTATTGCACAAAATGTATGTGTATTTTGGGAGTGGATACCTCAGTAGGCCCTTAAAGAAACTCAGTCCCCTCTGAGACTGTGTTCTGTCTGCCACAGGAATGGTTTTCAGCCTCAACGTGGGGTTCTCAGACCTGATCAACAAAGAGGGAAAGAAACCAGAGGAGAAGACGTATGCGTTGTTCATTGGGGATACTGTTTTGGTGGAAGAGGTGGGTATGACTGGGATGAAATGGTACAAGAGGAGGTGACAATCTGGGAGAGACAGAGGGGCACCACTACAAGTCAGGAGCTGTGATGTGTTTTGTTTTTGTTTTTTCCCCTTCCACAGGATGGTCCAGCTACACTTTTAACTTCTGTCAAGAAGAAGGTGAAGAATGTCAGCATTTTACTCAAGGTAAATCCTGAAGCATATACAAGCAAAGTTTTAAATTGGACTAAGGAATTTACTGGGTCTAGGGAGCCGATCTTGCCTCTTCCCCAGCCATAAGTATATTGGAAATTCTTCCTTTTATGGGTGTTTTCACACTTTGCGTAATGACATAGAGTTGTGGTGGTCTGGAGGCCACAAAAGCAGTCTTGATGTCACTTGCCATCCAGGGGATGCATGTTGTCCACTCAGTCTTCCTTACTTGTCTGGAGATTGTTAATCGATGTGGTCAGTAAATGCACTGAATGGACTTGTCACCCACAGCTAACTGCAGGATTTTAGAATTCTGCGTAGTCCCACTTATCATGTTTCTAGTCGTCTTGAATGAGAATCTTTTGCACTGTTTGACTGAATTTTTAAGCATTAAAAGAAAAAGGAGGCAATTAGGAATATCAGTAAATCCACAACAGGAAGCTTTGGGTTTGACATTTTATGAGGCATAGCTGAATAAAAAATATTGCAACACAGGTTTGGGAACAAAATGTTAGGTTCTTCTCAAATGGTTCTGCATGCATTCTCGTTTCTGTTTTTCTGTTGCAGAAAGAAGATGAGGAGGAGGTGGAAGAAGATGATGATACAGAGGGCATCCTGCTGGGTCGTGGCTCTCGGGCAGCACTATTACCAGAAAGAACTCGGGTATTAAAGGCTTGGGTGGGGTGAGGTAGGGTGCAGTGAGCATGTAATGGCCTTGAGAGACAACATTAAGCATTTCTGGGAAAGGGGTTGCCAGCTCATTGAGTGTGCCTTCAATATGGGATGAAGTAGCAGTTTTGTATGGACAAATATCATACTCTCCATCATCTGTCCCATCCAGAACGAGTTAACAGCTGAAGAGAAGCGCAGGGCACATCAGAAAGAACTGGCCACTCAGTTAAATGAAGAAGCCCGCAGGCGGTTGACAGAACAAAAGGGGGAGCAGCAGATTCAGAAGTGAGTAAAAGATCTGCATGAAAATGTCATGATGCAGACTCCTTGCTGCTTCAAGATGGTAGGGTGTGAAAGGTGCCCTTGAGCAGCTGACTGGAAACCTCCATTCACTGAACTTTCCCCACTATTGTGGTGTCTTGCAGGGCTCGTAAATCAAACATTTCCTACAAAAACCCCTCCCTGATGCCAAAGGAGCCGCACATCCGAGAGATGAAAATCTACATTGACAAGAAATACGAAACTGTCATCATGCCTGTCTTTGGCATTGCCACTCCTTTCCACATTGCCACCATCAAGGTATGGCAGTTGCAGCTCCTAAGGGGTTGGGGAAACCTGTTAAGTCTTGGGACAGATGCAGTTCAGTGGCTATCCAGATGAAATGGCAGTGGGCAAAACCTTTTGCATTACCATAACATATGTGGAATCCCCCCCCCCCCCCCAAAAAAAACCCAAATAGGTTACTTGTGGCTCTGGCATGGCTGTGGCATGGATTGTGCAGGGACAAGAGACAGAAAATGGGCTTTGAATGAAAGTGAATGAGTCTGAGCACTTTCTTCTGTGCCCTTTCCCTACAGAACATCAGTATGTCGGTGGAAGGCGATTACACCTACCTGAGAATTAACTTCTATTGCCCAGGCAGTGCCCTTGGTCGCAATGAGGGCAACATCTTCCCCAATCCTGAAGCCACCTTTGTGAAAGAAATGTAAGTCTATCTTACCTAATTTTTGCTGCAGGATGTAGAATCCTTCATTGCCTAGGAGCCCCTTTCTCTCTTTCAGGGTCATTTGTATTTTAAATGAGCTTCATATGTCTCTCATTTGCTATTAGGACCCCTTCTTTCTTTGGATCTCTAAGAATGCCCAGTGCTCATTCCATTCATCAACCTGAACTTAATGATCTTCCTTTCGCCTTCATTTGACTGGATGGAGAAGCCTTTTAAAAAAACCCTAAATTTGAGTTTTATATTTTTCATACACTCTCTCCCTTCCTCCAGTAGATATCACATGAGAGGCTCCTCCAAAGCCATTCCTACTTCTACAGCCAAAAGAACTGGATTTCAGTTTCTAGTTAGCCACACACTAACACAGTACTCTTTTTCTTTATCTTCTGTACCCATCACCTTCCTGTTCTTCTCCAGAACTTACCGCGCATCCAATTTAAAAACACCTGGAGAGCAGTTGGTGCCTGCTCTCAATCTCCAGAATGCCTTCCGTATCATCAAGGAGGTGCAGAAGCGCTACAAGACCCGGGAGGCTGAAGAGAAGGAGAAGGAGGTGAGATGGAGAAGGGTCTCTTCAAATGTATTTTCAAGGAATAGTTGGAGGGATTGCAGTGATGGGATGACAATTTCATTAGGAAAGGATCATGGTATTAGCCTAGAGTACTCAATACTTAGTATGGCGAAAGCCTGAGACTCTGTCTAGAAATTATATAGGCTCAGGGCTTATGTAGAACTTATGGGTGCTTGGTGGACTGATGTGGTTGTCCCCTTTCCATTTCTTCAGGGGATTGTCAAGCAAGACTCTCTGGTGATCAACCTGAATCGCAGCAATCCCAAGCTGAAGGACCTTTACATCCGCCCCAACATTGCCCAGAAAAGGATGCAAGGGTCTTTGGAGGCTCACGTCAATGGTAAATAGGGCTGCCTGTCTGTGCAGATGGTCTCATTCCTTGGAAGCCAAAAGGCGCTAAAAACTTGTTAAGGGATTCTCAGGAAATGACCAAACTGTCCTAAATTTCCATGTAATTGGGATTTTTCCCCCTACTCTTGCTTGTTTGGGTTCTTTCTCATCTACTTGTGGTGAAAGGCTTTGCTGGTACTGATGTGACACTGCATGAGTGACTAAACGATACCCACTGGCCAAGAGCAAGTAGTTTCCTTCTCTCACTCCAGTT
This sequence comes from Urosaurus nigricauda, assembly GCA_034509955.1. Lineage (NCBI taxonomy): Eukaryota > Metazoa > Chordata > Lepidosauria > Squamata > Phrynosomatidae > Urosaurus > Urosaurus nigricauda. The sequence goes on from JAOEGL010000006.1 coordinate 6,739,529, forward strand.
TTCTCTTTTGGCAGGTTTCCGCTTCACCTCTGTGCGAGGGGACAAAGTGGACATCCTGTACAACAACATCAAACATGCTGTGTTTCAGCCCTGTGATGGGGAAATGATCATTGTGCTGCACTTTCACCTCAAGGTACCTCTCCAAGTTGAATTCCCTAGAACGAGGAGAGCTTACAAAACATTTTTACGTTGGGTTAACGACAGAGAGGGAAGATCTTTGCTTCTGTTGAGGAAAATTAGTCCCTTGGCATTGTTGTCCTGTCCTCAATAACATTGTTTAATGAGCATATTTCCTTTCTCCTTCTAGGACATGTGTGTTTTGGTCTTCTATACAGAATTTGGATTTGTTAGAATAGGTGGGAAACAGGTGGCCACTCACTACATATTTTTGGCCTTCAGCTCCTGTCAGCTATAACCAGCTTAGCTAAGAGTAAGGGATATCATTCCAGTTTTGAGGAGTCAACTGTTCAGTACTCTTGCTCTATAAGCTCTTGTGTTTTTATAAAAAGAAGGTTGAAAATATGTGGGTGACACCTGAGTGCAAGGTTTTCCTTACTATTAATTTATGCAGCTCTTAGTTTTTGATCAGTATAAAACCAGCACAGTGTTTTGGATCTCCCCCTCTGCAGTATGTGAACACAGAGACCTGTATTTTATTCAGTGTTTTCCTAATCCCTTTTCTTCCCTTCAACTCTAGAATGCCATTATGTTTGGCAAGAAGCGTCACACAGATGTTCAGTTTTATACTGAGGTGGGCGAAATCACCACTGATCTGGGCAAACATCAGCACATGCATGACCGTGATGATCTATATGCTGAGCAGGTAAGAGAGAGGGGGTGTTGCTTGTTCCTTGTATTGAGCAGAAAGAGGCAGGCAGATCAGTTTGAACAAAGGTAGGGTGAAGTTGTGGGGCTGACACTCCTTGGTCCTTTCTCACCTAGATGGAGCGTGAAATGAGGCACAAACTGAAAACCGCATTCAAAAATTTCATTGAGAAGGTCGAGTCTCTAACCAAGGAAGAGCTGGAATTCGAGGTGCCCTTCCGGGAGCTAGGGTAAGAATGACCAGGACAGAGTAGCTTTCATTTTTGTGTGTTAATAAAGTTTTGTAATTTGATTTAGACATTTGGGACTCTAAAGGACAATGTAAGAGGGGAAGAGGATGATTAACCCAAGAAGGAAACTGGAGGCTGAGAAACTGTGCCATCAGAGTGTCAAAAGTTATTTCCATAAATTAATACACCAAAGAAAGCCAGTGTGACATAGTAGCAGTTTGAGTGTTTGACTAGGACTCCCGAAGACCAGGGTTTAATCCCCACTCAGCTGTGAAAATCTTCTGGATGATAATGGGCATATCACACTCAGCCTCAGAGGAAGGCAGTGCCAAACCCCCTCTGAACAACTCTGGCTAAGAAAACCCTGTGATAGGTTCATCTTAAGTTTACTACTCTAAGTTGTAAACAGTTGGAAGGCACATAGTAAAAGTGAGGGATAACAATTATCCTGTTGTATTTCTTTCTCAGTCCTTTTGGGAAAGGTAAGGAACTGGATCAGAAACCAAAATGTGGTATTGTCCAGTTTACTCGCCTTGACCCTGAGAGGGACTTCCACATCTGAAGGGAGTTATACTGGCTTTTTGGTTTCATTAGCCAATCTCTTTGCTAGATTGCAGTCCCATTGCCCCTTAAATGAGCACTATAGTCAAAGACAAGCCCTACTGCCACAGTGAAAATTTAATGACACATTGCTAAAAATGCTATCAACTGAGTGACTGCTGCATCAACAGATTACCAACATTTATCCCATGTTTTGGTTTACCTTACCTCCCAAATACATGGAATCTTTAAAATGTTTGGTTGGGAATAGGGACTGGTAGCTATGCTGAGGTAAGATCGCCATCAAAATTTACCCTTATTTGAGATGTGTTTCACTGAGAGGATTCTACCTTTTCTCCATTTCAGTGTGAATTAGAAACTTGGTCTTTCAAAATAAGGGTGGGGGAGGGAAATCTCAGGATTTTAAAAATGGAAGTATTGTAATTCCACGTCAGCTGTGAGGGAATGTTCCTGCTTTGTTCCACAGATTTGGATTTAAGGGGCTTTTGTCTCTTCCTTATGACTGTCTGGTTTCAGGGGTCCCATGGTGTCTACTCTTGATTTGTAAGCCTACTTTTAAGTGTAAGATAATGCTATTTTGTTCTCCTGCACTGACTGCTTCTCACTGCTGTCTTTTTGTCCCCATCCCAAATTCATTGTGACAGGTTCAATGGTGCCCCCTACAGAAGCACCTGCCTCCTCCAGCCAACCAGCAGCGCCCTGGTGAATTGTACAGAGTGGGTGAGTAGAAGTCTGTGTTTGCATGGGGACAACAAAAATGGTCATAGAAGAAGGGGTGGCCTCTGCTTTGCCTGGGCTGTACTGACTACAAGGGCTTGAAAGTTGCAGTTTTGAGCAAGTGGTGTGGGAGGATATCGTATTCCCCCTGTGTACCTGGGAATTGATCTCAGTAGTGTGTGGCAGCTTTCTAAAGTCCAAGGAGAGGATTTCTGTCCTGTTTAGATGTTACACTTTCTGGTTTGTATGGTTTTGGAGGCAGTAATAGCACTTGCTAATAGTTTGTCTCCAGGTACTGAGAATTGAATAGCGCCCAACCCACCCCAGCCCATTCTGCTCACACCTCCACTCAGATGAACAGTCTGGAAAAACTAACTACTGCCCCTCCTTCCTACCTGCAGCCCCCATTTGTCGTTACGCTGGATGAGGTGGAGCTGATTCACTTTGAGCGAGTGCAGTTCCACCTGAAGAACTTTGACATGGTCATTGTCTACAAAGATTACAGCAAGAAGGTCACAATGATCAATGCCATCCCAGTGGCCTCGCTGGACCCCATCAAAGAGTGGCTCAAGTGAGTTGTATGGAGGAGTGGTCTCAGCGATTGGTATTTCGTTCCTGTCAAATTACAGTTGGGAGGCCTTGTAGTCACTTCCCTTTCCCAGCAAAGAAGTGTGGGACATCCTGTAGAACAGGTTGCTTCTCTCAGTTGTTCATTCTACAGAATGTTTGGCCCTTCTCTAGTGGGAATGGATGTATCACAGGTAGCATTCCTTTCACACACACATCTTAGAGTGTTTGAAAGGGATGATGCTAGCAGTGGAAGAACCAACAGCTGAGTCTGTCCCTTTTTTGGATGACATGAAATTTTTGCTGGGGAATGATGGGAGCTTTCATCCAAAAAAGGGAACTTTTGCAACCTCATAATAAGAATATGAAAGTTTAATGCTTTATGAAAGAATGGCCACCTGTGCAAAAGTACTTTAATCAAGAGTCCTTTTTGAAGGCAGCACCCTCCCTTTCTGCAACGCTGTATGGATTATCCAGTGTTCATTTCCTTCCATAAGTAAAAAGCAAAAAAGAAAGAAACAGCAGTAGTTTATTCTACAACCAATATTAATATTAATGTCTTCCTCTCCACCCACATCAGCTCTTGTGACATCAAGTACACAGAAGGGGTGCAATCCCTGAATTGGACCAAAATCATGAAAACGATTGTAGATGACCCAGAAGGCTTCTTTGAGCAAGGGGGCTGGTCGTTCCTTGAGCCTGAGGGAGAGGTATGTTGAACTAATGTCAGCAACTGTCACTGAGAAGCAAGAGATGAGGCAGAAAATCAAAAGCAAGTTCTCTTTTCAAATCATTTTCCTATTACCTTTCTTTAAAAAAAAATTGAGTGGATTCAGCTGCAGAAATTGGACCATGAGGGGAAAAAGAACCAGGTCTTGTAGCTTGGGCAGTTCTGAAGATAAGAGAAGTGCCTAGGCAGCATATGGTTCGACATTCATCTAGAGAATGGATGTAGCCCCTGCCCTACCCACAGAGCAATGCAGGTCTCCAGAATCCATGCTGTGTAGCAGTATAAAACTGTAATGAAGTTACAAAAAAACCCTGCCCTGCACTAAGTCCTTGCACAGTTGGTAAGAGGGGAACCTGTCTTTCCATCTCCCTCACCTCCCCATTTCTCTTCATCATTCTTCTCCTGCGCTCACTCTTCCAGGGAAGTGATGCCGAATCTGGAGGATCAGGATCTGAGATTGAAGATGAGACATTCAACCCTTCAGAAGAGGAGGATGATGATGAAGAGGACACTGATGAGGACTATTCTTCCGAGGCAGAAGAATCAGGTGAGGAAGCTGCTTTTCTGAAAGGCCAGGGGGCATTGCAGAGTTCTCAAAAAGAAGGAATGGTTGTGGATGACCAGCACACAGCCCTCATCTTGAATCCCATCCTTGAAACTTGCAGTTCATGAAACCCACCCATCTCACTACTCAGATCTTCCTTAGCTGTTTTACTTCAATATTTGAGCTCTGTTTCCTACTAGCCTGTGTCTGTGTGTGTACGTTGAAGACTTTCTCTGTATATACATCTGTGTTGCTTCAAAGTCCTCCCTCCTCAAGATGCTTACCAAATGTTCCTGCAAATACAGAATTCCTGACCTACGTTATCTGAGATGGTCTGCCTTTCTGAGGAAATACACTAGCTGGTGCACTCCCTTCATGCTTAGAAGCACGATGGTCTGGTTGCCTTTTTCTTTTTTTTAAGACCACTGGGATCTGGATGCTGACCCAGGACCCTTTTTAACCATGACCTGGATAGAAACTGGGAGGCTGTTTGAGCAGTGATCCAGAGATTGCACTGTGTGACCTAGATATTTCTGCACTCTCTCCAGAAATCTCAGTTTTGTCTCCTTCTTTCTGTCCCTGCTTCACTTCTCTGGAGAGTAATTTATAAAATTATCTTTATTATATATATCTTTATTATATATTATTGTGTGCAAGCCCTGTCTTATCTCTCACTCACCCACCCTATAACACAAATACTCCATATGCAGTCATAGAGATGGATCTAGTTTACTACAGACTAACGTGCATTTTTGACAGAGAATAAATCTCATTAAACACAAAGGAAGTGACTGCTAAGTATTTATGGGTTTCTGTTTTTAGTTCAAAGGATTGCTAACAGATTCATTAGTATCTTCCCGTTTAAAGTTAATAAGGTTTGTGTGTGGTTGATTTCACCTGTTGATCAATGGGAAACTCTATGAAATCAAGGAAAGAAGTCCTGGGCAAATCTGAGATTACTGCTCCTTCAAGATATCCCACCTCCCCTGAATCCTGTACATGTGACAAGTGATTCTGAGACTCCTTTTCTTGGCAGATTACTCCAAGGAGTCCCTGGGGAGTGAAGAAGAGAGAGGCAAAGATTGGGACGAGCTGGAGGAGGAAGCACGGAAAGGTAAGACCCTTCCCTGGGCACAAAATCAGGTTGCTCCTTGGGATGACACTTCCTAGCATGCAGCCTTGAGAAGGGGTAAGGAAACAACTGGGCAAATTTTGCTTTTGGTACATAGGAGGGATTTCCTTCCCCTATGTGCCTTGATCCCTTCCTTCCACTCTTCCTGCAGCTGACCGTGAGAGTCGGTATGAAGAAGAGGAAGAGAGGACCCGCACTATAAGCCGCAAAAGGAAGGGTGCCTCATCCCAAAGCTCTGGGCATAATCGCAGTTCCCACAGCCGCAGCCCTGGCCGAAGCTCAGCACCCCCCAAGAAGAAGAGGAAGTAGATGGCAAATGACAGCCTTTCCCATCCACCAATTTTTCAGGGGTTGGGGCTTTTGATGCCTCATCCAGCAGCCAATGTATAGGGCATGGGAGGGCTGCCAGACCCTCCCCACAAACTCTTTCATCTTCCCCTCACACACAAACACACCCTTACATCCCTTTTTTCCTGTTTCTATGGGGAGTATTTTTGGTTTTGTTCCTTGAATCGTTCCTGACCATTTGTATGGACCAATGAGCTGTGAGAGATATTCCAGGCCGTGTTGTGTTAATTATGGACACAAAAGTCTGCCCAGGTGGATTGGGGTGTGAGGCTCAGGAATCTGGTGTCAGTGATAATGCTTCTCTGCTGTCCCCCTCTGCCCTTTTCATCATCTTTCTTCTGCCCCTCTGTCCTCCAATTTGTGGAGTATATCGACTGTACCAACCCTTCCCCTACCAACCTCTCCTTGACTTCCAGTGTTTTTAGACAAATTGGGGGCCGAGGAAGGGGGTGGGTTGGCCTTGGAATTACTCCAAAGTAAGAACATGTACTTCAGTGAAGCAGATGGTTTTCTTGGCATCTTTGACTGATGGGGAAAGAAGGTGATTATGTTATGGTTTTTGTGAAGCAAAGGCCTGAATGATACAGGAAGACCCACCTTGGAACAGAGTTGGTGTGACGGGCGTACGATTTTCCATTCAAGTGAAACCCAGGATGGGTATGAAGATGCAAGTGAGAAGAAAAGATTCTTGCTCCCCACAGACCCCTATATTTGATTTTCTTTTCTTTTTTTTTAATTGTCACACTCTGTCTGTATTTATCTGTTTTCTCAGTTGCTGAGTCTGGTCTCCAGTGAGCAAGTGTTTTAGGGGTGGAGGGAGTTGAATGCATTGCCTGTCTTCTGCCTCCCTTGTGTCCTGTGGGTTTAGGAGTCAGTGATTCAGGCATGTGGGAGGGTGGGGAGGGAGGCACTTTCTCAAACTCTTTTTTTCCCCGTAGCCATTAGCGCTCAGTATTTTTGACTTTGGAAAAACTGATCAATAAAAATGTTTTTTTAAGTATTTGAAAAGTTTATTTCTTTGTGGTATTATCTTTATTTTCTCTCAGAGCACTTGGGAGCAGATCTTTTGTTGCAGAATCCTGTTTGTTCTGTCATTTCTCCCAATCAAATTATCCTACCTCACTCTTCTTGCTCTTGCCTGTCCAGTAGACAGTACGCAGGGCAGCAGCTGCTTCTATGGAAACTTTCAGCTTCCCAATGTACATCTCGGGATCAAAAGAACTGACCACTGAAATGACAACAGTTTAAATCAAATAACTTTTCTTTCAATGAAATAATTTTTTTTAAAAACCTCATTTGGAAGATATGTGTGGGGGAGCTAGAAACAGTGTTGTTTTCATTAGCATTATTAGACTGTTTCATGACAAAAGAAAAATCTCAGCTTTTGCAAGGAAAGACTTATGCTTCCTGAACTTCGATGCAGGAGTGAGCCAGTAAACCTGGAAATGTTTCACATTTAGCAACCTAGTGTTCCTTTGTTTTTGTTTTTTAATAAAAAGAGCAGCAGCCAGGGTCTACATCATGAACTGCTCCCCCAAAGGATGTTGGGGAGCTGTTCTTCCTCTGTTTTGCCCCACTTGATTTTGTAATTTTTGTTCTAAAATTGTCCCCCCAATATTCTCTGGAGGATGTTAAGAGGAGGGAGGATTTACTGTTTCTTGGGATGTTTTAAGCTCCAGAAGGACCTTTCTTTAACCAGGAAATAAATTGGAAGTTGAATTCCAATTTACTTTCTGCTTTAAAAGAGATGTCTTTTAGGCCTAAAATGGGGGGGGGGGGGGGTGTAGCAAAATTTTCCCCAAGCCTTCTGGGGGTTATGTTTGGAGGTATTTTAGCAAAAGTCGGGGACATATTCTTGGGTGGAAAACTAAGGAGACTTTGCATCCAATGGGCAATATGTTCCCCATCCTTGTACTAGGGTCTCCCTTAAAGTTTTGCAACTAGAACCCAATAAGCCTTGGTATGTTGGCTCCCATATAAGTATTGTATTTTTATCCTGGGTAGGAGAAGGGAACCAGCTTCTTACCCCAAAGGTCTCTTTCAAGCACATCACATCCAGTGAGAAGGACCTCACGCAAATCCAGATATGCAAAGCCCACCTCCTCACATTCTCCTCCAGCACCAGGCAGTGGCTCACTCACCACTACAAACTGCAGTCTGCAGTAGAGCAAGAGATTTCGTGAATACAAGTACAAGAAGGACCTCCATTTCTTGTTGCCCAGATTTTCAAGAAAAGGGTAGACAAGCACTCACTGGTTCTTCTCTGGTTCCTCTGCTTCCAGCATGGAGAACAGCAGCTGCCTTTGGAGACTTGCAGAATCTGGGTCCAGTCTGATCACTGCAGTAGAAAGGTAGAGGAAACATTCATGAGACCATACCACTATTGGCCCATCTAGTGGTTAGATAGTTCAGGTTAAGTGCATGGGTACCAGGTCCATGAGTGCTACGGTATTATAAAAAAGAAGACTAAAACCACAAACATAAGCAAGAGTTCTTGAAGTCAAAATACCTCTTGATTTGTTCCAACTACCGTAGACTCATTGAATCAATTGCTGAATGGTGAGTCAACATATACGTAAACCCCTTTGATTCAGTAGGTCTGCTCTCCTTGGGAATCTAACTCATGCTTCCATGAATCTGATCACAACTTTATGGGCCAACCAAAATGCCCAAAATATATTATGCAAGCTTTTGATGCTTCATTGGCTTCATCAGGCAAAGTTGTTAAAAAACATATAAGAGAAGACAAGTGAGGATGTTAGAGTCACAGGCCTACATTTTCCTCAGATGTTACTTCAGGTGTTACTTCTACAATTAAGATGATCTGGAGAGATCTCAATGCAGGCAGAGCTCACTCAATGTGTTGGTCATGAGTCCAAGTTCCAAGGGCACTAAATATCCCTACCTCCAGTTCCAGATGTTACCAACCACAGTCTAGTGCTGGACCAGACAGCAACTAAGCTGAGCATAAAATGTAAAGAAAATAATGTATAGACATTCCCTGTTGTTGTTGTGCGCCTTGAAGTCATTTCTGACTTACAGAAGCCTTGTCACAGGGCTTTCTTGGGAAGGTTTGTTTAGTGGTACAAATATATCAAAACATTGTCTGGGATGAATAACGGAAGATTTTATGTGGTTACATTACAATCAACAGAACGCTAATTTGCATCTCTTGCTTTGCACCTCATTAATTAATGGATTTTACCTATTTATTGGACATTAAGTATTGTTAGGGAATGTTCCCTATGTTTCTTTCTACACATGTTTCAAGCCATTTATATGAGCAAGTGTTCCTAACTTTCTAACTGCATTTATGTTCACTAGTTTGAGTGCACCAGGGTTCAATTCCCCGCTCAACCATGAAACCCACTGGGTGACTTTGGGCAAGTCACATGCTCTCAGCCTCTGGGGGAAGGCAATGGCAAACCTCTGAACAAATCTTGCCAAGAAAACCTCATGATAGGTTTGGCTTAGATTCACGATAAGTCAAAAATGACTGGAAGGCACACAACAACAAGAAAAGAGATAGGTTTCAGAGTCTTCTTCCCAGGGCTGACTGAAGATATTGGGCTGCCTGAAGGGAAAGACAAGATGGTGCCCATTCCCATGTACAAGAACCAGCTGGACTGGCCATTCACCCTCAGTTCAGTTTGGATTATGAGAGCGTTGATCAATATAAGTAAGTAGCAAGATAATTTTGGGAGCCTGGGACCAGCTGGATGGTAGAGAGGACCATCTCTGGAGTCCAAGAATTATTTACAACCATGGTTGCTCCCCCAGCATTTGCTGTTTGAGGCAGTCACTATGCTTTGCCTAATAAATGGGATGGAGGTGCCTTTAAACAATTGGCCCTGGTGATGCCTTTCAAAGGACACTAAGGCTGGTTTGACACTAAGTGGTTTGACACCACTTTAATTGCCTTGGCTGAATGCTATGGAATTCTGAGCTTTGTGGTTTTATTAGACATTTAGCCTTCTCTGTCGGAGAGCTCTGGTGCCATGACAAACTACAAATCCCAGGATTCCATAGTATGGAGTCATGACAATTAAATCAGTGCCGAGCTGCCCTAAATCTGCATTGTGGCAGCAGCTTATAGGCCAGTACCTTTTGGAGACTGCTCTTCCACAGGATGGTATTTTGTTCTAAAGAGAAGGGCTGTTTCTAGATGGAACAACTAAGCAACATTTAACAAGACACTTTGCAGGTCAGCCAATCAGGGTGGATGAGGATGATGGCAGCTATAGTTCCAGCAGTGCAGAGGACACCACGTTAGAGAAGGTACTGTATAGCTTTTGGAGACTTTGCCCTTCTGTGTGATTGGGTTTTGTTCAGGGTAAATTAATATATTTTTCTTTCAGCGACAGTTTTCTCTCTGGAGCAAGGACACCTGATAAATCCGTGCGTCATCCTCACCTTTACTGAAATGGAAATAGATTTCCTGATTCCCCTGTGGTTTCCGCAAAGAAAAAGGGGTCTCTGTCTCCTCCAGCGGCACTCCAGGGAACCGATACTCCACATAGAGCTGCTGGATGCACTCATCGGCAACAGGCTGGCTCTCTGGGAGCAGACTCAGGGAGAGGATCTCCACACGAATTCTGTCAGAAGGTTCCTGAGAGACAGAAAAAGCATCAAGCAATGCAACATCCCCAGTATTTTCCCCTTTAAAATGCCATCTGCAATGACGACCTAATGATTATTTCTACAGTGTAGATGTAGCCACAGTCATTAAAAAGCACCAGAACAGGAGTGAGGGGAAAGTGGCCTGCACATATCCCCAAACATCTTTTTTATAATGTGAATTTAAACACATAGGGGGCCAAAAAAAAGTCTATAAATTAACCTAAACCACCACATGCAGCAATGTTAGGCATCAAAACACACACACCCCTCCCCAAAATGTGCTTAAAATTGGCTGGAAAAATCCAGAAGTACAAACTGCCAACATTTCACAGGTGAAACAGCCAAACAATACCAAAGCGAAGTCAAAATGGCAAAAATTATTACTGAGGAAGAACACACAAGCTAGGACTGACTGCAGCAGCTTCCTTTGCCTGAGCCTTCTGGGACTGGCAAGTTTCTGCCCCTTACTTTCCCTTCCCCACCAATGAGTTAAAGGAGTGCAAACTATTGTTGTACTTTGAACTCAGTTTGCAGCAATTGAACTAAGCTGAGGACAAAGTGGGAGGAAGAGAGGGAAACTGGGACGTTTTAAAAGCAGCTGAAAAAGTGGGATGACAGAGTATTAGCCAGCACTGCCCTTGCCAAACTGGAGGCTGGGGGAGTGTTATTCCCTTCAGGGTTATATTTTCTGCTCATGTTTGGCATAAAATGTTCTACTGCAGCCCATCATAAGAGGCAAAATTGACCCCTGGTGCTCTCCCTCTGTGTAGGTCAACATCTGGGAGAGCCTGGACAAACTGCTGTCTTGCACTACAATGCCCAGAATCCTCCAGTCAGCACAGCCATGCCTGAATTCTGCAGCTAAAGCACCAGAATGGGTACCTACATGTTCCAGAGGCCCTTGCAGGCTGGATAAGGCCACCACCACTTCGTCACTTTCTGTAGTCTGGGCATCACTGTTGGTGCTGTCAGGTTCCTCTGAGGCTGCAGGCAAGAACAGAGAGAGAGATTGGCCCTGAGAGACAGGTAGAATGTATGCTGGTAGCACCCGTATTCATATCTGTAAATGCACCCCCATTGATGATTTATTAGTTAGTATTAATTTAGTGCTCTATAAATAAATGCTAATAATAATAATAATAATATGCAAGACTTGAATATCTGACTCTCTCTACTTAACAAGTGGAAACTCTTGCTGTCAGCTTTCATTTTTGATCTCAGAGATTATCCAGAGCCAGGAACCAGTAGGTGTACATCTGCCCATAGTAACCAGGATTAAATGAAAAGGTGACACGTTGAGAGTTTCTTGGCCTTAATCTGATTTTAATTGGCTATTTTAAGCATTAAGTGTCACCTCCCCATTTCCTTTTTCTTTTACAAAGTAATTGCCTGCTTGTCTTTGACTGACACAGTTGGTTTCACACAATACCAGTTTCCTTTTGCACCCCGGGTCCCGCCTCTGTGCTTGATTCTGCCTCTGATCCTCCCCGGTGACTTTCTGCAGCAGCCGCCTCTTCTACAGCCAGGACTTCTTCTTCCTCCTCTCTTATCTCTTCCAGTGTCACCTGTCCAGACACATACCTCCATTTGGTCAGGATCAAAAACTCTGAGACAAAATGCCCAGGAAAAGTGTTCTGCAACTGTTTTTTGTGTATTCCCATTCCTAATGTCTGATTTATGTCCATGCATCTTTTGGTGCGGCAGCAATTTTTGGGATCCCATCACCCGCAATCCTCTGACATGCTGGCTCAGGTTTCTAGGAAATGGAAGTTCCCAAAACATGTGCAAGAGCAAAAATTCCTTTTCCTCAGGTCTGCAGATGGGGCCTTTCCCATGACTCTGTTAGAATCAGTCATGTTAAATAAGCAAATATTCAAATCTATTTGAACATGTCCTGGCATTTAGCTTCTCTTCGAGGCAGCCTACCCCAACCTAACACCTTCTAGACAAGTGCGATTGCGACTCACATCAATCCCTGCCATCATGGCTCATGGTGAAGAAATGTGATCTTTTAGCACCAGTGCAAAAAAATTCAATTTTTAAAATACTAAAAGGTAGATTCTGAGCATAGTTTTTTTTTAAATCAGGGAATATTAAACTGGAAAAAAAACCTGAATAAAGCAAAGAGGGCAAGCTTCTAGCTCTCATTGGTACAAAGGTAGAACATGCTCCTTGTCTCCTGGAGGCAAACCAGGCTAAATGTATATGGCTCTCCATTCAAATTTCTCCACAAATGGGGTGTTTGATAGTATATGATATTATTATGATTACTAATGTCAGTAGTCAGAATAGCAATAATGGCTAGCTTTCTGTCTGAAACTTAGGTTTTCCTAAATGGCCTTATGTAGTCCAAAATTGAATTGAGTAGTTTCATGGCATCCTTATTCACTTAGAGGCTGCCATGGCATTGCAATGCATGAACATCTGTTATACAACGGTAGCCAGAAGTGTGGCTGGCATGCCATGATTCTATGTGCATTGGATCCCAATGTGGATTGGGGCACTCTCTAGTCTGCCTAGTCTGAACACTGGCTAGAAAGTGCCAGAGCACAATGAGAGTTTCCAGTGTGCATGAGAAGGGTCTAAGGTACATTAGAAGTGTCTGATGCACATCTATGGTCAGCTTCTGGTGGACCATCATCAACCTCCAGCAGAAGTTGACCAAAGTTGCATGAGAGGAACTACAAATTCCCAGAGAAGGGTTCTCTCAAGTAAAATAAATTAGCACCCACTATTTTAATTTATATTTATTTATATTTGTGTTTTTCCCCCTTTCATGAGGGAGGAGGTTGCCCCTAACCCCACAAAAATGGGGGGCAGACTGTACATAAACTCAATTTTTCTCATTAGCAAAATTTTCCTAACACTTATCTCCAATACCTCCTGAGCAGCTTCTTCCACCTTCTTCTTTTCCATTGGTCTAATGGACTTCACTGCAGGCTTCGCTTGGACGTGTAGGATCTTGGGTCCATTTTCTAGTTTGGTGCGTTTCAGAGTCTGTTTCTCTGCCTCTGGTAGGCTTAGCCGTGGCTTCTTCCTTTGGCGGCTGGAAGGCAAATGGACTGCCCCATTTTCTCTTGGCGCCTGAAAAGACATTGGAGAAAGAAGAAGCTGGTTCCTTGTTTCAGAGCTTGGGAAATGTTACTTTTTTGGACAACAACTCCCCCACAAATAATTCTCCTCAAGTTCTTCACGCATAGGCTGAGATGCAGCTATGGGTGGGATGGGGGCCAAATGAGAGCATTGCTCCACCAAATAGAAATTTATTTATTTGTTTTATTTCATTAATGTATTTCTTCTTGTCTGACTTCAAGTGATTTTATAAAGTTAGAAGAGACCGCAAGGGCCATCCAGTACAGTGTCATTCAAGCAGGAATATACCATCAGAGCATTCCCAACAGATGGCCCTCCAGCTTCTGTTTAAAAAACCCCAAAGAAAAATATCTAGGAAAGTAAAAATATTGGAAATGTGAGAAAAGAAAAGTGATGTGAATATATAATATGAAAGAAGAATATAGAAGGGAAAAAAGAGAAGAAAAAGAAATGGTGTTTGTTTACTTTTAGAAAGGAAAAAAGTAAGAATTATATAACAATATACTTAGTTTGAGAAGAGGAAGTCAACTATATGTTTTGTTTATTTTTGTCTTTGCTTTTGATATAATTTTGTCATTAATGTATGTTGATGTGTGTTTCTCATAATGTATTATATGTTTTATATGTTTTAATAAAATATTAATGGGGGGGGACCTCCAAAAAAAGGAGACTCCAACACTCTGAGTTCTCAACGTCAGGAAGTTCTTTCTAACCTGTAGGTGAAATCTCTTTTCCTCTAGTTTGAGTCCACAGATCCATGTAGTCTCTGGAGCAGCAAGAAACAAGCTTGCTCCATCCTCAATATGACATCCCTTCAAATATTTAAACATATCCTCTCTTAACCATCTCTTCTCCAGGCTAAACATACCCAACTCCATACGCTTGCTTCTCACAGAGTGTGGTTTTCAGACCTTTCACCATTTTAGTCACTCTTTTCTGGTTAGACATCATTTTGGACATTGATCATTATATTCATTCTGCTTCCAAGGAATTTTCCAAACTTTGTCTACCAGAAAAGGCTATAGCGCATTCAATGGTGGTTCAGCAAAGCTTGGAAAAGTTGCCTTTTGGGGGGAAAGTGGAGTAACTGCTACCAATCAACCTCCCAGTCCCAGCCCACAATGGCCATATAGCCTGGGAGATCCTGGGAGTCGTACTCCAAAAAAGAAACTTTTCCAAGCTCTGTGTTGCAGTAGGGTATAGCAGGTGGGACTGATTCTGTCACCTGGCTTCTCAGTCTGGCTTGTTCCTCCTTGATCTGAAGCCCCAAAGGCTGCCGCTGATACTCCCAGTCCATGGGTGCAAGTGAACCAACCTCTTCTGGGGGCACATAAGGACGGACCCACTCCAGACTCAGGCGGATGGAACCGTTAGGTCTGCCTGCTGGGTCGATGAGGACAAAGTCTCCTGGAGGAGGAGAAAAAATAGGTGGTGATTCAGTCAGTCAATTAACATACAGGAATAATAAGAAGAAAAAGAAGCAGCAGCAGCTGCTGCTGCTGCTAAATAGACAAAGACGTAAAAAAAATTGGGAAGGCTCATTTTAGGGCAATATTTGCACATACTGTACTTATGAAGGCACATAGGAAAAATAACTATACCTATACATCAATATATGCAAATATTATCCCCAAATGAAACTTCCCCATTTTCCATCTCCAAATTATGGTGAGACTAATAGTCTTGCCAAGATTTATTCAGAGGAAGAACACAAAAGCTTGGACAGACTGCAGCCGTTTGCTTTTGCTTGAGCCTACAGGGAAGGGCAATATTCTGCCCTGTTTTCTCCTCTCTCTGCTGCTGAATTAACTATATGCAAGCTTATTTTGCACTTTGAACTCAGTTTCCAGCAACTAAAATAAGCTGAGGACAAAGTGGGGAAGGAGGCGGCGGAAAGAGAAACTGGGACTTTGAAAAAAAAAAAAAAGCTGGAAAAAGTAGGGCAACAGAAGATTAATTGTGGACTCTTTCAAACGGGGAGGAATTTCTCCCAACTCCGAATGGAGCCAATGCGGATTTATGTAAATTCGCTTGTTTAGCGAATTTACATGAACCCCTGCTCTGTTCGGAATTACTTCCCATTACCCGAAAATAACCCCCTCCTGCCCGAATTTGCATGTGAAGCTTTAATTCGCAATAACGTAAAACCCATGATTGCATTCGAATTGGCTTCCCTCTTGCCCGAATTTGCATGTGAAGAGTTAATTTGCAATAACATAAAACCCATGATTGCATTCGAATTGACCTTAAATTATACTTCCAATTTAGCCTTGTATGAAAGAGTCTTGTGACTGCCTTTTCCAAAGTGGGACAGTAGGGAGGATATGCATTCCCAGAATGCTTCACCACTGGCTCTACCTGCTAGGGCTGCGGATACAAGCAATCCAACAACTTATAGAGGGCCATATGAGCCTATCACCACTGCACTAAGAATTTTAAGGTAAAATCAAGTGGTATTTTTGTTCATACTCTTTTGTCTCCCCCAGAGTGTTCAGCGCAAGAACCAGGGTTTTATGTTGTGGTTGTGTGCCTTCAGCTCTAAGGCGAACCTATCGTGAGGTTTTCTTGGCAAGATTTGTTCAGAGGAGGTTTGCCATTGTGTTCTCCTGAGGCTGAGAGAATGTGATTTGCCCAAGGTCACCAAGTGGATTTCATGGCCGAACGGGGAATTGAACCCTGATCTCCAGAATCATAGTCCAACACTCAAACCACTACACCATCCACATTGGCTCTCAAAAACAAGGGTATTACAACCTTACAATGAATTTTAAAAACTTACTCTGAATCATTCCAGGAAGAGCCAAAACCTTCCATTTTTGCAGCAGGGCAGCTACAGTCTGAGCAACCCTACACATCTGCTGCCACTTGCTCTGAGGTCTGAATGAGGCACCCAGCCATCTGACCTCAGAGGTGAGCAACCCTATTCAGAGAGGCACCCTGGTGTAGAAATGGGTGGCCAAATTAACCAAATCCCAGCATCCTAGCCAGCACAGCCAATAGTGTGAAATGCTGGTAGTGGCAGTCCAACTGTAATTGAAGGGTTACAGCTCAATAAAGGCAAATCAGAAATGGAGGTTCCAAATGTTCAGGTTGCCATATTGTATATACAGATTCAAGGATTGAAGATATGCCTGTCTCTCACCTGAGATGCTGCGTCCGTTTGCTAGTGGCAGAAGTGGGACCTGGGCTTTGCCCAGGTAACTGCCAAGTTCCTCATCCTCATCATCAAATACATACATCCACAGGCTCTCCACAAGCAGGTAATGATGTAGTTCAGGTGTGACGCGCAAAGCAAAAGTTTGCAGGTCACCAAAGTGCGGATTGTTGCTTGCAGGAATGATGATCGTGTCATGGTCTGGAAAGTTGAAGAACTGGTACATGGCGTATGGGCTGGGTTGTGACCCAAGCCAACGACTACGTAAGCCAGTGCATCCTTCAATCCGAACATGGACCTCATTCCGGACTGCACCCTTGGCCTGCCAAAGAGAGAGGAGGGTGTGGCTGAAGTCCAGGAGATGCCCAAGTTCATTGGAACTTAAGATCCGTTCACTGTGATGTGTTGGGGCACTGGACTCATTGGGACTAGCTTGTGTATCCCTAGCAGGATGACTAGTTTGTCTGTTCTTCCTCATTAATAATTTTGGCCGTTTTGATCTCACTTTGTGGTCCAGCTTTCATCTGTGAAATGTTGGGAGGGTATGCATTTTAGGGTGAGATATTTACAGTTCTCTGCCAGAGAGCTCTACTGACTAATCCAACTACAAACCCCAGGATTCCATGGGATATAGCTATGATACTAATAGTGGAATCACAGTGCTATAACTGTGTAGTATGAAAGTACTCCCAGTCATAGAATCATATAGTTGGAAGAGACTGCAAGGACCATCCAGGAAGACCAAAGAAAGCACTCTCAACAGATGGCCATCCAGCCTCTGTCCAAAAGCCTCCAAAGAAGGAGAGTCCACCACATAGAGGCAGCATATTCCACCATCGAACACCTCTTACCGTTATGAAGTTCTTCCTAATGTTAAAGTGGAACCTCTTTTCCTGTATTTTGATGTCTTGCTTCAGTGTACCCTTTGAACCTAAATGAGCAGTCAGTCTGGATCGATACACATGGCTAGTCCCATCAGGATATTGGCAACACTACAGGAAGGGAACTTCTGCTCATGCAGTCTGAATAGTTGCAGGAGATTCAGGGCTGAGGATGAATTGGCATTGAAGGAGCATATCAATAGTAGAATGCTGAAGGCCCCCCAAGGAGGGTGTTAGGCCAGCCCTGATCATGTGTTTTGAGGACAGAGATCTATCTACTTGTAGTTTTCTTTTCTGTTTTTAAATCTCAGATGCGGCTACGCACCTCGAACCTTTGAGAAATCTATTTATGTAGATCAGGGGGGAAATGTCAGCTCTATTCATGAGAAATTCGCTGAGAAGCAGGCCTCCCTGTTCACTTGAACAGACAAACTGACAGGTCCATTGGGAAGGCTTTGCAGACAGATGTCAGAGCTCAGATTCCCAACAAGGAATTTTGGGACACTCTATTTCAAACCTTTCAGCAGCAAACGTTTCTGACTCATTCCTCACCGATTACTTGTTCATTTTTTTCATGTTCTTTTGCAGTAAAATCCAGAAGAGAAAAATTAGATACAGCTCAGGCGAACAAGATGGTGTTTATTTGCTTAATTTCTGAACAAGGAACTCCAATGCCATTTACTGCCAGTACTGGAGTTCCTTAAAGTCGTGTCTTTCAGTGCCCCCCACAAAAGGCCTTGGAGTGCCAGGCTTTTTAGCTAATAAAGACCATTTTCTAACATCCTGAGATGTGTTTCCCTATCCTCTTACAGATTTTATTGGATGCTTTCTAGATTTCTTTCTTTTACTACGTTGCAGTTTCATGAGGACTAGAACACTGAACTTTGCACCACAAACTTTGCACCACAAACCCATTCTCCTTTTCTTCTTACCCCTTCCTCTTGCCAGTTCAGCTGGGCCACAGTGGAACGGGGTATTCCAGCAGACAGGTAACCCAAAGCTTTGGTTCGTTGGCGGTGCAGCCTCAGGACCTGTTCCATAGGAAAGCGGAGCCTCACCCAGTATTCCAGAAGGCCATAATCCTCACCGTTGGCACCTACAGTGACACAGGCAGATATGAGGTTGCAGAAAGCAGGGCAGAAAGGTTGTAGTGATAAGAGAAGGAAAAACACAGCAGAAGGTAAAACACTACCTTACGATTCCACTGAAACTGTCATGGCTGGATCCTAAGGAACCCTGGGGTTTATAATTTGGTGAGGCACTAGAGCTCTCTTACTGAGAATTGTAAATATCCCTCCCTGAACTGCAAATCCCTGGATTCGATAGGATGTTGTCATGACAGTTGAGGTGGAATATAGCACTATAATTACGCATTTCCAGAATCACAGAAGGAGCAAACAAGTGTCATCTCGGCCAGCCCTCTGCCAGTGCAGAAAATTCACAGCCAAAGCTTCCCTGAATGATAACCATCCAATTCCTGCTCCAACAAATGAGAATCCATTACTTTCCAAGACAGACTCTTCCCCTGTCAAACAGCTCTTACTGTCAGGAAATTCTTCCTAATGTTTAGTCAGAATCTACTTTCTTGTCATCGGAAATTATCCTCTGGAGCATTGATCTGGTTTCTGTCTGCCCCCTCTTTTTTTAATTATTATTTCTTATTTCTATAGAGCACACAACTACCCTGAGTGCATTTTTTTTAGGTAGAATATTAATTAACTATTTCAGGATTCTTGGAAGTATAATAACTAGCTACTCTCCAGAGGTAATTTTTCCAAGTTCTGCACCTATGTACTCAGGAACATCGAATAAAAACTCTGAAGATGACCTGAATGGACAGAGAGAGGCAGGAAGGCAGTGTGATGTCCCCCTCCCTTTGGGATAGCAGCAATACAAGAGTGTTTGGAGATGGGCTCAGCTTGGCACTTCCCCAGCGATTAACCATCAGCCTGCAACCTGTCTTGATCTTCAAGGCTACTGCTAATGTATTCTTTGTTTTCTTGACCTCTAGAATGCTAACTAGGTTTCTCTTTTCTCCCAGTGAATTAACCAGAACAATTCTTACCATGAAGCACTGCAGTGGCATGGACTTGTTCCCCAGTACCCAGGGCTTGGCCAAAACGCAGCCAGCAGGAGGCCAGCTTGGTGTGGTCCACAGCAGAGGTGAGGTGGAGATCAAGGCGACAAGTGGCCTCTTGCAGGTATTGCAGGAAGAAAGGCTCCACTCGGACAACATACTGGGATGTGAAGTTGTACTGGGGTCGGATGCCCCGCACCACAGGGGTGCAGTGGGTCTCAAAGTCATAGAAGGAATATGTGCAGAAGGTGATGGGCTCTGGGTCCCCCAGGAGGCGCAGCGTCTCGGCAGAGAGGACAGCGCCAGAGATGTGCAGCTCAAGGAGGTTCTCTCCATGCTTCAGCTGCGGGACCTTGTCATTGTTGGGCCCCACAGATGCATCAACTTCATCTACTCGAAACGGGACAGCCCTGGTTCCATAGGCCACATCCTTCAGCTGGTCTGCACAGCAAGGAAGGAAGACACAACAAGCCAAGCCATGAAAATGCATTTCTCAACATTCCCCACAGCTGCATTCATAATGCAATAGTATTCTTCCTTGACTAAACAGCTAAAGTTGCACATATAAAACAGCAACCAGAAATATGAAGAAAAGGGAGAACGGATGGGCAGTTTTAACAAGTTTGCTTTTTTCTGCACTGGAAAGTTTGAAACCTCCAGTTCCTTTCCATGTGATAGGATGCTTGCAGGCAAAAGCAAAATCATATAAATTAAATGTATAAATTTTAAAAAACACACACGTTCTGGGGCTGTATCTGCACTGCAGAAAGTTTGATGTTGCTTTAACTGCCATGGTTTTGTAGTTTGTTGTGGCACCAGAGCTCTCTGACACAGAAGCCTAAATATCTCACAAAACTATAAATTCCATAGTGTCAAACTTCATTATTTCTACAGTGCAGGTGCAGCTCAAGTCTCAGTAATGTGGAAAATATATATTTATTGTTGTTGTGTGCCTTCAGCTTGTTTCAAACTTATGGCAAACCTAAGGCAAAACTATCATGGGGTTTCCTTGCCAAGATTTGTTCAGAGGAGCTTTGCCATTGCCTTCCCCTGAAGGTGAGAGCATGTGACTTGGCCAAAGGTCATCCAATGGGTTTATGGCTGAACTGGGAATCAAACCCTGGTCTTCAGAGTGGTTTGATTCCAGAACCACTCAGAACCACTACACCATGCTAATTCTTGGAAAATATATACAGTATACAGAGACACTTTTCAGTACAATGCTCTCACTCTGAGATACCTTCCTCTCACTCTGAAAACTGCAGAAGAGGGTCTAGACCCTGAGATGTGGAAACCCTCCATTCCACCATCAATTCCAAAGGTCTACTTCAATTGGGATTAACTAACAGGATTTGGGTGTGAGAGAAAATGTTGTGCCAAAGAGTGTCTTTTTCCCACTGGGCATACCTTCCAGTTGGCGGATGCGGGAGCTACGTAGGTCCAGAAGCCGAGCCATCTGCTCCTGCTTCTCCTCATGCTCCTGCTTCTCTCTGGTGCTTTGCAGCACCACACTTTCCAGCTCTGCCTAAACCCAGAAACACCCCCAAAGAGAGCATAGCAAAGTCACTTGTCAGCCATAATGCTGGCAAATATGAATCGGGACTCATTTCCATCACACACACACACACACACACCCAAGTGCTACCATGATTCTCCACTCAATGGTTCCTCCAAACCATTTTGGCCCTGTATACTGTTCTCCCTTAAACCAGTGGTTCTAATTTATAAACCTTTTTTGTGTGCAATGGATCCCTTTGGCAGTCTGCTGAACCCTACAGACCCCTTCACAGTTGCATGTGATCTAGAGGCAGGTCTGAGAATCAAAGTAATTTTGAAATAGTGATGAGCTTAAACATCAACATCATCATCAGGCTGCCTTTCTCCCAAAAAAGGGACCCAAGGTGACTCACAATATACAAATATTTCAAGGTATCTGCAATAATTGTAACACAGTACAAAAATATCAGATATTTCTATTGGTCACAAAGTCAGAGGCACTGCTAATAAAAGATTTTTCCCAGTATGAACATTTGATAATGGAAAGTTAGCATCACACCCTGAATATCTACAGGCTCCAAAGATGTTAAGGTGAGATGATTCCTTTCAGCAAAATCAAATGGGACCCCACTCCCACCCCCAAAAGGTTGCTAAATAATCCTGAGACTTGCTTTTGTTTTTCATATGCCCATGAAGTAAAAGAAATCTCTTTGTTTCACCTGGTAGTCCCGGTTGATGCGATGTTGCAGAATGAGCATGTCCCGGGTCTTCTCCAGCTCTAGAACAGTCTCAGCATGGGCAGCCTCTGTCTCATGGAGCTTTCGCTTTAGACTCTGCTGGCTAAATATCTCCTCCTTCACTGTCTGTATCTCTATCCCTTCCTTCTCCTCCAGGTACAGAGGCTGCAAGAGGTGTCGGGGAGAGGAGGAAATGATAAACAAATTGTGTAGTAGGATTCACCATTGTAGTATACCTCTATTATATTTAAGTAAAAGGAAAATACTCATTTTCCAAGACCCAAACTGAATATCTGGTTGCTACATTGGTTTCATATTCTCCCACTACTTTTGCACAACATTGCTACGTAACTTACCCTGCTAAATCTAGTTTCACCCAGAGCCTACCTGGATGTGGCTGGAACAAGGTTCCTCTTCTCTTGTAAGGTCTTCCGAAATGGCTGGCTTCTCCTGTGAGGAGTTCACTTCCTGCGCATGTGTCACCAGCAGATGAACTTCTTGCTTCAGTTCATCATTCCGAGCTTATGGGAAGAGACAAAGGTTTCAGACGGATCATGAAGTTTCCACGCAGGGTGTTTTGGTTGGGACTGATCTTTCCCTTGCTATGACTTTGTCCTTCTCAACCCCATTGTATTACTAATGGTAATTGACTGATTGATCGACTGATTGATTTTCAAGGAGCCAATAACAAACCGTGTGACTAAGGAACAACAAGGATAACTCATCATGCCATTCTTTGTAACATCCACCATTTAATTAAAAACCATTATTTAACTGATGAATGAACAAGTATTAATCCAATACATTAGATTTCTGCCTTCCAGATTAAAGTCCCCCTTTCCAGCTATCAGCACTAATGTTTTCATTTTTAAATCTTATATTTCAAGATCTCTTTTTAACCATCGTTTGGAATATAGCAAACTTCCTATTAAAATACAAAGGATATTTGGCTCCTTTCACCTCTGGCTGTGTTTGCAATTGTGACACATCACGGTGTGGTTCATTGACATCTGGATTGTTGTGATGTGAACATCTGCCTCTACTAAAAAACCACAGTTAGCCAGCCACAAACCATAGTTAGGAATCATGGGATGTTGGTAACTGTTTTTGGCTTATGAACTCTGACTTGTTTGCATCATGGCTTGTTGAGTCATCTGACCTGACAGCTGTGGTTTATCCTTGGCTTGTTTCCACAATTGCCTACCCTGAAATAGGATCTAACAAATGAGGATGGCAAAGAAACAAACCAGAAATGGAGAAGCCAAGCCACACAGCTGGTTTGGTCATCTGCCATTCAATTCATGGCTTAAGCAACAAACCATGGATAAAAGAAACCCTGGCTTATTGTGATGTGTGAATGCACCAATTCTTATTCTGTTCAGAGGCTCTGGAAACAGCCCTTAAAGAATGCCAGCCTCTACCAACCCTCTCACCTATTTCCTTTTCTAGCTGTTCCTCAAGGATTTTCTTCTCTGCAATCACTGAGCTGAGTTGCTCCTCCAGGCAAGGGCTGTTGTCCTTCTGGGGCACCTCATCCAGGTTTTGCTGGGCAGCGGTGATGCAGCTAAAGACTCACAAAAATGAAGGTAGGAAAAGGATCATCCATATCTTTAAGGTACCACGAGAGTGTATTTAATAGTTTGATCCCACTTTACTGCCATGACTTCACAATACAGAATCCTGGGATTTATAGTGAGCACTATCTCGACTTCTTGTCTAAACAGATTTAGAGCTTTATTCAAAAGGATACTAAGTCCCTCACCAAACTATGAAGGTCAGGATCCCATGGGATGCTGTCATGATAGTTAAAATGCTGTGTCGGACTGGTTCTAATGGAATGATGTAGGTACACCCACTCTCATATTTACACCAAAAACATAAAACAACAGATGCCGTCCTTTCAAGGGTTGTAAACCTGAGAAAGTTATGTGAGTGAAAAAAGGATTTCACCTTTCCAGGAGTTTGTCGTAATCCATCTTCAGCAGATCTCGTTCTGTCTCCAGGTCCCGGACTCGTTCCTGAAACTAAGAAAGGTACAAATGCAATTGTAGCCTCTGAGATTTCACAGAGGAAAACTAGGACATGTATGCCAAGTGTGGACTTCAACTTCCAGAAGCCCCAGCCAGTATAGACAATGGTAAGGGACTGTGGGAGTTATAGTTCAAAACATCTGGTGAACCAAATGTTTCATGCCCTTGGGATGGGCTCTTGCAAAGGCTGCTTCTGCACTGCAGAAATAATGCAACTGAACATGGCTCCATCCTATGGAATTCTGGGAGCTGCAGTTTGTTATGGTACTAGACTTCTCTGACAGAGAAGGCTAAATAGCTCACAAAATTACAGATCCCAAAATTCCATAGCATGGAGCCATGGCATTTAAAACTCTGTTATTTCTGCAAGGCAGACAGCACCAATATTTGGTGCGCTATTGAAAGGTCCCAGTAGCAAAAGCAAGTTTTTAGACTGCATCTCCCAAAATTATGTTGCTAGCAAGGCCACTGCTGGGGAGTTGTAGTCACAAACAGTCTCTTTTGTAAGTCTTGGATTAGAAAAAATGAGATTTAATGGGTGGTGGTGTCTTCAGGGGGATTGCAGTCTCCTTACATCTTTCAGTGTCCCCTGCAAGGGAGAAAGGATTTCCAGCTGACTCTCCAACGTAGTGACCTTCTGCGTCTCCTCCTTCAGGAGAGTGTTGAGCTCTTCAACCTGAGCCAACAAAGCCTCACTTGTTGACCTTAATGCCTCTTGGTTCTGGAGAAGACAGAGAAGGAAAAGGAAAGACAAAGATCATGAGATCTAGAGCCTTGAGAAACTAGTAGGCACAAGCTTAAATCTCTCCAAGCAGAACTAGGAAAGTTACCTGCTGGAGCTGAGTCTCATAAGCCTATGGGGAGAGAAAGCAAAACACATTAATGGAATGTGTGCTGTGGGAGATAAGGCCATTTTTGTCAAGAAAACCATTTTTCTTCCCCTAATTTCCAGCAGCTTCTAGTTCCCTGATTGTGTGCATGTGCATCTGCACTGCTGAAATGATGCAGTTTGACACCACCTGGTGACCTGGGCCCTTATCAGACGAGGGTTTTTGCAGCCCCAATCCAGAGTCACTCTGCATCCATCCAAGTAAATTCACATGAATTTGCATTGAATTATCACACGTTAATGCTGTTACTATGAAGCCATTCCAAAGCCAATCCAAAGTCACCCCAGAATTCAGTAATAACCGAATCAGTTCCAAGGTCACTTCAGATTCAATCCGAATTGGTCTGGTGTGATAAGGTCCCTGGGATTTGTAGTTTTGGGAGGCACCAGCCCTCTTTGGCAGAGGAGGCTAAAGACTACAAACTACAAATCCCAAACCTTCTCAAAGCTGGCAGATTGGGAAAAACTGATATAGCTGTGCAAGAAGAGTGTGCAGGCGACAAGATCAAAGTAACAGGACTCACTTCCTGCAAAGTGGTGAACTGGGCTTTGGTTATCACCAGTTCTGAATTCTTTGCCCTTAAAAGCTTCTGAAGCCGGATCAGCTCCACGTTGTCCCGGATGGCGGCCCTGGTGGATAAAAGGGGGCAAAAAGCAGGTAGATGGATCCGAACGCACACAAGCACCGTGAAGGAACCACAACAAGCCACTAACTCGTGTCAAAACATTTCGGATCATTCAGATAGACATGCAGAAATCTGAACTGATATTTTCTTGGCAAAAAGGAATATTTACAAGACTCCCCACTTACAAATACCTAAGACCCACCTTTTAATTTCTCTGTTACATAACCTCACTCTGAAAGTGTCCTCCATTCCCTTGATCTAAAACAGCCTCAGTCTGTCTTTCAACTAATTAATTGCTCGGTATAATAAGATGTCCTTGGTTTCCACGTTTTAATTAGCTTTCTAATTAAGGGAGCCAGCTCTGACCTTTTTTTAAAGACAGATGACTGTATGTAATATTTATTTATTTAATATAATATTATTTATTTAATATCCCTTGGCACTTCCATTAAAAAAGTTTTTATTCCCAAACTAATGCACATCCATACCATCCTTACAGACTGGATGAAGGAGAGCTTGGAAAAGTTACTTGTTTGGGCTGCAGCTTCCAGATTTGCAATTAGGATAGGAAAAACATGGATTTGGAGCAATATAATCCCTATCTCTGGAAGCACCCTAACAGCACTTTAAAATATGGTTTGGAAAAAAAAAAGAGGTTTTATGATCAACCCCCTTCTCTCCCGCCAATCTTTTTTTTTTAATCAATGTGAATCAATGGACCAATGGCAATGAATAAGAAGCTGTACCGACGTTCCTGAACCTCCAGGTAGTGATGCTGAGAGTGGGTGCTCTCTGGGTCTGTTTCTTTGCCATGTGTGGAACTCGATAACTCCTGTTCTCGTTCCAGTTCTGCCAGCACCAAGCTATGGTGGCTTCTGGAAAAGAAAAGAAATGAAAAAGGAGCTTGTTTCCAGCTCCCCAAGACAATAAGAATGGGAGAAGAAAACCATTAAAACTAATCAGCACCATAGGCAGGAATCATGCGCACCACCCAGCAGTTGTTGGACTGCAACTCCCAGCAGTCAAAATAATCAATGGTGAGGAACACCAAGAGTTGCAGTCAACAACATCTGGAGAGCTACACCTTTCTCACCCTTGGAAGAGCCAACATGGTGTAGTGGTCAACTCTAGAGATGAGGGTTAATTTCCTTGGTTAGCCATGGAAATCCCTCTGGGTGACCTTGGGTGGGCCACAAACTCTCAGGCCAAAAAAAACCTGTGAAAGTTTTACTTTATGGTCACCATAAGTCAGAAATGACTTGAAGGCACACAACAAGAACAGTGCATGTCTTTTTGAGAGCATTTGTGGTGTAGTGGTTTGAGTGTTGGACTACTGGAGATGCTGGAGATCAAGGTTCAATTTTTTGGTCAGCCAAGAAAATCCCATTGTTTGACCATTGTCTGAGTCACACACTCTCAGCCCTGAAAAAACCTGTGAAAGGTTCACTTTAGGCGCATCATGGGTCAGAAATGACTTCAAGACACACAACAACATCAACAATATCCATATATTTTTGAGAGCCACTGTGCTGTAGTGGTTTGAGTGCTGGACTGCGCCATCTGTCGGGTATGCTTTGATTGAGAGTTCCTGCATGGCAGGGGGTTGGTCTCTTCCAACTCTGTGATTCTATGATTCAGGAAATCAGGGTTCAATTCCCCAGTCGGCCATGGAAAACCACTGGGTGACCTTGGGTTGAGTCACATACTCTTAGTCCCAGAAAACCCTTGATATGTTCATCTTAGGATCGCCATGAGTCAAAAGGTACACAACAACAACTGAAATATGGACAAGAGAGAGAGAAGGAAAGAGGATGAGTGTGTGTGAGAGACTTAGGACTCTTTCAAACGGGAGGAATTTCTCCCAACTCCGAATGGAGCCAATGCGGATTCATGTAAATTCGCTTGTTTAGCGAATTTACATGAACTCCTGCTCCATTCAGAAGAACCCCTGCTCCGTTCGGAATTACTTCCCATTACCCGAAAATAACCCCCTCCTGCCCGAATTTGCATGCGAAGCTTTAATTCGCAATAAAGTAAAACCCATGATTGCATTCGAATTGGCTTCCCTCTTGCCCGAATTTGCGTGCGAAGAGTTAATTTGCAATAACATAAAACCCATGTTTGCATTCGAATTGACCTTAAATTATACTTCCAATTTAGCCTCGTATGAAAGAGTGTTAAGAGAGGGAACATGAGAGAAAGGGAGGATATTCCAGCTCTGAGCCTGAATGTAAATCAGTGGTAGCTGAGGCTCCCATGTCAGTGAAAGTGACAGAGCCTTCTTGGTGGCTGCTCCCAGACTGTGGAAATCTCTTTCACAGGAGGTCCAGTTGGTCCCATCCCTACTCTCCACCAGCAGGCAAAGACCTTTCTATTGAGTCAGGCCTTCGATATTTAATTTATGTAGCTGTAATATGTGTGTGTGAAAGGGCACCAGATCCAGTAGGGGTATGTGAAGGGGTACTCTAGAGGCTGTAGATCCTGTCTGATCTTGGAAGCTAAGCAGAGTCAGTCCTGGTTAGTATTTGGATGAGAGACTGCCAATGACTATCCGGTGCTCTAGGCTGTTTTTTAGCGGAAGGAACTGGCAAAACCACCTGAGTATTCCTTGCCCACGAAGATCCTATGGAATTCATTGGCAGGTGACTTGAAAGCACAAACCAAAGACTCAGCACTGGTGCTTACAAGAATTTTCGGAAAAGTTACTATTGGGACTATAACTCCCAGAACTGTCTTGGTTGGGAGATTCTGAGAGTTGTTGTCCAAAAAGGTAAAAGGGAATTCTCATCATGGTATCTCTTCTTGGCACAACTTACTCCAAGAGCAAGGTGTGCCAATAGAAGATTTCCATTGACCCACAAAATTTGGATGGAGAAAAGTCAGGATTCAGGAAACCCGGTGCGGAAAAGGAAAGTCAGACTCACAGTCTCTCTATCTCTGCTCGGGATCCCTCCAAAACATGATCTCCATATCTCGGTGGGGCTGTGTGTGTTGGTCTGGCCACAGGTCCTTGCATCCGCATTCCTATTGAGCAAAAAGGAGAGAACTACAGGTTGGAGTTGCATCTCACAATTCCCTCTTATCTGATCTTGAGATTTGATACAGGGCAAGGTAAACATCATGTGTGTGTATTCACTATCCCATTTCCTCTCACTCTGCTTTAGGGCATTCTCACTGATAATGTTTTGAGTGATGGTGTGACCTTTACTACAATGGTTTCCCATTGATCTGTGTCCCCTCTTGATATTTCTGGTTAAGGTTTTTTTCTAACAGATTCTTCTAATACATTAGAAAGCTGGGCCAAAATTAACAAAATGAATTTTGAAAGGAAGAAATGCAAGATACTTCCTTAAATGCACAGCTATAGGATGGGGGACACCTGACTTGACAACAGTACATGAGAAAGGAATCTATAAGTCTTAGTAGTCAACAAGTTTAGCATGAGTCAACAGTGTGACTCAAAAAACTCAATGCAATTCTAGACTGCATCAATAGAAATGTAGCGTCTAGATCGAGGAAAGTAATAGAGTCACCCTATTCTGCTTTGGTCAGACCTCACCTGAAATATTGTGTCCAGTTCTGGGCACCACAAATCAAAAAGCATATTGACAAGCTGGAGCATGTCCAGAGGAGGGCGACTAAAATAGTGAAAGTTAACATGGTGTCAAACTGCATGAATTCTGCAGTGTAGGTGCAGAGTAGAACAAGGTTTGAATTTCTGCTCAGCCGGGGAAACCCAACCTTAGCAAATTACACTTTTTCAGCTGCAGAAGAAGAAACAGCAAAAATAAATCTTACAAAGAAAACCCTGTGAAAGGTTTGCCTTAGGGTTGCCATAAATCAGAAATGACTTCAAGGCACATAACAGCAACAAGCAAAAGGAAACAGTAAAGCACAGATTGTGAGTAGTGCTCAAATTGTCTGGCAACAAATAAGAGTCAGATTCCAGTATGTTTAGGCTGCAACTGGATGCAGAAGCAGAAAGAAGCATTACAAGGTGTTGCAATGCATGAAATCCTGAAACAGGATGCCCCAACATTTGCTCTCAAAAAGCAACAAAATCTACAAGAAATACAGCAAGAATGGCAAACCTCTTTCAGCCCAGGGCCCAAATTCAGGAAACCTGGTTTCTTCAGGAAACCCTGAAACTTTCAAACAAGTTTTCAGAGGCCACATTTCAGAATATTTCAGCTTAATTCCCAAAATACCAGCATATACAGCCAGCTCTCCATATCCACAGATTTTTTTTTATCCATGGATTCAAGCATCAATGGGTTGAAAATATTTTTTAAAAATATAAAATCCAACAACTAAACCTTAATTTTGCAATTTTATATAGAGAACACCATTTTCTATGCCATTATATTGAATGGGACTTTTGCATCCACGGATTTTGGCAACCACGGAGGATCCCGGAAACAAACACCAGTGGATACCAAGGATCCACTGTACCAGATCAATTAAAAATGCCAGCATATTTCAGCTTAATTCAAAATCCTTATTGCCAGTACCCTATGATATAGGAGAGACATTTCAACCTTTCAGAGAGAAGACCTTTCAGGATGAAGCCCACATGATGCCGAAATGTAGCAGGGCTGGGTAGAGATATTTTGCTGACTCAAGTGAAAGAGAAAATGGCACCTATCCTTTCATGTTCAGAAGACTGGAGGTTAAGCATTTCTTTGACATTAAGGGTAGCAAACTAGCCTAGCAGATGAGCGGCTGATTCTATGGCACACACAAGACCTACCGGTATCTTTGATGCCATTGGCCATCCCTAGCACTTGCTGTCAAAAGTAACAAGCAAAATTTCACTTTAATGGTAGAGCTGGCCCTGAAAATGAGTTCTGCTTAACTCTAGAACAGTGATTCCCAAACTTTGGTCCTCCAGTTGTTTTGGACTTCAACTCCCAGAAGCTCCAGTCAGCTTGGTCAGCAGTCAGGAGTTTGGGGAGCTAGAATCCAAAACATCTGGAGGACTAAAGTTTGAGAACTGCTGCTCTAGAACCTGAAACCATACTAAGCCTATCACCTTCCTAGAGATGGACACATACCCTCCAAAACCCTTTTACCTTTGCGAAGCCTCTCCGGCACCCGCCCTGCCGCAGTGTGTGCCCGTCGAAGTCCCGTGTTGACCCTGGGAGCGACATAGCCATAAGGGCAATGCCGGCCGCAGCTCTGCAACTGTAGTTGTTGCTTGTAGAAGAGGAGGCGGTTCCTCAGCCCCTCATTGCGTCTCTCCAGCTCCTGAACCCGCTCCTGCATCTGTTCCAAATCTTCCTCCAGATCCAGATTCCGTCCAGAGATGCGGACCCAGCTCCCAGGTCTCCCATCAACTTGGACTCGCTCATGGCTGAGTCTTGAGAGCTTAGTGCCCATCCTGGGAGAGCAAAAAGAGAGAACGCAACTTAGTCTTGGCTTTCTCAAGAAGTATGCACCAACTTTGCTTGCCACTGCCTTCTGGAACATAGGCCAAGAAAGTAATTTTTTTGAACTTAAGGCCATTGCCTGGGGTTTTCCTTCAGGTTCTGAACACACTGTTTACAAACAATGTTAACTACTCTGGAAAGGATTTGGAGTAGAACAAGGATAGTCATGAAGGAAGTGAAAGAAGGAATAAAGTGGGGAAAATGGAAGCAGTTTGATATTCACAGACTCTGTTCCCTTTCCATCACAGTAAGTTGCATTATTTGTGTTTCTTCACTTTGTAGAGTCTTCTAATGTTGTGTTGTAATTCACTCATTCTGTCTCTAGGAGGCACTATGATGCATTTTGCTTCAGCCTTTATGAAAATAATGCAATGTACAAAATGGACATCTGGTGGTAGAATATGATATTACACCTACCTGAATGTGTTACTTCACATGTGAACATTCACATTTGAAATTATATTTTTAAAAATAGTTTTTTTTCTCTATGATATATAGCAAACTAATTAATAGGAAAAAATGATCAGTCATGTAACCAAGATTACCAAAAGGTAATTGACCATGCCTCTTACAATAAGCAACAATTACATTTTTTAATATTGTCATCTCAAGTACCTTTTGATCCTGTCTTCTTGCTTCCGGGCAAACTCTTTGAGCAGCAAATTTTCATCATGAAGTCGTAGAAATCCATCCTCTAACTCAGTGCGGCTTACTCGGGTTATCTGTCGCCGTGTCCTTGCCAGTGAGCCAGATCCTGGAGACAAGGAAGAGAAAAGGGGAGATTTTTGTTGCAAGAATCCTGCTATAGTCACTAAGCGATGGCTCTTAATAATGGGATCCTTTTGTATAATTATATTATTGTACATATATACTTACAATCTCTGTTTTAGAATAGCTAGTATTCCATAGCTAATGGACAAACTCATTTTTCACTGACCTGTTCCAGGGGTGGTTTCACTTCTTATGTTTAAAGATTAAACCAACAACAACAACAACAGGGATATGCCATTTAAGGCCCTCCAGATATTAATGTACTCCAGATCCCATCATCCTTTGTCATTAACTTTTCGTTCTAAGGCTAAAGGGGGATGTAATCTAGCAACATGTGGTAGGTCACATATTGGTCTTCCATATCTTAAATTGTGCTGCTGTTGTCGTGGTTCCACCTCATCATTGTTGTGTTAATGCTATCTGCCATCAAGTTGGATTCTACTTATCAGGTCTATATGATTGAAAGGCCTCCATGTTTCCCCGTCATCAACTGCCCTGTTCAAGTCTTGCAAACGCAACACCTGACCATGCAAATCACCTCTGTCTTGTTTCTCTTCATGGCTCCAGCTTGGCTCCTTTTCTGTGGCCACCACAACCCAAATTTACATTGCATTTACATGCTGATTCTCTTCCCTCCAAAAAGGCACTCAAAGCAGTTTTAAAAAGTAAATAAAGATAAATATAATAAAAATATGAAAGCAGAACAAGAATGCAATTAGAAGCACGTAATAAAAAGGAGAGCCAGCATGGCGCAGCGGCTTGAGTTTTGGACTACACTCACCACCCAGCCAAGGAAACCCACTGGATGACCTTGTAGAAGTCACACTCTCTCAGCCTCAGAGGGAGGCAAAGGCAAACTCCACTCTGAACAAATCTTGTCAAGAAAGCCCTGTGATAGGTACACCTTAGGAATGCCATAAATTGGAAACAACTTGAAGGTATACAACAACAACTTCGCCCAACCATTTAAAACCATTTCCAGAGCAACCTAAGTTAAATGTCAAAGGTTTGTCTTATCGGGTTGTAAATGTAAACGATATCAGCTTAGTCTTGGTAGGGAGTTTGCTATTCTTCTTGTTGTTCTTCCTTTTCCATCAGAAGTTGGATTTATTACAATGGGTAAATTGTCTTTCGATGTGGCCAGTCTAAACTAATATATTGTATTACCTCCAACCAGTGTGTAAGGCAGGAGTGAGAATCATATGACTCACCAGATGTTCTTGAACTACAAGTCCCTGCATCTCCAACCAGCATAGCCATTGATGGGAGATGATGGGGGTTGTAGTCCAACAGCCATTTGGAGATTCCCACCCTTCCTGTAAGGTTTTCCAGCCAAGAAATTTTAGTTCCTACACTTATTTTTGCAATAATTCTGTTATCAGATGAAAAGATGCATAATTTTCATTTTTCACTATATGGCTGAAACATTCTATTAGCTTTATGATATCTTATCTTTAGGCCTAAATACACTGAAGACATCAGATTCCAACCGACCATGGAAGCTAAGCAGGGTCAGCCATGGTTAGTACATGGATGGGAGTACTATGTCACAGAATACCAGATGCTGTAAGCTGTATTTAAGAGGAAGGAACTGGCAAAACTACTTCTGAGGATTCCTTGCCTAAGAAAATCTTATGAAATTCATGGGGTCGCCATAAGTCAATAAATGATTTGAAAGCATTCACACACACACACTTTAATACTTTTGCTGGTCAGCCCTATCCCAATGGAATAAGTTCTTAACTTCCTGCAGTAAATCCACATTTCAAAAAACTTCTGTCTTTTTTTTTTTTTTTTTTTTTTTGGTTGCCTGTGTTAAAGTTCAGAATTCATTGCCTTACAGTAGAACCAAGAGTACATAGCAGGGCTTCTTATCACCTACCTTTCATTAAGGATTTTGGCCCATGGGATTTTACAGGGAGTACAGCAGATGACGACACATCTAGAAGAAAAAAGATTGGTTATCAGTGAAGATATAGAGAATATCCTCAATGTACAAATGACATATGTGTTATCTAGAGGGGGGGTGCGGGATCAAATAGACTGGCACTATTCAAATTGATAGTCCAAGGACCAGTGCCAGTCCTTGGAAAGTTTCTAGGAATGCAAGAAACAATGGTAATTCATGGGTATATATATGGCCCAGTTCCTAGCACACAGGAAAATAAAATGCCAAACCTCGACGTCAGAACCCTGACATAGATTAAACATTGAGTCCCAAGACAGAAGAAGGGCAGGACATTAATTAATTCATTCATTCACTCCATAATTATGTGCCTGCAAAATCATGCACTGATAGCACATAACACATATCTTTAAGGGATCTTGCTTCAAGATGTAAAACAACCAAATTGAAGATTATCACCTGCCTTTCAGTCTTAGGAAATATTGCTGTTGTAATCCATCCATTACATAGATTTTGATCCATATGGCTTGTTTTAATATGTGTACACCTTATTTGTCCTTTTAAACGGATGTGTGCTTAAACTGATATTTTAGCTGAAGTTGTTTGTTTGTTCATTGTCCATGGGGAGAGGTGAAAATTATTATTATTATTATTATTATTATTAAGCCAAAATTATTTTTGGAATGACATTGCAAAGAGATCACAAACATAAAAAAGAGGAAAGGCATAAGTAACAAAATTCATTTTCCTTTGAGGGAAAAAGGCAAGTTCTTAGTGCTTATGGATGCAAAGCAAAAATAGAGTTGAAAACCTATTGCCAAAATCTAGTTAAACTCTGAATCGCACCATACCCTCCAATAAATCACAGATGAAAATTGGGACATATATGGTCAAGTAACATCAGTTACTACAAGTAACTACAGTTTGCTTTTGACTGAGCCTCCAGGGAAAGGCAAAATTCTACTCTCTCCTCTCCTCTCCACCTTTATGGGTTGAGTGCAAACTACCTTTACATTTTGAATTCAGTTTGCAGCAGCTGAAGTAAATGAAGGACAAAGAGGGAAAATGAGAAGAGGATAAAGAAATCAGGGCATTTTAAAAGCAGCTGAAAAAGTGGGATGGCAGAGGATTAATAGGGTCTGTACCTTAGGACAGTTGTAGGATATATCACACATACTAGAGATGAAGTAGACATGGACACACCATGTGTACAGAGATATTTAAGATCTCTGGACATCTCAACATTTTAAGAAGATTTCAGATCTTATAGTGTGACAGACCTTTCCCCCAAATGCCCTTTCCCATCAGAATCTTATATTGGCTGACCTTGTATGGCTGTTATCACTGAAGGCTTCTGGTTAGTATCTCGGACTGGCAGATCCCCCGCTGTTTCATCCAACAGAAGCAAAGACATGTTTAGCAAGGAAGGAAAACAGCCTAGAACGAAGACAAAATTACAAAGTTGGGACCTGGGCATCTTTTTGGCTGCAAAGAGTGTATTTTTTGCATTTCCCCCTTACAACGTCCCTGGCTTCAGTCCGGAGTTGTTCTGGCTCCCAGTCAATGAGGCTTAATAATGCAAATCTATTTTTTACATTAGCTTTATATTCTATGGGGGTGTTCTTCAGGTTGGCACAATGGTTGGTTTAGTGTTCTTCTTTAGCTTTTCTCTAATGTTGATATTAGCAGTCCCTGGTCTGTGCCACAGTCTGCTCCTGTTCCTGTTTTTGCAGCAAGAATTGAGCTTTTCCATCTTCTGCTTCCAATTATATATAGTCTATTTGGTTTCTATATCAGCCATCAGGTGATGTCTATATACTGTATACTGTCATCTCTTTGGTTGAATGAAGAATGTATTTGTGATGAACAAACTATTGACCTTGCAAAATACAATTAGTCACTCTTCTGCTTCATTTCTTGATCCTAGCCCAAATTTTCCTTCCATCTCTGATTCTTTTTCCTACTTTTGCATTCCAGTCACCTGCGATTAGCAACAACTCCTGTTTTGGGCATGATCAATTTCCAACTGAATTCCAGCATTAGATCTTTCAAGTTCTTGGCCTTTTCAGTTGGAGCATAAATTATGAATTATAGTTATATTGATGGGTTTTCCCTGAAGTCTTACTGATATGATTCCGTCAGACTTTGCATTATACCCTTTAACTGCTTTTGCTATATCTCTCCTCAGTATTAATGCCTCCCCATTTCTTCTTAGATTTTCATTTCTAGAGCAAAGCACTGTGTAATTATCTGACTCAAAATGTCCCATTCCTTCCACTTCAGCTCAATCACTCCAAGTACTAGAATGTTTATACATTCAATTTCTTGTTTTACTATGTCTGGGTTCCCCTGATTCATGCTCCCCACATTCCTTGTTCCTACATGTTGTTCAGCTCCAGACTTTCCTTTCACCTCTGAGCATGTCAACAGCAGAATGTCCTTCTAACTTGTGTCCAGCTGCATCATAGCTCTACTCATAGTTATCCTCTGCTATACCACAGTAGCTCACTGAGTGCCGTACAACCTGGGAATTTAGTCTTTTGGCACTATCTCTTTTTTTCTCATTTTGAACTATCTGATCTAAGTCTTTCACTGTAAAAGCCATTCAAAACAGATTTACCATGCTGCCTTCTGTGCAATACTAACAAATGCTGGCTATAGTGCCACTGCTGTTCTCTGTGAGAGATCCTTTACCAGTTTCACCTCCTCACTGCTGCTGCTGCTGTCCAGTAACTGTTAGGCACATTGAGTCTGGTTCTTCAGCAAAAGCCTGACATGGGAGATCCTACTACTGCTATCATCATCATACCCTTTTGCCTCACAGGAGCATGCAAATCCACCACAGAAAGGTAGTGCCATTGGATGGGCACAGCAGACTCCAAACTCCAGGATCCAGAATTCTAACACCCCAGCAGACTCCAAACTCCAGGATTCTACGTGATACAGCCATGACAGTTAAAGTGGAATCATAGTGCTATAAATGTAGTGAAAGGGCCCCAATAAGTTCCAAATCCAGCTTTATGAATTGTTTGTGTCCCTGCAGCAACAATATGGTGACTGCAGGAAAACTCTTGGTGCCCTTCATACCAGTCTAGGAAATTACCACCGTTAGGCTATCTGCCACTCTCCTTGTGGTCAGCTTGAGGTCCCTTTGGAGTTATATATATATATATATATATAAAACTAAGCTCTGATTAAACAATATATCTCTACAGGCACTCTGCAGACACATATTTGTGTGAACCTGCCTGAGCTTTAACCCATCTTTGATCTGTCAACCTACAGGCCTGTCACTAAGATCCAGAAGACTGGCATGCACGAGGAACAGAAAGCCAGTGTGGTGTAGTGGTTTAAGCATAAGACTAGGACCCTGAAGAGCAGGGTTCGAGTCCACACCTGGCCATTGGGTGACCTTCAGTAAGTCACACACTCTGAGCCCCAGAAAACCCCATGATAGCTTCACTTTGGGGTCGCCATAAGTCAGAAATGACTTGGACGGACACAACAAGAAGGAATAAAGACTTCTTGATGGTGACCCCACTGCCCTATGAAATTTCCTCCCAGGTCATACACGGCTAGTCTGTGGCTGCTTTTAAGACATTCAAAAATACTTGTAAAAAACACCCCTAATTTCTCTGGCTTTTTGATGCTATTTGGCTAGCGCTGTTAGATATGTGACACTGTATTTTATTTTAGCTGGCTTCTCTTTTAAATTTGAGGCAGGCTCAACATTTTTCACGAAATCAACCAACAACAGTAGCGAGAGCTACTCCAGAAATACAAAGGGAAAGAAATGAAAAGGCTGATGAATTGATGGTGTTTCAGAATATATGCAGGTGTGTGGAGGGTGATCAAGTCAATCATATGCAATTTTATTTAAGATCAAAGCCAAAATCTCCCCCTCTTTCCTCCACCCACCAGCTAGAGGTTTTTGATGTTCCCTCTGCAGCCGGTTGCTGAAAGCAGAATTTACTGTATTCTGGGTTGCTGTCTCTCTCTCACGCCCACTTCTTCATCTGGCATATACTCTGTGTGTGTGTGTGTGTGTGTGTATATATATATATATATATATAAAACTCTCTATATTACCCTCCTCTTTGTCTCTCCTCTGCCCGGCCCCAACCTCTTGTATGGCCTAGAGAGGAACACTTGATCTTCTCAGCTCCACAAAACTGTTAGAGTCACTGCAGATTTTCTTCTCTTTGCTAATCTGCTGCCATCTGTCAGATCACCCAAGGCAAGGATTTACACAAACAGAGAGCTTTAAGGGCACATCTGCACCCTCCTTTCCCGAACCAGAGTCTGGGAACACTATTCTATTCTCCAATGCCCAGAATCCCCTACCAGCACAGCCACACTAGCTATGGGATTGTGGGAGCTGTAGTCCAAAAAGGCAATAGTTCCAGGCCTCCTGATTGAAACAACTGGACTGTTGACTTTTGGAAATTATCTTTCTTCTACTGCTGCTTCATCAATCCTCCTTTGCATACTGAGCTGTTGGCACGCAATGCAGTAAGAACCAGGGTCTGGATGAAAACATCAGTTTGATCAATGCAAAGTTATTAATGAAGAAGAACAAAGACAAACTAGGAAAGGCCCCCTTTAGTTAATTGCATACACGCTACTTTTGTACTTTGTGCTCAGTTTGCATCAATGGAAGTAAACTTGGGGACAAGCATGGAAAATGGGAAGAGGATAGAGAAACTGGGCCATTTTAAAATCAGATGAAAAAGTGATAGAACAGTGGATTAACCGGGACTATCCTTGACAAACCGGGACAGTGGGAGGATACGTGATGTAATCTAGCCTGCTTGCTTCTAGCCAGAAGGTAGATGCTAAGCAGAATGGAGGGTAAGCCCTGGCACCAAAAGGACTAAGAGGGAGGGGATGTAGCTAACTATGGGTGCACCTACACTGTAAAAATAACGTAGTTTCACAACACTTTTAAGTGCTGTGGCTCCATTTTATGAGACCTTGGGATTTTTAGTTTTACACTGTCTTTAGCCTTCTCTGCCCACAGAACTATAGCCTCACGGAACTACAAACCCCAGGTTTCTGTAGCATGGAGCCATTGCAAACTGCATTATTTGTACAGTGTACCTGCTAGCTACTTCCTTCCCTTCCAGTCTTTCTCATGCCAGGGCTCACCCTCCATCCTGCTCTGCATCTTACATTTAGAGCATCTCACACTTAGAAGCAAGTAGGCTAGATTAAATGTCCCTTATCCCATTTTCCAAAGGAAGTGAAGAGGAATACTCTCCTCATTTCAACTTGATCTGGGAACAGTCCTTTCAGCTAAGCTTTTTTTTTAAATTTCCAAAGAAGAAAATATTTGCTTGCGCGCTCTCTCTCTCTCTGTGCATGTGTGTTTGTGTGTGTGCATGTTTGAATCACTCACTGTGAATTTGATGCTTAATTCTTAACACTTATT
Organism: Urosaurus nigricauda; assembly: GCA_034509955.1. Lineage (NCBI taxonomy): Eukaryota > Metazoa > Chordata > Lepidosauria > Squamata > Phrynosomatidae > Urosaurus > Urosaurus nigricauda. The sequence continues at coordinate 6,778,324 of JAOEGL010000006.1, forward strand.
GGCATCCCCAGGATCCATCCTTAGGAAGCTTCAGGGTTTTTTGGATGATCCTGACTGGTCATCCTAGCTGTGGGTGAGTGGCTGGGAATGTAGCTGAAGGCAATGCTTCTTTAATGAAGGAACACAGTTTCCCAGGCAAACCCCCAGCAGAACAGGATGCTATCTTTCCCCCCAGTATCTTAGCCACAAAGACAGACTCTGAAGGGGAACTAAGCCAACAATGAGGTACCTTGTTACTAACAGAACTGGTTCTGTCCTCTCCTTGCTTCCTGTCTTCAACCCTCTTGCACTTGATTTTGCTATAGCATTTCAAACCGGAGACAGAAATAGATGAGTTGAAACAGGAAGCATTATATTCCCAAGTATGCACATGTGCACACGCACACACATGCATGGCTGTCTTTTCTCCCACACAGACAGGTTGTGCATGCTGCAAAGCTGTGTCAAAACTCTGTCGAATCTACTGCAATAGGCACCATCTGGATGAATGTACATGATATAAGTAGCAACAATCACTCTCTTTCCAATCTGGAAGGAGCTGATATATTTGTTATTTGTCATTCAGTGTGATACTGTCTTTCCTTATAAAAATCTGTGCATGCCTAACAACTTAGGTAGAACCCCAAATCATCACCCCATATACATATATATATATATATATATATATAATGTAAAATAGTAGAATAAAAGCAATTCTATACAATAAAGCCATCAATGGAAAAAAAGGACAGAGTAGTTATCTATGGAGTTTATCAGATGGAAGGAATTTCTCTTTATTTCAAATGGAGCCAATTAGAGCCAATTTGAATTCACATTAATTCACTAGTTTAGCGAATTTATGTGAATTCCAATTGTGTTCGGAATGTGTTCAGAATGACTTCCCATTACGCGAAAATGACCCCCCCCCATTGCCCGAAATTGCGTGAGATGCTTTAATACACAATAACGTGAAACCCCATGACTGCATTTGGATTGCCATAAGATTATACTTCCAATTTTCGTTGTCTGATAAACTCCTATATCAAAAAAAGCTTGCACAAATAAATGTAGTTTTAACAACAGGAGCTAGCTTGGTATAGCAGTTTATGTGTTGGACTATGACTCTGGAGGCCAGGTTTGGAAATCCCCATTTTACCATGGAAACCCATTGGGTGACCTTGGGCAAGTCACACTGTCTCAACCTCAGAGGAACACAAAGATAAGCCGCTTCTGAACAAATCTGGCCAAGAAAACCCCCATGATAAGTTTGCCTCAAGATCACCATACACTGGAAATTACTTGAAGGCACAAAACAACAGCAACATCTCTTTTATCGGAAGAGAGTTCAACAGCTGGAGGCTGCCACTGAAAAGGTCCTGGATACATAGATTGACAGACCTATCTGCATCAGACAGTAAATTTATGCCAGCTCTAGTATTTCATGTTTCACGAAAGGAATACAATTTTAGCTACAGGGAATACGTGATGAATTTACAAGTTGACCAAAAGGTTTGCATTTTTGATACGGAGCCGGGGCAGCGCAAAGAGATTTGCATTGTTTACCCGTTATTTATAAAACCAGGAAACAAGTGGGCAATGACAGTTTTGAAAGCAAGATGGCATTTGTCCCTAACTACCAAGAAGTCCCATCTTGATTTCTTCTAGATATTGTCACTCTGCAGTCTGTTGAAAGGAAAAGGTCAGGTCTCCAGACCTTGGAAATTTTCTGTGCTTCTAACGGCTCGAAAGAACTTAGTTGTTCTGAAATTTACAGTTTTTAAAAAAGGAATTATTCCTCGTTTCCCCAAAATGACTAAACACAGCTACTTTTTTTTACTTTTTAAGTAAGCATTTTGCCTTCACTTTGACCCCTGCCACATAGTACAAGGCAAGAGGAAAAGCAACACTTGTGTGATCTTCCTCCTAAACCATTTAGGGACATGATACAGTATCACCATTGCCAAAAAAGTAACTTAAGAACAAGAGGGTTCTGCCAGTAGAAGACCATATCTTTGAGATCCAAGGCCTATCTTTAAGATATATTTGCATTTTGTTAACACTGTTGACTCAGGAAGGCCCTTGCAGGAAGGATGCAGACTTTGTATGTAGGAAGTTCCCGGTCCAAACTCTGAACCTGCCATTTAAGAGCCTCAAAAACTAGGGCCAGAGAAGACCTGTACTTAAGACCTTGCAGACCTGCTGCAGGTTTAGAGCTTGGAAACATCCCATTTTTGGACCGCTACTCCCAGAATCCCCTGATCAGCACATCTGGTGGAGAATTCTGGGAGCTGTAGAGCCAAACAGAAACTTACGAGTGCTCATTATCTACATGTGAGGTTTCAGAATTAATACAGGTTGACACCACTGTAACTGCCATGGCTCCATCCTATGGAATCCTGGGATTTGTAGTTTGTCATGGCACCAGAACTCTTTGACAGGGAAAGCTAAATCTCTCACAAAACTACGAATTCCAGAATTCCATAACATAGAGGCATGGCTGTTACAGCAGATACAGCACTGTATCCAAGTCAGGAGGACACAGAAAAGAGGGACTGACCTGGACAATGAAAGGGACCATATCCAGAAATCAGAATAAAACAGTGTGGTTTGTTAAACCCTAGCTTGTTATGTACAAAACTGTCTGATGCAGCTAGCAAACTGTATCAGAAGTGAGCAACTTCAATGAATCGGGGGGCAAATTTTCTGCCCCAAATTAGACCCTGTGGGTGCCATCAGTGACTCCAAAGGACTGTAACCCAAAACCAAACTTGAAATGGCCAGATGTCCACTTCTGGGTTTGAAAAATTGTGATTGTTTTGATGTTAATTCCATGCAACTGGGGCCTGCAATTGTTGATAAGGATGTACAAATTTACAAATAGTGTGTCATATTTATATTCGTACATATCCGTGCCCTCCAACATTTTACAACTGTGACACAGTGGCCAAACCACATCAGCATGTGGTCAAGATGCAAGCGTTATTCATGAGGGAGAACACGCAAACTAGGAAAGATTGCAGGAGTTTGCTTTTTTTGCCTGAGACTCCTGCGAAAGGCAAAATTCGGCTTTCCTCTCGTCTCCCCCCAGAGTAATTATTGTTCTGGAGTGTATCTAGACTACACAACTATAGAACTTTCAGCTCACTTTAATGCCATGGCTCCATCCTATGGCAGCTTGCAAACCACTTTTGCACTTTTAACTAAATTTGCAGCATACTGATGTAAGGTGAGGAGAAAGGAGGAAAGTGGAAGAAAGATAGAGAAACCAGGACTTTTTAAATCTATCTGAGAAAGAGGGACTGCAAAGGATTAATCCCAACGATCACTGCCAAACTAGGATAGTTAGAAGATATGCATATCTCCCTTACCCTTGTTAAATTATAATCTTTATCATGTATCCAATGTATTGCAATAAAACCAATCCCAGGCTCACCTCACTCATATATAGGCTGAAACAGAAAGAAGTCTTTGCCCCCTTTCCAAGATCCTCAGTACGTCCCCAACTCATCTTCCTCTCTCACTTTGTTAGGGCTGCCTGAAAGTTCTGCATTTTTGTTTCTCAGTGAATCATGTTAGATGTTGTCTCTGAAAAGAAAGATGAAATCCCTTTGTAATCCTGGACTGTGTAAGCTCATTAGCCTGTGAAGAAGGAAAGCCACTTTGGGCCACGAGAGGCGAGGCTGACGGATGAGTCAATGGGTGGATGATGGTTACATGACAACTGTTACTTCCTTGCTGGACCGAATGGCAAATTTAAAAGTGGGACTCCAATCATGAAGTGCAAAGGGTTATCACAGAAAAATCTCCAGAGAGAAGAGAAAGATCTGGAGTAACAGCAGCTAGAGCTTGGAACCTCACTTTAAAAAAATTATTTCCATTTATATAGCCTAGCCTCCCCCCCAAAGTAATTATTGTTCTAGATTATATCCAGACAATACAACTACAGTATAGCACTTTGAGCTCACATTAACTGCCATGGCTCCATCCTCTAGAAGAATGGGATCTGTAGTTTAGTGAGGGACCTAGAATTATCTAGTGTACTCCAACAAATTATAGCACTAAAGTTGCCTGGCACGGAACTCCAAGTAAATGCTCAAAGTACAAATCTCAGGAGTCCATAAGATGGAGCCATGGAAGTTACATTGAGATCGAAGTGCTATAACTGTAGAGTGTTGAAAAAGCAACACTTTCTTTTTTGAATTCACTCATTACTTTCTGAGTACAGTATTCAAAAGTAACCAGAAGAGGGTTTTTTTAAAAGCTGCTTTAAAAAAAAAACCAAACCAAATATTTAAAAGCCCATAATGTCAAGCACAGCCAAACCATGAAGCTGCATAAACATTGTGACTACACAAGTAACTAAAAAATTGACATAGGGAATGTTACTTTCAGGGGTTCAATTGAATCTCCGAGTAGGTGTAAGATGTAGGCATAACCCAGGTTTATGTTTCCAAACTACATTAATCTCTGGGCAGCTCAGTGGGATACGTTTCAAACAGTTGCCCCAGGACTGGAACAAAGGGCTCTGGGTCTTCCCAGAAGCAAAAATAAACTTGTTTAAATACATTTCAAGGGTGTTATACCCCAGTTCTGAACCTGCTGGACATTCCCCGGTTTGTTTTCTCCAGAGGTGGGGTTTGGGCCATGCATAATTTAGATTCCCTGCAGGGAGGACATGGGGAAGACAATTTATTTAGGTTGTGCGGACAAGATCTTCAAGTCTTTTCTGACTTATGACAATACTAATGTGAACCTATCATAGGATTTTCTTGGGCTAAGCGTGTGTTGCTTGCCCAAGGTGGGTTTCTATGGCTGAGTGGGAAATCGAACTCTGATCTCCAGGGTTGTCGTAGTCCCGCACTCAAACCACTACACCATATTAGAGACTTGTAAAATTCACAGTCCAATCCTCAACAGAGAAGTGGTCTGAGAAAGCAGATACATGCAGATGAAAGACCCTTTTCAACTTCCTATATCTATTCTTTAACTTCCTCCTGTATCTGCTCCTGTATCTTTTTTTCAGAAGGGTGCAGCAGGTGGATGGGGCATTAGACAAAAAGTCGTTATGGAAATGGAGAAGACACTAGAAGGCCCTCAGAGCCAACACGCACAAGGAAAAGCAGACTATTTCACCAGAATCATATATGGAAGAAATTTTCTTTATATATCTAAAAAAAAACCTTGTTTTCATCAGACCTGTTGACTGAGGCTGCATCCACACTGGAGAAATAACCCGGTTTGGCACCGGTTTAATGACCTTGGCTCAAGGCTATGGGATTCTGGGAGTTGGAGTTTGTTGTGGGCCCAGAGCGGAGCTCTGCTCCGCTCTGGGCCCCACAACAAACTCCAACTCCCAGAATCCCATAGCCTTGAGCCAAGGTCATTAAACCGGTGCCAAACCAGGTTATTTCTCCAGTGTGGATGCAGCCTGAGTCTGGCTATTTGTACAGATTCAGATCATTTTTCACACTGCACACTTAAAGCACTTCAATATCACTTTAACTGTCATAGTTGCATTTTATAGAAAGCTGAACTTGGTGATTTGGTGAGATGCTAATGCTGTCTTTCTGAATGTTCTATGTGCCTTGACAAATTACAAATCCCAGGATTCCATAGGACAGAGCCATGACAGTTAAAGTTGGTATCAAAGCACTAAAATTGTCCAGTCCGAAAGAGACTAGAGAGGGAGGCATTAAAAACTATTATCTGTATGTCTGGCTGGAGAATGAAACCCAGGGCCCAATCACACTATAGAATTATAGCATCATTATTCCACTTTAATGGTGAATCTCATCCGATGGATACCTGAAGTCTATAGTTGGAGAAATATTAGAGCTTTTTGGCTGAGCAGTCCCACTTCTTACCCACAAAACACCTAGTGCAGGTGAATGGCCCATTCAATAGTTCAAGAGGATGAAGGTTCCTTTTGTCTCAGCATTGCTTTAGGCAAAACCATAGCTAGAATCTATCTGAGCAACCAGGTGTAAAGTGTAAAGTCAGAGCAGTATGTAAAAACCCATGGCAGTTTAATCTTGCACGCAGCTAAGTGTTGGTGTTACTCCTACTCACGTAGAGCTTGGTGGCTGGTCATGGTTAATTGTAGTTATATCTTAACCCAGGGCAGGGGCTGTTTGCACATCATCAGTCTGCGTGTCAAAAGCAAAAACCACCCCACGGCTGCTGGATGACCACAAACAGAATATGAGTTTCAGAAAGATCAAGGGGAAGTGCAAGGAAGCAGGTGAGAAAGTCAGCTCCTGAGAGAAAGCAGTGGGGTAAGTGCTATCAGTTAGAAGCAAAAACTCAAATTGACTTTAAGCTATTAGCATATCAGCTAAAATCAGTATCTTTTGGGCTGCTGAAGGATCCCCCGCACAGGATCTGCAGCACCGTCATTCCACATTGACAGACTTGAATACCAAAGTCAGGTATGCCATCGTCTCGCTGATTTATGTCTATGGTTGCGAAAGCAGGACGGTGAGGAAAGTAGATAGGAAGAAAATATATTGATTTGAAATATGGTGCTGGAGGAGAGTTCTGCAGATAATGTGGACCACCGAAAAGAAAGATGGATCCAAGAGCAAACAGAATTCTCCCTAAAAGCCAAAATGATTGGGGGCTGTTACTGCCTCATCTGCACTGCAGAAATAAAGCAGTTTGACACCACCGTAACTGCCATGGCTCAATCCAATGGTTCTGGGATTTATAGTTTTGTGAGATATTTAGACTTCTTTGTCAGAGACCTATTGTGCCAAAATACAGCGGGCTCTTAGTATCCCCTGGGGTTTGATTCCCGGGCCACCCATGGATACCAAAGTCTGTGGATGCTCAAGTCTCATTAAATACAATGGCATAGTAAAATGATGCCCCTAATAGCAAAATAAAAAGTTGCTTTTTGGAATATATATATATATATATTATATTTTCAAGCGTGGATGGTGGAATCTGTGGATAAAAAAAATCCATGGATATGGAGGGTTGATTGTACAAATCCTAGGATTCCATAGCAGCATTGATCCCTGGCAGTTAAAGCAGTGTCAGAGTGCATTATTTCTTCAGTCCAGATGAGATCTGGGACTTGTTATCAGTTTACTTTGGACATATAATGAGAAGGCATGACACAGTCACAAACAGTAATAATTAGTAAGGTAGAAGGGAGTCATGCAGTCTTACCCTTTTCCTACTGCCTTCTAATGGTCAGCCACACTGACTGGAGTCAAAAGCCCTGTGTTTGTGTGTGTCTGTCTGTCTATCTATCTATCTATCTATCTATGGCTTTTGACTCCAGTCAGTATGGCTGACCATTAGCAACATGATTTGTGTGCTGCTCTAGCTTTGTAGGACTTACTATTACCTTTTAGCTTATAAAGATATGGAAACATTCCACAAGGGCAGAATTGCAGTCTCCTGGATGTGTGTGTGTGTACACACACACAAACACACACAATACTGTATTATATATAGCTCATCTGAATTAGAAGATAGAGCAACCTGTATCTACTAAATGAGAGAATAGAAGGATTTTTTTCTATCTCTTTTTGCACCTATCCTGCTTTTCCCTCCATTTTCTGCAGATGATTTCCAAGTCCAAGAAAGTGCTGCACTGTTTGGCACAGCTATGAGACAATAGGAACTGGGGTCTACCAGAAAAACTCCTGAGGCTCATTCTCCTGACGCAATGGATAATACCACCTCCATATGCCAGCTGATGCCCTTTAACACCACCAGGGCCTTTAAAATCCCTGTGTACTCTATTGTGCTGGCAGCTGGGCTGCCTTTGAACTGCTTGGCACTTTGGGCTTTGATCTACCAGATGAAGAAGTCAGTCATCATCTCAGTTTATATCACAAACTTGGTCTTGGCCAACCTCTTGCAGATTCTGACGCTCCCGTTTTGGATGTACTATAGCTACCAAGGCCACTATTGGGGCGTAGGGAAAGTGCTCTGTGCCGTGGCCGGTCTAGCTTTCCGCACAAATTTCTATGCCAAAAACTACTTCTTGTGTCTTGTCGCCATGGAGCGATATATTGGCTTAGTTCACCCGCTCAGGTTCCACAGGGTGCAGACGATTCGGGGTGCCACCAAAGTAAGTGTTGCCACTTGGCTTCTGGTGACGACTTTGTGTGCTACTGGCATCGGGCTACAGATGAAAAACCCACAACTTAGGCACAACTACTGCCTGGATAGTTCTGCATTGAACTATGATTATGCCCTTTTTAAGTTGAGCATCGTAGGTTTCTCCTTCTTTACCCCTTGCCTTCTGATGGGGTTCTTCTACTTCAGAGTCCTCTATGAACTCAGGAAGGTAGTCTCTCTGGAGAAGAGAGCCAAGAGGCAGATCTACGCATTCATCACCCTCATCATCGCCACCTTCTTCCTCCTATTCACCCCTTACCAGGTGACTTCGTTTTACAGATTCTACAGTGAAGTGATGCTGAAACATGACAAAAGCCATCTCTGCGAATTTGTGAGAAATATTTTCATCTACAAGCATGTCACATTGTGCTTAAGTACTTTGGACAACATCTTGGACCCACTTCTTTATATCCTGCTTCTCAAGGATATCCGAGTGGAGCTCAAAGATACGCTCAGTTTCAGGGCTCACGGGACAGGAATCTCGTACAAATCGGAAGAGCAAGATATTTCTCCATATGTTACTACTGAACAGATGTAACTCTGTGTATGCAACACCTAGTTGCTGAACACGTTCACCATATTCCAGATTCCACCTTGACATTTAATCCTGCGTGAGACTATCCTAAACCTAACTTTTGGTGGAGTAAAAAGAGGCACTTGGATTCTAACACAATGATGGACAATAACACTGCTATCATAGGACAGCCATATCACTGATAGCATTCCATGGATATTGATTACTGATTTTATCCAATTAGTTTTGTTATTAAATCTGGTAATGTATTATCAAATCCTCCTATGTGTAACAACAATAACAACAGCAGTTCTTTGGAGTCCTCTACAGAAGTGACCTCATAATTCAGCTACAGATTCAACTCCACATTTGTGGCTTTGACACTTGTTGCTTTCATTATTTGTGGCTTTAATATGTTCTCTGTAGGAATCTCTAAATCCTCCAGTGCAACTCTACCAGAAGTTGACGACAGAGTCACACTGAAGGACCTGGAGATTCCTAGAAAAAATACTTATCTAGGCATTTGTTACTCCTCCTGTATGATTCTATGGTTAAACTCTGGCGGATGTTGACCATAGAATTGCGCTGGAGGATCTAGAGATTCCTAGGACCTTATCAGACGTTGGAAATTGGAAGTATAATCTAATGGCAATCCTAACGCAATCATGGGGTTTCACATTATTGCATATTAAAGTATCTCACGCAATTTCGGGCAAAAGGGAAGTCATTCCGAACGCAATCATGGGTTTTATGTTATTGCGTATTAAAGCATCTCACACAGTTTTGGGCAATGGGGGCTCATTTTCAGGTAATGGGAAGTCATTCTGAACACAATTGGAATTCACGTAAATTCTCTAAACTAGCGAATTCACGTGAATTCGAATTGGCTCCAATTGGCTCCATTTGAAATAAAGAGAAATTCTTCCCATCTGATAAACTCCATAGATACCAAAATCTATGGATGATCAAGTACCATTAAATACAGTTACGCTCCTTGTAGGAAAATCAAGGTTTGCTCTTTGGAAGTTATATTTTGTTGGAATATTTTCAAGCCAAACCTGAATGAATCCGTGAATAAAGACTCAGTAGATACAGAGGGCCAACTGTACATATACAGAGTGATGCATGTGTATGTACAGGCAAACACAAAGATACATGTACAATGGAACTGCTTAGTTTTTATTTATTTGTTTTGTGTTATCTTATATAAACTGCCTTGTCCAGCTCTTAAGATTCTGTTGTGTTGACTCACAAATTAAATGACTAGTTTTCAGTTTCAGTTGCTGAGCTTCTCTGGCAGTGTGGTGAAATGTTATCAGGAAGACTGAGGTTCAAAACCCCAGACAACTGTGAAGAAGAGCTATAGACTAACATTGGACTAATCACAATGGTCTAATCTGCACTATACACACATACACACACACACACACATATATATCAGCACAGTGCATAAATTGACCCATGGATAAGTCGACTCAGGTTTCTTGGGTCAATTTTTTAACCTGAATGTCTAGACTTATACATGAGTGTGTGTGTGTGTGTGTGTATATATATATATATATATATGAGAGTTATAGTACAGTGGTCACTTGGTATCTGCTGGGGTTTGGTTCCAGGACCCCCTGTGAATACCAAAATCCGTGGATGCTCAATTCCCATTAAATACAATGACATGGTAATGCAGTGTCCCCTTTATAAAATGGCAAAATCAAGGTCTGCTTTTTGAAATTTATATATTTTGAAAATATTTTCAAGCCATGGATGCATGAATCCGGCGATTAAGAATCTGTGGATATGGAAAGCTTACTGTAGAGTACTTAGGTTGACCTGTGGATAAGTCAGCGCAGGTTTTTGGGGCCAATGTTTTGACAATGACAACATTTTTTAGACTTATACATGAGTGTATATATAGTAAATCATTACAAAAATTCTTCTCATAGGAGTTTATCATACGACAGAATTTGGGAGTATAAAGCAATGGCAATCCAAACACAATCATGGGGTTTCATGTTATTGCAAATGAGTGTATCTCATGGAATTTCGGGCAATGGGAAGTCATTCTGAACGAAATCATGGGATTTCACGTAATTGAGTATTAAAGTATCTCACACAATTTCGGGCAATGGGGGGGTCATTTTCGGGAAATGGGAAGTCATTCTGAACGCATTCCGAACGCAATCAGATTTCATGTAAATTCACTAAACTAGTGAATTTACGTGAATTTGAATTGGCTCCATTCGAAACTGGGAGAAATTCCTCCTGTCTGACAAACTCCATAGGGATGTTTAAACAGTAAGAATAACCGGCTTCTGACACTGGCATGTCTCCCAAAGCAGTCTTTTTCCTCTGGTGAATAGAGAATGCATTTACGAGGCATGAAGGCCATAGGGATGAGAGAGGCTGAGGACAGCAGGGGCTTGGAGGAGTCTCATCCATAGGTTTGTTTTTGTGTGCCTTCAAGCCTTTCCAACTTATGGTGTCTCTAAGGCAAACCTATCATTTTCTTGGCAAAGATTTATTCAGAGGGTGTTTGCCATTGCCATCCCCTGAGGCTGACAGAGTGTGACTTGCCCGAAGTCTCCCAGTGGGTTTCCATGGCTGAGCTGGGATTCGAACCCTGGTCTCCAAGGCTGCATCTACACTGGAGAAATAACCCAGTTTGGCACCGCTTTCATTGCCTTGGCTCAAGGCTATGGAATTTTGGGAGCTGGACTTTGTTATGGGCCCAGAAGCAGAGCTTTAACTCTTTTTCTGGCTCAATGCTATGGAATTCTGGGAGTTGGAGTTTGTTGTGGGCCCAGAGCGGAGCAGAGCTCCGCTCTGGACCCCACAACATACTCCAACTCCCAGAATTCCATAGCATTGAGCCAGATAGAGCTTCTAAAGCTCAGCTCTGAGCCCCACAACAAATTCCAACTCCCAGAATTCCATAGCATTGAGCCAAGGCAATGAAAGCGGTGCCAAACTGGGTTATTTCTCCAGTGTGGATGTAACCTTAGTCCATTGCTCACACCACTACACCTCACTGCTTTGAGTCAAAAGGCCCAAACTTGCAGAAATAATGTATCTGCTAGAAACTGCTTTAACTGCCCTGGCTCAATGCTATGGAATCCTGGGAACTGTAGTTTATTATGGCCCCAGAGCTCTCTGACGGAGAAGGCAAAATGTCTCACACAAAAACTACAGTTCCCAGAATGCCCTAGCTTTGAGCCAAGGAGGGAGTTAAAGCAGTCTCAAACTGGATTATTTCCTCAGTTTGCTGTTTTGGACCAATGTCAAATGAAAGGCAGTTAATTCACAACAATAAAGAAACACTGGCAGCAAGTGCAGCACTCTTTTGGCTGAGAAGGACCTTGGAAAACTACAAATCCCAGGATTCCATAGTGGTATCAAAGCTGCATTATTTTTTTTCCCAAAGACTCTAGGAGACCAGGGCTGCATCCACACTGGAAGAAATAATCTTCAATTGGATCATTGCTATGGGATTCTGGGAACTGTAGTTTCCCAGCCAAGCTCTGGTGCCACAAAAAACTACAATTCCCAGAATTCCATACCATTAAAATTATTATGTAACCCGCCTTGAAGGAATCCAATTGTGGAAGAAAGGAGGGGATTAAACAGAAATCCTTGAAAATAAATAAATAAATAAGCCCATAGTGTCAAAAATATTGATCCCTGAAAGAAATTAAAATAATAGACCTAGGAAATTTTAAAAGAAATGGTTGCTTTCAAACCAACCAATCAGAATGTCCGTGTAGGTCAAAAGGCGCACGCTGATTGGCTGAGGGTTTATAATCCCGCCCTCCACTCTGGCTTTTTTTTCCCCGCCTCCTTTTAATAGCAGCTCAAGGATTTATTCTTCTCTGTCCAATAGGGAGCCGGATCCTCGATGACGTCATTCGCGGAGGACCCTTAGGAAATAGAGACTGCCCTCAAGAGACCCGGATATACGTCAAGGTCCCTTTAAAAAAAAAACAGGTCTTTTCCGCCATTTCTATTGGTTAATTTTTCCCCTCACAATAGTAGCCTATCATAATCTAGTTCAGGATGATTGACTTAAATCCCTACCAATCAAAAGCGGATATTTAGGAAACAGGCGGGGAGAAAATGAGGGAAAAGGCAGCAGCGAATCAAGGTAAGGCATTGCTGCTTAAATGACAGCTAAACCACCCAATCAGAATGAGACTGACGGACCTCTCAGCCTATCGGCTTCCGAGGCCCGCCTCCCACCCCCTCAAATCTCTCCTAGTTATTATATGTCCGTCTGCGGCTTACCTCACCGCCACTGCGTGTTTTTATTGGCTGCTTTTTTGACGGACGGAAAAGGCAACCAATGAGAGGGGCGGAAATGTCCAAGTCCTGCCCCTGTGACGTAAAAAGGGGGCGTGGGCGTGACGTGCGGCGCAGAGGTAGAGACTGAGGGGCGGCGAAGGCGCCATTTTGTGAAAGGAGTCCGGAGCGTGGATGAAGGGAACGTCTCTGTGTGGAAAGAGCGAGCGATAGATGTATATATTGAAATAATAATAGTAATAATAATAGTTTTAAAAATCGGCGTCGTGTTAAGAGCTGGTGAGTTGGTTGCTTGGGAAGAAGGCTGGAGGGGGAATAATGGTATCGTCCACCCCCGTTTTCTGGAAATGGTACAGTCCGCGTCAATGCGCCCCAGTTGTCTCTGGGCGAAACCATTATGCGAAAGGGGGGGGGGATAAAAGGAAATGGAGACTGAATGGGAGAGAATGGGAGGCATTCGCCTCATAATAATTTCCTCCTGACACTAATAATGATTAATTGGAGGCAATAAGGAGCGAAGGCAATGGAAGGATGTAATAGAAGCCCATTAAGATTAATAATAATAATACATTTTATTTATATTTCTCTTATTTGGGAAAATATATTATTTATATTTCAAAATAATAATAATAATAAAAATATTTATGTTTTAATTTTAGTATAATAAAATAGTATAATTTTAATATAATAAAAATTATGTTTCAAAATAATAATAATAATAACAAGTAAAATGAAATAATAAAAATAAAAGATTTTAATATAATAAAATAATATAATTTTAATGTAATAAAAATTATGTTTCAAAATAATAATAATAATAATAATAAAAAGTAAAATAAAATAATAAAAAATAAAGAAAATATTTTAATATAATAAAATAATATAATTTTAATGTAATAAAGTTATGTGTCAAAATAATAATAATAAAAAGTAAAATTAAATAATAAAATAAATAAAATAATAAAAAATAAAGATAATCAAGAGCAAAGGCAAAGGTAATGAGGATTGAAGGCAACTGAGAAAAATAATAGAAGTACATGAAGATATTTGTTTGTTTACTTGTTTATGGTGTTTGTACATCCCGCCCTTCAGTCCTAAAAGCTCTCAGAGCAGCTTCCTATTATTATTATTATTATTATTATTTAATTAATTTAATATTGAAGAGTGAAGGCATGCAAAGGTAATAAGAAGTAAAGACAATTGAAGGAAATAATAGAAGTACATGAATATATTTATTTATTTACTTATTTATGGTATTTATACCCCGCCTTTCAGCCCTAAAGGTTCTCAGAGCGGCTTACAATTATTATTATTATTTTAATTAATTTAATAATTTAATATTGAAAAGTGAAGGCAGGCAGAGGCCTATTATTAGGGTTAGGAAATGAAATGGCCCTGCTGTGCATTTTTAATTTCTCTGTGCAAAGCAGGCCAAGGGCATCCACACGCCACCCTGTGTCTTAATCCGGATTAGGAGTCTTAATCCAGGCTGCAATCCTTAAAAGAGGCGTGCCTGAGCTTCCCTGGGATTGGATTGAGGGACTATTGCAAAGGAGGATGGTTTGTTCCTAATGATGGAGTGTGGCTAAAGATGTGTCAGAAATAATCCTGGGATTTGTAGTTTGTTGTGGCACCAGAGCTCTCTTTGACAGAGAAGGCTCAACGTCTCAACAAAACTACATTTCCCAGAATTCCCTAGCATTGAACCAGGGCAGTTAAAGACTGGGTTGTTTCGTTTAAGGTACATCTACGTTGTGGAAATATTGCAAGGTTGACAGCATTAAGCGGTGCTGCTCTGCCTGGGATTTGTAGCTTTAAAAGTCATAAAGTGAATCTTTTGGGATGTATCTGCACTGTAGAAGTGATGCAGTTTGACCCCACCTTAGGTGTTGTTGCGCCATCCTATGGAATCCTGGGATTTGTAGTTTTGAAAGGTTTTTAGCCTTCTTGGCCAAAGAGCCCTTGTGTCTCATTAAACTGCAAATCCCAGGATTCTGTGGGGTAGAGCCACGGTAGTCAAAAGTGGTGCCAAACTTCAATATCACAACAGCGTGCCTTCAAGTTGTTTCTGACTTATGGTGACCCTGAGGGGGAACCCATTGTGGGACTAGATTTGTTCAGAGGAGGTTTGCCATTGCCTTCCCCTGAGGCTGAGAGAGTGTGACTTGCCCAAGGTCTCCCAGTGGGTTTCATGGCTGAGCCGGGAATCAATCAAACCCTGGCCTCCAGAGTCATAGTCGAGCGCTCAAACTACGCCACGCTGGCTGCAGCAAGAGTCCTGCGTAGGCTGTTGGAGCAATAAATAAAGTGCCTGATGGAAGGACCTTAAAGATCAGCACATCCTGACTAGATTTGCTTGAAAGTATTCCTCACAAGCCGGTGTGGTGTAGTGCTTTGAGCGCTGGACTGTGATGCTGGAGACCAGGGTTCGAATCCCCGCCTGGCCACAGAACCCCGTTGGATGGTGACAGGCAAGTCACAGTCTCTGAGACTCAGGAGGGTGGGCAGTGACAAACCCCACCTGAAGAATCCTGCCAGGGCTGTGTTCACACTGGAGAAATAAACCGGTTTAAGTGCCATGGCTCAATGCTGTGAAATTCTGGGAATTGTAGTTTGTTGTGGGGTCCAGAGCGGAGCTCTGCTCCGCTCTGGGCCCCACAACAAACTACAATTCCCAGAATTTCATTTTTATTGGGCCAGCTTTGCATGTTTTCTGAATGCGCAGCCTTCAGGGCTTGTTTAAGCTTTGATGCGTCTGTCATCTGCTTGATGGAAAACCTTCCTTGTTGAATGCGTTTGCCAGCTAAATTTGATTCGGTACAAACGCAGTTGGTTGGATTCATGTCTGCTGCTTTGTTTTTAATTTATGAGAAATGGAGGAGGCTTGGGTTCAGCTTATAGTAGCTTCTGTTTTGGTAGGTGCTTAAGCAGAACACTGAAAACTAGTTGTTCTGCTTCTGGAGAGGCCCACAGGGGCCTCCTAAATTGTATTTTGTTCTGCAGTACTTGCAATACACCTTCCTTGGGAATTGAAATGTCTCTGAGTCACACTACGATTTTGGAGGTAACTTGTTTTTAAATGGCTATTTTAAAAGTGTCACCGTTCCTGTTAAAACACTTGAGCAGTTCTGCTATTGCAAGGGTGCCGTAGAGCTGTAGGTGAGCAGGATCAGGTGTGTCGATTCTGCATTGATTCTTAGCCGTGAGTTGTGGTGTTGCTCTACAGTGAAGCTGCGGATCAGATAGGTGGGGAAAGGCACAAGTGGAAGGAGAACTGTGTCAATATTAATGGGATTTGGGTAGCCCTTGCACCAGTCTAGTGTTGCCAACCACAGAACACAAAGACTGAAGCCCCCAAGCCCAGAGATTCAACAGATCTTGGATGATAGAGCTTGCAGTTGTAGGATCCTATAGTTCAAGCAGTTAGCTTCCTTAAAAAGCCATCAAAATAGCATCATTTGTTAATGGCAAAAGTAAAATAGACTCACAAAATGCTCTGAAGGTGTTGAGCTTCTGTTGGTTACAATCTGCATCTGCTGTTGAAAAAAGTGAAGGCCTGCAAATCTCTTTGCTCTAATGAAATCCTCTCATTTGTAAAGATTTTTCTTGGACGGCAAGGCCATAGTCAGTAGTCTTATCTGTTGGGCCACACATATGTTGAAACATGAAGAGTAGGGAGCACAGATGTTTTTCAGGATTTCTGTTAGGGAACCAGATAGCCTCTTTTGCAGTGTTGATGAAATCCTTCCATCCCATGTGCCCATGAACTGTTCAGGAATATTGAAACCTCAGACCATTTCAGTTTGCTTGGAAGATAGCATCCAGAGGTCTCTCTTTATTTACCGTGCTGATTTCTTAAGCAATATATATATTTTTAAAAGGTTTACCCTTACATTTTCCTCTTCCTTGTTTCTTGCCTGTGCTGACCCTATGAAAGCCATCCTGTAGTCCTCCAGAGCAAATGCAGCAGCACAGACAGTAGCAATAGCCTAGCTATAACAGATCTATTTTGGGGGGTGTGTGTGGATTTATAAGGGAAATTTATTTAAAACAATAAAAGTGGTCATTGTTCACAGGAGCTTCCTGGCACACCAGTGCTGGACAGGAAGCCAAATAAAAACCAGGCAGGGTTACTAGCACTAATAAATATCCATATATCAAAATACTGATGCTTTTAATTCCAAAAATGGTGCTTTGACTAAGCCAGTGGGGGTGGATGCACGCATTCTCTTATTTTATGGGAGGAGTTGGGGTTGGGAGCATGATGCTCTGAGGCCATAGTGCTTTTAAGACTCCTTATGAGGTTTGTAGCCTTTGTTTCTCCCTAAGTAGCGTGTATTAGACTCTCTCTGTGTATATGTGTAGTTTTCCTCCTCACGTCCTCATCTTTGCTTCAGGGTGTCTGTGAGCTTCATTGCAGTCCGCCTCCTACCCCAAGCTTGCAGGTGCCCTTGACGTCATTCCAGCTCGCCTCCTTGGCAACCAGCAGAAGCAGCAGCGAGATCCAAGCAGCATCTTCATCTGGCTGGGGGAGGCGGCTGTCAGCTTGGGGTAGCTACGGTGTGGCTGGATTTCTCTGTGGTGTGGGATTCTGGGAGATGGGGGCAAAGTTTCTGGGGTACCCTGACTCATCCTGTCCCTTCTCCTTTCACAGGGCAGCAAGGCGAAAACCCCCAACCCTTCCTTCACTGGAGCTCAGCTTCGTGTTTCGTTTTTTAAACTCCCCACTCCCCACCCTGCCCCACCACACACATCCCTCCCAATATCTAGCACGAGCTGTTTTATTAATATGGTGCCTTATGCGACCCAGCGTTGCCTTGCAGTCGAGCTAAAGCTGGATTGAAAGATGTAATTTTGGAAAAAAAATCACCTTTTTTTTTTCCTGCAGCAGCTGGGTTAGAGGAGGAACCTTTTAGCCTCGCATGAGCTGGCTTCTCTCGGGCATTTTTAGAATGAAATGGTGTTCAAAGGGCTTGGATTGTTTCCTGCCAGGAACTCTCCCCTGCCTGGTTCTTCAGTAACCATGGCTGGAATGAGAGCATGAAAGGGGGAAAAAAGGACAGAAAAAAAATTGAAACAGAAAAAAAATCGTTACTGACTTTGACCTTTTTGCACCTCCCGTTTTTCTAATCTGGGCTATTTTTATTTTTGTTTTTTTACAGCGAGATTTTTTTGATCTTCAGCTACAGTAAGTTATTTCATTTTTTCCATTTTTTCCTGCCTTTCCACTGATTTCCTTTTTATCATTGTTACTAGTTACTTATTGATATTATTGCTACTATAATGGTGGTGACTGACTATGATGATGTGTTGCTGATAGTGGTGATTTAAAAAAAATGACTGCTGATTTTTAACCGGATGAAAATGGAGTTTTTCTGAGTGGTCCTATCTGACTCTGGGCTTTTAACCCCTTGGGGGGGAAAGATACAACAAGGTTTTTAAACTCATTTTTTTTTATTTAAAAAAGTGGATTGATCGCTTTAACTCTTTTTTCCCCTCCCTTCCTGATCGCCTGGCTGCCAAGAATGGAACCTGATTTCTCTCCAGAACTTGTTTGAATATCTCAGGAAGTGCCAACACTTTTTATTATTATTTTTTTATTTTTTATTTTTAACATTTTATTTCTGTGCATTTTTTTCAACTGTTGCTGCAATGTGTCTGTGGTGCTGATCGCTCCCTAGCAGCGAAAGCCTTTTCCCTGGTCAGATCCTGCCCTCTCCCCCATTTTCCCCTCAACTCTCGTGCCCTTCAGTTCCCAACCTGGTCTTTTCCTCCACACCGTCCCACCCTTACAAACGCCGTCATGGACGCCGAGGCTGGAGTAGCAGAGGCAGCTCCCGTTGGAGCCTCACGTGGAGCAGAAACAAACCCATCTGGGCTGATGGTAAGGGGCTCAATTGGCTTCATTCCAGGCTTCAGCAGGCTCCCACCTTTAAAAGGCCCGAGTGAACACAAGAGTACAGTACAAGCCCTGTGTTGGTGGGACCAGCTGTTTCACTTAGCCACTTTAGAAAAATATATTCTCCCTAGGCATTTTCTATGTCCGCCAACATGATTCTATGGTATGGCTTCTGCCAGAAGTTGACTATAGAGTCACACTGGAGAACCTAGAGATTCATAGAGAGAAAGTCTCTCTAGGCCTTTCTAGGTCCTCCAGCACACTGGAGGACCTAGCGATTTCTAGAGAGGTGTTCTGTGAAGGCATTTCTAGGTCCTCCACAGTTCTGTAGTAGTCTTCCTCTAGATGTCATTCATTTCAATATAGTTTGCTATTATTTGTGTTTCATGTTTCCACAGTAAGTCCAGGAACATACCCTCCACAGATATGAGGGTTGTACTGGATATACATTTGCACCTAAGGCATGACTTGAGGAAAATTTGGGCAGATGCCCTATGAGCAGGCACTCACTCAGGAACTGAGGTTCATGGGTCATTGGAAACATGGTATTCAAAGTGTAGATGGAAGTACTCGCACTCAGAAATAGAAGTGGGCTGACCTGTTTCATGTGGCTGTCTCATTTTAGAAGTCAAGTAACAAAAAAAGCCCTAAAGCCACCCTAGTACAATGCAGCCTGTGTTTGCAGTGTAAGGATATATGCTTAGAAAATTTTAAAAGCTGATTAGCAAGTAGTTGTAAATATGCTACACACCACCTGATGGGCAACTTCTGGAGGTCCACACCATAGGTGCTTCCCCCTCCACTCCCTGACATCCCTCATATTTTTTGTGTTATGTACCAGGGGAAAAAAGTGATAGTCATTTGTGACTTTGGGGAAAAAAAATCCCTCAGGGCCTGAAATAAATTTGAAGAGATATTTCCCTGTATTTACTTCTGATTAAAGAATGAAAGCTTTGACTTGCTGTATCAGGCTCAGGGCCCACCTATTCCCAGTTTTCTCTGTGAATATGAGTGGTTAAATTTCTTTTGCTGAGTGAAGAGGATGGGATCAAATGGATGATGTTACTGAGAACTCACCTTGTGGGTTGCCTTTGTGCTGGGTTTTTGGAGGTGATGAAGGTACCGACTTTCCCAAAAGTCCAGTAGAAAATGATCGCTCCCTGCCTGCTTTTTGTCAATGCGAAAGTACATGCCCTTTTCTCTTTCCCACTGGCAGCTTGCAAGAGATAGTAGCAAAGAGCCACTTTTGGTTCAAGGTATGGGACAGAAGACAACTCCCCTTTCTTCTTTTGTCTTGAAAGTGGAAATGGTGGCTTTATTTCCTTCAACCCTAACCATGCCTTGTTACCTCTAGCAAAAGAGTAATAGGAAGAAAATGAATGCTGCTTCTTCACAACAGAAGCAGGACTCAGCAACAGGCAGTGTGGGTTTTGACCTTCTCACCAAGGAAAGGTGACTTTCTAGAAGAATTGCAGGATTTGGCATATGAAGAAATTTCATAAAACCACCAGCCTTCAAGAAACCAAACCCAAACAGCAAGATCTCTCTGCAGAAAAGACATAGCTTTGTGGAATCCCTACCATTGTTTTTTTTTTAAAGAGACAGTTGAACTCTGCCACTTGCTGCTACTTTTACAAGAGAGAAAGAGCACATTTTCTTTCCTCCTCCATCATATTACCCACCACCTAACATTTTTTGTTACCTATAACATAAGCGAGGATCAGACATAGATCAGAATGGGGACTGCAGTCAAGAAATGACAAAAAGACAAGGAATGGGAAGGGCAACTATGAAAAAACTAGATGAACCCCTAAAGAGTAAAAAATATACAACTAAGCACTAAAGTTAGAATTGTTCAAACAGTTGCATTTCCCATCACCCTGTATGGATGTGAGAGCTGGACAGTGAGAAAAGCAGATAAGAAATCAAATCATTTGAGATGTGATGCTGGAGAAATGTACTGAGGATATCATGGATAGCTGAAAAGACAAACAAATGGCTCAACTCTGCAGTGAATGCTGGTTAAAAACAAAATTCAGATGGAAGTAAAGTTGACTTTAGCTCGAAAGATGCTTATCATTGCCAAGAGGGATTAGCTGTTCTATCCTCGGACCAAGTTGACCTAGGGCAGAGGTATTTTAGTCTTGGGACACCATTGCTGTCCTTTTTGAATTGGATTAGAGAAGGCGCAGCCTTTGGGCTGTGTGTAGACCCCAGGACCCCTGAAATGTTTTGACTCCAAACTCAACCTGCAAGTATGAAGGAGGCATTTCCCCTCTCTGCCTTTTTTTGGACCAGGAGAGGGTTTTTTCAAAGAGGAAGTGACCCAGAAATTGATTTTTAAGTCACTTTCTTGTGGAAAGAAAGAATTTCGTCAGGCTGAAATGGTTCAGAAATAGAATGAGATTGCCCTCATATCCTACGGGAAGCCTGCAGGCAAAAAGTAACTGAAACATCCACTGCAGGCCCATATGGCCCCCAGCCCCCAACAGTTATTCACCCTATTCTAGATAAATAATATCTCTAGCATCCCCTTTGTCTCATATAGTAGACCTTTGATATCAGCTGGCGTTTGTTTCCAGGATAGGATACACACACATCCCGCATGTGGATACCAAAATCTGTGGATGATCAAGTTCCGTTTTATTCAGTGTGGTAGGAAAATGGTGTCCCTTTTATAAAATGGCACAATCAAGGCTTGCTATTTGGAATTTCTAGTTTTCAAAAAACATTTTCAATTAATATGGAGGGCCAACTATATTAGAAAATGTGTATAGCTGTCTGGCTGCTATTAAAGGTGTATTACTTTTCCTTGACTTCATTGTTACCTTTGACAAAGTTATTTGCCTGGTGTTCACTTTTTTTCTTCCAAAAGAGGTTCTGACAGCTATTTAACTGATGTTTGGGTACTCTTTGGAGCATCTATCTGACAATCCCGATCTAATAGCCTCTCATTCAGAAGAGGAAAAATATTTCTTGACAGACTGTGTATCAGGAAGTGCATGTGTGTTTGCACCCTTTTTAGGTTGCATGTGCTGAAACTAGGAAATACTCTGAAATATTTCCTTTTTCTTCTGCCCTTCCCCCTTCTGGGAACCAGGTCTGCATCTCTGCTGTGTGCGTGAGTCATGGCCAGCAACGTCACCAACAAGACAGATCCCCGCTCCTTGAACTCTCGGGTCTTCATTGGAAACCTCAACACCTTGGTGGTGAAGAAGTCGGACGTGGAGGCCATCTTCTCCAAGTATGGGAAGATTGTTGGCTGCTCTGTACACAAGGGCTTTGCCTTTGTGCAGTATGTGAACGAGCGCAACGCTCGGGCTGCTGTGGCAGGAGAAGATGGCAGGATGATTGCAGGCCAGGTCCTAGGTAAGTGCCCTGTTGCTTGAAATCATGGCTGGCCCTGTTCTTTCAACATCTGCTTTGACCTCCATTTCCTCATCTTGCCCTCCCCCCCCCCCCCACTACATGATTTCTGCAGATAGAGCCTGGAAATCTTGAGTGAAGAGTATTATTATTATTATTAACCTTTATTTATATAGCGCTGTAAATTTACACAGTGCTGTACATACAATCTTAAATTAGATGGATCCCTGCCCTCAGGCTTACAGTCTAAAAGAGACAACACAAAAGGAAGAGGGGAAGGTGATGGGAAGGGAGGGGGAGGTCCAGTGGTTCTTCTCTCCCTCTGGGGCCAGGACCAAGGCAGATGGACTGGAGGGAGGGCACGGCTTCTTAATACAAAGCTAAAAGGAGGTATCCTGGGGCGGATGGCACAGTCCTGGGAACGCTTCCCTAAATAAAGTAGAAGAAATAGAGCAGAAGGAAAAGAGGTCATAACTAAGCATGCATGCCCTTTTGATCCACTTTTAAGACGTGGTTCAATATAATTCAAAGTATAGATTGCGACTTTGAGCAGTCTTTTATGTTTTTTCTTTTTTGTACAAGGAATTGTATGTGTGTGAGGCCTCTTGCGTTCTGCATACTTTACAGGTACAATGAGCAGGGAATGTAGTTGCTCTTTCCTGGTCAGTGGCTTGCTTGGCCTATTGAGGATTTGAACCTACTTCTCTTATGTAGTATCCCAGTTGCAATTTACTGGTCCCACATTGTGCCTGCCTTGTTTTCCTTTGTAAACAACTGACTAGTTTGAAGTGCTCACCCTAAAAATCTGTTGTCATGCCTCTGTTTGCTTGCCCACAGAAGCTTGTATATGAGCAGCTTAAGATACCTCATGCAGAATCATAAGAGTTGGAAGAGACCACAAAGGCCATCCAGTCCAGCCCCTGCCTTGCAGGGAGACACAGTCAATGCACTCCCAGCAGATGGCTGTCCAGCCTCTGTTTAAAAGCCTCCAAAGAAGGAGACTCCACACTCTGAAGCAGCATATTCCACTGTCCAATATTTCCCACTGTCCTTCATGTACAATATAATTCCTTCATTCAAAATTGTTTGCCTAGAAATTGGAAAATGATAAGGGTGCACAATTTATCCAGCTTGTTTTCCTGATCTCCAGTATCATGTAACCTGGCTTTTTGTTTCACTTACGAATACTCAACAGTTGAAAACCAAAATGGCAAATTCCTTGTGTATCCAATTGAAGAGCCTACATATGAATCCCGTAGCTGTAGGCATGGGGTGCAGGCAGCCCCAGAATTCCACTTTTGTGCCCATAAGATCCTCTGCCACTCTCCTCAAATAGTGTGATTTTTAGGCCCCAAATGCAGAAACAAAAAAAATACCCACTCCACCCACATAAGTACACCAGACCCCCTGTACTATCTCCAGATACAGTACCTCTCAATATGGTGACAGGAAATGACACAGCATCACTTTCTGACACCATTTTTGAGAAGGGAATTCAATGGAAATCACAGATATTTAGGCTTGCTTTGGGCTGGCTGTGTGGGGTAGGAATTGGTGATTTACCCCATGCAGTTGCCTACTCTACTGTAGAGAGTCTGTTTCTTGCCCCCTACCCTGGTCCAATTCACAGCCTGATAAACAGTCCACAAAAATTAGTAGCTCAAGGTCTAGCTTCTCATTCTGTAGTTTTTAACAGTTTGTTATATATCAGTGTGTGTGGAGATATCTCCCTCCCAAACATTCCAGAATATTCTTGTTTTGAAAAATGTTTCTTTCCTAGTGTTTTAGTGGATTAATTGCAGAGTACATTCTGTAGCTGCTACAATAGTAAATGCACTTTTTAGCTACATTAGCAAAAGCATAGCGTTGTAACAGGTCCTCCTTGTTCTGTACCGGTCAGGCTGCATTTGGAGTACAATGTCCAGTTCTAGGCACCACATTTTAAGAAGGACAACTGACAAACGAGAGCACCTCAATAAAGAGAGAGCAGCCTGCAGGGTGGGGCTGGAAACCAAGTCCTCTGAGGAACAGTGCAAAAGCTGGTATGTTTAGCCTGTAGAAAAGTTACAAGGAGTCTTGGTAGCAGTCTTCAGATATTTATCATATTGATCAAGGAGCAGAGTTCTCTCTTGCCTGCAGGACTAGAACCAATGTGTAGAAATTACAGGGAAGCAGTTTTAAGTTGAGTGGGTGAGGACTTATGGTAAGGGCTAGCTGGCAGGGGAGAAGACTCCCTCAGGAGATGGTGGGCTCTTCTTCACTTTGAAGTATTGGAGCTCTAGCTTTCAGATGCTCCAGTTTACATCCTCTATTAACCAGCTTCATCTCTTCAGCATTTCCCCAACATCTCTTGCAACTCGGATTCTTAGATCAGTGTACTGGCAAGAACTGAAGAGATGAAGTCTCTCCTTTAATTTCAGATCTTGAGAGGTCTCTTTTTTATATTCATAATGTCCCTCCTGTTGTTTCTGTTGTAACTAGTGGCTCATAGTTTATACATTAGTGTTGTTCTTTCCAACAATATATGAACCGGGCATAAAGTTTGTTGTACCTGTTAGTGTGTCTTAATTCATTTAGTAAAGATCTCTAGGGTTCTGAGGCCCCCTGGAGGTCTGGAAAGCCTTGGATTATTTTTGTTAGGTGCAGGGTTTTAAATTTCTGTATATCTCTTTCAGATATCAACCTGGCTGCTGAGCCGAAGTTGAACCGGGGCAAAGCTGGGGTGAAGAGATCGGCCACAGAGATGTACGGGTCAGTAGCCGCACCACCTTCTCCGTCCCCTCTAGTCAGGTCGGGACCCTTATGTTTTCATTATTTTTAACTTCTCTTTTTTATTTATCTGGTTTGTCCAGCCGTGAGCAATGCCTCCATTTGTGTTATTGTCTAGCTGAGTGTGAGAATGAACCTGAATGGGAGAGGTCTGTATATGTGAGTGTTTGTGTGTGGTGTGCGTGCAGCTGTTCATGTGGATGTGCGATGCTATGTCCAAGTGACTTTTGTGTGCCTTTGGTGACCAAATGTGCTGTGTTGTTGGATCCCAGTGTCCCACAGCAGATGGCTTCAAAGGGCAGGTGATAAAGAGGGGGTGGGCATGGGCTAAACTCAAGGGTGCCTTTGCTCTTGCATTGTGAATAACTGTGTTTAACTGTTCGATTGCTAGTTGGGGGAATGAAGTCCTAATGATGTTAGCTAAAGAAATATTTGCAGGATTCTTTCTTCAGTTGCCTCATGAGAATTGACCATGTTTATTGTGCTTTGTTTTTCAGGTCATCTTTCGACCTGGATTATGACTTCCAACGGGATTATTATGACAGGTATGTGATCTGGGCTTTCTCTGCCACATTGCACATTTAAATCCTTTCAGTAGAAAAGAAAGCACTACCACTCTTCAAGAGGAGTATGCATTAAACATCTTTGGTTTTATATCTTGTTTTCAAAATATTCCAGATCCATCAAGTGGGTTCCTTTTCTGATCTATATCATGAAAACTCAGATCTTTTAGTTTGCTTAGTCAGTCTTAGGCATGGATGTTTATATTTTAATGTATTTGGGAAAGTTCCAGAGATGAAAAAGAGGATTAGTTGTCTGCTAAGATATGATTGTAGTTAAAGAAGAGGCGGGCATCATTATTCAGTATAGATGAATGTGCTGTTGAAAGTCGTCAGGTAATATGTTTGTCACATTGTGCCCCCCAGCACATCACTTTTTATATGAAATAGAATTTTAAACTGGCTTCTGGCTTCATCAGAAGGGGCAATGCAATTTGTGATGGGTTCTGGGCCAGAAATTATCTCCTGAACATGACCGTACCACACTTGAAGAGATCAGAATGCCTTGTGATTGTGCAGTAAGCTGTCCAAAGGAGTCAGTGCACGAGTAGGAATCTAAAAACTTATGTAGTCTGCTCAAGAAAAAGGGGAGGGGCCTTAGTTCAGTAACAGAGCACTTTTTTTGCATTAAGAAGCTTCTGCACATTGCCAAGCAGGTTTGGCAAAGTTACTCCCATTAATCCTGGGAAATCGGGATCAAACCATTCTAAGCTAGATAGGTCTGCCTGACAGTAAGATATCTTCCCATGTTACAAGGAGTTCTTTCATAACATTTTAGCCCCATCCCATTTCTTCTGATAGATCTTGGGCAAAGGAATTTCCTGAATGTTTATAAATGCAGAGCCTGTTCACAAACAGTAAACCATTCCCTTTTTTGTTGAGTGACATCTGGAGCAATGTTTCATCACATGGCAAGAAGAAATTACTCTAGAGCTCATGTCTGAGCTAAGGGAAGTTGAACTACAAGGAAGATAATACTGTATTGGTTAAATGCTTTGTATGGAGGCATACAGAAAGGGATTGCGCTGCCTGAGACACAGTAACAAGTGGGGTTGCATGCTAATAAAAGCTGCCTCATATACAAGGCCAGCAAAGTTTGACATCTGAGACAAGCAGTCCTAATACCTCTCCCTCTTTTTGATAGTAATTTTTTTACATCCAGTAACTAACAACCTGGTGTTTCTTCATGGCAGCAAGGTGGCAACTGTATTGGTTGGTTAGTTACATTTGTATGCTTCCTTTCCTCCAGTGAGTTCACAAAATTGTACATGGCTCTCCTCCTTCCCTATTGATTCCTACAACAAGCATGTTATGTGAGTCAGGGTGAGAGGAACAAGTGAGCTACTCAGAGTGACCTAGTGAGATTTTATGATCCAGTTGAATTTAGATTTCCGTAGTTGCAGTCAAACATGCTTAACCAATATGTGACACTGCTTTGTGTGTGTGAGTGTGTGTGTATGAAGGAGAGGTGATGGGCAAGGACGTGATTGCTTAGGACTGGCTTCTCAATCCTGGCTTCTCCTGTACTCCTAGGATGTACAGCTATCAGGCACGGGTGCCGCCTCCACCCCCCATTGCCCGGGCTGTGGTCCCCTCCAAACGCCAGCGAGTCTCTGGCAATACCTCTCGTAGAGGGAAGAGTGGATTCAACTCGAAGAGCGGGCAGCGGGGATCATCCTCCAAGTCTGGGAAATGTATGTGTTGAACTTAATTCTGGGTTGAAGATTGGTGGGCCTTTTCTTGTGTAGTGCCCCAGTGGGGTACTGAAATGTACCATGGTATCTGTTTTATCACTTAGTAGTGCCCCTTGTTGCAGGAATGTTCAATAGAGTTTATGGGTAATCGCGGGCTTTGGCCAGGTTTGTTCTTTTAACAGTGGCAGAAGCTTGGTTTAGAAGGAACACATATAAAATAGGCAGCCTCTAAAGTAATGATTCTCAACCTTTGGCTTTCCTAATTTTTTTTGGACTTCAACTCCCAGAAGTCCCAGCCAGCTTGCCCAAATGATCAGGGATTCTGGGAGCTGAAATCTAAAATGCCTAGAGGACACAAGGTTGGGAACCATTGCTCTAAAGGGGAGAAGGTGTCTGCTCTCCCTAGTATTGGAGAAAGAGGTGGCAAAGCTTCTAGCTGCAGCTTGGCAGCAGTTCCCCCTGTCCTGTCTGTTGTGCTCCTTTCCTCTTTAGGAAAACGTGGGGTGTAGGTACAGCACTGGAAACTTCCTGTTCTTCGTGTGAATGTTTTTCTGTTGCCCTGAATTTATGTGTGTGTTAAATATTGTCTATTAATTGGCAGTTCTATATCAGGGCAAAGCAACCTATTGACCGCCAGTAATTTTGAACTACAGCTCCCATTATGCCTCCTGAGCAGGAGCCATGTTGTCTGGATTTGAGTGGAATTGTTTTCCAAAATATCCGGGGATTATTAGGTTTCACAGCCCTGTCGTAATCTACCACTGAGATGTTGACATTGTGTTCACTCTGCTGTTAAATTGTCTGGGGCCAAGAATGGGGTGCCTTTAGCCCTCCAGATACTTAGGGCTCAGTCTCTCACTATTTGCTGTTCTGCCTGAGGTTTGGGGCCCAAAGCATGTGGAAGGCCAGATTTTCTCTACCCTTGGCTCT
Organism: Urosaurus nigricauda; assembly: GCA_034509955.1. Taxonomy (NCBI): domain Eukaryota; kingdom Metazoa; phylum Chordata; class Lepidosauria; order Squamata; family Phrynosomatidae; genus Urosaurus; species Urosaurus nigricauda. The sequence continues at coordinate 6,806,461 of JAOEGL010000006.1, forward strand.
CTAGATCAAGGATGGGCCAGGCACAGCTGTTGGATTCCAACTTCCATCAGGCCCAGCCAGCATAGCCGACGGGGAGGGATGCTGGGAGTGGCAGTCCAACATCTGTTGGGCTGCATTTTTCTTACCAGTGCCCGTGCATAGCCTGTGGCCAGACAGTATGGTACCAGTTGCAGTCCAGAACTGCTGGAGAGTGTGTTGGTGTAAGGTGTGACGTAAATAATTCTGATAGCATTGTCCATTTCTCATTTCAGTGAAAGGGGATGACCTGCAGACCATTAAGAAGGAACTGACCCAGATTAAGCAGAAAGTGGATTCCCTGCTGGAAAGCCTGGAGAAGATAGAGAAAGATCAAAGTAAACAGTCGGATGAAGGGGTGGGGTGGGGGACAGAAGGGGATGGGGACAGGCTCTGGCCTATGCTTTCTGTGGAGTGAATGTGGGGGAATTTGCTATGAATCATATCCCCCGGGATCTTCCCAGGGAAGAGAGTCGACTCTTTTATGTATGAAGGTGCTGTGGGATGAGTGCATGGGGATATATGTTTGAGACACATGATATTCTTACTTGCTTTGTGTGTCAGGAGATCAACCAGATGAGAATTTCTGTCAAGTTCCTTCATACTGCTCAGGGTAGCTGCTGGCCACAACTATGACCAAAACTTTTTGGAGTGTGTCTTCCAGAATCCCCCAGTGCCCAGGAACCATTATAGCCATGGTGACTGGAAGATTTTGGAAGTTGTAGTTAAAAAGAAGTAATTTTGCCAGGCTCTGACTAAAGAGAGAAGGGCTCCTTGTTTGCAGAGAGAAATTCCCTTTGGGCCTAAATTTGGCCTGTATTCAATGAAGGCTCTCCATAACAGACTTGCCAATGGTTCTGCAACAGATGCAGGCTTCCAGATGTATGGATACTTAGATAGGTGGCCAGATTATAAAGAGCCATTCTGATTTACAAAACATCCTGCTTTGAGGATGGCTCTTGTTTGCCATTGCTAGTTTGCCTGTTTGGCCAAACCCAATTAGGAGGTATTCCCTCAGCAGGCAAGAGCCCCCAGAATGGGATAATGATGCAGCTAGTAGTCTCAAAACAGACCAGCAGTTCTGATCCTTTGTTGGACCCTCCCCTTGTGCCTCCCTCCTTCCTAGAACTGAAGAATGACAAGTCAGAGGAGGAACAAAGCAGCAGCTCTGCCAAGAAAGAAGAGAGCAATGTCAAGATGGAGTCCGAAGCAGGGGCAGATGACTCTGCTGAGGAAGGGGACCTGCTGGACGATGATGACAATGAAGACCGGGGAGACGACCAGGTACGAAGCTGGAGACGGCAGAGAGCCCGGAGCGAGGAGGAGCGCAGCGGCTCTCCCTGTTTGCTAACTCGGCCCCTCTGCCTGTCCCCTTCTCTCTCTCAGCTGGAGTCCATCAAGGGGGATGACAAGGAGCCCGAAGAAGGTGAAGACGACAGAGACAGCGCTAATGGCGAAGATGACTCCTAAGAGCCCAGTACACCTCTCCTATCCTCCCTGGCAAAACACAGCGTTCTTCTGATATTGAGCCTCTCACCAGCCCCTTGCTGGCTGCCTCCTCACAGCCCTGCTTCCCTCCTTCTTTCTGCCCTGTGTGTTCATGACGTGGTGTCCTCTGTTGCATTTGACCTCCCTTCCCACTTCCCCACCCATCCCTCTGCCCTAGTAGTTCGGTTCAACCCCCCGTAATTCTCCTCTTTTAATTTTGATACCTCTTTATTGACTTAACAATTAAAAAATGATGTATTGTTTTTAGAAGGCTGGTCTGTTGTGCATTTGTGGTGAGGGAACTTCTTCTGCCCAAAAGAATGCATGTTGAGTGTGTGTGTGAGAGAGAGAGATGTAGAGGTATTACATGTCCAATACTAATAGTTTTTAGCTGCTGTATCACACAGGACTTCTAGGTCAAAGGATCAAAAGCCTGGCTTTAAATATACACTGCAGGTTTTGGATTTGTAGGTCTAGAGCATGTGGAGGGAGAAGGGTCAAAATGGAAAGAGAACCATCTCATTGGAGCTACGCTAGCGTTCTTAATGGAACAGAGACTATTCCAAGACAACTTGTGATCTTTAGAGTTGGCTATGCTTCATCATCCTTGAACTCACACAGCTGTCAAAGGTTTAACTCCCACCATTGGGAACTTGTCCACTCTTCTCTAAGGTCAGAGCTACAGAACGCTTTTGAAACAGGGTCTAGCATTTTCATTTAGTAAAGACAGAAGTGTGAGTGTTTGAGAAGTGGTTTGAGTGTTGAAGTAGATCAGATTTCAAATCCTTACTTTCTCAACCTCAGAAGAAAACAATGGCAAAAGTCCTCTGAACAAAGCTTGCCAAAAAGCCTTCCTATGTTCATCTTAGGGTTGCCACAGGTCAGAAACAACTTGTAAGGCAAGCAACAGCAGCATCTTGGTAAAGAAAGGAGTCTGCCTTCTGCCCCATGAGAATGATGGTCTGTTCTGTAGGGCTTGAAGACGTGCTATTTAAATAGGAAAAAATAAAAGTAGACTATAATTCACTAATATATGCTATAATTTGTTAGGTTTGAAGGTACACTACAACTCTTGCTGCAACATACCCCTTTGAATCACACACTCATTCAATTGATCCTGTACCAGTGTTGCAGCATTGTTATTTCTCACTTTTATGTAAGAATTCTGGGAAGACATGGAGCCCAGAAAGGATCGTAGTTGGAATGATGTGCAAGGACAGTACACAACTATAGCACTCCTGAGAGGTGGCCATCAAAAGACTTCTAAAGTACTGTACCCCACCTGAGACAGTCTCTCACTGTTGATCAGTTCTTCCAGTAAAGAAGTTTTCCCTAATGTTTATCTGGAATTTCCCAATTTGTATCTTTTGGGTTGAGGAGTAGTCTGGAACAGGAGAAAAGCTCACTCCATCTACATGATATCCCTTCAGGTGTTTAAATATGGTTATTCTAGCACCTCTAAGCTAAACATAACAAACTCCCTGTTTGTTCTTAATAGGGCTTCCTGTGTATCTTGACCCTCCGAATACCGGATATTGTAGTAGCCTGCAGATTGCGTCTGATGAGGATTTTATACTTTAGTCACTTCTGACAGAGACAGTCACAAAAATAAAGGACGCAATGAGCTGATTTTCTCGGTAATGTGCACTTAGGGACCAAGGATGATGCTGAGAAAACTTCATCAATATAACTTCCAGGTGATAATTACTACTTTACAATATCCTCTCATAAGCCTCAATCTGCAGACTCCTACAATATCTGGTATTCGGAGGGTCAAGATATTATGGGGAAAACGTGTAAATCTACATAGTGACTACATAGAGATAAATTAGCAACTACAAATCAAATCAAACTTTCAATTTTTTAAAAAAGGTGATGATCAGGAAACTGTAATCCTGAAGTTGTGATTATTGTACGTCTTATTTGTATCCTGCGTTCTCCCCAAAATTGGGACTGAGCAGTTTACAGTCTAAAATCACAATACAATTAAAAACTTACAAAAGTGACAATTGCAGTGGAACTAAACTATTAAAAACAATATAGTTTTAAAAAGATAAAAGCACGTAAAAACCATAATGCTTTTAAAAAACAGCACACCATCCCTCAGGACTTCCTTTAAAAACTTTCTGTAAACTTTAACTCTGCATTATCTCAGAGCCCATTTATATGGAATCCGGGGATTGACAATTTAGGGAATAAAATTCTCAGCCACATTGGTGCCTCCCGAAACTACAAATCCCAGAAGAGAAAAACCCCATGGCAGTTAAAGTGGGATGGCAGCTGTCTAATTTTGTCTTGTAAATGGGCTCCAAAGTCAATAGCAATTCTGTTCAGTGTGTTTACTTTGTGCAGTCAGCTTCCATTTGGAGCATAAAAATATCTATGGAAAAAGGAACTTAAGTCATATATGCCTTCAATTTGCAGGTCAATTTAGGTCCAAAACACACTGTAAAAGTAATCCAGTTTGAGACCTCTTGAACTGCCCAGGCTCAATGCTAGGGAATTCTGGGAACTGTAGTTTTGTGAGATATTGAGCCTTCTCTATCAGGAAAGGGAAAAGGGGAGAGTAGATCTGGGATGACCTTGGGCAAGCCACACTCTCTCAGCCTCAGGTCAAGGCCAAGGAAAATCGCCTCTGAACCCAATCTTAGCCACGAAAACCCTGCGATAGGTTCGCCATAAATCAGACTTGGAACTTGGAAAGACAAACAACAAATGTGGTTGTTGTTATCCAGAGAGGTTTACCTCCGAGGGGGAAAAAACGCGCGTAAAATCCTATGCGAGAGCGCTGATTGGTTCATTTGAAACTGCCCGGACGTCGTTGATTGGATGAAAAGCCTAGGCGGCCTGAGCGCCCGACTGAGGCATAAGAGGGAGGGAGAAAAGCGGCTGAGGCGAAGTTTTCATTCTGGTCGGATTCTTTCCTATATAAAGGCATTCGCAGAGCTCGCCATCGTCAGTTCGTTGCTCGAAGAGCTGCAGAGAAGATGTCTGGACGCGGAAAGGGAGGCAAGGGCCTGGGGAAAGGAGGCGCCAAGCGGCACCGGAAGGTCCTCCGGGACAACATCCAGGGCATTACGAAGCCGGCCATCCGGCGCCTGGCTCGCCGCGGAGGAGTGAAGCGGATCTCGGGGCTGATCTACGAGGAGACCCGGGGCGTCCTGAAGGTCTTCCTGGAGAACGTGATCCGGGACGCGGTGACCTACACGGAGCACGCCAAGAGGAAGACGGTGACGGCGATGGACGTGGTCTACGCCTTGAAGCGCCAGGGAAGGACCCTCTACGGCTTCGGAGGCTGAGGCTGCGGGGCTCCCGGGATTCAGGATCTCCTGCGAAGAACAAGATCTTCTCGACCCAAAGGCCCTTTTCAGGGCCACCCAACCCTTCAGAGAAAGAGCCGGAGTCCCAACGGCTGCACTCTCGGTTCCTAAGCATTAATTGAGGTGTAATTGTGTGTCTATGGGCTGCGTCTGCACTGCGGGAATTAACCCGCTTTAGCCCCACTTCCATGGCTATAATGCTGCGTAATTCTGGGATTTGTAGTTCTGTGGTGGAACCAGATCTTCTCTGGCAAATGTTACAAAAAGCCCATGAGTTCCACAGCATTTTGCCTCTTCAGTTAAAGCGGGATCGAACTGGGTTAGTATTTCTGCAATGCCTCCATGTCATTTTTTTTCAAGGCCCCTTTCAAGAGTTAGGGCTTAGCAACACTGTCCCAAGGCTTTTCAGATTTGGCTCCTTTAAACAAGGATTAATAGGTATTGCTTTGTGGGCTGCAGCCGCACTGCAGAAATAATCCAGTTTGACACCGCTTTTGACTGCCATCTGGCTCCTTTTTGTGGGATCCTGGGACTTGTAAATCAAAGCTCTAAAAGAAAAGGCTGAATGCATCTCAAAACTACAAGTCCCAGAATTACATAGCACTGGGCCATGATGGCAGTTAAAGCAGTGTCAAACTGGGTTAATTCTGCAGTGTGGATGCAGACATGGAGGTCCTAAGGCAAACAAACCTATTAACTTCTCCCTCTCAAAGCTGCTACAAAGCATGCTTTGCTTAAGGTCCAAAACACACTGCAGAAATAATCCGGTTTGAGACCGCTTTAACTGCGCTGGCTCAACGCTAGGGAATTCTGGGATCTGTAGTTTTGTGAGACATTGAGCCTTCTCTGTGAGAGACAGCTCTGGTGACACAAAGAACTACAAGTCCCAGGATCCCCCAACACTCGAGCATTAAAAAAAACCCATTGGGTGACCTTGGGCAAGTCACACTCTCTCAGCCTCAGGAAGGCAAACCACCCCATTTGGGGAAACTTGCCAAGGAAACCCTATGACAGGGTCGCCTTTAGGGTCACCCTAAATCCAGAAATGATTTACAGCCACACAATTATATGTCTATATATATACACACTCATATATATATATATGAAAGAAAGTTGATTGGAGACAGTAAGAGAGAAGTCTGTCAACTGCAGGTTATGAAACTGTAATGTCAAAATAGATTAGAATAAATTAGGAGAGGCTAAGAATCTGGTGTTCTGTATGTTTTAAAGGTTTCATTCATGATGAGATGAGTGTGATGAGAGCTGTGTTTTTATATGACTAATAAAATTGAATAAAATATATTAAACGTGTATGAATGTGTGTGTGTTACTGTGTGGTTCCAAGTCATTTCTGAATTTATGGTGACCCATATATATATATAATATATATATATGAAGTTGATTTACCTTCCTGTACTCCCTGTATTAAAACACCACAATCAACCGCATAGAAAATTTTCTTCCTTTTTAATAATAATAATAATAATAATAATAATATACTGTGGATTTTATATATATATATATATACTGTATACACACACACACACACACACACTGGGGATTTATGGTGACCCTATCATAGGAGATACACACACACACACATATATAAATGTTCTTCCATAATAATGATGATAATAATATATTAATAATATATATAATATATTAATTATTAAAAAGGAAGAACATTTACTAGGAGGTTCTGTGTGATGTTTCAATACAGGGAGTATAGGAAGGTAAGTAAATATATATATATATATATATATTATATCTTCTATGATAAGGTCACCATAAATCCACAGTGTGTGTGTGTGTGTGTGTGTATATATATATATATATATATATATTTTCCACAGTATATTTATTCTTCTTCTTGTTGTTCTTATTAAAAAGGAAGTGCGTTTACTCTGAGGTTGTGCGTGATGTTTTATTTCAAGGAGTAAATGAAGAGGCATGAACTTCCAAATGGCTTCAGGAACATAAAGCCAAAAACACTTTTTTGCCGAAACCCGGGATCGAACCAGGGACCTTTAGATCTTCAGTCTAACGCTCTCCCAACTGAGCTATTTCGGCTCCTTGTTTTGCTTGTTTTTGGAGTACAATTTAGAGAGTTGCAGATTTTCAGGCTTTTCAGAAGTCTCTTTTTAATTTATCCCTTTCCGGTGTAATTCCTTTTAAAAGATTCCAAGAATTTGCATTCAGTTTAGTTAATTATTAAGACACAGATTTATAGTATTTCACTATAAACGAGGCTAGGAAGTGGGAGGGAGGGGGACACAGAAAGGGAGATCTGATTTAAAAAAGCCTTTTCCCTTCAGAGAAGCCGGAAAAGAAAACAGGTTTTCCAGCCAAGCAGCTAGCCGAGAAGGAGAGCGCGCGCGCTGAGAAAACTGACCAATCGGAGACGAGGAGGCAGGTCAGGCAACCAATAGGAGAGCCAGGTTTGAAACGCTGCCACTGCCTCGGCGCCTCTGCCAACGGTAGAAAAGGAGGTGCGTTCTGACCAATAGGAAGCGCGCGGAGATTCATTCTGGCCAATAGGAAGCGTGCGTTTTCAGAGTCTTCATTTGCATACGCGGCCTATAAATAGAGGGCAGGCAGCGCTTCGGTTATCAGTCTGACTTTGGCTGCTGTTGAGGTTAGAGCTGAATCTGAGAGGAAGAAGCTGAGAATGCCTGAGCCAGCGAAGTCTGCTCCTGCGCCCAAGAAGGGCTCGAAGAAGGCGATCACGAAGACCCAGAAGAAGGGGGACAAGAAGCGCAAGAAGAGCCGGAAGGAGAGCTATTCCATCTACGTCTATAAGGTGCTGAAGCAGGTCCACCCGGACACCGGCATCTCCTCCAAAGCCATGAGCATCATGAACTCCTTTGTGAACGACATCTTCGAGCGCATCGCGGCCGAGGCCTCCCGCTTGGCCCACTACAACAAGCGCTCCACCATCACTTCCCGGGAGATCCAGACCGCCGTCCGGCTCCTGCTGCCCGGAGAGCTGGCCAAGCACGCCGTCTCCGAGGGCACCAAGGCCGTCACCAAGTACACCAGCTCCAAGTGAAGGAAGGAAGGAAGGGCGCCCTCCCAACCTAAAGACCCAAAGGCTCTTTTCAGAGCCACCCACTTTTCCAAAGAAAGAGCCGAGTCAGCTTCAATGCTAAAGCGGACCCATTTTAGCCCCCCTTCCAAGTAATTGGGAAGTAGTTACAAGTAATTGAGATTTAGCCAACTGATACAGCTGTGTCAGCTTTCAGAACCGAAGCCAAATGGAATAAGCAGGCCTGTTATTCTCATTGGTTCCCTCGTAAACCTCAGTCCCCAACAAGTAACTGGGAAGTAATTCCAAGTAGTTGGAAGTTAGTCTGAAGTCCTAAAAGAGGAGAGAGTTGAAACTGGAAGGAGGAGAGGAACAGTGACTTATTACAGTAGTCTTTAAAGGAAAACTAGAATAAAAAATGGGAATCGGAATCACATATGAGGAAATATCCTAGAAGGGGAAATTTACACTAAAATCTCCAGTATTGGGTTATATAAATGAAAAACTCAAAATTAAATTAAGGGAAAGATTAAATTAAATTACTGACTACAACGGTTGGTTTCCTTTTTAAAAAATGAGTGCTCTTATCCTATTGGTTGTTGGGAGGAAGGCGAATGAGGAAAGGAGGCCGCGTTTTGCCTGTGTTAAGTTTTCCCTCTGGTCCGCCCTCTCTGAGAGTCTCTTTCTTCCCTCTCTCTTTCTATTTTACCGCTTGAATCTCCATTTTAAAATCTCAATTTTAAAAAGTCAGTCCCCCGGCTCTGTTTTAAAACCTGGAAGGGGGAGATGTGTTCAGATAGTATGTCAAAACTTTGAACTATTTTACATATATGTGTGTGTGTGTAAATATATATATATAGTCAGAGAGGGCAATGAACAGAGGCTGCTTTTCTCTGGTTGGAGGCCCCAAGCTGTCTTTCTGCTTCAAAGTCTTTTAAACACTTATCTTTTTAAACTCTTGTTTTATTATTTTCACATGCAATCTCTTTTAATATTGTAATAAGTTAATTCTATGTTCATATAGCACTTTTGTATGCTTTTAACTGTAGTTTAAAAAAATTTTTGTAAGCCACTCTGAGTCCCAGTTTTGGGGGAAAGAGTGGGATAATAATAATTATTATCATTATTATTATTCAGATTGAATTGCCTTCTAAACCCTAGAATCTAAAGACCCAAAGGCCCTTTTAAGAGACATCCACTTTCTCAAAAAAGTCTTTTTAGATTGTAAGCCTGAGGTCAGGGAACCGTCTAATTAAAAAGATTGTCTGTATAGCACTGTGTAAATTTACAGATATATATATATATATATATGGTAATAATAATAACCTTAGATCTGGCTTTTATCAATTATTATTATATTTATATTTATTTGTATCCCACTCTTTTCCCAGAGCCGGGACTCAGAGAGGCTTCACAACATAAAAAAATAGTACTAAAGAATGTAAGAACCAACTTGACTTTTATCAGTCCTCATATAGAATATAAGAAAAGATAACAACTGGAAGAATCTAGAACAAATCAATGAACTTGCCGTGCAGCTACCAGCTTGTAAATGATGGTGCTAGAAGGGCTGATACCTCATATTAAAACTATACTTTCCTATTGTGTTGAATTTAAATAATAGTAAGTACATGTTTTTTAACTGTTTTATGAGACCTGGCATTATAAAAGCATTGACAGCTGACACACATCATCCAAATATGATGATGATGAGTATTAGTATTATGCTGTTTTGATGTTATTATCAAATAACATTATTAATAATATTAAATGTTTATTTACATAGTGCCATAATTTGCATGGCACTTTGCAGGAATCATCCAAACAGCATATAACCTGCCAATGGTGTACAATCTAAAAGTAATAAAATATAAACTATACAAAAATAAGCAACTTGCGCAGTTGAAATACAAACTGTAAAAACAACTAATACATTTAATCTTATATAAAATTATAAAACAATGTTAAAATACCATTAGATCCTTTGTTGTTGTTGTGCTGTTATGTGCCTTATTTGTTTCCAACATGATAACCCTAAGGCGAAGCTGTCATGGGAGCTTTCATGGTAAGTTTCTTCAGAGTAACTTGCCATGGCCAACCTCTGAGGCTGAGAGAGTGTGACTTGCCCAAGGTTACCCGGTGGGATTGCATGGCTGAGCCAGGATCTTTGCTTCCATTTTAAAAGGCTATAAAGTGCTAATTATACTTTATTTAGAAAGGCTATATTGCTTTATTTAGAAAGGCTAAAAAGCTATATTTAAATAGGCTACAAGGCTTTATTTAGACAGGCTAAAAGTCTCAATTTAAATAGGCTATATGGCTTTATCTAGAAAGGCTGAATGCTCTATTTAAAAGGGCTACACAGCTTTATTTAGAAAGGCTAAAAGGCTATATGACATGGAGCTCTAGAATACTTATTATACTTTATTAGTAAGTCCAATTTACTGTACTGCCTGTAATCTCTCCTAAAAAGAAATCCAGGCTTGGTCATATAGCAAAATACAATATTATTCAAAAATCCACAAAGCAGTGATACCTTTATTGGACCAACCAAAGTGCACTAAATAAATGTTGCAAGCTTTCGAAGCTCCACTGGCTTCCGCATCAGGCAAAAATATTCAAGGATTTTGGACAATACTGTGTAGTACTTTGCTATAATCTCTCCTATTAGAGATTAAAGGTGGCATTTCAGATGCAGCCTGGGAAGCAACTCAAAAGTATATTGAAAATGTTATGGGGATGCAAAAAAAATTGTCAGATTAAAACATATCTATTGGCACCAAGGTGACCATTAAGGAGGATGAGGTGCCAGAAAATGTAGGGCAGTCAAGAAAGATGTAGGACATGACCAAATAAAAGCTAAAAACACTAATATAAATATAAATCCCACCAATATAAAAACCCATGCTGCTTAGTCGTGCTCAAAATGGAGGGCATTTTGCAATTCCTCCTGGAATTTCAGAAGGTGGGGATGTAGGACATGTCCTGGAAAAGGAGGACATCTGGTCCCCCCTCTATATTGTCCCCACAGTGTGTGGTTGTGGTGATGATGAACTTAAAATAAGCGGGAGACTATTTTTAAAAAGGGAAGGGAAGGGAATTGGGTTCTTCTTTCACTGTTTGTTGAATAATTTAAAATTCGCGCGCTAAAAAGCGATTGGCTGGTTTCCTCTGTGACGTATCCCATTGGTCAGCGCTGGGTCTCCAAAGGGATTGGATTCCAAAGGCAGCCAAGCGAGTTCCTCGTTAGTATAGTGGTAAGTATCCCCGCCTGTCACGCGGGAGACCGGGGTTCGATTCCCCGACGGGGAGGCGCTCAATGTTTTTAAATCCTTAATTAGGATCAAGTTATTAATTTGTTCTTTATATCTTAGGTGCTAAAAAAAATCCCATTAAAATTATATGGGCCTTTGCAAGAGGGCAGATCCTCATTCAGCCTAAAACACATATCTCTCTGGCAAAGGAACAAGTATACTGAATTTCTTCCATTTTATAAGGTTTCAGGAAAACCTGGCAGTCTGGCCCAAAAACCCAGTGATTTTGCACTGTGTGCCCAATTATTGACACTCATTGGGATAAGATGTCTTGGTTGAAAGGTTAATTATTATTATTAATATTTTTTTTGCATTTTTAAAAATTCTTCTCCCTATCAAGTAAGTAATGCACCTGATTAATTATAAATGTATAATATATAATGTGCACTTTGGTTGGTCCCATAAAGCTATCACTTTTTGTGGATTTTGGATGATACTGTACTTTGCTCTATGGCCAACAGGGCTACCCTTGGATTTTTTATTATTATTATTATTATTATTATTATTATATTTGCTTGATAGGGGCAAGCAATGCAGGATAATCGGGTGTCCTACCCACAAAGGAGGACAAGGCACCCCAAAATGTAGGACATCCCAAAATACAAGCTGAAAGCATTAATACAAATACACATTCATGCTTCTTAGTCGTGCTCAAAGTGGAAGACATTTTGCAATTCCTCCCGGATGCAAGGTTGAAAGGTAGGACCTGTCCGGGGAAAGGAGGACATCTGGTCAAAATGGAGGACAGTGAGAGGGCAACAGCCTTCCTGGGTTCTTTGGAAGCATCTCTCTATTTGTGGCTGGCAATATAATTTTGGAGAGTATGGATTTTAACCTGTCTGTTGCTGTTCCTGTAGTAGAACTTTTTTCCTGCGTTTTATAGCAACTCTAATGCAGCTCTTTAATGGTTTGTGTTTTTGTTTTTTGTTTTTGCAAGATTTATTCAGGGGTGGTTTGATTTTTTTTTGCTTTCCTCCGAGGCTGAGAGAGTGTGACTCCCCTGAGGTCACACCTGAGTCAGGATACAATGAGCTCTTATAAAAGACTGATTTATTGAAATTGCATTGAAAGTCAGTGCAAAGTGGGTGCCCTTGGCCAAGTCACACTCTCTCAGCCTCAGGGGAAGGCAAACCTCCTCTGAACCCATCTTGCCAAGAAAAACCAAGGACAGTTGGAAATGACCTGAAGGCACACAACAACAACAAAAATGCAAAGTGCCCTTATATTCACTGAAATTTAATAAAAGCATGCAATCTATAAAAAGGGGCATAGGAAAGCAAAGGCTGTTTCTAAGCCGGTCTCTGTGGCGCAACCGGTTAGCGCGTTCGGCTGTTAACCGAAAGGTTGGTGGTTCGAGCCCACCCAGGGACGCCTAGGTTTCCCAATACTATGGGAACACTTTTATATCCAAAAATTAGCATTTAAAAACTAAAAAGAAAAAAAAAATCTCGCGTGATTTAAATACTGTGTTTGCTTTCAGAGCCAGCAACTACTACCCTCAAGTTATTTTAAACCTTCTATGGTTGCATCCACACTGCAGAAATAATCCAGTTTGACACCGCTTTAACTGCCATGGCTCAGTGCTAAATGGGGATTGGAGATTTGTGAGCAATCTAATCTTGTCATAGTGCTCTGGTGCCCACCACGAACTACACATCCCAGGAGCCCACAGCATTCAGGCATGGCAGCTAATGTGGTGTCAAAGTGGGTTATTTTCTGCAGTGCAGATGCAGCCTGTGTCTGGAATATGGAGGCCCCAAAACCCTTGTGAGGATGACCTGGGACTGTTTGTTAGTGATTGCAAAAGCAACTAATAATACTCCTGTGAATTCTCAAACAATGTCATATTTTATTACGTATATTATGTATTATGCATTTTATTACGGATGTATTATGTATTGCGTAGTGGTTTGCGCGTTGGACTACAATTCTGGAGCCCAGGGTTCAATTCCCCAAACCCACTGGGTGACCTTGGGCAAGTCACACTCTCTCAGCCTCAGGGGAGGGCAAACCTCCTCTGGAGGAAATCGTCTAGGAAACCCCATAATAGGGCCCGAAACAACTTGAAGGCACACAACAACAAAACCAAGAAAAGTTGGGACTTGTTGAGAAACATATGATATTGCATTGCATCCCTTGGCTGTGGCTGCTGGGCATTGCAGTTTGGCAACATCGAAAGGCCTGGTTAATTTTCCAACCCTGTTTCAATATGCCACTATGTGGGGGGCCATGACACTAAGGCTGTGTCCCCACTGCATCAATAACCCACTCTGACACCGCTTTAGCTGCTATCCAGAATGCATTAACAGCCAGTGATTGATATATATATATATATATATATATATAAAACGAAACAAAAATGGGTAAGGGCTCCATTTTTGATTTTTGTTGCAAAGATAAGTGTGGGGTGTAAATTTTAGCATTGCTCAAACTACTAAGAATTTTAAACCTGAAGCAAAACTTCTCCGCCCAACGTGGGGCTCGAACCCACGACCCTGAGATTAAGAGTCTCATGCTCTACCGACTGAGCTAGCCGGGCTTCCGTAGTTCTGCTTTCACTCAGAGAAGCCATACTCTTCTCTCGTTGGTTTAAGTGAGGAAGGAGGGTTCGAATTTAAGTCTCAACCATTTTTATACTTAAAAGTCTGAACCATAGATGTACGTCCGATTGCGTAATTGTTCCTCAATGTAGATCACGAAATAGAACGTCTCTTCAACCAATCAGAGGACGGTAGGCCTTGTCTGTCAATCACTTAAAGTAGCCAGAGGCAAACCACATCTGTATCAATAGCATCACTTAAAATTATATATATATATATACACACACACATACAGATATATATTTATATATATATATATGGATATATATATATATATGGATAGATATGTGATATATAAAATCTCTATTAAACTATATATATATAGAGAGAGAAAAGATTAAGTGATATATTTATATAAAATCATATATGTAGCTCCATATATATATATAGTCACTTAAACGCAATATATAGAGATTTTATATACTGTATGTATATATATATATATATATATATATATGGATAGATGTGTGATGTGATATATATAAAATCAATTAAAAGATTATATATATCACATCTATCTATCTATACATATATATATCATCTCTCTATATATTGCATTTGATTTTATATATATATATATATATGGATCTATATATATATATATGATTTGATATAAATATATCACAATTTTTTCTCTCTATATATAGTTTAAGTGACTATATATATATATATATATCTCATATATCTATTCATATGTGTGTGTGTATATATATATATATATATATTGTTTAAGTATATATGGATCGATATATATGATGTGATATATATAAAATCACTTAATCTCTATATATAGTTTAAGTGATTTTGTGTGTGTATATATATATATATTTAAATACACACGCATACATATATATATGGATAGATATGTGATATATAAAAAATCAATTAAACTATATATAGAGAGATTTTATATATCACATCACATATCTATCCATATATATATATATATATATATATATAAAATCTCTCTATATATTGCGTTTGATTATATATATATATATATATGATTTGATATAAATATATCACTTAATTTTCTCTCTCTATATATATAGTTTAAGTGACTATTATATATATATATATACACATATATCATCACATATCTATCCATATGTGTGTGTGTGTATATATATATATATATATATATATAATATCTCTATATATCGTTTAAGTATATATGGATCGATATATATATGATGTGATATATATAAAATCATTTAATTTTCTCTCTCTCTCTATATATATTTTGTGTATATATATATATATATATATTTAAATACACACGCATATATATATATATATTGATAGAAAAAGTTTACCATCCTCTGACTAGTTTAAGTGATGTTCAATGAGACAAATATATGTATACTATATATGTATATATATATATATATATACACACACACTTGAGAGGTAACTACACAAGCCTATCTATACAGTATATCTAAATATAAATGGTTCAGTGAGTTAATTTTAACCATTTTTGAGATTTGAAAACCCTGGACTTTAGTGTAAATTCCTCCTTCTGTTCCCCTGTATATTCATTCTCTCATATGATTCCCATTTTATTCTATAGGATACTGTTTGCCTTTAAAGACTTCAATAACTTTTAATCTTTCCAATTTCAACTCTCTCCTCCTTTATGACCATAGAGAACTACAGATAACATCCCAATTCCTTGGAATTACTTCGCAAAGGGACCATACTAAGAGAAATACAGATGCATTGTCCCATTGGCTCGTTCTGGAAGCGCTGACACAGCTGGATGTGACCCAACTAAATCACAATTACTTGTAACTACTTCCCAATTACTTGGAACGGAGGCCAATCTAGGGAACCACACTATTACTAAGAGAAATATAGATGCTTTATTCTATTGGCTTCGGTTCTAAAAGTACTGGCACAGCTTTATCTGACTAGACTAAATCTCAGTTACTGGCAACTACTTCCCAATTACTTGGAACGGAGGCCACTCAGTAGGTACCATACTATCAGTAAGAGAAATACAATCATTTTATTCTATTGGCTTCTGTTCTGGAAGCTAACACAGCTGTATCTAACTATTCTAAGTCTCAATTACTTGTAACTACTTCCCAATTACTAAGAACGGAGGCCACTCAGTAGGTAACATACTATTAGTAAGAGAAAAAGATATTTTATTCTATTGGCTTCTGTTCTGGAAACTGACACAGCTGGATCTGACTAGACTAAATCTCAATTACTTGTAACTACTTCCCAATTACTTGGAACGGAGGCCAATCAAGGGACCATCCATACCATTAGTAAGAGAAATAGAGCTATTTTATTCTATTGGCTTGTTCTGGAAGCTAACATCAGCTGTATCTAACTATTCTAAATCCCAATTACTTGTAACTACTTCCCAATTACTTGGAACTGAGACCAATGAATCTAGGGATCATACTATTAGTAAGAGAAATATAGATATTTTATTCTATTGGCTTCTGTTCTGGAAGCTAACACAGCTGTATTGAAGTATTCTATACCTCAATTACTTGTAACTATTTCCCAATTACTTGGAACGGGGGTCCGTTTTATCCCATTGGTTTCCGTTGCGCTGAAGCTGACTCAGCTCTTTCTTTGGAAAAGTGGGTGGCTCTGAAAAGAGCCTTTGGGTCTTTAGGTTGGGAGGGCGCCCTTCCTTCCTTCCTTCCTTCACTTGGAGCTGGTGTACTTGGTGACGGCCTTGGTGCCCTCGGAGACGGCGTGCTTGGCCAGCTCTCCGGGGAGAAGGAGCCGGACGGCGGTCTGGATCTCCCGGGAAGTGATGGTGGAGCGCTTGTTGTAGTGGGCCAAGCGGGAGGCCTCGGCCGCGATGCGCTCGAAGATGTCGTTCACGAAGGAGTTCATGATGCTCATGGCTTTGGAGGAGATGCCGGTGTCCGGGTGGACCTGCTTCAGCACCTTATAGACGTAGATGGAGTAGCTCTCCTTCCGGCTCTTCTTCCGCTTCTTGTCCCCCTTCTTCTGGGTCTTCGTGATCGCCTTCTTGGACCCTTTTTTGGGCGCAGGCGCCGACTTCGCTGGCTCAGGCATCTTCTCCACACAAACAACAACCTCTCTTCTTTCTGTCGCGGGAAGCAATGCCGCTCCGGCTCCCAAGCGCCCGTATTTATAGGCCACGTATGTTAATGAGGGCTCCGAGGCGCGGCGTTTTGATTGGTCGGCGTCAACGTTCCATCTTCGAGCTATGCAAATCGCCAGGATTCAAACCTTGGGATGGGATTGGTCCCCGCGCGCCTGGAAAGGGCTCCTCCTATTGGCTGAGCCGCTTCACGCGATCAGGGCTTCTCAAATTAACCTCTGCGTTGCCAGGGAGATGCACGCAGCAGAGAGAGAAAGGAAAAAGAGTAGATTAGTTTAGTCCAGTTGTAAAGGAGATGCTACTCAGTATATATATATATTATATATATATATATATATAGTATTATATTATATAATTTATTTTTGATATGCAGTTTTTCTAAAGATATATTTTATGCATCTTTATATATTTGTAAAGATATATAATTTATATTTAAAATATATCTTTAGAAATATAAATATATCTTTAGAAATATATTAAAAATAAATATTTTATATAAACAATACATATAGTATTTATTTTTAATATATTTCTAAGGGTATATTTTATATATCTTTATATACATATATATATAGAGAGAGAGAGAGAAATATCTATATCTTTAGAAATTTATTTTAATATATTTCTAATTGATATTTTTCTATATTTCTAAAGATATATTTTATAGAAATATATCTTTAGAAAAAATATATATCTTTAGAAATATATTAAAACATTCATTTCAATATATTTGTAAACATATGTTTTATATATCTTTATATATTTGTAAAGATATATTTTTAGAAATATATTAAAATAAATATTTTTTATAAATTATATATATACTGGGTAGACTTCTTTACATATTATATATTTTATATATCTTTATTTATATCTTTATGTATTTGTAAAATATATTTTTATACTGTATTTATATTTTAATAAATATATTATTAAATATATTTATTTATATAAAAATATATCTTTGGAAATATACTGTATATATATGTGTGTATGTATATATATATAGATCTTTAGATATATATGAAAGATATACATGGATATAGATATAGATATATAGATATAATATTATATGAATATATATCATTTAGATATATATATATATATATATATATATTAGTATATGTATCTATATAGACATATACTATACACACAGAGAGAGTGTATATTTATATAAACTGAGCAGAATATATGTGAGTAATATATACATGAAGGAAACATTTTCTTTCCAATATTTTCCAAGTTGTTGCTGGCTGAAATAAGTCACATAAATATAAGGATTATAAATGATGGTTTAATGGGTAAGATAATTAATCAGGTTCAACAAGTGCAAGCCTGCAATGAAACTGTAGGGCTAAGGGTGCATCTGCACTATAGAAATAATGCACTGTGGCACCACTTTAATTGCTGTAGTCCCAGCCTAGGGAATAATTGGGATTTGTAGTTTTCCTCTGCCAAAGAGTGCTTGAACCTCACAAAAGTACAAATGCCTGGATTCTGCAGGAGGGACCTAGAGCAGTCAAAGTGCATTATTTTTCCAGTGTAGATGCATCCTAGAGACCAGGGGTGAGTAACACTCTCTCAGCCTCAGAGGAAGGAAAGAAGAAGCCACCTCTGAACAAATTCTGCCAAGAAAGAGGCCTGGTAGGTTAGCATTGAGGGACCCAATAAGTCAATAGATAAATGCATGCCTTGTGGCTTAGAAAAATAAAAAGAAATGGATTTATTGCTGGGGAGGGAAGCTGTGCAGAACTGGAGGATGGGCAATGTAATCCTCAAAACAATTTGGCAGGAGGGGATTTTTGGAAACTACTCAGCAGAGAGGAGATCCTGAATTTTATTGCAATATATATATATATATATTGGGGGTAACATCCGGGTGTTTTAGGCTTTTCTTCCGGGTATGTCTTCTCCCCCCCCTTTTTTTTTTGTGTGTTGCAAAGATACCAACTCTAGCAGATAAAAGCAAATATTTACAAATATCTATATCTATAGATCTATATATATATATTAAGGGGCTGCTGCATTTTGCAATGATCTCTAGTAGTCCTATTTAGAATAATATTTGAGATCTGTGGCTCTCCCTTTTTAAGGTGGTGCAGAAAGAGGTTTTTATTCTTTCTTTTCCTTTCCTGCTGCTGGATTTCCATCTTGGAAAGGTAAGTTGTGTCTCTTTTTTAAAGCCATGCAGCAAAGGATCCATTGCTTTGTCCCCCCCCCCCCCCAGATCTAACCTATATATATATATATATATATCTTTGTGGGAAGAAGCTTTCATGTCCCCCCACCAAAAAAATAAATTCACTTTGAGGACTCTGCTTCAGAAGGAGAGATTATTTTAATCCACTATCCTCCTTTTATTTTCTGTATCCTTTACAACTAACAGTTTTGACCAAAGCCTACCTAACAGGGCTGTTGTGGAGTCCATTCGTGGTATGTATCAAAAATCCACCTTTATGGGGCCAACCAAAATGCAAAATAGACATGTTGCAAGCTTTTGAAGCTTCCAAAATGCATAATAAATCCACGAATAAATAAATAATAAAAAAATACACAGTGATACCTTTATGGGGCCAACCAAAATGCACAATAGACATTTCAATTGCTGCTGCAAACTGAGTTCAGAGTGCAAAAGGAATTTGTTTTCAGTTCATCAGGGAATAAAGGACAGAAAGGGACAGGTTTTTGCCCTTTCCAGTTGTGGCGTTGTTGTTGTCGTGTGTCTTCGAGTCATTTCCGATTTATAGCAAACCGAAAACAAGAAGCAAGGCTATCCCAGGGTTTTCTTGGCAAGATTTGTTCAGAGGCTGGGTTTTTTGTTTGTTTGTTTGTTTGTTTGTTTTTGCCAGTTCCTCCCTCTGAGGCTGAGAGAGTGTGACTTGCCTAAGGTTACCTAGAGAAGTGTTTTCTTTAGGGACAGCTGGGTTCTCCAGCACAACTCTATGGTCAATTTCTGATAGAGATGCACTGGAGGGTATAGAGACTGCAAGAGAGAAGATGTTAATCAAAACCGCAAATAATCAAAATTGCAAAAGTCAAAGTCACAAATATGGAGGGCCAACTGTATAGCCATCTTGACCAGTCTCTGGTGTTGCTTGGCCACAATGTGAAATGTTGGGGGGCATGTGTCAAAAGGTCTTTAAAGATTTTTTTTAAAAGCAACACTCCTGCATTTTAAAGGTTTAAAACTTTTTAGAAAATTAAAATTATATATATATGCAACTCCTGCATCCACTTTATGCCCTAAATACTATTGTTATGCCCTGCCAGAGTTGATCAGTGTGGATTTACCTGTATGTTGCCGGCCCCATTCTCCAGTTTATTCAGCGGGTCTACTATAGTTTAGAATAACTGATAGTGTTCTGAGCAAAATAATTTGGAGGAATGTGGTTTTTTTAAAAAAAAAAATCTTAAAATTCTTTCACATTTTTAATATGGCTAACATTTATAGTTAATAAGTTAAGTTCGTAGAATTATAGAATTAAGGCTCTCTTCCCTACATTACTCACAGGGAGAGGACTATGCCACCTTTCTCCATTGTAAAAAACCCAAGGTGGATTATCTCGGGTAAAGGCTCAAGGTAGGGCCTTGATTTAATGCAGTTTGATAACCATTTAACTGTCATGGCTCCATCCTGTGCAATCCTGGGATTTGTAGTTTGCTGGAGCACCATAACTCTATGACAGAGAAAGCGAAATATCTCATACAAAACTACAAATCTCCATTCCGCCACAGGACTGTACTATTTGCAGACGGGATGTCATTACCTCTTTCTTCCAATATAGGGGGGAATAAAACTATGCCTCTTGCTTTCTATTCTTTTTCCGTTCATAGGTCTCCTTCGTCATGATGCCAAGACGCAGCCGAGGGAAACGAGGCCACCTTGCCACTTTCCACAGGAGATCCATGGCCATCCACATGCAAGAACCTCATTTTCCAAGCGATGTACAGGATGGTGCCGTTTCCCAGGAGGCCATGCCCATGGTTGCCAGCCCCACCACATCTCAACAACTGGTGATGAAAGAGGAGGAACCCTTTCAGTCAGAAGTGCATGACCTATTTTCCTACCTGAAGGAGAAGGAAGAAGAAGACGAGGAGGAAGACACCACGGAGGTAGGGGTCTACTCGCCTCCTCCTACAACGTCTGCCCAGCTGGTGGGGAAACAGCCCTGCCATTCAGAGGTACGTGAGGTGCTATACTACTTGAAGAAGGAGGAAGAGGAGCAACAGGAAGAGGAGGAGGTTGCCGAGACAGGGTCGCTTTTCCCACCAAATAGCCACCCACTTCCAGCTGCCCTTCCACCATCCTCACCTTACATCTCTCCATCTACTATGGGCAGAACCGTTCACCCAACAGGCGCTGAGATGCTGCACTGCTTCACCCCTTTGGCTCATTCCTCAGCGTCTTCCTCACATTTGAAGCGGAGACGTGAGCAGGAAACATTGGCGGAGTCCGTCCCACCTCCCGGCCCCAAGAAGACCACGTCGGCCGTCTGGGATTACTTCACACTGGACCCACAGGAGCCCTGTGTGGCTGTCTGCAGCACGTGTCAAAAACGGGTGAGGCGAGGGAAGGATGGTGGCACCCGCCCGGGCACAACAGCTCTCCACAAGCACTTGAAAGTACACCACGGTCTTCATTTGCCTGGAGTTGCTGTGGTGCCTCCATCACCTCTTGTACCCCTGAAGGAAAGGCCACATGGGTCTCCCATGGTGGTCCCAGAACCAGTCACCCCGGCCTTCCAGTTGACGCGTCAGGAGCGGAGCCAGCCCCACTACCCTCCCACGCATCCAATGGCTCTCCAGTTGGCCTCAGATACAGCCTGGATGCTGGCGGTAGATATGCATCCCCTCTCCTACGTAGACAATGAAGGCTTCCGGCGACTAATGGCCACTGCCCAGCCCCGTTGGAAGATCCCAAGCCGGACCTTCTTCGCCACGAGAGCAGTTCCTGAGTTGTCCAAGGTGGTGTCCAGAGCCGTAAACCACGCTGTGGCCTGCAGCGTGGGCCGCACAGTCCATGTTGCCATTGACATCTGGGACGGTGGGCAGGCAGTCACCTACATGTCTGTGACGGGGCACTGGGTGGCTGAATTTGGTGGGGCTCTCTCCCGGAAGCATGCCACCCTGTCTGTATGCACTTTCGAGGGGCCTTGCTCTCCAGAAGACATCTGCCGCAAACTGCAGGAAGTCCTGCAGGATTGGCTGTATGATTTGAAGACTGGGGGGGTGGTCTTGGACAATGGGGCCAATGCAGCCAAGGCTGTGCGGGAGCTGCGCCTCAAGCATATCCCCTGCCTGGCCCACTGCCTGAAGCTGGTAGCCAAAGCCTTTTTGGACGCTGACTCTCAGGTGGGATGGCTCCTGAAAGTATCGAGGAGGATCTGCAGTCGTTACAACCACTCTGCGGTTGTCCGCCGTCGCCTGCTGGAAGTGCAAGCCAACTTGGGCCTACACCAGTCCATAAGGCAGGAGGCCCGGACCAGGTCAAACTCGACCTTACAGATGCTGGAGCGCCTCTATTGGCAACGGGAAGCCATCAGCACCATGTTGGATGAGGAGAACGATGACGATGACAGTGGCTCCCGTCTACACTTGACTCCTGCAGACTGGAAGCTGGTGAAGTGCTTGATGGAGATCCTCAAGCCCTTTGAAGATGCCACCATGCTGGTTACCCGGCCCGATGCCACCCTCTGCCAGGCCCTTCCTCTCTTGTGGTTCTTGGAGGAACAGCTCCGGACTCTGAGGACCAGATACTACCAGGAGAACAACGACATGGCTGCCCATCTTACCACCCAGGCCCTGGATTGCCTGGAGGCTGACCCCCAGCTGAGAGAGATTAAGAGCAGTATGGTCTTTCGGGCAGCTGCTTTCCTTGACCCCCGCTTCAGAGACATCACCACCATGAAGCTGGGTGGCACAGAGGTAAGTGGGGAGGCCATGCTGAAGGAGCACATCCTTGACTTGGCAACAAGGGCCTATGTACCCCCAGGACCGGAGACTGAGTTTTCAACGGTCAGCCACTCCACCTCACAACCGCCCAGCGGTTCTAGCAACCCGGCTGGCTCAGCTGCGTGGCAGTTCACCATGAAACGCTGGAGGGCGATTACCAAAAGCAACCCAGCCGTGGGTCTGGCTTCCGAAGGGGGAGCTGCCGCGGCCCTACGAGAACTGGAAGAATACCTTCACGATCATGTGGACCACGTTGGAGAGAATGCCGACCCAATGTCGTATTGGCAAGGAAAGATGGGGCTTTGGCCAACTCTCTTCAAGGTTGCTGTGTTTTATTTTGGGTGCCCGCCGACTTCGGCATCCTCTGATGACCTCTCCTTCATTGCTGCCTCCTTGACAGCCGGAGACCACCCCAAGAACCTCTCCCCAGCCAATGTGAAGATGTTTGCCTTCATCCGGAAGAATCGCCACCTTATCCCTCAAGACTGGAGACTCTCGCTCGGTGACCTTTCTTCCTCACAGAGCATGATGGGACCCAGGGAGGACTTGGATATAGAAGAGGAGGACGATCTGCTGAGAGCAGACGAGGAACAGGAGCAGGAGTGAGAAACTGAACAGCCTGAAAACTGTTGCTGGTCTGAGGACGGCTGACTTGTACATAGCTGCTTGGGGGAGTGGGGAATCATAGGGTTTTTTCTGGGGGAGGTGAGCAATAGGACAAGAAAGGTTGCTGTGATTTTTTTCATTGGGGTGTTTAAATATGCCTCACATTTTCACAAGGACATTTCTTCACTAGCAAAAGAGGAGAGACATTTTCCAGATTTCGAAAGGGATCTTGTAGCACTTTTGAAATAACCGGGTTTGGCACCGCTTTAACTGCCCTGGCTCAAGGCTATGGGATTCTGGGAGTTGGAGTTTGTTGTGGGGTCCAGAGCGGAGCAGAGCTCCGCTCTGGACCCCACAACAAACTCCAACTCCCAGAATCCCATAGCCTTGAGCCAGGGCAGTTAAAGCGGTGCCAAACCCGGTTATTTCTCCAGTGTGGATGCAGCCTGAAAGAATCTGGTAGCATGAGCTTTTGTCGACTTGAACCTACATAATTTATGTAGAGATGTAATAAATCACTGGCTTTAATTCTCTGATGCTATTTTAAAAAATGGAGTGTGAATTCTGACCTGAAAGTGCTGTTGGATTATAATTCCAAGCAGCCCTAACCAGCACATTCTTCAGTTATGAGGAATGCAGCGAATGGCAATCCCATAGTTTTGGGAGGGTTGCCACCTTGCCATCTGTAGGTGTAAAAGTTATGTCGTATGGACCTGGAAAGTGTTTATTTGTCCATTGTTTTTACTGGCACATTGAGGCCTGAAGGGAAGCTCAAGTTTTTCTGCAAACACAGTTGCCAACTATTACTGTCATATAGCTGAAAGGCAAAGTCAACCCAAGATGTTTTCCTGCCAGAGTTGTACCAGCTGATAAATAATTATTTGGTCTATGGGGTGGTCACAGTTACATCAGATTCGTATTGTGATTGCCAAGGTAGTCCAGTTTAAGTTGTATCATAAATGAAGCACAAATGAAAGCCTTTTGTTCATAGTATAAATTATTATTATTATTATTATTATTATTATTATTGATGGTGACACTGTCTCTAGAAATGGTGCTAATAAAAAGAAATAAAGATTTGAAGTAAGCTAGCTGCATTTGTAACATTTGAAACTTTTCCTTAAAGGCCTCTATTCTATCTGCTTTTCTGAGTCATTGGTATTGTATGACCCCCAAAGTAAAACAAGCAACTTCAATAAAACATTCCTAAGAAAAAACCACTTGTGCGCTGAATATGTCTTTATGCCGTTTTTCCTCCTCGTTGCTCGAGGACATTTTTTTGAAGGGTCCGTGTTTCTTGCTTTGAGTATGTCATTGGGGTCCTGGGTTCAAAGCAGCCGTCCAGTCCATTTGGAGTTGTCCTTGTCAACGTGGGGAATGGGCTTCTGTAAGATGTGGCAATGACCCCTTGCTTAGGTAAGGGGGTTAGGCTGACATGGGAAGGAGAGATTTGGCCATATCTGGTCATGACGGATTTTTAAAAATCCGTGTACAGCTGCAGTGTAACCTGAGGATACCAATGGCTTGGAAGGAAAGAGAAGAGTGTAGTGAAGCTCTTTCTGTGCTGTCCTTGTTGAGATTTCTGGAAGCACCTGCTTTGTCCATGTTGGAAAAAAGATGCTGGATTACTTAGACCTGTGGTCTGATCAAGCAGGGTTAGGGTTACTGAGACATTCAACTTTGCACAAACATTAGGCCATTTATGTAGACCCAAGAGAACGCTGGTTGTAGTGTTAATGTATGTCACTCTCACAACCCAACTTGGATGTGTCCAATGAGGCATAGAAATCTACCAAAAAAAATTCTTAGAATCTTTAAAGTTCGTACTGATGGAGACATTTCTGCATTGACAATGGAGTTTAGTATTTCCAAAATGGAAAAAATTCATTTCTCTCCTTGATGCAAGTAAGGCTGGAATGAAACCTCATACCGTCGCATCGTTGGATGTGTGTCCATTTGAGAGCCTATAGACCCTTTCTCCTGATTGCACCTGAAGACAATACAGGAACGTATTGTGACTTTAAGGCCCCTCTCACAGTCCCTTATGCCCTTCGAAACATCTTTCCTGACAAAGAGGTCAGGGAATCTTGAAAGTCTGCACACTTTCAAAATACTTTTTGAGCTTGCCTAATAAAGGAATTGATATTTTTGCTTGACTCAGTAAAGGAACTGACGTGTTGGTGCATACCTTTTCCTATAGTGGACTAACCCAGCTGCACCGGTGACATTTGGGAAAGAGTGCATTATTTAAACAGGTGCCAGGATCTGATGTGACCTGCTATATTGTGTAAATTTGTGTACACCTAGCTACACACCAGAGGTGTGAAGGAACCCCTTTACTGAATTGCAGTGGTGTGTAATGGGACGCTGGCAAGAGCACTGGTGAACCAGCGCATATGGGGCATTTTCCTAACTCTGCTACATAGCAATGTAACACCAGCCCTCTGCTCAACACTGATGTTGTGTAGCCGCACTATTCAAATTCCTGCAGACTGAGGCTGCGTTCACACTGGAGAAATAAACCGGTTTAAGTGCCATGGCTCAATGCTGTGAAATTCTGGGAATTGTAGTTTGTTGTGGGGTCCAGAGCGGAGCTCTGCTCCGCTCTGGGCCCCACAACAAACTACAATTCCCAGAATTTCACAGCATTGAGCCATGGCACTTAAACCGGTTTATTTCTCCAGTGTGAACGCAGCCATATCCCTTCAAGCTATCTCTTGATTTAGGATGACTTTATGCCGGGTGGTTTGCCATTGCCTTCCTATGAAACACAGGCTACAGCACCTGGTATGACTTGGCGGTCTCCCATCCAAGGACTAACCAGGGCTGAGCTGGCTTAAGACCCGACAGGACTTGGTGTCTTCAAGCATTATCTTAGCACAAGGTAAGTATCCGTCAGCAGAGCTAGGCTATGCAGTTCCTATATTGAATACTACCGTAGCATGAAAAACAGGGAATGCACATAGTTGTCAATCATGCACACATCGTTGCAATGCAAATGCAATCATACACAATGGACACTGCTCTGGGTGCATGGATGTTTTAATAGAAAAATTGGTACTCGATGCAGAACTGACATGGAAAAAAATAGGGATGGGTTCCTACGTTACAAAAAAAGAAAAGAGGTTCAACGTGTTTTGGTAACTTTCCCGTCCAAAATTAACCATATGCACATCGTGTGAAATGGAACAACCCGGTCAGGGAAGCCTTGAATAAGTCAATAAAACCATTTTGAACTTTCTAGAGACTATTGGAGAGCGTTTTCCAAAATACACACAGGAATGGGGATATATATATATATATATATACACACAATGACTTTTTATTAATGTCATTTTGATGCTAAAAAATATATTGGAAGAAGCTGGTGAGGCTGGTTTATCTCCTCTCCCCTTTTCTCTTCTCTTTTGCTGTTTGTGCAAACCCAGTAAGCTTTTCTGAGGCATCTCTCTTTTACTTTGCTTGTAATACTCAGCCGCACGTAGTCCCAATAGTGTTGAATACAGTCAGAGGAGAATCTCATTCCAATTTCAAGTTTGTTGCATTCTTACTGCAGACATCCTTCTGAAACCTGACGCTGAAACTTTGTGTTTCTCCGGCCCTCCCAGTGCTGATGCTGCTAAAAACAATCCAGCTAGACAGAGAGGGAAAGGTGCTGGAAGGACATTAAAAAGACTTTGTAAAAACAGAGTCTAGATCTGCCAAAGGCGGCACTCTAAACCACTGAAACCACACGGATGAAATCCAAAAGAAAATGCTCCATGTGTTTTTCAGTGCACACACAGACTGGATTTTTTGCCGTTTCCAGGCTGCAAAAAAGTATCCCGAGAGCGGATAAAACAGCATTTAAATTTTAAGTTTTGTTTATAGAGTTTTAAACATGTTACATTTAAATTCACAACTGTTTTAACTTTTCAAATTGTTTACATGCTTTTTTAATACACACACACTCACACATTTTAATGGTTTTGTGGTGTTTTTAAACTGTATTGTTCTGAATCTGCTGTTTGCCACCTTGAGTCCCTACATTGGGAGAAAGGAGGGATATTAATAAAATAAAATAAAATAAAAATAATCAGCATGTCTTGAACATTTTTTTAACCAGAAACCACCTTCTCTTCAGGATGGCTTAATTTTCCTTGCTTTCCCTATATATTAAATCCCCAGACAAGTGAACAATTCATTTACCACAGGGAAAAAAAAAACACAGGGGTATAATCCTATTTATCTGGCATAAATGCTCATTGCATTCTTTTTAATATATATATTATTGATTATTTTCCTTATTGGATAATATCACAATATCAATTCTTACAATGCTTTACAACACAACGCTGCGAATTTTTGCCATTCAAATCACAGAACATCATGTCCCAGTTCTTCTATTTCCATTAAAGCACAGTATTCCTTCTTCATTAAGCCTCTTCTCACCATTCCTCTACCCATTTATTATTATTATTATTATTATTAAGCTTTATTTATAGACCGCTGTAAATTTACCACAATGCTTTACATACAATCAGTTAAAAACAGAATAAAATAAAATAAGCGTGTGTATGGCATACATTCTATAAAAATAATGAAACATAATATGCATAATAATAATAATAATAATAATAAATTTATTTGGAATACATAAATAATAAACAATTAAATAATAAATAATTCATAATGAAACTTAACTGCTCATCCACTTAGCTCTCCCCATTGGATCGGCTTGGTTTACTGGTGTTTTTTTTAATTAAAAAAATTAAATTAAAATTAAATTTTAAAAGTTTTTTTTTTTAGATTAACTTGTATGCTGTTTTAAGGGTGGGGAGTTGGGATTCGTTATTGCTATGTTTTTATTTACTGTTGTTATTAATGTCTGCATTTTTTTTTTATCAATGCACATTAATATATATTAACATTAACTAATAAAACATAGCAGGTCAGATTAAAAAGCCAACCTATAGTAACAATGATGGTCTTATCTTTGTATTCAGACTGTGATATATTCCCATCTCACCCCTGTATATATCTATACCTTATACATGCTTTATCTATGGATACCATGCATGCAAAATGCTCATTGCTTTCAATGCAGACACAGGATGGCTTGGAATAAAACCCCTTTTCAGCTGCAATGGGAGCACCATTGGAGAGGAGGGCAGGGATTTTAAAAACCAATTATTTCTTTAGAGATGATTGGCTCAAAGGCAGCAGGAGGAGGAAGAGGAAACACTGGGGCATGCATGGTCCCAATTTCCTTGGCAGAGATGCCCATTCCTTTTAGCACAGGCACAAAATGGAAAACCTGGGTACCACAGGCTTAGAACAATTCCCTTTCAGCAGCAATGGGAGCATCCCTGCATCCCATGGAGAGGGACTCCTGCAGCATCATTCCGAGGGTTTTGAAAACCTATCTGGAGGCTTGGTTCATAGTTAGTATTTTCAGCATTTTTGCAAAGAGCAGAGTGGCGCAGCGGAAGCGTGCTGGGCCCATAACCCAGAGGTCGATGGATCGAAACCATCCTCTGCTAAAGTGGATTTTTTTTCCTGGTTCTGTGTTTTTTCTTGATACCTTTTATTAGGAGAATTATTTTATATTTCCTTCAATGCAGAGTACTTTAGGGTGAAATGCAACAGAAGAACAATAAATTAATACAGTACTGTATTCCTATTGGCAATCCTCTGAGGCTGAGAGAGTGTGACTTGCCCCAGGTCAGCCAATGGGTTTCCATCCTGTTCCACCATGGATCCAATAGGAATGGCAAACCAATCTGAATAAATGTAATAATAATAATAATAATAATAATGATTAATATAATTATTAATATTGAATATTTTTTTATTTTTAATACAAACATAATATTTAATTTTTAATATGTATATTATTAAATATATATTATTAAATATATTTAATTTTAATACAAAAAGAATAATATTTAATACAAAAATAATAGTAATATTTTTGTTTATTATTATAATATAATATTTATTTGTTTATTTATTTATTATTTATAGTATTTATACCCCGAACTTCAACCTTTTATTATATTATTATTATTATTATTATTATTATTATTTTATTATTATTATTATTTAGTAATGATTATTAAATATTATTATTATACTGCCTTTACAAGGATCAAGGCGGTTTACAAATTAGATAAACAAATACATTAAAAATACATTTAAAAATTTTACATTCGCAAATACATCAAATACATGAACAATACCTAACGTGTACTAAAAACTAAAATCTCATCCCTTAAATTTGCCACGATGGGGTCTCCAGGAGTTGGAAACGACTTGAATGCACAACCACAACAATAACAACTATTTTATTTTATGTTTTTTAAACCTGTGTAGCACTTTTGTGGTTTGTTGTTGTGTGATTTCAAGTCCAAAACAAAACGAAGTGGGGGCAGAAATACGTTGTACTGGATACATATATATATATATATATATATAGGGGCAGAGAAATAAAAAGGACTAGCAAGAGATGGCTGGATTATTGTTTATTCAAATTAACATTAGTACTGCACTCTGTGTGTATGTGTGTATGTGGATATATATATATATATATATATATACACACACACATATACATACATATATATATATATATATATATATATATATACACACCTCAAAAACTAACTAGGGGCCAAATACTGTACTATATAAAACAAAAATAAGTGGGGGAGCAGAGAAAAGGACTAGCAGAGGATGGCTGGATTATTGTTTATAATATTGTACTGTATATCTTTCTATATATATATATATATATATATATAAAACCTCAAAAACTAAGTGGGGCAGAAATACTGTACCATATATATATATATATATATATATATGTATGTATTAAAAAAATAAGTGAGGGCAGAGAAATAAAAAGGATTAGCAGAGGATGGCTGGATTATTGTTTATAATATTGTACTGTATATCTTTCTATATATATATATATATATATATATAAAACCTCAAAAACTAAGTGGGGCAGAAATACTGTACCATATATATATATATATATATATGTATTAAAAAAATAAGTGAGGGCAGAGAAATAAAAAGGATTAGCAGAGGATGGCTGGATTATTGTTTATAATATTGTACTGTATATCTTTCTATATATATATATATATATATAAAACCTCAAAAACTAAGTGGGGCAGAAATACTGTACCATATATATATATATATATATATATGTATTAAAAAATAAGTGAGGGCAGAGAAATAAAAAGGATTAGCAGAGGATGGCTGGATTATTGTTTATAATATTGTACTGTATATCTTTCTATATATATATATATATATATATAAAACCTCAAAAACTAAGTGGGGCAGAAATACTGTACCATATATATATATATATATATATATGTATTAAAAAATAAGTGAGGGCAGAGAAATAAAAAGGATTAGCAGAGGATGGCTGGATTATTGTTTATAATATTGTACTGTATTTCTATATAAAACCTCAAACATTAAGTGGGGCAGAAATACTGTACTATATATATATATATATATATGTGGGGGAGTAGAGAAATAAAAAGGACTAGCAGAGGATGGCTGGATTGCATTTTATTGAAGTTAACGTTAATACTGTACTGGATTTCTTTTAATATATACATGTATATACATATAAAACCTAAAAAAGAAAATTAAGGTGGGGGAGAAATACGTTCTACTGGATTTCTTTAAAAATATTAAAAATTTAAATTAAAAAAAAAAAAAAGCTAGCAGAGGATGGTTTCGATCCATCGACCTCTGGGTTATGGGCCCAGCACGCTTCCGCTGCGCCACTCTGCTGGATGCCTCGGCCAGCGTCGGATTTCTCATACAAAAGGATGACGTCGACGTCGCTGCAGCGAAGCTTTATTCAATCAGCACAAGAGAGACAAGGAATGCTGCTTGTTCTAGTTTTCTTGGCTGGTGGCCTTGGTCAAGTCACACTCTCTCAGCCTCAGAGGAGGGCCATGGCAAACCCCCTCTGAAGAAGCTTGCCAAGAAAACCCCATTATAGGCTCTCCATAAGTTAAAATAAAATTGACACAACAACAACAAAGGTGCTGCCAGACCCCTTTTGCAATAGACACAAGAGGAATTTTAAAAGGAATATTAATATTTGTGTTTATTTATAGAGCACCATCCAAGTACATGGGGCACTTTACAAAGAGGATAAAGAAAATTGTAACTGTTTCAATACAGTAATAATATAATACTAAAATACAATGCAAAAGGGAAAAATAAAAGCCACACAATACAAAATGCAAAACAACACAACATTGTCAGGACAGATAATTAAAGCAAAAGTATAAAGCATTAATCTGAAATTCCAAAAGTTTTAGGAAACAAAATTTTTAGCTGAGGAGGATTCAGCTTTTTAAAACCACAAAATATTAATAATAATAATAATAATAATAATAATTATTATTATTATTATTATTATTTATATACTTTCTTTTCCCAAATAAAATTGCATTCTTGTCAACCCTTCCTTTTAGCATAGCACTTAAAGAGGAAACATATCCAAGTGTAGCCTGTGTGGGCTATTTAACAAATCACAATAAAAATCCAAAATCCCCCAAACAATGATACCTTCATGGGACCAACTAACATGCACAAAATACATGCAAGCTTTCGAAGCGCCACTGGCGTCTTCGTCAGGAAAAAAAGTGTTAAAAATCAATCAGGAAGGGGAAAAAATATATGACAATACTGTATTAGTCACAGGTTAGCATGTTGTCAAGATGTCAGTGATAATGTTCTGAGTATATAGGGACATGTGTTTGTTGTGTGCCTTCGAATCCTTTCTGACTTATGGCGAACCTATCATGGGGTTTTCTTGGCATGTTTCTGGGTTTTGTCATTGCCATCCTCTGAGGCTGAGAGAGTGTGACTTGCCCAAGGTCACCCAGTGGGTTTTTTTTAATGCTGGAGTGTTGGGGGATCCTGGGACTTGTAGTTCTTTGTGTCACCAGAGCTGTCTCTGACAGAGAAGGCTCAATGTCTCACAAAACTACAGATCCCAGAATTCCCTAGCATTGAGCCAGGGCAGTTAAAGCGGTCTCAAACCGGATTATTTCTGCAGTGTGTTTTGGACCTTAAGCAAAGCATGCTTTGTAGCAGCTTTGAGAGGGAGAAGTTAATAGGTTTGCTTGCCTTAGGACCTCCATATCTGCATCCACACGGCAGAATTAACCCAGTTTGACACTGCTTTAACTGCCATCATGGCCCAGTGCTATGTAATTCTGGGACTTGTAGTTTTGAGATGCATTCAGCCTTTTCTTTTAGAGCTTTGATTTAAAAGTCCCAGGATTCCACAAAAAGGAGCCAGATGGCAGTCAAAAGCGGTGTCAAACTGGATTATTTCTGCAGTGCGGCTGCAGCCCACAAAGCAATACCTATTAATCCTTGTTTAAAGGAGCCAAAACTGGGACAGTGTTGCTAAACCCTAATTCTTGAAAGGGGCCTTGAAAAAAAATGACATGGAGGCATTGCAGAAATAATAACCCAGTTCGATCCCGCTTTAACTGAAGTTGCCAAACGCTGTGGAACTCAGGGGCTTTTTGTGACATTTGCCAGAGAAGCTTTGGTGCCACCACAGAACTACAAATCCCAGAATTACGCAGCATTATAGCCATGGAAGTGGGGCTAAAGCGGGTTAATTCCCGCAGTGCAGACGCAGCCCATAGACACACAATTACACCTCAATTAATGCTTAGGAACCGAGAGTGCAGCCGTTGGGACTCCGGCTCTTTCTCTGAAGGGTTGGGTGGCCCTGAAAAGGGCCTTTGGGTCGAGAAGATCTTGTTCTTCGCAGGAGATCCTGAATCCCGGGAGCCCCGCAGCCTCAGCCTCCGAAGCCGTAGAGGGTCCTTCCCTGGCGCTTCAAGGCGTAGACCACGTCCATCGCCGTCACCGTCTTCCTCTTGGCGTGCTCCGTGTAGGTCACCGCGTCCCGGATCACGTTCTCCAGGAAGACCTTCAGGACGCCCCGGGTCTCCTCGTAGATCAGCCCCGAGATCCGCTTCACTCCTCCGCGGCGAGCCAGGCGCCGGATGGCCGGCTTCGTAATGCCCTGGATGTTGTCCCGGAGGACCTTCCGGTGCCGCTTGGCGCCTCCTTTCCCCAGGCCTTTGCCTCCCTTTCCGCGTCCTGACATCTTTCTAGCAAGCTCCTCTCTCCTCGATGCAATCAACAAAAGTGTTTCAAACAGGGCTGCGCAGGCTCCTTATATACAAAGTAGGCGGACCAGAAGGAAAACTTCCACTTTCAGTGGCCCTCTAGCGGCCTCCCAACGCTTGGCGGGCTCGTTCAAAATTCTGTCCAATCAACGAAGGCGACGTGATTTCAAACTAACCAATCAGTGCATTCTTTCTCTTTTTCGAATTAAACCGCTCTTTCTCGAGCCTCTTTAGGAAAAGAGGGAGATTTCTATGGAAATAAAAACTGTTATAGTGTTTCCTCTCATTGTGTCCCCCCCCCTTTTATTTGTATGGCCGACCCTGGCTTATTTTTCAAAGAAACTGACAATATTATAGCGTAACTAATAGCAAAGAGTATCAATAGGAATATTTACCAAATTTCAAAATAGTGATTCCTTGCAAACTAATTAATCAAGGCACTGATAAAAATGGGAGTAATTTGTATTTGGAAAATAGGAATCTGGAGTACTGACAATCTACTTCAGATAAAATAGAAAATAATGGTTAGGTTAACTACATTATTCATTATAGTGATTGTAGATTCCATTAAAGGGAATATAGTACTGTAGTGATAATAATAATAAAAATAATGTAGTAATAATGAAACATGACAGAATTTGTTCCCTGGCCATTTCTTGTTTTAGTAAAAATTAAAAAAGGTATATGTCAGAGCAATACATTTATAGGATAGGAAACAAACTATATAAACAACATTTTCAGTTCTCCAGAATTTCTAAGGACAGATTTCCTCCAAACTTCTTGATGGATTTCATGCAAAACAAATTTCTCTCTTGACTGCAAAATTATTGCATACACACATTTTGGGGGGGGGGGGGGGACAAATAAACACCATATTTGTGTGTGTTTGGCAATATAATTGTTGTATAGATGCAAACGTCAACTGTATTTTCAACTTAATTCCCTGTCTTGTGATGAATGTCTCCAAATGCAGATGCATTTCAGAGGTGTAAATAATAGGGAAATAATAAGAATTGGTTCATAGGTCCTTGCACCACAAAAATGGGACCAGTTCAACATGTTTCGGCAACCTTTCAATCCAAAATAAATAATATGTGGATGTGGGGACGGAACAATCAGAACAAGTGAGCCTTGCATGAATAAACAAAACAAAATTTATTTTAGAGAACATCTGAAAGCTTCGTCCAACATGCATTTCAGCATTATTTTCCCCCCCTTTCACCAGTTTCAATTAAATCTCCATGCTAGTGGCCATATTTACAGATATATACATTTGAACATGCTGGGGGTAGTTGTTGAGACAGATTTATTCCCTATTCCCCCTTTATCCTCTATGTTTTTATCCGATTCCTTACTGCAGACCCTGCGGCTACAAGGCGATACTGAAAAAGTCTGTTTCTGCAGCCCTCCTTCACTTCCCTCCAATGCTAATGCTGCTTTAAACACTTTTAGCTAGACAGAGGATGAGGAGGAAAGTGATCTGGGCAGGGATAAATAGCCTTCATAAAAAGGAGCTTCTTAATTGTTAATTGTCAGTTTTGTAGGTTTTTAACTGAAAGAACAGTTCCTTTATTTTTAACAATTCCCTAAATCAGCAGTAAGCATTTTGTATGCAGGTCCTGGCATTCCTCACTCTTAGCTCTGCTGCCTGGGGCTGTTAACTCTCAGCTCCAAACACATTGCAGAAATAATCCAGTTTGAAACCACTTTAACTGCTAGGGAATAAAGGGAGCTGCAGTTTTGTGAGACATTCAGCCTTCTCTGTCAGAGAGCTCTGGGGCCGTGATAAACTACAATTCCCAGGACTCCCTAGGACTCAGCCAAGGCAGTTAAAACAGTCTCAAACCAGATTATTTCTGCAGCATGTTTTGGGCCGTAGTTTTAAAAACGGAATAAACAAACACAAAGCCTTAAATTTCAAAGATGCTAGTCTGTGGAATTGGTATGCAGAGAGATCTTTTAGGCAGCATCTTTGAGACTAATGGAACTTTTAAAAAGTTGGCGGCTTGAGCTTTTGCAGACTTCAGTCTACTTCCTCAGATGCATCTGAGGAAGTAGATTGAAATGATGCTGCCAGCTTCTTTCAGTTAGTCTCAAAGGTGCTACATGATCTCTCTCCGTAATGAAGCCTTAAGTCACTTCAACTTTTAAGATGAGGCGATTTGAACAGCGGCGCCAAACTGGGTTATTTCTCTAAAGGAACATTGCTCTAAAGGAACATTGGCTTGCCATCATGCTCTGTAACTCATAGAGATTAGATAATTGCAGCTCTTTTTACTGAGGAAGTGGGTGGCTCTGAAAAGAGCCTTTGGGTCAGGTTGGGAAGCGGATCCGGTCTACTTGGAGCTGGTGTACTTGGTGACGGCCTTGGTGCCCTCGGAGACGGCGTGCTTGGCCAGCTCTCCGGGCAGCAGGAGCCGGACGGCGGTCTGGATCTCCCGGGAAGTGATGGTGGAGCGCTTGTTGTAGTGGGCCAAGCGGGAGGCCTCGGCCGCGATGCGCTCGAAGATGTCGTTCACAAAGGAGTTCATGATGCTCATGGCTTTGGAGGAGATGCCGGTGTCCGGGTGGACCTGCTTCAGCACTTTGTAGACGTAGATCGAATAGCTCTCCTTCCGGCTCTTCTTCCGCTTCTTGTCCCCCTTCTTCTGGGTCTTCGTGATCGCCTTCTTGGACCCTTTTTTGGGCGCAGGAGCAGACTTGGCTGGCTCAGGCATCTTCGCAGCAATCACCAAAATGCCTCCTTCTCCTCCTCCTCCTCCTCCTCCCAGGTATTTATAAGCCTTTTATGCAAATGAGCCCTCCGATCCCCTCTTTCCTATTGGCTCCTTCCACCACCCTTGGAACGTTCTGAAACAACAAAGCCTTAAAAACGTCACAATGGGTGACGTCAGCCAGGGGCATCCTGATTGGCCGGGAGAGGAAACCTGCTGGCCATTGGAGGAGCCCGCTTTTGTCCACTCTCAGCCAATCAGAATGGGAGGGTTAGAATCCCAGGGAGGCAATAAAAGGGGCAGGATCCGCCTGGTCTGAGCAGTTTCTAGTTCTTTCCAGTGGAGTGAGTGTCACTTGGTGCTGTTTCTTGGAAGAGGATGTCTGGACGTGGAAAGCAAGGCGGGAAGGCTCGTGCTAAGGCGAAGACCCGTTCGTCGAGGGCCGGGCTGCAGTTCCCGGTGGGTCGGGTGCACCGTCTGCTGCGGAAGGGGAACTACGCGGAGAGGGTCGGGGCCGGGGCGCCGGTGTACCTGGCTGCGGTGCTGGAGTACCTGACGGCGGAGATCCTGGAGCTGGCCGGGAACGCGGCCCGAGACAACAAGAAGACCCGCATCATCCCGAGGCACCTGCAGCTGGCCATCCGCAACGACGAGGAGCTGAACAAACTCCTGGGCAAAGTGACCATCGCCCAGGGAGGGGTCCTGCCCAACATCCAGGCCGTCCTCCTCCCCAAGAAGACCGAGAGCCACAAGGCCAAGGCCAAGTAACTTCCCCCCAAAAGGACTGCTTCAGAGGAAACCCCCTTTTTTAAAAAAAACACAAGAACCCAAAGGCTCTTTTAAGAGCCACCCAACCCTTCAAGAAAAGAGCTGGGACTGACTTATCTATGGAGACTTTTTAGTCTTGGTCCATAAAAAGTTTTGTGTCGTTGTGTCTCCCGGTTGTTCAGTGTTGAAAAGTCAACCTTAGTTACCGCTTTGATTGCCTTGGCTCAAGGCTCTGGAATTCTGGGAGTTGGAGTTTGTTGTGGGCCCAGAGCGGAGCAAAGCTCCGCTCTGGGCCCCACAACAAACTCCAACTCCCAGAATTCCAGAGCCTTGAGCCAAGGCAATCAAAGCAGTGCCAAACTGGGTTATTCCCCCAGTCTGGATGCAGCCATAGAAACTAGTTTATTGTGGCACCAGTCTCACAACACTACAGTTCCCAGAATTCCCTAGTACTGGATCTCGGACTGGATCACTTCCGCAGTGTGTTTTGGGCCAGAGTCCCATTTTTATCTCGGCCTATTTAAAAACTGAATATCTACACGCTTTTAAAGATCGAGTCCGAGTTTTGACAAACCGCAATGCTACACACTCGCTTCAGAGCAACACTGGGACACAGCGAGGCTCGGCCTGCATTTTGCATTGTGGAATTATTCCAGTTTGGCAACACTTTTAAATGCTGTGGTATTCTGGGATCTATAGTTCGGTGGTTCACTAAAGCTCTCTGACACACAAAGCTAAATTTGTCACCAAACTACAACTCCCAGAATTGCATAACATTGAGCCATGCTAAAGTGGTGCCAAACTGGATTAATTTCTGCAGTGCGGATCCACCTAAAGTGAAGTCTCACTGTGTCCGAAGTGGGTTTATTCTAAAATAATTAGGATTGTGTAATAGAGTTCTTGCTCACTTTAACAAAACTCTGCGTCAGGGTCGATGTCTAGTGCCTAGATTTGCAAAAGATCCAATGCTTCCCAAAAACTGGGCCTCCAAATATTGTGGACTTCAGCTCCCAGAATTCCTAGCTGTGGGCCTGGGGCTTCTGGGAGTTGAAAAAGTCCAAAACTCCTGGAGGAGGTCCAAAAGTTCGGGAATAGTTGCAGTATAGACCCAGATAGAATGGGACTAGAACTGGAGAGATACAATGTGACACAAGTAAAAAGGAACCAACATTGTAGCACAACGTTGTGCAACAGTGTAACACGAAATGGAAGAATACTGGGACATAGGTAGATATTGCAACAGTGTGGCAGAGCAGTGCTTTAGTCCTCAACTCACACAGTTGTGCAATTTCCTATCACGTGTGCAAGTTCTCCATATTGTCTTATGTTGCAAAGGGGAGGCTGGCTCCTCCATCTCTGCC
This sequence comes from Urosaurus nigricauda, assembly GCA_034509955.1. Taxonomy (NCBI): domain Eukaryota; kingdom Metazoa; phylum Chordata; class Lepidosauria; order Squamata; family Phrynosomatidae; genus Urosaurus; species Urosaurus nigricauda. The sequence continues at coordinate 6,844,905 of JAOEGL010000006.1, forward strand.
GAAATAGCTCAGTTGGGAGAGCGTTAGACTGAAGATCTAAAGGTCCCTGGTTCGATCCCGGGTTTCGGCAGATGCTTTTGTTTCTTATTTTGATAAATAAATGTTTCCTCTTTGTTTTTAAAGAAAAAAAAATGCTTTTTATTTTTTAAAAAGCCTGTCTGCCTTTTTGAATACATTTTGGAGAAGCAAGTTTTTTTTTTAAAAAGTTCTCTATTATTCCAGTGATCCCCAAACTGGGCTCTTTAAGAGATTTTGGACTTCAACTCCCAGGATCCCAGGCTATTGTGCCACATGGCTGAGGCTTCTGGGAGATGGAGTCCAAAATCTCTTTGGGGACCATTGATTTAGACCTTGTGATATCATTATTAGGTTAAGATTCCAGGTTTCATGGGACAGAATAGCTGGTATTATTATTATTATTATTATTATTATTATTATTATTATTATTATTATTTTATTATATTTATATCCTGCCTTTCTCCTGATGTAGCGACTCAAGGCAGCTAAAAACAAATTCAAAATGGCCTTAGGGTCTCCATGAGTTGGAAATGGCTTGAAGACACAAGACAACAACAACAACCAAAAACAATACAAAAGCATTAAAACATAGATGCAAACAAGGGAGCAAAGCAATATTAAAACTTATTCTTTTAAAAATGTTTTTTCCAGGATGATCAATTCCTAAAAATAGAATAGATTTGTGTTGTATTCAGAGGCCTGGAAACAAACACCAAATAAAATAAAATAAAATGCTTATGACAAGTTGTTCATATATTTACCCCTTCCCCCCATGCGTTATTTCCGAAACCTAAGTCTGTTGTTATTTCCTCCAGTTTTGTTGTTGTGTTGTTGTGTTGCCTTCACATTTCTGACTTATGACCTGAAGGCAAAAACCTATCACTGGGTTTTCTGAGAGTGTGTGACTTGCCTAAGGTCACCCAGTGGGTTTCGGTGGCCAAGCAGTGATTCGAACCCTGGTCTCTAGGGTCACAGTTCAGCGCTCAAATCTCTGCTACGTGAGCTCACCATTTCCGGCTATCGTGGCGTTTTCTTTGCAAAATTGGTTCAGAGGAAACTTGCCCTTGCCTTCCTCTGAGGCTGAGAGAGTGTGATTTAGTAGCGTTGCATGGCCAAACGAGAATTTGAACCCTGGTCTCCCAGATCGTTCGTCGCAACACTCAAACCACTGGGCCATACTGGCTCACAAAACTGTGCTGCAGGTACAAGCGTGTCTAAGACCGTTCAGTAATGCTACTCAAAGCAGTTGTCCATATAGTTTCATAAAGGTGTTCAAATCATCATCTATCATTCCACGGTGAGTTTCCAGGAAAAACCAGTTTTTGCTGTTGTGTCCAAATATAGTGCTGTTTCATCGTCTCAGTTAATTATTTTTATTTATGTATTTATTTATTTATACCCCACTCTTCAGCCCTAAAGGCTATCAGAGCGGCTTCTTTTTGTGGGAATGAACGTTTTATTTTTATTTTTATTTTTGCTTCACACCATGGAGGGTTAGAGCACACCAAGTAATTTTCTTTGCTTTACCGATGTTAGGTGGTTGTAAATGTTTTTTTGCTAATAAACCAGCAAAACCTAAGATTTCTTACAGTTCGGGATCTTCCAGCTCCCTTTGCAACAACAGCAAAAAGTAAATTTGTAGATACTGTCTGCGTAAAGTGTAACTTTAATGTACGACACTTAATAATTGATGCCAAAAATGTTATCTTGCCAAAGTAACGGCAAAACTTTCTGTCTGTAAATGGTGCTAATTTTACCTCTTTTTTTTCTATTCCCCCCCCCCCCCCCAAAACATTCAATTTTTTCTCCAAGGAGAAAAAGAGGAAACAATTAATACCTTTTTCAAAATTTGCCTTTCTATGTGTGTTCCCTTTTGAACACACAGTAAGCCTTTATTAGCTACAGCACCTAATAATAATAATAATAATAATAATAATTTTATTAATAATAATATTTATTTATTTATACCCCACTCTTCAGCCCTAAAGCTGTCAGAGTGGCTTGCCATTGTAAAATGGAGAAAGATGATCTATAACAAAGGTTCCCAAACTTTGGTCCTCCAGCTGTTATGAACTTCAGCTCCCTGGGGCTTCTGGGAGTTGAAGTCCAAAGTTTGAGAATCACTCAATTAAATCCCACATATTGAATGTCAGGTACTAATTGTAAAAAATGTATTGATTCTAAACTCTTTTTTCAAGCCGTGCCAATGGGGGAGGGGGAGTAAAGAATGGGGCGTGTGTAACATTGTTTGTATATATGTAAAAATAATTTAATAAAGACATTAAATATTAAAAATAAATAAGTCTGAGAATCACTGATCTATAATAACAGGCTTCATAATCTGGCATCTTGTAGTACCACGGTCTCATCTATCCGCAAAACAAGGATAACTGTGCAGAGTATATATAGTAAAATTGTGACGTGTATCAGTTTTGAACAATGGCAACTTGTAACTAATTTGTAATTAATCTGAATTCAATTATGGTACATATTCATCATCGTTGCACTCTTTCCTCAATTGTAAATGCCCTCCAAACTCATCTTAAACTCCGGGGATGTAGGCCTGGTGCAGCAGGATGATGGTTACTTACGCTTTTAATTTTTGTCTATTTTTACGCCATTTTATATTGTTGTCGATGGTTTTAATTGTTTTGAATTTTATTGAGAGTTTTTAAAAAATGTTTTATTTGTGAACTGCCTCGGGTCCCTCCTGGGAGAAAGGTGGCATACAAATTAAATAAGTAAAATAAAATAAGTAAAATAATTATTTAAAAATAATTAAAAATAAGTAAATTTAAAAACAATTAAAATTAATTAATTAAAAATAATTAAAAATTATTTATTATTTATTTATTATTTAAAAATAATTAAAAATTAATTAAAAATAATTAAAAATAATTAAAATTTAAAAATAATTAAAAATAAGTAAAATAAAAATTAAATAAGTAAAATAAAATAAAATAGATAATAAATGTAAGTAAAATAAGTAAAATAAAATAGATAATAAATAAAATCCAGATTCTGCCTACAACCAGGTAAGGCGGTGACAATCAGAAGCAGGACCCTCAGCTGCAATTTCTTGTTGCACCACAAATGGCTGCTGAGAAGGAAATATCACCTAACTCCTAAACTTTTATTAGAAAGGAAATGGAGTATATTTAAAAGGAGAGTGAAGCACTGCACAAAGACAACAGCGGAGTCCACATGTACCGAGGTGTTTATGTCTTCAAATGCAAAGACAGTGAGACATAGCTGGTTGCCAGCTGGTTAAGAGCTTGCGTATTCCTGTGCTTTGATTACGCAAAGATGCCAAGGCTGAAGCAGGTTTGGTCTCATTCCTCTCGCTCTATGGAGTTTATCACATGGGAGGAATTTCTCTCCATTGCGAATGGAGCCAGTTTGCAATTCTGTGAATTCACTAGTTTAGCGAATTTACGGGAAATCTGATTGCGTTCGGAATTCATTCAGTATAACTCCCCATTTCCCGAAAAATGATTCCCCGTTGCCCGAAATTGCGTGAGATACTCTAATACGCAATTACGTGAAACCCCATGATTGCATTTGGAATGACTTCCCATTGCCCGAAATTGTGTGAGATACACTCATTTGCAATAACGTGAAACCCCATGATTGTGTTCAGATTGCCATTGCATTATACCCCCAAATTCCGTCGTATGATAAACTCCTGTGGCAACAAGTACAATGTATGCACCATCAGCATCTCTTTATGAGGTTTGCAAAGCTGCTGGATGCGTGGGGAAAGCCTTGAGTCATTAGGCACCACAAAATTGGCAAGTGTAAGTCAACACAGGTGACCTTTGACTGCATGGTGTTACAGACAGTTAGTGGTTATTCCCACCCGATAATTAGAGCTTGGGTACTTTCCATTCATTTCCGGATTGCTCCTCCTCACCCATCCAGAGAATGAAATGTTGGTACCTACCTGGAGAGTCATTTCTTCGATAGTTTTGTTGTTGTTTGCAACTTTTGGAGACCCTACGGCGAATTTATTGTGGGGTTTCCTTGGCAAGATTTCTTTAGAGTAGGTTTGCCTTTAGGAAGAGAGAACGAGAATGTGTTTGAGAGATATTTAAACAGTGAAGTTTTAGCTTGTAAGTCAGGCTATGGGACCTAAATACCGAAAGGCACCAGATCCCATCTGATTTTGGAAGCTGAGCAGGGTCTGTTCGGACTTAAACTGGAGGCCACCAGTGAATGGCAGGTATTGAAGGCTATATTTCAGAGGAAGGAACTGGGAAAACCCTTGCCTAGGAAAACCCTATGGAATTTATGGGGTTGCCATAGGTACACACACACACATGATGATGATGAGAATGGGAAGGAAGTCATAACTGAAAAAGAATGTTAGACTCCTGCCTTTCCAACCGGCACACAGGGAACAACAGTCTGTTCGTTTGTGGATCGCTCCTCTTCCTGCCATCCAGGAATCACTTTTCGTGGTAAGGTACCAGCATTTCATTCAGAAGACAGGTAAGGTGAGGTGAAAAGGAACGGAGAGCGATCAGCCGTCCCAGGTGAGT